>CM072058.1:0-1250000 GCA_036785405.1 Coenonympha arcania | reverse complement strand
GGTTCATAGAGCCTTTGATTCTTTTAATGAAACAAGATCAATGAACATCAAAAAAGGCCTGCCTGTACAGTAAGTCAATCACATTTCTCAAAAAGTTAACGATAGTCTTCGACTCCGATGAAGGTAGCTCAAAAATAGGTACACCCTGCAGTCTGAAGGATGAAGTATCTCAAAAATACACCCAGGGCAAAGCTAGTCGTGCACTTCTTGTATGAACTCAAGACAATTATAGCGCAGATTACCTCACGGCTAGGGAAATTAGCAAATAATACATAATGTGGTATGGTGTGGCCGTTGGAGCGGTAACCCCGACGGATAGGAGCACTTTCTCTCAAGAGCCAAGAGTCGAGACGTCGAGAGGCGAGCCCACCTCTCGCGTGTGCACCGAAAACACTTGCGTAATGTGCGTAGGCTATGTCGTCCGCTCGAATTTTATTGCCAATCCAGTAATCCGAACCTGAGGTCAGCGTTTAATGTAATCTATACTAAAACATTGCAAAATGACGAAATAGCCTCCTAGTCACTAGTGGCTACTTCGTCGTAATGTTCGGGTTCTGTAGTTCGAACCCCAGATAGATACGGACCACGACGGACCACGTTGGTGGGAGTACAGGATTCACTTGCGTATTCACCGCGCTCTGCCAGGCCTCGACCCGCCACCGAAGGGGCAGGTCCCATCGCTGCTGCCAGCAGCCTGGCCGCTGCCGACCCTCCTGGGAGGCGCGTCCCGAACAGGTTGCGCCACCACCTCGGCCTGTGGGTGCAATTCGGCTGACTGACACCAGAACCCCTTACGTACGTCACCCGCAGGCTGGCACCGGTCGCCAAAGGAAGGTGTTTGCACCCCAGCAACCGGCGCGTCTCCTGCGAGAGGGATGTGCTGCCGTAGTTATCCCTCTCGACAAGCGTTCCCGCCCACTTCGGTGATTTTTTTACGAGGTTGTCTTCCTCGTAGTGCCCCGAAGGGACTGTGGGCGTTTCCGCCCCCGCCTGTAATTTTTTAATGAGGTTTTCTTCCTCCTCCGGGGTAGGTGTAGACGTTTCGACACTGTGCCCTCTGCTGGGACTCAGAGGGACACGCGAAGAAACGTCACCTAAGTCCTAACCGCCGGGTCGCACTCGGGCACTCGTGGAGGTTGCTTGGCCAGCCCCCAATTACGCTTGCCTGAGATTTAAACCTAGGAACACACAAATATAAACAACTACACTCCATTCATCTTTTCTGTTTTGTGTATTAATATTAATCCACAGGGTTCCATATTAATCCACAGTTAGTTACTCTAGATTACATTTTTGCCACTTGAACAGTCAAGAACTTTGCCACTTTTTTGGAGGCTATCAGTTCTTCATGAGCCTATGATTATGTTATGCTTGACAGTAACACAATTTGAATGCGTAAGATTACATAAACGACATTAAAGAGGCAAATGTAAATGGCCTACGGATGAACTCACGCAGGGTAAAGGTTAAGTATTCTGACATTGTTATACTTGATTTGCATCGTTTCTTTTAAATCGTTTTGAGACTGGACAGTTAGGTTAGGACAGATTGGCGTTGACTATTGAATCTTACAGAAAACGCGGTAGAATATCCTAAACTTTTTAAACATTTTGGCAGTTGTTTTCAGACAAAAGAAATTAGAAGATTGTGGAAAACTTTTATGTGATTTCTGTCATTTTAGCATTTTTTTCTCAGTTACTCAGAGAGTTTAGTTATAATGTAATCGATTAAAGATACAGGATTAGTCTGTTATAACACTCTAACTCACAAGTAAGTAGGTACCTATGTAGGTAAAAATAACTCAAATGGCTAAGGACAATATCGTTAAATAGTTTTACTTACTCACTTTAATACTAATTAGTTGAATTAGATACTTAATTTTCAGCCTATAGCCGCTCAATGCTGGAGATAGGTCTTTCCGAAAACGCGGCACCACACACTGTCTTCTACCTCTCTCATACATCCGCTACCAGCGATCTTAAAAAGCCTCGTCTCAAAATTCAACCCTGCATAACTAAAATATTATAATTCCTACCCGTGTATGCAAAATCACTCAATCGGTCGAGGATAACTGCTTTAAAAATCAGTTGCAAATTTTTAACCGAACATATTATAAACATTGCAAGTTAAATACAAAACCTGTAATGCCTCATCACTCAAAGGCCTACTCCAAATTGCATTGTACTGCAATTCATTCAATAAATACATCCACGACAGAACACAATGACGTACGATTTACGAACATGTGCAAACATTACATCGTGACTCGCAGCCTCACAAGTGCACTCGGCATGATGCGGTTATGTCGAATGTCCGGATAACTGCGAAGACGTCTTACAAACTTTGACCCAAACATATAAACATTGCAAGTTAAGTGCAAAACCTGTAATGCCTCATCACTCAAAGGCCTACCTCAAATTGCATTGTACTGCAATTCATTCAATAAATACTTGCACGAGATAACACAATGACGTACGATTTACGAACATGTGCAAACATTACACCATGACTCGCAGCCTCACAAGTGCACTCGGCATGATGCGGTAATGTCGAATGTCCGGATAACTGCGAAGACGTCTTACAAACTTTGACCCAAACATATAAACATTGCAAGTTAAGTGCAAAACCTGTAATGCCTCATCACTCAAAGGCCTACCTCAAATTGCATTGTACTGCAATTCATTCAATAAATACTTCCACGACAGAACACAACGACGTACGATTTACGAACATGTGCAAACATTACACCATGACTCGCAGCCTCACAAGTGCACTCGGCATGATGCGGTAATGTCGAATGTCCGGATAACTGCGAAGACGTCTTACAAACTTTGACCCAAACATATAAACATTGCAAGTTAAGTGCAAAACCTGTAATGCCTCATCACTCAAAGGCCTACCTCAAATTGCATTGTACTGCAATTCATTCAATAAATACTTCCACGACAGAACACAATGACGTACGATTTACGAACATGTGCAAACATTACACCGTGACTCGCAGCCTCACAAGTGCACTCGGCATGATGCGGTAATGCCGAATGTCACGGGTCACGGCGAAGACGTCTTTTGTGGATCCGACGGTCAGGACCTAGGTCACGCGGTTTAGGGGTCATGTTATTGTAACTGCCAATTACGGTGATACGTTATTATCACAGGAAGTAATTTAAAGAGACCGGTAGTCCTGCTGTTAAGTTTTATTGGATTGTTATGGCGCATATTAATTTTTTATCGCCGTTTTTGTGGACTTCGTAATGAGGTATTCTTCACCAATATCGATATTATAACATATCTCCCGTTTTTCCTTTAGAAAACAGAATACTTAATCAGTTGTAAAAAAATAACATATTTTAATTCGATTCCATTTGCTAGACGGAATATCTATGGTATCTATTGGTTACTAGAGATAGGACATAACTTCATATCTCAGTTAAGGCAATTAAATTCAATTGAATTCAATTTAAACAGAAATAGGTACATGTTACAATGTTGGGAATTATAAACATACCTACAAGCTCTAGCTATATCACACCATATTGACGTGTAAATACCAGGTATAGATTACTTATCAAGTTGTCTTGGCTTTTATTGAATCAACTAAAACCATTGTCAGTAATAATAATTGTATTATAACCGGCATTTTTATCTTATTTCCAATCTGAGATCTTTTATGTCCTTTTATTTATAATTTCCTTTGTATTTCCTAAAAAGCTTTACTTTCAAGGTATCCCCATAGCAATCTTTCGACTTTGCAAAGTTTATGATTGTAGTAACGCTAGTTGCCATATTACTGCTATTGGCTCAGCTTACCCTTTGCGATATATGATTTATTTAATTGGATCATTATAACAAAAACGTCCATGACTTATTGCTCGGGCAACCAATGACCAATTACTGTAAGTAGAGGCCCGCTTCGAGGCCCGTACAAGGGAGGTACAGGTTCCAAATTTGATGACTGTTGATAATAATAATTAAGATTTTAGTGAACTGTATATCTTAATAATTATAAACAGGTTATGAATGCATAGGAGACGAAAGACAAATACAGTTCACCTTTTTTGTTATAAACAAACTAACATTAACGATTATTATAGAAACACTAGCCATCTAGCCCTATTTTTATAAACCCAAAATAGTCCTAGCGAAAGTCTTGATGTGGCTAAAAGGATCACACTTTTACACGTATTACAAATTAAAAAAATCTTTAATCTTATTAAAGTTGCAATTTAAATAGTATCTGAAACAGATAAAATTCACTTTCTCCGTCTGCAGAAGACTCTACGTGACTCATTCAATGTTAATTCGTGTGATTTTGCAAATAAAAAGGTGTTTTCTCTCTCATCAGCGACGCATCGATTTAGCGAGGATTTTTCGTAAAATATTAATAATTCATTAATACCATACGGAAGATTTATACATAGTTTACTTTCTATGATATTAATCCTTCAAATTAAGTATTATTATGTTTTCTCCCATCTCCTCGTGAGGTATCTTACAAAAATTATAATAATGGTTTCATATTATAATTGTTTAAAAAATTGTATATTATGACATTTTTGAAAAGAGCAAGTGTCGAGTTTTTTGCCAGATCTTCTCGGTGCAAACCTCCATTCCGAACCTGGCGGTAGAGTTTCGGAAAATTTTCATAAGAGATTTTTCTGAAAAATAAAATAAAGATTTTCATTTTCATTTTAGTAATTAATTAGACCAATAGCAGAAAATACGCAACCCAAATATTATGAATGGTAAGTTAGTACGTAACCTTACAGTTTTATTTGACTTTTTGTTTTGTTTTGTTTCATTTCAAGATAACTGAGAAAAGAAAAAGATATTGTCATGAAGATTGGAGGTAGACACAGAACAGAGCTCCTTGATTTTGCACTGATTTTGGCGAATCTTTTTATTAATTTAGTAAAAGGGCAGGGTAGTTAGTGTTAGTTTTAGTTATAGGTAGCCTTTGGCTATGGAATCCTACAATTGTGACCTGTTCAAACATCCAATTACCTAAGATTTCAACCCACATACTTTACACCTATGCGTCTTCATCTTCCATCATAACGGTCCAGTAAGATTACATAACAAGTGCCTAGATACAACTAGCACAAATTAGTAAGCAGTTTGCGTTCACCAATATATTGAGGGCAATGTTTAACCATTGTTAAGTATCCATCCATCACGAGTGTAAAAATATGAACCTAACCTGACCTAACCTTCAGAATTGAAAATCAAACTCGTCTACAAAACATTATCCTAATTTATCACGCGATTGACTGATTAACCTCGAATATGCCTTGACTTTTGTATTAACAAATTATTTTTTTCTCAATACCATTCCTGTTAGATGAGTACTTACTGCTAACGATGGTCACCGCCAGTATAATCACCATAAAAAGAGATAAGAAAGGCGGGTCTAAATCTCATAAACGAATATATCGATTATCATTCTACAATAATAAATAATAGAATAATATGGGATATAAAAATAAAAAAAATATGTTTTTTTTTTAGTTTTAGAAGCGTTATTTATTGTAGAAAGAAAATATGTAACATGGCTACTGCAAGAGAGGTAATGCTCCCGAATGTAGGCTATTTTATCGCATTGTAGTGATGGAACCCAGGTATAAATGGGCCTACGAGTATTCAAGAGATTTTATTTTCTTACTTTATTACTAACAAACTAACGCTCGAAATGGAACACATTATTTTCCGTATGAAATGTTCTTATATATTCTGTTGAAACAATGATGTTTTAAAGCTACAAAAAAAAGATATTTGTTTTTTTTAACTAATTTTAGGCTCATAATATATGGAGAAAGCGGTCATGCGTCGTCCAAGCGAAACGAAAATACTAAAAGCTTAACAAATATGGCGTTATGTAGCTATAATCCTAATTTCATAGTGATTTCTCTTTTTATTGCTTCTTGTCTAAGACTGTGATTTCTCTACAACAGTATTACAAGCTGATGATTCAATAGGCAGTACTTGAATAACTAATAAATAATCAAAGCATCACAAATCACAATCAAGTCTTGCCCGTCTTATTATTCTTTGCTATAAAATAGTAGCCTCAAGACTCGTAACTTCTCGAATTCACACTTTATGGGAAGGATTTTCCTCAGTGTATCTCTCATGCACGACAGACTGGCAGACGTCAAATAGCTGCCACGCCACTCCTTGGTCCGCTGGTCGCTCCTGCCGGGCTTCCCATCTTCTTTCGCGGGTCTCATCTGGCCGGGCAACCTTCCACCCATGGCAAATCAACCTCGCGGTTATGGGGGCTTTTTGCGAGAGGGCACCCGTTCGGTACTTGCTCTTGGCGTGTTCCCGGGGCGCCTTCTTGACTCACTACAAATTATTTCATCTCGCTCATTTTGTCCCTATGTGCTCCCCCTCCTCATTCTGGGGCAGGATGATACAAAAATGGGCTCGCCTCGCGACGTCACTGTCCGCAGCATAAGTTCTCTTTTGACACAGAGCCGCTTCGTCTCTTATGCCATGCGTGCGCGAACTCCCGCAGCTTTCCGAAGTTGGCCGCCGAACCCACGAGATCCTAATAATAAATGGGTCAGAAACTTCGCGGACTATCCCATCCAGCACTACGCACTGGAGGTCCTCGTATAAGGAGCACTCCCACAAGACATGGTGGAGGTTCTCTTTCGCCAATCTGCAGAAGCACTCGCCATTCTCGACCAGACACTGGCGGGCAGAACTGCGCCCGCTCCATTACATAAACCCGCACCCCCATCTCTCTTCCTACCTCTTGAGGAAGAAAATCCCGAGGCCAACTTATGCGACCCTGGCGTATTTGCGGTAGGGGAATGGGCCTGCTTGCAGGGGGCCCAGCCCCGATCAAGCTTTATCCAACGCCCCTGAAAGGCGCGTGCGAAGGTAATGGGAGATATACATTAGCAATCTATGCCACCGCTGACTCCCTACAAGCTCCTATAAGCGAAAGCGTTTGATCTATAAGTGTAGATTGAAGCCTAAGCTATAGTCTTTATCAATAGTGTAGGTAACCGAGCTTTACCGGAGCGAAAGGCTAAACACTGTTGCGTCACGCGGCCCAGCCTAACGCGTCTGATGCACTTCCTATATTGTATAGAAGTCAGAGTTTTTAGATCTGACCTGTATTATAGATCTGATACCTAATAAATGCTGTTGCAAAAAAAACACCTCTAGGTTTATGTACAGTTTATGTACTCAAATTAGGTTAATTTTTTGTTCCCGATATTTGTGGGCCTATATGTAACCATATTATGATAAAATACCGTAAAAAATTATAAAAATTGTATTCTCTCTAAGTCTGCTAAGAAAATTAAGAAAACAAAATTTTGTTTGAAAATTAAGAAAACATACGTTCATATCTATAAAAAGTTCAACTCTGTGGAAGGTGAACGATCAATCTTGCGTTCGCGCACCCCGCATTATATTTGATAGTTTGGGCCAAATAACAAATGTGCTCTAGGTAACCAATCGCTAATTTTATGTAATAATTATTCAAATTAATGGTTATATCACGACTTACCAGCTATCTATAAACTTAATAGTTTTGTGACCTAAGTAAGTTTAATTCGATTTACAGAAATTATTATTAATGTAGCTGTCTATTTTTAATCGATCGATAGAAATTATAATATCCCAATAGTAAAATTACTTTTTTTAATAATATATTTTACATTTTCATAAACTCTACGAATAGTGGAATAGTTCTTCCAAAATATAATTAATCTAATAATGTAATTAGTTCTTGTGTGTCAATTTTTAAATTCATCCGAACTAAAGTAATAATGTCAAATTTCTAATAATAGTAAAGCAGCATATTATACGTATTGCATGTACTTATTTCAAACAAAATATGAACCCATAAAATTACTTTTTTCACATGCAAACATGGAGTTTGTGTGAGAACCTAATACATTTCTTACAGATTTACACAGACTGCATATTTCTGTAAGAAATGGGTAAAATACATTCAATCCACAAACGCACCCCACTCCTTCACAATCGCTTATGTTTTATGCGATTATAAAAGAGTTAGGATAGTTTTCAAGTTTGTTTTAGCGATGTTTTAGATGAAATTTTCAGAGTTTCACTTTTAAATCTAATATGGCGGATGCACATTTTCCGTAAACAAATGAATTAGGACTGACGTGGTTTAAGTTTATGTCTTGTACCACACTGGGTCAGCTGATCGCTTTACAATCACCACACGTTTGCGCGAGCTTCTCATCGCATTATCTCGTTTTTATAGACGGACGTGTTGCGTGCCTTCATTGTTGTTACGTCACACGTTTGTTGGTGTTTTGTTTTCACATCAATTTGCGTGTTGTTAGCGCCTCATTCTATCCAATTATCAAATTTTTGTCTAGTTTATAAAAAAAATACATGGTAGCTTTGATTTTTTCGAATTTCAATTTGTTCGATTCGATCGATCGATTCGATATCCGATAATTTTCTTTTACTTTTAATAATTGCACGCCCATGTTCGGTTGTTGGGGCAAAACATGTCTGGACTTTATGCTGCATTATGACATCAATTTTATAACCATGTTTGAAGCAAATGAATAAATGATTTCTGATTTCGTTTTAAGGGTAAGTTAAAGTGACGTTTCTTATGTGGGCGTAAAAGATTATACATCCACAAGTTGGAGATTTATTGCAGAAAATAATATAATTACTAAATATGAACAAGTAATGTATACTCGTACGTGTGTATAATAAAATTAAAAGTTTATTTTAATTATATGTAAGGTTATCTACATTAGGTAATATATCATTGTAACATCCGTGATTGCCTAAACAAATGATGGCGCCCGGATATCCTCGGCAATAAAGGCGGCAACAAGGCGATATACCACTTTCACTCGACGATCGTCTCTCTTGCAATAATATTGTTGACTAGCTGACCCGCCTGTGTATTCCCATGGGAATTTCAAGGAATCCTTCCTTATTCCCTGTCTACATCATCAAGCTATGTAAAAGCTTTCTGGGTTTTCTGATGATCTCCCTTGCGCAATTAGCGTGCGATCGGATTTAAACGGAAAAACAGCAAATTCATATCCCGGCAATGGTGAGCTTGGAATTTACTATTTTTTCTATAATTTCTAAATTGGTTCAGGTCTGGTCTGGTAGCAGGCTTCAGTTACCACCCTACTGGCAAAGACTACGTCAACCGATTTTGCGTTCCCGTGCGATGCTGTTTAGCAACCCGTAGTGTTTACATCTTTTAAAAAGTCAAAAGCTTTTAAAAAGTCGCCATCAGATCTTAACAAAATAACATACACTAGATATAGGAATACTTGTAACTCACTACTTAAGTCGCTCAAGTGTGAATACTTACGAGGGAAACTTCAGGCAAACCGTGGAAATTCCAAAGGTACCTGGGATACCGTTAAGGAGATATGTAACCTGCCTTCCATCAATAAACCCCCTGCCGACCTACTAACTGTAAATAGTACTCCTGCAGAATCGCTATCGTATGTGAATAGGTATTTTACGAACATAGGTCATGATCTTGCAACATCTATTATTAATAAGCTAGGCCAACACCCAAAAATTCCATCTGATACGGCGTCTAATGCTCCTCTTAACTCCCTTATGTTTTATCCGACTGACCCTGTTGAAGTTCATAGTATTATCATAAAGCTAAAACCACGTAGTTCTGCAGGATACGACAAAATAAACTCGAACTTTGTGAAAAGATTTAAAAATTTACTGGTGGAACCCCTTGTACACGTTATTAATCTTAGTTTATCTAATGGTGTTTTCCCTGAAGCCTTCAAACTGGCTGTCGTTACCCCTATTCATAAAGCTGGGGACAAAAGAGTAGCTTCGAACTATAGACCCATTTCGCTGCTTAGTGTGCTAAGCAAGATATTGGAAAAGGTAGCAAACTCAAGGTTAATAAAATATCTTGAGAAATCTCTAATGCTTGCTCCAAACCAATTTGGCTTTAGGGCAAATAAATCAACTTTGGATGCAGTCCTTGAAGTGACTAAATTTATTACCAACCGTCTTGACAGTAGCAAAAAGTGCCTAGGCATATTCTTGGACTTGCAAAAAGCTTTTGATACCGTCTCAATCCCGATCTTGCTTGGCAGACTCTCCAGCATTGGTGTAAGAGGTGTTACCCTGGACTGGTTCAAGAGCTACCTTAATGGTAGAAAGCAGTGTGTGAAAATAGGTGACCTAGCGAGTAACTTTGCCGACATCACCTATGGCGTCCCTCAGGGTAGTGTCTTAGGTCCAACCCTTTTCCTAACGTATATAAACCCTCTCTGTGGAATATCACCCCAATCCGGCCGTGTCTTCTGTTTTGCGGACGACACTGTAGTTTTATTTGAAGGCTCTAGCTGGGAAGAGGTAAAGGCGTCAGCCGAAAAAGGTCTCAGCCAAATTACCTCCTGGTTAGAGGATAATTTATTAACTGTTAACACGGCCAAGACGAAATACGTGTGCTTCAGTGTTTCCCGCAAAACAGATCCTGACAAGAATTTTACCATTCCTATCCATACTTTCCCATGTAATCGGGGTGGAAGTCAGCTGGGGTGTAACTGTAGTATATTAGTAAAAGAAAAATCTATAAAATACCTCGGTGTTACCCTGGATGAGCATCTCAACTGGTCAATTCACATCAGAAATAACACCAATAAAATTAAAAAGCTCATTCCACTATTTCGAAACCTCAGAGAAGTTGCCCCAGTTGACACCACAATGATGGTTTATAAATCCTTATGTCTTTCCATCATGACATACTGTATTTGTGCATGGGCTGGTGCTGGTAAATCCTTCATGCTGCCACTGGAGCGCGCGCACAGGACTTTGCTTAAAACAATGTTCAGTAAACCGTACAGATACCCAACGCAAATACTGTATAACGTGCGCAGCGATCTCCTTAATGTCCGGCAACATTACTTGTTGGCTCTATTATTACGGCACCACACTCAAATTGCAGGTGCCGTTGCTTATAGGGGCACCAGCAGTTTGATGATCAACAGTACCAGGGTGACCAAGTTTGCTGTACCTTGCAATAACACCAGTTTTGCCCGGGCACAATTTGTGTCTAGATCTATATTTGTATACAATAAATTTATAAAGACTATTAATAATAAAAAACTTACTAATCTTAGCAAATACGATCTTTCAAAAACAGCCAAAACCTGGCTAAGAGCCCTTGATTATGACAAGACGGAGGACGTGCTAAAGATCACAAAATAAACACGCAAGCTCGCAATGCAATAAACAAGCACGCAAGCACGCTTACACACAAACGCACACACTCACACCCACTCGCTCACACACCCTCACACATGATCACTCACGCAAACACACAAACGCACACACTCAAGTAACTTATAAGCTAAGCAAGTTTTTTATATTGTAAGAGAGTGTAATTTTAGGTTTAAAATAGAAATAAACAATGTCTAAATTTTAACATCTTGGAAGGATCTACCCTCTGCAACACAGGTTCTCCTTCCGCAGAGGGTAGAGCATTCATATGTTTGTAATAATGCCATTTGTTAAAAGCAATAAATAAATTGTTATTGTTATTGTTGTTATTGTTACATTCCCTAACTCCCTAACTGCAGGTACTATTTAGTGTTCTGTGCTACAGGTGAGATTGTAGTGAAGTCGGCACTGACTTGTAAAAAAAGGTCCAGGGAGTATAAATGAATAAGTCGGGGCATTATTTTTATGCCCAAACCGGTAATCGAATCCACGTCCGCTGTGGTCTACGGTCATTCCTACGATCCTTTCTCCTACAGAACTTGCGAGCTACCGCGGTGCAGTATCTTTGTTTTAGAGTTTACATGTCATAGCTAACAATGCTAACTTGGACTGGTTTCAAGCGCTTGCGCAAGCTTTGTGAGACATTGAGTACTTGCACAGGAGAAGAATGAAATAAATAAATGTCAGGACTTTACACACATCGCAATCTAGCCCCAAAGTAAGCGATAGCTTGTGTTATGGGTACTAGATAACTGATAATTAAACATACATACTAATATACATAAATATTCATGCTCATCACACAAACATTTACCAGTAGGGTAGGAATCGAACCCACGACCTCCGGCGCAGACGGCAGGTTCGCTGCCGTCAATCGGTCGTCAAATTAGCTCTTAATTGCTTCGGATAAACATATCCAAGTTTCAATATTAATAAGAGTCATTTGTGCAGTATCGTCAGTTGGTGCAGTCGTCATGCAGTACGTGTCGTACATGACCAAGTCTCATCAATTTTAGCAATGAGATACGAGTACGAGCTTTTTTCACTCCTGTTGGCGTACAACTTAATGCTGTGAGGAGAATCGAGATCGAGTTTCGAGTTATGTCATGGATTACAAAAAATATATCTGCATATTGCAGGTTATGATATAAAATAACATGTCATAAATCAATGCAGGTATATCTTCTGCCCAATCACTTGCAAAATTATGTCATTAATCATCATCATCATAGTATAGCGAAGTTAGGATAAATTATTGCAAAATTCTACTATTAATTATTAATTTGAGACCAATATGGTAAACTTTTAGGCATCCAGGTTTTGTTAAGATGTTTTCTTTCACCATTACCTGAACATATTATTTACGTAATTTTCAAAAACGCATAAATAACTCTGAAAAGGACGCGTACCCGGGAATCGAATCTCCGACCCCTAACGGGAGGTGTAGATCTGTACCACTGCTTCCTTCATGTAATCGGTAACAATAATATTATATACAATAAAGTCATCAAAATCGATGCCAAATACAGTACTCGAGCATTATAACCCGCTAAGCATCACCATTAATCTCTAATTAATCACACATCACAATCTAATCACAACCGTGATCGCTAAAGCCGATCACGCCGGCAAATTGCTTCATCGCCACCAATAGCTGCAATAACAATAGACGTAATAACACTCATAATGTACATTGTCATAATTTAATCACAAATTCCATCAATCGCGAGCTTTAGTGATCATTGGTCCTTAATTAATCACAGATGCTACATACTTCGTCTTGATAGTTGAAAGATACAACAATATTATTAAGTAATTTAATTTTTATACTTTGTCGCAAACTAATTTAGACGTCTATTTTTGTGAACTTTAAAACTAAGTTTGTTATTGATTTGAAGGTTATTTTTTGTGAATAAATATCATTCAACGTTTAAAATTTTTTTAAATACCAAATAACACAGTTGATCAGCTTTGAACTTTACTTTGAGTTATTATAATTATTAAGTATCTCTCAAAGTGTGATATTTTTAAGATTTCTTATGCATATTTAGGTGAATATTGGTAAGAACATGAAGAACAATAAACAATAATCTTCTGTAAATATTTATTTTACTTAGCTTCACGCAGCTTAGGTTTCGAAGTTAAACAAGAAGTTCTAAGAATTATGTCGTATTTTTTATTTAATAAATAAGTACATAAAATACGTCTGTCACTTCGTTTTTACTCATCGGTACGAGTACTATTTCTAATACTAATAAAAGAAACTATATGTCTTCAAACTTTTATGTAAAAGACGTAAATAAGGTCAAAATACTAAAAACCACACAGATATTGTGAATAGTGGAGTTACGGAACTCTTGATGCGTAAATTCGACTCGCACTTGACTTAACTTAAATCTACTTCTGAGACAGCAAGATGTGTTTAGTACCCAAAAAATAATTAATTAATCCAGATAAGTAACTATAGGCAACTAATTAAAAAAAGCGCTTGAAAGAAGAATAACAATAAAAGCGCAACGTCATAAAAGTCTCATAAAGATAAAGTAAAGTTAAGAATGCAATCATAATAAATTGAGTTAATCCGTCACATCATAACTAGAACACCACCGTGTGGTCAACTGGCAAGGGGCAGGGGGGAGGGGGGGATACGTTCACTTTGTGTTGCGCAAACGCATATCTGGTGTTTGTTTATAATTCGACGAGACAGTGCAGTACTTTCCAAAACAACAAAAATATTTACCATAAAAAAAAATAACTAAATGTTTGCCAATTTCAACAGACACAAGGCAACGTGCTCGTAAAACTGTTGCCCAATTTATATGTACATTGTAAAGTATTGCTTGAAAAGATGTGCTCCCTGTAAATATCTTCTCACGTCAAATCCATCCACAATTGAAACAATTTCGTGGGTACAACGTGTTAAGAATACAATTGCGATATGCAAATAGTATGATCTACAGAGGTTATGTAAAAGTCTAGAGATAGTTACTCGTAGATAGAATTCATTATTGCACATCACACAACACTAAAAGAAAAATACGAAACACGCAAGAAACGAACATAATAACGTGGTAATTTTTTCAGGCCTTAAACAAGCCATATCACCATACCAACTACGACAGTTTGTAGCACAAAGCAGTCTTCAAAAGGCTATCTGACCATAAAGAGTAAAACGCTTACGATACGACACTGCTAGCCCTAGTTTTTACAGAGTCTGTCCCTGACACCACCACTACCTACTACTCTCTTTTTTTCTATTATAGCACTCAAATACTTTCTACTAATTTTGGCCTTGAGTTTGTGACCTATCTAGTTAAGTGATGGAAGGTCAGTGGACAAAAGAATCAAAAAGTTTTAAAGTAGCTGACCGATTGGAGCTGACTTAATTTTGTTTTCGCGGGTCTATTGGAGCTGACAAAATTTTATTTTCGCGGATCCAGTCTCTATCCTTTACGTCAGCTTGGGGTCCTAGAGAACTAGGACTTATTGCGATTACGGCAGCAGATACGGGAAATTACCATTCCGTGCTACAAGCTTAAAGGGCTTGAAGTTTGAAAATCTCTGAAGAAGAAGCTAAACTAAGCTTGCTTCTACAACTAGCTACTATACACCAAGGCCAGAACTAGAAGTGGCTTTGTTCTGCTGTCTTCTATGCAGACTAGTAGCAAGTAGTAGAGAACATGTCGAAAATGTGATTATACTTTACAGACAGTACAGTTGCTGTTGATGGCTGTACTTCTAAAGATGGGTTCAATTTGGTCCCGATCATTCCGATTATTGTGGTAGGTGATTCCTTGGGCAAATAAGTAAAATGGTATTTAAAGCCGAATATACACTAAAAAAGTTATCAAACATGATTAATTATGATCGAGCTTATAATATATAGACGCAGATCGAAGAGTTTAAAGTCCATTCTGAGCTTTACCTGGAGCTTTAGCCATATACCGAGTTGTATGATTGAAGATCTTCATTAATAAAATGGGACCGAATCCGCGAGTAAAAGGTATAAATTAATAGGTTTAAACTGCTATTACAGCAAGGTACAAGCCTATTTCATTTCAATCACAGATCGTGGCGCAATAATTCATACCGGCCATAACAAAGTGCTTTGTAGTTAATCTTAAAATTGAATCTCGGTCAGTCGCAGGATAATCGTAACAGTACGCTTCGCTTCCTCCTCCGTCGTACCGTTACGTGACTCGCGGACTGGACTGGGCAGTGGTCAGTGACGGTGTTTACGACACATACACAGCGTATCTTATTTTACCACACTTTATGGCTTATGCGGTGTGAATCAAAAGTGTTCGTAAACGGGCTAGGTTTTCGGCAATTTCTAGACGCAAGTTCTATAGTAGCCAGCATTTGAAAGTAGGTATATTTTTTTATGAATACGGCATCCGGAAGAGATCCACGTTTAATATATTATCCTTTTTTCTATACTTTATTTATAACTTTAATTCGTACAAAATCAATTATGAAGACAAAAGTTTGTATGTAATAATATATGTGCGAGTGTGTATGTTTCTTTGCCCCAAAACTACTGAACCCTAGAAAATCCATAGTACTAAAACCTGAAATTCACGCGGGCGCTGCTGCGGGGGTAATACTTTTCGATAAGTAGTAAATATTTATATAAAAACAGATTGTAGATATTTGTTCCGTATTGCAATGGGCGGGGGACATAGCACCATGTTTCTGGTGTACCTAAGTGGAACACTGTGACTCTCAACTGGTTAGTTTTAGATTCGTTTGCCAGCAAAATATGTGAAATGAAACCTTTGAATTGTATTAAAACGCAAGCCATCTCGTTATTTTATACTATCAAATTCGCTGATATCTGTACTGGTATCGGAAGTGGCTTATGCATTACCAATGCACCAAAAAAACGTATTGCAAAGCAATTTTGTGTTTCTTCATTAATGATGATTATAATAATCTTCAGCAGCATCCTCACTTAGCGTAAGATTGCAGTCAAGTACTTACTGGTTAGTAAAAAGTTGCTCGTCTACAATTATCTTATCTCGTTTAAAAATCATCCGTTGATCAAGTGTGACTCACTCTTCACCTGGACGTGAAAGCAAAGTGACGCGATCATATCATTTAAGATGCAAGGTGCACTGAAACCGCTAAATCTCGGCACTTTAATCTCCCTTGCGTCACACCAAACATATCGGGACTGTTAAGAGGACTTTCATAACCAGACACTCATAAAAGGGAGTTATGTGTTGTACAGCGTGAATATAAAGCACTAATAGAGACATTACGTTGCAAGATCGTGGTACAAAATGGTACTAGCAGTTGTGAAAGATTATTGAAATGGATCAATGGCGGTCGAAATATGTATAATGATCCGATGTTTGGTATGGTGACAGATAAAATAATGTAACGTTAGGTTAATTATTTGAAGACGAAAATCATAGATACGAGATGGGATTCTTTATTTATTGACGCGCCCTGCGATCTGCGTTCCTGTGGGAATTTTTAAAACTTTTAGAACTTTTAAAACTTAGAAAATCACGTCATCGCGTCATAATCCAGGCAATGGCTTAAGTATTGAAATATATTTTTAATCAATATATTTAGAATCTTAAAAACTGATATTAATATTAAATAAGACTCCACAAGGTCTAGCACCTTAAACGGAGTTAGAAAAAACCAAATAACCATATTCCAAGGCCTGTTTCAATCGAAGAAGATCAAATACAGAGTTCGTAACAGGTTTTTCCAGTCAATTGAGCGAATCGTAAGGTTGCTAATTATCTAACTTAATTACTGCCTTTGCAACGGATGTTACAAGTATGGCAACCTTGATGTAAACGATGTGAACGCTAGAGCAATATATAGAGCATTGATTTAAGAAATAAACAATGCTAAGTAGGTTTGTTATTAGTAAACTTTTTGTGTGAATTTATGATGGAACAGTGTACAATAAGTACTTAAAATTCTTATCTTAATAACTTTGAAGTTGCGAGTTCGAATCCTGAACATGGCCACTTTAAAATAATAATATATATAATATTATGTACTTAAATATATTTTTTTGTATAGTATTTATGTATTTTTATAGCTTTGGTGGCATCTGAAAACCAGCGCTCAGGCCTATAGCCTGAGCCTTCATGCTGAGACGCCACATTTCAAATTTATAGGAATAGGGTTTTGTGTTAATTTTGTTTGTTTAATTTTTTTCTTATTTCTTTTGGTTTTATATTTTAGATCTTTTAGTTTTTGCGTCCTATGTACCTATTTCTATTCTTTTGAATAAATTTATTTTCTTTCTTTCTTCTTTCTTTCAAAATTTTATAATTTCTAAATTGTTGGTCTGGTCAGGTGGAAGGCTTGGTGTGGACACAGCAATGGGCGACAGAATGAGCAGAATGAGCGTCTGACAGGTATCTACTACGATCGTATAGATAGGTCATATGGTTAAGCCTCCTGAACAATTCGGCATGAACGTTAAAGCATTTGTTCCCAGCGCCGCGACGAAAAGCGTGAAAATTGGAAATTACACCCGCTCATGATAAATAAACAGACAGCGCCGCGCCGGGGTGATCTACTGGATATTACGAGCACTGCGCGGAAAATATGGCTGTTATTACCTCGCAATTATAATGTGCGACTTCGCTTTCCACTGTTTAAATATCTACTAGATGGAAACTTTTGGAATCTTATGATAATCAATAAACCACAACACTCTGATGCTCAAGCAAGCTTTGAAAAGTCAATAGCTCCTGATGACACTCTTGTGTCTCTTGTGTGGAAAAATTATATGACACTGTCATACCGATTCACGGTTAAGAAAACCATTGTGAGGAAACCTAATAAATGCCAGTTAATGTTCCGTGATGCAGTTCTCAAGATGTTATCATACTTACTTCGAAGGGGTAAATAAACTCACACTTACGGTCTCTACACAGCATCGCGCCGGCGGTTGACGATGTGTCTTTGCAGGTGTCCTTACTGTCAGACTTGAGCCGACTTAGAAATTTCTATAGTGGCTCGTGGCGGGAATCGAATCTGCAACTTCCCACATGAATCCGAGCGCTTGCAACTGAGATCGTCAAATACGAGTAAAGTTTAGGGAATCCAAAAAAAACAGTTATTGAGACCTTTAGGTACGCTTCGATTTACCTGTTCGCACCAGGTTTGCGCCCACTTAAAACTTACATGAAGTCTATAAATCTTAGCTAAGCAAGATCTTATAATTTTTGTCTGCACCAATCAGTCAGAGTTAGTCTTATCCTGTCGGGCTTGTGAGTGAAGCTGTGCCGATATCTCGAGATGTGTCACATAAATCTGCCTAATCATTTGAGTTACTGCGGCGTTCTCTCTTAATAACCCTGACGTTTCCACTTGATATACTGACGGCGGGCGATATGTTTAATGTTACTTATGAATCTTTTGATCATAAAGGGAGATACGTTTAACCAAAAACTTGTAAGTTTGAGAATGAAAACGGGAAAAATCGGGCAGTAAAATAATAATAATTATGCCATCTAAGAAATTACCTTGGAAATTGAGCACTGTTTTTCGGATGTCTTACGGATTCGAAATATGGTCGCTGACTATTGGCCTCATGAGAAGGTTCAGCGACCAGAGTTACTCAGCGAGCGATGGAGAGACCTAAGCCCTTATCTTATTAATTGCGCTTCAAGTATCATAGGATGTTATGTTTGCTAATTATATTGGTGAGCACAAAAAAACTTAGAAAACTTGATTATTGATCCCCCAAGCGGAGATTGGATTGGGTACGCCACGTCATCATCATTGGATACAACTTACAATCCTACGCCACATCATATGAAAAATAAGTTCACATAGGATTGTGTTTATGTTAACCATTGCGCAATAATAAATCGGTATGACAAACCAACAAAATAATATTAACCTTATATAATCTACAAAAAAAAGACATGCCCGCTGAAAAAATATGTAATCGTCGTAAAAGTCTCTGTGCTGACTGCCTCGCGCTAATTAGAGGTATGTAATATTTAAAGCGAGCGGCGCGAGGCGCGGACGCTAAGCGATATTTACAGCGAGACAATATTAGGAGAGGAATGAGACGATGCAATAACAATAAATAGCGATAAATAAAAGGATTCACTCGCTGCTTGTATTGTATGATACTAATCCGCAGCGCAGGGGATGCGTGGAGCTGGTTTACGTATTGTATTGAAGTATATTAAGTAATCTGTGGTCGTAAACTTTCTTTATTTATATTTTTTTTACTGTTCGATTTTACGATTTTTTTTTTATAAATGGACAATGATCATGCTTATTCACTCTTATCTTGAAGGCGCCCAGATTATACTTGGTAGGGACTAGGGAACACGGAAGCTGGAAGTGCATCCTTAGCGGTTGATATTAGAAATGAGGAAAAAAGTTTCGTTCGAGTTTCGCTGGGATATCAACCCTAACGATGCCATTCCTCTCGGGGTCTTGCCGTTCTGTAATTGAAAGGTGAAGTAGGTCCAAAGTTGTGAAGTTCCTGAGCACTCTCTCAAAAGTATGTACGAGTATATTCTTTAAAAAATCACTACACCGACAACATTGCGTCAAACAGCAATTTTTCACGTGTCCAGCAATTCCTTGCAGATTTTTCTGCGTGCACGGCGATCAACCGAATCCAATACATCGAACTGATATAATATTTGGTAGAGCCATTCTTGAGGGGACTGCAGAATTCTGTGCCATGCCAATTTTTTTTTTACTGTCAAAAATTCTTCATAATATAACACAAAAAAAAGTTTTGACAAATCATTCGACTCCACATCTCTGTTACCCACAGAACTAATCCAAGGCAGCGCCGACTGTTACGGCGATTACTTTAATTGGCTCAATCTCCATTCAAAACCACCTCGCGGGGAGGGGAGGGGGCGCGGGGTCGATTTATGGCGAAAGGGTAGCTCTGATCCCTGTTTATGAAGGAAGATAGCGGAAAAAGCTAGTGCAAAACGAAATTTTCCAGACGCGGGCGGTGAGGGCATAACTTGGGAGTCCACTCGGGTTTTACGAGTGGGTGTATGAATTTTTTTGTTTTTAATTACAGGTTTAAGCAGTACTTGTAACAGTACCTTATGATGGTTAACATGCACGTGTCAACCTGGTTCACATAATTGCTTTTCATCAGGCATGATTGTCGTCAAGCTACATATCACACTACACACTATCACATCACACTAATATTATAAAGACGAAAGTTTTTGTGTAAGTGTGTGTGTGCGTAAATGTGTACGTATGTTTGTTACTCCTTCACGCCGCAACTACTGAACCGATTTGGCTGAAATTTGGAACATAGATAGCTCACACTAATATTATAAAGGCGAAAGTTTTTGTGTAAGTGTGTGTGTGTAAATGTGTATGTTTGTTACTCCTTCACGCCGCATCTACTGAACCGATTTGGCTGAAATTTGGAAAATAGGTAGATAGCTTATAACCCGGATTAAAACATAGGCTACTTTTCATCCCGGAAAAATCCATACTTCCCATGGAATATTTAAAAAACCATAATTTTCACCGAAATTCACGCGGGCGAAGCCGCGGGCAAAAGCTAGTTATGATAATAACATAAGAAACTGCGTCGTTTCGGTGGGTCTGAGAATAGGTCGTAAGCTATTCTTCATACATCGGAATGGCAAAACAACGTTTGCCCGACCAGCTGGTCTAATAATACTCCTCCGAAACAGCTTGACTGTTTCTTCTGAAAATTTTAGTCGACATTCGGTAGACGAGAATAGATCGTAAGCTATTCTTCATACCCCAGAATGGCAAAATAACGTTTGACCAGTTAGCTAGTAAACAACTAAAATCTGAATTCTGAATATTGGTCAAATCGCTCTTGTTCGGCGTAGGCAAACCATAGAGAGCAGAAAAATGCTCAGTAGTGTGTATACAAGGTATACCCGAGTCAAGATACGGATATATGGTCGTGATAAAGGGTATACCTATTATTTCAGGGATCAAATCGAGGCGGTCCGATTACTCCAACATTTTTATAAGGAACCCCGATAGTTGAGGGAAATATGAAGTAAGGCCTCACACGATAAACCCTCTCGTGATGTTCGCGTATAAATTACTATGAACGAAATTGGCTACTTCTACAGACTGTACTCAAGGGTGACAGGCAATATGCTCTACTTTGAAAAACTTACATGATTTTTCTTTACAATTAGTCAATTATTGTGAGAGAAATATTTGTAATTGTAAAGAATGCATTTTTATAAGTAAAAATTATATGCCGAGCTAGGCGATATTGTAAGAAAAACGTATCATTACTATGGTAACCGTAAACAAATGCTGTCACTTGATTGGCTGGTAAAAATGTAAACAACTGATTTTGCCAATCGGCGAGTATAATTTGTTTACTATTACGATAGTGATAATAACGCAACATTGCCATGTTACGAAACAAAAAAGAAACAAATGTTTTCGTTAAGTGTAACGAAAACATTTGTTTCTTTTTTATGGCCGATTTTTCAATCGCCAGATAGACTATCTGAGGAATAAATTTAAAACATATGCCATACAAAATCTGTCAAAACGTCATATTTATTCCTTAGTTAACGTTTATCTGGCGATTGAAAAATCGGCCCTTAATTTGTCAAATGTTTAATATTTTAATTTATCTAGAAATGTGCTATATTTTAATTTATCTAGAATATTTATTTTCCCGGCCAGATTTTACAAAAATTCAAATTAATGCTGCGAGTAGAGTACACTCCGGTTAAGGTCTACGAGTTAAGCTGGATAATTCTGAAGGGGCAAGTTAACGTAGACTGAAATATTGCGAATACTTGAACAATTACCGCGCGATCTGTAAGATCATACAGCATACTGAAACCGATCATTAGTTCGCCGCTGGCGTGATTTATATCACTTTTGTAATACGACTTGATACTATCTGCATCGTACCTACAATGTACATGGAGAGAACTTTCTATAAATCTTTAAGAAAATATCTATACCTCAGAATGCGTATAAGAGGTCTTTAAATTCAAAACAGAAATCCTTTCCTCGTGGGCGGAGTGTCCGGGGGGACGGCGATCGTCGTGATTATTTAACATCCCGGTACAGCTCGTCCGTCCGTCCGAACTCCGCCCGATATATCAACATTAGCGCTGTCCCCGGCCGGTCGCGACGAGACACTACACCGAGATGTAGCAATCATCTAGAAGAACCAACGGAGAACTATACCGAAGGGAAAATTCTTTGAGCGCGTCGGTTTTTTTACATCGGAAAAACCATTGAACACGCAACACTGTTACCGCAACCAGGCCAATCTCACTTATCACGTGACCGTCCCGGCTACAAGTAGGGTTTCGAACCTCAATATTTCAGATGGTTGCCGCTCGACGGCCGAGTTGTACGCGCTAGTTCTGTACGGTCTATTTTACGCGCCGTCTGACTACGGCAGCCCTAGTACGTCGTAATAGATAAAGTTAGGCGATAGAAAGAGACCACAACATTGCGTTTGTTGCGTGTCGATTTTGAGGGCGGGGCCAGGCGCGATTGCGATTGCACTTTTTGTGTCAGCGCTAGAGTCGCTATTTCTTTAAATCATCGTGCGGAGTGGACCTTCTGTACCTATTTAGTGTTCTGTGCTGCAACCGACATCGCAGGTAATTGTTCAAGTATTCACTTCTGTCGGCATTTCCGGAGTGCCACGTCGTAACGTCATTCTTTTTTGGTGAAATCTTCTTGGCAGTCTCGTGTGACGTCATATTTAGTTTTACTACGTTACTTCACAGAAGTCTTTATTTACAGTCTTGACAATACGTCTCTACTCAAAGGCTGGTTTTCATGTGCACACATACAATGGGACGTCCCGATCTTTTCTGCAGCCCTTATTTTGGTCCATCCTTCTCTTTTCCTTTTCTTTTCTCATCTATTGCTCAAAAAATACGGAGTAACTATGAGAATTTATAAAATAATCTTCACCTTTGTCCATGTCAACTACCGCTCTTTCTTATCCGTTTCACAAAAGAAAATCACGCATACCAATCAATCAATCAATCTATCAATCACTTTATTTGCGTAAAACCATGTCAAATACAGATGCTATTACAATTATAAGCGTATTAATGTTTACCTTCTTAAAACATGCAAAAGTTACAAAAGGTCCTTATAAAGTAAGCTATATTTATTTCAATTACTTACTTAAATAGGTAAGTTTTTCATCACACTAGAAGAAAAGGTAAGCCAATTCAGTGAAAATATATAGCTGAGCCATATCAATCCGATTTATATCCGGGACACACCCGTGGGACGTCAAAAATGAAGATTTAGTCCCTCGTCGCGTCATACGTTAAGGTGGCTAATGAAAACATGGCGCGAGTGATGAAGTGGCCCGGTCGGTCACTCGCCACGACTTACACTTTTCCTTTCCTTTTTGATGCCTTTCTGTTTGTGAATATGCACTATTATAGCTGTGAAGTCCTCTGAAACTATAGGAAAGTAGGTCTTTAGTGATAGCACCGAATATGTTAGCATCGGTGAGTGATTTTTAACCGCCTTCAATAAAAGGAAGGAGCTTCATTTATTAAGAATTTTCTGCCTTTAAAAAAATCTTTAATTTTCACATAGGCCTGATTTACGAGCTCTTATGAAAACTACCGCCAAGTTCGAAAAGTGACTTTTCGTAAGACCTTTCAAAAACATAGGTTTTATATCCTAACTAGCTGACCCGGCAAACGATGTTTTGCCCGTTCCTGGCTATGTCCGTTTCCTGGCTCTAAGCTACCTCCTCACCAATTTTCAGCCATATCGGTAAAGCCGTTCTTGAGTTATAAATAGTGTAACTAACACGATTTTCTTTTATATATATAGATTCCACTGTAGATTTAAGTTACTTCTGAATGTTTTGCTCAAAAATGTTTAAAGCACACTGCACCGCTCCGTCAGCTCGTCTTGGAGGGGCGTGTGGTCACTGGGGAGCTTTTCATCACGCCATTCACCCCCTTCTGAGAGCAGAGAGAGTTTTAAATTATCACACACCTAGTACTGCGACTTGGTACACTACGGGTTTATTGGTTCTTCTTGCAGGAAACACCTTTGAATATTCTCATCTATGATGCCCTTCTTTATATTATTCTGATTATTATCATCTCAGAAGCTCTTTCAGGTTCGACATTAGCAGAATGTGGTTGCTATTAAAGACACATAATCAACTTTTGAAAACCTGCAGTAAGTTTGCCGTCAAACCAGTAGTATTTTCTTTCGCTCCAAAAATCCACAGATACATGCGGGAACTTAATCAAATTACCAATATCAAATTACCAATCACTGCTCGTTATATAAATTAAACTTATTTAGCTGTCCCGAACCTATTTCGCTCTATAAAGTATTATAATATATTAGTACCTACATAGACAGCTAAGACAATGTGGATAAAAAAATTAGAAACGAATGTTTTTGAATCCGTTATCATCACATCAGATTAGTTCAATGTTTTGACGCCAAGATTTATGGCTACCTTGTAGTGTAAGCTAAATAATATCACAGTTTAGCTAGTATACAGCTCGCAATACAAAAAGCTTAATCTTTTTAATTGTAATTGAAATTGATAGTAAGCAGTGGAAGTTATTGGTAAAGAAAAATTGAAAACTGATTTTGTTACAGTAATTGTTAAATATTTGTAATAAGATTATGAATTTTGGCCAAAAACGTTCGCTTGACTATAGATAAATAAGTGGTTTTAAGTGATAGCTAAGCCAGTCGCCAAAAGTGCAGATAATATGCTAAAAAGGGAAAAATGCATGCATTAATAATTATGCTTAGCATATAGGTATTATAATATAATATTTAAATTAAGGACTCTCACGGTAATAACTGTATATTTCATACACTTGCAATAAGCTCTACTTGCGCACGCGCACAGCACACCGCCGCCATCTGTCCGTCGGCGGCGCGCATTACCTCTCGCGGTGCGCAACGCACGTGATAGATGGCAGCACGTGATGATTGATTTATCACCTGCCGATGCTTTTATACGCGTCTCATACATTTTTAAGATTAATCAGACCAGGTTCACTCAGTAACTTTGTGAGCTCATATGGTTAACACTAGGCGGCAACAGCAACAAAGAGGATCACAAGTAGGTATACCACAGATTACTTAGTAGGTATACTAAATGTACACCTTAGACCTCAAGGCCCGAAGTCAAGATGCCAGCCAATATCAAACAAACAAACAACATCGCACATGATAGTATAGACAAATAACATAGCACATCGGGAAAACTCTCTCTTGCGTCTAGGTTATAAAATGAAAAACTCTTTCCAAAAAACCAACTTCAAATGCCACTACAAAGAATGAAATAATTTTTAATGTACACCAATTCGAAGTCGGGCAATGTTGTGTTCAATTATTAATAGTCCTTCTTATTATAAAACTTGATGTGCAAAGAAACGACAAAATTATCGACAATACGAAGGACTATTATTGAATGAACGAAACATTGCCCGACTTCGAATTGGTGTACATTAAAAATTATTTCATTCTTTGTAGTGGCATTTGAAGTTGGTTTTTTGGAAAGAGTTTTCCATTTTATTTTATACTTTTTAGAGGAAAACAACTAATGCGCAAGGCATTGGAAAAAATGCCCACATCGCTTGAAGTATGCTTCTAAAATCTGAAGAGTTCCCTCAATTTCTCCAAGATCCCATCATCAGATCCTGACTTGATGAATACAGTCATAACTTGTTGACTGCAAGGAAATGCAATAGTTACTATAAAAAATACCTAAATCGCTTCAAGTATACTAGCAAAATTTGAAGAGTTCCCTCGATTTTACCAAGATCCCATCATCAGATCCCGACCTGATGACCATAAGACTACCTGGAAAAAATTACTCTTTCAAACAATACCCAAATCACTTCAAGTGTGCTTATAAAATTTGAAGAGTTCCCTCGATTTCTCCAGGATCCCATCATCAGATCCTGACTTGATGACTATGGGACCATCTGTGAACTATACCCTTTCAAACAAAAAAATAATTTTCGAAATTGGTCCACGGATCTTCGAGTAATCGGGGAACATACATAAAAAAAAAAAAAGATTCGGACGAATTGTGAACCTCCTCCTTTTTTTTGAAGTCGGTTAAAAAGGATAAACCTCAAAATTCCTGCTTGAACATGAGACTGAGCAAACCTCGCGTGTCGCATGATCACCTGCCATTGTTAATTTTGTACAGTCCTTGCGCTCAATATTTGACACATTATTTTGCAGGCAAATTAGAGTAGATCAGACGTAGATCTAAACCAACATCTTGAAAGAAAGTCAGACATATAATATTATACTGTGATAATAGAGATACTCCGAACATAAAACTCTTCATCGCCCGCTAAGTGACTGAGTGATTAACCCCGAGTTGCACGAAATAAATTGCGAGAGATGTCAAAATTTCATACATTTTTTGACATTGATTGCGATTAAATTAGTTTAAGTACCACTTAAATTTTAGAATTTATTACGTGCAACTGGGCATTAGTGTGTAAGTGGCTGTCCAATCGTCGGATCCAAGTGACGCAAAATCGCGCTAGATGAAATTCCCTACTGGAAGTCTAGCAAAGGACGTCCAGCAAAAGGATTTTATGACTCAAGCGGAAAACAACCCCAAGACTTCCTAACGCTCAGACATACACCAATAACTGGTTGATCATAGAGATAATATGCCTTATTAATAAAATGAAATTACTTGTTGAAAGATTTATTGTAATGTTTCGCGTTTGATAGGACTCGGATTGATCGGACCCATTTGATCGGTTTGTTTACAGAGCGAGCTTTGAAAACATAATTAATTACTTGTAGATGTATGATCCGGATGGATTTGTTTTAATTTCACGCGTCTGAACTCTAACGTGTGATGTAAATTATGTTACAGTAAACTTGTTGAACAGATGGATAAAGTCGCATTATAGGGCTATTTTACCCATCTTAAAAATCAAAAATCGAAATCAAAATATTTATTGTCACATAGACCTACAACTTATAGGCGCTTTTGAGTTAAAATCAGACTCAACCGCCAAGTTTGAAAAGCAGATTTAGTCCGCTTAAAACTAGGAAGAGTCTTGCACATAATATACGTACTCCTTAAAAAAAGCGTTTTCCTATTTTGTTATAAATACTACATCGGACTGTTGTCTATACGGTAGCGGAATCGGATATTATATGTCATCTTCTTCAAAGTGAAGTTTACGGTCAATATTTTCGAATATTGACCGTAAACTTCACTTTCAGCTATAGGTACTGTAAAGCGAAACATTCTTCAAATCTGGACTGTTAAAGACCTCAAAATTTGACTAGCTTATTCCGGTTCACTCCTAAATGATGATTTCGCTCTGTCTCTCTCAGAAAAATCTCTTCGCAGCGATTTTTCCCTTTAGCATTATAAACTATATTTATCGTGACCTTCAATAGTTAACGGAGCATCCTGTTTTGTTAGGTACCAGCTTTAAGACAGGGCTTTTTTGAAAATCATTTTCACTAATCCCGCATGAATTTTCCCAAAAAATAGGCTCTTATCTATCGCTCTCGGCATCCCAAATATCATAGCCATTTCGGTTTAGCAGTTGCGACGTGCAGGCGCACCAAACACATACACACACAAACTTGTGCCTTTACAATATTAGTGCGACGAC
The DNA here is from genome assembly GCA_036785405.1 of Coenonympha arcania. NCBI lineage: Eukaryota > Metazoa > Arthropoda > Insecta > Lepidoptera > Nymphalidae > Coenonympha > Coenonympha arcania. The sequence continues at coordinate 1,222,137 of CM072058.1, read as the reverse complement.
GAAATCAAGAAACCCGCGTCTTCGTAAAAGGGCTAATTAATAAAACTTAAGCCATAAATAAAGTGCGGGGGTGGCTGTTGCAAAAACTGTTAGGATCATAAAGCTGTCAGCGGATGAGGCACTGCCTTTGTTGCGATGTAGCGTCCCCCGATAAATCTATTGCGAGACAATTTGGACTCCGCCGCTGGGCGGACGGAGCGCTTCTTTCGATACGGATTTTTGCCTTTTGGAGCGACTAATTGTTATGCGGCAATAGTCAATGCCACTATCAAGGCTATTGAGGAATTAACGGGACGTAGGTAGTTTGCTTTACGGTAAGTTTCTCTGACTAGACATGTTGAAAACTCTGTTTTGACGTGACAACGTCTTATAATTCGATAGAGCCGGCTGCACGCACAAAAAAACATGACTCATCCGGCGTTACCTCGCTCATGCGGCGTTACCTCGCTCGCGTTACCTCGCTCTGAGGCGTTCCATGTAAGGCTTGAAGTGCAAGCGAGAGTTGTCACGTTCAACCATCGTCAGTAAACCGACTTTACAGACAACCAATTTTTTCAGTTATTTTTCGGTTACCCACTCTAAATAAACGACGACTTGCCACTGACTTCGACTTGACGATTCGACTTGACGATTAATTACTGGTAGAGATATTATATAGTTTAAAAGTAACTTCCTTCTAGTGATAATATAACCGGTCTGTGACATGATCGTGCGAATAAAAACTCACTTCATTCCCATTGAAATTGAAGAATCTCAAACAGTTATCCAGAGTCCAGAGACGTTGATGTTTTTGTAATTTTTGGCGTATCGTCAGGCAGGTATGAATGGGTATGAATTAATTTGGCGATTTTGAGTAAAACAGCCTTTGGTAGCGAATATTCTAAAACAATTGAGGTAGGTACACGCCTAAAAATAATGTCAGCTGCAGTTCATTACCCCCACAATGAGCCGTCACTCGCCGCGAGGTATGTGGGCTGAATCAATAATTACGTACACGATATTTACGATTATTTACGATCATCACCGCCTCCGAACCCAACCCTGCGAGAGCTCGGGGAAAAACACCCCCGTATCAGGCCCGAGGCGGGTCGATGTGGCCCATAAATAATAAATACTAGCACGGTGCGTCTGTAGATAATGGTAATTTACGATTCGCTACCATTGGCGTCAAATCTTTGGCAGCGGTCGGCTAGATCGACGTTGGGGGTTTTTGTGACCCGCGCTCTGTACTCGGGCACGCTGGCGGGTAGCGAAGTGTTAAATACGCTGATTTCTGGCTCTCGTGTGGGATATTTTGTATAGTTCTTTATACTACTTCAGAAATTGTAAAATATTTTTTGTTCTTAAATATTAATTGAGCGTCAACGACTCAATGGTTATGGAGAGATATAACATTGAAGGGTTACAGGTTCGATCGAACACACGTTAGTGTATTGTCATACCTACTTAGCTTCAGGCACAAGCTGGATGTTTATCGTCCCTATTTAAAGAATAATACTTACATTAGTTTTTAAGTCTGCTCACTATTATTTTTGCTGTTGCCTACATTTTTGTAGGCAATAGTGAGACTGAAAACGGACAATGATAATAAAATATCTTTGCCAATCCTTTGCACCGGTGCACTTTTGCATTAATAGGATTTTATGACCTTTATCGCACTTGCTCATCCCTATTTAAAAGCTCACAAGCTTAAACTCCGACCAATCAAAATGTCGGATCTCAAAGTCTATAATTTCAGCGGACTCGGTAGCAAATAACTCACGGAGCGTCGATCGCCTTTAAAATAGGAATAAACGGCGTCGCCCGCCTGGCGGTTCGAATAAATTACAAAGATATATTATTATTAAAATTTGGGCGCGAACTTTGTAGCATTAACTTGGGTGATATCGGCCCCGCGCCGCGAGAGGGTTGACTTGTGACTAAACTGCCCATAAATATTACCTTTTTGACAATGTTATGCTCGTATCATTTTAATTATCCCTCTCCACTTTGTGTTTGCACACTCTGTTTATACGCGTGTTCATATTGGAAGGACGGTCGAAAATACCATTAATTTTATAGCATCAGACGGTAGGTAGGTAAGTAGATGCCTATTCAACGTAAAGGGCTCGTCCAGTTCTTACCACCCTCAAAGACAATGTGGTATGGGCTGGCTAAGGACAGATGGATGACGGAGACGACTCGAATATCCGCAGATCCCGAAGGAAACGCAAATCCCGAAGGCCTTAGTTGTATAGCCTTGGCTTCCATGGTGCAGTTTAAAACCAGTTAGCCGAGACGCGAATTTGCGACCATCGCCGATTATATGCACCAATTACTAAAAGAGGACTGCAGGCTGCAACATAAGGACTCAAATATAATAATAGTTCTTACTTACATAAATATATTTAACAGACTTCAAAAAAAGAAGGATGTTCTGTATTCGACCCGTATGTATGTATGTATGTATGTATGTTTGTCCGCGATTATTTCGCGTTTGGTTGTTTAGAATTTTAGTCAGAAAACTTTTTAAGTGCAGGCAGTTAAAAAAAACTTAAAAATACCTTATCAAGAACGAAAAAATATAAGGAACTACGTGAGATTGAGACGATTAATTAATTATTAATGTATTTTGGAAGACCTCGGCCAAGGGGATTGTTACCTACTAGGTTTGGAACACGACTTCCGCTTTAAATCAAACCGATGGAAAGTCATAGATTATGGTCATTAGGAAAATCAATTCGGCAAATTATTTTCGATTATATTTGTTTTAAATGTAATTATACAATATCTAACTACCACCATAATGAAATATAAATTCAGTAAAACTTATAAAAATATTTTAAAACCCAATATTTCAACCACCAACGCCACCTAACGTAAATACTTTGAACCGTATCGATTATTCGGCTTTGGCACATAGCCTTACAACATCTTCACTCTAATGGTCCATGACCATAAAAGTGGCGACATCTAGCTGAACAACGTCGATTTTTTTCGATAGCTCAAGATCAGCAAACTAAACATCTAAATGCAATCCTGTACTTACTTGGAAATTTTTCAAAAATCCTTTGGCTACTATTTAGACCTCTTCATAAATAATGTAAAAACAGTTGCTTCGTGCAACGAATGATTTACGCCTGAACATTTCCGCGCAGTTGTTCAACACGACCGCTAGATGGCGTTGGCCGGCTAAGTGCCGCTATTTTCTCGTGTACTTAGCGCCGAGTTGACCGCGTTGTGTTATTTATCGCACCATTACAACGGGAACCCTTAAATCATCACGTGACGCCCTTTTGCGTACACCTAACAGTCCTTGCGTCACAAAAAACCTTATGGCTACTGAAATAAGGGTGATTTTCGCAGCGAATCTGTTAGTTGTCGCCCGTACGTGGCCTAATGAATGGCAGACGCGCTCCTAAAGTTTTTTTTCTCCTTTATGAAATTGTTCAGAGAGCACTTAGCAGGAAAATCTATTAGACAGACGGCGGGAAATAAAAATGAAGTATTTCGGAACGCTCTACAAGCCAGTTGACTCTTAACGATGCAATTTTTGTGAAACAGTTCGAAACTTCCACGGTCATCTCTGAATTATGAATGTCGAGCTTTTTACGTAACTTTTATTCTGGACGTATGTAGGTACCACTACTATCTACCTCCCACTTAACGCTGATCTTATCATCACAGTTTTTATAATAGAGCCGCATTATAGTAATTTGTGCATTTTAGCTAATACAGACAGACATAGCTCAAAGTGTTCCAAAATTGAAGTGGCAACGGAAGGGGCACATAACTCGTCAGACCGATGGACGTTGGGGACCTAAGGTGTTGGAAATGGACACCGTACCACCGTACCGGAATGCGCAGTGTTGACAGACCACCAACTAGGTGGACGGTGGTTTTTGTACCTCCTTAACCTTTCTACCATAGTACTGCAAGACGCCGAGAGCGGTGGCATCCTTATGTGGTTGACGTCCAACAAACTCGCACGAAACGTTTTTCCTCCACGTTTCTGATACGAACCGCTAAGGTGTGGAACGCCCTTCCAGCCTCCGTGTTTCCAGCCAAGTACAATCTAGGTGCCTTCAAGAGAAGAGTGAATAGGCATTTTCTAGGCAAGCGCGCTCCATCCTAGACCTCATCATTGCTTTCCATCAGGCATGATTGTCGTCAAACGCAAGCCTATCTACAATAAAAAAAAAAAAAAAAAAAAAAAAAAAAACGGACGACATATGTGTAATATTATTATGTGGAGAGTTGTGGGTCGAGCGTCTGACGACACAAGATTATTGCATTTGGTGATCATTACAGGAGGCTTAATAATTATGTCCAGCAGTGGACGTCTATCGGCTGAAATGACGACTGCTAATTTGTTTCATTCAATAACGTATGTAGCCTACCTAACTGCAATCCCACCTGATGGTAAGAGATGATTTAGGTACTTAATCAAAACAACCTGTATCTTATCTAGGTCCCTGTAAAAAACCTAAATCAGTTCCTATTTTTTATAGGTATAAGACCATCTACATACTAGATATACAACATCCTATAGAGCCTTAGACCTCTAAGTACCGCGACCTGGTAATTCTCTTGGTAATTTTATCTTATGTCTCAGTTGCTAGAGAAGTAACCAACCGCCGGCAAAAGCCTTACCATACACTAAGAAAATAAAAAAAATATATTAATTGACCCGTGCCAGTAATCAAACCCAGTACCTCCGGCTCTAGGGAGATCACAGATAAGTACTATTGGTAAAAGTCACCTGTAACAGACAACACACAAGCAACTCCCGCCACCCAATTAGATAACACAAAAGAAACCCAAAAAGGCTGGGAAGGCACCAACATACTTACAATGAATTAGAATTAAGGCAACATCAGAAGGATACCCTTTGAGATGAAAATATAAAATGTGACAAACGCAAAAACAGGGCACCAACAAAGCGCATATATTAAGGGCATTATCCTCTTGCCCAACAAAAGGTTGAAAAGTCGAGTTCGCACGTATTTTGATATCGCGGACCTGCGCCAACCCTTACGTTTGGAGCCCTTTTCCTGGCACAAGTGATAAGCGGCAGCTACGATAGCTTTCTTAATTCAAACCCAAGTGTTGGATACTTTCGGTTCCAGTTTGACCAATAAGCGCACACGGTGCGTAATGGTACCATGACTGGTCGGGCGATCCAGACCAAGAGAGAGTGAGTTGAAGCCGTTGTTCTAGTAGTATTATGACTAAGTGTATTGAGTTCGCACTACCAAACGTAAAAAACGTAGCTACCAACAAAAAGGTGATTGTGAATGGTGAAACACTAAGAATGGAAAACTCTACAGTATTTCTGGGGGTAACCTTAGACGATAAACTACAATGGGGCGCTCATGTTGAGACTCTGGCAGGTAAACTTAGTTCAGCTGCCTATGCTGTGAGAAAAATTAGGCAGTTAACAGACATTGATATTCTATTATGGGGCAAAGCTGCTGATATTCAAACTATATTTGTATTGCAAAAGAGAGCAATTAGATCTATATACAAAATGAAGCCACGCGAATCTCTTCGCCAAAAATTTAAAGAAATAGGTGTTCTTACAGTGGCATCTCAATACATTTATAATTGCTTACTCTTTGTACGTCAAAACATTAATAATTATAAGCAACGTATAGATGTAAGTAACCGTCCAATTAGAAATGGTGGACACAAGTTAGTTGTAGTACCACACCGTTTACGTAAAGTACAGAAGTCCTTTGTGGGGTTGAGTGTACGCTTCTACAATATGATCCCGAAGTCTGTTTTGGACTTACCTTTACACAGGTTTAAAGTCACTGTCAAAAAACATCTAATAAGTCGGAGTTACTATACTATTGAAGAATTTTTTAATGACAAGAATTGTTGGAATGATAGGGATATATTTCCATCTCTTCACGAGATATCTTAAAATTTATGTAATAATTATTGATATTATTTAAGAAATTGTATATAATGACATTTTTTTTAAAAGAGCAAGTGCCGAGTTTCTTGCCAGTTCTTCTCGGTGCAAACCTGCTTTCCGAACCTGGCGGTAGAGTTTTGACTTTTCATAAGAGCCTATTAATTGGGCCTATGTGAAAATAAAGATTTTTCATTTTCATTTTCATTTTCATGGTCTTCTGTCATGTCCAACGCAAACATGGCGTAGGTAGAGATTGTAAGATGGCAACATCGAGGGTTTTACCTAAGGGAACATTGCAATAGGAATGTGTAATTGGGTCGATCTTGAACCTATACTCTTGTGATGTATGTTGTTTAACGAATAAAGATTGTAAACAGTGATTAATGAGTTGAAATATTTATAATCAAAACTGAATGATCCATTAATTATTATGCGTCTAATGTAGGGATTTTTTAAATAAGCTTAAGGGCAAGGTAATAGCATTTAGTGCACTAGATAATTGTCTAGTTATGTGTATTTTTCAATTCAAGCATTCTCCAATTTTTCAAGTCTAGGAAGCCCCTTAGTCCAGTAGCATTAGGCAAGACATGAAAAAACATTTTTTGGTTCGATACCTACCATTATCAGACTTAGAGACTAGAGTACAGAGCATCGTATGATATTTGAGAAACGTACTTTCCCATCACAGCAAGGGGGTCATTATCTGCTATGTCTTGGCAAAGTCAAAATCCAGCAACTTAAAGACATTTTGTTCCATTATTTCACAAGAGTAAATGGGAAGGCATTTGATAACAACAGTAAGATTGCTAAGTAGAAATTCTAAATCACTAACGAGCGAACTTTGATTCAAAGATGGCACGAGATGGTGATATGGCTTACAACATATTTAACCAATTTTTACTAACCGCCGTCAGTCACTGTTTTGGACCGAAAGTTTAGTTCGCAGGGAGAATTATCAGGAGTCGTTCAAATGATTTATGTACACAATTATTGGGTTATTCAGGTACGATGTTTTGCGATCCGATTCCCCGATAGCGCGGAGACAATGAGCTTTCATTTAATGCCGTTTTGAAGGCTCTCCGAACTTGGGCGGGAGAGGTGACTTGTGACCGAGATATATCGCCTATCGGTTACCTGTATTCATTGTTAGATATCTGTCTCTAAGTACATTCTATTCTTCTATTTTATGAACTTAAACTTGATGTTGGTTTTCATTTGCTAATTTGACAAGTAACAAAAAAAATGTTGGTTCATAAAATATCTATAGAAGCTTGAGGTTTTCATAAATCTTATGATAGGTGACCTTAACATATTTTTTTTTGTAGATGGTTTCGAACTTTAGATGCATCATGCACGTATAGAAGTAAAACACGTACTCCCATGGGGGTCCCATCGCCTGCCTTCATAGCAATTGGGTTCTATCGTATATCGTCACAGCAAAAGGGTTATATCGCCTAAAATATACAAATAGTCAGCTTTAACATCTAAGATGCACTAACAGACGTCTTACATCAAAAATTTGCGAACCTCTACAAAGGTTCATAAAGGTTAGCGAAGTACGAGCGTATAATGTATGGCTTTAATACAAAATATTAATTAGTTGGCTGGCTCGCATCTGTCACGTGCGCGGCCCTCGCCCGCGGTAACGGAGTCTGCATCAGAATTGATCGCTGCACTTTATTGGAGGTGGGACGGCATCTAGACTCCACTCGATATCGACTGATATAGGACTAGCTTTATGTGCCGCGCTGCATCAGCCTTGATACTTATGATAAAGCTGGTAACCGACCGACAAAGGCCGACAACCGACCGACAACTCGGTGAAAGACAATAACAAGCTTAAGTTGTCTTGCCACTTCACACACACAGTATTTCACGCGGAAACTTATACTAGGCACAGGTTCGTTTATACATGGAATACTGGCTTATGGGATGGCTCTGCTAAGTACCAACTTGATGCTTTGGATTCGGTGAATTACCACGCTAGAAGACTAATCGGCAACCAGACACTGGTCCACAAAAACTCCAAAGCCTCGAATATCATCGTAAGGTTGCCTGTGTATTGAAAGTACCAAAACGTAACCAACCTGTTACGTGTACGTACTGTATTGGAATAAAACAGCCTATAACTATGTTATTTTGTAGATGAGTCAAAATCTCCCAATGGTGCTCAAGTGTTAAGAAAATGCTTTGCATAATAGGTACTCAGTGACGACGACAAATAGTGATCTTTGACCAATCTCTTAAAGATGTTTATAGACCGGGCCTCCCTTACCTATAATGCTTTACCACTGCCTACAGTGGTAAAGCATTCCACAATTTTACAGCCTGTACCGTAAAAGAATGGTGATAGAATGAGGTATTGTGCTTAGACATCCTCAACATAAGTTTTCTATACTGTAACGAAGCATACCTAGTGATCCATTCGATATTTGTACAGCAAAGTTATAAGCACTTCATTGCTTACTCATAAATCATAATGAATACGACCGACTGCCGCAGGCTGTGGGCGCTCCTGCCTTCTGCGTCCGAGGTTATGGGTTCGATTCCCACAACTGAAAACTGTTTGAGTGTTGATCATGAATGTTTTCAAGTGTTTGGGTGTTTTTCTGACAGGGGTCTAATATTGTGTTTAAATGTAATTAATGTATTATAATTATTATCTGTTTTCTATCCATAAAGCTGTTTGCTTTTTTGGGGGTAAATTGCTACTCAATAAATCCACCAACAAAGTGTAATTTCAAGATCCTCACAAGTTTCAAGACCGTTCAGTCGCAGTCGTCTCTTCGGACAGACGGCACAGCGCTCACCTTACAACAAATCATTCAGAGCCAGTTCAGAAACGTTTCCATTCTTTTATTGATTTATGCCATATTATTATTAATTTGAGTAAAAAAAACAAGCAACGAGTTATTTATTAAAACGTTAAACTCCCGCCCAATCTTGATAACTCGGATATTTATTGCTGCTTTTTTAATTTTTACTTTTTTTTGTTAAACTCGCGAAGGTCCGTTGCAGCCCTTGATTGTATTTATGGGGTTAGATAACATTGTAGTTAGGAACATATAAATCAGGGCTTCAAACTCACGTGGCTCTATTTTTATTTAATGAAAACTGTCAAGGTCATTTTTAATTTTATTTTAGAAATGAGAAGGCGCACTATCTATTACGCTCGCGTGAACTCTGCTTTTTTATTCCCTAGGGGTTCAATATTTCAATCTCCTTTCTTAGCGGTTGTCTACGTCATAGCAAAGTTAATGTTGCAGACTATATAAATGTTCTTTGGTCATAGTACCTATTTGTAGGTACCTACCTGTCTTGCAGCCCGATCCGTACATTAGTTTGGGCTCTATGCTAATAGATCAGTCATTTAATCAGCCTAAGTCAGCCAATCAGTCAGTCAATCAGACAGTTACCTGTTTCTCTTATACTTGAATTTCCATCACAGTAAAGATTTTGGGGATTTTGAGTTTGAAATTTACTCGGGTCTGGTATGGTGAAAGGCTTCGGTCGTAGCTGGTTACCACTTACCACCGACATAAACGTACCTCCAGGTGTCTTAACGAATGTTGGTAAAACGAGTTCGTGAGGTATCAGGTTACAGTAACAGTGTCGCGATTTCAATAGGTTTGCCCATATAAAAAAATACCCTAATCGATTAAAGTTTTCACTTCTAAAAATATTCATATATTTTGCAAGCAGAAGACAAAAAGTGAATTTTATTGACATGACTGATTAATACTAGGTATTGTAAATTGGTAAGTATAAGCAAATAGCATTATTATCTTGTTTTCACTCCCTATTGGAAGTTAAATCACCCACCAGTCAACACTCTACTTGTGTAATGTTAAATGTACGATACTTTTCCAAAACATGTGTTTCTTCGTACAGTGTTCCACCCGCCAAACTAAAATGACCCCTAACACTCGAGTAATAAGGAATTATTGTTTTGCGGTATTGTCAAACGGTACAAGCCAATTTCATAGAGCACCTACATATTCAAAGCAGAGGTTACACCTACCGAATAAAATACACAATATGTAGTTGTCACTGCTTGATAGAACCTGTCTTTCAAAGTATCTACTCTGTGTCTTACGCTCAAAAGAATACAAACCTATTCCCTCCCACGCTAAGATCACCATTATAGCTTTGAAGTTAAAGTTGTAATTGAAATGCATTTTAGTTGTGCTATAAGTCTTTTTGGTTCGTCAATAAAAAGCTCGTTCACTTGTATCATGTTACGAAGTAATAAAATGTATAGCATACATTGCTTGCTTAGGTACAGGTGGGTTTTAATGTAAGCATATAAAAACAGCGATGTATATTGAATTCGGAAAAGCAGTAGGTGATTTCTAGCGTATATGAGTTGGTTGGTCGAGGTTGACATCCCTTGGGAGACAGGAGCTAGGTGTTGAGATGATCCCCGTTCGGATAGATCAATGGAATGTCAAAATCGTGTTATACTTGTGGGACTTATGCAGGCTTGCGGCAAGCGATACGGACAGTGATAGATTCTGGCTGGATTTCCACCTCGGGAGTCCCTGGTGGGGGATCTGATTGGATTTAGTTATTTCTGTCATAGTTCCCGACGTGTGGACGTATTGGAAATTGTTCCTGTATATTTACTTTACGCTACCTACCTACTGAAATTTAGTTCCGTTCAAGAAAAGGGAAATTGACGTTTTGAATCAAGTCTTCCTACCTTACTTTCCTCAAAATGAGTTTTTGATTTTCTTGGTTGACTCGTATACATCGTATTTTTAAAATGACAACTGTTGCGTGAAAACACCGCTAGATGGCGTTAGTGGTATCCAAAAGCATGAATACCATAAATATTTATGAAAAATCTGAGCGCTGATTTTTCTTGTATTTTTTCTATGTCATCAATATTATCATCAGAAGGATGCTTAAACATGCATTACCCCCTGTTTAAATGGGAAACTAGCCTACAAGTGCCTCGATTGAGTAGGATCATCCATATGATCCATATCTCATCACACTAAAGTTTAAAATTATCGCAAGAACTTCAAAACTGACTGCAATATAGACGAGTGTGTATTTAAAGAACTTTAAATACTAAGGTACTCTACTACAACAAATAGAAATATGGTGCGTCAGTTTTAACTTTACTGTAAAATGTAAATAGGTACCTACACAGAGCGAAATAAAAACTAATGCTGATTCGATATTTACTCATGCTACCGAATTTCGAGGTTGCGAACACTAACCACCATACATAATTTGTAAAATATATCATATTGACGTTTTACAAGTGCCTTGTAAGTTAGGCCTATGTGAAATAAATATATTTTGAGTTTGAGTTTGAGTAACAGAATAATCCTACAGCCTACTAGTACACGTGGATGATGCATTTTCCCCCAACATAAATTAGAAATAACTATTCCACACTACATAAATAAAAAAAAACGACAACGCAAAATATATCAGACGTCTTTATTCCAGGCAAAGCTTATTTTTTCAAGCTTAAGTTAGACTCAATTAAATATCTCCCGGATCTAAGATTACCATCTACCTATGCGCCTGCGCACGATCTGCCTAACAAATGATAGCGCCAACCCCACAATTAAGTACTGGGATGGACCATTCCATTCCACCATGCCACTATTGATTTGTGATTGATTCTATAAATGACCAGACCAGACCTGACCAAGCGAAATTATACTCTATCCTAACTACGTAAGATTTAAATTTAATTGGCATTTAAATGCATCTTCATACCTGATTGTATGGAATATTGATGCCAAGTAGGTTTTGTAGGACCTATACTCATTTATTAAAGCAAGAAATACACAATTGATTTTGAACGTTATTTCCTTCGCTTTACATTAGATTCTTGTATGGGACGTTAAATGCGATCAAATAAGGAATATGGACTTGTTTCTTAAGGCTCTACTTAAAGGGTTTATTTAGATGATTTTGAACTTAAATGCTATTGAAATAGGGTTGTAAATATTTGTAGGGTTGGTATGAATAATTAGTTTTTTCATGTGTTACAGTTATTTACTATTTTCTAATGGTTGGGAGTTGGATGAGATTTATTGGGTCCGAAGGCGTTACTATTATATTGTATGTTTGATGGGCGGTTGATTTAGTACGATTTGTTTTTTCGTAATGATTTATTATTTGCTTCGAGTTAGATACGTCTTTTAAAGTTGTAGCTCACTTCGTTGCAACATAAACATTACTCTTTATATGAGCCATAAGGTCCTCTAGTTTGTAACAATACACCGATAAGAAACCTGAGGATATGGGCATTCAAACAATTTACGTAAACCTTTTTCGTAAAAGCAAACAGTACCTATCCGTCAAAATCCATCCATCCGTCAAAATCAAGCCATCTGTCAAAATTGCAACTGCCCTTTCTATTTCCGTTTCCGATATCAATTAATGCAGTTAGCTTACCTATGTATAGGTAAGCTATACGGTATATGGTAAACAGCAAGATCTTGCACCATTAACACCGTCACAGACAGAACACAGCAGCTCCGGCGGATTTTCTTGGATTTGTAATTATACTGATAGGTTCTTAGTTCTTACTTTCCTTAAGTCGGGAAGTTTAAAAAATATATTTAATCCTTTTTCAATTATAAGTCTACTAAAGTCGTGGGTGCTTTGTGTTAATTTTTTTTTTTAATTTTCCGCTTGTGTATTAGATTAATTATGTCGAGCAACGGGTAATGAACAATATTAGGTATAAATTGTACCTAAGTTGTATTTTATCGATTTTTATTATTTTCCCAGTAAGTAGTACTGCATCTATAACCTTCTGTAAGTTAGCTACTAGTGGGTAGGTCGTAAGTTACACAGTTCCACATCCAGAGCGAAGTAGAAGTAAGTCATAGAAGTGGAAGTGGGCACATAAATCGTTCCGTTTCACGAAAATTCCTATGTTTATAGCAATTAACAGTGCCCGACGTCGCGTCGTGTCACTCGCGAGCTGCATGATTTACTACTGTTAGGTGATGCACACACGAGCGAAAAATTAATACATAATATTAACAATTTTAACGGTTTTATATAAAGACATAGTCTAGGCCCTCTAGGGGTTGAATTTTCAAACAAGTGGAAAATTAAAAAATTTTAAAACACCCACGACTTTTGCAGACTTGTAATTGAAAAAGGATTAAATAATTTTTTTGAAACTCCCCGACTAAAGGAAAGTAAGAACTAAGAACCTATCAGTATAATTACAAATCCAAGAAAATCCGCCGGAGCTGCTGTGTTTTGCCTATGACGGTGTTGATGGTGCTGTTTACCAGTTGATGACCAATTCAATTTCTTGATAATTCTCATATACCGGCAGTTTATTAATACTTACTAATTACATTAATTGATATTGGAAACGAAAATAGCAATGGCAGCTCCGACGGATTTTCTTGGATTTGTAATTATACTGATAGGTTCTTAGTTCTTACTTTCCTTTAGTCGGGGAGTTTCAAAAAAATTATTTAATCCTTTTTCAATTACAAGTCTGCAAAAGTCGTGGGTGTTTTAAAATTTTTTAATTTTCCACTTGTTTTATAGTTTTTCGATTAATATATTGATGTAATTTAAATTACATTATTATTAACAAATGAAAATTACTCTTCAAACTAGCCATTAGCTTCTCTAGCAGCGTTTGAAGGCATCATCCCTTCCAAGTCATAAAGAGACGTTTATTGTGGCGCCCCCTGCTGTTCAATCACAAGAACAATTATCTACGAACCATTGCCAATGACTCACTAATATTTTATACAAAACTGGATCCAAATCGGTTCAGTCGTTTTTGTAATAATTGAGAACATTCGTTTGCACTGTAAATGTTTTTTATGGCGCCCCCTGGTGATCGATGTTCGTAACAACTATCTAAGAACCATCGCCAATGAATACCAAACATTATACAGAAAACTGCATCTAAATCGGTACAGCCGTTTTTGAAATAAATGGGAACATTCGTTTGCAATATAAATGTATTTTATGGCGCCCCCTGGTGATCGATGTTCGTAACAACTATCTAAGAACCATTGCCGCTGAACACCAAACATTATACAGAAAACCGCATCTAAATCGGTCAAGCCGTTTATGAAATAAATGGGAACATTGATGTGCACACACAAACAAACAAACCAACAAACAAACACACAAAAATATTTTTGCATTATTGGTTTTTGTGAACAATTTAACATACAAACAAACATAAAATCTTTTTAACAGAGTAATGTACAAACGGTCTCTCACCCTAAACGCATATACCCGTACTCCGTTCCGTCGTGGGTAAAAATTTTTATATAGACAGCCGACAGCGTCAAAATAGCTACTTGTATGCCAAATAGCAGCCCGATTTATTCAGTAAATTGAGCTAAGTATAAATTTTTTTGTTGTCAATTTTGTTAATTTCCTCCAGAGAAGTAACGCCTGACCAGAAAATTTAATATAAAAAATTTGTTGTCTGTAAAGTCGGTTTACGGACGTTAGATTTACGTGATAACGTCATAATTGGCCTCTCTATCGTTTGATTTATCGTATCTCTCTATCGCTTGTTGCGCGCTCTCGCTTGCACGCAGAGGCTCAGGTGGAACGTTACGCGGAACGTTACTATTTTTCATGTGCGTTGCTGGTGTTTATCAATTTATTAAACGTTATCACGTCAAAAAGTGATTTCATGAATCCTAAGAAAGTTTTCCTGTACCTACGTATCTTTTAAACACAAACACATCAAATAAAATAAATAAATCAGCCTACAAAAACATTTAATTTTGTTGACTAAACTCAAAAGTGCCAGGCGTTCTATAAATCAAAAGCTAAATGTGACAGAAAAAAGAATTAGTCTTGGCCTCTTTATCCGGACCGGTAGCCGGATCCCGGTTCTCCCTCACGTGATAATGAAATCTCTGTGAATTTCATACGAGAATATGCCACCAACATACATCGCTGGTACAAAAGCAGCCTTCGCACGTGTACCCTAAGCCTTGCCCCGGGCCCCGCCTGCCGGTTATTTATCGTCGTCTTAATTACGACTTTCAATGTACTCGGCCGCTCTCTCGTACGTCAGTGGAAACTTGAAACAATCGTTTGTATATGGAAAATCGTTAAGAATATCTTATTGTTCATATTGCGTAAGGTGACGGCTGGTTACCCAAAATGTGGTCGTCAGTCACTGATAACAAAACTCAGGATACGGACATCCGAACGATTTACGTACCTACCTAAACCTTTTTTGTACAAGCTTCAGTAGCGCCATCTGTCAAAATTCTATAGGTGGCTGCTGAGCGAACTACCTTACTACTGGTGGCAAAACAAGCATTTTTGGCACCGATAAACTGGTGTAATTTTTTCGCGCCGTCAGCCCTGTCCAGGGTATAATGTCTATTTCGTCAGCATTTTACTGGTTCTAGGTGTGATCTTGCGGAGTCTTTGTTTTAAGCCTACCGTGAAGCAATAGTTTGTATTTTGGTTTGAAGGCACATTAGCCGATTAGGTTACTGGCCAAAATAAGTCCTAAGAAATTATTTTATGAGCGTACTGCAGTGCGTCGTATGATATTGCCATGCAAATCGCATTTTGCTCATTTTATTGCACCACGGGCAGCGAGACATTTCCTTGACTCTACAAAAATCAACGAAGGTAAGTTGTTGAATGAATGAATGCATGAATGTGGCATGAATATTCTTTTATTGCACACCACAAGGAATTAAAAGGACATCACAAAACAACAAAAAAAAGATAATAGGTACACAATTTGGCGGCCTTATCGCTAACTAGCGATCTCTTCCAGGCAACCAATGCTGCAAAAGAAAGCTGTTGTAGATTCTAGAGGTAGGTGGTGCAGGAAAAAATATATAAAATAAATTTATAATAACATAATCTATATAAACTAGCTGATGCCCGCGACTTCGTCCACGTGGGATAAAAACTATTCTATCTTTTAAGTTGGACCAAATGACAGATATTCACGAAGTTTGAACTAAATCGGTTCAGTAGTTTAGGAGTCCATTGAGGACAAACATTGTGACACGAGATTTATATATATTAAGATATATATATACATAGATACATATATACTTACACAAATTAATACATTATTATAATATATTGTTATTATTGTTAAGTCTGATGAAACGGACTTTAAATTACCATAATATGACCTACATTATAATTATTCTTAGCTATAAAAACTTCAGATTTACTATCTATTGTATTTGTAAGGTACACCTCAAGATGAGTTATTGAGTACTGAATGATACACTTTTATGGATTTATGTGAAATCTTATGATGATTCCTTTGTATGGTAATAAAGAGAAACTGTGTAATTACTAATAATTTATCAGAACAATATTTATTACACTTCTGTAAAAAGTGTTAGTACTTAATGTAACATGTTTTGTTAACTTGTTTTGTTGAGTGAAATAAAATTCTATTAGTATTATATATCTATGAATTCTATGAATGCTTTATTTATTTTTTCTATCTAAGGGTATCTTATATCCATCTGTATCATGTTGCTCTGCTACAGTACCAATGGGAATTGAATAATTTTCTTGTGATCCCGTAGCTGAAGAAAAAAAAACTAACTAAGAAAAGGTATATGGGTGCATTAAGGCCGTAGACGCTAACTGGGCAAGCGGGGATTGGCAGGCTTCACTGATCTTAGAGGATATTGTTAAGAACTCCTCAATCTTGAATTCCTGCTGTTTTACTTTCGTTCCTGATATGTTCTTTACAAAAAAGAACATGAGTGAGTGAGAAGTTGCACTGAGAAGAGCTTACAATGAGCTCATTCGGGTATAATTAAACCAAGTTTATTATAATGGATATATTATATAGTAAGTACATGTAATTGCATGTTTTTCCAGTTGATATAAGTATTATATAGAGCAATTATTGAAACATACAATCATTATAAAATCATAATTGGTAAGCACTTAAAAGCATTAATTAGCGATTTCTTTTTTGCCCATTTTACGTCATATCATGCCTTTATAAGCACTTCAACTCAAGGCTGCATGTTGGTAAACATGTCATTTGTCTGTCAGATATAAATTAGCAATCAAGCTATTGTAATTAATAATACATACTTGAATTACCCATTTATAGAATAGGATATTTCTTCTGAGCCTTATTTTTGAACAGGAAACGTGATATTTATTGCTGAGTTGATTTATTATCAACTAGTTATTGCCCGCGACTACTTTCGATTTCGAAAATAAACTTATCCCTCGGAAATTGGCCGTTTATTCGGCTATACAAAATGCAGAACAGCTGTTATCAACTCAATAACCACAACTTCGCATTTACAAGATCAAGGAGTTCAGTCAGTTGAGATCTTAGTGAATCTAAGGGTGACTGTCCACCAAATTTGTGCTACGTTGTTATGCTGTGTATAAACAAATTCATAAATAAAATAGATTGATTTTCTTACCGTGCTGAAACTGTTACTTAAGCGATTTTTGTAAAAATTTTTTGGGACAATTACCGACATAATGGTGCTAATTCTGTTGTACAAAATCTATAAACTAAACTAATTTAAAATAGTGCTATCCTTTACAAACTGTTCGCTAACGAAAAGGATAGCACTATTTTAAATTAGAGATTTTGCACAACAGAATCAACCACACTTTCTAATTAAATGTTATGTACTTTGGGTCTTAAATCTAAATTCGCTTCGTGGCAGAAACACAATTGAAAAAATCCCAACAGTTCCTTCAAAATTTTTAATTCTTATCGATAACTACAGCGGCTTTTAATTTTTTTTTTTAAATTTATGCCGGTTATAATAACTAGCTTATAAATTTTTGACCCCGGGCTTAGTTTTTGTAATCAGGTAGAAAGTCGTTTTCTGTGATATTTTCCCGCAATTCTGCTTGTCGATCCGATGTATTGAGTGAAGAGGACAAAATTGTTGTCAAACTAACATGGGAGGGGCAAGTAACCCTCCTGACGGTTGTTACACAGCATCGCACTGGAACCTTAAATCGCTTGGTGTTAAGTCTTCCACCAAATTAGAAAACGAAATTCCAAAGTCTCCAAAGTCATATACGACTAAACAAAAATCGACCCCGGAACCTCGCCGGTGTCGGTTACGGTAACAATGTGAGATGTCGGTAGCGCAGTCGCGAGTTCAATGGTTTTTCCTATCTCAAATATGCCCTACGCGCCTAAAGAAGTATCTGTATTACACATTTAAAAGCCGAAACTCGTCTTCGAAATCTTGATCGCCTTTTACCAAATTGTTATTGTCACAAAATATCAATCGGCAGAATCAAAAAATAATATTTAAAAACTGTTAAAGTGCTCGCTATTAATTTAACGGACCACCGAGGCGTAATTACTAATTAGTTTACTTTAAACCAAGATATTGCAAATTGAGGCACGAGGAAAAGAGAATGAATGCTACACCCTGTATTGATATTGAAAAAATACAAAATGATGTTATACTTATTATAATGTCAAAAGTAGGAGGCCTTAAAAAAAAAATAAAAATAAAAAAAAATTAATAAATATACACGGGACATTTTACACATCGCAATCTAAAATAAAAGAAAAATAAAGTAGTTTTTATTCAGCCAAAAAAAAACTTAAGTTGTAACTTAATATTATAAAAAAAAAATCAATACAAAAGGTGTGCCATAGACCTCAGGGAACCAAGGAGCAAAATATCAATAGTAAATCCCCTTGATTCCCCGAGATCCGGGAACCTTAACTAGCATTGATCATTAATATTAGTTGTGACAACTTTATGCGACAAAAAATAACTTAGCAATTATTTTTTATTTTTTGAACTTAGCTAAGTTAGAGTTCGCGCCGCATTAATTATGCATGGCAAATGTTTATTTAGAAGTTATTTTATTTTTTATTTATTTACTTAGAACACAAGTTCATATTAATTCGCATCTTTTTACTTACTGCTTGTTTATAAATACTAAACAGCGTAAAATCTAGTAGACAGAAGTAGTAAAATCTAGTAGAGAGAAACAATATGGCTTCATGCGTCAATTGATTACCTAAGGGTGTCTGTCTTTTCAATTCGAATACTTAATGATTCCACATTACCTGAATATTTTTTCAATAGAAAAACCTATTTGCCAGTTAATTATAGCTAGTTTTCTTCAGTGGAGACATTTTATGAAAATAAAACGGAATGCAAACACAAAAGTTCGTAATTTTCTTTGATAATACTTAGGAAATTTTTCACGATCATTAAAATCAAGTGAGATCACAGTCAACATCTAACTTCTACTTGAAGTATTAAAAATCAAGACTAAACGTTCGAGCAATAACATATCTTTGGACATCTATATCGATGAATGAACGAAGAATAACAAAATGTATACCTGTGTAAAGGGTATAGGCATTCTTTAAGAAAAACATTGATATGAGTGGCCACGAGACATTACAATAAAAATCATTTCTCTCGGAATCCTTTTGCGCAATAATTAACCCACATTGCGTCAAGCGGGTGTATTTATAATACTAAAGGTATTGTAAAGGGGTACAGTAAGCGACACAGGTTGACGTATTAAAATTCATCAACCTCTTTTTATGTCCCACTCCCTCTGTTAAGGCACGGGTTTGGTTATAGCTCATTTAACCAACGCTGGCCAAGTGCGGGATGGCGGGGTTTACACACCTTTGAGAACTTTGTGGTGAGTTTTTTGTGAGCCCCACTTTTCATCTTAAGCGCTAAACAAGTAATCTGGGATCGAAATGGGCTTTTTGAAAGAATATAGTTTATCTATTATTTCAAGCTGGATTTACAGTTTCTTGAAGTACAGCTAAGAGCAAAAAAAGAAATGAATTTTCCAATCCATTGAACATTAAAGCAGTTTATGTTACCCATTTCAAAGAAATCTCATTAAAATGTAACCATTTAAAAATGTATCATAAAATAGTTATTTACTAACAACCCGGAAACTGAATAATATCGATTTTTACGTAAATCTTTCGTCCATTTACAATTATTATGAAAAAAACATCTTGACACAGAATTATTTTATTGTGTACAAAACTTTGTTCCCACCTGTACCCGATTGTTTATCGATACATTTAACAGTTTCGCTCATTCTTTTCGTCGAGTAATAAAATTTAACGATTTTTAAATTAACACCCGGAGGGCGTCAGATCTCCTCTCAAACTATTGACACTTCAAGATTGGTCTGATTGGCGTCTGTGTCCATTTTCATACGGTTTGAGATGACGGATGAAACCTGCATGGCTGAGGGTTAGTCACAGTATTTTTGAGAACCCTTGAGGGTATGCGAAGTCAAGCTATTGTGGTGACTATCCTTCTAATGGTATAGATCGATGCCCAGCCGTAAAAACGGTTTTTTTTATACTATATAGGCTAGCGCTTGACTGTGATCACACCTGATGGAAAGTGATGATACAGTCTAAGGTGGAACGCGCTTGCCTAGAAGATGCCTATTCACTCTTGATTTGAAGGCACCCGAGTTGTAAGTGGCAGGAAAGACACTGCCTGGGAGTGTATTCCAGGCCTTTGCAGTGCGTATCAGGAACGAGGAACCAAACCGCTTCGTACGCGTCTTTGGTACGTCAACTATGTATGGGTGGAAGCCTTTACGATGCCTTGCAGTTCTACGGTAGAAAGGTGACGGGGGAACCAAATTAAACAGTTCCTGTGCACACTCTCCGAAATATATTCTATAGAATACCGACAGACAGGCAACCTTACGACGATGTTCAAGGCTTTGAAGTTTTTTGTGGACCAGTGTCGGGTTGCCGATGAGTCTTCTAGCACGGCGATCCACCGAATCCAAAGCATGAAGCTGGTACTTGGCAGAGCCATCCCACAAGTGGCTACAGTACTGTACTCCATGCACGAGTATGGGTCCAGATTGAAATAACGTTTCACGAGGTAGGATGACTCTCTTTGCAGAGTCCGCCTGCTTTGAACCACCATAGAGAGTTTCGGTTTGTAGGGCACTATTCGTAACTACCTACCATGAGAAATTACTAGGCTTGATGAGACGTAACAAGTAACAACTCTCTCGTAAAGTCTCAGGATGACCAGCGCAGTGCAGTGCGTCGCAAAATATTGCGATGCAAAGTCCTAGGACGCATTGTATCTACGCTGCTTTGGGCACTGGGGATATGTATAAGCTAACAGCATTTTCCTATATTAAAAAAAACTTATGTTTGGATTATGGAAACAGTCCTATAGTTCATCAAACTTGCAAGAGGTAGGTATCGGTTCTTTTTGTGAAAGGTCGGTAATTTTATAATGACCAAAGAAGAGGTCACCGTGAGTCCGTTGTACCCAGTATTTATTTTTGATGGGCAATTCAGGATCTTACTCCAAAATTGCAGCACAATTGATAGCCGCTGGTTAACCAATTAGAAACTTAACTATACATCAGATAGGTATTTATTGTTAGGACCTCTTACAGACCTAGCATTAGACGGACATACCATCCCATTTACTTATCTAGTCACTAGTGAACGTCATTTCAGAAGACTTTAGCTTGTATTAGAACTGAAAACCAAAGGTTACATTTTCCCCAACGGCTTTGGAGATCGAACCTGCGATCTTTCAGTTTTAGTCTAACTAAATCTGTTTCTGTTTATATTCTATTCAATTTATTCTATGCAATATTATTGCCGTTGAGTTCTTCAGGTCCTATAATTCAAAACCTACAATGTAAGGATTGTAGGTATGTTTACATAACTCATAACGCCTCAAAACCAACGGTGAGCAGTTTAAGATAATTTAATTTTCATCAGGATTTATAGTTAAACATTTACCACTTTATGTTATAAGGAACATTAAATTTTTACGACACGACATTATTTTTTAAACGAAATCAAGTAATTGTTTTAGTGAGATCGAGATGAAAGCTTCCTATCTTAAAGAACCTATCTTTAACATCTTTATAAGTGAGGTTATCCCAAATTTTCTCTACATTCAAACAGTTTCCACTTAAACATATACCTATGTGGAATTTAAAAATGTTTGAGAGGTTTCTGGGCTTACAAACCTATTCGTTTACCGCTAGACAAAAGCCTCCTGTTATGATTTGTTTTCTACGCAGTACTGCACCGATAGCTAGTGGCTTTTCGCATCAGTCCATCTGATCGGAGGTCAGCCAATACTGCGCTTGTGCCTGATCGGGCTCGCCATTCCAGATCTTAAGCTCCTCAACATCCATCGGTTTTACATGCTATTTACAACTCTGGAAACCCTAAATATGAGGCCCAGAATCTCATATCCGGGAATCAAACCCGGAACGCTTTGAAGTGCAAAATTACAAGTTTACAGTACCAAAGGTCGTCAAACTGAGAGACTGTTAAAATTTTACGACTCGTGATCAAATTGAGTGGATTATGTTTTTTGATTTTGTTTTTTTTTTATGTAGTGACAGTATACGGCCTGCCGATCAGCAGTAAAAGGCTCAAGGGGCTGTAAATTGCAATTTAGGAATAATTTATTGACAGCACACTATTGGGTATTGACAGTAACTCGAAAAGATAAAGGAAAAAGTAAAATATGAGGCCCAGAATCTCATATCCGGGAATCAAACCCGGAACGCTTTGAAGTGCAAAATTACAAGTTTACAGTACCAAAGGTCGTCAAACTGAGAGACTGTTAAAATTTTACGACTCGTGATCAAATTGAGTGGATTATGTTTTTTGATTTTGTTTTTTTTTTATGTAGTGACAGTATACGGCCTGCCGATCAGCAGTAAAAGGCTCAAGGGGCTGTAAATTGCAATTTAGGAATAATTTATTGACAGCACACTATTGGGTATTGACAGTAACTCGAAAAGATAAAGGAAAAAGTGCTTGCTACCATAAACTTGATATGACTCTTGAGATACCAAAGGTCTACAGATATTTTCAGTTATGTTAAAATAAAAATTAACATTATTTTTCTAAAGACGAGCAACATTATATTCATCGTCATCAACCCATTTTTAAGGGGATTTATTGAATTTATGTTTGTCTTTCTCACTCTCACGGAGATTTGGTAGGTGCGACATGAAGCGTCGCGGAAGAATATAACAGAAAAACGACCTTTTACCTAATTACTCAAAAACTAAGCTGGTTATCAAAAATCTGTTTCTTAGCGGTTTTGGATATTATTATTACCGAAACTTTAAAACAAAAATTACAATTACATAGAATGTAGTGTCCGATAAAAACTCGAAAAACTGAGATTTTGGAGCAACTTTTGGGAGAACTTTCTATCAAGAAAATTTTATCCAATCGTGTTTCTGCTTCTTAGCGATTTTAGATTAAAGACCCAAAATACATGACGTGTAAATTTGAAAGTAATTGTCTTTATAGATTTGCATAAAACTTCATTCATAATCGCTTAAATACGGTTTCTACACCGATAGGTAACCCCTACTGCTAGGTACGGGTCTCCTTTCAAAATCATATGGCCAACCTGTACTTTGCCAACATGGTAGACTCTATTATAGCCAAACCTATCTATATTTAGTTTATTATTTTTATTTAAGTAATAGTGTAGAAATTGCTTTTATTTTGATGTTCACTACTCTCAGTAATTTTGGTCAACTCTATTCTCCTCTCTCTTTATTCAACTCTATTATATCTCCACTTGTCCAATGCTCAATGTGCCTCGGGTATGGGCATGGCAGGCGACTTTGCAAAGAGACACAAGAAAAGTGCAGCCACTGCGGGGGAGCACACCTTAAAGTGAACTGCCCTAAATGGCAAGCGGGCGTCTCCCCTATCTGCTGTAATTGCACACAAGCCGGAATGATGGCTGTTAATCACAACGCGTTTGACTTGGAGTGTGCGGTTCGCAGAAAGTGGGAAGCCTTGGCCAGGGCGACTATAGCCTATTGCTGAGGTTGCCCCGGGCGACCTCAGCAATAGGCTATACTATGTGCGGCCCTATATAACCGCTGTGCGGCCCTACTATGTGTTTCAAGCGAACTTACAGCGTAAACATCTCGCCACGCAGGAACTTATGCTCGAAGCAACCAAGAGAAAAGTAGCTCTAGCGTTGATCCAGGAGCCCTACGTTGGAGGGTTGGCCACAATGCGAGATATCAGGGGCGCGCGCATCTTTCAATGCACCAATACTGGGGATGGACATGTCAAAGCCGCAATAGTAGTATTCGCCAGTGACATGGCGGTAACACTGGACCCTAAACTTACCACCAACAACATCGTGGTGGTAAGAATAAAAACGGGTGCTTGGGAGATGGGCGTTGTCTCGTTCTACTTTGAGCCCGACCAACCGATAGATCCATACTTGGACCAATTGGTTCGAACGGTCGCGAGCATAGGCTCCCGTTACATCGTGGTGGGTGGAGACACGAATGCTTGGAACACCTGGTGGGGCAGCAAGAAAACAAACAGTAGGGGTGAGGCGATGTTTGGGGCTCTTGAGGAGCTTGACTTGCAAATACTCAACCAGGGAAACAAACCTACCTTCGACACAGTTAGAGGAAACAAAACTTATTCCAGCTGTGTCGATGTTACTGCAAGCTCTGTTGATGCACTCCCGTTGATAGTGGATTGGACGGTGGACGATGGCGTGACGAGCTCGGACCACAACACAATTAAGTTCTGCATAAAAATGAAACGAGATCATAATGTAAAAATAATTAGAACTACGCGGAAATTCAACACAAAAAAAGCCAATTGGAATGAATTTCAAACGGGACTCACCGAATTACTAATTAATAATTCCATCAAAAAAGATGAAATCGAAAAGATCGATAACAAAAATGATCTCGACAAGTGTCTTGAAACATATAATAATTTAATAGTTACAGCTTGCGAAGCAACCATACCAATTAAGAAAACGACAGAACTCTATAAACTACCTTGGTGGAGTGATGAGCTCGCCGCGCTTAAACGCGAAGTCAATACCAAGAGGCGACGCATCCGATGCGCTGCGCCAGTCCGCCGAAACAGAGTTGTGCGAGAGTATTTGCAAGCCAAAGAAACTTATGAGTCGCAGGCCAAAGAAGCACAGATAGCCAGCTGGAAGGCTTTCTGTGAGCGACAGGACAGAGAGGGACTATGGAATGGGATATATAGGGTCATAGGCAGAACCGTCGTAAGAAAAGAAGATTTATTATTAGTCGAAAACGGTATACCCTGTGACCCTAGCCAATCGGCGGCATTGTTAGCAGGGATCTTTTATCCGGACGATCTTGGGGCTGAGGATAATGCAGACCATCATCAAACGCGGCATGCCGCTGAACAAGTAAATGAGTGGACTCAAAATGAAATTTTGGATCCACCATTTACCGCTGTGGAATTAAGTTGTGCAGCCTCGAGCTTCAGCCCCTAGAAGGCCCCTGGGTCGGATGGTCTTACAGCTGACATATGCCACCGTGCGATCTCACTTCATCCTGACGTATACCTCACTCTGGCCAACAAGTGCCTCGAATTGGGTCACTTTCCGTTATTATGGAAAGAGGCCACCGTAGTAGTCCTCCGCAAACCAGCCAAGGAGGACTACACAAACCCTAAAGCCTATCGTCCGATCGGATTGTTACCCGTTTTGGGCAAAATCTTTGAGAAGATGGTTGTCAATCGAATTAAATGGCACATCCTGCCTGGGATCAGTACTCGCCAGTATGGCTTTATGCCACAAAGGAGCACTGAGGATGCCCTCTATGTCTTAATGCAATACATCTATAAGAAGTTGAAGGAAAAGAAACTGATAACTGTTATTTCATTGGACATAGAGGGAGCCTTTGACAGTGCTTGGTGGCCGGCCATTAGAGTCAGACTGGCCGAGGAAAAGTGTCCCGTTAACATCCGCAGGGTGGTTGACAGCTATCTTCAAGATCGCAAGGTCAGAGTGAGGTATGCGGGAGCTGAGCACACGCGCAATACGACCAAGGGATGTGTTCAAGGCTCCATCGGGGGTCCCATTCTGTGGAACCTTCTGCTGGATCCACTGCTGCGGGGCCTGGAAGGGCGGGGAGAGCATTGCCAGGCCTTTGCTGACGATGTTGTCCTCGTCTTCGAGGGAGACACGGGACTGGAGGTTTCGAGACGGGCCAATGCCGCTCTTGCCTATGTCCGGGAGTGGGGAATCCGAAACAAGCTTAGGTTTGCACCACACAAGACAAAGGCTATGGTGATAACCAATAAGCGGAAGTATGATGCCCCATTTCTGACCATGGGCGGGACTGGTATTGTTCTGTCCAGCGAAATAAAAATTTTGGGGCTCACTATCGATGACAAGTTGACCTTTAACCCCCATGTAACTAATACTTGCATGAGGGTTCAAGGTCTCTTCAAACAGCTGTCAAGAGCTGCCAAAACAAGCTGGGGCCTCCACCCCCAGGTCATAAAAACGATTTATACTGCAGTAGTGGAGCCAGTAGTCCTGTACGCTGCTAGTGCCTGGGCGCCTGCTGCCTTAAAGCTTGGAGTACGGAAGCGTCTGGGTTCACTCCAAAGAGGTTTCGCTCTGAAAATGACTAAGTCGTACCGCACCGTCTCCCTGAACTCGGCAATGATACTGGCTGGAATGCTCCCCTTGGATCTTCGGATCCGTGAGGCAGCCGCCTTATTTGAGGCCAAGAGGGGAGTGTCCCAGCGAGTACTCGGAGACAGGGAGATGGAAGGGAAAGTGCCATATACCACGCAACCCCATCCGGCGGAACAGATATGTCTGCAGTTTACAAGCCTGGTGGATCGAGAAGACCTTGAGGCCCATAACAACCAAGCGGTGCGCATCTTTACCGATGGCAGCAAAATTGACGGTAAGGTTGGTGCCGCGTTATCCCAATGGCATGGCGAGGCTGAAACCAAAGCCGTCAAGCTAAAGTTGGATGCGCGGTCTACCAGGCTGAACTTCTTGCCTTGGATAGAGCTGCCTCTCTCGCGACAGACCGCCCTGAAACTTCTATTGGCATATTGGCATATACACCGACTCACGATCTTCGCTTGAGTCGATAGTTGGCTTTCATTCCTTCCATCCCCTAGTAGCAAACATAAAAAATAATTTGAGAATTTGTTACGCCCAGAACAAGAAAGTTTCCTTGTTCTGGGTGAAAGCGCACGCGGGGCTGGAGGGAAATGAAAGGGCCGATGAACTTGCGAGAGAGGCGGCTTTGCGTCTAAGGAGAAGGCCGGATTATGACCGATGGCCGGTTTCATTCGTGAAGAGACAACTCCGCGAGGAGTCGCTTGACGAATGGAACCGGAGGTATACGTCCGAAGAAACTGCAGGCACGACTAAGGTCTTTCTGCCGGATGTGCGGTTTGCACACACTGTGGTTAAAAAACTGAATCTTCATATGGTACTGACCCAGGTGCTGACTGGTCATGGAGGGTTCGCGGACTACCTGCACAGGTTCAAACGCAAAGACGACCCGGGCTGCGTCTGCGACGACAATATATCAGAAACGATAATCCATCTTCTGATGGATTGTCCTCAGCATGGCGCCGCCCGGGAAGACTTACAACAGGAATTGCAGATGAAACTGTGCAGGGAGTCCGTGCCCACAATTCTGAGCGGGGCTTCTGGACGAGATGGACTCATTAAATACGCGATTAGGATAGCCAAAATTGCTATTGAGAGGAACAGAACAATCGATATAGATGCGTAGTGCGTTCTATATTATAAGAATATGGGACTGACTCGTATAGAGATCGAATTGTTCTGGTCCTCACAAAAGCTAAAGCATTTGGCTGTCCTGTGTACTCCAGGCATTGCGTCATGTTCGACAGTTAAATGATTTAGTAGTTAATTGTATGTATATATATTATTGTTTTGTGTATATTATTATTTTATATTAGTGAATATTTATTGGAAATTATTTAAAATTAATCTGTTATAAAAGAACTCTTTTTATGAAAGGGGACACCGAATAAAAAAAAAAAAAAAAAAAACTATTATATCTATAATAGAGTTTAATAGAGAAATAATATCTATTATGGTCAAATTTACTCATATCAAACTGGGAAACATTTTGAAAGGGTAGTACTATTTTTAGAGGCGTCAAATTAGTTTCGTTTAGAGATTTTGCCCTACAGAATTGGCACCATACCGATATCGAAAATATCAAAAGAATCAGTTCAGAATAATTGTAAGTGGATTCAGTAATTAGAGTTAATATTTAGCGCGACTGAAGGTCTCCGACTAAATAAAACAGTGCATAATATTACAAAAAAAAATTAAAATATTCTGAACTCATAAATGACGCTATTTTAGTGTGAAAAATACACGGAAAACCAATTACTACCGGATAATAGTGACAAAAATGGCTTTTAACATTAAGATTCTCAGGTCAATTATTGTAATTATGTATCCTTTAAGTAAACAAAACATGTTCTTTAAAATTACAAGTAAACTAATAAAATATAGGATCAACTATTTACATAATACAAATGGTCTGTTATAATATTTTAGCTGGCTGCACTTTAAATAATTAATATAAAAAAATATAAATTATTGAAAATAAATTGGAGCAAGTATTAATTTTTGATAATTAGTAAAAAACTAATAATGGTTGATATTATTGATTTAGAATTCAAAACTCAGTTTAGTTCTAACTTTTTGTAAAGAGCTAGAATAAAATAATTTATAACATAGAAAAGCGTAAACGTTTATTATTATGTTCTGATTTATCGAAAGTGAATTCCACAATTACAAACTTTCCAAGTTAAAGAGCATAGGTACTAGCGGTTTTCACGATTCTCGACTCCGGAACCATGGTTTTTCCGGGATAAAATGTGTTTTATGTGTTTTTCCAGGCTATAAGCTATCTAAGTTTCAAATTTTCAGCCAAATTGATTTAGCAGTTTTTGCATTAAACAGTAACAAACATCCAAACAAACAACGAGTTTATAATATTAGTAAGGATTTTTCGCCAAGTGTTTTAGTAAAGGCAAAATTTGTGATGTACCAACGTTGTTATTGTATTGAATTATGCTCTGATTAACAAAAAAAATGATTATTATTTTTACCTTTTTATACGTAAACTTTATTGCATTAAGTGACGAGCTTCACAATCTCCTCCTTTCTAAAGTAACAAATTTAAGTTCGGTAATTTAAAACAAAACGCAAGTTTACTGTTTAATGCAATGCATTTCCATTTATCTCATACAAAAAAGGTTAATAGCATCAAAAAATTCAAGAAGCGAATCGTTACGGGTCATTTTGTTTAAAGATAATATTTTTTTAATAAACAAGGTGCTGAAATTAATAGCGTTTTATCGATAACAATAACCATTCTTTTTTGTTTTAAATTTTTTTTGAATAACCAACATTAGCTCATCACTGTGTATTTAAGGAAAGTAATTGGAGTATCATATAAAAGATTGGAATTCACTTATTCGAAGATAATATTAAAAGAAAAACAATTTTGAATGACCGCAATTGAAGATTTTATAATTTTTTTACGCGGAATTTGATCAAAAATCCTTTCACTAGGGTGGGGTGTACACTTGTACAACGTACATACGTGTATTATCGATACTTTTTTTTACTATAGTACCTATTATAGATTTTTTTCATATAGCTATAGCATAATTTTCTAATTTGGTTGACATAAATAAATGCATAGATTCATTGAATAAGGATTATTATTGTGCCAGCCTGAAAACCCGCCGTCATCAGGAAAAAAATAGATGCCCTTATGTAGTCATTGGTGCTCATTTCTGTTGTACAAATTCTGTATACTATTCATAT
The DNA here is from genome assembly GCA_036785405.1 of Coenonympha arcania. Taxonomy (NCBI): domain Eukaryota; kingdom Metazoa; phylum Arthropoda; class Insecta; order Lepidoptera; family Nymphalidae; genus Coenonympha; species Coenonympha arcania. Next base: position 1,192,581 of record CM072058.1, on the reverse strand, counting down.
TTGACAGGTGTAAAAATAGTGCTATCCTTTTCAAAACGCTGCTCAAGGAATAAGGTAACAACTATGTATTTCTACACACAACATAAATTGGGTATTTGACTCCAATTTTTTTATCACTTTATCATAAACTAGTATAAAAATAATGACGAACACTGACAAAAATAATTAAGTCGATCAAATAACAAAAAATTTATAAGCATTTAAACATTTCTGATTAGACAGAGATAGCGATATTAAATTGTTACGTCACATCACACGCATGCCATAGAAGCTTCGTGCGGCTTCATACAGATTTCCTTTTTGCGAGAAAGGGATAGAAGACCCTTCCACGTCAAAATTAAAACTGTAACTTTGTAAATCTATGTTGGATTTTAATTTTTTTTCTCAGCTTACGTCATTACTTTGATCCTAGTTTATAATAAAGTAACAATATTTAAAATCGAATTTTAGTTTCTTACACCATTAAAAAGAAGAGCATAATATGCTGGATTATTTTACAGTTTACTAATTCACTCGTTCTCACTTTGCCTTTCCTTATCCCTTATCTACGTCATAAGTTGTAACGTCAATATAAAGTTATTCCTTGTTCTGTGGTTGTAACTCTGTGCAAAATGTGTGTAGCGAATCACTGAGATAATTAATGAATGTCTGATTGAGTTCAGATTGTAAATAAAACAATCTATATTTTATCTGTTTCTTTGATTGCGAGTGTAGTAAACCTACTTGTTGCGTCGGAAACTTTCAAAAGTGTTGAAGTTGATGAAGAAAATTTCATACTTATTTCGGGAAATCTTTTGTGAGCGGTGTTGATTATAACGAATGATAAACAGCTTCCTTTCAAAATCATGCAGTTTTTTGGCGCCTTTCCCTCGATAATATAGACGTTTGTACACAAAATGTCCATTCAAAAACAACATTACATCCGATAGAAAAACAAGGGGGGAATGTAGCATGTGAATGAAGCGCTTAGAAGAGTGAATGCATAGTAACGGTCATTTTTACGTTTTTAACCCCCGACGCAAAAGGGGTGTTATAAGTTTAACGTGTCTGTGTATCTGTGTATCTGTCTGTGGTAGCGTAGCTCCCAAACGGATGGACCGATTTTCATGAAGTTTATTTTGTGTCATAGATAATTTTATCCCGAGTGTTCTTAGCCATGTTTCATGAAAATCTGTTCAGCCGTTTGAAGATTATCAGCTATTTTCTAGTTGATGAGGGGATCTGACTAACTTCTTTATGTCCGATCGATTCGAAATTTGGTACCGTGTAGCTTCAATGACATTGAAAGTATATGGTAAGGTAACCATGACCTGATTTGCCGTTTGAAGATCATCAGCTCTTTAATAGTTGATGAGGGGATCTGACTACCTTCCATATATCCTATCGATTCGAAATTTGGTACAGTGTTACTTCAATGATATTGAAAGTATATGGTAAGGTTATCATGACCTGATCAGTCGTTTGAAGAAGATCAGCTCTTTAATAGTTGATGAGGGGATCTGACTACCGTCCATATATCCTATCGATTCGAAATTTGGTACAGTGTTACTTCAATGATATTGAAAGTATATGGTAAGGTAATCATGACCTGATCAGCCGTTTGAAGAAGATCAGCTCTTTAATAGTTGATGAGGGGATCTGACTACCTTCCATATATCCTATCAATTCGAAATTTGGTACAGTGTTACTTCAATGATATTGAAAGTATATGGTAAGGTAACCATGTCCTGATTTGCCGTTTGAAGATCATCAGCTCTTTAATAGTTGGTCAGGGGATCTGACTACCTTCCATATATCCTATCGTTCCCATAGGCATACATAAATTGCTTAAAAACTAATGCAAAAACAAATACCTACCTAATATTTAACCTAGACTTACGAGTAGGAAGGTAAAACAGTTACTTAATTATCACTATTAATTCCTTCCCTATATTTATTACCTTATTTAACTACTTTAAAAAGGACAAAATAAAAGTAAAATTACAAATTTTAAAAACCCCCGACACAAAAAATAAAATATAAAAAGTAACAAATAATATTTTAAACCTATTATAATAATTATTATCGTCACAATATAATATTAAGTACGTTCAAATATTTTTTAATTCAAGCGTCGTCGCATCGTCGGGGGACCGTTAGAGAGACGCAAAAGGGGTGTTATAAGTTTGACGTGTCCATATGTCCCCCGACGATGCGACGACGCTTGAATTAAAAAATATTTGAACGTACTTAATATTATATTGTGACGATAATAATTATTATAATAGGTTTAAAATATTATTTGTTACTTTTTATATTTTATTTTTTGTGTCGGGGGTTTTTAAAATTTGTAATTTTACTTTTTTATTATACGTTTTATTAAAGCTGTAAACAATAATGGAGTCTTGGACACGACTGTAATGTTAGCTTGATGGCAGACAAATTGTTGCTACTCTCGTACGATTGTGTTGAAATGTTTCTATTAAAAAGATAAACTTTTATGACTTTTGTGGTACGCTCTAACGCCACGGACTCGCCAACTAAAGTAAAATCTCGCTGCCTGCGGGTCAATAAAACTGATAAACAGACCACATATTGAGCTCCCTGTTGCCTTACGAATTACAATAGGCCTGACGACCTGTTTCCTGATTTTATTTCTCCGCGGGCAGCAAGTTTTGGAACCCATTCAGTCAAGGAAAATTGTCGTCGAGCGTTAAAATTATTTTCAATAAAATTATTGGATTATTTACACGAGTAATTCTAGATTCAAACAGTTAAAATTCACTGATGTTCTCAGTTCTTTATTTGAACCCCTTTAATGAGAAGAACTAACTACAAACTCAGCCGGATACTTAATAATTTATTTAATTGTACATGACTCTGAGTGTCCATTATTGAACCTGTGGTACTTGGTACCACAAGCTCAATAATGGACACTTATTACACAAATACAAAATATAAGGCTTATGTACACGGTATATAGGGAAGTAACTTTGGTCGGCTGGATAATGTTTTTTTATTTCCCTTACACGAAAAATTCATATTGTAATGTGTGAAAATGTCTTCATATATCATTTTGTGCCGGATCACTTAACTGGGACGCGTGTCCACTGTAGAAAAACGTTTACTGGTAAAAAGACTCCTAAGGTATCTCCTTCATTTTCAACATCATTCACTTCTGAGATAAATTATAAATTTTCTTGCAAGAATCCAAAGTTTAGGTAGAGTTTTGACAAGCATAACGAGTACTTATTCGTATTATTAAAATTTGATCAAATAGGTGGTGTCTAAAGTAAGGTTCTGTAATGTTGGAAAGGGGATGTTGGTATGGTGTGGAATAAAAGTTGGGTTATGGTTGACCGGACACTGAGTCAATTTAGAGCGTATGAACCTTTGAGTCAAGGACCGTTCGGCGATATCACTCAGAGTCCCTCACGCTTCGTGATCGTCAAGGATAGGCATTAAATTAGACAACAAGCAGCAAAGTACAAAGTACATAATTATATTTAAGATCATTGAAATTGGTTAGTTTTTACATTAGGTTTACTTAATTAGCTACGAGTTTAAGTACTAGGTCAAGCGCAATCGAATCTTTTCCGAAAGTTCATGTTGGCTTCAAAGGGACAAGGGTATTGCCTGAGGGGCGTAAAAAGGGGAAATCACTTCCCTGTGCTCTCCGCAGGTCGAGTCCGCTTGCGCCGTGTTGTAGGGCTCGAGGAGGCGGCGCGCCGGCGGGCCAGCTACGCTGAGATGGCGCCACGTGCTGGGTCCCACCGGCGTGATGTCAGCTGCCAGCAACACGCCTGCCGAAGGTGCGGGCGTTCTGCGGCGCGCCCAAGGTGTAGTAGCTCGGCTCTTGGCGTGGCCAAAGGTGGTGATGCTTTGTAGTCGGATTGGAGACTCGTTTTTAGAAGAGGGTCCACTTTAGCACTTTATTCGCGCACATGACACTTCCGAGCACTGACTCGATATAATGTTAGGCTCTTTACTTAGGCTAGAGTATCGGATCGCGTTGCGTGACCGTCACAAGACGATTTTTCGCCGGCGCATGGCGGCGTTAGTCGCGCCACGTTGGCGCGTTTTCAAATGGATATATTATGTGTTTCCCCAGGGAGTCGGTTCCTGGGGCGTTAAAACGCGGTCGCGAAGCGAACCTCGTGAGGAAAGGGACCTTCCGGCTTCAGCCGGAGGGGCTGAAGGCCGTTCACGTCATCGTGAACAAAAAAATTAAAAGAAAAACTCAGGAGCGCATGAGTGCGTCTCGAGAGGCTTCACCCGACTGCTCGAGTGTTGCTACCCTCGCTTTCTTGTGCGGGCTCGCCATAGACAAGATTTGGCGAAGATGTAGTGTGCAACACTACAATACCCCCTTTTTCGGCAAAAGAGATAGCCGGGCTATCTCACAGGCCTCCCACTTCAAAGGAAGAGTCGTTGCTCTACAAAGAGGAAATGGGTTAGGGGTAGGGTGTATGTAAGAGTCCAAGTGTGCATGTGGGCGTCTATAGGCTAAGTGTGAGTTAGATTAAATTTGTTAGTATTAATTTTAGCTTTAGTTTTAAATATCCTATGTAATTATCTTAACTATATTCAACTGTTCCTTTTGTGCTGATCCACTCATATTTTCATAATTGACAGTTTAGTTTGCCTAAAGTGACCCGGGTTTGAATTTAGAATAAAAACCTTTTGTACTTCTCTTTCTTACATCATACCTAACATACTTGATAAGTTGTAAATAGTTGAGGTACCTCATAAGACTTATAGAATTCTAGTTCTGAGATTAGTGTTTGTGGTTAGTGAACTGAGGAGAAAAAAAAAACTTATTTTCTATTTTAATTTGATAACTATCTTGTTTATTGTAAATGTTGTATTTTATTATCGTTTAGGGTAGTATGTATTTACTATATATGTATTTTGTTTTAGATATAATCATAATCTTTATTTTGTGTTACTTGAGTATTATTAATTAGTATATGTAATTTTAAGTGCTGAAAAGGTGATGTTCTATTTATGTTCATCCTTCTCATAGAGTGTGCTTTAAAAGTGTTAGTGTGTTTATATACCTAACCATTTACATATGTACATTATTTATATATGTGTTTTTTTTTTTTTTGTTAAAGGAAGAAATTCCTAATAAATTGTTAATGGCAAAAACTTGGTTTTAATTTTTTCCAGGAGAGTATCTATAATTTTGTGGTAGGTAAGGTTTTGTCTATATACTAGCTTAGGTGTAGTAATATAGTTTGTTAAAAAAATTGTGAAATTTAGTGTTAAGAAAGAATGTATTTCAATGGTACATTCTGGGTTTGATATAATGAAAATTAAGAACTAAATCAAATGTTTTGATGTAGTTTTATGTTTGTAGGTTTGATATATTGTGTTTAAGAAAATTTAATTATGTCCTTTATGTGGTATTTTCCTTTATTTTTGGTGTTAACGTCTTGAAGAATGTAAATTAAATCGGATATTTTTTCTATTACCACACATTTGACAAATCTAGGGGCCAGTTTGGCTGAAAAGTAGTTAGCTGCGTTAGATTGTACGAAGTTCCTGCGCCACACTATATCGTTTGGTTCGCAAGTCACATGTTTCCGTCTTAAATTGTATTTGGAAGCATTGCGTTTGTAAGCTGCAGTCAGGGCAGATTGAACGTTGTTAAAAATGTTTGATAATTCGTTCAACGCTGATGCTGACTCTGTTCTGTCAGCTACTTTTAAGTCTTCTAACTGTGAAGGTAATGTTGAGTGAAATTTGTGTAGTGTGGCGTCTATAATTATGTCTCTTCCTGTGGCGAGGAAGTATGGAGTATAACCAGTTGCTATGTTAACCGAGCTGTTGAGTGCTAGTTGTACTCTTGGTAAATGCTTTGACCAGGTTCTTTGGTCTTGTTCCACTAAAATGGACAGGCAGGTTAAGATTGTCTGGTTGTATCTTTCCACTGTATTTGATTGGGGGGAATAATAAGCATTGTAGAAAATTTTTGGTATGTTGAATTGGTCGCAAAATGTCGCGAAATCTTTGCTTTTAAAGATTTTCGCGTTGTCGCAGATGATAGTGGAGGGGGTTCCTGACTTCAGAAAGATTTCGTTTTCTAGGAAGGAAGTTACTGTTTTGGTGGTTGCCGTCCTGAGTGGGTGGAGCCAGCAGTACTTAGTGAAGATATCTACTACTGAAAGTATGTATACGTGGCCTGAGTAGGCTTTTGGGAAAGGACCTATTATGTCTATGGAGAGGGTATGCATAGGATATTTCACTATTTTCTGGTGAGTCATGAGACCTTGCGGTTGTGAATTGGAGTGTTTATATGCTTTACAGACTTCGCATTTTTTTATATAATTCACTATGTCCGTATGCATATTTTTCCAGTAGTATAATTTTTTTAATTTGTGGTTAGTTTTGAAAACACCTGGGTGTATTGATTCGAAGTTCTCATGGGCTTCTTTGATACAGTTTTGTATTTCTTCTATTGGTACTACTATTTTCCATTGATTGTGATCTAATTTATGACCTGGTTTATTATATCGGTATAGTATCTTGTCTTGTATGAAGTAATTTTTAAATTTTTGTGGTTCTTTGATGCACCCTGTGTAGATTTTTATATACCACTCGTCCTTGGTATTTTCTATCCCACCTGAATATGTGATTAGGTTAATAGCCGCTCTGGATAAAGCATCGGGGACTACGTTTAGTGTTCCTTTTCTATGGCAGATATCGAAGTTGAATTGTGATATTTGCATAGCCCAACGTGCTAAACGGCCTGAAGGGTTGTTTAGAGATTTTAGCCATTTGAGGCTCATGTGGTCTGTAATAACTGTAAATTTTGATCCTTCAATATAGGGTCTGAAGTGGTTAATAGAGTCCACTACCGAGAGAAGTTCTCTTTCAGTGGTAGAGTAGAGTCGTTCACTTTTTGAAAGAAGTCTAGAATGGAAAGCTACAGGGTGTTCTATCCCATCTATTGTCTGTGTAAGTGAACTTCCAATACCTACTGAGGAGGCGTCACAATGCAATGTGAATTTCTTAGAGTAGTCTGGGGAGGCTAGGACTGGGGCGGTTGTGAGTGCGGTTTTTAAAGTTTCGAAAGCTGCTAAGGCTTCTTCTGACCATGAGATGCCGTCTTTTCCTTTGCGTTTCCCCAACATGGATGTCATTGGAGCTATAATTGAGGAGAAGTGTTTCACAAAACGCCTGTAATATGAGCATAATCCAATAAATCCCCTGAGTTGCTTTGCTGTCATTGGTAGCGGGAAGTTTTTTATACTTTTTAATTTATCGGGGTCGGTTTTCAAACCTTCTTCGTTTATGACGTAGCCTAAGTATTTTAATTCTGCTCTACAAAATTTACATTTTTCCAAATTTATGGTTAGGCCTGCTCGTTTTAGGGCTTTAAATACCTTTTGTAATATCTCGATGTGTTCTTCAAAGCTTGCAGTTGCTATCAACAAGTCATCTAAGTATGCAAAAACTTTTTCGTCAAACTGGTGTAAGAACAAGTTATCTACCAGCCTCTGCATTTCGGCGCCGGCATTTGAAAGACCGAAAGGCATTCTGCGGAATTCGTATAGGCCCCTACCTGGAACTATAAAGGCGGTTTTTTGACAAGAAGAGCTGTTGTCCAGCTCGTTGTTGGATGATGAATGATCCCTGTCATCTAGGGGAATCTGCCAATAGGCACTTGATAAATCAAGTGAGGTTAGATATCTCGCTCCCTTTAGATTGTCCAATATAGAACTGATGTAAGGAATAGGGTAGGAGTCTTTTACGGTTACATCGTTAAGTTTTCTTGCGTCTAAACAGAATCTAAGTGAACCGTCTTTTTTTGTGGCCATTACCACTGGGTTGGCCCAGGGAGATCTAGATGGGGCTATGACGCCTAATGCTAGCATGCGGTCGACTTCTTCATTTAGAGCTTTTAGCTTAACTGGGGAGAGGGGGTAATATCTCTGTTTTATTGGTGGACCTTCGGTTATTATTCTATGTTTTATAAGGTTAGTTTTGCCGAGACCGACCTTCTCAGAGGATATCTCTTTGAATGTTTTTATTACTTCGTCTATCTGTTTAGATTGTTGAGGTGACAACTTATGTCTTGGAATTATTGTGTTTACGGTAGATATTTCTTTATCGTTTGCTTTGACTCCTGAAGATAATTGTGTGGAAATGTTGTTTTTTAGCGAGAAAAGGTTGAGCAATTTGAATGAATATAAAAAATCCATGCCTAAGATTATGTTTTTGTCAACTGCTGGTATAATTAGGAAATCTAGGAACATTTTAGTGCCATCGTAGTATACTGGAATGTTTATTGTACCTACTATTTTGAGGGAAGAACCGTCGGCTGTTCTAGCGTTCATGTATGTTTTGTTTATTGGGAAGGAATCTGTGAAAAACTTGTGAAAATTTTTGCCGAGGACGCTGGTGTTTGCACCAGAATCTATCATACCTACTAAATTGTGTTGATTTACTTTGAAATTAACATACAACCTGTTATCTTTATGTATAAGGTCTAAATCTGGGGATATGTCGTTATAGTGAGTGGTGTAGACGTTGTCCCCGGAGTGTGTCGGTTTTTTTTTATTGTTAAAGGTTTTATCTTTATTGAATGTTGGTTTTGGTTGTCTGTTGTTGTGGGAGCATTTTGGGCAAGAGTGGGTTAGTACATCTGGAGTACCACATTTGAAGCATAAGATGCCCTTCACGGATCGACATTCCTTGTAATTGTGTCCCCGTCTTTTGCATTTTTGGCATGTATCCCAGTTATGTGAATTGGTTTTGGTGATAGTGTTACTGCTGTCGTATGTTTTGTTTTGATAAGAAGTGCTGGGCCGACTCTCGTGTTGAGGAGGTCTGGCATAGGCTTCGAAATTTCTGCTAAGTGTTAATAGTTGATCTAATGAATTGATAGTATTGTTTGCTAGGAGTGGTGCAAAGTCTGGTAATAAGTTGTGTTTTATTATTTCAAGCAAGGGTTGGTCTGGTATAGGGTGGTTTAGTTTAGAGTTAAGGTCTCTTATATATGTGACAAAGGTGAAAACGGATTGGTTTTTTTGTTGAGTTGTGTTTCTTATCACTTTCTCTGTATGGTATTCAAAGTCCACGGGTTGGAAATTGTGTTTGAATTCTTTGCAAATGTCTTCCCAGGATGTGAGTTTATGTTTTATTTGTCTGTAGAATTGTAGTGCAGTGCCTTGTAAAAATTCCGAGAATCCTCTCAGAACTATGTCCGTGTCAACGTCTTTTGCTGCACGTACTTCTTCGACTCTAGTGAGGAACTCGTAGACGCATGACTCCCCGTTGTATTTTATATTCCAAGACTTTAAGTTGGTGAGGTTGTGCATGTTATATATGATTGGTCTGTCAGACTTTAAGGACGAATTCAGGTCTGGGTACACTGGCAGCGGTTCCTTAGTCAGCGATGGTGGTGGTGTATGCGCAGTTCTGGTGGGTGTGCCATATGGCGTTGTGAAGGTTGAGTATGTAACGTGAGTACTTGTGGATATATTCGCCTGTGTACGCCGAGGTCTGGTGTCAACATAGGAGTCTGGTGGTAGTTGGGCACTGGGTATACTGGGGATAGTTTGTGGAGTTTGGCTTGAGCCTGCAATTTTGTCGGATGATTTTTCCATTTTGAGATAATTTTCTTGAAAAGGGTAACAATATATCAGGGGTTGTTAGGGTTAGCGGTTATAATTAAGTAATAAATTACTTTACCTTAAGTGTTGGGGGCTTATGACGGTCTCGCGACGTTACACTCGTAAACACACGTTTATATTACGTAATATTATGCGTAGGCGCCGGTTATGTCACTGTTCCGATGTGTTTATTATAATTATTGTGTTAAGTGAGTTGTTTTTAAGTTTGTAAATACTGCTGTTCGAGATTTGTTTACGATTCGGCTGTCAATTTCAAATGATAGAAGACAAGTTGACGTTTTGATGCGTCAAGTGTCAAGATTGGCGTATTAAACGTCAATGTATCATAGATCATCGGTAGACAATAACCAAAAATGACATAAGCGAGGCCGACACTGAATACTGATAAGATCTGTGGCAATCATAGACAACGCGTTGCTAGTTCACAAAGACATTTCAAAAACATAGTTATAAACAGCACAGATTAGGCACAGTTTATACTGAACGAATGTAGACAATATAGAGTGTTTATATTCAATGTTACCAACCTTGACAATCACGCGAGTGAGTTGAGTGACTGATTATTCTCTTTCGTTCGGGCGCCATATTGTAATGTTGGAAAGGGGATGTTGGTATGGTGTGGAATAAAAGTTGGGTTATGGTTGACCGGACACTGAGTCAATTTAGAGCGTATGAACCTTTGAGTCAAGGACCGTTCGGCGATATCACTCAGAGTCCCTCACGCTTCGTGATCGTCAAGGATAGGCATTAAATTAGACAACAAGCAGCAAAGTACAAAGTACATAATTATATTTAAGATCATTGAAATTGGTTAGTTTTTACATTAGGTTTACTTAATTAGCTACGAGTTTAAGTACTAGGTCAAGCGCAATCGAATCTTTTCCGAAAGTTCATGTTGGCTTCAAAGGGACAAGGGTATTGCCTGAGGGGCGTAAAAAGGGGAAATCACTTCCCTGTGCTCTCCGCAGGTCGAGTCCGCTTGCGCCGTGTTGTAGGGCTCGAGGAGGCGGCGCGCCGGCGGGCCAGCTACGCTGAGATGGCGCCACGTGCTGGGTCCCACCGGCGTGATGTCAGCTGCCAGCAACACGCCTGCCGAAGGTGCGGGCGTTCTGCGGCGCGCCCAAGGTGTAGTAGCTCGGCTCTTGGCGTGGCCAAAGGTGGTGATGCTTTGTAGTCGGATTGGAGACTCGTTTTTAGAAGAGGGTCCACTTTAGCACTTTATTCGCGCACATGACACTTCCGAGCACTGACTCGATATAATGTTAGGCTCTTTACTTAGGCTAGAGTATCGGATCGCGTTGCGTGACCGTCACAAGACGATTTTTCGCCGGCGCATGGCGGCGTTAGTCGCGCCACGTTGGCGCGTTTTCAAATGGATATATTATGTGTTTCCCCAGGGAGTCGGTTCCTGGGGCGTTAAAACGCGGTCGCGAAGCGAACCTCGTGAGGAAAGGGACCTTCCGGCTTCAGCCGGAGGGGCTGAAGGCCGTTCACGTCATCGTGAACAAAAAAATTAAAAGAAAAACTCAGGAGCGCATGAGTGCGTCTCGAGAGGCTTCACCCGACTGCTCGAGTGTTGCTACCCTCGCTTTCTTGTGCGGGCTCGCCATAGACAAGATTTGGCGAAGATGTAGTGTGCAACACTACAGTTCCTTACCTCAATTCATAAACCATACTGCTATTTAGATGTGACTTATGTAAGCTACCTATTTATAAGATCTATTTATTATTTAATTAGCACGTCTATTTAGACGTTGTAGAATTTACATAACAATAATGTCTTGTCAACCGAAAAACATTGGAAAAATGTGTGCTCTCTTTGTGGTTCATAACCATCGCCAACTTCAAAACACCAGGCGTGAAAATTCACTGACAGAAAAAAATCGAGCATAAAAAAATCTGTGTAACAATGGGCATGCGCACGACAGTAGTGGCCATCGTCCGGCCTGCGCCTCTGTGATAGTGGCCAATGATTTAACGCTCAACTTTTGACACAACTAAGCTTTTTGGACATCGCCTCTGCCTATAAATAACGCCTTACGCGTCTTAGGAGTGGCCTGCTAGCACTGCCCACTGGCCGAGGACAAACAGATTTGCTCTTTGACCGAGTTTGTTCATTTCTTTCTATAGATGAACCTCGGTACATGGTCAGTCTCAATTCAAACAAAAAAAAACCTTTTAAACAAAAATAACGCCTTACGTGTCTTAGGAGTGGCCTGCCAGCACTGCCCACTGGCCGAGGACAAACAGCTTTGCTCTTTGACCGAGTTTGTTCATTTCTTTCTATAGATGAACCTCGGTACATGGTCAGTCCCAATTCAAACATAAAAAAACCTTTTAAACAAAAATAACGCCTTACGTGTCTGAGGAGTGGCCTGCCAGCACTGCCCACTGGCCGAGGACAAACAGCTTTGCTATTTGACCGAGTTTCGTTCTTTTCCTTCTAAAGATAAACCTTGGAATATGGTCAGAAATTTAAACATGAACTAAGCTTTTTAGACATCGCCTTTGCCTATTAATAATGCCTTACGCGTCTTAGGAGTGGCCTGCCAGCACTGACCACTGGCTGAGGCTAAACAGTTTCGCTCTTTGACCGAGTTTGTTCATTCCTTTCTATAGATGAACCTCGAAACATAGTCAGTAATTTAAACATGATAAAAACTTTTTGTACATCGCCTTTACTCAAATAACGCCTTAAGCGTCTTAGGAGTGGCCTGCCAGCACTGCCCACTGGCTGGGGACAAACAGCTTTGCTCTTTGACCGAGTTTGTTCTTTTCCTTCTAAAGATGAACCGTAGAACATGGTCAGTAATTTAAACATGATCTTAACTTCTTAAACATCACCTCTACCTATAAATAATGCCTAACGTGTCTAAGTCGTGGCCTGCCAGCACATGGCCAGTCCCAATTCAACCAAAAAAAAACTTTTAAACAAAAATAACGCCTTAGGAGTGGCCTGACAGCACTGCCCACTGGCCGAGGACAAACAGCTTTGCTCTTTGACCGAGTTTGATCTTTTCTATCTAAAGATGAACCGCGGAACATGGTCTGTAATTTAGACATGATCTAAACTTTTTGTAAATTGCCTATGCCTATAAATAACGCCTTACGCGTCTTAGGTGTGGCCTGCCAGCACTGACCACTGGCTGAGGCTAAACAGTGTTGCTCTTTGACCGAGTTTGTTCATTCCTTTCTATAGATGAACCTCGAAACATGGTCAGTAATTTAAACATGAAAAAAACTTTTTGTACATCGCCTTTACTCAAATAACGCCTTAAGCGTCTTAGGAGTGGCCTGCCAGCACTGCCTACTGGCTGGGGACAAACAGCTTTGCTCTTTGACCGAGTTTGTTCTTTTCCTTCTAAAGATGAACCTCGGAATATGGTCAGTAATTTAAACATGAATCAAACCGTTAAAACATCGCATCGGCCTATAAATAACGCCTTACGCGTCTGAGGAGTGGCCTGCCAGCACTGCTCACTGGCCGAGGACAAACAGCTTTGCTCTTTGACCGAGTTTGTTCTTTTCCTTCTAAAGATGAACCTCGGAATATGGTCAGTAATTTAAACATGAATTAAACCGTTAAAACATCGCATCGGCCTACAAATAACGCCTTACGCGTCTGAGGAGTGGCCTGCCAGCACTGCTCACTGGCCGAGGACAAACAGCTTTGCTCTTTGACCGAGTTTGTTCTTTTCCTTCTAAAGATGAACCTCGGAATATGGTCAGTAATTTAAACATGAACCAAACTTTTTGGACATCGTCTCTGCCTATAAATAACGCCTTACGCGTCTGAGAAGTGGCCTGCCAGCACTGCCCACTGGTTGAGGACAAACAGCTTTGCTCTTTGACCGAGTTTGTTCTTTTCCTTCTAAAGATGAACCTCGGAATATGGTCAGTAATTTAAACATGAACCAAACTTTTTGGACATCGTCTCTGCCTATAAATAACGCCTTATGCGTCTGAGGAGTGGCCTGCGAGCACTGCCCACTGGTTGAGGACAAACAGCTTTGCTCTTTGACCGAGTTTGTTCTTTTCCTTCTAAAGATGAACCTCGGAATATGGTCAGTAATTTAAACATGATCTTAACTACTTAAACATCACCTCTACCTATAAATAATGCCTTACGTGTCTAAGGAGTGGCCTGCCAGCATTGTCCACTGACCGAGGACAAACAGACTTTTTACTGTTTGACAGAGTTTTTTTTTTTTCTTAAGAGGAACCTCGATACATGGTCAGTTTGGTCAAACAACTTTGGTCTTTGACAGAGTTTGTTCTTTTCTTTCTAAAGATGAACCGCAGAACATGGTCAGTAATTTAAAAATGAACTACACTTTTTAGACAACGCTTCTGTCTATAAATAAGGACTTACGTATCTTAGGTGTAGTCTGTCTGGTGTCTAGTGGGAATGCTAACTGGCCAAGGTCAAAAAGTTTTGCTGAAAGAACCTCGAAACATAAGTAGTTGGTATTTTATCTAAATATTATGATCTAAGGTTTTTGGGCATCTCTGTGAAAGCCTTTTTTTATTTTGGCCTATTGAAAGCTGATGTGCAAAAGTTCAAAAAAGCGCAAATCTATGTAATGAACTTCGTGATACTATTTAAAATCATTATTAATAGATTGAACTTGCGTTAAAATATAACAAAGCTTTGTAAAACATAGCAAGAGGATAATTAAGAGTCCTTATATAAGAGCTTGAAATAGTCTAAATATCTTCTAATATAGCATGGTATAGCAACCGTACAGTTCAGAAGAAACGCATGACCGAACTAGAACTATTCACTAAAATGCTAGACGATGTCGAAGAAGACTTAATATGTAAGAAGTAACGAATTCTAGACACTGGTGTATGTAGACTTATAGAAACATTAATGTAATGTAGAGGAAGGACAAGAGGTAACTTGCGTAAGAAGAACGTATTCATCGCTATCGTAATCTTTAACTAATTCTTACTAATTTAGATCTTATGTCTTATTTATACCGAATAGTTCTTTTGCCGAACTGTATGTTAGCTAAGCTGCGTTCATACACTGGAGTCAATTAACTAGTCGGCGATTCGGATCGATTTCATTAAGCGCGCTGAATTATGCGATGGTGTTTTACTAAATTAGGTCCAGCCCCTGATATGATGGGAATTATGTTCCGATTATCCCTTATTGTACCATCGCCACTAGTAGCAAGGGAGGAATGTGTAGTTTAATGACCTCGAAGCGATATTATGTTTACAAAGTTCCGGGTTCGATGCTTTTTGTAGATTCATACATAGAAATAGCTGCATTAACTTCTTTTTAAGCTTCAAAACTATTTTGAGTATAAAATTTTCAAGCTTATTACAACGGTATAACTGACTTTTTTTTGTTTACATAATATACTTACGTGTAACAAAAATGGAAATAAAATTGCAGGGTAGGACGAATGTAACGTGTACTTGATAAGGACTCTCCTTTCACCTTTAATATATATGAGCAGTGACTGTTTAGATATTTATATAGACCAGGGTAGAAGCCCTTAAAAATAATAAAAAGTGAAAAAAAATTACAGTATGAAACCCATTAGAAAAGGAGGGGAATACGAACAAAATGAAATGAAAAATAAATTACGGTCGATCCGAGTTCGGGAACAGGGGGGAGGGGGGGTTTAAGGGTAAAAAATGGTTTTCCTTGATTTCCGGCAAAACTACAAGTCCTATGGAAAAAAGTTAAATGGCAAAGTTGAAGGTAATAAAAAGATCTACAACTTTTGTATTTGCAATTTTTTCATATAACCTCAAAATTTTGGTGAAAAATTCAAAAAACCAAGTTTTTGGTTTTTTATTTATATCGTTTTCAAAAAAAAAATTTATCTACGAAATTTGGTGAAAACTTACCTTATGTCCCAAATACACTGTAATTTATTTGATATTCGCCTCCTTTTCTAATGGGTTTCGTCCTACTGTAATTATCTATCTTTCGTCCTACTAAAAAATTATCGACCCTGGTCTAATATGAGTTGTGACTCTTGAGTGTTTGTATGTATGAGTTGTGAGTGTTGAGTTTTGGCGGTGACAGGATGGGTTGGTTCTTTCTTAGTTAGGGAGCCTAGGGCCGTCGTCTCATAAGGGAACTCATCAGTGATTAATAGCTACGCCACAAAACTTGTAATAAGAGTAAACCTTTACGTCTAACTCTAAAAACATAGTACTTAAATTAAAAAAAAAAAAACTCAAAATAAAAATCCCTGAAAATATATCGATTGACAGATGGTCGATATAAAAAACAAATCGAACTAAAATGTTAACATTCGAATACTATTATAATAGTGATGTGGAATAAACTCAAATACGCATTATACACCCATGACGGGATCAAATCGTAACAGAAAGCCGCTTTGATATATTTATTGGCTTTTTAAGGGAACCGACTTTTATCGTGAAATAAACATCACTATTTAGTAGCTTTTATAAGGTTTTTATGTTTGGATAAGTTCGAGTGGAGACGGACTTTTCATAATATTAAAACTCCATAAAACAAAACCAACGTAGCCTAATGGCGGTAAAATGTTAAAAGATGAAAGTTTCACTGGTAGAGTTACTTCACTTTGACACACTTTATGCTTTTAAGAGGAGTGCTCAATTACTTTCAAACAATATAATATCTTATATCATAGAATACTACTGATAATGGTCTTTACTTACTAACGTTTCATGCATGGCAAAAGTAACATTATTCTCATGTAATAAGAAAGAGAAGAATTTATTTAGATCCTCTACATTAATGTCATGCTTGATGGCAAGTAAGCCAGTGATAAATATTAGTCACTTTAAAAAAAATATTATTATGTACGTGAAAAACGAAAAACGCCAAATAATATCTCTGTTGACATGGGATAAGAAACGATTTCGATAGTTATAAATATTATAATTTTAACTAGCTATTTAAAAATAAGTTTCTAAAGTTCTTTCCCTACTAACTCAGTGACCAGTGATTACCTGCACACATTGCAGGGAAGTCGATAGCATTGGGCACCTATCACATATTTTTCATTTTAAATTTATCGATATAGAGCTTCCTTCTCTATCTATCTCTCACTAAACCTCTACCTGTCTCGCTCTTATTAATAGCATTCAAGTAGGTACACGATGTGAGGGACTCGCGATTTTATTTCAGCTTCTAATTTTATACTCGGATGATTTTTATGTCGTAAAAATTTAAGTGCACCGAATCTTATTGAAGGGGATTATTTACATGTTTGTATGTAATAAAAAGTGATTTATTAAGCACATGTAAAACTTCGTCGTCATCTCAGGTTGAGTAGGTTTGCTGCGGTATTATACGTAATATCACGTGATCAATCGGGCAACACTAAAGTTAGTTTAGTGGCGGCAAAATCAAAAGTCGCGCCAGCCAAACCGCGCCATTTTTAACCAACTTCAAAAAAGAAGACTGCGAATTGTTGTAGGTATATAACGTTTGCAGTAGCATTTGAAGTTGGTTTTTTAAAAATATTTTTAATTTTTAAGTCTATACTGAACTTAGATAGATCTATTTCTAGATCTATCTAAGTTCTAAGTAGTTTCGTTCTGAAATTTTCTCAGAAACTACATTTAATAATTGATAACAAATTACTCTATGGGCTATGTCCCACGCTCCAGTCTATTTCTGTGCCAAATTTCATCAAAATTGATTCAGTGGTTTAGGCGTTAAAGTGTAATGAACACACGTACATTCACATTTTATAATAGTAGGGATATTTGTACTTGTGATAAAGAAGTATTTGAAGACGATTATTATAAAAGGCCCCGCAAAGCGAAAGACCGGGGACTGATTCGGAACGTAAAATTGAACTGTCAAAAGTCACAGATTAAAAATGGCGCTCGAATCGGCGGGAAACCGCCGTCATCGATTGATTCCATTGTTTTAGCGAAGACAATGGCCGAAATAATCGCCCTTAATGCCAAATTAGATCATGCAATTAAACCTGAATGGAAAGAAAAGAGGTTTAAAGTGGGAAAATCCTTATAAATCATATCACGATAATAATTTCGTTCGGTTGGTTTCAATCGTTTTTATTTTATGCTCGCTGGCTTTTCAGACGTTGTTTTGCCTTTTTAACGAAACAATATAAGATTGTCAGACTCTACTGCCACATTGGAAAAGTAGTTTCACATTGAGAAGAACGGGCAAAAATCTTATAACTAATTGCAAAGGCCTAATTACCTATGTAATGTTAATTTGTACCTATGTAGGCACAATAAACGAGAGTTTCAACTAGTGTGTGAAGACTGGATTTTCGTGGATTTTCTTCTTATTGGAATTTTCGTGAGGGAAAAATCCAATTAGGTCTACCTATGTCGGTTAGTTATAGTTTTCAATTTCGCAAGCCGAGCAAAAAACTTAGCAAGTAGTGGTTACCTTAAAATGGGTTTACGTACCCTTAGAATGTATTGCAAATTTTTAATGTAATTATTTTTAAGAATCATTGTAAACCTGCTGGTTAACCCTAATAAATAAAATAAAATTAAAAAATTAGAAAATTCTTTCACCTAACCCTCTGCTGAGAAGTTCGAAAAGAAACTTCGTTTGAAAAATTATATAATGTTATTCCATAAACAAATAAGCGAGCCTTTATTATTTCCCGAATACAAAGTAAAAGCATTAAATAAAAGAAAACTTAACTTCCTAATTCTACTTATTAATGATTAAAAAAATCTTATAAAAATTTAATCAAAGACCACAAGCGAGTAGAAGCCTCCTCTAATAACGTATAATATTATTACAATATACTAATTATGTATGAAATAATTATAAAAAAAAACATAACCAATAATAATGGGGTACAACACAATTAAAAGTCATCAATTCAAGCGGACCGAAACCGTCGAGCGTCGAAACTACCTCAATGCCTAATGAATTAAAGCCGTATTTAGTTCGTCCGTAACGCAATGATAGCCCCCACCCCTCCCGGGGGGTAGCGGGGTGGGGGGCGCACCCCATCGGCCATTCCGTAATTTTATCGGGTTATAAATTTGAATTTGTATAATGCGCGGCATTAACGCATGATTTATACAACTTGACTCCGCTAAGATTTCAAAGATGAAAAACAATAAATTTTGTACCCGTAACTATTGCGTTTAATGGGAACGGCGGCGGGATTGGTGTGGATGCGACGATTTGATAAACAAGACTAATATACTTTTATTTATCTACAGGAAATGCCTGATGCATACCTCTTCGTAGAGGCATCTGCATCGGAGGTATAGTACGATTCACGAAAGATGACCACAAATGGCGGGCCTATTTTAGGTCTCTTTGGACTTATCTAACTAATATTATGGTCTTATTTTTTTTAACTATTATATATATTCTTATTTAACTAATATTTAAATATTATTTTGGCTTAAGTCTTTTCTTCATGAGTGTACATGAAGAAAAGACCCGCCATTTGTGGTCATCTTTCGTGAATCGTACTATACGTAGGCCTTGCATCTATAAGACCTGTGTTTTGCCACGACGCGACGCAGCAAGTTGGCGGGAATACGGGATTCACAACACGAACAAGACTACTGTCTACTGCTATCTGTTTTTGCCGTGTACTTATCCGTTAAATGTTTGTCTTAAGGGGATTTATTGAATTTATTTTTGTCTTTCTCACTCTCACGGAGATTTGGTAGGTGCGACATGCAGCGTCGCGGAAGAATATAGCAGAAAAACGACGTTTTACCTAATTACTCAAAAACTAAGCCAGTTATCAAAAATTTGTTCTTATCGTTTTAGGATATTATTATTACCGATACATTAAAACAAAAATTACAATTACATCCATTGTAGTTTCCGATAAAATATATAAAAACTGAGATTTTGGAGCAAGTTTTGGGAGAACTTTCTATGGAGAAAATTTTATCCAATCGTGTTTCTGCTTCTTAGCGATTTTAGATTAAAGATCCAAAATACATGACGTGCAAATTTGAAAGTGATTGTCTGCATAGTTTTTGCATAAAACTTCATTCAAAATCACCTAAATACGGCTTGTAGGCCGTTAAGGAAGATAACCGCGTTTGTAATATTTATTACTTACATTTTGTAATTAATTTTTGTTTAGGTCCTACAAATCCGTTTTTATTCATGATTCGATTACTATTTTGGATTTTGCTCTGAGTAATCACAATAAAAAAAAGTGGAGTTAACTGTACAGGATATTATATTTACTGATGATCTCTTTCTACCTGTCTAATGCACCTGTAAAAACATTTAAAAACATTTAAAAACATGTAAAAACATTTTATAATTAACGTACAAACCTTCAAAAATTTTCAGGCACTAATATTTAATAGCGCACTACCTTTATAATCATTTTGAATCAATTTAGTGCAACTTTTATATAATTTTCGTCGTTTCGTCTTATCGTCGAATCAAAAGGGTCGTTTAGTAACTTCGATTTAGTCTCATGTACCTAGTTTTTAACCTTAGAATACTGACTAAACTCTCTAGTCATTAGAATGCGTTTTTGTATATTTTAGTTTATTTGGAAATTCAATATATTACGATCCTTATGTTCATTTCTTAGATTAATTTTGTGCCTGACAATCCTGTAGTCTTATCCAAGACGAGAACTAGATTGGCCGGACGGCCCTTGGTCTTCAAAAGTTAGGCTCTAAGACCGATCTAGCTATCCTACAGTATTTTCTTTTCAGCTAATTCTGCCGCCACGCCTTAGCCGTACGTCACCCTACAAATATTAAAGAATAATTGAAACATCGAAAAAATACTTTAAGAAAAAATGTTTACAACCCAAAGTCCTATCCACATAGCGCTTTAGTAGGAAAGTTGACGACTTTTTACTTGGCCGAATTTATGCGATACATTTCGGAGGTGCCCGTCGTATACAAGTCAGTTAAATATTTAGCTTTCATTCTAATTTATTCGGCTTATACTGAAAAAGCTTTAGTTCCGCCCCATAAATAGCGTTGATTGATACTCTTTTGAGAAAAAGGTATTTCGTGAAACTACTGGCGCTGGCAGAGTTTGCTACGACGTTATGGCCTTTTGCTTCCGACTGTAGCAGCTATTGCTTAACTGTTGCATAAGAAAATATTTTATCTAGCAATTGCTGTTTTTGTGGGCTACCATTTTGGGCTTGAATTAAAATTGTTCATCGTTTGAGCCTGTCAACTAGGCCTATATGAAATAAAGTATAATCTGATTCCGATTCTGTGCCACATGGTAGTAATAACGAGGTATAGTCAGAAACGAGGTAAATATTTAAAAAGTTTTCTTCCTTTGTCTGTAGAGCCTTTTGATGCGTATTATGCTAATTAAGAAACAGGATCGATTAAATGTTTTTTGTTTTCGTGAATTTAGTATATTTTAGTAAGTATCTTTCAACGGCGTAGAAGCCGTATTTAAGCGATTTTGAAAGAAATTTTATTTAAAAACTATAAAAAACAATTACTCTTAAATTTAAACGTCTTGTATTTTGGGTTTATTAATCTTAAATTGCTTAGAATCAGAAACACGATTGGATAAAATTTTCTCTATAGAAAGTTTTCCCAAAAGTTACTCCAAAATCTCAGTTTATCTAATTTTTATTGGAAACTACAATGGATGTTATTGTGATTTTTTCTTAATGTGTCGGTAATAAAAATATCTAAAAACGCTTAGAAACACATTTTTGATAACTAGTATAGTTTTCGAGTAATTAGGTAAAAGGTCGTCTTTCTGTTATATTCTTCCGCGTCGCTGCATGTCGCACCTACCAACGTATCCGTGAGAGTGAGAAAGAAAAAAATAATTTCAATAAATCCTCTTAAAAATCCATGAATAAAGAACAAAATTTCTCAAATGAAAACCTTTCAAAATTTTCCTTATGCTTAACGACAACGATCAAGGTCGCCGGTGCCCCGTCTCGAAAACGAAACCTGTTAAATTTTAACGTTTTTCTCATAAATCGCGAGTGAAATAAAATGAAAAGTGTCAAAAACCCTCGCGGGTGCAGCATCAATCAGAATTAGCGGGCGGCCAAACTTCTGCCGTAACTAATAATTAGCATACGTGGAATATAATAAATACATCCCTGGACGACGTACGTGCGGTCTCATTTTACCTGCGAATTTAGGATTTTGATTTATCACGGTGTGTGCGGGTTTGATTTCATTTCTAACATTTTGTTCAAAACTAGCTGACCGGGCAAACTTCGTTTTGCCATTTAGGGACATCAAATATAGATAGCAACCCGCTCCCAGACCCAGAGATCATACCCTAAAAATTTCATAACAATCGGTCCAGCCGTCTCGGAGGAGTTTGGTTACAAAGAAAAGCGAGAGAATTTTATATATTAGAGTAGCTGACCAGGCAAACTTCGTTTTGCCATTTAGGGACATCAAATATAGATAACAACCCGCTCCCGGACCCAGAGATCATACCCTGAAAATTTCATAACAATCGGTCCAGCCGTCTCGGAGGAGTTTGGTTACAAAGAAAAGCGAGAGAATTTTATATATTAGAAGAAGAAAGATATACTCAAGTAGAGCTTTTTACTGGTTGTAGGAGTTTTTCCGGGTCGGTACCACCGCGGTGTTATTTATTCTACCAAAAACGTAATGTACAATTATAGTGTAATATAGTACATTTCAATGTAAGTGCGGAAAGAATGTCATTTCTACACGAGGCTCCGAAGCCGAAGCCGCGGTCAACTTAAGAGACATTTCGACTCGAAATGAAGTTCGAAAGAAAAAGCACTAGTGCGGAAAATAATAACTTTCCGCACGCAAAACACATATGAAAATGATTAAAATGTATTAAACAGATCTTTAAACTGTGAGTCGATTTAAAGGGCACTGCACGCTGACTGGATTACTGGGAAATGAGACCTAACAACTGATGTCTCAGGATAATGAGCGCAGTGCAGTGCGTCGTATGATATTGAAATGCAAAATTATGGAACGCTCTTACCTGACTTGTGCAAAAAGCATGCGTATCACTTAATATAAGGTGAACTTCTCACTCGTCTCACCATTCTTTGTTATAAACCTACCAACTTTTTTTTGATGTAGGTATTACTTTTTCCTTGAAGAGCAAAATAATAAAAAAACTTTATTTATATCATGCTTATTCATCTACTCTGAACCAAAGTATGGAGAGAGAGACAAAATCACCTTCTTTCTACACCGTATTAAACTCTCAATACCTAAATAATATGATTTCTCGCAAAATATCCGCGATGTCTGTCACAAAAATACAGTCTGAACTTTTTCATTCATACATCCTTACGCTTAATTTAAAAAGAAATTTCACACTCCAATTGCAGCGTCGCGGGCGCAAGAAATCACACCGACGACAGACGTCGCTGTCAGGCACTCATTTACATGGTACGACAGAAATATATAAAGGCACATAATAATTGTGATGACTGTTTATTTTAAAAACTGTATGGAAATCTTAATATACTTTTTCTGCTGGCTGTACACAATAATTTTATACTTCGTCAGCGTTTAGATTTTAAAAATAATTTGTTCTTAGGTTTAATGATTTATATAGATGTCAAAGTACTAAGGGAGAAGAAGTCCCATAATGATGTGTATGGCGTGTGATACGTAAACATTTTGACAGCAATTGACAGATTCAAGAAGGTTACAATGTTATTCTGTCTGAGTTTTCCTAGTCATCTCGGAAAATTTTCAGCCATGAACTATGATGGTGAAGAAGTTTTTGAGGGCAAAATATTATTTGAGCTTAGTGACTTGGCATTAAAATTTTTGACCATAGTAGCATTGAAATTGCGGCGGTTACTGTTACATATTATTGTTAGTCTATGATTGAAATTAATTGTATTGTCATCTGTCAACTCATAGTTGTCTTTTCTCATGTCATCGTATTAATCCAAATCAAGAAGATCCATACCATAGATAATACACACTAACCCGGAATCCATACGGCAACGTGTCGCAGCCGTCACGTGTCGTATAAACGTGCCAGCCAATATTGTGCATCGCTAATCCCGCGTGAAGGAAGCTATAAATCACATAATTAAGTGTAAAAAACGCGAGCGACGCGCGCAGTGTGTCGACTGACGCCCTCGTGTCGCCCTCGTGTCGCGTTCGAGTCGCCCCCGTGTCGCCGGTGACGAGTGGGTTGCCTCTCTTAATTGTAATCGATTGGTAGTTTGATCTACATACGTTCCTTCTTCTTGCAAGGTTTTCTCATTGCTGATGGATCTAATATACCCTAATTTTTTACCCTTTTTTAGGGTTCCGTGCCTTAAAAAACAAAAAAAACGGAACCGTTCTAAGATGACTATGTTGTCGTCTGTCTGTCTGTCACGACCCTTTATTTCAGTAACTTTTAAAGATAAATAGACATGTTTGGAACACTGTTAGTTTGTTAGTTTTTGATTTATTGGGTAAAATGACAAAAAATACCATCCCTCCGATACGGGGTATGCGCATAGGAGGGAGTGGAATTAACTGCTTCTTTGCATGATCCGTTGGACTTTAAGGGGATTGATTGAATTTATTTTTGTCTTTCTCACTCTCACGGAGATTTGGTAGGTGCGACATGCAGCGTCGCGGAAGAATATAGCAGAAAAACGACGTTTTACCTAATTACTGAAAAACTAAGCTGGTTATCAAAAATCCGTTCTAAGCGTTTTAGGATATTATTACTACCGATACATTAAAACTAAAATTACAATTACATCCATTGTAGTTTCCGATAAAATATAGAAAAACTGAGATTTTGGAGCAACTTTTGGGAGAACTTTCTATCGAGAAAATTTTATCCAATCGTGTTTCTGCTTCTTAGCGATTTTAGATTAAAGACCCAAAATACATGACGTGTAAATTTGAAAGTAATTTTCTTTATAGTTTTTGCATAAAACTTCATTCAAAATCACCTAAATACGGCTTGTAGGCCGTAAATGGACTGCGTCCGCATGACCTCTTTCTACCTTTCTCATAAAAATTACCTTTTCTTAACTGCTCGCGACTTTATTAGCCAGCGATTATCCAGCAATTCTAGCTTTGCGGCCTTGGGAATAAAATGGCATTTTCCGCTTAGATTCCGAGAGTAAAAGATAGCTTTTCCGAGCGGCTGAGATGCAAAGTATTACTTGTGACTTATGAGGGCCTACATAAAAATAGTGTAATTATATATGTACTGTTCGAACGATCTTCGTCCCCAAGACCTTTTCCCTGTTAGGCTAAAACGTAACAGCGCAGCGGTGTTTGTGTAGTCGACTACAAGTTAATAAATCCAACGCCATTAGGTTCGAGTCCCGGCCGGAAGGCATGCGTCTTGTTGATTTGTGACGAGTGCGGACGGATTAAGAAGTGGTGGTGTGGTGTGGTGGGACGGGTGCCTCATACCCGGGACCGGTGCCGCGGGGGTTTTGATTTGTGGGCACATTTTTGTGACGCTTGGTGGTTTATGTTTATATTAACAGATATATTATGCTTTGCTATTTTGCGTTATGTATGATTATGGCGCCAATTCTGACGAGCGAAATCTCTAAAGTAATTTGAAGCGTCTAAAAATGATGCCTTTTTTTGAGAGCATTTTGAAAAAGATAGCACTTTTTTAGAGGCGTCAAATGATTGGCACCGACATGAGTTTTGTTTATTTGACAATATTGCTTGAAGCGGTAATTTACAGGTATTATTATACTTTGGAGAGTGTGCTCAGGAACTCCACAAACTTGTTCCTCCTTCACCTTTCTACTGCAGAAGCGCAAGACGCGGAGAGAAGTGGCTGCATCCTTATGTGATGTGTTATATCCAGCGAACTCAACGAAATGTTTTTCTTTCACGTATCTGATACGAACCGGTAAGGTATGGAACACCCTTCCAACTTTTGTGTTCCAATCTGAGTGCTTTCAAGAAAACAGTGCAAGTGCGCTCCATCCTAGACCTCATCATTACTTTCCGCTAGGAATGATTAAAGTCAAGCGCAAGCCTATCAGTGACATAAAAAAGGGAATTTGACCAAGATAAACGCGAAACGATTGATTTTCATCATAATTTAGAAATAGTGGACTCATCAAATATTGTCAAATTGCAATCAGTGGTCTAAATTACACAAACGCTAAATTCCTCCACGGATGCTAAAGCTCTAATAGCCACTGCAACATATCGTTTCTCAAAGCTTTGTCGGCAACTTAGATCGTTGAACAGACCTCATTTCTGATGCTACCTGTGAACATTAAGCAATAACGTAACAGAAGCTTAAAGCCACTTCAAACATCGGCTTGTCTCAAAAGTCGCCCTGTCAACACGGCCGGGCGGTGTTCCTCACAAGACGCGCAAGCCTGACACGCTATTTGCTTTCCACTTTTTGTTCTAGAGCACTGAGATACGGTGTGATAAGTTGATAAGTGCCAGTCCGTCGGCTAAGTTGAAGCGGCGGTACTTTTTGTGCACTCCATTTGGTTACAGCTTAACAAAGTGGGTCGGTTTTCTGATTGCAGGCGCAGGCACGAAAATAGTCTATAATTAAGTGTGTTTTTTAAGCTTTAAGCATTCTAAATTTCAGGCGAATCGGTTCAGTAGCCATCATTGACAGTCGTCATTGAGAACTAGCAAACAGCGCCGAAGTAGCAACGGTCATAATATATTTACTATGGCCGTATAAGGGCCGTGTGTCCACCACTAGCACGTCAGTTCACCGTTCACACTGACCTCAGTCAGAAAAAATCTCGTTCTCGGTGAGTTTATGGTGACGGCTGCAGTGAACAAACGGCCTTAAGGTCTCTCCTCTTCTTCGTCTAAGAGAAGGCCTTAAGGTCATATACTGATTTTATTTTTGTTCTTCTCAATCTTACGAAGACGTTGCACATACAGCGTTGCGGAAGAATATAGGTACGACGTTTTAGCTAATTATTAAAAAACTAAGTCAGTTATCAACAATCCATTTCTACGCGTTTTTGGATATTATTATAACACAAAACAAAAACTACAATTGAAAGGTTTTGGGAAAATGTTATCTAATATGTTTTCTGCTTCAGAGCGACTTTTGATTAAAGCCCCAAAATATATGACGTTTAAGTAATTTTTTGAAGTTTACAGTTCGCTTTAAATTACTTAAATTGGTCTTATAAGTTCTTAAACATCCAAACATACACTATTAATTTATTTATGAATGTGTACATTACGTAACAATAATTTTACCAAATCTCGAAAGAATACTTACATAAAAATGCTAATAATTGGGTTGTGTAGATAATAACGTACAAGAAAAATCTTCTACAAAAACAATATGGCTTAAATAAATCGAACCTTCACGCCCCGGAAGTCCGTAATAAAGAAAGTACATTACGAACAAAAAAGCAGTAAATAACGGAGGCACATACCTATAGAAACAAACACTGCAAATTTATAGCCTCTTAAGCATGCCCTGAGAAAAACTTCCGAATCATTCAAGTCGGGGGCGAATCAAGGGTGAATCTTATAATTCCTTCGAGAAAGAAATGTTTTGTAGGGGTAGAAACCCTTTAACTTAAGTCTGGCCGAGAAGTTTAATGAATTATTGTGTATTATAAGACTCGGGGGATGTTTTTTATTGCTCTTCGATTTCCCATTAAGTGAGGGAATGATACTTTGCATTTTTTAAGTTAATTTATAACGTTGCTAGTCATTTCAATTGATTTTAGCAAACTGTTTGAAACTAATTGTAAATCATTATTGTGTTTGTTTGTTCTCATGTAGTCACAATATCACCGATTTCAAAGAGACTTAGATCTTAAATTTGTTACTTCTGAGTTGTGAGAGCTGCTTTGAGATTTATCATGTCTAAAGATATCGAGCGCAGTGCATACAACGTAGTTATGTTATGACACTGCAATGTCCTAGGATGTGCAGCACCTGACATTTGCATGAATTTAATGTAATCGTACTGCTAATGAGTCTTTTATATGGAAAACTCGATAGAGATTCATTACTGTCCACCAGTTTTTTCGCTCGATGTAGGTACAGGAAGATCAGCACTACATAAATATTTTAGGTTACTGAACGAACCGCTGAGGTGAGTGTTTGACACACTCCTTTAACATATAACAACGATTCGATATAACAACGATTCTATCCCTTTCTACATCATTGCTTTATATAGAACAAGATCTTTGGTCTAAATTCTTTTTTGACGGCCACAGGTCATAGAAGAGTTTGATGGAACGGCCCAGTACACAATAAGTATATTCATTGGATGAACGAATGAAGGATTAGTAAAGGAAGTAACATTCAAGTGTAAATTGGTAAGCTTCCCTTCATGCATTTCGTTTACAATAGACCAAAAAGTCCCACTCAATACATATAGGTAAGTAAATCTCAATCTAATTATGCACGCCGCTTTTATCACCAAATTAAAAGAGCATCAAGGCATTATTAAAGCGAGCTCTGCAGAAGAAAAAGGCGAAGAAACAAACCCCAATAATTATTCATTGTGTTTTTAACAGGCGCGCCAGAAGCCCGCGAAAATTGTAAGAGGCCACTACGCCGCGCCCGCCGCGCGCTGTGTCGTAAAAATTGTTCCCTCAGAGCCGTGGAGACTGCCATAGCTATCAAACATTTCCTTCAAAACAATGATTTAAACGTAAAGATAAAAATAACTAAACAAAACATGGTCTAAGGTTGAAGACTGAAATACAGCGCTACGAACTAAACGCATAATAATATATACCTTGTCAACTCGATCGAAATTATCAGAGACAAGGATTATAGCAGGTGCTGGAACTGCAGAAATGGGTTCAATCAAATGAGCTTTCAACGGCCGTCTCCTTGTAAACCATAATGTGAAAATGTGAATTAACTGTGTGAATGAAAAAATTTACGAAAAATGTGTCTAATGGAAAGCATTGATTATTTCTGGTTTGAGGACGCTTGTCTAAAAAGCACTTATATTGATGCAGGTAACAAACAATAATTAACAATACCCTGAAAAACCTTGCTTTTGTGCGAGTATGTGGAATGATGCTGTAATTTAAGGGTCACTTGGTTTGTATTAAGGTAGGAGAGCAAGGGGTAGTAAAGAAAGAAGGATAGGGGAAGGACGGGGGGATTGTATATTTTGTTATTGTCCAATCAATTTTTAGTTATGTTACATCTTGGGTACAGAATGGTTAATGCTTGCATCGCTAAAGCGACGTTTTTTTATTTGTTAATGATTGCACCGGTTATGCAGCGGCTGTTGATGGTTGTGTTGCTTTTGTTACAGGCGATGTTTGGGCTATGTACAATAATTTTATTCACGCGAATCCCCGTAAAGGAAAAGACTCCATGACTTCCCTGTCCGACATCCGAGCGCAACCATCTTCTGACTTGTTAATGCTGGCAGCCTACTATCTTAGCATATTGCAAGCTTCTAAATAACACCATTATTCCCACCCCGGCCAAATATAGAAACGTTATCAGGGAAAATATTTGAAGGAGCAAATTGAATTTATTATTTAGGTCCAATCAGCGAGCGCCCCGGCCTGTGCATATTCATGAATTGCCAATTGACAGAGGAGCTTCTTTTGAGGATAACGATAGTTTTGGGACGTTAGTGTAACGGACATGGGGCTAGGCTGCGAATTACGGCCGGCTTTGGGCTTTTGATTTGGTTTCGTTTGGTTTGTAAATTGTAACACGACCGATAAAATGTAGGTCACTGCATTTTATGGATATAGTTATTTGTGTGTTTTTGTCGTACCTACTGACATATCAGTCATAGTCATTTTATACTGCGACATCCTTAATTATAGGAACTTATATTGTGGTTTATTGGTTAGGTACATTTGCATTGATATTATTCTATAAATTGGCAAGAACACTGGCTGGGTTCCAGCGTTTAACAGCTATAGTAGTGTTATTATCTCGCTGCAGACTCGGTCATAAATCATTCGATTGTTTCGCTTTTGTTGTTCGAGTCTGCAGCGATATAATAACACTACTATAGGATGATACGTTGCGCAAATTATTAACCATACTTTCTGTCAGTGAGTGAGATAACTAACGTGGTAAATGTGTTACTTTGTTTGTCATCAAATTCAGTAACAAATGCACGTGCATAATGACGGTCTTAGCCAATGTAACTTGTAAGGTATACCTTCGCAAGTCTTATATGATTTGAATTCTAGTTAGCTGAGGATTAAATTTTTCAATAGTTTTAGGTTCCATGTTTGGGGCGTGATTGTTTATAGTGGCGCTTGTAACTTGTAATCTGTTTTTTGATGAAACAAATAGTAGGTAGGTACTTGAATTAGTATTAATTTTCATTCTTATTTTTAACCGACTTCAAAAAAAAGGGAGAAGGTACTCAATTCGTCGGAATCTTTTTTTATCAAACTTATTAGCAAGAAATACGAATAACACCCCATCAGATCAGCTGCCCTTTGCAATAAATCCTTATCAGTCACATAATATTATATTTTATTATACTTTGCGTTGCGCAACTAATACATCTGCGTGATTTATATCGCGATCGAGTAAACTTGTCGATTTATAGCGCAGCTTGTGGTCTCCGCGCACTGTCTTGTTTATACGACGAATAAATATTAAGTGATCATAATTTTTCGTTTTTAAATACAAACATAATGGCTTCTTTTACTACAACTCAATTTAACTGATGATTTGTGTTTCTTCTCCTTGTCACGTCTATGTTTAACATACATTTAGAGTGTAGACGTTTGTTAAAATATGTGATCAAAACGTGCTTCTCTGTCGATTTATATCCTGTAGTGATATTTATTCTGGTCTAATTCAATTTGAGTCATTGGCTAAAAAGGTCTGAGTCATGAGTCGACTATAGAAAAAAAAATAAAAAATAAAAACAACAACAAACAATAGATTCATTTTTTTATTTTCTCAAATCTAAATTATAATTAATAAGACCTAAAATTAAAAACTAACCATTTAATAACTTAAATAAATGCTAAAAACACACAATTCTTACATTTTACCAGAGACAACAAACTCGGTTGCTGAACTAGTTTTGTCTATGGACTTCTTTCGACAGCTAGGTCGGATGAAGGACAAATTCCTTTCTTTTTCAACCGCGTCATGCTGATGAGCTGATATTTTTGTGAAGTCCTGAAGAGACTTTTGGTCGAGAGGATAAGCGGTCAGGATTCGTCGTCTAATCCAAATGGATCACATCACATCTAATATGTAATTTTAACCCGAAAATCGGTGAGTACGTTTTTACGCATAACCAATCTGCTAGAACTAACATATACCTAACGATTGAAAAATCTACCGTAATTGATCTAATTGTTATAAAATACTGTGAATAATACATTACTAGCCTATATTCCAATGTTTTCCAAACGTATTACTGCATATTTTGACTGTAAACCCAAATTTATTAGATATTGCGTAGTAAGAAAATCACGTGTAAGCAATACGACACCCATGTCATTTCGATGTTTGTGCTCGTGATTCTTTGCATTCAGCACTGAGATATTGATAAACTACCTAGATTAAAGTCATCCGTAAATACTAAATTTTATTAATAGTTGCACTTTGCGAGATAATCTAGTAGCTAGTATAAAATTGTCTGCCCGTGTTTTCTTCGAGTCCGAGCTGCACTGTGTGGGTACGTTCCCCTCGGCACTCCTGGGAGACGACGGCAGATTTGAGCATACTGAGAGCGCTGACTAAGACGAGTGGTGGACGCGTTCCAGGGTCCCTGCACCTGTCTTTCTACTAAAGAGGACTACATCCCGAGCGAGCTGGCCCGTACTCCATGAGTGCCTCTCGTTGAGTGGCTGGAGTGAGCCAGGTTCCCGCATCGAGCCCACTGCTGGTCAACTGCATGAACGTCCGATGAGCTGAACACCCGCCTTCGTATGCGCTGAACAACCGCCTGCCTGACGTCAGCAGCCCGTGCAAGACCTACGGGATACCCAGCTACACAGATCAGTACCCTCACGTACCTACACCTGCGTACTTCGTCTTTACTGCTGTTTTTCCTTAGAACCCACCGCGCTCTCCGAGTTAGTTTTAAAATTTACCCTATTTTGATAATTTATTTCTAAATTAAACTTCCACTACTTTAAAATTTTAATAGTTAAACATAACTTCTGATTTAAAATTTAATAATAAAATGTAACTTCACTAATTTATAATTTCTAACGTTCAATCACTAAACCTTTTAAGATAATTATTATACTTTCATAAAACAACATCTGTAACGCATAATTAGATACTAATCGATGACCCTTGTCCTCTTGATCCTAAAATATAGTTATAAAATATTATCTCAAGTTTTATTGTCAAATCTACCTACCTACCTTGCCGTGTTTGGGTCTGCCACCTTCCGGGCAGTGTGCAACACCCAAGCGCGACAATCCCACTATTGGGCAAGGGCCTTAGAATCCGAGTGGTTTAGCCCATTGGACTGGTCAAGTGTGAGTTGGCGGACTTAGCATTTAGCACATCTTTGAAAGGCTAAAACGTTAAATGGTTTAAGTGACCTAAAATGCACGTAACTCCGAAAAAGTCAGAGGTGCTTACCCGGGAATCAAACCTTCAACGCATTGATGCGCGGCAGAAGTCTCAACTGCATCTTATGACATATTAATTATATGACATACTAGCAGATACCCGCGGCTTCGCCCGCGTAAATTTTAGTTTTCCCTATTCTCACGGGAACCATCGGTTTTTCCGGAATAAAAAGTAACCTTTGTGTTAATTTAGAGCGAAATCTATCTCCATTTTAACTTTCAGCCAAAAATTTTCAATAGTTGCAGCGTGAATTCTCCCGCTGGAACAGTGTAAAACAAATATTCACGCGGGAGAAATAACCATTGATTTTCCCGGGATAAAAAATAGCCTTCTCCTTTCAAATTTTCAGCCAAATCAGTTCAGCAATTACGGCGTGAAGGAATATTTTTCCCGCGTGGATATCTGTTTTTCACTGTTCCCGAAGGAACCATGGATTTTTTCGGGATAAAAAGTAGCCTTAGTATTAATCCACGATATAATCTATCTCTATTCCAAATCAGTTCAGTAATTACGGCATAAAGGAATATTGGCATATTATCTATCACTATTATCATGGAAACCATGAAATTTTCCGGGATGAAAAGTAGCCTATGTATTAATCCAGGATAAAATCTATCTCCTTTCCGAATTCCAGTCATAACAGTCCAGTAAGTGCAGCGTAAAGTAGTATTTTTCGCGCGTGAATATCAATTTTTCAGTTTTCCCTCGAAAACTATGGATTTTTCCGGGATAAAAAGTAGCCTTTTTATTAACCCAGGATATCATCTATCTCCATTCCAAATTTCAGCCAAATCCGTGTTGTACTTGCGGCGTGAAATTTTTTTCCGCGTGAATTTCGGTTTTTAACTAATCCCACGGGAACCATGGAATTTCCCGAGATGAAAAGTAGTTTATGTGTTAACCCAAAATACAATATATCGCCATTCCAAATTTGAGCCAAATCGGTTCAGTAGTTGCGGCGTGAAGGAGTATCGAAGCTTGATAAAATACGAACTTTGGAGCCCCGTTTCACCCCTTAAGGGGGGAATTTTGAAAAATCCTTTCTTATTGCACACCTAAACCTATTAAGGAACCTGTGTGCCAAATTTGAAGTCTCTAGACCCAGCGGTTTGAGCTGTGCGTTGATATGTCACTGAGTGAGTGAGTCAGTATCTTCTTTGATATACCATGAAATTTTCCGGGATGAAAAGTAGCCTATGTATTAATCCAGGATAAAATCTATCTCCTTTCCGAATTTCAGTCATATCCTGTCAGTAAGTGCAGCGTAAAGTAGTATTTTTCGCGCGTGAATATCAATTTTTCAGTTTTCCCGCGAAAACCATGGATTTTTCCGGAATGAAAAGTAGCCTTTTTATTAACCCAGGATATCATCTATCTCCATTCCGAATTTACGCCAAACCGGTCTTGACTTGCGGCGTGAAGATTTTTTTCCGCGTGAATTTTGGTTTTTAACTAATCCCACGGGAACCATGGATTTTCCCGGGATGAAAAGTAGCTTATGTGTTAACTCAAGATGCAATTCATCTCCATCCCAAATTTGAGCCAAATCGGTTCAGTAGTTGCGGCGTGAAGGAGTATCGAAGCTTGGTAAAATACGAACTTTGGAGCCCCGTTTCACCCCTTAAGGGGGGAATTTTGAAAAATCCTTTCTTAGTGCACCCCTAGACCCCATAATGAATCTGTGTGCCAAATTTGAAGTCTCTAAACCCAGGGGTTTGGGCTGTGCGTTGATATGTCAGTGAGTGCGTGAGTCAGTATCTTCTTTGATATACCATGAAAT
The DNA here is from genome assembly GCA_036785405.1 of Coenonympha arcania. Taxonomy (NCBI): domain Eukaryota; kingdom Metazoa; phylum Arthropoda; class Insecta; order Lepidoptera; family Nymphalidae; genus Coenonympha; species Coenonympha arcania. The sequence goes on along the minus strand of CM072058.1, from coordinate 1,158,729 downwards.
TTTCCGGGACGAAAAGTAGCCTATGTATTAATCCATTATAAAATCTATCTCCTTTCCGAATTTCAGTCATATCAGTTCAGTAAGTGCAGCGTAAAGTAGTATTTTTCGCGCGTGAATATCAATTTTTCAGTTTTCCCGCAAAAACCACGGATTTTTCCGGGATAAAAAGTAGCCTTGTTATTAACCCACGATATCATCTATCACCATTCCAAATTTCAGCCAAATCGGTCTTGTACTTGCGGCGTGAAGATTTTTTTCCGCGCGAATTTCGGTTTTTAACTAATCCCACGGGAACCATGGATTTTCCCGGGATGAAAAGTAGCTTATGTGTTAACTCAAGATGCAATTCATCTCCATCCCAAATTTGAGCCAAATCGGATCAGTAGTTGCGGCGTGAAGGAGTATTGAAGCTTGGTAAAATATGAACTTTGGAGCCCCGTTTCACCCCTTTAGGGGGGGGAATTTTGAAAAATCCTTTCTTAGTGCACCCCTAGACCTCATAAGAAACGTGTGTGCCAAATTTGAAGTCTCTAGACCCAGCGGTTTGGGCTGTGCGTTGATATGTCAGTGAATGAGTGAATGAGTGAATGAGTGAATCAGTCAGTATCTTCTTTTATATATTTAGATTATTATATCGATTAACTGAATGGCAACGAAATGGAACGATATTCAAAAAACGTATGAGATTGACATTTATAAACAATGACATAAACAATCTTTGAACTGATCACGTGACTTCGCAGAGACAACAGCTCTGAACAGCTCACCACTCATAGATTTTTTAATTTCGTTCCATTTCGTTTCCATCCAGCGAATCGAAATATGTCACAGGCTGGGCTATCATTTCACCAAACCTTCAGTGCGTTAAATCTTAACAGTAGTGCGTGCGAGCTTCACCAACTCGATGGACCAGTGTGTGACGCGTTCAGCGTTGGTCAACTTTCAATTATTTGATCCAATTTACCTACTTGTCCGTTGGTAACGGGCGCTGGTAAGTTATCGGCCAGCGCACCCCGGGTGATGGGCGCGAGTGTTTTATTGGCCTCACTGCGGTATTGGTTTAATCGAATTCTGATAATGTAAACCGAGGTATTGCATTTAGATAAGCGCTACCTAGCTTACCGGCCGGCCGAGGAAGTGGGCTGGGAGATTTTTGAATAATTGACGACCGATCTACAATGGCTAGCCGTGACAGCTCATTGGTTCAAACCTCTGCCTGTCATTAGGTGGTCGGGGGTTCCATCCCAGACATGTATCTCTGGGGTTTCAAAGATATATTATGTGTTTGTGGAAAATAAATATTACTTACTTAGCGGTGAGGAAGCGCACATATTCACCATGATTTTCTCAAAGGCGTAAAGGCATAAGCCCGCCAATCCCTATTTGAGCATAGTGGTCGCTTATACTATTAATTGTTAAACAGTCACTACCCGTAGGACAATAAAATTGACAAATTACAGGCTTCACAGGATGCTGTCGCGCAACAACTGCAGTTTTGTTTTATCATTTTATTGCCTCGTGTGCAGCGACTGCTTGTTACTGGCACAGGTAAAAACGCCGAACAATAAACCAAGGCTTGGTGTGTAAACGGATCTTATTATGACTAACCATTAGTAAAATTACCAACTGGTTGATCAACAATGAACCACTACCACCATGTAGGTCCACTTGCGCGAAAGAAACGGGGGTTCAACATTTACATTTTTAACCCTAGAGTCAAAATCCCTTATTGGAAAATGTTGACAACTTACTCTGGGTTAGTGTGTTAACACAATAACCCTGGTTGGTGCAAGTGGGCCTAAAGTTACTTACTTTACTACTGGTAGGTTATTCCCATTTCTCATTTAATTAACGTTAGTGCAACGGCTTTTATCAACAAATCACTGCACAAAGCGCAGAACTTACTTCTCAGAGGAACTGTAAATTTCATAAATCTGTACAAACATATTTCACTCTCAACTCACAGCGTCACCGATCAAAATGTCTCGAGTTGCAGTCAAACCCTCAAAAAAGGGCACAACAGGAAACGACCACAATAAATCAATAACTAGACAATATAAAACATTCGACACTAAACAAAAAACATGTGTGTATAGCTGCAAAATTCGCAAAAAGAATTACAAGCAATAACATGCAGTAGTGATGCTTTGCAAGGAAATAACGCTCGTTTCGCAAAGTATTTTGACGTTTATTACTCGGTTGTAAAGTCGTTATTAGGTGTAGAGGTGAGTTTGGCAGTGATTTAGTCCCTATCGGCCGTCAACCTGATTAATGTTGCTAGTAAATCAGCGGATTACGACAATGCGAGAAATGACGAGTCGCGACCAAATCGCTTGCTGTACGCTGAGTATGTTAAGTTATAAAAGCAAGCGGAGTCTAGGCTAATCCTGATATTATTAGAAGAAAATCTAAAAGTTACGCCTATAACTGTATCGAATATTTTGTAATTTTGTGCAATCGATCGATTTAAAAATAAACGTATCTGACTATTTTGTGACATACCTAAATCATTGACAAAACAACAATTTTGCAAAAGCTGTAGCAATGATTTACATTGTTATTTAAAACAATTAATATTGTTATCTCTAACAATGATTTTGCAAGAAATCCAAGCGAATGTAGTCATGGACAAAATTTTGAATTTCTAAATGAAGAAGAACTTAAATTGCCAGTTTTTGATTTTCTAAGAGAGCTTTTTTGCACTTTGTTAGTCCCCGAAACCCGTAGAAATGTACATAACCACTTGCACTTAACTCTTAGCAACGATTTTTAAATTTATCTACCTAGGTCATTTTTACTTAGAAGAGATTGCTATAAGCTTGAGTGATAATCAGTCTAAGGAATAAGGTACGTTTTATTGTGTTTGCTCAACTCAATTGTATACATGACAATTTAGACTTAAAAGCGGCGGCTCGCATAACTTAGCTCGCACGCACGCTAAGCTTAAATGCTTTTCAAATCGCTAGTCGCTCCTGAATTAAATCCCGCTGCACGTATCGAATTATTGAGTAAACACGTAACGTAATCGCGATCGTTTCATTCGGAATGCGCCTCGCCAAGGGTCGTAAGAAATATTGCGCCGAATAAATCTAGCGTCAACTGTTGATTGCTAGTTATAATGTACACACAAAGAAGCATACAAATCATATCCGTTACTGCGATGAAAATTGTAGTTTTTATGATCAACATTGTCAGCACTTTATAGAAAGTTTTATTTACATTATAGTTACTGGCTCAGTAGACGTTATTCTACCTTTTCCTAAATGGTAGTTCAATAATGCAAAAATCACGCGACCTATCGAGTCAACAAATCTTTTATATACCCTGATACCTTTCCGGGTGCACGCATTTCTTGTCAGTAGTGTACTTACTATACTTATCAGGCAAACAGAATTTTGAAAACAGTAAGGTGCAGTGTTTTGTTTTCACAACATTATGTTGATTTTTCAACTAGCCCAGCACAGATAATTTATACAATGAAAACCTAGCCTTGAAAAAATGCATTTTAAATTAGACTAATTATCAATTATAATTACAAATGAACTAATTTACCTTTATTTAATTTCAATCCAGCAATTTTTTTTTATTCTCTAGTTTTAGAAAATGAAAGGCAACAGTCAAAGCCTACCTTACGACATGAATTACCAATTGTTTAGTTTGGTAAAATAATATTTATATTCTCGTCTTGTTTTACAAAGTAATAAAAAAACATTGTACAGAAACAGTTATCTCATGTAATTAAGGCTGTCCAAGTCACTTACATTGTAAGAAATATTAATTTTGAAAACCAGCTACCCCAAAACTCAATAATTAAAGCAATAAATCAAAAAGTACATCGTTAAAAATCACATTTTATGCGTTGGACGAAAAATCAACTGGATAAAAAATGCATTTGGAAAGTTGGGTACATAAAGTAAACGTTGGTATGTGTAAATCAAGGATATTTAAACATATTAAGTGATGTATAGAAAAATTGGCAGGTTTTTTATAATCGAAATTAAAATAAAAAAAATACCCTTTTGACCATTGAAAATGAAAATGAAAATATTTATTTTCACATAGGCCTAAATAATAGGCTCGTATGAAAAGTCAAGCTTCTACCGCCAGGTTCGGAAAGCAGGTTTCCACCGAGAAGAACTGGCAAGAAACTCGGTACTTGCTCTTTTCAAAAATGACATTGTTATACAAGATTTCTTATAAAGTATGAAAAATTATAACAAATGTTTAAGATATCTCGTGAGGAGATGAAAGCATTGATACTGTGTGTGATACTTCCTAAACTTAGTTCCTCTGTCTATGTTCATATTCTCCTCAATTTTATCGTCAATAAAAAACAAATTAGAGGTTCTATTTATTTTTACGAATGTACCCCTAACCAAGTATGTGGACTTTTATTAATTTTTGAATTTTTCATTTAATTAGAACTTTGGGGAAATTTATAAAAAAAAATTGCTTAAAAAAAATTTGACGTGAGCATTTCTTATTAATGCTAAATTGTCTGCTGACTTTAGCGGTACTTGTCAGGCTTAAGAGCATTTAGATAAAAAAAATCAGTAGTCATCAAAAAGTTCATCAAAATCCCTACAATCAAAGTAAAATGTAAAATTTTGGTAATGATAAATGGCGACCGAAGGTTGATAATATCCACTCTACCTCACCTACAGAGTATATCTCTTTAGTGTAAAGTAAAAAAAGCTTGTCGCCGTCTCGTGCTCGTCCCGGAGTCGCGAGCTGTCAAGTGTCACTGACAAATTGATTTATATCGTGAGGGGTACCGGAGACCCCGCGCCGGGAACTTCGCGATCAGGCGATACAGTAGTTTTCGAAGTAACATTTTATAAAACGTTATAGGGCGAAATTAAAATAGACTTTTTTGGGAATTCTAGGCTGCGTAGCTCTAATTGTATCAAATCTATAAATAATTTTCTTGTTTTTAGTAAATACGGTCTTATTTTACTTATAATTATAACGAAAACAACACCACTTTTTATAATGATTGCCTTTTTCAGAGATCAGTCAGCTATAAAACCAAGTAAGTAATTCATCCTAAGTGTTGAAATTATTTACAGATCCCTTGAAATTGCAGATTTTTTAAACCCTAAGCCCCTATTCTTTCATTCTAAATGATTGGAAATTTTGGTATAATACTTGAGAATTTGCATAAATATTTCAATGATACAAAACACATTATTAACATACGTTATCTGTATATCAAGCTTATCTCGTAAGATCATCTCCATAAATTTCCCCAAAAAGACAGCTGCTAAATAAAATTTTTGAAAATTAATTGCGCACCATACAAAACGCATTTGTGCCTCAATTTTTCACACTTAACGAGATATACGCCTTTTCTTTTTTGACGCATAAGTTTATACATTTATTTTACTAAAACATTCAGGCTTCAAAGTTTTTTTTCTTAATTTTTGAAGACAAAAATATCAAGCGAGAATTCAGTTTTTCAAAAATTATATAAAAAATGCATTTTCGATAGTAGACGCATTCTTGCAAGAAAATCAAGGTCAGAGACTGATCAGTTCGTGTGTATTTATTAAGTGAAACAAATAAACCTACTTTTCCAAAGCGCACACAATAAAGGATTTAAATTAAATATTAATTTAATGATTTCTGAAGAGACAGACATTCTGATGGACGTAATATGGAATTTCACTTAAGTATACTTGGGGATTTAGTTTGGCTATTTATTACAAAATGTTAAATTTAATTGCAGGTATATACGCCTCCTTGTTACTTCTTCACACCAAAACTTTTGAACAGATTTTGCATTAGTTACATTTTGTGTACATTCTAATGTTTTAGTTTGAGTTACTTTCCATAGTATAAACATTGATGTGCTACAAAACCACTAAGTACCTACATTTGAAGAGCTGATCCACTCAACCGTAACTCCCTACCGTCGATACGATGATAATTATTCATAACTTTTAATTACCTTGTATGACTATCTAGATTGTAACATTGTTTGGATACAGTATTCGTGTTTTAAAGATCGTTTTATATTATACCGTTTGAATCTAAAGACCGCTGTCTGGTTTTACCCACTTTACTCATTTTTATAGTGACTTGTGATCAGTAAATTTATCTTTTTTTTACCCTATACAAGTTAGTACTTGACTGCGATCTCACCTAATGGTAAGTGATGATGCAGCCTAAGATGTTATCGTACTAACTTGGAAGGTGTAAATAAATTTACCCCAACGGTTTCTACAAGCATCGCACCGGAACGCTAATTCGCTTGGCGGTGCGTCTTTGCTGGTAGGGTGGTAACTAGCCACGGCCAAAGCCTCCCACCAGACCAGACCTGAGCCAATTTAGAAATTATAAAATTCCAAAGTGGCCCGTGGCGGGAATCGAACCCGCGACCTCCCTCTCGAATCCGAGCGCGCCGCCACTGCGCCAGGGAGGTCGTCAGATCTTTTCTCTTTTGTGCAAATAAAGTTTGTTCTTTGTTGCTTTGATATGAGTCTAAAATTTTAGTGAATCTATTTGAGAGAAGACTTTCAGGTTTTAACCTTTCCCTCTGGGATACCTTTGTGTTTAGACCCTCGCCCTCTCTCCTCCTTCACTCTTGGGCAATAATTTCCAATCGTGGTGTTGGTTTCGACTTTAGACACAGTTTATCATTTTATGTATTTATTATTTTGTGTAAAACACGTACCTATAAACAGGTTAAGTTAACGATTGAGTTTACCGAATTAGTTAGTAGTAGAAACGAGTAGGTTTAAAGGGTAGGTACTAAAATGCCCTCAATATACTAATACAACTTAAGTAAGTATCACGCCGTGGGATGAAAGATCACAGTTTAGTACTAACTAATAGAAACCAAGAAAATGGCATCCAGTCAACTAAAGCTACTTTCCATTGCCCTTCTGCCATCGCTCACTGTAGTGTTAACCAAGTTCGAATCTGACAAAAGTGAAACCTTATTAGATATTCATTGAAACAGTATATGGTAATGTCCCGTCGCATCGCTTATATTATATCATATTCTAATCCGAGCCATTGCCGTAAATCAGTCGAAACTTTAACAACCCCGCGACAAGGAATCAAGTATATTTTTTCAACTATAAACCGTCTCGTGAGATCATTATTTATCTATTTTACGACTCATCCACGATTGGTGATGCATCCCACGTGGGTTATGACCGTAAAGCAGGGTCCCCCCGATTGGGTGCCGCACTCTAAATCCAGTTTAATGGGTATTTTTATGGTTTTTTGGACATAAAACTCTGAGGTGTCAATTGCTCGGAGGAATCTGAAAACATTTGATATAGATAGGTACATCTGTTGGGTAAATAAAAATCTGTTGCGTAATCACTTGATGCTTTGTTTTTTATAGTGAACGCGAGCAACAAGCATGTAATGTTGTTGATGTTACCACCGCAGTCCATCATGGACATTTGCAGCACCAGAGGCATTACAATTAGTTTATCCACCCCTTGAACAATTCCGTATTATACTGGTACTTAGCTTTCAGGGAACACTGGATGGATTGCACTGGTAGATTCCACGACCAACCATCCGGGTGGTAAAAAGAAATCGTCAACGATTTACCTGCATTTAACCAAAGTGTTTGTTTGTTAAATTTTATGTATGTTTTACTTAGGATATAAAAACCTATACTTTTTGAAAAAAGATGTATACAAAAAAATACTTGTTTAAAATAAGTTTGTACTCAAAGCGCCTGTAAGTTAGGTTAGTAAAAAGATCACCTTTTTGAATTTTGAGTAATGGATATTGGATCCTATTCTACTGGCAGTATCTGACAGATAAGTATTAGATTATCAACAATTAGCGAGTACTGGATTTTAGGAATTTCAGACAGTAAGTACGTTAAAATTTGACTATTCGACCAAAAAGATAAAATCCAGCATTAAGTGCTACTACTGTATTGTGCTTTTCGTAAATAAAAATAAACGTATCTATTCAGTGGTCGTATTAAACATCTTAAAACATCAAACTGTGTCAGTCGTATGCAGTAAAGAATCCAAAACAAAAGGCGAAGTCATAAAACACAAAGAGCCGTCCATCAAAAAATTTTAACAATGTTTACCAAACGATCTCTTAAACCGAGGATTAACGTTCACGCAGCACGGAGCGGTGCGCGCATCAACTTTAAATCACTCACAGTGACACTATCAAAAACAATATAGGACAAAAAACCGACCGCGGCTGCTTCGTAAATCCAAAAATTATCTCCCGACGCGCGACGCCTGAAGATATCCCGTGACATGTTTACTGCTGTGTTTAGAACTTTAGGGCATATGGCTAATCCTGATAGATAAGTATAGGGTCAACTCTACATGCTTGGTAAACAGGCCTCATATTGCAAGTAATAAGTAGATCAATATTGATATCCGGATCTTTCCGGAGAATTCATGCCGACGACTTTGTAAAAGTTTCGTAAAGACAGAAGACTAAAGGTAGAGAGTTTCTTATACGCCCTGAATATGCCACCTGACAATATTTACTGCTGCATTTAGGACATGGAGCTAATCCCGAATGGCAGATAGGGTTACCCGTATAATTTTGATGCCCTGAAAAAGAAAAAAAAAGAAATTCCCGCCATAAACTATATATTAGGTAAATTGGCTCAGACTTCTCGGGACAGAGGCTTTGGTCGTAGCTGGTTACCACTCTACCAGCAAAGACGTACCGCCAAGCGTTTAAGCATTTCGGTGCGATGCTAAGTGGAAAACAATATAGGTACCCTAGCTTTTTTGTGCGATAATACCTTCAGTTGCATTTAAAAAGCTGAATTGCATTGCAAAGTGCCACAAACTTTCATCACCCGGTGGCCAAAACTGGAACTAGCATCGTACTAATAAAATGGAGACAGCGATACCCTCACCGGGCAAGATCAGTTTGTGGCACTAATGAATGTACAAATGAGCATATAAAGGCTCAGGAAATCTTCTGCATTTTTAACTACTCACCTTAAACTTACCTTTCTGTATTAATATGCCAGGAGATGTTATGTTAGTGTAGTAAAAGATACGAAATTCGGTGGTGAAATTTAATCTATCATCTCGTTCTAAATAGTTCTGCTGACCAGCTTGTATTGCCTCGTCCATTTTCGCTGCCAATAAGATGAAATGAAGATGATGTTTGAAAACTTCCTTGGCGTAGTTAGGATTATATTGCGCAGTAAAAATCAGACCTTCTTCTAATCTCTGCCAGGTCTGTATACGTCTCATGTAGTCTTTAGATAGTAGATAGTTGATGGTGTTTGAAAGACAATGCCGTATAAAAGTCCCTTACGTGTGCGTTTTAGGGCATAAAACTAATCCCGAAGTTAGGGTGGGAGGGAAGGGGGACCTTTATTTCTACATTCGTCACATAGTAGCCGTAAATTATCATACTCGGCTATGATATGACGGGGGCCGCCCATTAAAACGCGTTTGATTTAGATGGGGCTATAAAATTGATTTATGCTTTCACGCCAACAAAACCCGTGGTACTGAAGCAACTATTATATTAACATTTTCGTGGATAACCTTTTTGGGCTCGCAAGGTCATATATTAAATCCACCCCAAATCAATTTCAACCTAATCCCAAATTAACATAGTCCAATTTTGCATCACAACTCATCAAGAGATGATGTCTTTTATTATCGAAAAAAAGTTAGTCTCATGTGGTTGCATATTATTTTTGTTATTACTATATTAAACCCTATTTCTTATTCATTAGAGATCAATTTTCTGTGATCAACTCCTTGATCAGAGCTATTGTTTTTGGGTAGGGTGGTTAGTAATTTCGATTATTTTATGACCTAATACAGAACAGACTCTGTTATTAAAGTCGATTGAGTATCCGTTGATGATACTATTCGCTAATGACAACATGTACTCTCTGTAATGTCATAATTTTTTTTTTGAAAACTTTTTATAAGACAGTAACGGCAGTTGGGAGTTAGGGCTGAATAAAATATGTGTGTATGTTCTATTTCAATCTTTTTTTTTAATTTTAGTTAGTATGCGATTACAAAAATCACTTTCAACAAACTTTAAAATAGAAATGCTTTTCGTACAAAATTGTACCTACACGTCATAAAAATGCAACAAGAATAAATTTCATTCGTATTTCACTTGAACAGCTTTTATCCGTATTCTTGTCAATCGCAATTCGCGACCTGTCAGAGCAGTATTTTTGACAAGTCACAGCTGACAACTGACAGCTGACAGCGCACAACAGGTGCACATCACGAAGGGGCCCAGACCTCGGATCGGGCATGTGCAGAGATTCGTTCATAAACAACTTGTTACTTTTTTCTGTGGCATAGAATGACGAAGCTTAACGTTCATGCAGTGCGTCCCAAGGCTTGCCATTACAATATCATACGAAATATTGCAACTGGACTCGTCATCCTGAAACATTAGCTCATCAAATAACCAGCCAAGTGCGAGGCGGACTCGCGTACGAAGGGTTTCATACCATTTTGCATAAAAAAATATCTAAATCACTATCGAGCAAAATTTATATCAATTGGGGCTTCTGCATCAGACGAACGTAGTGAGATGATGAAGTTGCATCATCAACCGAAAACGAGCAAAAAACTGTTTTTAGTTTTGTTGTTATAGCTGCAACATAAGTACATCATCTGTGAAATTTTCCATTATCTAAGTATCATGGTTCAAGAAAGTAGTGGTGACAGACCCCCCCTTCGCACACGGCTCGAAAACGTAAGCAGAGCGTACTAATCGCGTACGACGAGAGCAGTTATACGAGCGCGAACATTTTCAAACATGTCCGCAGACGAAGCGTTGTTGCAGCGAATCGTAGCAGATGTAATTGTCATATTGTTATGCGTAAGGTCATAACGATACCTTTGCTTACAGCCGTGTACGAAGGGCCGTATGAACGGGCAAACGGACGGTGGAGTCTTAGTTCGGCGGGGTCCCGTTTTACCCTTTAGGTAGGTACGGAACTCTAAAAACATCTTCTATGTCAGGGTTAATAAGTATACGATAAAACCTGCTGCAAGGTAGGGGGTGTCTTCACTAATTCTCTTTCACCAATTTGGGAAGTTAGGTTTTTTGACAGCGAGGCATAATATATCCCACTGAGTCATCGATCTTTATTGTAACCCATGAATGTACTTGTTCCAAACTACATACAGTCATACATACTGGCAAGGACAAACAATTTTTTTGCATTTGCTTATTTCAGAGAATCATGAATAAAATATTCAACTAAAAAAGGTTTTAAAAATCTGTCTTCCATCGTAAACAATGACCTCATTCGCATAACATAATACGCGCAATGTACGGCTCGCATAAATTGCATTAATTACCGTCCCCGCCTGATTAATCGCGCAATGTACGTTCAACAAAATCACGATATTAAATAACACGTCGTTCAGATTGACGCGCCTTCGTTTCACAACCACAAGCGCATTGAGTGCCGACAGATTGTAGTATACAATCGTACACAAGTTTAGTTTATATACGCCTAAAGTGCTGAAATGGTAATCTAGTTCAAGAATCAATATTTTACTGATGGTAGGACTCTTCTTGCTCTTTCGGAGTTCGTTCGGCTATTCTACAGGTACTGTATGCCGCCGAAATTTCTGGGCGTCTCAGAATTCTGAGTAACGTTTGATATTGCAATTTGAAAGGCAAAGTCGTGGGATGCACTAATCCTTCCGACAAGGGAAGGCTTGGACGTCTTTTTTGTCTCATTAATCAAGTTAAAAAAAAAATCTTTTGTACAAATAAGCGGGGTTATTCTCGTGAATAAAATTGTACATCGTTCAAACACGCCGGTAACCATAGCATCGCAACAATCACCAGCCAATCGGTGCCTACGCTGCAAAATCGATGCAAACATAAACCAATTAGGGCCTACGCGATGCAAGCACTAACCAATCAGTGCTCAAGATGTAACATTTTTTGAACTAGGTATATTGGCTAGCACTTGACTGTGATCCTGATGTCACCTGATGGTAAGAGATGATACAGTCAAGACACCTGATGGAGAGTGATGATACAGTCTACGGTGGAACGCGTTTGTCTAGGCAATACTTATTCACTCTTGATTTGAAGGCGCCCAATTTGTAAGTGGTGGGAAAAACAGTGCCTGAGAGGGAATTCATGCACTCATAGTCGATGCAATAAGTATTATTGCACAATCACACAGCAAGATTGCAAAGAATTTACTACAGTCTATAGCTGGGTATACTTACCTAACTGTTTCCAAGCAATCAACAAAAAACCCGTAAAAGCTACCCCCCTGTAATAAACCAAGTCCTCGGCCATCGCAGTAACGCAGCAGCCCATAACTCACGGGAACCTTCATATTTCCATCAGTCGGTGCAAAAGTACAGCTGGATTCATTATCAGGGCGATACATCAGCGTAATGGCGTGGGGGTTGATTCATAACCTATAAATCAATGGCACGTAATAGCTAAAATATTGTGCTGAGGGGGCGAGTCTGCGATGCGAATATGTGCTCTTAACATGAAGGTTGGTCTTGAAAAAACTTAGGACTTTAGTGCTGGAACTGAGTTTTTTGTAGGCTCTGCACAGTATAGAGTGCTATGAAAGGGCAGTATTTTGTCCGTAAATATTTTCAAAGAACTGTCACGGACTAATAAACCAATTATTTATTATGGTCACTTTCAACTGAAAGTATGGTTATTTGTATATCCATTTTTATTTCACACAATAACGGAAACCGCTCGCGCTCTATCATTCCGCAATCAACAAAGTTTTATAACGCACAGTGTAAGTAGGTACCTAAGTATACATATTTTGCGGTGTTATAGAAATCAATTTTCATCCACCTAGTCCTACATACGTACCTACCAGTGTAGCGGCTAGATTGTGGTTGCAATAACCCGGACTTATAATTTAAAAGCTCGATATCAAATTAAGCCAACTACACCGTGTCCATTCTGTTTCCCAAAAACTTACAACTAAACTTCAAACAGTAAGGAAAACGCACCCATAATGCTTCGCGAAACAGCTAGTGCTGTACTCATATAAAAATGCGGTTTGCCTCATTCATTTCGTCATCAATCCGTGGTGAGTCCGGTTTGGGAAGCTTGGTGCCTGACGCACCATGTAAACATCAGCATAGTAATATGATACGGTATCCTTCTGTTTCCAATAATATGTAACAATTTACAAGCAAACAGCAATGAAAACATACCTATCACGCTACATGATAACATGAAACAGCTAGTGCTGTCCCCTTTTAAAAATGCGGTTTGCCTCATTCATTTCGTCATCAATCCTTGGTGAGTCCGGTCTGGGAACCGTGGTGCCTGACGCACCATGTAAACATCAGCATAGTAATATGATACGGTGTCCTTCTGTTTCCAATAATATGTAACCAGTTACCAGTAAACAGCAATGAAAACACACCCATCATGCTATAATGAAACAGCTAGTGCTGTACCCTTATAAAAATGCGGTTATCATCTTTCATTTCACCATCAATCCGTGCTGAACCCACATTGGAAGCCTTCGTGTCTGACGTACCATAGCATAGCTAATACATTAGCATACTGCATACAATACTGTATCATTCCAAATATATAACGACTTAACAGCAAACAGCAGTGAAAATACACCCATCACGCTACATGAAACAGCTAGTGCTGTACCCATAAAAAATGCGGTTATCCTCTTTCATTTCCCCATCAATCCGTGCTGAACCCACATTGGAAGCCTTCGTGTCTGACGTACCATAGCATAGCTAATACATTAGCATACTGCATACAATACTGTATCATTCCAAATATATAAAGACTTAACAGCAAACAGCAGTGAAAACACACCCATCATGCTACATGATAACATGAAGCAGCTAGTGCTGTACCCATATAAAAATGCGGTTTTCTACTTTCATTTCTCCATCAATCCGTGGTGAGTCCGGTCTGGGAGCCGTGGTGCCTGACGCAGCACGTGATGTAGCTCATACATCAGCCTATGACACCGTGTCATTCTGTTCCATATAAATATTACCCGGCGTCGATTGTCCGAATGGTGGTGTGCAATAGCTACCAATTACCAAAAATCATAACTGTAATGCACACAGCAAACGTATGAAATTGAACAGTTATGGGGTTTTTGTTGAAGTAGGGGAGGCCGGGGTTCAAAGTGCCGGGGGTAGGTTGTTCCGATGCGAATAGCTCCGCGATGAAAAGAGATAGCAGTAGGTGTGAAGTGTGTCGCGAAACGTCATACCATTGCGCTATAGCGTCAGCCATTTTAGTGGCGCTGTGTCGGCGTAGTGAGAGTGTTGTCGATCAGTGGCACAAAAACAACACGTAAGTAAATATTTTCATGTTTAAACTTTTTGGTCTATATCAATCAATTTTCTAGCTATTTGTGAGTGAATTACTATTTTTAGTTGCAAAAACTATTGTGATTTTGTCTTTTAATATCATTGTAGGCTTTTTATAACCTATTCTATTATAATTTAGGGTCTTTTTAAAAGGGGGATTTGGGGTTCAAAGTTCCTTTGGTGTGGGGCTAGTTGTTCCGCGGAACAACATGCCCCGTAATAAAACACGTAAATAATAATATTAATACTTTGTTTTAGGATGAGAAACTATAAACGGAAAACCGAACGGGGCAAGGTTTCGATTGACAGCTTCGGGGATGTTATATTGAAACATAACTTGCGTCCATCTAGAATATGGAATTTAGACGAAACAGGGGTTAGATAAGCCGGAAAAGAACGCTTTGGCTGAAGAAAAAGCAAGAAGAGGAAAGAGCATTAGTAAAATAAAGAAGAAGAAAATTAAAAAAAAAAACGGAATGAAAAAGGCAACCGGGGAAAACAAGCGAAATTGTAAAGTGACACATAAATCCGCAAAGGGTAAAGAAAATGTGAAACGGAAAGTTCTGCAAGAAGATGACCATGGAAGTGATAGTGAAGAAGACAGCCTGGAATGGTATTGTTTAATATGTTGCGACTCATATTCTAATTCACAACCAGGTGAACAATGGATTCAATGCGGCATCTGTAAGAATTGGGCTCATTTAAAATGCTTGAAATCCAAAGTTGTTCAAATGTAGGTTTGCCCAAATTGTAATTTCGACGACGACTCTGAATAATTATTTTAAGTTCTGCGAGACATTAATTAAACCATTACTAATGTAAAACAGTAATTAGATTATTATTGATTTAAGTAAAGTCAATGCTATAAGACTGAATAAATAAACTATAGCTCGAAATTTTAAAATTGGTTGTTTTTTTCTTTTTGTTCTAATTAAAATAAATAGTTTTTTTTTAATATAAACGTTTGTCAAAGTTGATTATTAATATAGATGTTTATAAGTCTTAAGCCCTAATTAATAGGTTGTATTACATTATTAGTAAAATTGCTTGTAACTATTATTTTTTATAGTTTTGTTTTCATTGAAGCCTGTTTGATGAAAATATGTCAAAAACATTAAGATAATTGTTCTCTAATCTATTCATATTATAATAAAACTTTCATAAATATTCAGTAAATACGCCGTATTTATTTTATATATACCTTTCCTAACTAATATTACCTTATTAATGATTGGTGTTGACAGCGGAACAACTTACCTCAACTGAGGAACAACCAGCCCCTTTGTGGGGCGAATTGTTCCTTGTCGACTTGCTTCAGAAAAATTATGCTCTGCCAAAATATATTATTATTTCAATGAATTTGACTATAAAATTTGAAAATAGGATAATATCTGCATCTATTTATATAGGAATCATAATCCATAAATCTTTCTTTTACATTCATATTGCGTCCTACGCCAAAATCGGAACTTCGAACCCCGGCCTCCCCTATTCAATGAATTGAAAGCAATCTCAAGTAATTTACAAGGGACAACTTAAAACTTTAAGGCTAGATGCACACATATGCGTCAGATAGACCGACATATTGCCATTAATATTTGCTATAGTTGCCATTTTATAACTAACTGTAAGTAGTGATAATGATTCGGAAAGTGATACGTTTTTAAACCACGATTTTACAATCACTAACGTGATGAATAAGTAACTATGGCACTCAAAGTTTGAACTAAAAAGCTTTAAATTCATGGAATTAGTTTTAGGTTCACGCAGTAAGTGAGCCGGTTGAAATTTGGAACGACATGTCTGAAAATCATCCTAGAATATCCAGATACGGCCAATCAAGGGTAGTAAAGATTAGACTGCAAAAGCTCTCAATTAGAAAATGGTACATTTGAAGTGGGGATTTAGAATCCTAAGAAACACTTCAAGTATTGAATACAATTAATGATGTATTCAAGGAAAAAATCGATAAGCGCTTAAAAACTTAATATTTGATTGAACGCGTCTGGAGACAAATTGCTGTCAATGTGTAGTTATGTCATGACATTAATCATAAACTAGCGTTAATTAAGATGGCTACAGGTAACCTAGATCTCATTTGCATAACCCGGTCCATGGTGATAAAATAAATCATGGGATTGTTTCATTTCATTTTATTTTGCCGTGTGTCGACCCGCGTCCGGCGACTCCAGTGTCCAATGAATCACTAGCTGTAAAAATGTTATTTTATACAGTTAATAACTTTACTACCTTTCGAACCTTGTTATTACGTATATATATTTTATAGTTATCTCATTGTGTAATAACTGATAACTGTTAGTTATCGTGTATATGTGATCGTGTATCGTGCAGTCTAAAAGCACAGAAGATCTTTGGAGAAACTGTGCTAAAAGTATAGGACGTTGGCGATTTTGTTTACCTATGAATTCTGGTACATTACGAATGTTAAGAATGATATGTATTTTGGGTCTAAATTTGCTTCAAGACAGAAACACAATTGGAAAAAATATCGATAAAAAGTTTTACCAATAGTTGCTCCAAAATCTTCTTTTTTTAGTTTTTGTTGGAAACTACAATGGATTTTTATGTAATTTTTTAATTTGCGTCAGTAATAATAATATCTAAAAATTATTTATTTCATAACTGAATGGGGTTTTTAGAAATTAGATCAAACGACGTTTTACTGTGAAAATCTCGTGCAATGCTAAAATGTCGCACACCAATGTATGCGTAAAAGTGAGGAGGTCAGAAATAAACCAATGGTCATATTTCAGATTTTAGGATAGTGAAGTAACTCGGAGTCCTGACTCTTACTGTAAACACAAAATAACACAAACTCTTTAATGAATCCTTAATGAACTAAGTGTAAGCTGAAATTTGGAGAAACGTTCCTCTTGTCCTTGAGACCAAATATAAGTAAGAATGGGTAGTATGGAGTTCTCAAGGGATTATCCGAGCGAAGCAAGAGTGGCCAGTTTTATAATAGGTAAACCGAAGTCGATCATAATAATTCTTTAATTCGTGGCGTCACCCAGTCCAAGGCTCCGACTGAAAATCAGCGCTGTATGCTCCCATGCTTATATGGGGCACACAGCACCATGCTGAGTTGGAGCCTTTTTCCGGGTTGTGCCACATGTGACAGGCGGTGTCTGGTGCTTCCCTTACTTGGGCAATTATTGGTATTTGTTGCCCGAGTGGGGGAATCTTTCAGGCATCGTTTTAGTACGTAGATGTATTGCTTTGTTACATGTGGCATAATTTTCTGTGAAATAAAGTTTTTCTTTCTTTCTTTCTTTTTATAATATTCCCAATACTTATCCCAAACTCCGTCCTAATCAGAAATCACCTTCACCAACTTATCGAAGCTTGAAACACAATTGAAAATAAAAGTCCATTAAGTTTCAACTCCGAACCGAATTGACATTTCATTCAATATCTCCGACTGACTGACACGTGTCAGCCCGCGCCGATAGCGGGGCAACTGACAATTGACGAAGGATCGCGATCGAGTGCAGATACCGCTTTCTGCCGCTCCGGCGTGTACTCCTCGTCTGTTGAGTTATTGAGATAGGAACAGCTTTATTGACATTTGATAGCGAGCTCAATAGACGTTTGTGGAGGTTTCACAGTTCACACAGCGGTGTTATGTCGACTTTTTATAGTAGCGTCTTTTTGTACGTTTGTACGAGTCTATTTAGACAGTGTAGGATAGCTTGGCAAAAGCTTGAAACAGAACTATATTTTTTTGTTTTTTTACGGGTAACGTTTGTCTATATTACCTCTAGATTTTGATATCATAGAAACTGTTTTGATATCGTAAATATTATTTATCACTAGCTGACTGCCGACTGGGCTAACGATGTTTTGTCATTCAGGGGTATGAAAAATAGTATGAACTATACAGACAAAAATTTCATGAAAATCGTTCAAGCCGGAGGAGTTTGGTTACAAACAGGGTGAACACGAGCGAAAACTCAAGATATTTACGTTAGGTTAACCAAATTACTTGTGTATTTCAATTGACTTTATATGGACATTGGTTGTTTATAGCGATGATTGGTTTGTTCATAACAGCATAAGACATCATGATTTTATGTGTCGGCGTCGTTTAGGATAAAAGGGAGGTTCAACACGTAGTCACGTACGTATGTGTGTTTGTGTGACTGCAATTGTTCCAAAAACTACTAATTTGATTGGGATGAGATTTTCGTTGTTCTAATGCACCTTATCATATTTCTTCAACTTTCGAAGAAAAACTACGACGCGCTTTTATGGCGCAATACCTACTTACCATTTTACTCATAAAACTAAGTTACATCTAGTCACATTTTTCGTATACTTACTATAAAATATAATATAATAATAATTTAAAAAATTCAAAAGTCACATTCTATAAATAAACCTATAAAATAAACACTAATTAGTTTAACCACAAAGTCATAGAGAATCCAACAAAAAGAAACACATTTCAAAAAACATTGCAAGTCATCACCATGTCGTTGTAGAAAAAAATAAACAAAAGAAGCAACGACATAAAAGGGAAAGAAGTCCGTTCCGTGCCCTTTCACAAATCGCGCGCTTCTGACATTTGTCAATCATCCCCTCTGACAGCTGTCGATGACAATTAATGGCCGCCTTTTGCGGAGTTTTATGGATTTTATTGCTCCCGATTGTGCGGGGACATGATTAATGTAATCACTAATGCAAATCCTCACGGCCGAAGCACGGTTGAGGCCGAATGGCGTGTATTGTGTTGGGTAGTTTTGTATAAAATTGATTTATTGTGGAGCGTCTATGGTGCCAGATACGCGCTTCTGCTTAATAGCAGTAGGCGGAAAGTTAATGTGTCATCCATAGACATATGCCCTGGACAGGGCGAACGGCGCGAAAAAATGTCGCCAGTTGATCGGTGCCAAAAAGACTTTTTTTGCCAACGACAGTAGGTAAGACTACGCTGTAGTTCGCTCAGCAGCCACCATAGAATTTTGACAGAATTACTGTTTGCAGTACGAAAAAGGTTTACGTAAATCTTTCGGATGCCCATATCCTGAGTTTTCTTATCAGTGATTTTTTTGTAACTAAGTGTCACTTGTAAGCAGAGGTTTTAAGGTCTACTGTCGGGTGTCCAAGGTTGGAAACAAGATTTCGGACACTGTTGTTCAGATGGACTGACATCTGATTACTTAATGGAATTTTTGACATGAGGATAAATGATGCATTGGTTCAACGTATAGAACCTCAAAATATTTACTGGGATACGGCAGATAAAAAATAAAACCTTTTTTTTTATTGAATTTACGTTTTGATGCTGGTTAGTCATGTTCATTACGTAATTTTCTGTTTTCCAATAACACGTGGTTATGAGTTAAACCCATCGGACTATGACACTCTTATGACATAGTCCGATATATCATAGTATGAAATCAGTATGTCCAACAGTAACCACGCGTTTCAATTTACCTGCGTTCAAAGATTTAGATTCAGTTTTCTCGTGAATTTGGTTTTAAACTTTCTTCTTCACAATTACGTATAGGCACGTAATATATTATAGATTTTTATTTTTTTTATAATTTTGTATCCATCTGGAATTATTAAGAGATAATAATCTAATGCTATAGGTACTTCTTTATATGTGTAGGTAGATATTTTTCCTTGAGCGAGAAATTAAATTTAGAATTTAGACCCTCTACGTAACTTCTAAAGGGCCGGAATCTAGAAATGAAGAATCGTTAATTCCTAAATGTAAAAACACGTCTTGTACCTATTCATAGTTTTAGTTGTTTGTGATAGATATTATTAGCAAAGATCGAGTAAACACACACATCACTATTATTACTACGTATGTATTTTTAGAATTGACTACCTGTCTAAATACATCAACATAACTTGACTATTTCGTATTTTTTGCAACGAGTTATATTTAACCTCCGCCATCACAACCTATTATAAGCTCTTACCCAATAGAGATACGGTTGAATTTCTAACAAGGGAGGTAAAAACGGAGCGATAAACAAAGTCACAATTTCATTACCGGCGTCTCGTCACTGTCAGCCGTCACGTCACGTCACGTCGCGTCCCGTCAGCTGTCACGTCAACGTCATTTACCTGCCAGCGTTACGGCGACAGATTGTTAATTAGAGTATAACATAACGTTGTATACATACATAAGTGAAATGTGTTGTTATATTATGGTAGCTGGAGACTGGTGTATGATGGGGCTCTTTGATTATGAAAGGCTTTTGCACCTGTCTTTGTTTATGATTTCGTTTTTATTTGGAATGAATGAACAAAAAAATATTGTTTAAAAGTAGTTATAGTTAAGTTGTTAAGACGAATTGGTACGGAATAGGCAGACTAATGCACAATTGCACGAAACAAATTCAAAAATTTAAGTGGTACTTAAACTAATTTAATCGTAATCAATGTCAAAAAATGTATGAAATTTTGACATTTCTCGCGATTAAATGAGTTAACGTAGCACTTATATTTTTAAATTTATTTCGTGCAACTCGGGGTATGTCTTCTAGAGGGTAGAGTTAAAAAAATCGCAAATACCTACCTACTCGGAGAAGTTTACTTTTAACTTTTTTCATTCTCGATCCTCGAGGACAAAAAAGTACAAGAAGAAATAAGAATGGAATGGTTTATATGATAGATATTGTAGAATTTATTAATAGCATCTGACCAAACTAAATTTTCTCAGATGCTCTGATGGGGACTTTAGCAGCGATTACCACTCTACCGGCCACGCTAAGAAAGTTTTCCAAGTTAATGCGATAACATCTTCGGATGCATCGTCACTTTCCTTTAGGTAAATCGTAGACAAGTATGTAAAAAATAGCGTATAATGAAGGCAATTGTTTGTTTTGAATTTGAAAAAATTTGACAGCATACGCATCCAAACACGCATCACGCTATGCCTGTTCGTCACATCTTTAGCAGCTGTAAACTGTTACAAGTTGAAAATAGATCAAAATGAATAGTTCTTTCCCCGAGAACGCCGCTCCCGCAAGCTTGGACAGCTATTTTGGAATGATATATCGAGATTTACTGCACGCACTTGTCATTATTCCACCAGATATGTCACTCCGTTGAGCTCTTATAAAATTTCAAGACCGTAAATGAAGCTACGCTTATTTGAGTTAATCTTCTAATATATAAAATTCTCTCGCTTTTCTCCTCAACGAACCAAACTCCTCCGAAACGGCTGGGTTTATGAGCGGGTTGTTATCTTTTTTTTTTTTAAATATCCTTATTGGCAAAACAACGTTTGCCGGGTCAGCTAGTACTATAATAATAAATAATTAACAAATGGACTACCAGGAGTACGATTTCCTTTCTTTTTATTTAAATTTTTATTGGTATCCAGCAAAGTTTCTTTTAGTAGACAGCATCGGTATTTTTAGATCTTATTTCGTGTTAGTCTATCGCTATTGTATCTTTCTAGTTTAACCATCTTGTCTATCTTACTTTGGTGATAATTTGGCATAGTGAATTGTACTATTATTATGTACCCAACGATCTTTTAGTAACTTCGCCAGTGAGAGATCTAATTGTTCTCAGCTTTTCTCTAACCTATGTATATAAAAGCCTCAACTGTCTCATCTACCTATGTGTATGTCTATTCTAGAGTCGACTGGTTTTCAAGTCGATTCTAGAATATCGATAGAATCAAAATATCGATAAGAGTCGATATCAGTAAAAAACTAATTAATACTGAAGCTAGTCTCACTTCAAAATCAGCTGAAGATTTTCCTAGATTTATGAATTTTTCAATGACAGAAAAGCATTCCCTTTCTGTCAATGAACTCACATTAAAATATAAAAGAGAATTTGCCCGAGTGAATAATTACGGCAATTTTTAGCACAAGTCGCGCTGGTGACCAATCTTTTGACACCCTCGTTTATATTGCAATCTGTCAGGCCTTTGCGTGTAAATGTTGAACACTGATGGATAAAATGCCAGCTTTTACACAATTAATTACGATTTACGCAAGTGATCGGTTACAATTAAATTGTTTTCTTTCACTTTGGCGCCTTTTTATGCACGTATTATGGGCATAAGCCTTTCGGATCGGTTGGGTTTTTAATTCGTTTCATAATAATAGGTGCTCTTTTATTTTATTTCGCAATAATTACTCTTTAAACGCAACTGTGAAGTGTCATAATTGCCGAATTACATTTGCGTAATAGTGCAATAATCGACTTTTTTACCTTGTCACTTTTTTATTAAAATTGCTTTTGACCGCGTATTTTTACATTCTGCGTAGATCGTGATATAAATAAATACTACAAGCCTCTGAGATACAAAGAAACGGAAGTTATAATAAATTTACATTGTTATCAATGCCATAACGTACCTATATTATGATAAAATGCAGTCTGAATAAATTAGGACAAGACGTTACATTTAAAAAACAAACCATTCTAGATATATTACAATTATTATTTATTGTGGATAATATTTATACGCTGTATTAAAAATTTAAACAAACGCCAAACTGTTTCTATAAAAAAACTATCATCATCATCATCATCATCTCAGCTTGCGGACGTCCACTGTTGGACAACCTTCGCCGCGCCTTCCCAAGCGCGCGCCACCACACCCTGTCCTCAGCCTTCCTCATAAAAAAACTATACTACCTGTCTATAGGTAACTAAAAATTTCTTTTAGTTACCTATAGACAGCCTTGTGTTTGACAATCAGGCCCAATGGAAATGAGGTCTCTAGTAGAGTGCGCTTACCTAAGAAAAACGCAGTATTCATTCTTCTCTTGAAGGCACCCCAGATTGGCCGGGAACACGGAAGCTGAATGGTCTATTAAAGAACTACATTTAAAAACAATTTAAATAAAAAATGGGCTCTTCTCATATATATTATTATTCCCAAAAATTTTAAGCTGTGGTGTAGGCATCAAACGCAAGTCCACAGTAGCTAATCTTTGCCCGCGATCACGTTCCGAGAAGCGGGATAGACACATGCGCGTGCGTCGCCGTGACGCGGCTTGACGGACATAAATCAATTGTCAAAGGCGACGGCACTAATCCAAGAGACTAATAGCGCGACGAGCGACGTGTGGAAGCGACTTTTTTAAACAATCGGCGTCTCATAACAAAAAAAAAATAGAAAATGTCCGCTGCGCAACTTTGTATTTTTTGTGTAACTGGGTTGTGCTTGGAATAAAGGATGGATGGATTAGGGTTCAAGATGATATTGAACTTTTCTGATAAATACGGAGATAAGTAAACAATAAAAAGCGAAATTTTTGTATTCGTGACATTGCGGTGTTTGTCTTCGCTGTCGTAGTATATCGACGTGCATATTCAAACTGCCTGGATTGATTCGTGATGGGGTTATTAATGAGCATATTTTTTAAAGAATATGTAGAGAATTTATATCCTTATTTCCATCCCATCTCAACGATCATACCTTCAATCGATGGGCATGACCGACATTGTTAGACTATATTAACGCTGTGTTGGCAGACCCTTAACCGGATAAACTGATCAAATAAAGTCTTGGAGAGACGCTGGATCCAAGTGGCGCTAACTAAGCATGTTGAAGAGATGCTGGATCCAAATGGCATAAACTAAGCATGTTAAAAAGACGTTAATCCAAATGGCGCAAAACTAAGCATATTGGAGAGATGCTGGATCAAAGTAGCGCCGGTTGGAGATCCTTTCATCACACAACCAGACCCTTAGATTACAGATGCAGGTCTAGGTCCAGCAGTGGATCTGGACATCCATGACTTTCAGTATAAAACTATCAAATGCATTGACATTATAAGGACTCCCTAACCGGCCCTAGAAGGTAGAGCTATAGAGATTAGATCCAAACTGCTAACCTGCGGTTAAAGAACCATAAAGGCAGAGTTATATCCATACGTACCTCGCGCTATCAAAAGGGCGACAGCGTCTGTTGTGCCGCCGCTTAATAAGACCAAGTGGCGCTATAACATTACAAAAACTGTCGTTAAAACGCACTGTAGCACTCTAAGTTACCCCTGTACAACCAATGAGCTTTATAGAACTGCCATCTCTATTCATACAAGTCATAGAGGTAGAATTTCTGTGATATAAACCACGTATGGTGTGAAATTGTGTGGGAGTCTGTTCCAGCGGTCGTGGGAGCCAATCGATTAACTCGTATGCAATTAATACTACAAGTGATGTCATATGTTTCGGATGGGTACAAAGTGACAAGCCGTCATTTTAGTATCGGACGGTTCGTCTTCAATAACGCCGACTAGGGCTGTTTGTCCAACGGAGACGTCATGGAGACTAATACCGAGCAGACGGCGCCGAAATAATAGTCTTTCTGCTTTCATACTATCGCTGTGTGCCTGTCTCCACTGCACGCCCGTCAGTTCATATTAAACTCAGACTGAAATAACCTCGTTGTCGGTAGCTAACGTCCCGGTGGCTGTGGACAAAGAGCTTTATAAAGAAAGTTCCTTCTTTATTCTTAAAGGTGTGTACTGATTATCTTACAAATTTCATTAATTGTTCAGAACAATAAGTGCCTTAAGAAATGTCTGGAGTGCAAATACATATTGAACCTGCCTATTGATACGAGGTTATTACACCATAAAGCTATCATAATAAAGCAATAGTTAATGTCAATTAAGCCATAACCATCATCATCTATGATTTACCTTTCAATCAAGACCAAAACGTTTAGAATGTCATGCCAAAAATTACTTCAAAATCAAGAGGTCCTTTGGACCCCAAGTGTTTGATTTTCAAAAGGATCTTTCCTGTTCTACTCGGTGCAAAGCTGCTTCCAAACGTGGGGGTCAAATCTAATATTTCATGTGCCTTTAAGTAAGGACTATGTGAAAGAATAAACAGACAGTTGTGTTCTGTTTTTTAGTCAAATAAGTTTCTTTGTCGGAGCCTAGTATACTTTACTTTTTAGGGTTCCGTAGCCGAATGGCAAAAAACGGAACCCTTATAAATTCGTCATGTCTGTCTGTCCGTCTGTCCGTCTGTCCGTCTGTCCGTCTGTCCGTCCGTATGTCACAGCCACTTTTTTCCGAAACTATAAGAGCTATACTGTTGAAACTTGGTAAGTAGATGTATTCTGTGAACCGCATTAAGGTTTTCACACAAAATTTAAAAAAAAGTAATAAATTTTGGGGGTGCCCCATACTTAGAACTGAAACTCAAAAATTTTTTTTTCATCAAACCCATATGTGTGGGGTATCTATGGATAGGTCTTCAAAAATGATACTAAGGTTTCTAATATCATTTTTTTTTAAAATGAATAGCTTGCGCGAGAGACGCTTCCAAAGTGGTAAAATGTGTGTGTATGTTACAGGGGGGGCCCTGTAACTTCTAAAATAAGAGTATGATAAAACTAAAAAAAATATATAATGTACATTACCATGCAAACTTCCACCGAAAATTGGTTTGAACGAGATCTAATAAGTAGTTTTTTGATATTTACAATAAAACCTCTAAAAACAAAGTTAGTTTTGCGGTTCGATAAGAAAAGTGGTTTTTATGGTTTTATCCCTCCGGTTGAAGTACGGAACCCTCAGTGCGCGAGTCCGACTCGCACTTGACAGGTTTTTTACTAACCCTCCGGCGCGCGCGTGTTAAAACGTCCAGGTCACCTTGTGTACTCTACATCGCTGTTTACGTAACGCCGTACCCCAACTATCGACCAAGGCACAAATCACAAGCTAGAGCGATATGAGTGACATGCTAGAACGTGGCATGCGCGAGTAGTGTTGGAGTCGATGAAAATGGATACACGTAAAAGTGATGGTGGCAAGCCTTGCACGGTGTCTCAGTCATCACTCTTCAGTAGTGAAAGGATCCAGGTCCGGTTCTTCGTTCAAACTGAGAGATATATTATGACCAAAGCTGATTACCAGCTGATAGGCTTTACGATTCTTTGACAACATTAAGCACGCACGTCTGGTGTACGCAAGTTTCCTCACATGGATAACTAAGTGATATTTAGTTGCCTCAAATGCGTAGATTCCAAAAAGTTCGATTTTCTAAGTTAGAATTCTCTACTTTGAATTCTGACTAAGAGAGAAAGAAAGTGCTACAGAATTTATTTGAATTCTCCCTTTACCTTTCTTTTACTTTACCTTTTTCTTAGTACCTTTGTACGTACTGAATGTACGCTTTTACAATATGATCCCGAAGTCTGTTTTGAACTTACCTTTGCACAGGTTTAAAGACGCTGTCAAAAAACATTTAATTAATCATGGTTACTATACCATTGAAGAATTTCTTAACGACAAAGACTCTTGGAATGATAGAAATATGCTTCCATCTCCTCACGAGATATCTTAAAAATATGTTATAATCTTTCATACCTTATAAAAAATCTTGTAATATGACAATGACATTTTTGAAAAGAGCAAGTGCCGAGTTTCTTGCCAGTTCTTCACAGTGCAAACCTGCTTTCCGAACCTGGCGATAGAGTTTTGACTTTTCATAGGAGTCTGTTATTTAGGCCTATGTGAAAATAAATATTTTCATTTTTTTCATTTTCACTAATTTTACTTATCAAATAATTCAAAAAGCGTAGTTTCCGCTTATGACTTATCCCAACGGGCTTGCCCACCCTACTTTCGTGCACACGTCAGTCAACGCACATCAATCACTGTTGACGGCGACTGTACCACTCATATTTCAACATAAAAACCTGCACCCTATTCCTATGTAGTTAAGGTTGAATATGGTCAAAAATTCAATAACCTCTGTTTTGGTCAGGGGTAGACTAGGTGTATTTTCAATCGATTAAGTGCTCTGGTAAATTAACTGGTTATGAATATTGTTTTAAATAGGGCGCGGTTGGATCGGATTTCAATTTTTTTTAACTGTTTAGTTTAATATCGATCGCGGTTAGGTACCAGATCAAGATTATGAGTTCTTTAGAATACCTGTATCCAAATGCATATTTGATTATCATTAACATAAACTCTTAAAGATTAATTACTATAACTAACCTAAACAACTTTTTTTTTATTTTATAGAGAAGGAAGTTGTAGCTGAACGAGGTAATTTATAGACAATGCTTTGATGAAGATAAATAATAAAGCTTTAAACAACAAATGGCAGCGAAATTAATCACCTGACTCCATTTTTAAAAACAAAATAAGTATAGGTCGCACAGCGAGAGTTGAGGCGAACAACACAAGCAAAGTTTATGCATCTGTACACGCTCGATGCGCTGACGTCTTGCAGTGGTCCCGCTTGCACAAATCAGTTATAATTAGCAAGAGCGAGATAGCTAGTGTTTTTGACGTTTGAATGAGAATGATACAGCGTGTACTATGAAAACTAATTATACCCACTTAATATTAGAAAATTGCTTTGCGTATTATATTATTGGAATTTTTTTAGGGTATGTTTTTTGAAGGTGGTTCTTTTTTTTTTATTAAAATAGAAATTGAGTTATCATTTTGTTGATTGTGATTTTGTTTTACAATACAACGTTAGATTTATATATTACTTATTATAAAATACTTGTTATTTGTACCTATTGACACAAAATACCATAATTTATACCTTACGCTAAGTCAATCTGTCAATCAGTCAATCAATCAAACTACAAGCGATCAAGAGATACGTTTAGGATAAGAAGTGCAAAATAAAAAGGTCATCAAGTGTTTTCCTTCCAATCTTCAAACGCCAGCGCGTACCTAACAATATTTTGTGGCGGTATTACTATAGCATCTTCTTCTACAACAGGGCGCAAAAACAACATCGACAAAGTCGTGAAATTGTATTTAATGTGTTTAATTATTTTAAAGAGAACGTAAAAAAGACAGATCTAATGTAATTATGACTGAATTGTATAAATTGACGTCCCCTGTCTTAAATCTTACAAAAATGAAACACCTTCTATGCAAATATTACGTTAGTGTGAGTGCCGTGTTCGCCTCAACTTTCGTTGTGCGACCTATACTACCGGAAAATGTCATTTCAAACTGAAGGATAACCTTATCTCACGATATTCGGTCGTTATTCTTAAAAAAAGAAATCTTTTTGACATCCGATCAAATTAAGAGCTCAAACTTCGAATGTCAGACAAAACCCTTTCACCGTCCAAGGCTACCTGATTCTGTCACAATAACTAAACGGTCTGAGAGACCCTACTCACTTCAATCAGCTGTCATCGAAATGTCGCTAACATTGACGGGTTGAGAAGTTTCGTATGAAATACTATGTTGAGGATAAATACTGCTTTTCGGGGCTTTGTTAAACGATATCATATTATTGTGTATTTATTTGTGTTTCTGTTTTGTTTTGATTTACTTAAAGTAACTACTTATCTTAAAATAATTAAGAATGTGAAGTAGTTATATTGTACCAGAAGCAAACAGTCGTTGCCTATGATGCAATAAAATTCAAAACAGAGGGCACCCGCCAGTCCAGCGAAGTTTTAACTACCAACAGATACTTACTACTAATTTTAGTAGTATCCTTCTATAATTCTAATTGTCACCCAAAGAATGAGCCACTGATGGGCAATAGGCACTAGCCTCCTCTTTAGTAGAAAAGACGAATGTAGAGCACAGACGCTCCAGAGGGTTAAATCGTATAAGAGGTGACAGTATTTTCATTAATCTGCCTCTTAAAGTATAGGTCAAAAAGATCAGTATAATCATTTGAGATGGAGTTCAAAGTTCGAAACAACTTCTGCTCATAACGTTAGTATTAAAAACTGTCCCAGCATTTCGTAAAATAAAACACTCCAGCTGCTGTTATTTATCGCCCAGCCTTAAGTGTGCACATTTGACGGTGACGGATGACGGACGGTCGCGCGGGGCCGCTCAGACCGCTCCAGATATACTCCCGTCGATCACTCTGACGTTGACGGGTTGAAAGCACGGGTGTGTACAGGCGTCAGCGAGCTGGAGGTGGAATCCGGGGAAATAACTACACCATTACTTCGATCTACATGCAAAAATGTATTAACAATTTAAACTTTACAAAAGTTCAGCCGTTCACGATTAGTTCAAAATTCCAAGGCCCTGACCACAGAGTATCTAATCACTACGTCGACACTTGTCAAAGGTCACAGAGAACAACACCGAGCGTTCGTTCCTTGATGACCACAGACTCGCATCATTTTGGCCGCAACATGCCCGCGCGCGTTGAAAGCCTGCTTTCAACTAGACTCTTCTCGCAGCGGACAAATTCTGCTAAAGGATCTGCGCAGCACTCCGCCAGCTGTCCGGATGTCTGCTACCCTCGTTACTCCATCAGCACCAGGATAAATGGCAACAACTCGTCCCAGCTTCCACTTCAGTGGGGGAAGACCTTCTTCCTTCACCACCACCAGCTCATCGACTTTCAACGGAGATTGGGCTGTGCGCCACTTGGATCTGCTTTGCAGTTCGCTGATGTACTCTTTATTCCATCTAGTCCAAAAGTGCTGCCGCAGTCGCTCTATGCGCTGGAATTTGGTTAGCCTGTACTCGGCACTGTTTTCATAGTTGGGCACTGGAAGGGAGGTCAACGGTCGACCAATTAAAAAATGTCCCGGCGTCAGTGCGTGAAGGTCGGCCGGATCCGATGATAGCGGTGTTAGCGGTCGAGAGTTTAATATTCCTTCAATTTGCACGAGCACTGTATACAACTGTTCATACGTCAGATTACAATTTCCCAATACTCGCCGCAAATGATGCTTTACAGACTTTACTCCTGCCTCCCAAAGACCGCCCACATGAGGAGAATACGGTGGTATAAAATGAAACGCTATTCCCTCACTGGCTGCAGCTTCAGCAACCGAGCTCCCGCTACGCTCCAGAAACTTGCCAATCTCTTTATATGCACCAACAAACGTCGTACTATTGTCACAATATACATTTCTGGGCTTACCTCTCCGAGAAATGAAGCGGCGTAGAGCCGACAAGAAATTATCACTCGTTAGGTCCCCTACAAGTTCGATGTGTATCGCCTTAGTCGTGAAACACACAAAAATAGCAATATAAACTTTAAGAAGGCGACACCCACGACCTTGTCTACTCGCACTCATAATAGGACCCGCGTAATCCACTCCTACGGACTCGAACGGGTAACCGCCAGGCATGACTCGAGTGGCAGGTAAGTTACCCATAAGGGGCGCAACCACTTTCCCTTTCATACGCTTACATAACATGCATTTATGGTAACATGATCTGGCCAAATTACGTCCGCCAATAGGCCAATAAGTTTCCCGAATAGACGCGAGAAGCAACTGCGGTCCTGCATGAAATAATCTCCTGTGCTCATAATCAAACAAAAGCTTCGTAAATCTATGTGTGGACTGTATTAAAATGGGATGTTTTTTATCATAAGCAAACAGGGAATTCTCTAACCGACCGCCTACGCGCATGATATTATCATCATCCAAGAAAACATTAAACTTTAAAAGTTGACTTTTGGGAGATAATTTTCGCTTCCTGACCAACATGTCATATTCAGGGAATGACTCCCGTTGAGATATTCTAATAATCACATTCAATGCATGTCGCAGCTCATCCTCTGATATAAATTGAGTATTAATACTTTGTTTTCTGCATGCCTTAATAAATCTTAACACGTAAACCATGCAACGCCTTAACCTAAGGAAATTCGAAAATCTATCGAAGTCAATAATATTTCCACTATGATTATTAGTATTAATAGATCCATGCAAAGAAACCTCTGCCCGAAGATCTGGCAGAGCTTCAGCAACAATATTATTAGATGGCCATTGTGACACATCCTTTGTCAAAAAACTTGGCCCTGACCACCACAACTCAAGAGTCGGGATAGAAGCTATGTCAACCCCTCGCGACAAATGATCAGCTGGATTATGATCAGTCGGAACGTGCCTCCAAGAGCAATCCTTCCCTGTCCTTTCCAGAATATCTCCTACTCTATTACGAACAAAGGTAGTGAGTCTGTTAGGTACCATTTTAAGCCAGCCTAGAACAATTGTCGAATCTGTCCAGAATGTGGTGTGCCTAATTTTAACTCTCAAAGACGACTTCACTTTCTCATAAAGCCGAACTCCTACTACAGCACCACAGAGTTCAAGTTGTGGAATAGTCTTTGGTTTCAAAGGAGCTACCTTGCTCTTAGCAACTAATAATCTGACACAGACATTATTTGCTTCATCAACACTTCTGACATACAGACAAGCACCATACGCACCCTCCGAGGCGTCTGAGAATACATGCAAATCTACAGTAGTATAAAAGTCACCAAGAACACGACGAGGGATACGTAGGTTTTTCAAAGACGGCAGATTTTTCAACACTGAACTCCATGTTCCAACAATGTCCAATGGCAATGGATCGTCCCACGCCAACTTATGCAACCAAAGTTTCTGCAACAACATTTTCATTTTGATAATAATACAAGGAGACAATAGCCCTTGTTGAACTTGGCTAGGGTCACACTCAGACATGTGACCTAGTGTGATGTACTCGGACATAAAGTCAACATATCTTTTTCTAAACAACGGCTGCGATTTAAATCGACGCTCTATTGCAAAGAGACACCGTTTAGCACGTTCAAATGAATCACCCAGCATGTCACGTGACTTCTTTAACGGAAGTCTGACACAAAATCGTCCGTCCTCCAAACGTGACATGTTGTTAACAAAGTGCTCCTCGGCCGCCTTCTCCTCCGCAGAGTATGATGACTGGACGCTCACCTCCTCTAACTGCCAAAATCTGCATAGGAGTGCTTGAATGTCCTCATTGAGAATAGCTGAAACCTCAGAGTCACCTGTAGACAAATAGCTAACCAGAGATACTTGATTAGTTGACTTATGCCTATTTAACAATCGTCCACCTACTAACCAACCTAGTCTGGATTCCCACAAGACAGGTTTATCATAGCCTTGTCTAAAGCTCCGCGTGCCTAACAAATCCCAAAAAATATCTGACCCCAAACATAGGTCAACCTCATCAGGTATATGAAATTGGGGATCTGCTAGAACCACATCATTCGGAATAAACAAATTAGAGATATCAATCTCACGACAAAGCACAACATCAGTAATAGTAGGCAGAACATAACACACTAAATCAGTAGAATAACGTTCATTCATAGACTTCATAGATGCACGACACAGCTTGGATGCCAGGGAACTAGAATTATTTATACCAAAGATAGGCTCATGTACATTCAAGAAAGGCAAATCAAGAGAATTACACACCCTCTCTGTGATATAAGATGATGTACTACCCGGGTCAAGCAGACCTCGCACTATCTTCTCACGACCCTGACTATCATAAATTTTCACAAGAGCTGTTGATATAAAGACATCTTTCCCATATTTAGACTCTTTACTCAAGTCTTGATCACGTGATGTCAATAGTCATAAGGTAGGACTCGACTGCACCTGCACTTGGGGTGCAGCCCTGGTGACAACCCTATCATTATCAACTGGTACCTGCACATCCGTTGGAGTTGCTGAACGTTCACCTGTACATAACAGACCGTGATGCTTGCCCCGGCACCTTCTGCACCTTGGTCCCCGGCACTGGGGTACCCGGTGACCAGGTCTGAAGCACAAAAAGCAGATCTTGTACTGTGGTACTATCCTGCGACGTTCCTGAACACTCATGGCTCGAAACTGCTCACAATTCTGAAGAAAATGATCACGGTGACAGGCTGGACAAGACTTAGACTTAGAATCATTACTACGGTTCATATTAACATTACTATTTTCAACTACAGGTTCTGACTTTGACAGCAAAGCTCTATGTTTGACAGTGGACTTGGAGACCTCAATAGTTTGCAGCAAATCTGCTCGATTGCGCAAGAATTTCATGAACAAATCTAAATTAATATCTTTATCTGATTCACCCCTACACTCTTCCCACTCACGGAAAGTTTTTGAATCAAGCCTCTTGCTAAGAATATGAATAAGTAGAGTATCCCAATGTGAAGTGGGTTCCCCTAGTGACTCTAAGGCCCGCAGATTTTTATTCACTGCATCTATCATACCTTTTATATTATCTGAAGATTCCCTATTTAAAGGCTCAATTTCTAATAACGCAGTAACATGGTTTTGAATCAGCATTCTTTTATTATCGAATCTTTCACACAGTAGACCCCAAGCTATAGAATAATTCTTCGCACTCAATTCAATTGACTGAATAACAATAGCTGCCGTGCCCTCTAAGGATGCCCGGAGGTAATGGAATTTATTTATGTCACTAAGATCCACATTCGAGTCCACAAGAGAAGAAAACGTGTCACGGTAAGCCAACCAATCCTTCCACGAACCCGAAAACTTAGGCAGAGAAATAGTTGGAAGCTTAACGGATTGGCTGCCATGTCTTGACGAGCATCGCTCACTACATAAGCCCTCATTTTGTTTCTCAGAATTATGAGAGATAATATCTTGTGCCCTTGCGAGAACTTTAAAATATACAGATTCAAATTCATTTCTCTCGGGGAGTGCCACATTAATATCATCTACAAGGCACTCAATTCTTAGTTGCACCTCGTCAAATTGTTGGTACAGATGGTCAAGCTTACCAGTACGCAGCTGAAGCTCAGTCACCTGCACTGGAGTCAGCGAGTCTCCCAATCCATTCAGGTAGTTGGAGAATGCTGTGAGACGCCCCTTAAAGCTGGCACGGGTCTTAATAAGCTCTTTTTCTGTTTTCTCACTCATGTTGGCTATCCCGGGGATGCACGAGCAGGTCTGGAATTGATACAATATTCTATGTTACTATGATATAGTTACAATGACTATTACAAATGTTGGGTCTGCTAAATCAAGATAAATGTTGCTTTAATATCATGAACTATCAATTTACAATGTCTGGGTCAACCAAGTCACTTTCCTTTATGATTTAAGAATAATTCTATATCAAATTAAAATAATAATGTCAGAACACATAATAGAACAAATTGTATTGAATATTAATGTAATAAAATAGTGTCAAATCGTTTAATAATTGGAATTAAATGTAAAATAAACATTAGATTCACATTTGACAAACCGTTATTTATTCAAACGTATATATCAAAGAATCGTTATGAAAATCATTATTTTAGTCCAAAATCATTAGAAATAATCCTTAAAACAATACAAAATATGAAATAAATGTCAAATTACATCAGAATAAAGTCAAATAAATCAGTAAATACTGTTGGCCTATAACTACAGATCACTGACCTCTATGAACGGCCTTTCTGTTATTCATATGTTTTTGTGATAAATACAACCAAAATTACTTTGCAAATACGTTCAATAGCTAGTAGTTTAATCGAGTAATGGGTAAAAATAAGTAAAAACACATACAGTCTTTATCCAGGATCACAATTTCTTCATCAAACCCTCACAACCGCTAACCGCTTTTTTCAATGTTGCGCCGGTTTTGTCTTTCCAATTTCTGCGTAGAATCCGTCGAGGAGGACCATGTACAGGCGTCAGCGAGCTGGAGGTGGAATCCGGGGAAATAACTACACCATTACTTCGATCTACATGCAAAAATGTATTAACAATTTAAACTTTACAAAAGTTCAGCCGTTCACGATTAGTTCAAAATTCCAAGGCCCTGACCACAGAGTATCTAATCACTACGTCGACACTTGTCAAAGGTCACAGAGAACAACACCGAGCGTTCGTTCCTTGATGACCACAGACTCGCATCATTTTGGCCGCAACAGGTGTGTTCGGACAAAGCATGTGCGACGTGAGTGATATCATACGTCGCTGTTAGGGTTAAGTTTAATTTTCTAGATTTTCTTGAATAAGAGTGCTCTAGTTCTGTTATATAAAAATCGCTCCCAAGAATCCGAGAGATTTACGCGCTATGAACTTATCTTGAAGCTTAACTAGAAGTTGGAAACTTTAGCTTGAGGTTAAGTCAATAAATATTAGTTAGTGTTGCCCAAATGCAAGAACAAGACGAGACTCAGCTAGTCTTGGTCTTGGTCTTGCGCCAGTACATCTGGTCTTGGTCTTGGTCTTAGTCTTGCAAAAATGCAAGAACAAGACCAAGACTGCAAGACCAACACTGATTTTGGGCAACATTAACTCGTAGTTTCAGTTTTGATTTTTGCTTATGAAGGCTTTAGATTAGGACGTGCACTATTTTTCTTACCCCTGAGATAAATAATAATTTATATGGTAAAAAAAATTTTCCATTTGCCTGGTCAGCTAGAATAAATACATATACAAATCGATCTTGTTGCTAATAATTATAATATGTATCTAGATAAATAATAAAACATACATCTTATACTTGGTCTAGTAAAAGGTACGTACCTACAGTATTTGAAGTTTCCATTTACGGCACTTAACACTAAAACGACGATGTAAAATAGAGTCGCTCGTCCTTCAACCGTCGAGCGCTGCACATTTGACGGCGGATGACGGATGGACGTGCGGGGCCGCTGAGACCGCTCCAGATATATTCCCGTCGATCAATCCACGAGACATTGACGTATTGAAAGTGTGCACTATTTCCAGCGAACCTGAAGCTTAAAATATCTATTAGAAGTTTAATATTAGAGATTTTTTATTAAAAACCATCTTCCATACTCGTTGATCAAATGATCGTTGCAAGGTACCTAGAATGCTGGTTGGCTTTTGTATGACCACAAGAGATACTGACCGAGGTGGTCTTCCTGTCATCTTGCATCTGCATCCTTTTATTAGGAGGGCTCCTACGGCTCTTACGGAGCCTCAACCCTATTACGGAGACTTCGCTGTCCGTCCGTCCGTCGTCTGTCTGTCACCAGGCTGTATCTCTTGAACCGTGATAGCTACAGACTTGAAGTTTTCACAGATGATGTATTTCTGTTGCCGCCATAACAACAAATACTAATGCAATATATAACAATAAACCCATGCAACAAACGTGATTGCTTGTTTTTGAATTTACTGGGCAGGGGTGTTTACTTTACTTTAATACTATTGAGAATTAGTCACGGAACCCTCAGTGCGCGAGCCCGACTCTAGTGTAAATTACTAGACGCTAGTGTATAAACTTTAGTGCTAACTTATTCTAATTCAGTCTTGCCCTCGTGGAATGGTGTCTCCTTTTTTACATTCTACAAGTTAGCAGATACTTGACTGCGACTTCACCCGATAGTAAGTGATGATACCATCGAAGATGTTATCGTCCTAACTTGGACTTTGTAGGTAAACTTATCCCTTACGGTTTCTAAACAGCAGCAGCACAGCAATTCAAGTGCCAGAAAAAACCTGAGAAGCTTTTCATCGTGGAAAATGATCATGCAAAATGATGGAGCCTGCATTTCTGTCACCATATGAGGCTATTTGCATTGTAGCACTACAAATACAATGAAACAATTGGGTAATTCTGTAAGTTTGATCTTTAGAACTGTGTTGAGCGCAGTTTTTCAA
Organism: Coenonympha arcania; assembly: GCA_036785405.1. Classification (NCBI taxonomy): domain Eukaryota; kingdom Metazoa; phylum Arthropoda; class Insecta; order Lepidoptera; family Nymphalidae; genus Coenonympha; species Coenonympha arcania. Next base: position 1,122,075 of record CM072058.1, on the reverse strand, counting down.
CAAAATAGAGATGTGCACTTCTACTTGAGTGCACATTTGACGATATTTGAAATGACGCGTGATTTTTTACCTCTCACAATGGACTCTTATAATGAAACTGTCCAAAATTATATATTATAGACCAAATTGTTAATGATGTTGAAACCGAAGGTCCAAAACTGCCCGCATGCACATCAGATGTATTAAAAAAACCATCAATACAAGATTTACGACGCGTTGCAGCGAAACGCAATAATTTGATTAATGACGACGCGTCACTTTCTAACATTTTTTGCTATCTATTGTCCGAATGGATGTTCATATCCCCCATGTTATGGGACCCAATTGAATGGTTGAAGGACCAATGATTGGCGCATCCAGTGTCATCAAATAGTTATTTTGCCAGCTTTTCCGTTCATTATGGTATTGGAGATAACAGAGAAATTTCCCTCTAGACAGGTAAAATGCCTGGGGACCGCATATGGTCCAAGCGTATGCGTCAGAAGTTGTATTTAGTCACTAATGTGTCACCAAGCTGAAGTGTCAATGGGGCACACAGAACCGATGGACGTTGGTGACTTAGATGTGGAGAGGCGTGCAGTTTTGGTAGAAAGCCGCGGGAAGCCGCTAGATCCAAACGTCGTGAAACCTTGAAGATTTAAGTTCCCTTAATCAGGAGACCTACGTTCAACACTGGACGTCTATTGCCTTAAACGAAAAAACTACAGCTACCTATGCGTTTGAAAGTTCACCTTCTTTTGCAACATTGAATACATATTTAGGTAACGTAGTAAGATTTATTCTGGCGACCGAATGGCGTAGTGGTAGCGAACCTGCCGTCTGCGCCGGAGGTCGTGGGTTCGATTCCCACTACTGGTAAATGTTTGTGTGATGAGCATAAATGTTTTCCAGTGTCTGGGTGTTCTTCAATATATTATATTTATGTATATTAGTATGTATGTATATTTATCAGTCATCTAGCACCCATAACACAAGCTATCGCTTACTTTGGGGCTAAATTGCGATGTGTAAAAATAAAATGTCCCGTATATATTTATATATTCTCTAGACTTTATTGCCACAAAGTCTGTCCTTCGACCAACGTACGCCAATATTGTAGCCAACGTTCCACGTCCATCAATCACTAATCCCAGTCAACAGATGGCGCTGCGAGCGCGTTTGTTTCGCGAGTTATGGCATGGGCGGGCAGCAGGGCGCAAAGTTAAGACCGGAGTTAGGGCATGCTTTACAACTTGGAACGTGCACTGGGCACTTACATGAGAATCATGGGTAGAAAACACTTTTGCTTTACCTCTGAATTTTATTCTAATTGTATCACGTTACGTGATTAACGATTTATTCAATAGTTCAAATGCATTTAGAAACAAAAAAGCCACCATCACCTAAATAAAATTTAAAAACAACATCGGCACGCCGGTTGCGATTTCAATAGGTTTTTCTCAGCACGAAAATTGGTCAACGCAACGTAAAAAGTCTTCGCTTCAAAAATATCTGTGGGAAGAAAACTTAACCAAACATCTTATAAGGACAATGCATAACGAGTGCGAAGAAGTGTTTATAGCGAAGGTGTACAAAAAACTAATAAAACAGATTAAGTTGTGTAAGTTCAATTTTGAATGAACATAGTTTTTAATAATTTTTAAGGTAACTATGAAAAAAAGGTAAATTAATAATGCTGACCTACTGACCTTTTATTACCTACCTACAAAATTTTTTGTTAAAGTTTTTTTATAAACGGTTCGTAGTGAGGAATAAAGCAAACCGGTAATAACAATTTTAACTGCCAGATACTTATCAGTCACTCATCAATAACACAGTTGACAAATCACCCAAGTGCGCGTCTCAAACCAAACCAGTTTCCGCAATGCAAAACATCTGCCCACGACTAAGTTGATGTGACGGGTTAGTTTTCCACCTTATGCCAACTAACGCATAAGCATTAGAGGGTTAAAACTTAAAACGGCTTGAATAATTTCTGTAATATTGCTCATTGGTACAGTGGTCAGAATTTTCATCTTTTGGAGATTTCGACCAAAACCCTATAACAAATAAACGTTGAATAAAGATGGAATTGTTGTTATACTGTGTTTTGTTTTGTTCCATTGAATTCCAAATTACTGATTACAGAGAAGGATAAACAGAGTAGGTATAACTATTCCATCGCTATTCCACATTTATTTGTTTTTACATCAAACCGGCAAAGACGAAAATAAAATGAAAATTGAAAATCTTGATTTTACACTATTTCAATCAGGATATAATATTTGGTGTCCTCGAGTCAGGAAGCACCCTCGTCGCCACCACCCTTCTGTCTGTCTGTCACTGTCGGCTGTACATCTATTAATGGTGGCTAATTAAAATGACGGCTTGTTTTATATCATCAAATTAATGAATACCGCAACCGCCGTGAGGGATGTGACGATTCGACTCGACTCGACAAAATACGAGAGTTTCATTTATACTTATATAAAATATTATTATTGTTTTGGTTTGCTGTCATTGTGATTTTGATAGGAATAAAGGAATTTCAGATGGTCTTTTGAGTATTTAAAATGCATTTAGACTTACAGAAATATGTATACTTAATTACTTACGTATTTTAGAATTATCTGTGGCATTCTTTATAATTTATTTATTTTCATGTACTTATCGTCCAAATTAAAAAAAAAACATTTCGGATTTCTTAAAACCTTATCAGAAATCATATCTCTTCACTACCTACATTATCATTATATTTTTTTTCTCTGTTTATCTATTTTTAGGACTTTGTACAACAAGAAACATTACATGAAACATAATCACACTTACCTTCATGTATCATAGAACTTTTACAGATTTCCCAAAAAATATTATCTTATCCAGTGGTTGATCCATAAAATAGTAAAGTTTAAATTAAATTAAATAATTGAAAGCGAAGATATCAAAACTCAATAACTGTGAGTCGATTCGTAGTTGTACCGCTACAGAGTCTTTAGTCGAATCTAAAGTAGAAACGTCACATCACTAAACGAGTCGTCAATTTATGCGAAGGTCCGCGATGGATGGTTTGATTTATTCCATCATTTATAATCCTTGTGAAATTATTGTTTTACGTTTTCATTTAATTATTATTTGCACCTTTTTAGTGTACCTATAGATTTCATTGCTGAATTGCAATCCTCCATGAATTATGACACCAGTTGGCAGTTTCCCGCAACTCTCTTTTAATGTCGTCCGTCCACCAAGTTGCTTACCATGTTAAATTTTTTAAGTTGCCAGTTGCTATGAAGTTTTCTGTGAAGCTTTTGTCTTCTCGGGTAATTTGATCAATTTAGTGATCGATGATTATTTAGGTATGTCATCATCGTCTCATACATTTTTTGAATTTCGTTCCATTTCGTTTCCATCAAGCGGAACATGTCATAATTATGTCTACGGTTGCAGGTGAGATCAGTTATAAAATAACGCGAAATTGTTCGCCATAAATTGTAAAAGATAACAAGATCCAGCGTAGGTATACGGAGAAAATCTCAATTCTCTCAAACCCGTCAATTTCAGCGTTACAAAAGAGTCCACTATTCGCTGAGTGATGGGTCTCTTTGACCCGTCGTTGAGTAAATAGCCAGATTTGGTACAATAAATGATTTACTTTGAGGTCGCGGTAATAAGTGGATTGATGTTCATCGGCGGCCCGCCATTTGTCTCGGCAGGGTTAACTGCGGGCAGATGTTTTGTTTTGAGGGAACCTGGCTTTAGTGGGCCAAGAGTGATTTTGTGACCTGATTAATGGACACCTATTATTTTCTTTGTCCTATTTTTTTAACACACTACAAGTCACCTAGTAATTGAATGTAGTCTTAGCCATATGAATAACCCAATATCGTCAGAGACTCTTGTATGAAAATTTGGTCAATATGCTATTGAGAAGTTGATCACGTGACTTAATAAGACAACTGTCATTATCATACATTTTTGGAATCTCGCTATCTATGTCCAGTGGGTGGTTCAGGCTACTAATTTGGGTGCTTCACCCCTAGCTAGACCTTATCATCACTTTCCATTAAGAGCAAGTGCCGAGTTTCTTGCCAGTTCTTCTCATTCCAAACCTTGGTTGGTGCTTTCCGAACTTGGCAGTAGAGTTATGACTTTTCATAAAAGCTTGTAAACGGAATGATAGGTATTATTTGACAGCCTCCCTATTGGCGCAGTTAGTGAGCTCTCAACCTTAACCAGGTCTAGATATTCAGTATCTAGACCTGGTTAAAGTTGAGAGTCTGTCTTCATGTTTTTTACAGTCCCTTAGGTAAGGATCTTTTTCCCGATCAAGAGAGATTTGGCCCACCACGCTGGCCTAGCTAGAGTAGACAGGCTACATACACTTTTGAGAAAATTATGAAAAATTCTCAAGCAAGCAAGTTGTCGTTATGATGTTTTGTCAAATTAGTTTGTTTTATATTTCAATTATCATAATTTAATTAGAAGTTATAATATAGCCTCGGTAGTCATTAATAGACTTATTCTTAGCCGTAGGGTTATTGATGCAATCTCCGATCCTCTTGGGACTTTCCTTAGTAGATATAAAACACAACTCTCACCTGCTGTTAAGTGACGATACCTACAGCAGAAGGCCTTTTAACATATTAAGTTGGAAGGATTTAGGGTCCACAAACGGTTGTTACACAGCATCGCATCGGAACACTAAATCGCTTGGCGGTGCGTCTTTGCTGGTACGGTGGTAACTAGCCACGGCCGAAGCCTCCGACCAGAAAAGCCAATTTAGAAATTATAAAATTCCTAAGTGGCCCGTGGCGGGAATCGAACCCGCGACCTCTCACTCGAATCCGAGCGCGTCGCCACTGCGCCAGGGAGGTCGTCAACTCATGTCGTTTTTGCTCATGTAAAGAGTATGACCTGCGGGGCTAGACAAAGTCACAGTCGTTTGGCGTTAACGCTATTCGACAAAAATGTATGGGACAAAACAAATGACTATAGAAAAACCACGATAATAATTACTAAACACGCTGTACTGTCGGCTGCTGATACTGTCGGCTGTCAATTGTCAAGCGAAGTACGCTAAAGTTATCTACAAGGTCCGCGAGAACGCCAGGGAGCGTTCAAGTTGTCGTAGTCAATTATCAAAAACAACGTGTTTAGTACTATTATTATCGTGGTTTTTCTACCGTCACTTGTTTTGTCCATACATTTTTTTTAGCGTTAACGCCAAACGACTGTGACTTTGTCTAGCCCCGCTGTGAGTAAAACACTGAAATAATTTTCAGGATCCAACCCAAAATTACTTACGATCGTCTCGAGTAAACAAAACGTCTCGTTTGTCGAGACGTCACCGCAAGCTGCGTGGTCGTGCGCGCGTCACGACGGATGACGTCATTACTGTGATTGAGGCGAGGTCCCGCGACGAGACACGTCGGAGGGACAGGGCATTGATGTGATGTGAGGTTAATCACTATACGAGGTAATCTAACCCAGGAGGGGTGGGCAAAAAAACTTTTTAGAATTAATTATTGACTACTTTTTGGGACTTTAACTCTGACTTATTAGTAAAGTTAACCAAACAATAAATTGACACATAAATTGAAGAAATATCAATGCAGTGGCATTGTCGCAGAGTACCTAAAATTCATTATTTTACATCATTAATACTAATTCACAAAATAATTGTTAATGTTTTATGTAAAACACTTTCTATTTACTTAATTATGAAAAAAAAATTAAACAAAACTTTAAAAAAGTGACTTCTGTTAATTCAACCATGTCAAGGATTCATGGGCGGTACTCAAACTCTTGAAATAGCATTTAGAAATTATCTTCATTTGTTGAGCTCAAATCGGTATCTTATATATCGGTAGCTCGATAGTATTTAATTCAACTTGTGGAATATCGTACAGAACTCTCAGGCTTTCAGGCATGCAGATTTTCCGAGAGGAAGAAAAGAATATACCCCCCCTGCTGCTTACCGGAAGCTTATAAGGGACACCAGCTATTCTTGTAAGGAAAAAGCAGCTTCCTGGCAGAAGTCAGAGGTCCCAACTCTCAAACACTGCTCTAGACATAGGAAATCTCTAAAAACTAATTTTATTTTATTTTTGGAAAAATTATTTCAGAGTTGGAAGTTCTTCCCCATTCCCTTACTACTTTGCTAAAAATGTTATTAAGTAAAGAACTTGTCTGTAAAATTACCTATACTATAAACAGTTTACTAAGTAGGTACTTTTTTTTAATACTATTTTAAAGTCAAATTCTAACTAGGTAAGTCAAGTTCGTGATTTTCAAATCTGTTGAGTAATTAATATTTTTTTCCAGTACCTAAGTAGCTAATTTTATGATTTTAGTACGTATTCGTATTTATTATTATTATAGTGAGGGTAAAATAAAATACTTTTGTAGTATTTAACATATATATTTCTTTGAGCTTTTAATTGCATTTTGAAATACAACATAAAATATTAAATAAGATTATTAAATTTGGTAAAATCAATAATTCAACACCATTTTTCAAATTTAAAAGTATGAGCAAAATTTATCTCATCAGAGCTAGCGTATACATAATTTTTGTCGTATGTTTTTCATTATTATCGTTAAAATGATACTTTACGATTTTCGTTAAAATTTTCAGGTTTATAGAGCCCAATTTCACAAAGTTCACACAGTTCCTTATTAAACTATTAAATTAATAATTCAAAAATATTATTTGTGTAGTTACCTAAGCTGCAGGAAATGTCTCGTTTAAGTTTAGTGATGCGCAAAGTTTCCTAATCTGATTTAGTGTTATTGAGTACGGTTTTTGTGTTACAAAATATTTTATTAGTAAGATAATCGCTAATAATAGCATCAATAGATGACAATATTGGGTACAGACAATAATTTTAGCACAAAATAAATAAGTCCATGTTGGGTACATTCATAAACACTTTAAAAATTCTAGAATCATTGCTTGACACATTTTGATATAAACTTTGTGAAACAGGCTCATAAGAGTGGTAATCCCTCGAAGCATAACTGTAGCTTATGTGAAGTTCGGTAACAATTCTAACATGAAATCAAGCAAACAATTTTTCTACTTCAATTTATTTTAACTGCATCAAAAGTGAACCCACAGTGATGCTTCGAGAGTTGAAAACTTTAAATCACATTGCGTCGTTACATTGATATCGTTTGAAACTTACATTAAACAGTTTACAATATTTTTTTTATAATATATAAAAGAGCTTTTCACTCACAATTACCGTATATACATCATCGTATATCTGTCGTTACAACTGGAAGAAACCTCGTTACAGAGTGTCCTAAACGTATACGAATGTAGTCGTCCTTTTAAAGAAAAAAATGTATAATTTATCACTTTTTTTTAAATACAAGGTTGACTCGGACAACCGATGAACGCTGGTACAATGGTATACATGTTTTCACAGTAGAGTCGCTTACGTTACACTTAACACTAAATAATAAATAGCAACCTCGCGAGGAGAGCGTATCTAGAGCGAAATTTACACTAAGGAGATTGTAATATTGCATGCCATGACCACCTGCGGAACTCGTATGTACACCAGTCACCAACCGAACTGCTTGAGATTTGATCTCCGAGATTGCGGGCATCGACGGATCTCAGCGCTTCACGAAACAAAAAAATAAGCTTCAAAATATACATAAAGTTAAACTAAACAACCGCGCTAACCCTAACTCTGATTTACATAAACAAAATTAAGTAACTCAAAAATGATAATATTGCAACGAATTTTCATTAAATACTGACAGACCTACATGTCGGCGCCAATTCGACGTACGAGTGGCCGTCGCATGTGCGCGGGCGCAGGCGACAACATCACTAACGATCTTTCTCGTTTTGGATTATTAGCAAAAAATATACATTTACAAGAGATCGAATCGAACTTTCAAGACTTAACGCGACTTATTATATTTACAATTACCGAAATGGAATTAACGTAGTGTGGAAGACAGCCGCGGCCGAAGCCGACAGGCGCGCGACTCCGTCTCCTCTCCTAAAGGCAATATTTTGAAAATATTCTCTTATCATCTAGACGAACGTAAGACGTTTGGCGTATACTTATGTCGCTAGTCGTTAATTACACTAACCGAACTATGCGGTGAACTCTAACGATTACCTAAATAATTAAATTGGCAAAGAGTTTCGAAATACTTAACGTCGCGTCGCGACCTAACAACCCTAGAAAGGTTCAACGTAGCGGGATATGGTATCATCACGACTGACGGCCGGCCGACCCTCGACCCTCGTCTACACGTACTTGCTGGAGAGCTGCTTCGCCAGTTCCGTGTACTTGAGGAACTTGGAGTGGGGACTCTCGTCGAAAGACTGAGACGGACTCCGCGGGTCTTGCGGCGAGGCAGCGTTGGAACCGCTGCTTTTATGAGCGCCCGGTGACGCCGCAGGAGCCGGAGCCTTCATCGGGACAGGCTCGGGCAGAGCACCGTCTTTGACGAAATGCATCTTGGAAAGGTGATGCCGATAAGCGCCCTTCGAAATAAACGGAGTGTCACAGAGAGCGCATTTCATTATCGAATCTGTGACCACGGCGTCGTTACAAGCCCAACTGAATGTCAAAATGCTGGGAGGGCCAGCGGGAGACGGTGCGGGTGGAGGAGCGCGAGACGAATTAGTCTCTGTTTTGTCGCAGAGTTTCTGCAAGGCTGCCAGGGGATGACTACCGCCGCGACGGGACGAGCTGGGCTCGTTTGAAGACCCACCACCGGCGAGGCTATCGAACATGGAGGAGAGTGCTCCTAAGCTGGAAGCTGGTTTCCTATCAGCGCCAGGAGTAGGCGCGGAACGATCGCTTGCGGGGCTGCGTGGACTAGGGACTGGGCTTGGACCCTCGCTTTCGCGTTTGGGGACGGGTGGCTTTACGTCCTCTTCTGCCGCACTGTTTGGCCTCGCCTGTTCCTCGTCGTCATCTACCTCGGTTTTGACTCTAACTGTTTGGCTGCTCAAGTCTACACAAGTGTCTCGCTCTTCTTCGTCAGTCACTTCTTTCTTTATTCTTACCTCTGCGGGACGATCTTCTGAGGCGGGAGTTTGAGAACCCCGAGTGTCTGGAGTCGTACGCGGAGTCATATGATAGGAGTCCAACTTTCTATCGGGAGTGAGAGATTCTACCCTACTGCCACCTCTCTCAGACATAGAACTAGATTCGCTACCACTACGCTCTCGACGTCCGTACCCTTGCTGATGGTGATAATTTCTTAACATGCTCATAGTCTGTGCATCTACAAGAGGTTTTGTGTAGTCTACGCTCTCATCTATACCTAACCTTTTCAAAATACTAGAACCGATCGGAGCGTGAGAAGCCCCACCGGGCATACCGGGTACCGAATGCCGGGAGCGAGTGTCAAAACTTTTTTCTATTAATTGTTCTATAGCGTTGAGAACAGACGGTGACGAACTTTTCTCGTTGGCGTTAGGATCTTTGGAACTAGGAGAAGCATCGTTAACTGATGAAGGAGAACGGTGATGAGTCGAGCCAGGGGAGGGAATCTCATCATTAATACTCTTGCGTCCGTCGCGACTAGTGGGTGTGATATGGCCGGGAACGTCAGGTGGAATAATATTATTGGAGAGAAGAGCACTTTTTAGAAAATTCCTTTGGCTATTTGACATTGGCGCGCCAATGCATTGTCGAATGTGTTCTACGAATACAGCAGTCTCAATTTTATCGCCGCACTTTTCGCAAGTTATGCGGCTTCCGGCGCCGAAGTCCCTAATCGGTTTGCCCATGGGAACTCCGTTACCCTCCCCATTTTTAAACTCGTGTTGAGCTCTCTCGAGTTCGAGAAGTTTCCTTACCGGTAAAGATTTCTTTCGCTTTTCGCGAGTTTGACGTCTTCTACCACCGCTTTCAGTGATTGAACGCATAATATGCTCTTTGTAATGTGAGTTTTTAACCATATGATTACTTAATTCTTTTAAAGAACTAAACGCTTGGTCGCATACTTTGCAAGTCAATACAGCACTGACGTGGCTGCTCGTTCCCGTTGGAGGGGGTACTGCGTTATTAGTTCCTGGTGTGCTAGAGTTAGATCCCTTGGCTTCATCTGAAGACTTCCAAGAGATGATCTGCTCCTGTGATATTATGTTTGTGTAGTGTTGAGTGCGTTGCATATGGCTAGTCATTTCAGCCAAAGAACGGAAACTCTCCGCGCACCACATGCATTTCAGTATTTGCCGAGTTTGCTCGGCCCCTTTGCCTAACCAAACATCTTGACCGCGGACTAGCTTTCTAGGTATCGGCATATTTTCCTTTATAAGCATATTCAGGTCATTGTGATTCGGCTTGGACGATCCGCTCGATGAGGAAGAATTATGAGATGGTGTTGAAGGCGAGCTGGAGGGTGGTAAAAGCGAAGGCGGTAGAGGAGCACCACCCGATGGAGGTACTGGAACGTTGACTCCGCAATGTTTGGCTTCTTTCATATGGACAGTTAAATCAGCAAGAGAGTTAAAGCTCTTCTTGCACCATACGCATTTCAAAACATCTTTTGTTTGATCGGCTCCTTTGTTCAACCAATGTGACTGCCACGCAGAGTGACGAGCAGCTGCATTAGGTGTTAATCCCGCGCCTAAAGCTGCACTCTGTACAGATCTAAACAGCTCTTCTCCACCTAACCTGCTCAGTTCGCTCATTTTTTCCAATGCTTTAGTTGCATCATTCGGAGTTGGTGTTCCATGTTTTAATTTTCCATTCCAGTCAGGTGGAACTCCACCTTTGGGCGACAGGCTGGCTGCGGCAACGGCTGCAGCGAAGTAAGGTAGGTGCGGAGCAACCGGTGTGGTCCACGGAGTACTAAGGGGTTTAAAGTCAGAGGTCCTAGAACTTTTTCTATTCGGAACGGGAGATGGAGAATCTTCTGGTCCCCGTTTCCTAGTGCCTACTGATAAGTCTAAGGGGCTGTTTTCATTTTTGCTAAGATTGACGGCGTCATCATCTTCGTCATCGATGGGGGATTCACTGCGTTTTGTGCTGAAGTCTAGAACGGCGTCTGAGCGTTCCGAGTCTGTCATGTCTTCTTGGCAGGACATGAGGAGTCTTTGCTGGGCCGCTGCGGCCGCTGCGCCGAGGTAGGCCGCCACGGCAGCGGAGTGAGGAGGCAAGAGGGCGGCAGGCAGGGCGGCCGGCAGGGCAGCTGACAACGCAGCCGGCAGAGGCAGACTCGGCGCGCTCCGACCCGAATACACGGAGTCGTTGGAGGGACATCGTGGCGCGCCAGACGACTCCCGCGACAAACATCTCGGACTCTCCCTGTGGACAAACAAACACAAACATTGTACACCCAAGCATTTAAAAAGATTTCACCCTACAACAATATGTCACGAAAAGTACTTCAAGTCTCCTTGCCCGAGCACTCTTGAGCTGCTAGTAAGTTACGATGTCAGTAAAAGCCAACAATGGCGAGTGAGGGACTATATATTGCATTTCGTCTAAAATACAGCGCCTCGCATCCACACTGGAATGGAAGTTACTCTGCACGATTTAGCATTACGCCTACGAACAGAATAACTTCAGATGAAACGTTGAATATAGTTTTATGAATGCGAGCCCAACGGCTGGTGCCCTAATTTTTTGTGATAAAGTGGCTGCCATATCTAATTTTAAATATTGTTTCCTATAAAGCCGCTCGTCAGTTGTAGGCGTTTCACACTGTTTCGTTCGCAGTAACATGTGCCTATGCGTCATCTGGGTAATTAAGATTTATGGATTGAGGGGGTGGCCAGTAATACGCTTAAAATGTAGCAAATACAAAACTTACGATACAGGCTTTTAAAGTTGTTTTCGAAATTCGAAGAAAGTTATTGAATATGAAAAAGCATTGACCTCTATAACATATTATATTTGGTGTTTATTGCCATGTCTCTAATATATTTGGTGCTAAAGTCATTTATCATTCAAAATAATGATGTTCCTTTTTTAAATCATCCAACTTTATGGGAGTCCTAGTTATTGTAGCTGACGAATACAGAATAAATTAAAACCTCGACAGAATAAGAAAAAACATTCTTATGGTTGCTGACCAAATTCAGTTTTGTCCGATTTTCTTTTAGAAACTTTGTCAATGAATAAAAGGTAAATAAATCTTGTAATATGGCAGTTCACCTTTGCACTATGAATCCGGTTGTCAGTAATTTTAAAATCAATAAAACTCCAACAGTGTACTATATTTTGTCATATATCAGAATAGTAATAGTAGTATTAGCTATTTTTTTATTTATTCGAAGCAGATTGACATAAATGAATAATACAAAACATTTAAATGCAAATTACATCTTGTTATGATCATTCTTAAAGCTTCTAATTTTTTGTAGTTTTTATATTAAATACCAAATTTGATGAAACTTAAGATAATTGAAATACTTATTAATAGAAATATTATAATCATACCAGATTACAAATTATGATGAATGAGATTTCTATTGGAATTTGGACCCAACACAAATCAGAATGTTTTGTCAAAAAACAACGAATTAATTGCAGCCGTGAATAGTTAAATAAATGGACAAACAACATGTTAAGTGACTCAAATTATTTCAATATCTAAGGTGAAATAATAGAATAGGTATCAATCAATATCTTGACGCAGTCGATAAATATAAATCATTCAACGATACGACAAAGCTGCATAATAAAACAAAAAAACGAATGATTATTTATGACAATTAAGAATTCAAGGATCGATGATAATTCTTTGATAAACAACTCTTCCTAACAATGAGGGGCCACTTATCGAATATCGATGTGTCTAATCGATAAAATTTATAGGCGCTGATTATAATACGACGATGTACAACTAAGCAATAAAAATAAATCTTGTCACTAGTGGAACTTCTCACTAAGATAATGCCGGCGACCAAATGAATCAGAGCTTGTTAGAAATGTTTAGTCGATTGTCACCAAAGTGACTTTTGTAAACGCATTTTTTAAATAAAATTGTCACTGTTGTCGGAAAAAGCATTCAACTTAACGTTATAAAGATAACTGATAAGATTTATACATATGCATAACTGACTTGCACTTTTCAGGAAACATTCGTCTTGATAGCGATTGTGATAAATTTCACTTCTTTCTAAGAAATGATAAAATTGGATTAATTATCATCAACAAGTCAAAAAGTTCACGAATAAAAACACGTCAGTGAAAATGAAGAAAAAATAATGGATGTGCCAATAGATATTCCATTGCAACCAAAACAATTATGCAAATTTCACGGACAAGAATAATCATAAACCCGATTTTGTAATGAGAAATTGAATGAGTATGATCACAAAAGCAATGAAAAACACTTGTACAAAGAAATCGTACCTCACGTGGTCGGGTTCGACGATCATTTTGGACGAAATCTTTTCAGTTTTTTCCAAACTGGCGATGTCGAAACGTTCTCGGATCCATCAATCAAACAACACTGGAGTTAAAATCACTTTTCCAAAGACAAAATCAACTTCCCAACAGTCTATGTGAATGTAAACACGTCGCGAAAGACGCGCCGTTTAGCCGGCGGTCGAGAGGGAAGTGCGCAGAGCCTGCGGCGGCGGCGGCGGTCCCGCGTGGAATGAGACGCCGCGTGATTTACGACCCGCCTGCAGCGCCCCCTCCCCGCACGCCTCTCACTAGAGCGGGACGGGTGCCGGGTATATGGGCGAATCAGCGCGGAGGACGGAGACGGGTACACGTACACCTCTTCGGGGGGTGGTTCGCTGCGTAATGCAAGCGTGCGTGCTATGCGCGAGGTGGACTTGCAATGACGGGCGATCGTTCCGATGACAGCCGCCCGACAGCGGACGGCTCCTTCGCATCGCTGACTCACTGTGCACTGGCGTGACTGACGCGACGTGACACCGATCGCGATCCAATCATACTATGAGGACGTAGGCAACCCGTGATGACCAATCCACGTTATTTATCTATGAATAAGACTAATCAAGCTCTACTTACTAATTTATTGTTATAGGAAATCTAGTTTTGATATAATAGTAACATCTTCTGCTACTAGGTATTTAAAAAGCTTTTATACTTAAATAAAATAAAAAACATTGCATTGAACAATTCTATACCTAATCTAGCATATTCTAATCTAACATAATATTCTTAATATTTTTTGCAATGGTGCACTGTGTTCATAGATACCACGAATATTTTTAAACTGTGCCACTACTACCACTTACCACCGAAACTCTACGTAGACGACGTAGATAGTGGTAGATGTAGACCTTTATTCTTTTCATAACTAAGCGCATTTGAAATATTTATTAGAAAAATATATCTTGGTAGGAAACAAAAACAGAATGAATAGGTACTTTTCAGAGATCGCAAATTTTATTGATTTATTAATAATAATAAAATAGATAGATAACCACGGGATGTTGCCATTCAAATACGAAGTTATCATTTTCCCTCTAAAAATTAGAGCAGCTCATGAGATAGATAGTTGAGGAAACCTTACACCTATTCGAAATTATATTTTTATGCCGATATTATATTTTTTGGTTGACAAGGAGAGGTCGATAAATATTGTAAAATTATTTTCTTTCCTTTCTTTCTTTCTGAACTGACGCAGTTCATATATCTAGATAGATCTAGATGATGCATCTTAATTCCTCTAATATCCGACTATACTTCGTACCTTTAAAGAAGACTTCTAATCTCAACTTTATGATCGGGATCAATAAAACTCTTACTTACTTGTTTTTGGAAAAAAAAATTGAAATATTTTTTTTGACAAAAGCAAGAAAACAAGTTTACAAAAACGTGGTTATAAACGCGTTAGAAAATATTCACGAACGCCGGCTGTTTATTGCTTCCGATAAACATTAGCTTGGCATTAGCCGACTGCGGGTCAATCCATCACGCGCATTATGTGACGTTTGTGTGACATTTGGGTTTCTTTCCTTTTCGCTCACCTCGCGCCAACCACGCACGCCATCGGAAATGGTGTTCAAATATGCCACAGACTAAATTAAAGAAGACTACCTGTCAGAAAAGACATACAACTCTTCGAGGAGTAGGGGAGGGCCCTATTCATCAAACATTACAAGCCTTGTATTACAAGCGATTCGCTTGTAAATTTCTACATTTTTACAAAAGTGCGATCATCAAAGCTACACGTGTAAATTACAAGCTACAAGTTATATCACTTGTAATACAAGTGCTTTTTCACACGTGTATTTGTAGTTTTGTTCATCAAAAATGACACCGTTGCTTGTAACTTGTGACAAAAAAGTTGGAGAGTCTTCGCGGACTCTTCACTTGTAGTCTACATAGGTAGACATATGTAATATTTATATGTTATTAACATTTTCGCGGTTACTTTCGGACTTTAAGTATTCAACAAACTTAGTCAAATAATTATGGCGGGAAAAACCGCCTTGTCCGAGTCCGAGAATTAATTTCAAGACTTTCTTGACGGACTATACGTCTCATTATTAGGTACGCACAATGATATTATGGTACGCACTTGTAAATAAAAAATACAAGTGTCTAAAATCTAAAAGTTACGTGAAATTATTTGATGAACGTAATTTACAACAACTTGTGAATTTTTTGTATAACTTGTAGCTTGTGAGCTTGTAAACTTGTAATGTTTGATGAATAGGGCACAGATCATATTCTTCTAGAAATACAAACTCTATAGCGTTGAATCTCCATAAAATGATATAATATTTAGATGTACTTTATATTAAGTTATTAATATTTACTGTTATTAAGTCGATAAGTTTGGAAGTAAGTAAGTGATATTCAGCACAGAATTATTGGGGCAATGAAAAATATTTAGTGAAAATTCAGTAGGTACCTCTTTAAGTAAGGGGGGTTAATAAGTTAATTATACAACTAGTTGGAAAAAATGTTAGCATATAATATGTTAGTAAAAATTTGTCAAGTTTTTTTTTATAAAAAATTTAACTGTGAGTTTACTGCAAGAATGATAGTAGGCTATGGTGTAAATTTTGGACATCTCGAGGGCGGTGTTTAGTTCACGCGGTGTATGGGGGACACCTGATACTGCATGAATAATTTCGCAGTTCTGACGTGAATTTTAAACCGGCACAGATGTCTACGAGGCAATAAAGGTGCGCAGTTTTAACATATTGTATTTGACGTTTTATTAAAAGCAATAGTAGGGTTTTGTTTTTCTATTTCCATGATTACCTACCATTCATTTAGATGATTTGTTTTGTTGCACTATTTCGGTTGGTATTAAGTTGTCGTTGTACTTTTCGGTATAGCTTTTTATAGACCAGGTTATTCTTTAAAATTAAAAAAAAATCAAAATTTATTAAAGTACCTACCTACCTACTTATGTTTATGGATTTCAACCTGTCCTATTAGAATTTTATATCAGGGTATCAAAATTTTATATTATCCCTCTCTAAATTAAGAGTGTCCAAGTAGGCCTATTATAGTTACCAACATATCATTAGGTATCTATTTTAACTTGCCAAGATATTAAAAGTTAAACGCGTCACCTAAGTACCTACTGGTGTTTCGTTTCAAACTCTACCCAAAAGTTTTAGTGTTGCCAACCATAAAGCAGCTTTTACTCCACATTTCCATCAATTTCATTCACAAACGAGACGATCCGAGTGAGAGATATTAGAAATATAAAACTTGAAAATCTAAACAATAGACCCTCAGGACGGATGCCCGGTCTGCAGAGAATGTTTATGATTGATGACGTCTCCTCAGTGCAGCTAATTGACAGTGATGGAACAGGCGAGCACCACAGCCCCACACCCGACCGAACTTAGCATTACCACTGATCCCACACAACTCCTTAATAATAGCATCGATAATCCCATAGCAAACGGAATTGTGAACAGCGATGGAGCCGCAAAAAGAAGTATCCTACCTGAGAACTAAGTCCACTTTTTATTGCCATAAAGAATAGAATCCCAATTAAGTTGTTCGAAATTAATTAGTTGAAAAATCTTTTAATAATTCAGGCAATAATTTACATTTTTATAAACTTGGGACCAAAGAAATGGATATGGGTGTTGCTAAGTTTAGGTAGAATTGTATTGCATGTTTTAAATACTTCTGTGTAACATACTTAATTCAGTTGATATGAGAGGCGTACAAATTAATGTACCTAACCTGTAAATTGACGTCTACTCAGGACAGTAGTAGCAGTTTACCGGTGGCAAAAATGCTTGTTTTGTCACCAACAGTAAGGCCACGGCCAAGGCCATGTAGTTCGATCAGCAGCCACCTATAGAATTTTGACAGATGGCGCTACTGTTTGCTTGTACGAAAAAGGTTTATGTAAACGTTCGGATGCTCATATCCTGAGGTTGCTTATCGGTGAATCTGTATCTAATAATGTAAAAACTTTCTTCAGAAAATTGTATTTTGTTCTCAATCGGGGACAAGGCGAAAGGACTGATGGAAAGCACTTTTTATGATTGAAAGTTTCACCTGAAATTTACCTTACTGAAAATTATATTTACAAAAATAATTATTTTTTTCCAGAAATTTAATTTCTTACATTATTAATATTAAATTCAATTTTAAGAAGATTTAAAACATTACCTACCTAACAGAGTCAGAATCAATATTCATTGATGCCTTTTAAATTATTCAAAATGTTTTCACGGTTGGATGGTACTTACAGTAGATATTCGTCTCGGTATGTCAACAATCGTCTGTAAAGAATACCAACTGTTCCAATAGTCATTTTCTCTACTTTTATTATAATTACGATCAAAGTGAATATAAATTAGGTAACTACCATGACCTAAAAATAACAATTATGTTCAAATTTTTTCGATTTAATTTCTCGCTCTTAAATAATTAAGTAAGTACTTCAAACATGTCAATAATCCAAAGCTCTAGCTCTATGTTCTATGGTCTGTGACCTATGCTCTAGCATAGAAATTTACTAGAGCATATAAAATTTACTAAATAATTTATTTGGCTTAACTTTGTAGGGTATCTAACAGAAAGAAAACATTAAAGAGAAGATTAAAAAAGAGTAAAAAATTGTTTCTTATAATAATGTCGAAGTTATTCTTTTAGTCCCAGGTATAAATAAGTAGCGAGTTCAGGGAAATAATATTTTTAATAATAATTCCTATTTAATTCTTCGGTACATTTCTTTACACTTTGGAGATACCTATGGGATTAACTCTGCAAAAAGATCATTAAAAGCAACGTGATAAATCATACTTAAAAAAAAAACTCCACCAATGCATTATCTTTGCGATAATTATACTCCTCGCCCTCGATCCATCGCGCGCTGCATCGTCGAGTTTAAAACATCAACTATAAAACACATAACAGATATTGATGGAGCGTCAAATGAAGAATTCTTGATCATTTTTAGTGTCACTACCTACTCTGTCACTATCGCGAGTCCATTCATTTCGTACGTCGACCGATTACGTGTGAGCTTCGGGGTAACCGACAATGTGCTTTGGTGCTTTGTGTTAGAGTTAGTTCTTGTGGGTTCTGTGATTGGTCGAATCAAGTCCGTGGACAGCAGTTGACAACTGATCATCGAAAACAATGGGGTCGTTAAAGTGGACACTACGGATTGAAGTCCAGACCACCGTCAAGCAAACAATGCGTCCGCGACAGAAGTGTTATGAATGTATTGTATGCGACACCGGTGGCGCTCGGCTGATATTGAAACCTGGCTTGTATCGGATTTCTATTTCTATTTTCTAACTAAAGTTAATTTTTATGTTGATACATTTATAAATAGTAGATTTAAAGTAAGTTATTAGGGGAAAGGGTCCGAAAATTCATATTTTATTTAGTTTTTCGTAAATAGTTGGCTATAATTACACATCGTAGGTTTATGGCAATGAGTTTTTCGACTATTAGCAAATAGTGGGCTAATTATTATGCATCGTAGGCTTGAGACACTGAGTTTTCGGAGCATAAAATTTATTCATTTACATGTTTCAAAAAATAAAACTTTGCTCAAAGTCAAAAGTACACATTCGTTAAGAGTTCATATTCGTTTCCGATAACTCCAAATCTGGGCAACTGCAAATAATAATATTTTGGGAACCAATATGAGGTGAATTTTGCCAGTTTCTTGTTGATCTTAATGCATCCATTACTTTATATAAAAGTTAACGGAAGACATAACACCTTTGTAGCAAAAGGTATAACTAAATGAAAAACTATTTTTCATCAATCAGTTTTACTTCAGTGAAAGGCAGGGTGCTAAACTGATATTATGTATGTTATTTTGAGTGACAATGATTTTAGAAAGTCCCCTATACTTATAAGTATAATCACCGGAGTCTTATGGTGAGGTACATTTTGTAACCTCTTGTTTCTCGTGTCTTAGTTACGCTGGTTTCCTAAGATTGTGGTGAGCGTAGCGAGCGTACGATTTATGCTTACGTAAGTAATTAACAAAAAAATCGACTTCAACTCTCATCAAACTACTGTTGAATACAATAGCCTTTCCAATTAAAAATTTAAGACATATGGTTTTCTCATGGATACCATTGAAACCGATTTAACCAGTCAAAAGTAATGAAGTTACAAAAATAAAAAAATAAAAAACCTACAGTCGAATTGAGAACCTCCTCTTTTTTTGAAGTCGGTTGAAAATTCTATAAAAAGAATGTGGTGTTCACCTCTCGGCATTGGGGTCCTGTATGAGCGTGGCGGGAATGCTGTGCTCGATGTCCCGCTCGTCGGGCGGCGGGGACGCGCGGGACGCGGGGGACGCGGAGCGCGACTCGCCGCCGCCGCTGCCGCCGCCGCGCGCGCCCCGCTCCCGCTCGCCGCGCTCCTTCACGCCGCCTTCTGGACTTGTGGCTTCCTCTGTGGACAAGGATAACAGAGATTTGTAGCGGTCTTCGATAGCTGACGATAGATGGCGCAACTAGCGCAATAGCACACGCTGACGGAGCTTTCGACGAGCGATTTATAAATAGCAGGACAGATTAATTTGATTTGCTATAATCCGCTACTTGAAAAGATTCTGTATGGTACAATATGCAGGAACACTGCCCACATGAAACACCACACACTATTTTCCAACACTTTCTTCGACGCACGTTTCATCCCGACACCGGGACATCCTCAGGAGATGTTGACTTCACAATTCGAATCGTAGATTTATAAATAGCAGTTCTGACGTTTTACGCTCGGGTCGCAAGCGATCCCCAGGCATAACACCTGCCTGGAGAGAAATTTTCCTACTGCCTTCACAACCAGCAAAGATTGATCAAAGTAGCTAAACAAAAATGTTTAGTTAGAGATGTTACCTAGGTATAGCAAGACTTTTGATACCTGCAGGGACGGAGCTTTCTATTTAACTCGAAATCTTGAAAAACTTAGTGTCAATGTCAAAGACTGAGAATAACAGAACAGCAGCTTATTTTTGTGGATTTTTTTAAAAAGAAGTTGATTCAGCAAGCAGTGGTGCATGAAGAAAGTTCGGTATTTCTGATTTGGCACGACATAATCATACAAAAAACGTAAATTCTAACCCAAAACTCGTGCCACAGTTTATCCAATCAACAATGAAGGGTAAACCAACTGGAATAGAGTCCACACTCGAGTGAAAGCTTCACTATCACACAGACCTATTTACGTTGGGGCGATACAATCAAGATTCATAACTCCTATTGCCGAGTTTCTTTGGTGTCATTCATATCGGCGATCGACGTTTTATCGACGATCTGGGATATTATATCGATTTCACGGTGGATTCTGGTGAAATTAATCCATTGTTTCCCTCCAAAATCCGTCCACTCACCGGCCTTTGAAGGCTTTGAGGTGCATTGTGACGACTGTTTTCCAATTGGCCACAGACATTCATCTGATTAAGCGCGAGCGTATTACACGGGTTTGCCCGATGGCGGAATACGATCCGGCCAGCGTCCGGACAGATGACTGTTGCACGTATCGTGTCAAGGTTTAGCTATCGTGTGCAGTTTACGTCGTTTACAGTCGATAGTCGCTGTTGAATGCAGCGTCAGGCTGAGGTAGCCAGCGATAAGCTACATTGTAGGAAGAAATCTCTGGTTCATATAAGGAACCAAGATGCCCAATCAAAATCATCGGTTACCTCCTTAAACGCCGTAGCAGCTAATTGATTCAGACAACGTACAGTTCAAACAAACAGATCAGCAACTATTCTTGTAAGAAAAGTGTCCTGAGAAAATATTTCTGAAAATCCAGGCGTCAAAACCACAAAGATATCGGTTGACGCTCAACTACGCATAACGCAACTAACGAATACCTGAGGAATTTAACAAAATTTAGAAAATATATTTAGGGATATGGGTTGAAAAGAGAACTGTCTGGATGGTCATCACTACACATTTCAATGTCTCAATGGTCATCACTCCACATTTCATGAATGGAGAATATCGTATGTAACAATATTCTCCATTCATATCAATAATGGCTGCTTTTCGTCTGATATACAATAGGACGTTTTTTGAAGATTGATATACGATGTCCTACGAAACTATTGCAATTATTCTCAACTGTATGCTCGCTAATCGGCGACATTAGATTGGCTTAGCACGTGCCATAATTCAAAAGCATCACGATAGCGCCACGCGTCATTTAAATCTGACTTTAGAGAGCGCTCAGAGGCAGACAGAGGCGGATGAGCGCTTCCTTTGATCGCAGTAAACCGAACCGGTCCACTCGGTTGCGCTGCTATGGATCGCTCGAGGCGGTTCATTCAGCGCATCTTTGGCGCAGTAGATTGATATAGTGCGATACTATAGGGAATTACGCCGTTGTTAACACTTATAGCTGCGTGGAACGTTTCCTAAAACTCCACCATATTCCATTTAAATTTGAATTGATAGTCGAACCGGTCCACTCGGTTGCGCTGCTCTGGATCGCTCGAGGCGTTTCATTCAGCGCATCTTTGCCGCAGAAGATTGACATAATGCGACAATATAGGGAATACCGCCGTTGTTAACACTGGTGGCACGTTTTCCCAAAACGCCACCACAGTTCATTCTTTGACATGATAGGGAGCTCAAAAGCAGAAAGAGGTGGATGAGCGCTTCCTTTGATCGCAGTGAACCGAACCGGTCCACTCGGTTGCGCTGCTCTGGATCGCTCGAGGCGGTTCATTCAGCGCATCTTTGCCGCAGTGGATTGATATAATGCGATAATATAGGGAATTACGCCGTTGTTAACACTTAGCTGGTGGCATATTCTCCAAAAACTCCAACATATTCATTTAAATCTGACTTTAGAGAGCGCTCAGAGGCAGACAGAGGTGGATGAGCGCTTCCTTTGATCGCAGTGAACTGAACCGGTCCACTCGGTGGCGCTGCTCGCACGCTTCGTTTTTGACGTGCCAACGTCTTATAATTCGATAGAGCCGGTTGCACGCACGAAAAAACATGACTCATCCGGCGTTACCTCGCTCATGCGGCGTTACCGGCGTTACCTCGAGAGCGCGAAACGAGCGACAAAGAAGACGTTGTCACGTTCAACTATCGTCAGTAAACCGACTTTACAGGCAACCAATTTTTTGACATCATAGGGAGTTCAAAAGCAGAAAGACGTAGATGAGCGCTTCCATTGATCGCAGTGAAACGGTCCACTCGGTTGCGCTGCTCTGGATCGCTCGAGGCGGTTCATTCAGCGCATCTTTACCGCAGTAGATTGATAAAAGCGTTTTAAGTAATCACGCCATTGTTAAGACTTAGCTGCGTGGAACGTTCTCCAAAAACTCCACCACGCTTAATTTTTTGACTTGATTGGGAGCTAAAAGGCAGAGGCGGATTAGCGCTTTCATTGATTGCAGTGAACCGGTCCATTCGGTTGCGCTGCTCTAGATTGCTTCATTCAGCGCATCTTTGCCGCAGAGTATTCATATTATAAATTAGTTATCTGACCGTTTCCCAAGAACTCTACAACGCTTCTTTTAAATTGGACTTGATAAGGGGCTCAGAGGCAGACAGAGGCGTAATAAGCGCTGCGTTTGATTGGAGATTAGAGTGACCAGTCCATTCGGTAGCGACTCGTGCTACACTGGATCGCTCGAGGCGGTTCATTCAGTGCATCTCTGCCTAATGTTTTCCTCGAAGTCCATTGATGGTTCAGATGGAAAGCAGCGACGGAGCAGGCCTTGGCACGATGCGCTTTAATCAATTAGCACGCAGAAACGCGGTTCACGAACCATTGGGCAGTGAAACGAGCGGACCGCGGAGCAGGGGCCACCAGCGCGGCGGCATCGCGTTTTTGAACGCTCTCCGGTTTCAAAAACAGTTTTTTTGTTGGAACTTTTTGGGTGACGAAGACACTAACCAGTTTTTAACGAGTGACAGAAAGGACTATATGATAAAAATATAATTATGTTAAACAGCTATTATCAGCACTATTTGTTTCACAACAATATCGTGTTTGAAGATCATGGTATAATCGAACGCAATTTCTGGTTTTAGTGCAAATGCTTGTTTTTTGTATCAGATATTAATAATTTAATTGTTGGTTGAATTCGTCATGGTTAGACAGACAATTTGGCAATTATAATGACTACTGATTGGAATTTCTAGTTTTAGCAGTGCTGCCTTAATAAGCAGCGTATGCCAGAAGCAAAGTATTTTTCCTCGATTGCATTACTACAATACAACTGGCAAAGTCTTCTTAATTTAAGTTTAACATGACTGGCTTGTATACTTATAGTAAATTATAGACTAGGTCTATAAGCATACAATGAATACGAAAGAAAAAAACAGGAGGTAGGTAGGTACTGAATTTATTTTCAGCCGATGACATCCTTTGCTGAAATAGATCTCGTAAAAGCACTTCCAGTGTTTGTCGCTTTTAAGTTACTCGTATCAGTGTACCTGGCATTAGACCATAAATTATTTGTAATTAAAATACTTAATTTATTAAATTTGTAGTTTAATATTAGGTCCTTACATATGAAATTGGCGTTTCGTATGGGAGGAACATAAAGTCGATTTTTTTAAAATATAATATATATATTTAATCAAAGTATGTACCATTGCTATCTATGCACTTTTGCCACCTTATAGGTAGTTCATTGATCCCTTTACTAAAAAAGCCATTCGGACGGGAATCAATAAAATCTTTGAAAGCGCTTTGGACTGCCTCATCGGAGTTAAATTTTTTCCCTTGTAAGAAGTTATCCAAATTTCGAAAAAAATGGTTATCTGTTGGAGCAAGGTCCGGGGAGTAAGGTGGATGTCTTAGGCATTCCAATTGAAGCTCCTCTAATTTGGTAGCCGTCTGTTGTGCAGTGTGTGGTCTAGCGTTGTCCTGAAGCAGCAGTGGCCTAGAACGATTGATCAGCCTCGGTTGTTTAGCAGCTAGCTTTTCCATCATGGATTGCAGTTGCTGACAATAGATATCCGCCGTAATCGTCTGGCCAGATTTAAGAAAGCTGTAGTGAACGACGCCGGCGCTAGTCCACCAAACGCTCACAAGTAATTTTTTTTGAGTCAATTTTCGTTTGGGGCAGGATTTGGCTGGTTCGCCAGGGTTCAACCATTGCGATGAGCGTTTCCGATTATCATACAGGATCCATTTTTCATCACAGGTAATGATTCGATTTAAAATCCCTTCATTACTGTGCCGGTTGAGTAATGTAACACAGCAGTCGACGCGCGTTTGTCGGTTTGCTGCACTCAATTCATGAGGTACCCACCTTTCAAGCCTTTTCACCTTCCCAATTTGCTTCAAGTGAACTAAAACAGTTTTATCACTAACACCGCAGCCTGCAGCTAGCTCGGACGTGGTTTGCGATGGATCCGCTTCCACAATAACCTTCAATTCTTCATTGTCAACTTTGGTTTCCGGCCGTCCACGGGGCTTGTTCTGCAGGTCGAAATTTCCAGAACGAAAACGTTGGAACCAAAAACGCACTGTGTTTTCTTTTGCGACACCCTCGCCGTACACATCATTAATCCTTCGAGCCATTTCTGCAGCACTGGTGCCACGATGGAACTCGTACTCGTAAATAACGCGATAATTCAAGTTTTCCATTTTGTAAACAGAGTGGCGCAAAAAAAAAACCAAAAGAGAAAAAAACAAATGAATTACGATTTTCAAAACACAAAAGCATGAGTAAATAGCAGTATAAATTTGAAATTGGAATTTCTAACCAAAGAAGAGATATTTGAGATCAAAGTGGCTAGTACGACAAAACGCCAATTTCATATGTAAGGACCTAATATGTAAGCAGAACTTGAGTTTGATTTGTCCGCTCTACCTTTTACGTAAACCTTATATGATAACTTCATAAATTGATAATCGGAGCGAAAGTCAGTCTCAATTCACTTTTGGTTTTACAGCGGGAGTATTTTTTGGTCGGACGAGCGTTCGGGTCAATTTGACCCGGTATTAGAAACTCGATATGTGGAGATTGATGGATGTTAGTTGATTAGACTTAATTAACTAAAATGGCTATAGTTTATCTGGCATTTGATCGCGACTTGGATTGCCTTAAATCCTTATAAGGAAATACTTCCTTTTTACGTTTAGGTAAGTACTAACCAAAAGTATGTATTTATTTAAATATTTTTATTTTTTGGTACAGGGTGAAAATATGTACCTATGGGTAGGTAGGTACATTCTTTCAAAACACATTTTTTCCATTTAATTCTTTCAATTCTTTTTTTATATTCTTTTCTCAAAAAACCTTATGAAGATAGTCACTAATAACCGGACAAGTGCGAGTCGGACTCGCGCACTGAGGGTTCCGTACCTACTACTACCGGAGAAATTGAATATCAATTCAACACGTATTAAAAAAAAAACTACTCACTAGATCTCGTTCAAACCAATTTTCGGTGGAAGTTTGCATGGTAATGTACATCATATATTTTTTTAGTTTTATCATACTCTTATTTTAGAAGTTACAGGGGGGGACACACACATTTTACCACTTTGGAAGTGTCTCTCGCGCAAGCTAT
Source organism: Coenonympha arcania (assembly GCA_036785405.1). Classification (NCBI taxonomy): domain Eukaryota; kingdom Metazoa; phylum Arthropoda; class Insecta; order Lepidoptera; family Nymphalidae; genus Coenonympha; species Coenonympha arcania. Next base: position 1,096,172 of record CM072058.1, on the reverse strand, counting down.
TCATTTTAGAAAAAAATGATATTAGAAACCTTAGTATCATTTTTGAAGACCTATCCATAGATACCCCACACATAATTATGGGTTTGATGAAAAAAAAAATTTTTGAGTTTCAGTTCTAAGTATGGGGCACCCCCAAAATTTATTACATTTTTTAAAATTTTATTTGAAAACCTTAATGCGGTTCACAGAATACATCTACTTACCAAGTTTCAACTGTATAGCTCTTATAGTTTCGGAAAAAGTGGCTGTGACATACGGACGGACAGACGGACAGACGGACAGACGGACAGACAGACATGACGAATTTATAAGGGTTCCGTTTTTTGCCATTCGGCTACGGAATCCTAAAAATGGGGCCTATTAATGAATGCAATGGATAGTGTGAACTGTCGATTTAATATTTATTTATTCGAATATATTATATTGTTAAAAAAGAAATAATCATAATTTCCTCCCTCGAAGCAATAAGTCCGTCAATCAGTCCCCATCAAACTATCATTTCACAATCTCCAAATATCGAATTACCACTAAAAGTTTTTTAAACCAATAACTAAGAATTTGTGACATTAAAGCCGAAATCAACAAGTGAAAGACTGATTATTATAGATAGATAACGCCAAAAACCATCGCCGTTGCGTATGCAGGTCACCGAATCAAATTAAAAGAATAAAAGATATAAGTAACATTAAAAGAATAAAAGATAATAAAAAAGATAAAAAAGTAAAAGTTCACCCGATTGCCCAAGTGTTAACAGACGCACAATACAATAAATCTTGATTGCGCGTCAGTGTAAGTATAGTTCTTTATTTATAGCTTAAGCTTAAAAAGAAATCTATCCCTACTTAATTTTTTTTTTGCAAAAATCCATCAATAGGTGCCTATAATAAACGCGAAAGTTTATAGATAAGAATGCATGGACATTTGATAGTTTGTTGATAGTCTTTAACGTAAAAGCTAGTAATTTTTACAAGCTTTTTCACCTGTTCCGATGTCCGCTTCCCGGCTACCAATTGAGCTAAAATTTTGCACACGTGTGTAAATACATTTGGAAATTTTCTAAGCATTATGTAAGCCACTGGATATTTCCAAACAATTTAGAGTAAACTAATTGTAAAACCCTATGATAAGAGTCCCAAACCTACTCGTGTATAGATACATAACAACTCAGTGTGGAAATATCGGTGTTATCGATTTAACGAAATTATGTCAGCTGATAACCAACTTTGAATAATTGATCCGCGTATCTATCGTACAGCTTACACACACAACAATATAATGATCAATCAATCATTAATCACTCAGTTTGCGCAATGAGTCGGCCGGTGGCCTCGTTTTGGCGTAGTTTTACTGTTTTTACTGCAATAGCAATTCTGTCGAAATTTACGTACTGTAATAAGTAGGTAGGTACTCCGTACTTACACCTGACTGAATCTAAAGACTGAATAAGATACAAATCGAAATTTTCGTCTTGGCGTTATATGGGCTCCCGTAGCTCAATAGCATAGCACCCAACCGCGATACCTGGAGGACGCAGGTTGCAGGTGCGATAATTGTATACGGAGGTATATCATAATTTCTAGGTATGTACCTAAGTAAAATATTTTTTCACTCACCATCCACCAGCGCAAGCTCTTGGACCTATAAGACAGCTATTTTTAAACACTCTGCCTTTTTGATGTAGACAAAGGATAAGAGAGAATCTTTATTTTCCAGCGATTAACCGAGCGTAGAAAAGATTGGGAAAGGTAAGAAGGTATAAAAAAGTCGAGACATTCCGGGAATGCCGAAGAAGTGGAAACTCAAACAGAGGAGTTTGTTACAAAAACAGTGTGAGTCGCGAGTTCAGTTGTTTTTTCCCATCTCAAACGTACTCTTTTACCTTAAAGAGTTTTCTTCTAAAATTATATGTGTGCTTGTGTACATCTGTTACTCTGTCACGATGCAACTAGTGAATCGATTTAGCTGAAAAGGAGACAAATTATATACATTGGATAAAACACTTTACACAGTTTTTGCGTGCTCTGTGAAAAACCTTTCTATATTACGCGGGTGGAGCCGCGGGCAACAACTAGAGAATTCACAAAAGCTTTCGACCGGATCGCTCAAGTTATCAGTCGGATAGTATGATCGCTCAAACATCGCTGTCACAGTTATCTAATGATCAATCAAACGGCAGATGGTAGCTTATCCTTCTATCTGACGGCTGATAGTGGTTGGCAGTTTTGCCATAAACTTCTGGCTATCGTAATATTTACCGAGTGAACTTCAGTTATTGCTAAAATGGTAGTTATGTTCCAATATTTGCTGAACTGATAAAAATAACTACTTATTTTAAAAGTTTGGGTTTTATAGTATCCATATCCACCATGGAAATTTTGGCCTCCTATTCGGTGGTTTAAGGATTCAAACTTCAGATGGTAGAATATCACTGTTTCAGCAAATCCCAGTCATGGCATGAGCAGGGAATAAATTAATTGTCCCCCGATTATGTCCTATGATGGGATAAAATTATTTTGTCCACACACTAAAGCACGACAAAAGGGGAAATAACACGAAGGCTTTTCGATTATCTCCACCTGAAATGTAAGTCCGTGCTCAGAGAGAAGATAAAATTGTAGGGGGGTAAACATTTTATCCTGTATACCTACTTTCACTCTAGTGCCTAGTAGCCTATATAATTTTTGGTTGTTTTTTTTATCGATTTCACAAAAAGATTATAAACACCGATTAGTAAACTAAGCACAACAAAAACATAACAAATCGGCCGGCAGATAAGGTCTGCTAGATATTTGATATTGAATAATATCGGGTACAAAAAACAAGTGACACATGGTACTGGTACTTCAGTCAGGTATTAGCTAATTAATCGATGTCACAAAATCGATACTACAATATCGATTACGTACATAGTAGCTGTGGTGGAAACTTGTTTACTGAAATATTACGTAATACTTACCTAGCGGCCAAAGTACCTGGTGGTAGGATTTTTTCCAAGAATTCAAATTCAAAAAATGATGAGACAAGCAAGCCGTTGACCTGATGTTAGGTGATACGCATACCCATGTCAGAAGTAGTGCATCCCAAAATTTTGCATTGCAATATCATACGATACACTGCACTGCGCTTATCATCCTGATCAGTTCTTAGTACTCATTTTGCCCAGTAATCACGTCGGCTACAGAGCCATTCAAACCGAAACGCCTACCTCACTCGGATGAACTCCGCAAGTAGACCTCCTACCAACAAGACTCTTACGATTCCGCCTGGGTGTCAACCCAAAATCTAGAATAACGAAGCCGAGGTCTCATACCTAGTTATTCAGTGATAGCCCTAGACTACTAGATTATCAGTGCCTAGTGCCTGCCTATACAATATCACTTTTTAATCACATCAGTACTATCTGAGTTGGTAATTGCACGCACTGTAGTAGGATCGTAAAACGTCAGATACGCGCGTCCGCGGCGCCTCCGCCGATAAAATAGTGGAAGCAGATAGGTCATGCTCGAGCTTTTGACGACTAGGGCCTGCGCGCACTGCAGAATATATTACGCTCGGTTCGACCAAAACATGCCACTTTTTTGTAAATTACTTGTAACAACTAAAACTTTTTAAAACAGGACTAGAGCTGTTTGCTGGTAAATACGAAACTAAATTATTTCTATTGTAGTTCACTGAATAAAGAAAGCGTGAGTTGCTTCATAACTTAAAATGGTTTCTACTTGATTTATGCTTTTGTTACTTGCTCACATGCATGCAATCAGCATCAACAAGAGCTTTTTATTCAAACAAAAACTATAAGGGAGCTGTTTCGGATTATAATCTGTATAGTTAATTAATGATTTCATGTCATCGTCTTTTTTTTACTATTGTGCTCAAAAGTTTTTCGCAAAAGGTAATGGTTTTAATACTTAGGTAGATAGTGTTCCGAAGCTTCAAAAGAAAGATGCTTTAAACCGAAAAGATCAGCGAATTCGACAAATCTCAACGTCGTTGCATGCTCAGTCTCGCCTTTATTTCCGTCCGTATCTTGCAGTTACATCGCAGCGAATCACCACCACAGTGTGTGTACACCTTACCAGTACATATTTTCTTAGGAAGCCTGAAGGCTTTAATCTTAATGCAGTGAATGCCTACTGCAGGCAGGAGGCTTTTATTTTATTTTTCAACATCGTGCGAGACTCCGGTGTAGTAGAAATAAGATACTGTAATGATAGTCCTACTTAACTTGGTAGGAGCCCTTTGCTACCAACTGTGATAAGCCCTTTTGTAGAAAGTAAAAATATGTTACATTGTGCTAAACTAGTGAAGCTTTAGTTTTCGTTAAGTATGACAAAAAAATGCAGTCAAAAATTAGGTACAACTTGCGTTGCGAATCCTTCCTTTACCGATACCCTTTCAATAATCGTTTTCGTTCTTAAACTTAATTTTCGTCAAGGCCTACTATGATTAATGACAACCAATCAGAGCGCCTGACAAGTGACAAACAACTGAAACCTTTGCTCTAATCAGATCCGCGACAAACTAATTAACGCATTACTTAATTAGCGGCTGAGGTGATAACATCGCTTACAATAAATAGTTGAGCAATTCATTTTGCTTATGACTTACAATCTTATAGCGCACGTAGATACATATCCGGATTGCATGTAAACGAACTCCAAAATAAAGGCTACTTCTTAAGTTTTTTATGGGTGAGAAAGACGAGACGTTAAAATTGATATTAAAACTAGTATAGGTAGTAGGTACGGTTACACAGCTACCCTGACAAATACGGTGCAATTCCGTATTCTGAGGGTGCATCATAAGTCATTGCGTTGCTGCAACAATCGATACTGTAATGCACTCAGCGGCCACCAATAGAATTTTGACAGATGGCGCTACTGTTTTCTTGTACGAAAAAGGTGTACGTAAATTGTTCGGATGCCCATATCCTGAGGTTTCTTATTGGTGTTCACGGTAAAATATTTGACAGCGTGGTGGTACCGTACGAACTCCGCAAGAAGAGCCCCACCTATGAAACGAGTTAGAGTATTATGAACACATGAGTTATTCGACAGTCATGATGCATTACCGCGTATGCCGCTGACAGATGGTAAACATGTAAGCAGTAAACACAATGTTTCTGAGCATCTCGCAGCTAGAGCGACCGTTAACAACGCGTGTTGTACGGGGCGCAACAAGTGGCCATTTGTAGCTGTCAGTCGCGACGACCCACGCGAGCGCGTACTACGAATTAGAACTTACTAGTTACTTGTTTACAACTCTGGGGTACAGCCAGCACAAGCAATATTGAGATTCTAGAAAGATTCCAAAATAAGGCCATGAGAACCATATTCAACATCCCGCCCTATATATGTAACAAAAACATACAAAAAGACCTCAACATAAGAACTGTTCGACAGGAAATAGAATCACACAATGGAAAATATCAGAAGCAACTCGCGGCTCACATATTAACTTGGCAAGCAGACTGGCGGGAGAGGGCAGTCTCCGCTTCTGTAGATTAAAAGGAATAGTGTCTCCGATCTGTCCCACAGATTCTACAGCCCATAGGAAGCTCCATCAAGGGACGGATACCTTGCTCGAAGCAAGAAATGACTGCTGCCAACAACCGCCCGGCCCAATATCCAACGATGACAGATTGCCGGGATACAGATTTGAAAAAGGAAAAAAAAAACTAGTTACTTGCTATTACTATACTGTGTATGGGCATGTCGCTTTTATAATATAGGTACTTACTTGGCTGCTGCACCGCTCGCGTGAATTTTGGTGGGTATCTCACAAATCGCGAGCAAATTACTACTGCAGAGACGTGCCAAGCGATTAGGGATGAGTTTACAAGTTAGCACCCTGACACTTTCTGCTCCATATTCACTTGCCATCAGGCACAATCGCAATCAAGTAATAACTATTATAGTAGAGTGTAAAAATAAAGGATGATTTTCTGTGACCATTCCCGCTTCGTTTTCCAACCTTCATACCTACTATCAACTAAATTTCATAGCGCTGTAGATAACTATAGATTTCTATAGTCAGTTTTTTCAAAATCCGGCGAAAATTGTGGATTTTCCGGGATAAAAAGACGCCATTTAGCAGGGATTTGACTACAGCCCCACCACGCTGAATGATGTTCTAGAGCGTAATGAAAACTTGTCTATCAAAAAGGATTCCCCAAAACGATTTCATGTTCAGCGTTGTTAGTAGTAAGGGACACTGACACCGGAGTATCACCAAAAGGTGTTTAATGAACAAAGTGTATTTCGTAAGAAACAAAAGTTTAGCTAACTCTGCATTTTTTCAGCGTAAAATAACCGTAAGTAACACGTGAACGCACTGCATGGAACCTATAACGACTAGCTCAATCAAAAAATAACCGGACAAGTGCGAGTCGGACTCGCGCACTGAGGGTTCCGTACCTACTACTACCGGAGGAATAAAACCATAAAAACCTTCTTGAACCGCATAACCAACTTATTCAACATTAAACAACTTCACCGCGAGTTAAATACGTGCAACGCCATCTGTCGTCATCAAAGTTAAACAAAATATTAGACTTGTTGAATATCAATTCAACACGTATTAAAAAAAACTACTCACTAGATCTCGTTCAAACCAATTTTTAGGTGGAAGTTTGCATGGTAATGTACATCATATATTTTTTTTAGTTTTATCATACTCTTATTTTAGAAGTTACAGGGGGGGGAGGGGACACACATTTTACCACTTTGGAAGTGTCTCTCGCGCAAGCTATTCATTTTAGAAAAAAATGATATTAGAAACCTTAGTATCATTTTTGAAGACCTATCCATAGATACCCCACACATATGGGTTTGATGAAAAAAATTTTTTGAGTTTCAGTTCTAAGTATGGGGCACCCCCAAAATTTATTACTTTTTTAAAATTTTGTGTGAAAACCTTAATGCGGTTCACAGAATACATCTACTTACCAAGTTTCAACAGTATAGCTCTTATAGTTTCGGAAAAAAGTGGCTGTGACATACGGACGGACAGACGGACAGACGGACATGACGAATTCATAAGGGTTCCGTTTTTTGCCATTCGGCTACGGAACCCTAATAAAGAGTGACTCCCGCAAAATCGGATAGGAGTGAAAAGACCGTCGAAATAAATAAAGCATCCCATCTCCCGGGATTAGTGTCTGGCAAGGTATCCCCGCGAGATGACGCGCCGACCTCCGGCTGATGTCCGGCCATCTGTCCGCGTCGACGTCCGTCTGGCCGGACATCATTTTCATTAGGCCACCACTCGCCTCCATTTATACTAATGTAGAGGTGAGATTGGGTCGGTGATCCTGTACGTTTTTCTTGTTGCGAAAAATAACGTTGGGTATCCCTATATCTTTGTTGCGGGATAGTGATGGAAGAGATTTGTGTAGTTTGAGTGTGTGAGTGATTGTTTTTCGAGTGACTTCTGTATTTAGTATTTATTGAAGCCATTTGATTCAGTTACCCCATTTACAATGACCCAGAATTTCAAAACACCGTTATGTGTTTTGAAATTCTGGGTTCGATAACTGAATATCTTCTTAATTAATGATTAAGGATTACCTGCATAAATATCTACCTTAGATCCGGTATTACGTTTTTTTTATTTATTCTCTCTTGATAATAGTACCTTAATCATATTTTGTGAGAAAAATAATCTTAATTCCCGAATTTATGTATTTTCATATTATCCTCTATAATTTAGCACTTGAATGCGATCTCACCTGCGGGGCTAGACAAAGTCACAGTCGTTTGGCGTTAACGCTAGTCGACAAAAATGTATGGACAAAACAAATGACTGTAGAAAAACCACGATAATAATTACTAAACACGCTGTGTTTGATACTGTTGGCTGTCATTTGTCAAGCGAAGTACGCTAAAGTTATCTACAAGGTCCGCGAGAACGCCAGCGAGCGTTCAAGTTGTCGTAGTCAATTATTCAAACACAGCGTGTTTAGTACTATTATTATCGTGGTTTTTCTACAGTCATTTGTTTTGTCCATACATTTTTGTCGACTAGCGTTAACGCCAAACGGCTGTGACTTTGTCTAGCCCCGCTGATGATCAGTGATGATGCAATCGAAGATGATGAAATCGAAGATGTGAATGCATCTTTGCTGTTAGAATGGCAACTAGCCTTAGCCAAAGCCACCCACCGGATCAGATCTAAACCAATTTAGAAATCATAAAACTCTATAGCGAGAATCGAACCCGCGACCTCACACTCGAATCCGAATGTGTGACGTGACACAGGATAATTTTTTTTAACCTTTTCAAATATAGAACAGTTAAACCTATAAATAAATACAAGAATAGTCAAAGTTAGCTTAGCTCTCGTTCCCTAGTTCGTCTAGTAGCCGTCATTAGCATAGGCTGGGGCAACTTGTTGCGTCTCGCGTGACGTCACAGCGACGACGTCACCGGCAGTCGTTCGTTACGCGCTTAGCTGCGGATCCGCGCTCATTTGTCTCACTCACTCAACCCACTGCGGCTGACGAGTCACTCACTGACTGATCACTAAGCGCTCTCAAGTTTCCATTACCCATCTACGTGTTACAAATTACAATACTTAGTTTTTCTTATAATACTTTATTCAGATGTCACGTGATAGTAAGTTTTTTCTTATAATATTTAACTACAATGTCACGTGATGGTAAGTGCCGAATGTCGATGCAGTCAAGATGTAATCGTACTAGCTTTGAAGGGGTACGCACTAAGCAACCCTTAACGGTTCATACACAGCATCGCACCGGAACGCTTAATCGCTTGGCAATGCATATTTGTAGGTTAGATGGTAACTAGCCACAGCCGCAGCCTTCCAACTATACCAACGACCCGGAGTCTAAGTACCTACTACTGGAACTAAACCATATCCTTTTGCTCGCCTTTATATTAGGTTTGTTATTTTTATGCATGAAGCTTCAATTTAACGCAACGCAGTGCTTGGGATTCAAACCTCCGACTCCCGATCTTGAGGCATTAATTAAAAGCAGAGAGACATCGCGATCCTCTCCCGATCTCTCCAGATCGGGAGGCAGACATCTGGGCCATCTGTTAATAAAATCTAGCCTAGACTCTTACCTTTATCATATTATGAAAATCTGTGTGAAATCATCCACAGACAATCCTACTCATTGATTACTCATTGATCAGTCTATACCTACACCACAATTACAGCACGTATTCCCGAATCATCCATCACATTACCCACTCATTAACCCACTCCAACCCACCCAAACCCCCTCTAACCCCCCCGACAACACGTCGCGGGATTTTGTTTCGCGCGTCACCCATCAATCAGCCACATCCTGATTGATGCGACGACACTCGCTTCATAAAGGTATTAATTTAACTTCCCCGCTGACATTGATTGATATTATCGATATTAATGTGATATATACTCGAATAATTACCCGGCGGCGTACGTCCGTATCGATTATTCATATCGGACGTACTGTGTAAGCGATAGCAGTTTTATAAGCCACTAGCTTTCTGGTCTCTGCTTTACTCAGGTAAACCTTTTATTTTCTGAAACATTATGTGTGGAAAATTTCAGCTTTCTGCGTCTAGTGTGTGGGCGCAGGAAACATAAGTCGATGTGTAAAGTTTTCTTTCTGTTTATTTTGAATTACAGGCCATAAAGCTTAAGAAAGGCGAGAGCACTGCAGTGCGTCGTAGAATATTGCAATGCAGAGTCGTGTGACGCCCTGCACTTGAATTGAATAAACGTTGCACATAACATCAAGTGAACTTGAAAAGCTTGCTCTGAACGATAAGTTTAATAAATTAAAGACTAGCGGACATGACCACTGACTATGGCCCGATCGTTTCAAATTTTCACTCAACACGATTAAATATTTGTCTCAACATAATATAAACAAAAGTGACACTACAGGACGAAGTGACGTACAGAAATTCTTTGTGGGGTTGAGTATACGTTTTTTAAACATGATTCAAAAAAAAGTTGTAACCACAATTATTAGGTACTTTTAAAAGAGCGAGTGCCGAGTTTTTTGCCCGTTCATCTCGGTGCAATACTGCTTTCCGAACGTGGCGATAGAGTTTGACATTTCATAAGGGTCAGCAATTTAAGCCTAGCTACATAATATTATGTGCAAGAATAAATATTTTGAATTTTTTGAATAGACGCTTAAAGATCATTTTTGTGTCTGTTAAAGTTTCTTGAAGCAACCAGTACAATGTCTCGACTTTATATGACATCATTCTGTTTGAAGAGTTGTAGGCTCCGGGTGGTAGCTTCAGAGACGCCAAAATCATTATTCGAAAACAACATCAGAAAAATTGAGTCAAGAAGATGATTACAAGAGTATGACTGTAATTTATTCTATTTGGAAGATAATTTGATGAGTTCTAAATAAAACAAAATTTCTTCCATAAGTACGGAATAGATTGACCTCGAAGGGTAAGCGCTCAGTCGCTTCAATAAAATATTCTTATTATGGTATGTCATTCCCCATAAACATCAGAAACTTATAGCGACGAAGATATTCGGACGTAGCATAAGTGGCAGATACGACAATGATGTAGATATCATACTTGAGTAAATAAAAAGAAGGAACCATTTGGCCAAATTTAACTTTTGTGTTTTTTTGTTACTTGTTGCCTACTACGCGTAAAAACTGTTCTTGCTGTTTGAACTGTTTTTGTTTCCATAGCAACTTTTATTTTACCAAGAAATAAAAATTACCTATAATAAAATGTAAACATACAAATATTCTGATGTCACAATAACAGCGTTTTGTTACAGAAAACACATATTTTAAAATTGTTTAAAGTAGGTAAATAATTAATTCAAAGATAATCCTCACACAAGAACAGTCAGGTCTGATGGTCTGAAAGCAGTAATCTTCTTGCATACAGTGTAGATTATATTTGAACAAACAACCTTTTTACGTCAAGGAACCAAAATCTGACATGACGTGGTCATTTGCATTTTCAAAATTTAAAAATTCGCTATAACTAATTTTTACGCTTCTTGCGATCCCAACGCCATTTACGTTTGTTACTTAGTTCGTGTGCTTTGAGCCGCTCTACAGTTCAATTCGATATCTCTGTTTAAACGCCTACCATGTCAGCGGGTGCCAATTTATGACGTACAATCTTCAACATTATTAAATAAAGCCATAGACGGTCGTTAGCCTCGTTTAAAATTACTATCAACGGCGACACAAGTATGTAATATCATTATTTATTAGCGATGTTCACATTTGACGAGTAATAATCATCAGTTTTTTATAGATTTAATCATAATATCTATCCCAAGACTTGGATATTGAACTTCGAATAATTATAATAAAAAATCTATAATTTGATATTGATAACTGAGTATTAGAATTATGTAAACAAAATGTTTAAGATTTTATACTAACTTAAACGTAAAAAAAATTTAAACACAGGTTACCCTTGCGACAACGCCTGTTTTCTTTGGCGATGTTGTTTTGGTTACCAATGCTTTTTGAACGAAAAAAAGAGTTGTTGAGCGACCGAATGGCGTAGTGGCAGTGCTCCTGCTCTCTGCGTCGGAGGTCGTGGCTTCAATTCCCACCACTGGAAAATGTTTGTGTGATGAGCATGAATGTTTGTCCAGTATTTGGGTGTATATTTTTAATATAATGATAATAATATTTACTATACCTATATATTTAAACATTTTTTTATTAAATAATCAGTTATCTAGTACCCACTACACAAGGTATTGCTTACTTTCGGGCAAGATTGCGATGATACACATTTTTTGCTGACTGTACAAAGTTACAAGCTTGTCCGCGTCACTGTACTCGTACGTACTTACAATACATATACTAATATATTTCCTCGTGTCTGTACTGTAGTGCAAGTAAGTACGCAAAACATCTAGTGCTTGTAGTGCAAGTACGCAAAACATCTGACGTACAGTTGTAAAGAGGCGTGCTGATCTATGCGCTATTCACGCGCCTCGCTCCGAGCGAGTAGCGATAGCAAAAACGAGAAAATGAAAATTGAAAATATCTGACAAAAAATTTATGTTTTTTTTGACAGATAAAATATTAGAGTGCCGTTCCAACGATGTTCAGTGACTGTACCTACCGATCCTATTTCTACAATCCATTTACCAGTTTTCTATGGCGACAGTAATTATTATTATTGTAGAAAATATAATATATGAAAAAATGCTAAATTTGGATTCTTGATCGCGCTTTCTGTTTCTACATTTTACTTAGAGTTACTTTAGTTTTATCATTTTTTTCCAGATATATCAGAATACCAAGAATAATAATAAAAAACATCAACTATGATAAAATTATCCTTGGTAAATCTGTTTTAACAAAGTGATATCTCATACTAGGAATCTTTCTAATCCCTAGATCGTAAGATAAAATGAGGTAAAACAGCAATTAGTACGTTTAATTTTTAAACCGAAACACTTGTACACCGATTACACTTATTTTCGTATTATTTTGTTGATTGATAACCTTTTTAAGTCGCCGAAGTCGGATATCAGATATTTTCGATAAAATTTCCTATCATGCAATCTTGATTATAATTATTATTTTTAGGAAAAATACGATTAAGTAGGTTGCCAACAGGAGTAGACAAACCCACTTTAACTCCAAATTAGCAACATTAAAACTTCGCTAAGAAATAAATGAGTGCATATTTCAATTCCCCTCGTGTTGGCGGAGTACTTGATGAATGATATCGCAGTGAAGTATGTCATGGCAAAATACGGTCTATCTAATTCTAATAACGGTTATTAATTCATACGTTCTTATCTTAAAGAAATCAAGTCAATTATGTTTCATTTAATATCAAGATTAAGCTATTTAATAAAGAGTTACATAATATTTTCATGTAACGAAAGTCAACTTTATCAGGTAAAAAAGTTTAAACAATTGGAGGATAAATTGAAATTTCCAAAAGTGGATCCAAAAAGTCGAACACTTAAACATTCTATAGTAAAACTGCAAGCCCACGAATTTCAAAAAGAGTTTAGTATCATTCAAAGCATTTGGAAGTCAGGTTCTGAGATGCTTAGTTTATGCTCAGAAAGGTAGTTGCAGTCTGCAGAAAAGAATTTGAAGGAACAATAATGGTGACGAAAATAATTAGATACACTTCATTCCACTTTATGTAAGATGTCTCTAAAAATGAAGCCACCATAGTCATAGACATATTATGCTAGTTTAGTCCCTAAACCATCTTTGAACAACATGATCTGTTAGTAAATCAATGAAATTTTAGATCTTATTACGTTTTTCAAGATTTCGTCTGTGAATCTAAGGGAAGAAGATCTTTGCGAAGGAAAAAACAGTGTTAGAAATGCCAAACTCTCGTTGCTGTCGTTACGTTTGATCCAATCCAACTTGCCAATGCCAAGTACCTGCTCTAACACCGCTCCAATGGGCGGAGACTGAGTCGAGTTTTGACCAATGACTCGGCTCCGTGCGGGCAAAACTAATTATACTGATTTATGCTCCCATTGTTCATTGTTGTATGTCTTTCTCGGGCTATGCGCTTTGCATGCATATGCATCGTGATGCATCGCCTATCAACTTTTGTTTTTCTGACAGTACCTAGCTCCGCAGGCGATGATCAGATTTCGGCTCGCTGTTTTCCGGTGTGATTTACTTTTATGGTATTACTTTTCTCTGAAGTTAGACTTAGATATTAGTTCAATCGCTCTATAATCTAATAAGAATTTATAGTGTATACATTCTTGTCTTTGGCCTACTTATTTGTTCGTGTGTATTAATTACAAAAACACGTGCCAAGTTATACAAAATTCCATAAAGGCAAAGTTGTTAACCTAAAGATCTTCAAAAGTAAAACTTTTTCTCAAGCGAAGTCACAAGTAATGACTAGGTAAAAATGTACTCAAAGCAATTTTACCAGCTCCTTACCTACTTCTTTCACGATCTTTTGAATAAAGTTATTCGACTAGGTCCTGCGTCCTGCCATGCATAACTGATTGATTAATTCTGATTAGAAACTACACGTATCTACCCTAATAGGATTTCTTTAATAACATAGGTAGATCTCGCTATAATGGTGTAGGTACACCATGTTACATACATAGTCATTAAAATGTAGGGTGCAGCTTGGTTCATTTCTAGTTATTTAAGTATCTACGAAAAAACTGATTATCTCCATACAGTTTCGAACTTTAGCGCAATTAACTAATACTAAATTAATGCCCAAAACATGGAGTAATTCCATAGTACAAAGTAAGATTATTATTTTGAATTATTTTCCTTTCACAAACAAAAATGCTTAACAGGTTTAAGAAGCGAAATGTCAAAAGCAATCTGTGAACGCCATGTAAACTTGGGTATTAACTCCGTTTAAGATAGTAGATACCTGTCAATATCCACCAAACGTATTCCGCGTTGCGAAAACAGAGCAATCGTAAACACAGGCTGCGCCCGCGCATTCACCTGTCGCTCGCACGTGGGCGGGGCCGGGAATTCGCGGCACCGAAAAAAAAAACAAACAAACAAACAACTTTCGCGCTTTTTTCTTTGCCTGTCATCGGGCAGGGGAATTCGGGTGCGATATTTTCTGCGGTCGGAATCCGAAGGCTGTGAGTCGAGTTGAGATATTTATTCCACCGTCGTTGCGAGATTTATGTGACAAGTTCTGACTTTTTTCTCTCTCGCATTGAATTTATTTGAAGGGTCCTTAATCCAGGTAGTGCACCGGATGAGGGCCGTTCCGCGAACCCGCTGGCGGTTTTGATGTGATTGTCGTTAGTCACGAGTTTGGCTGTATTTTACGCAACCTTTAAATCTTAACTATATTAGCGTCTCAGTGTTCACTACTGCAACATTGTGGGAAGAAAAGTTGGAGTTCGGAAGAGTATTCCAGATCTTTGAAGAGTGAAACAAGGCATCCGAGTACTTAGATACTTCGTCTAACAATCGCAAGCTCGATCTTATTTTTAAAATAGATAGCATAATTATCACAGGGAAAGGTGACTGACTAAATGAGCGATCAATGCATAGCTCAAACTACCAGGCAGATTGTGCTATAGGTAAAAAGTCACAAATAGCTAACTATCCTCTAAAAGTGTTCAATATCTGAGGGGGAAATAGGGGGAACGAAAGTGAGGCCCCGCACACCGCGGGCGACCACTAGTATCCAACAATTTTTTGTTTGATGTTAAGTTACGCTTTTATGGCCTGATATTTTGATTTATACGTATAGTCCAATCCTTTGACTGCAAACAATTTTTGGAATCAGCAAAGTAACAATATCGAGTTTAAAAAAATTAATAAACAACCAATTAGAGAAACAAAATCTGCCGGGCCAGCTTGTAAGATAATAAGACTATAAATAAAGAAACACATTAAAATTGTCTCATGAATTCAGCCACAAAAATCTGTCTCCATCATAATTTTTATCACTCGTATGAAGATCAAAACCCATTGATGTGGCGCTCGTATTTCTGTATATTTCTGTATTGATTAGAGACTTGTAAGATGACACAGGAAACCGTTGGTGACTAGAGATGGTGACAAAGTGACAAACGGTGGTCGGTGGATTTTGGCTCGTGAGATAGGAATAGCTCAACCCTTTGTTGTTAGATGAATGAACTGGATGGAAATGAGTTTTAAAAATGAATCGTATTTTTTTTCGTGTGAACCTCTAAATGCACTGTGGTAGTATTTAAGACTATAAAACCCTGTTTTTTTCGGATCAAAGCGGGATTCGTTATTTTGTGGAAATGCGAATTTAATAATACCTAATCAATGAACTGCAAAAAGCTTTTCTCTACATACCTTTTGCCCCGACAGAGATATTGAATAATTATACAAATACACTTTGCCCAGTCAACATAGATATAGTACAGCGATGGTTCTTCTCGAAAAGTTTAAAGAAGTCCACAGAATATTAGTTTTTCTGATTTTCGGCACTCACCACAAATGCAGCTGTACTAAATATTTTAATGATACTCGACTGAAATTGTTCTCGGTAATCTGTAATCGAAGCAATGCTCTTGTAATCCGTCAGACATTTTAATTACTAATGAAAATAAATGAGGTACTTATACAGTGGCTACGTTTTAACTTATAATCCATCAAAATAAGCATCCAATAGGATCGCGTGCTAGACTGAAAACGATAGTGAAAACAGGTCAGTTGGCAACTCAGTAGGTCGCACGCCGTTGGTAGCAACAATAACACAAGTAAGGTAATACAGACAAACCTACGAGGCGAGGGTTGTCGTTGAATAGCTTCTGATGATCAAAATTGATCGTAGAACTACGATTATGAGTAATGACTCTTATTTTGTGATAAGTACTTAAAGGTCAAATACCTATATGGGTAAATTCCTTTTACATCAATATTGTTTTTATAAGTGTAGCTGTATGAATAGGTCAAGAAAGTAGTTGTACATTATGAAGCCTGTCAAAACGTGATTTTCAATTGGTATTGATTGTTTAAAACGTATGTTCATAACATAGGTTTTAAACAATCAATACCTCGTCATTGTTACAGTTTTTTAATGTTTGTTACGTTTTTACGCAATCGAATCTGCTAGGGTAAAGTGAAAAAGTCAACGCTTGTACAGTGTACACCGTCACATTTTTTTTTTCTTTATAGCAAAGTGTGTTTGTATCTATGTTACTTTATATATTTGTTTGAAGGGTCCTTAATCCTTATATAAATATTTCCAATATAAAAACGTGTCAAATTTTAAGTCGTTTATAAAGTGTGGTCGCCACGACACATAATCGTGCAAACGTACTTAGCTTAGCTATTCATGTATTATTGCCCATAGCCAAGTACGTCGCTGCTAGGGCGTGACTTGTAAACCAGATAACAATTCATATTTACCGTCCCAGTTAAGATAAGGAGATTTCTTTGTTTTAGCACTGAGATAACTCTAGAACTAATCCTTGCGCAAAATTGTCTACATTTCATTAACGTGCACTGAGGTATATTTCTTTTGTTATGTACAATTTACAAGTGTATTGTTATACCTAAGCAGATATTTTGTATTATTTTTCTTCTTAGGTTCTGAACTGTCTTTATTCTAGTCTGCAGAAAGTCTCGATCGCGATTGTTTGTTCAAATGCTACCCTCCTAAGTTAGTGCCAAGACTTATAACCATAGCATCAGTGTAAACTTCGTATGTAGACATTACATGAAATGACTTCAAGAACTTTTAATGAAGAAAAATCTTTCAAGTTTTATTTAAATAGGAGTAAGAGTAACCTAGTTGTGACAGATCTAGATTGAATATGTTATTAATTTCAGATATTTATGGTTAAGATATTGCTTTTGAAGTGCGAGTATACTCGAGTGATGGTAAAACTCACATCGAGTTAATTTTGTATTCGAACTCATTACCATAACGCGAGTGCTTACGACTGCCAACAATTCGAGAGTATCAAGCATGCACTGTGTACGAGTATTTTATGAAACGGATTGGAAATACCTAGTTACCTACGAAGAACAAAAACGGAAATTGTACTGAAACATTCTGTATGGATTCTTGTGGTCGAGATATTAATAAATCCTTAACCTTACATGGAAAATGCAATAAAGAGACAGATAGCTAAGACATAATCCGCCATACTTTAGTAACGCACCGCACTAAAGGTCATAATATTCCCACTGGTATGAAACGTCAGGCGCGGGAGTATTCGAGTGGCGGTCACACTCACGCCGCGTTCAATTTCGTATTCGATCTCATTACCATAACGCGAGTGCTTGCGACTGGCGAGCGCCTCGCGACCATGCACTGTCCATTCCCGCAACACACTGTTTGGAAATACGACGAACTTTAGCAAAACATGAAAGATTATTTTCCTTTCAAATATGTTTAGAATGCCATTCTTAACATACCTCCATGTCTCCAATTGATAATTAATAAGTTTTATTTCAGTGGATTAATTAAATTTTATTTACTCAATAATAAATACAAAAAGGCCACTGATACGTCAAGTATACCTACCTAATGCTATGCAGTGGAACAAATGCAAATCATAACAGCTTTTACTAATCAACAATAGTCTATGTTTACATGTAGTATTTGTGCAGCGAAGCATTTCACCAACACAAAACCATGCAACTGACTCCTTAATTCTACACTACTTAAAGCCCTTCTGTACTATTTACTGTTGGAGTAATAAGATTATAGATTTAAGCTAACTTCCTTCAATAATCAGAGATACAGCCATATCAATAGCCCCAAGCAAAACTGGTGACGTTCAAGCGCAGAATCTAAAACTTAAAATAAGTAAGCAAATACTCGCCGATATCCTTCGCGGTATATCCCACACCATGCAGTGCATAGAGTTTAATACATCGAGATGCGCATTAGGAGCCGTCTTCAACTCGCGTATATCGAGTTTCATTACCATAGCGCCTGCTCGAGCGCTCTCCACCTCAGCACAGACTGGCCTTCCTTCTACACGCTCCGAGAGATACGTAGATTGTATAGAATAGCTAACTTATAGTTGTGGATCGGATACTCGAGGTATACGCGAAAATGACAAAAAGTAAACAATTGTAGGGACCTACTAAGTACAATGTTATGATTTGATAGAGCCTTGCAGAGCTCTTTAAAAACATTACAACAACTTATTATGATATTCAAGAACTACAAACTCGTATGTAAAATGTAAACCCGACTTACATATACTAAGTATCATTGTTTTAGAAGTCATCAGTTAAAATCGCAGTCAAATACATTCTTGTAACTTAAAAATTGGTTGCCTGTAAAGTCGGTTTACTGACGATAGTTGAACGTGACAACGTCTTCTTTGTCGCTCGTTCCGCGCTCGCGAGATAACGCCGGTAACGCCGCTTGAGCGAGGTAACGCCGGATGAGTCATGTTTTTTCGTGCGTGCAACCGGCTCTATCGATTTATAAGACGTTGTCACGTCAAAACGTATATTAACTTAAACGTTATATACGTACAAGTAATGATGTGATTGAAGACCTCCAGTACTGGAAATTACATTAATATACATACAGCCTGGCGATTCAGGTAACGCGTTGGCTGCATTTTGTGAAGTGAAATTGTTTAAAATTTGGTCTTTAGGTTGACTACACGTGCACCGACCTCTACCATACTCCCGCTCCCCCGATCACGCCTAACACGTTACGCCTACGTGAAGTCTGTTGGTGAAGTACACTCAGTGTATCAAAACATTACGCGAATCGCCTAACAGGTTAGTGTCCAAACTAATTTGTATCCCTGACCGCGACCGCTATCTCTAATTCCGCTGAGCGGCAATATAATAAGGGGTGACACGTTCCATTACACGGTGGCTCTCATAAATACCTTATTGGTGTTGCGAGGTCCCCACCTTTCTCATTACGCTCCTTTAGAGATCATTAGTGGGTGATAAAGTGATAAAATGCGGTCGCACTCACGGCCTCCGAGTCGTTGCATCGCTCGCTTTATATTCAACTTCACCCTCCCCACCCTTTACCTCTTTGTATTCATTATTACTATTGGTTTTAGATGAATACTTTAACCAAACTAACTAAAGTTCTAAGTGTTCTTAGTGAAGCATTTCAAAAGATAATCAGATTGCAGCTTATTCGACTTGTTTCTTAAATTGATTTTGTGTGTATTTACTTTCTCGTTGTTTTTCTATGTTTATGGGAATGCAGATGGATTGAGTTCTCCATTTAAAAGTAATAAAGTTTATAATTCAAGAATTAAATCATAATGAGAAATTCTTCTTCGTTACCTTAGGTGAAGTACTTGTTAATTTCAGGTGACTCTGATGCTTACCTGAAACAAAAACATAAAATTAATACAAATATTTTGAATGTCATAATTGTGGTGCATAATCTGGTGTATTTGCTGGAATAATAACGAATGGACAACAGATTTCATTTCACGTTTTGGTCTACTTTGGTGATAAATCCTCTGTCACACAACAGTGGTTTATCGTACGATGACAATGGTGAAGTTCACCGAGGTAGCAAAAATTCTTCCTGGTGCTATTCCATAAAATAGAAAGATTCTTATTCTACGATTATATTCGCTAATTCACAACGATCATTCTAAATGAAAGCCATCCGGTGTACTCAAAACACTTTCACTTAGATTCAAATTTTCAATTCAATTCAAACATTTAAAATTGTTGATACGTAAGTACACATAATTACATGATGTTTAGGTCACTTTTTCTGCAGAAGACTCTTGTCGTGGATTTTGTATCACCGGTATCGCCTCTTAATTTATGGAGTGTGAACGATTGATTTGTAGGTTTAGGAGGGCACTGTTAACGGACGGGCTTGTATTCTTTGATTGTCACTAAGGGAATATGGTTCTTAGTTGTATGCAGATTTAGCTCATCATCATAAAAGTGTACTAAGGGTTTCACAAATGAATGTAATATGATATCTGCATAGAAATCTCCAGCAGCCTCTAATTGTCTAATGAAGCCGTACCGAGCGCCGCCATGCCAGGGTCCTGAGTTATTCGATCGTGGCTCAGTCCGAGTGCCCGGTTATGGGAGCGTTCTAAATAAAGGAAAAGGACAATAGCCGATCGCATGTCGCCGTACGCAGAATGCGACTCGTTAAGTCGCCTCGGACGCGAATTTAAGAGACAGCTTCTAAATATCCAGTGGCGGCGTGCGCATGCGTCGCGAGATCTGTATCGCGCGCACAATACCGGCGACGTCACGACGCCGACCAGATATATGGACGGGCCTGTGTTTTATGGTAATGCGCGAGACTAGCCAGTAGCCAGGGGATCGCGGGTGATGCAGCTTCGGGTACCGGAGTCTTGAGTAATTATAACGGAAGAGAGCTGCTGCTCTCACCAGGGCTAGCATGCGCGCGTAGATATATAAGGTGTTGTCAAATTATCTGCCACCGTTCCAGGAGGTGAATGTGCCATACATATACACTTCAAAAGTGAAGAAATCTCAGTCACCGGGCTCAATTTTTCTTTAACTAAACATTATTAACATATCGCATCATGTTGCATAAACACGTCCATCAGTCAAACGAGTTGAGTACATGTTTAGTACAGTTATCGCCTCGTAACGGAAATCAGCTGTTCGGGCGCGGCGTGAGAGCGTTGACCTTGGGTTGCAACGTAATTTTTAATTAAAAATAAAAAATAAAATATTGAGCCTGGGGACTGAGATTTCTTCACTATTGAAGTGTATACGTATGACACATTCACCTCCTGGAACGGTGGCAGACAATTTGACAACACCTTATATGTCTCTCTACTTTCGTCGCTCTCTTTTTTCTTTCTGATCCATATTGATAGATAGAAAAGAAAGCGACAAAGGTAGAGAGACTTGCTCTCTACGTGCGCATGCTGCTTAAGCTGGAGAAAATCGAGAAATGAAACTGGTCGACCGATTCGTTCCAGATTGCTCTTACATCACTTTCGAACGAAATTCAAAAAATGTATGGGATAGTCACTAACCATAAACAATTATTGGTTTCTTTCTACCAAAGCTATACAATGAGCGAATCTCAAGGTTCCTGCACAAATTGACGCTGTGACATATGACTATAGCTGCATCGGAGCTACAAAACAGAATATCTCCAAAACAAGTTCTATTACAATTTTTGTTCCGCAAAAATGCGTCAGTTTCTAAAAACCTAGTAATGAATAGCAAGGAAGTATGTGGCAGATTGATATTTAAGAGCAAGATGATGACGTCTGAGATTTTTTTTTTAAATACAAAATATTATCCTAGTCTCCGTATACTTTTTCCATTTACAAGATTCAGATTCGTAAAGATTCAGCCTCCGAGTAGAGGATGGACGTTCAGACGGACGACATAGTAAGTGCAGTCAAACTTCTTCTTGAGTTATAGAACCCTAAAATGCTTACAGCCGAATAATATTAGGCATTCCGTAAAACAGCTTACAGAGTTAGAGTAATTTCAGTTAAGAATAATCCAGATGTCACCGCTGAAGTAATTGGTTTTCTCGTTGTCTTCAACGCATTGGAGCCTAATCAAGCCTAAGGACTGGGTGTAGGATTTAAAAGTGCTTATCCCTCCACTCTTTTAACATCCCTCCTAAACCTACAAATCAATCGTACTCCCGCACTCCATAAATTAAGAAGCGATACCATCGATAAAATATCCACGATGCACAACAGTTTTCTGAGGAAACAGTGACTTAAAAAAGAATAGAGCCTACGAGTATATTATAAGTTCTACGTATCAATATTTGTTTTTAATTATTTTCATAGTTTTTAGTTGGAAAAGTTAAATAAAGTCAAATTCCCGCTGAACTGTTTTTCGTGCCGCTTTCAACTTTACAAAAAAAAAAGTGATAGGAACATTAGTCATATTATGCACCTTTACACCAAGTAACAGATTCTCAATGTTTTTCGAACTTTTTATTGTCTCAAACTTTCCTTTATTGTAAGTAAGTGAGATCGACAAGCGTATATTAGAGCCACTTCTGTTTTGCAAAATCTCAAACTAAACTAATTTGACGCGTCTTAAATAATGCTAGGTATCTTTATCCATTTTGTACAGGATAGCTCTATTTTAGAGGAGTCAAATTAGTCTTTGTTTATAGATATTGAAGGCCTTGTTTAGATTTCGCAATTGCGCCTCAAGAATCACGATCCGCGAGCAACTGCGTATCTCCGGCATTTATATCAACGGTTGAAACAATGACCCTAAATTATTGGGGCCGCGTCGTTTATCGGTGCTCCTTTTTTTCAGCCTCCTCGGCCCTCCTCGGCCTGCACAAATGAGACCGGGCAACTTATTAGGTTCAAGAATTCCGCAGATCGACATCCGCGATAGCGCGAGCGGGGACGCGTCGCCGGCCGGACGACTACTCGTTAATTATTCCACTTCCTCGTGTGACGCGGCAATGGACCGCGTGTCAAGAATGAGATACGGGGTCTCTTTCTTTCTTTATCGGTGTTTATTTTTCATGATACAATGAAAATTATAATTTCAATTTTGAGTACTGTAGGGCTAGTCAAGTTGTTGGAACGCTTCGAATTTCGAATACCTATATAAAAATAGATAAGATTTTAGGATAATCTTTTTAAGAAGCATGAATTAATCTTAATTCCTTAAACTCTGCTTGATCATAATATACAAAGTTACAAATATATTATATACAGAGTTAAATTTAAAAATTAACATAAAATATGACTTGAAGACCTTAGTTTCAGCTTGGCAATCAAATTGAATTCCATTCATATAAAACTCGCGCTCGCAAATATTATAGGCAATAAACAACCATTCGAGTCGTGATATTGTCTATTAAAGCACTAAAGACAGACCAAAGGCAATAGGAGGTGGGACGTTTGAGCGGTTATAATTTAGTGGCGCGGCTTGCCACCCGCGTTAATGTGTAACTGTATGGTCTCTTAAGGTCCGGTTTCCACCACCATCGGTTCCACCGCGGAGAGGTGACGAGACGAGAGAGTAGATATGTTTTGCTTAGCTTTGGTGGAAATTAATTGAAGCTACGCCAAGCTAACATCTCTCTGCTAAACATGTATCTGCTACACATCTCTTCGCATTAGTGGAAATAACCAGACAGCTTTGCAGCAGATCTGCTCTCATCTCCTTTCCTCTCCGCTTTGATGGAAACCGGTTCTGAGGCTGAATTTGGAGGTCTGCCCGCCAAATTCAGACTTATGGTAGTGAAATTGCGAGAATGGCAGTAATCTAAGTACCTTCTCTAATTTGTTAAATTCACAGGTAAGTGTGTTTATATAAAAATCTTTGCAACCGAAAATGTTATCGTGGGTGCTAATATAAAATGCAGCATCGCTAAATCTATGGAACGCTTAATCCCTTGGCACGTCTTTGCTGGTAGGGTGGTAACTAGGTTGAAGCCAGACCAGACCCAAGCCAATTTAGAAATGACAAAATTCTAAATTGATCCATGGTGGGTACCCACGACCTCCCATTAGTATCTGAGCACGCGCCACTGCGCCAGAGAGGTATTCTAATTTCATAATGGAACAAAATTTGCCGCTCGACATGTTCCTAACCTGATCTAACTCATCTGAGCCATACCATAAACACGAGTTACCATAGAGTTTTAATACAACACTCAATAACTCCCTGAGGCGGACTCATTGTACATTCAGCAGCGACGCTCACGATCAGCCGTCACCGCCGCGGCCGTAACTCCAGCGCGGCATCCGATACGTCCATGTAGAGGCCTAACTCAATATGTGCATCACGATGTACATTGTACGCTTATATGGAGTGCTCCCGCCCAGCGCCCAGCGCCCAGCGCCAGCGGCCAATCCTATCGCGCATTTTAATGCTCATTGTATGTATATTCCCGGAGACGCTGCGAATAAATTGAGTTTTCTGTAACGCGTTGACGTCTCGGGACGCCCAGCGATCGGGTGAAGGATTTAAAAGCCCATATAGGCCTTATCTCCCAGAACCTGAATTGCAAAGCGTCTACAGGCTGGTGAACGTTCAAAACAGTGATACAATCAGAGTTTTTAAAGTGGAGTATGAGGTCTTCTGAATATTTTAAGTGCCTATACATTTTTCATAGAAGCAAGAAAGTAGCAAAATCTCTCGAAATTCCTACGAACAACAGAGTCCCCAAACATATTTTTCGGGGCCAGTGCACGGGTGCCATTAACGTGAGTGTCATGTGAGTTCTATGAAGGACGACAACAAGCCGGCATGCCTTAGAGTTCATCCCAATATCCTCAAAGGCGTGCGTAGCCCACCCACTCGCACTTGACCAGCGAGATGGGCTATGGTCAAACCCCTTATTCTACGAGGAGACTCTTGCTCAGCAGTGGAACTAATAACTAAAGAATTGACGAAGATCTGCGGTTTCTAACATCCCTTACAGATAGGTCGCATTGCAGCAATATATTATCTCTTTCCATCAAATAGACCCATAGCCAGTAGAGGATAATTTATAAATAAACTGATGATGATGATGATGATGATGCGAAAAAATGTCAATAGCGAAATTTGTTGCCATAAAGAATCTTCTTACAATAAATAAGAAAGGGAGCCTTTATCTAGCTTCGGAACCTTAATAGGCCGCTGCTAAAGAGAAAACAAGAGGTTCGCGAGATTTGTCAATTACCCGTCGTCGCCATCTTGTAAATGTCACCGCGCTCGACCAATTACGACGCGGCGTGCGCGCAGCCGTCAACGCAGCGCCATACACCCTCTGCCATTTATAGAGGCGTATCTCGCATCGCGCGGCGTTCCAATTAATGCTAATCCGATATTGAAAGGCTGAGGTATAAATTGTCGACGAAGACGCATAGGCTGGCCCTATCTACTGTAAACCCAGACTTTCAGAGGGTCTTCTTTAATTGAATTATTGATAATATGGCGTCTCCTTAGCTCATAATTATGGTGGAAAAAAGTATGTGACAACGACGTGTCCTAAACTTTAGGAGTTTAGGGTGTTTACAAGTTGGGAAATTAAAGGCAAGAGGGAACAATAGTGATTTCCAGATTCATATAAATTGTAATAAATCATAATAAGTTTTTGACTCCACAAAACAGAAAAGCAAGGATAGAAGATTTTCGACATTTTTCTTTTTATAACAAAGTAAATTGAAGCCATGGTTAAGACCTGCCTTAATAACCTTTGCATAAACTACAGCAAACTTACTTTACATTAACAATATTACTTAGTTTTACAAAACAAGTCTAAGGAATCTAAATAGGCAGATATTGCATGCAAATTCCTAGTGTAATTACGAAACACGCTGTTAAATTTGTCCGGAATCAAACCCGTAGCCCCGTGTTTCCGAGAACCTAGCTTATTAGCGAAAGAAGCGTTTATAGAGGCGTCGCATGCAACCAATTTTATACCAGCTCGGTTAACTGACATTGGACATGACGTGTTTATTGGTGCAAGTGTTTGAACCAAGACGAATTACAAAGACGTGTTGCTTAAAAACTTGGCCTCAAACATCTGCTTAGAAGGAATGCTCCTATTGGTATAGCCTATTTAATATTCATCAGACCTTATCCTTTCTTATATCTGTGTCTCTGTACCCCAGCTAAGTATAAATAAATAAATAAATAAATAAATGCTTTATTACTCCAAAAACAACATAAATCGTCTTAATAATACTAAGTATTCTAAAGTTACTTCTAAAGTATTTCTATAATCTGTGCCAATTTATAGTCTTTCTCTTTGTATCTTTTCCTCCGGTATGTTCGTTAATTGTGCCTAGTGCCTACTTATCTACCTACATCATTTCATCTTCTATTTTCTACTCTTTTGATGCCCATCCTATTTCTCCTACTCCTGGTAATCACGGTTCTTGCCAGACCACGCCAGCGCAGGCAGCAATGTGTTTGTCGCAGGGAAATAATAAAATATCCTCTGCAATATTGATAAGAACAGTCAAAACATTTTACGCGTGATTCTTAGCTACACTCCTGTCATTGAAAATGACGCCAACAAAACATATTATTACATTTAATTACTTGGGATAGAAGATGGAATGTTCTTTTAACTCTTTCAAACATTTATAGCTTACTTAATATAATAGATTTTAAATAAGTATAAGAAACAATATAAGGCTTGTCATCATAATTTTTTTCTTAACCAACAGATACAAAAAAGCACTTCCAATTTCCTGTCCATAAGGGGTGTGATGGATCAAGACATGGCGACTCTGCGGCGCGACACTGACGTCTGTGATCGATCCGCGCTCTGACAATCTATCCATCAATCATTACCGCTAGTGTGGTCGCACCTTTATTTTTTTTAATATTAGCCATGTTCTTTTGTACTTCATCATTGACCATGTCAATACTGATGATGGGTTTCCCTCAGATTCACTGTATACCTAGTTCTGTGCTCTGCTAATTGACATCTACACTGGACAGGGCGGACGGCGTGAAAAAATGTCGCCAGTTTATCGGTGCCTATAATATCAACAGTATAAGGCCACGCTGTAGTTCGCTCAGCAGTCATCTATAGAATTTTGACAGGTGGCGCTACTGTTTGCTTGTACGAAAAAGGTTTACGTAAATTGTTCGGATGCCCATATCCTGAGTTTTCTTATCAGAGGCTCTGGTTCATTCATTCCTATGAACTGACTATGGTACTTACCTTGGTATCGAAATTATCGTCTCGGGCTCTCGTACAGGGTTACCATATCCCGGATATCAGGATTTTAGGTAGCTCATTAATAGAGCACTCAGACGCGATAGCGAGACGCGGGTTCAAATCCACAGGGTACGATAATTTTGATACGTACTCATTAATTTGTCTGGCCCACCACATTGCCAACGTATACGTAATGAAAAACTTCGTACACCTTTTAGAACATCAGACATTCAGGTCCAAGTTATAATGTATGTAAAGCGTGGTGGTATTTTCTATGAGAGAGAGAGAGAGAGAAGATCGAACAGAAAACATCGTGAGGAAACCGTGTTACAGTTTTACCGCAGCAGTTGACCAGCTTTGTTCAACCATATCCTTCTCCTTCTAAGAGGAATCGTGATCAGTAGAGAGCCGGCAATAGGTGATAATGACGATGTAAATGATGAGATGTGTGTGTGTATGTGTGTATTACCATCTTTATCTGCAGTATCCGATATGATCGATGGCGCTCCCTCGAGCCAGGTAAACAATAACACGGCCCTCTAATTGCCACCTACCAACTTTTTACTGACACGTGCATCGATGGTCACGTAGTCTAGGAGCTGGCGAACAATAGACAAAGTCAAAGATGTCAATTCAAATGGAATATTTTGCTTACACGTATGAATGTAAAAATAATTAATATGTTTTGTACGAGATGATGATGATAAGAATACACATATTAAATGAGAATAAAGGTGCCTATGCACTCTACGTTAAGAAAAGGCCACCAATAAGAGAACAGCAATATTTAGGAACAATAGCAAATAAGGCGACAAATCTTTCTCGGAACTCAAAAAATGAAAACCAAATCGAATGAAAAGAAGGTTTCGTAGTTTTTAGCTCTTAGACTTTAATTGTTATGTCATATTCAAAGGAAAAGTAACCCTATATCCACAGGATAAAGTAAAAAATCATTTACCACATTAAATAATAAAGTCAAAAACGTGGTGTTCCGATAGCAATTAAAGGGCTAGGATATAAGCGCCGTGGAGCAATGATTGATGCAGTGTCAATAATACGTGATATCTTCGCCAAATGCCATCGATGATGTATCGCGTCAACTATCTACTGTGTAAATATTATACTCGTATGTACGGGTTTTTAATGATAACCGAGCAAGTATACCGATTTACTTAGGACCTAATGAAAAAATAATGTGTTGAAATGTAATAAACTAGAACGAAACAAAATTGTCAGGAAAAATCACCCAGCATAAAAGCGAACATGGAAACGCTTAAAACGCTTTATATAACCCTGAATATTAAACATTTTAATAAATTATATCATTAATTTACTATTATAATGGCTATTATTTATTATCATAATAACTTATACCTAACTCAGTTATAGAGTAAAATATAGAATATGATAAAAAAATATGGCAAAAAATCAGGTTTTAAACTTTTATTCATACGACACGTCGAGCGTCTAAACTTTACGGTGCCTAATAAAAAAAAACTGCAAAGTTGAAATAGTCCGCGCGTAGGGTGTCCCCAGTAAACCTGTCAAGCGGACAGTCCGATACCCGACATGGCACTTATCAGCGACCATAACGTCCTCAATTTTACGACAGGCACTCGATGCGCGCGCGAGCGTAAATTTAAACAAAACGTCACACCGCGAGATTTTATATTGCAGATCAAGGAAATTGTGTCGATATTTCAGCGATAATGTTTTTTGTGTTACGGATACAGATATCTTTATGCATGCGTTTCTCGGACGGTCTCGCCATTCGGATAATGCGGCTGCATAAGGTGTTATATTGCTTACCTCTCGTTTATTCACAGCGATAAACTGGAGGAGCGATAAATTATAAAGTTTATGTATCAAGACTCGAGATGTGGTGGCACTCTCATAATATTACGACGCGTGGATCATTTTATCAGAAGCGAGTCAAGGACCTTGAAATTGACGACGGAATTTAATCTTCTCGGGAATAAAAGATATTTTGACTACATCATTTTTTAATCATAATAATTAGGTAGGTACTAGCTTAGAAAATAACTAAGGGACAATTTTCATCCTACTTCATCCCATTATAGGATAACCTTTCAATAATGACCAACTCTTAAAATCCATACCTATTTCATTATTTAAATCCAGCAGCCTAAATTTTGACTCATAAAGAGACAGACAGATTAGATAGAAGTGAATTTTTCGTAGAAAACACTAATGCCAACATTTTTTGCATTTAATGATAAATAATATCTAAACAATAAAGATATCATCTCATCTTTATCAAATACTGTTAAATAAGTTTCATTGTATTTAATTAAGCGCTGTTAAATTTTATTTCACAAATTATAATCAGTTTGAACTTGCAAATTTTATTGCATCCCGAGAATAGCAGAAAGGACACCTAATAAGGAGCTACGGGTCCTCACCCGACTGCTAATCGCGATCGAATAGCGAAAACTAAAAACCGGTCCGCGCCCGTCCGTGTAATTCTAATTAGGCAATTCATGCGGAGGCCGGTACTAATGGGGCCCGCTCGGTGCCATAAAGCAACGCAATCTGATTGTGTGAACACGCGGACAGCGTGTCCCGTGTACATTGTCCGCAGACATGCAATGCTTTGTCACCCTACTATAGATAGGTATCCCGCATATACGTATCCCACAGTCCACTATACTTGAACAGATTCCGATGCACGCAGAGCTTATCGATTTTCTATAAAACTCCGAGTGGAGGACTATAGACTACAGGGGGACAGTTCTCAAGCTAAGATAGAGGTTGCGCTTTAAGTGGTTTTTACATAAATTGTCTATTAAATTACTGTTCGCCACTTTACTATTTTTTCAAACCCTAGACCACGATTTTCCAATGAAATAAAACTCCAAGAAAAATCATTCATACCTATGTGTTATTTTTTGCGTACATTGCAAAAACCAGATGAAATCCGTCAAACATTGATCATCACCGTCACTGATGGCTTCATCATCATCATCATCTATATGGACCTCATCATCAGTGCAAGATGTTTGCCGCGAATTGTTGAACCAATAGGTATAGTTATTTTTAAGTTTCTCAGAATAAACCGCAGTTTAACACGGGTTAGTAATAAAAAAAAATTAGGAAAAATATAATTCCAGTGATAAGTTTTGTTTTAACTAGCAAGTTTCAAAATTTATTGACCCAGCAGAAATCGATTGAAGATTGAATGTAATGAGTCACTTTTAATCTCACCTAAAACGTCAGTTACTCGTTCGATAGCAGAAAATAAAGTACGGACCATCCTGACAGTCGGGCACAGAGCGACACAGTGTAATAAATTAAATAAAAACAAACGTCAACCATACGTGGATAGTGGATACACACTCGACGATTGATGGAAACAATCCAAGATTTGAATTTTTAGCTTTGGTATAAAATGTGTCACCTGTCACATATTTAGATACTACAATATACTTTATATTGCCAAAGTTTAATGCAAATTAACTCATTGTAAAGTCACTTTTGCATAATTACCGTACATTCACTGGGTGCTATATTGATACAAACTGAAATTCAAACACCATTTTATTTTATTGAAAAGGTAAGATTTTGTAAAAAAAAAAACTTGACACCTGAACTCTATCTATGGCAGGACACAAGTTGATAATCAAACCTTTGAACTAAACACTTATTGATGTTAATAGTCATTTGTTTCGGTCAATCAAGGGGCAGAGTTGATAAGTTGAATGCAAAATGAATCTATCTATCTACATATGAATATTTCTGGTCACTTCTGCGCTCTTGCTATGGACTGCCTCAGGCTCGACGTAAGACACGGAGCGACACAGTGCAATAAATTAAATAAAAACAAACGTCAACCGTACAGGGATACACACTCGGTGCCTTATTGATGGAAACAATTCAAACACCATTTAGATAGTGCGCTGGCGTTGACGTATTATTATTGTGGGACCGGCTCTCAGACTCCGCGTCTGCGATGTAGGAAATAATTGCGAATGCACCTACGGAGGCGGCATCACCCACGTTTTAGTACATATTTATTGTTGTGATAGTAATATCGTAAAAAGTTAAAGCTATGAGGCTACTGACTTCTGCTACTTAGGTTCCTGCATGAGTGTTTACTTAAAATGCAAAGTTGAAATCAGTGGTCACTTTTATTGTGACATATAAATTTTATAAATAAACATACGAGTACGTAACGTTTTGGAACATATAATATTCATTAACCTTAAGCCGTGTCTCTCATCATTTAAGTAGCAATATTCGTGTTATATCTTTCAATGATGTTGTTCAAAAAAAATAACCATAAATATATGAACGTTAGTGTCTGTTATACTCGGTTAATTCCGTCCTCTCTACAGAACTATCAGCTAAGTAAACTGCGGAAAACAGGATGTGTGCTTTAGATACACTGTTTATTCATCTATCTAAAAAGTTCGATAGTCTATTTTTCATAGTCAACATGGTAAAGACCCGGACATCCACTTCAAGTTTTAAAGCCATCACTTTATGCCCTCTCTACTACAGTAAAATGTTCCAATATGTTGACTGTTCTGACAGTAAACATGTTTGAAGCATGCTATTAAACAGATCAGCGAATGTTAATATTGTACACGTGAACTTTTATTAGCCTCAACGCATATTGAAGTAAACAGAATTTTCAGTTGAACGAATTACATTTTGCAGTATTTATTTTAATCATTATACGCAAACCATTAAAAATTAAAAACGAAATCATCTCTTGGCGTCCACAAGTATTAATAAATAAACAATAGGGTGGCCGATAAATTTGTGGCTGAATTTAGCACTTGTCTATGCACTGCAAAGTATACAATTGCTTGAATGTTAAAAGCGCTCTGTAATTAATGTTTTACCCTTAATAAAGGGGAACAACTTTTTCGCAACGTATATAATATAGCTGTTTTTTTTTTAACTTTTATAATGTTAGTCGTAAAATACAAAATAATACAGTTTTATGACCATTCTTTTGCCGCATCCGCCATTTAGGTATTGGGTACGAGTAGGTTATACTAAACTCGTTTGCGACTTTTCCGCCTCTGCCTGTTACTTAGTTTTAGCGATATATGCGAAAAATATCATATGTCAATATGATATTTGTAAGTTTGATTTTAGCCTTTAGGTATGCAGCCAAACTAGTTACCATTTCAAACTAATTTAGCTAAGGAAATTGACATGTTATCTTAGCGCCAAAGGCATATGGACATGTCCACAATTTCTCAAATATGTAGATATTTCATACATAGGTAACAACAGCTTTTTTACTTAAACTTCGACTTTCCACTAATCCCGTGGTGGCTATGGATTTTCCGGGATAAACAGTAGCCGGATAAATAGTTGTAGTAATTATCTACTGTTAATAAGCTCATGTCAATGAATATACAATAATTTTAGATAAATCATTTCAGTAGCTTCGCTTAAAAATAAACACAAAGTTAACGTACCTACTTAATAAATATGACAAAAACTCAGGATGATCAGTCACTTATTGACGTGATGCGAATAAAAATGAACATGAAGTCAAGTCTTTTCTATTGACCCCACGATCGCTAGAAGATTCTTTGATGCAGGGAAGAATTCAGAAGGGAACTTGGTATTAGTAAGATTATGAATCCCTGTGATCACTAAAAGCTCTAGACTAGAATCTAGATGGTCACTTATTGAGGCTAATAATAAATGGTCAGTTGACACTAAGCTTTAAACCACTTTTAATAGCTTATTAAGAGCCGTCAAAAAGTTTTACGGCCATTTTACGACCAGAAATCGGATACAGTCTGTCTTTTTTACGGCAACAATAACTTTAATACGACGTTTTTATACTTGTAGGAAGTTTAGTCGGCCCGATTAGCTTTTATTGTTTTGATGACGATTCTTCTCAATTTATTGTGAAAGATCTGTCTGTCGTAAACTAAAGTTACCTACTCCGATATTAAAATAATCTTTGCTATGTTATTCGAGAATTATTCTCTTTCGTAATATGTTTTGATAGGCGCTGAAACAATTTCTGTCATATGGAAATAGCAGAGGACCTGATGCAGTTAAGTCCGCTATATGGTATAAGAGAGTTCGATTTCCGGCAAGAGTTACTTTAGTTTCTGTAATTTATAAATTGGCAGATGAGATTTGATACTTATTAAATTTTATAATTCAATAAGCATCGGTTTACGGTTATATCATTTCAATTAGTGACAAAGATAGAAGGTTTTTTATTTTTTTTGTCTTTATTTATTTTATTTAACATTACCAATCTATTCTATGAAATATAAAATCAAACATAAAAAGTATAAAAAGAAAATTGTGCTAATATGCATCAAAGAATTCCTCCGCACCGTCGTCATCGGGCAAAGTGCCCAGAAGGCTGGCAGCATTGCCACGCTGGATGGCAATGCTTAACCTCTGACCAAGGAATAGGCCAGCCCTCTGGTCACGTGTAGCGTCGACTAGCTTTTTAGAAATTTCTCTGAATAGAATATGTGCATTCGGACCCCATGGCCCCAGCGTTTCGACCCCAAACGGCACAAACTCATAGTTACCTATAAGGTTGGTATATTTGCGCCGCTTGAGGGTCTCCGCTGCTGCAGCAGCTGCGCCGGCACAGCCTGCCGTGGCTGGAAGGTGGGATGGCGCAAGGGTATCGACGCAGGTTGCATCCCATACCAAAGGCCTACCCAACTTCCAGGGCAGCAACGACATACCGTCCGGTCTCTTCCCATCGTCACGCACCAGACCATTGGGCTCCAATACGGCTGGTACGCCGGCAGTAGAAAGAGCACGGCGGATGATGTCATTGATAGTGGCGTGCCTGGCTATGCGGCCCGCGCTTTTACAGCACGATAGGCCATGGTGTCCGAAACTGTCGACAGCCACTCCGCAATGACAACGGTGCGAAGCAACACAAGACGCACCGAGGCGTAAACTAGCAATGAGCCGGAACGTGACATCGTCCAGCATAGTGCCTATACCGGGCGATGGCAGCGCCTGGAGCCAAAGGCCCGACTCCCATTCCCCCACAGCCAGCAGGCGGGCACGCTCCGCAGGATTGAGTGACGTATCTAATAAATTCTTCCGTATCAATCTGCAAAGCGGCTCGTCCCACTGTCTCTGGGAGGCCGGGTTGACGGGCAATTCCGTGTTTGGACAGGCCATTTTCCAAGCGTCCACCGCATCTGTCAAACGCGGCACCTCGAAATCAACCAGGGAACCCGATAAGATATCCATAGTTAATTTCTTAGTGCTGTGGACTGAGGATAAAAAAGCTGGTAAACTAATACTTGAAATTTTGCGGACGCCAAGACCCCCAAACCGAATAGGAAGGGTAGCTTGAGTCCAAGCTCGGTCGTCCAATGTCACATTTAAAATAGCGTTGAGTGTATTACGCATTATGGTATCAATTTTGTCTAACAGATGCGGAACCTCCCATAAATGGGAAGAACGGAGTATGTAAGTAAATTTTGGGCCAAAACAACAGTATCTAATTAAGGTAAAGGCCGCATGCACATTAATTTTAAACAATCTATCTGAAATATTGTTAAAATTTTGAATTTTTAAATCGATGAATTCTTGGAAGGATTCAACGAATATTGGGGACCCAAGAAGGTGAAGAGAACTTTTATCGACAATTTTAATGCCAGGAGCTAGTGCATCAAATTTTGAAATAAAAGCTTGTCTATTGGGGATGTCCTGTACGAAAAGTTCGCATTTTGAGATATTGAGCTCCAATCCAATAGATTGTAATTTCTCTCTTAAGAAAATAAAGTCATTTAGGACTATTTCGAGATCGCCTCCGAGGGTACCGTCATCTAGGTACCATACATTAAATTTCGAATTTAGTTGCCGAATTATTGGATTTATCGCAAGGCTGAAAATGGCTGGTCCAAGAGGGTCACCTTGTTGACATCCGACGGCTGAAACCAAAAGATTGTCCTTGTAGATTAAATTTGATGGTTGTCTGTAACATTGCCAAAGAAAACAAAAAATTTCGGGTAATTCTTTTTGAACTTCTGCCAGCAAGGTATCCCTGTTCACGGAATTGAAGGCATTTTTAATGTCAACCTTCAGA
The DNA here is from genome assembly GCA_036785405.1 of Coenonympha arcania. Lineage (NCBI taxonomy): Eukaryota > Metazoa > Arthropoda > Insecta > Lepidoptera > Nymphalidae > Coenonympha > Coenonympha arcania. The sequence goes on along the minus strand of CM072058.1, from coordinate 1,061,048 downwards.
ATGACCTCTCCTTCCTTGCTGTGGGCAAAAGTTGATAAAGCATGGACGGCAGCCTCACAACCCCCCTTAGAGCCAAATCCCACTTGTATGGGCTGTAGCTTATTGGTCAAGATTTCACGGTAGTGGGCACAACAAATCTTGGCTGCCGTCCGTCTATAAGTGCACCCTACGGCAATTGGACGAATACCCCCATCTTTCTTGCGCAGAGCGCAGAGATTGGCCCCGTACAAAATGTCGGTGATGCCTTCGTACACATTGCCGGAGAGCATTAAATTGATCAGGGCCGTGAGCTCCCTCAAAAGCAATTCACCAGCTTCACCAGCGCCTTGACATGTCAAATCTTTGAGATGTTGAGGTGTCAAGCCGTCGAGCCCACCGGCGGAGCCGCATTTGAAGGTGCTCAAGGCAACGATCACTTCACGCGAGGTTATTGCTAGACTGTGACAATTGGTATCCGGTGAATCCGGGAAAGAGAGGCCATCCGATGGGGCCGGGTGTTTACTCTCCAGAGCTGCAAGAGTCTCTGGAGAGTAAGGCGCGACCACATCGCTGCTAAACAGAATTCTGGCTGCTCCACTAATGTCACCATCGCCTATTTTCGACTCTACATGTTGGAAGGATTCTTTGTGTTTATGGTATTTAGGGTTTAAAAGTTTGGGATCGAAAGTGCTCAAAATTGTACAGTTTTCTTTAATTTGAGCTGTAAGACTTTTTTTGACGGCCAAATTCTTTTCCACGTGTAGAACTTTGTAAGAGAAAGTTAACAACTGTTCCCAAGCACTCTTTGTGTTCTCTCTGGCAGCACAACGGACATATTTTGCTAGACATTGAGCAACCGTTGGTCTCGCGCCACGGGGGACTCTCTTTAAAATGGGAGTGGTGCTCTTTAATTTAGAGAGGTATTGCCAAAATGGTTTATTATTAGGTATGCTACCTGGTGTTAGTGGGGTAAACTGGGTTGTAATAGGTAAAGACACATTGTGAATTTTATGGACTTTCCCACAATGTACTCTTAAACCCCTTTCACTATTGAAAACACGGGAACAGTGGGAGCAAGTTATCTGCGCAGCTGAAGGTTGAGTGGCGCTGGTTCCGGCACCACTGCTGATGCCACCAGTTGGCAACATTAAAAAATTTAAAAGCTACTATTTACAAACAGAAAAATAGAAAGATTAACTATTAAAGTAGAATAATAATCATACTATATACACAAAATAATAAAAGTAAATAAAAAAAGTGTCATTGTCATCCTCATCAGACATCTTGACTTGACGACGAAAACATGCCGTAATTGGATCAGCAGTTGATCAGTAGGCGCAGTCGCGATAAAAATTCGGTAAGGGCCAATCCAAAGCCTGCAAAAGGCTGCTACCATAGCAACCACTATCTCAACACTAGGTGCTAAGCAACGTTACCAAGGTGATGTTTGATATGTGTTACTTCAGCATTGATGATCGAGCACTGTTTATACCTCAGTCGGTCCGACACAAACTGAAATCATCCTATTATTTCGAGTTCAATTGACCAACCTCTGTTTCGAAAACACTCTCACTAGACATTTGCACTTTTCCAAACAGTTTATGACGCAGGATAGTGTTTATTTTTGTCGCTTTCCAATTTTAATCCGGTTAAATACGGGGACAATACCAACTCAGAGGTGAAATGACATCTGACATTCACCTAATATTAATACCTACCTACTTAGTTTTTGAGTCGGTGCCACTATAGCCATACTCAAAATGAATTGCGAATTTTGATTTGGCACCGACTTCAAAAACTAAGTAGGTAGGTAAGTATACCCAGATTTATTAGAAAATTATTTTTTTGCTTTTCAGTGGGTTGGTTTTTTGAAGGCGGTTCCCTTTTTTTAAAAAAGAACTAGAATTATCATGTGTTTTAAATGGGATTTTTTTATTATTTTTTTTTATTTCATACTTTTTAGTGATAAATGTGTTTTGGGCTAATTAATACTACCTTATCATTTTATTCTAGTGATAGGTTTTTAGTGATAATTATACTTACCACTAAAAACATGTCATATCATAATATGTAATACTGACTTTGACATACCTACTATTATAATATTTAATATGCTGTATGCCTAATGACGAGGAATGTTGTTTCGCGATAGATCAAATAGATCGGTCCAGCCAAACGCGAGATAATCACGGACAAACCTAAATACCAATATAGGGGTTAAACAGAGAACCTCTTTGTTTGAAGTCGGTCAATTAAAAACATATTTTTTTGCCGACTTGAGAATCACTATCTTTTGAAGTCTGTTAAAATCTACACTGTAAACTAATTATACCGATCGCAAGCGATTTTCCGTTGAGGAGTTCCGCTCTCCATCTCCGAAGATATTCATTAGATCTCGACCAAATTGAAATGAGTCTACCTGTGATGTATGGCCTACCTAATAAAAAAAGAATCATCAAAATCGGTTTCGCCGAACTCGAAATAATCGCGAACAAACTTAAATACAAATATATCTTTCAAACTAAGAACCTCTTGTTTTTTTAAGTCGGTTTATACTAAAACCTTCTCCAGAATGTAACAAACACTTTACCGAAAACCGCATCAAAATCGGTTCAGCCAAACGCGAAATAATCGCGGACAAACATACATACATACATACATACATACAAACATACGGGTCGAATACAGAACCTCCTTTTTTTTTTGAAGTCGGTTACTAAAATATTTACACATTCTGAATTTATGAACAAAAACTATAATAATTATTTATTATTAAAAGAAAGACAGCCTAACTGCACTTGACCAGTGTGGCATGCTGTGGCTAAATCTCATTTCATTTCAATGAGAAGGACTCGTTTGAGAAAAAACTTATTAGGGGTTGAGACAATGTCTAAGACATGGGCATTTTATGCGGAAGGATGAAAGTCATGTCACTAAAAGAACGATGAGTATGCATGTGCAGGGACGGAAAAGTCGAGGAAGACCGAAGAAGAGATAATTATGGATTGCGTGAAAGAAGATAAAAGGAAAGGTAGGAAAGGAGTGGATTGCGAGTTGACGGCTGATAGGAGCGAATAGAAGGTGAAGACATGTTGTGCCGACCCCACATAACATGGGAAAAGGCCAGGAAGAAAGAAAGACAGAAAATGACTAAGACTAAAAATACGCGAAAATATGAAATACAAAGTTGACGATAGAAATATACACATTTTTTCCAAAATAACCAGAAAAATATCTCGAGTAGGTATATTATTAGCGAGAACAAAGTGAACGAATCCCCACAGCATTATCTGTGTGATGACAGACAGACGAGGGCCGCCGTCGCCGGAAACCGAGATTCATGGGGTTCAAAAAACCATAACTAATAAATTTGTCACGCTTATAGATCGACTGACGAATTAAAAATGTAGAGCTCAGAACGGTTTAGACACGTATGTCTTTTTTTAGTTTCTAAAGGTAGATTTGCTTAGAGCAACATATGCCAATGAGCAGAGCAACGACTGCAAAAAAGTAAATAATCTTACTAAACGGTGGGTTGCCATCTCTTAAATTTGGCAACCAGGACAAGACGCGTGAAAACTCCGGAAAAAGCCCCTGGACATGTAAACAGGTTTATTTAAACATAGTCTTTCGTCGGTTGATCGCGGCGGGAGTGCAAAGTGCGTGTGCCGCGGGTGTTTATATTTTTTAACCCGGACTACAAGTGAAGACTCGCTCAGACGCACCCCCAACCGCCCTCTGAACTAGGACAAATCCGGGGAAAACGGACGGATGGCAACACTATATAGGCATCACTTATACCGGGTCCAAACACCGTATACCAACAATATAAAAACCTTCAACATAACAACCACTATTATGTGCTCTGTGATAACTACAGTTAATCGCATTAACTGCATAGAGGCGTAAGAAAACAAACACTCATATATTAAGTTATTAGAAAGGTTATTCGAATGTTAGTAGTTACTTATTTTGTCAGTTCTTATAATTTCAAGCTCTGCAAGCAATCGCCATTATTCGTTCATCACTTGATTGGTATAAAGCTGTCGAGATGCCCCGCGCCCTTTCCGGCCCTTGGGACTTTTTTCAACATTATCGTTCTATGATGAAAGCCCTTTTTTGTCCGTGGCGCCATATCCTGAGACCCTCAATTGATTGAACGGTATCACTTTAATTAATAGAGTTAACTTATATATCTGTCATATTATCTATCCACACAGCAAACTCCACACCTTGCTAAGACAGATATTATAATGATAAATTGTGTATAGTTTGGTAAAAAAGTATAGAATACCGCGCTCAGCTTAGAGCCGCGGGTTCAATTTTCTCATCATAATAAAATATGGTGACGTCACTGGCGCCGAAATAAACATATTAATTACATAATTGCATACTTATCATTAACGGAAGACAAATAAGGACTGATCAGATTAGCTAACAATATTTCGTTATAAGACTTTCGCTATTAGAAATCTTTATTATACTTTCAAAACAGAGAGAAACCTTCCAAAACAACAGAGGAATTAAAACAATAAGCGTAATATATGCAGGAATTGGTCGTAAATTCACAAATAAAGATTTTATTTATATTAATTTATAATCAAATATTTGCCGATTCTATTTAATTTTATGGCCATAACTGTGAATCATATTCGGCCAATCTATTCGAATAATTCGGCGTCTCTTTTCAACTTAAATATGTATTCGAAATACTATTAATAAAATAATTTCATTGCCGTTTGATGTGTTTGCATCTTCGACACCTCGTCTTTGTAAGTGTTGGATAAATTTGATAAATATTGGTTTTACGATCGCATAAAAATAATTTGGTTAGAGTTTTTATGGCTTACCAATCTATTTATTTTGAAAAGATCTGTTTAAGATGGGCGTTTATATACAAACGTTAAACTGGTCGCGCTTTGAATTTTGATAAGATCTTTTTCTGAAGGGACCCAATCAGAGATCTATGAAGCTTTTGAATTTATTTTAAACTCATATAGTTTATGCCGCAACTATGCATGTGTTAAATTACTAGATCCTGTGTTATACCACTTAGATCTAATAATGGAATTACGGGATTTAATTTCTAGGACGACAAAGAAGCAAAAAAGCGTTATTTGCCTTTCAGTCATTATTTACAATAATTTACCGGATAACATAAAGAAAATTGAGGATCTAGTTAAATTTAAAAAATCTCTTAAATTGTTTCTTATTAATAAAAGTTATTACTCAATAAAGGAATATTTTGATGACAGAAATAAATAGGCACCAATTATGTACGAATTTCAGTTATTTGACATACTAATTATTATAATCAGGGTATATTTTAAATAATATTATTGAATTATTTATGACATTTTATTATTAGAATTTCACAGTTATTTGACATACTAATGATTATAATCTAGGTACTAATTGTTTCTAATTATGTTATTGACTATTTTGGACATTTGATTAATATTATAATTATTGTGACGAGAAGGCGTCATAAGCTGATTTTGTTAATAATTATTTAAGTATAAGATTGATTTTACTTTTCTCCCTTCTGTATTAATTAAAAGGTCACTGCATATTGTTTCTCCTATAATTAAATAATATAATTAATAGTTGTAAAGTTTTATAAGATTAATATTATTGCATGCCATAAGGTAGAACTTGTCTGAACTTAAAAAATCTACTTAAGATCTATGTACACCAAGTTTCGCAATAAATATAATAAATAATAATAAATAAATAATAATAATAATTTACCTGAAGCTGTCCATAGTAAGTGAAAATGGGTGATTTGCATTTGTCATTCCTCGAGGAATGGAAGGAGCTTTGCTCGGTAGTATTACAGCTACTCACCAATAGATGGCAGCAGGAGTTTACTGTAATAGTTTTACTTTATCGCCACTTTATATATATTTTTTTGGTAAATACGACATTTTCTAAAAATGAATCCTAGCTAGATCAATTTATCGCCCCCAAAACTCCTTGTATACTAAATTTCATGACAATCATTCGAGCCGTTTCCGAGATTCAGATTATATATATATATACAAGAATTGCTCGTTTAAAGGTATAGGATATAATGCACTTGCATAGTTCTGCACTCTCTGTTGAGGTTGGTTATCATACTTAGGGAATCAGTAGATAAAGGAACAGGTTGAAAATGGATGTAAGATTAAAATCTAAATACTTTTGTTATACTAAAAAACTTTAGTATATTTCAAAACAAAAACCAACCAGTTTCTCAATCCTAATTTTATCATTATGCTAAACATATGTTGTGATCTAGTATTTGTTCAAGTAAATTTTTATAAATAAACTTAGAATATATACCACAGAAGTCAATATAAAGATATTCTTTGCTCTGTGGTATTATAACGTTTTGAAAAAAACAGGTTAGGTTGTTCTCTTCTGTGGTGGGTGAGGTAATACGAGATTCGTAAATGGATGTTTACTGAGTTTTTTTTGGGTTGTTTGTAATAGGTATATAAATAATTGTTCGGCAAGTTTGAATTAAAAATAATAAGTTTTATACGTGATAGTTTGTTTGATTATGATAAATCAGAAGTGCCAACGACTCACGAGCCATGTCTGAAAGAAATTATAAGTACCTACGTCGGAGTTTGGTTTATTATACCAGTACAGTAATGACATCAGGAAGGATCTATGTTTGCATTGAGAAGTTTAGAGCAGCATATTTAACAAACAGGGAGAGCGAGGATCCTGGGACACAGTTTATACTATCATGGATACAGACTGAGAGAAAGTGGTTATTGTTGCAGCTGGGTTTAAGTGGTAAGTAAGACTTCTTATTATGTACCGAAAAACTGAGCACTGATACGAAGGTGGTGTCATTCACATCACACTACAAATAGTTTAAATAGGTACCTTGGCAATATTTGTTAATATTGGATCTACTCAAGTTATTAGTTCTCTATTGTCTAACCTAAATCTCCAAGTAAGGAAGTAACACAAGTAGGTAAATATAATTATTGTTGTCGGAATTCCTGGCTAAAAGAAGAAGATCTAATACTAAGCAAAAGGAATATGCATATTACAATATAGCAAGAGTGCTCGGTGATAGCTTTGCCAGCTGGTGGTGTAAATAGGTAATAACAAATAGTTAAAATAGTCTGTGAGTGGTGACAGAGACTCACTTAAAATTTTAAATACAATTATAAAGAAGTAAGAAACATAATATTATTTAGTGAAAATGTATTGATGCATCTCTGGATATTTGAATATTTGTAATTAAATTAGAAATGTTCATATTATGTACTGTGATTATAAACACAATACTACCTACCATAAAAATTCTTACTTGGCTACTCTAGATTACATCTTGAAATTATTTTAGTTTTGCTTCCATTTATTGATGTGCCACAATTTTCACCAGAGAAAGTATAAGGAAATTATACCTAGCATCTGTGAGAATCCATATACTTATAAAGAGAATAATGCAAAGGATCAAGTTACACATTTTGAGAAATTATCAATAAGATTATTGATGGTACAAGGATAAAATTACATAATATGTTGTTTGTGCGTTACTAAACTTTAAATTCAATCAGTATTAAAAATAATCAAACTGTACTTTAATGTTAGACGTTATTCAAATTAAATAGGATTATTATAAATCAAACTAAACATTTGCAATTAGTCAATTAGTACCTACATCTCACCTTTGCATACATACTCATGTAACAAGCTGTAATAGCACAGTGCTTCAGACCTCTACCTCTATGGTTACTATACCATTGAGGAAATTTTTAACGGCAAAGATTCTTGAAATTATAAAGGTATGCTTATGTCTCCTCACGAGATATCTTAAAAATATGTTGTAATTTTTCATACTATATATAAGAAATCTTGTATTATAACACTAATATTTTTGAGGGGAGCGGGTGCCGAGTTTCTTGCCAGTTCTTCTCAGTGCAAGCCTGCTTTCCGAACCTGGCGGTGGAGTTTTGACTTTTCATAAGAGCCTGTTGTTTGGGCCTATGTGAGAATAAATATTTTCATTTACATTTTCATTTTTCTCATCAAGAGGTCGCAGGGTCGATTCTCGGGTACAATTAGATCCGTTATCATGGTATGTTCCTAGCCCTTGACTATCTCTTCCATTTCAATAACATGCCCGGATTCTAAGAGTTTTCGAAGGATGATCATATTATGGTTACGTTGACCATCATTTGTGATCAGTTGTAAATCTTTTTGTTATTATTATAAAAATAAAAAAATCACATAAATAACATGAAAAATTGAAAAAAAAAAAAACCAATAACAAACATTGACTGCAACACGATGTTAGAGCTCATTTGGTTTTCTCTTTTAACCACACCAGCGGCACTTGTGTTGATTTGTGCTGTCACTTTTGGGACACTTTAAATATTTATATGCACAGATCTGGGAATGAATATTTTTTTTATATGCGTTGAAAATTTAAAGAAAATAATTATAATTGATATTTCATTAATTGTTTCAACTGTTGAACATTAGTACTATCTTTTATCATAACTGTTAATGCAAATTAATACATTCATCATTTCATCCACCTTAAGTAAATTTCTGATAATGTATGTATTTGTAAAGTTATTCAAAGTCAAGACAGTTTTAAAAAAAAAAAAAGTTTTAATACTTTGGTGACTATTGAAGTACTTAGTTGATGCATTAGAAAAAAAAAGGATATGTATTGTATGAATCAACTATGCAATTGAATAAACTTGAATTTATACTTTTTGTTTAGTTTCAATATACTATTTTGTATTGTTTCAATACATCAGCTGGAATAGCATCCTTACATTTGTTTCATGAGTTATTGGACACCACCAAATTATGATGTATGGTGCTTAGTTTTAGGACAAATATTTAACAGGTGATTGCAATAATAGACCCAGGTATGTTGTAACTGCAATATGGTAAATTACCGTGAAGTTGATTGAGACTCAGTCGTGTATGTGACTGCAGTTTGGTAAATTACCGTGAAGTTGATTGAGACCCAGTCGTGTATGTGACTGCAGTTTGGTAAATTACCGTGAAGTTGATTGAGACCCAGTCGTGTATGTGACTGCAGTTTGGTAAATTACCGTGAAGTTGATTGAGACTCAGTCGTGTATGTGACTGCAGTTTGGTAAATTACCGTGAAGTTGATTGAGACCCAGTCGTGTATGTGACTGTAGAGTGGTAAATTACCGTGAAGTTGATTGAGACTCAGTCGTGTATGTGACTGCAGTTTGGTAAATTACCGTGAAGTTGATTGAGACCCAGTCGTGTATGTGACTGTAGAGTGGTAAATTACCGTGAAGTTGATCGAGATCCAGTCATGTAGGTGACTGGACAGGCAGTCTTGTAGGAGACTGCAACATTGAACTTAGTTATGCAGATGACAGACAGCTAGTCATAATCAAGTGATTCACTGAGACACAGTCTGCATTATTGAACTCAAGTCATGCATTTTGAGACACAGTCACGTAGGTGACTGCAAAGTTTGATTTAGTCATGTTGTTCAATGAGATACAGTCATGCAGTTCACTGAGACACATTCATATAGATGTCTGAAACAAGGAATCAAATCATGAAGTTAATTGAGGTGAAAGTGAAGTTGAATGTGGTTAAAGAGGTGACTGCAATGTAGAACCTAGCTATATAGTTGATTGACATAGAAGTGATTGTAACTTGGGACTTAGCCATTTAAGTTACATGGATTCTAGACCTGTTATGATTGACAGAGACATAGTTATGTACTCAATGGAAAACACAGTTATACAGATGGTGTTAATGAAACCATTGACAAAACACAACAAAAAAAAAAGTGTCTAAATAGAATACTGCATATGTCTGAGGAAATTTAGAATTGTGACATATAGTGATGCTGTCACGTAGCGAGTGGCTGAGCATGGATGAATATTGAAAGCTATTTTGCAGAATTCGGCATAGAGTTATGTGATGTATTACCTGAATTTGACCCTAACGAAAGATCCCAAGATGTTGAGCTGAAGTTGAAGTAAATAAATTTATGTGTGAAGTAAATATTATATGAATGGAAAAAGAAAAATAATTGGTATGCTGTTTAATAATTGAATGGATTGATGAAGAAATTTTATGAGCTGCTCCCAACACTTAATTTTACGTAGCAAGAGTGACATTTTGAAGTGAAAAGAGCATTTCCAATTGATGAGAACTATGTTATAAAGAAAAAATGTTACAGGAAAATGTTAAGACCCGCACAGACGAAAGGCTATTTTACGTAGCAAGAGTGACATTTTGAAGTGAAAAGAGCATTTCCAATTGATGAGAACTATGTTATAAAGAAAAAATGTTACAGGAAAATGTTAAGACCCGGACAGACGAAAGGCTAAGAGATTACTTGTACGCTAAGCTTTCGTTATTAAGTAAGTGAGCGATAACTTGGTAAGTAGTTCGACTGTTTGGTATATGCTGTTTCGTATTGTGCCATTGAGAATGGAGTTTAGGCAGTGAAATTTAATTAACTAGAAGATTTTATTTTTGAGTGAAAAACGAAATCCAACCACAACAAAAAAAGAGGGTTCTCTAGATAAATTATAAAGCGATATTAAATTAATTAGATTTAAAATTGAACGAAAAGTTTTGAGTGTAGTTTAGAATCTTTGATTTTATGTCTATAACTAACTATCAGTCAGTCACAGGAAATAATAATAATGGTGTTCATAGATTTGCCAGAAATTGTAGTTTTTTTTAAAAATAACAAATGCTAGTGCATTCGATATAAAAGAAAGTTATGATCAAATTCCTATCATGAAGGGATTTGTTACGTTTTAGACGATGGCTATTAAAATATTTAAATAATATATTATACAGAGGCGACAATCACTATGTTACCAGTTGAAAACTAATGCAATAAACAGAGAGTGTATAGCAAATCTATGTACAAATGTATACTTTATGTATGTATAACGTATACTAACCATATTGTATACTTTACAGTGATGATCACTTAGTGATATTCAAGGACCTTCTGCGACATTTAGTTTTTAACCATTGAAGGTTTACCACTTAACATTATTTTCGTACTGATTAAAGCAGTAATGTATAACGAATAACGAACCATACACAGCAGTGTTCATCACTGCAAGATTAGAGCGTGAAATGGAATGGTATTAAAATTAAAAAAAAAAAAAAAGTATGTACTTTAGAATTTAAAGCAGGAATTGAATAGGACAAGCAAGTCCTATAATAACAGGAACAAAACCTTTGTTTCAATTCTGGAATAACCAGGAATGGTAAATGCCTATTGATAAATGTTGAAAACGGAGTAGATGAGGACACAATGAAAAGGTAGAACAATAGAAGCTGTTAAGAACAAAATATAGACAATGTTTTGCACAAAAGCTTAGTGAGCTGAAATTTGTTAAAGTGCGGAATAATTGAAAAGGTATCCTATGTCATGCCTTGGAAAGTAATCTCAGATCATGTCAAGTTTAATTTAGATCCATCCAATGGATCTGCTCTGATTTAGCTGATTTAACATTATTTTTTTAGCTAAAAGTCGATTACATTTTATAATTATATTACATGATGTAAACATTTAGTTAGTAAATGTTTGTCCAAAATATAAGAATAAAAAAAAAATCATAAGTTAATGTGAATCAACTGTAATGTTCGTACCATAGGGATCAATTAAAAGTTTAAGAGGTGTAACAGAATTATAACTCAATTTTCATGTTTTTGGACTTACAAATTATAATCAAAGTTATTGATGGTAAGAAATTCCGGTTACGATATTTACGTACCAACATTAAGCAGTGAGACCTTTTGTTGATTTTAAGGATTTCTTTGTTTGTTAAAAAGCAATATTGAGTAAGAACTTTGACAGCTACTGAGTGTATACGAGGGGCAACTATAGTACATTTTGCATGGTAGTGGCGACACGTGTAACGCCAACATGCTACTTCAATTGTTTTCTCTTATATGTAGTGGTTTCAAATTAGTAAATTCAATTTTAACATCCAATACCATCTTGGCATTCGTGTGAGCCATTGTGATGCACACTGAGTAGGAACTCAGTATTATCTACCCATGAAATCCATCGACTGTGTAATTCAAATACAGAATTGAAACGTATAATTGAAATAATAAAGCCTGATCATGGAGAAGAGAGTAAGGAGATGAAAAACTGAGTATTTTTATTACATCAAAATTTGAATAATTATTTAATATAGTGGCGGGAAATTATTTAATATGTATGTGGCGTAATTCTCAGATTACGGTTAGTTCAAAACTGAATCAAAACATGACACTTATACATTTGACAATGGCACGAAAAGTTTAGTTTTAAGTACCTGCTTACATAATGTTACATTATTTTCCCTTGTATAAATATTTATGTTATCTAAATACGTATATGAAAATTAAGATTTGAAATGTATAAGAGTGCTCAATCGGGCACTTTGTTTATAACGAAGAACAATGATTTCTACATTATTTGATATGGTACGATCTAAATTAAGTATTATATTGATTTTATCGTGTGTAAGTTATCGTGTCCTTTCACTGGAAACTTTTTTATTGGTGTGTAGTATCCAATTATTATGATTCAAAATTATGCACTACGTAGAAGTTTGGCACGAAGATCCAAAACTGGTGATACCTAAAAGTTTTTAAGCGTACCAGTGTAGATATTAGTCAGTTTGAAGTGATAACGACTACTGAAAGAATTATGAATTATGAAATTAAATTCTATATCTTGATCTTTTTGGGCCTTTTGTTAGAAGAATATTTAAATTTACGAAGAGTTTTGTCGTAATGGTGTGAAGCATATACTTAATTGAACTAGCCTTTAATTTAAACAGTAGTTTGCCCTAAAGCTAACGGTCAAGCAGAAAAGTTAATCAAACAAAATTTGCATAACTAAGTACAGTGTAAGAGATACAGAACGAACTGGGACCAGTATCTCTACATAGAATCCTAAATGAGATATAAGTAATGCTATCACACGTAATGAAAAGTGCCTTTTTGAACGAAATTATGCGATACTATAGACAACTTGTTTACATAACCCTGCACTGCAGAAACTCTTCTACAGGAACTTGATGATAGTGGTCAATCCTGAACTTCAAAGCTTTGATATCAAGCTTTGATAAGATTAGACAGGAGGCATATGTAAATAAATATTCGAAATAGTTAAAAAAAAAGAAAGATCGCTTGCTGTCTCTTATGTTGTTTCTTTATGATTTAGTTAAAATTACACTATGTAAATTAGCTGTATGAAATTATTTCAGCAGCAATGATTGTGATAACAATTTATATTTAAAATAAAAATCATTGATAGAAAAATTCAATCTCTTTCCAGATACTGTTTATTTTTGTTTGTTGTTATGTATCTATACCTATGAGTAAAATTTGTGTGAACCATAATAAATAATTATATTAGTTGGTTTTACAAATATTCTTAAGTATTTAGTTAAGTATTAATTTTTAGTTTGTGTTATGAATGAATAAATTTGATATTAGTAATAAAAACCATTGATTATTACATAGTTGATACAAAAGTTGTATGTTTAAGGCGGTCATCATTTTATTTACTTCTTGGTTTATTTTATAAATGTTAATTATCAGAAAAATTGTATGAAATATATACCGAATAGAGATAAGAGTGCGACCGAATGTTGTGATTTTCGCGTGCTCCGGAGATAGCACGCCGTTGGATGGCCGAATGTTGTGATCTAGTATTTGTTCAAGTAAATTTTTATAAATAAACTTAGAATATATACCACAGAAGTCAATATAAAGATATTCTTTGCTCTGTGGTATTATAACGTTTTGAAAAAAACAGGTTAGGTTGTTCTCTTCTGTGGTGGGTGAGGTAATACGAGATTCGTAAATGGATGTTTACTGAGTTTTTTTTGGGTTGTTTGTAATAGGTATATAAATAATTGTTCGGCAAGTTTGAATTAAAAATAATAAGTTTTATACGTGATAGTTTGTTTGATTATGATACATAGTTTTAATTATGACAAACAAATGCTTAATTTACCATTCGCTTCTTGTTTTTTCTTATAATTATGGCTTATTCTCTAAAATTATGGCTTATTTTGTGAACACCCCGCCGTGTTTCGTTGGACCTTTGACACCGGGTAGTAAAAATGCTTTCACCGGTCAATCCGTTATTTTACAATGAACTTGACAATTAAGATGGCCAAGTGATGAACTCGTTTAAGTATTACAGGTTCCGGAGTAAATTCCCCCCAAGGTGCAAGGTTTTAATTAAAGCAAAGATCGTATCGTAATATTTAGCGTACTTACTCCCAGAGTGTTAGTCTAGGGATATGTTTAAAGCAAAAATATTTTCAAAACTTTTATCAGTAGATAACACAGGTAAATCACGTATTGATTATTTTTAAGCAACCTTACCCTAAGTAATGAATTGAGGCCCATTTGCAGAAAAAAATTGATACGACCGTATTAGAATTTTTCGAAGAAAACGATAAGTATTAAAGATAATAAATAATTATCAATGGATTGAATCGACCGGGCTTGTCAGTAAATCAATAACACAAATGAATCAAGAACTCTCGGTAGTCAGCTAAGGTGTAATCAAGTTAAAAAACTGCCTCGCGACTTCCCCTCCCGTCTAGCGCCTAATTGTTTTATTAGTATTCCGCCAAAGTAGTGTCCACTCCAGCCTACGTGCCGAACCCTCCCACCTCCCCCTCTCAGGGCTCAGCAAGACATCGTTCATTCACTAAATAAACACACATCAAATTCTTATACTATAAACAACTATATTTCATTGAATTCTAACAACAAGAAAATTCAATTGAATTAAAACAAGATTCTGATCCGCTGAACCTGCAACAATTTGCTCAACTGTGAAGGAACCCAGAGAATTACACATAATCCTAACTAATTTTTAAAAAATGTGAAAATGAGTATGTTGGTTTGTTTGTTCTTCAGTCATGCCGCAACCAAGCAACGGATCAACTTGATTTTTTTACAGATATAGTTCAAGACAAGGAGAGTGACATAGAGCACTTTTTATCCCAGAGAAACCACACAATTCAAACCGCAAGGAAAGAGTGTAATTTTCACAGTTTAACATTATACATACGTATAACTATCCTTACGATATACCTAATATGTTGCACCCAGACAACATGTACTTAAAACTGTAAATCCTAAGTCCTAACTAATATATAAAAGTAAAAGTAAATTCATTGGTTTGTTTGTTCAACAACGCCACAGCCAGACCACAAATTAAACAGATTTTTACAGACATAGTTCAAGACACGAAGAGTGACGTAATATGATACTTTTCATCCCGGAAAAACAAACCCTTTTAACAAGGCTTTTGATAAGCGCTGTAAGTAGTGAAACAAAATTATAAGTTCTTAAAGGCCTCGCCAACTTGCCTCTCTGCTCTGAGATGCTGCTGCTTGGTCCATACTACATTGTGGGCCGAAGTCATCTAGGGTGGGAACAGGGAATTAGTACTAATTACAGGGTACGTGCCTCAGCAATACGTCTGAAATCATCTGCTGCAGTCACACGTGACAGGCGGGCGCGCGGGGACGTCTTAGACGCATCTATTGAATGCCGATTAGTCGATAATTACTTGGTGCATGTCGCGCATTGTCTAGTTACCTCACGTCCAGAGATCTTGATGAGAATACCAATGAAACGCAATACAGATTAACCTGATGATATTGAGTTTTTATTATTTGCTCTCCATAGCTCCGCCCGCATGTCTTTCCATTTCTCGTAATTCCTGTAGGAAGCAACGGGATAAAAGGTAGACTATGAATCTTCTTATTATCATCAAATCCACCCAGCACCTCCACCGGTCCATACTTACCCTCACCGGCGTCGGTTAGATATACACGTCCCTCGCACACACCGTTCATTTGCACAGAGACAGTTTAACTACATGAGCTTATATTTGTATAAAAATATCAACAAAAAGATCAAGACCTCGGCCCATCTTAACAGATATAAGCTCAAAAGTAAACTAAGAAATATTTTAAGTGATCTAAATTACCATGACACTGAAAAGCTTATTCGGTAATAATTATCAAACATGTACACTCTAACACACGCACACACACACACACACACACACACACACACACACACACACACACACACACACACACACGCACACACTATCACACGCACGCATACACACAAACTATACACTCGCAACCACACTAATATAAATGGTTATGTTACATTTACTGTTGTCCGTCCGTGTCAAAAAATTGTTTTTTAGTTTAAGTTTCGAAACCGGCCCCCAAGTCACGGGTTTCCTAGTTTGGGGGTCCAGGGTAATTTTAAGATAACTGTATTAATTTTCTGTTCACAAATAAACAATTTATTTATTTATTTATTTATTTATTCTAATACTTGTCAGCGATAAGTCGCGTTATCAATTCATTGTCATTTGATATATTGTTTTGAATATAGATCCATAAGCGTTCCAATAGCATTTGTACATTGGAATAGACTTGCTGCTGATTGCTGATCCAACCTTTCAAGAATCCTCTGTATTTTAAATCTGAACAAGCACCAGTTGCTGCAGAACAGGGCTGGGGATAAAATCGTATTCCCCCGACTTTATCCTCTGACAGGGGAGAAAATTACTGCCAAGCCAAAGGTAAAATGCCAAATAAGTTTAACCTTGTTGAAATATCGTGTAGATATATAAACCCCCGGGACTAACCAAAGTCAGATTCTTTTTAGATTTAAACATCAATCTTTACTATGGCGGGTGAATTTTATCCCTGTCATAACCAAGGGCATAAAAGGATGGACGCATGGGTGGAGATAGAACTTCTATCTCCATCCATGCGCCCATGCTTTGTAAGAGTGATAAAACGTAGAGTGGAATAACATTGGTCCTTTACCAGGAGAGAGTCCTTGCAGAAACAACAAAACTTTCAGATTTTTCAGACACCCCGAACCTGTTTACTAAATCGGCAACACATGCAAGGATTTTCCGAAGATATCCAGTGCCCAGCACAGATTGTCAGTTCGCGTTTTATTGTCCAATTTAAATTCATGTAGCTGACCTACCGTAAGGCTGGGCGATTACCATACTGGTATCGGAATACGAGCATCGCCGGGCGCGTATCTAGTGCGAGGATCGGAGTCGTGTCCGGTAGCCGCTCGCGACCTCTGTCGGTATAATACCTGCTACTCTCGTATTGTTTATTGGATAATGCGGCTGATTTGAGTTGCTACTTATACATTATTAATGACTTTGAACGCTCGCGGTCGTGTTTTTCGATCGGTGCACCTAGTACTATAAAGTGCATAGTAAGTAGATATTTTAGGTCTTAGGTGTCTAAGGTCTTGCTCTGGTATACGCTAACACAATGTGCAAACTTTAAAGCAGTTGGCATTTGATCCTTGGCTGCTTTTTGCCAAAATAAAATAATAAGAAACCAGGAATGCTAACGCAAACAAACAAACTTTAAAGTAGCTAGTATTTGAACCTAAGATCACTGACTGCTTTTTACGGAGATAAAATATTAAAAAACCAATCCTCGAATCCTCATTCTTTGAAAATTTGCGGAAAACTATTAGCATCAAAAAAGAAGAAGAAAATGCGGTTTGATAATGTACATTCTTTTTAGGTGCTCGATTACTGGTCTGCGAAAAAACCCGCAAATGGCAAATTAGCAATGCCAGACACCCCTTACATCATAAGACAAGCTGCAATTATTTGAAGAGAAAAAAACTTAATATTCCCGGAAAGTTACACTAATTCAAAATAATGACACTTGATAAGCAATGCACATATAAATTGTCAGAGCAGTAACGTTACATTATGCAGTCATCCCAAAAGCACATAATTTAACCGCAGCAGCGCGTAATCAGGCATTCCTTTTGCGTCCCCGAAAGCTGCAGACAGCGAGACACGTGCCTGATCGCTGATGAGCCAAAAAAGCCGCAAACGGCAAATGAACGATGCACATACAATCACAAGTCTTCTGAGTTCATCAAAAGAAATCCAAACAGAAGCGGGGGGGACACACCGCCGCAGAATACAAAGAGGCGAGGTGCGAAAGAGGGGGAGCGACGACCGACGTAAGGCGCTATGCACATGACTTGATGTGTAAACTTGCTAATCGAATGAACCCTGAAATTATTTGCTGTAATCCGTAATATCTTGTATTCTTTGAAACTTTTCAGAGTTAACTGCGTTTATGGAAACCAAATTCCAGATGAGAAAATATCGTGAGGAAACATGCATGTCTGAGAGTTCCCCCAACATTCATAAGTGTGCTTGAGGCCCGCCAACTCGCACTTGGTCAGCTTTGTGGACACAGACCCAGCCGTGGGATTTAAAACGACAGACAAAGAGGATAGAGACAATCCACAATATCAGATGTACCGTAATGTGATGTAGATGTAATTTTCCAATCAACGTTATCGAATCAACGATCGAACCACAAAATTATTTTGTTGCAGTCTACACATCGAATAAATTCTTACAATCACACACAAATCTTCCAAAAAATATATACAGCAAAATAATTTAGTGATTCATTAGTAAACACAATTTTTATACACAGAAAATGCCAAACGCTTACCCCTTAATCAAGGGAAAAGGCGGGGGATTATACTCATCAAAATTGAGTCTATAACATGACGATCACACTGGCGGGAGTGTGGGATTCACTTTCAATAAGTGAGGAGAGACACATAATTTGGAAGATTGAATTATTCCGGCTGAACACTACTACCACAGTTTAAAGATATTCTTAACACTGTGCTATTACGCATTAATTTAATTATAATTCATTGATTTAAAATGCGGAAGCAAGTTGGCGCGTGTAAACGGGGTCTAGGCCAGGCCAAGGGGGATGGGGACAAAAAACAGGGAACTAACGAAACAATCGCGGGTATAATTGATTTTAAGTTGGACTGCAAATGAAGTCAAGTTGGGTCATCCTTTATTTAGTGGTTGGTTTTGATTTGATTTACGTCGGATTGTCTTGTGTGTGCAGTTAGTTTTTAATTGAAATGTTTGTTTTTAATAAGTTACCATCGAAACAGGTGACGAGACTGCTATTTTCAAGCTTAGTCGCCAATTCAGAAATAAGTTTTAAATTGATTACTTTTTTTTATAAAGGCACCGATAAGAAACCCTAGGATATGGGCACCGAATGATTTACGTAAACATTTTCCGTACAAGCAAACAGTAGCGCCATTTGTCAAAATTCTATAGGTGGGTGCTGAGCAAACTACAGCGTGGTTTTGCTGTTGTTACCAAAAAAAGCATTTTTGGCACCGATAAACTGGCGACATTATTTCGCGGCGTATATGTCTATTTTTAAAGGTGATGAATTATTAATTATTACCCGCTTTAGTTGACATTATAATCCTGTCCCTTTACGGGATATGGCATATGCATTTTTCTAAAAAGAAACACAAAATACAGAGAGGTACCTACGAGTATTTAGAAAAGAACAAACCAAGAGTCCGAGATCTATATCGTAATTCACGAATACTTAAGCACCAACACATTAACTGTGCAATGCACAGGCGCAGACTTGAGACCGGTGCTTTAATCAAGCGGGGCTCATTTGAATAAACACACCGTCGCCTGTGTCGACTTAATCCAGATTCATTATGGTACGGGAGCTAGCAACGTTTGAAAAGTAAGAATTTCAGGTGAGCTGATTTTGTGATATGTCGTCGTTCTTGCAGTTTGGGTTAGAGTCTGGGCTGTCTGGCTGTTGGTAGCGGTTGCGTTCATCAGTGCGCATCCTACCTGTCCAGGTAATAATCCTGGATTTTACAATCATTTTAGAAGGCGTAATTTTTAATTTTTTGTTTTTAAATAAGTCTACCTGACATACTATTTTTATTGCCAGACATTTTCGTCATTGCTAACTATGTGCCATACGCGATTTATTATTTATTTTTTATAAAAATTTCAAAGTATTTTAGAATGTCTGTAATTTTAATATTATGTTATTTAAAGATAAGAAAAACTTAAAATAAATTTGCCAGACATTAATTCGATTGTTAAGTCTTAAATTAAAATGATAAAGTCATGAAAAGTATTGCAGTATAATGCTATAATTAATTAATTCTATAGTTAATTGCAGTATAATGTTTCAGCCTATAGTGACGTCACAAAAAAGAGGCATCTTCATAATCATCATCATCATCATCGTCGCTGTCTTTGTCAGTGTCATTCATATCATCTTCTTGGGAACTTTCGTTATCTTCTAAAACTCTATCATCTGCAACAGAAAAAATATAAACAGTGTAATTCTTCTTGTTCGTTATAAACATTTTAGTTATTATTGATAAATATTCCATTTCACACTTACTTTGAACAATAATATCTGCAACTGAGGATAGTAATTGATCTCCCAAAAACCAGACAAAATCATATTTGTCACCGTTAATAGTCCAACCGGAAGCCATTGGAGATAAAGATGTTGGATGTTTTGAGTGAGCATTTCTCCAAATTTTCGTCACGTAACGAACCGCTTTACAGGGTGGTAAACTATTGGAGTAAATACTTTTTTGATTGCGATATATTCATAAACTCTAGTCTTATGTATTTAAATTGAGAACTTGTCAATAGGAGAAACAATATCTTATTACTATGGTGTCCGCTATTCAATAAACATTGAGTAAAACCATATCTATTTATTTTCCTTTAAATCAAAAGATTTACTGCATTAATGATGGTAGTTAGACTACTAACCAGCTAAAACTACCATCAACTAACACAAACTGGATGAGTCAAAGTTTCAAAATTTTTTGTCGAAGTTCTTATCTGATTTTTTGACTTAAACGTACTTGAAAATAAATGAAATCGAACATCATTAACATTGGAACAATTTTTAACTCCATACATTTGACAAATAAATTTCTCCAGGGTTACAAACGTAGTTTCAAGTACTTCTTCGTCATCCGTAATTATATTATTGAAAGCTAACTGGTATTCTTCAGAATTTTCTAATATTTTAAAAGGCTTAACTTTGCCTTTTCTAAAAAAAGCTGGCGTGTAATCACATCCAGTTATTGCGTAGAAGCATGGTAAAGCTTCGCATAAAGAGTCACCAAGAATTCGGTGTAATTCATTGATGTTTATGTAACGCTGATGATTTCCAACACCCATATTTATCCAAATTTTCAAAGATGCTTTCAGGTGATCCATATTTCCCAGTCCAAGTATAATTAAAATATCAGAATCCGAACAGCGTATAACAATCGATCAAAATCGTTTTGGCAAATATGAAAAATAATCCTAGAATCAGCTTCTTCGTGTTCTTCACACGATAATGATTCTTCAATAGCTTTAATTACTTTGTTATATATCACTTTGTATGAATAACATTTATTGAAAATTACGTAAATGTTTTTACTACCAATAAAAGGCAACATGTCTTCACTACACCAGTGATCAATGAAAAAGTTAATCAAAGCTTCTTTAAATTGCACATTTTTAAGTTCAGCTACGAAATGATGGGACCGAATTTACATCATACTGCAATACTTTTCATGACTTTTTCATTTTAATTTAAGACTTAACAATCGAATTAATGTCTGGCAAATTTATTTTAAGTTTTTCTTATCTTTAAATAACATAATATTAAAATTACAGACATTCTAAAATACTTTGAAATTTTTATAAAAAATAAATAAAAAATCGCGTATGGCACATATTTAGCAATGTCGAAAATGTCTGGCAATAAAAAAAGTATGTCAGGTAGACTTATTTAAAAACAAAAAATTAAAAATTACGCCTTCTAAAATGATTTTAGAATCCAGGATTATTACCTGGACAGGTAGGATGCGCACTGATGAACGCAACCGCTACCAACAGCCAGATAGCCCAGACTCTAACCAAAAGTGCAAGAAGGACGACATAATATCACAAAATCAGCTCACCTAAAATTCTTTCTCGAAAACGTTGCTAGCTCCTATACCATTAGGATTTGGAAAGAGTTGGACCTGTGGACCTGAGTTACTTTGCCATGCTTCAAAGTTAGGTACCTATGCTACGAGCATATACCTAAAAATAACCTATATCAACACCTGCAAAAAGATAACGTGACTTCCGCGCATACAACTATCATTCTCATACTTTTTTTTTATTTTGTTCCTTATGCGTACGAAAGGAATCACGGAAATAGAACAGATCTAAATATATAAAAGAAGACACTGACTGACTGACTGACTGACATATCAACGCACAGCCCAAACCGCTGGGTCTAGAGACTTCAAATTTGGCACACAGGTTCCTTATGAGGTCTAGGGGTGCACTAAGAAAGGATTTTTCAAAATTCCCCCCCTAAAGGGGTGAAACGGGGCTCCAAAGTTCGTATTTTACCAAGCTTCAATACTCCTTCACGCCGCAACTACTGAACCGATTTGGCTCAAATTTGGAATGGAGAAAAATTGCATCTTGGGTACTTTTCATCCCGGCACACATAAGCTACTTTTCATCCCGGGAAAATCTATGGTTCCCGTGAGAATAGGGAAAACTTAAATATACGCGGGCGAAGCCGCGGGTATCTGCTAGTAAGCTCATATGGCTACTGCTACTGACCAAAGAAATCAGTAAGATAAGTACTGTAATGCAAAGTAATTTTACAAAAGATTTACAAGAGCCTTAACGTTTTTTTTTAAAATGTATCGCACTCAGTTATTCTCTGCTATAGGCAGAGACCTTGTTAATGCGAACTTTGCTCTGAAAGAGTGCCAACTCACGATGGTCGTGAACTGGTTACTGTTACCTGATTTACTTGGTTTGTGAGCAACACTCATCAGAGCATCTGAGTGCTCCGTCAAATTTAAAATAATTATAATTTTTTTTTAAATTAGTAACAAATTATTATAAATATTTTTTTTGTTCATAATTCAGCCTTAACGTTAGGCCTATGTGAAATAAAGATATTTTGATTTAATTTAATTTAAATGTGTATTATTTTTAAATTTTTACATCGTACACTGCACATTGGAATTTCTTATTTAATTTCGTGTTTTTTCTCGATAAAATCTTTTAATACAATATTCTCGTCCAAAAATTCTTAATCGGCAAAAATCTCCCAAGAATTCCATGCAGTTTTTAAATAAATGATTCAATAATAAATAATGTGAAATTATTAAATTATACTTTTTAAATTATTTTCACACAAAATAATACCACTACGCCAACACAAAATAATGCTATTGTACTTATTCTTCTTTCTTTCTTTCTCTTTCTAACAGTGGCACTCTATTTTTGCAAGTGTACATTACGACTAACAAGTCGTTAGTGTGGGCGCACCCTAAGTCGCCGATGTCCAATATCCGCGCATTCATTATGCAAACGACCCTTGCGAATAGAAATTCTATTTTCGTCCGTTTTAATTTTCAAAATGCTACGTGTTATTGACTGTCGATGGAGATTAAGGGAGTAAACACAAAACGATTTAGGAAGTAAAATGGGAATTAGGTACTGACTGAGCTTTCGATTAGAAATTTTTGCTAGAATATGTATGTAAAGACTTCCCTTGATTGCTGTTTCTCCCATAAACAAGGTGTTTTATGACTTTCCTGCCAAAAAGCCCCCGTTTGTCACAGACGCGGTTGTAAAACTGTACATTATAAACGCGAAATAATTATGGTGCTAATTTTTGTGTGCAAAATCTCTAAACTACTTTAACGCATCTAAAAATAGAGTTATCCTTTTTAAAATGCTACCCACGGAATAGGATAGCAATATTTTTAGACGCGTCAAATAAGTTTAGTTCAGAGATTTTGCATAACATAATTGGCAACATGGTCTGTACAATACTAAGTTGATTAAAATTCAAGTTTTTGGAAATAAGAAAACGCATAAATTATTATCTTAATGATTGCAACATATAAACTGACGAGGCAATACTGAGCATAGTAACAAACAGTTTTATTGAGTACAAAAATTGCAGACACTACATTTATACTTTTGCTAAAATGTAACTGCAGTTGTCCCCAATTTTCGATGTTCTTTTTAACTGAAACAAACAGAACTGCGCAGATTCAATGAGCTAACATCCCGGAGCGGCGGGGAGGTGCGACCGCATCACGTGTCGATATTAGTGGGGCTCTAATTAAAAACCGTAAATATCGGACGCCGCCGATAAATGAACAACACTAGTGTCCAGACATAATACCGGCGCAACAAAAATCCGACGAACAATTTCTAAAAATCAGGCGTGGAATAGTAGTACTATTGATATACTTATAAACGCCACTTAAAAATACACACATAGTTTTTAATTCATGTGCCTTGGAATAAAAATTACGTAAACAACATATTTTTTATTAATATCATGAATTTATTTTTGATACGTATATTAATACGTATCAAAAATAAATCATTCCTTATTCATTCTTCGCATAGAATGTGTCCTGATTTATTGTTCAAATCATTTATAAAAAGCAAATTAAGACAAAAAAATCATTCAAAGAAAAACAATCATCAAAATCGGCATAAAAAATTGGCGAAGTTATATGGAGTTATACACATGACTGCACAAAAAGAAACCAGTCGAATTGAAAACTCTTTCTTTTAACATTCGTTTTAAAATTAATAAAATAGTTATTGCCAATTAATTAAAAAACGACGATAAAGTAGACTTTATAGCAGGTACGTTGAAAGCATCACATAATATCAAACGAGTGCAAGTGGGTTGAGTTTAATTAAAACTCGTAAATATCCTCTGATATCGATAATTGCACTGCACTTCACTACGGCTCTAATGTCACCGTCATAAAAATTTCATTCTTTATTAAATTCTTGCCCTAGTCCGAGTATTTTATGCAAAATAAATGTAAGTGTTTATCGCAAATAACCACATCGAAATTCGAAAAAACAATTTATGTCAGTTCTAATGCACTTTGCAGTACTTAATGTATTCAGAAAACCATACCTAGGATCAATAAAAGGTTTGTTAATGTTTCAGTTACTACATTTGTATATAGCAGAATAAAATAATCGCTATAATATCAAAATGTTTATTTTGTCTTGTTACATTAAAGAATAATGTGAAAAGCACAACATTCGCACCTGATGTCAAGTGATACGTTTTGCGTTGCAATCACTGCACTCTACTCATCACCTCAGTAGACATACCTGGATGAACTCAAGGCAATTTTTATGTTGTCTTTTAAAATCTGAGATAATTTAATAACTTACAATATTCATAGAGAACGGCCATCAAACAATCAATTACGCATGTGAAACATACCTGAAACAAAAAAAAACATTTGAGTACATAAATCAATTTGTTTATGAGGCGCTTGGATGTTAGATAAAAACATAAATAAGAGGCGAATTGAAGCACGACAAACATGAGATATTAAACAATTTTGTGTGTGAGAGTGTATGACTGTACTGTCACCGAATAGGACTACTTAATATTGCTACTAATGATACTACTACTACTGAGTAAAAAGTACTGTCCTAGGATTAGCCAAAAAGAACAAAGGAAAGACATTCAGAAACAGATCACCCAAACAGCAGCCCAGGGCGGCAATTACCAGCCATAACCCGGCAACATTAAAGTACACCAGTGTACCGAAGGGACCTTTCCCTAATCCATTCGCGATATAAAGAGGTATAAATCAAACTTAATACGCCACTACACGTGTTGATAAAGCGCGCTCTACACTCGCCGACTTGCTTGTAAAGCTGGGTGTATACGTCAATTTTCAAGACTGAAGAAATTTCTACTTCTTGTCTACATTATAAAAAGGTCTGTAAAAACTTCAGCTTTCTAGGTTAATTTTTCGTAGGATAAATCATTGATTAAATTATTTGATTAAGGGCTGATTTTTCAAGCGCGAGATAAACTATCTGAGGAATAAATGTGAAACATATGCCATACAAAATATGTCAAAACGTTATATTTATTCCTCAGTTAACGTACACCTGGCGTGTGGCGATTGAAAAATCGGTCCTAAAGAGAAAATATAATTAATAAAAGAAGTAAAAATATTATTTAATTATAAACTAGAATATAAAAGAACATACAAATCTTCCAAAAATCTTTTCACGTAGGAAGGTATGTTATGTCCATCCGACAAAAGACACGGATGACACGACTTTATCGAGTCGATATCTCTTGATGTCTTCAAGTTACTTAAATACGTCCGTCTATACAAAATAGCTCTACTCTTTGCGGTCTTCGAGCTGATCTCTCGTCTCGTTTCCTTTCGCAACAAAATTGCATCGTCTATCTATTAGAAGAAAGAAGATAGAGACATATTATGTCGGTCGTGTGCACCAAGCTTTACATACGATGTTAAGAGTCTTGCAGGTTTTTATCTTTCCTGTACGGGATTAAAACGGATGCTGTGCCACTCATCTATGAGTTATGGTGCTTTTTGTTCCAGTGAGACGTGAAGATTTTTGAATGAGGGACGATAAGTGTTTGTAACTTATTTCTGACGTCAAAAGTGTTTGTTTCATCTTTTAGCGATGCCTATTAAAACACGCCTATTTTGCTAAACATATTGCGAAATATATAACAGCCTTTTTGATTAATAAAATTTCTGAGTTTAAGAGTCGGAAAAAAGCATTTAAAAATGACCGAAATTTTTTAATTGCCTTACCGGCTTTCACTATTTCTTACTTGACAACGTTAAACCTTATAATTGTATTTTTTATTAATTTCTGCGTGATAATGTTACCAGTTCCAAAAATGGTGGACAAAAAATGAGATCCTGTAGCCGTTTGTCTACCGCAGCCGTTGACGGGACGTCGTCATCGAGTACGAGATATTTTCTGGCTGAGATCAAGATGACGTGACGGCCACGCCGTGGATACATGGCCATGGTAAATAATCTACATATCGTTCCTCTGGCGCCGACTTCTCTTACAGTGAAGTCCCGGTGAAAAAAAATTCTACTAATTTGCGTTAAAGAAAAAAAAAATGAAAAGCTCAAAACCCCCGATACAGATCCGCTTACTCCGCAGATAAGTGTAGCGAGTATCAGACAGGTATCATTATGCGGCATACTTAGCCGGAGGGAGGCGGGAAGGGGGTAAGAGGGTAGGTAGGAGGCAATTTAATTCTGTCCACGTTCTAATAATGACCGTCATAATTCGTTCAAAGTGTCCGGTCTGGGACACTTTGGCCCCCGCGCGCGGCGGGTGATTCCTTTGCATTTTACCCCCTTTCTCCCCCCTTTAATTCCATTTTCGCACCACCTTGCACACTAGGGTGCAGGACTCGAGTGTGTGTATGTGTTTTGTCTTTAGAAATCGGGAAGGGTTGGGACGGGGTTGGTCCTCGGGCTTATGTGTCGATTATTATCTCAGCAGATTTGCTGAATTAATGTGTTCAGTATCAATTAGGAGTTGAGCTTCTAAGATTTGTAACTTGAGTTATATAAACCTGTTATTTATTGTGGCTTGTAACGCTTTCCTGGTACAATCATTCTGCCTAACTTGATTTTTCATGAAGACGAGACAAGACTGTGGAAATGCTTTCATGAACGGATTCCAACATTTCGTCACTTCAACCTTTAACTGTATTGAAAAGCAATAATAAAGTCCACTATCATCTAAATCAAAACCCCCGAAAATTTTTAAAGCAGTAAAGTAAGTAAACGATGACGATGCAAATCTTACTGAAACTGATTTGAAAAAGCTGTTATTGAAGAATAATAACCAACGCCGTCGCATAGCAAAATACTATAAAAGTACAACAGTCTGTTTATCAAAAGTAGAAATAAGAACATTAAACAATAGAAAAACGAGGCTAACATAATTTCACAAAGAAGCCGATAATAATCCCTACAAGCAATAAACTGGCAGCAACGAAGCTCAAATATTTACACGTAACGGCTTAGATGCAATGAAACTAGATAAAATAACGCGCGTAAACTCGCTAACATAAAGCAAACATTAGCGATAGATTAGCGAGTGGATGGTTATATCAATACGGCACAATTGCAGATTTGCTGTAATCTCCGCAAACGCGGTGAGCGATAAATGAAATATTTACTATGCACAAGGCATGAGCGACAAGCGGGCCGGCTGTTTGTCCGCCTGATCGACTCACCGACCTCCGATAGTCTACACATCGCGTCGGTCAGATACATTCTTTTTTTCTTTCTTTCAATGGAAACACTGCACTGAAAACAAAGTGTTAACAATAAAAGATTAATTCCTTAGGTACTGTTGTTATCTACGTACGTGCAAAACACTTACCATGTGCCTTAGTCACTTGAAACAAATAGTACCCATATTTAAAAGTGAATAACTTATTTTGTTCTTACAAATAATACATCTTGGAGTTCACATTTTGAATGTTAATATTGCCATATTTATTCAAAGAAAAAATGAAAAATAAGAAAAATTAAATGAAAAATATTTCAAACTCCGTGGCTAATAATTTCAACTTGGACCACTCTAACTTAGGTACCTAGTGCATAAAGCAGGCAAGTTAAGACGAGCCCCGCGAGATTGCATGTATGTGAGATATTGTAATGGCCATTGCTACTTTCATTATCTAAATTAAAGAAACTTACTATAGAATTATTCGTAGACATATTTAGAGAATTATACCTACATATTTTGATTGAAAATGAAGCAAATATTACAATTTCTCAATCACCTTATTTAATCGATTTTTTGGGAATTAGGTTAAAACTATAAGAAGATGACTTTCAAATTTTATTTGGGATTTTTAATCTTAATTCGCTGAGAAGCAGAAATACGATTTGAAGGAATTTTCTCGACAGAAAGTTTTCCCGAAAATTGCTCCTGAATCTATTTTTAAATTCTATCGGAAACTACAATAAATAAAGATTAAGTACTTTTTTGTGGCAGTAATGAGTTCTAAACTCTCAGAATTTTTATTGATAACTGCAGTATAGTAGTTCAGTTAGCATCCCTCATTGGGTTGTTGACTAACAAAACCATTGCATTGCATTCTGTTTGCACAATTTACCAAGCTAGGTTTGGTTTGTTTTCATGTCAACATACCAGTACCTAGTTGCTAACTTGGGCAAAAATAATAAAAAGTAAGAATTTAGCCTACATTTTGTTAGTTAACAACCTAGTGAACATGACGGTCATGACTACGGAGCAGAAACGTGGACACTCACAGTAGGCCTTGTCCACAAGTTCAAAGTCGCTCAGCGTGCTATGGAGAGGGCTATGCTGGGTGTTTCTCTGAAGGATAGAATCCGCAACGAGGACATCCGTAGGAGAACCAAGGTTACCGACATAGCCCAATGGATTAGCAAGCTGAAGTGGCAGTGGGCGGGCCATATCTGTCGCAGAACCGACGGCCGTTGGGGCAGACGTGTTCTGGAGTGGAGACCGCGTACCGGTAAGCGTAGCGTAGGACGACCTCCTGCCCGCTGGACCGATGACCTAAAGAAGGTCGCTGGTAGCGGGTGGATGAGGAAGGCGGCGGATCGTGTGTGGTGGCGCGCTCTCGGAAATGCCTATGTCCAGCACTAGATGTATATAGGCTGATTAAGTTAAGTAACCTAGTGAAGGTTGTTAACTAACAAACTGATTGGAGCTAAATCGCTCCGTCTGATACCTCGGGCCATACACTCAGTGATATGGGAGCGCGTAAAGCGGGCGAGTTAAGACGGGCCGCGAGATTGCCTACCTGCGCGATATATGGTAAATATCGGCTGTTTCAAACAATGGGCTTACGGCTATTTGCCTTTTTATTGGGTCGTTCGGTCCGACAACTTATCTGTGTGCTGAACGAGACGTCCGCTAAGCGGCGGGGCTTGGCATTAATTACAGATTAAAAGTATTTATATAAGAAGAAAAATTTCATTATTTTGTTTTATCTAGCTTTCTGACTCTGTTTAATACGCTTGCACACGGTTTGTGTAGATTTAATTTTCACGACCTTCAAGAAATAAACATTTTCTGTTTCTCGAGAAATTAAAATTTTATTTAGTTTTTCGTACCGTTAGAAACAATAGTAACACGTACAGGTTTTTTATTGAAACTTAAAAAAATATCCACTAACCAATATAAGGTTCCCGAAAGATCATTTTATTTAGTTACCCAGATTTCGAGCTATTCGGAACCAATATGAGGTAAATTTTGAGCAAGGGTAAAATTTTTGCATACAAGTTGTACATAACTATAGAAATCTGCTTCGGATGAATGTTAGATATAGCTCTAAGAGGTAAAATAGAGATCACGGGAAAGGAAAGTTTGTATTGTAAGTGTAAAAGTATTTAAGTGCGTAAATATGAAATTAAGTAATTATGTGTGTATGTTTGTTACTCCTTCACGTCGCAACTTCTGAACGGATTTTTCTGAAATTTGAAATGAATACAGATTATATTCAGGATTAACACATAGGCTATTTGTTATCCTAGAAAAATCCATGATTCCCGCGGGATACGTGAAAAATGTTAGTCTTTTATATAATTAATTTTCTGTGTAAGCAGATTATATTTTAATTTCAACGTGATGGTAAATAAACGATACTCGCATTAGGAATAAAAAAATGACAAGGGATTAACAAAAATCGTGACGACATATCTAGAGAAATAGCACTCACGAAATATGCCTGGAATCCATTTAAAAATCTTTTAAATTTAGAAACATGAATATTATTATAAACAATGAGCTGTCATTCTTACACCACGTGTATAAAGCACCTACGTAGCTAATATAATTTGTAAAACAATAAAAAATAATTCCACCCGTCTCGCCACATAAATACTCATTATGAAGAGCATTCGACACGATTATATCGTGGGGGTGCTGTTATACTGTAAGGGAGGGGGCGCGCTCGCACCGTTAGTACACGATAATTTCAAAATAAACGTGCTCTCTGAGGCACAGAGATCAAAATATACCATTTTCGTAGTAAAATACTTGTAAATTTATATTCTTAATCGAACCCAGGACTTCGAGGTCGAGATACGCAGTTTTCTGCTTACCTTTAGACTGCAAGATAGACAGACGCGGAAACACTTTTTTTCTGGGATAAAAATTGCTTACCCGTATCTCAGAAATAGATAGATAACGTTGCTAATGAAATGTTGTTAGAAATATGTCGTTACGTACCTGTTTGTCAAAAAAAAAATAGATAACCTTGGTATTTAAAGGTTTTAGGATTATGTAATTAAGTAAACCATAAATAAACATAAAATAAGATTACAACCTGTTGCCCGCGGCTTCGTTCGCGTAAATTACAAGTTTTTTTAATCCCGTGAGAAATAAGGATATTTTCGGGATAAAAAGTAGCCTTTGTCTTAATTAAGGGCATAATCTATCTCCATACCGAATTTCAGCCTAATTGGTTTAGTAGTTACGGCATGCAGGAGTAACAAACATCCACACATACACTCTTAGATAAATATTAATAGTACGTAAAACTGCATAAAAATGACTATCTTTCTTCTCATCAAAATTACCCCAATGAAAGTTGTTGGTTGAAAGGGTAACAAGACACTGTGTTTTACCCTTCACGTGAATGTTCCCAAAGTTGCACCGCTCAACCCCCACCCGCCCGTTAACACGGTTAATAATAGGCTCCTTACCCCCGCCTTATCTGCAGTATTAACCCATAAAACATTATAATTTACAACACTACGTCGCCGGGCTATGACGCTGCGCCGTCGGGGGTCCCGGCTCCTCAAACTTTGGGAAATAACTCTGAAAAGAATACACACAACAACCGTTTGTGTCCTTTTAAAGAGTTTTGTTAGTTATTGGATGATGAACGCACGTTTTGTCTTTATATTTTATTGTTAAAGTTTATAAAATACGCTTCTGCTGTGAGATTTTGTTGCACTAGGAAAGCAACAATGATTGTATTTTTGATTATTAACATATGAAATAGTTAACTTCTCATTGCTACAAAAATTATCCATACTACCTTTCTCAGGTAGGTATTTAAAAACATTAATGCAGAAAATCGCACCAGTTGATTATTATATCCGAATCTATTTTTTGTCTGCTAATGTGCTATAAATAAAGTAAATAACCAAAAAACAAACTTACTTTTAAAAATATTGGGTTGTTGACAATTGATAAACACAGATACATTACTTCACAAAAGTGTTCATTTACATTGTTTCCTAAAAAAAATAGTCAAAGTAAACGTGTCAACATTTATGTACATGTGTAGCTGAGGTTTTACAACTAAGCACAAATCATTACGTACTCCCTCTAACTTTGGCAGCCGCTGGCGGAAGATACTTAAAAATAACGAGATTCTAGCAAATATTGTAATAGCCGCCCTCCCCGGGTATTTAGCGGCGTTTGTTTTAACACGGCTTCTCCGCTGACTCCGCTCTTACCCCCGGGTAAAATCGCGGTATTCCATAAACTCGACACATTTAGATTGTTTACCTACCATTGATACTACGTCCCATCCCTAAATATAGCGTAAGAGCAGGCGATAGGATACTCTAAATCATTAGATCGTGTAGCCAATTACTCCATTATTAGTCATATTGAATTAATTTGGCACGGTGATGGCAAATAGGATCCTATGTATTTATAGTAGTGTTATTATCTCGCTGCAGACTCAGTCATAAATCATTCGAGTGTTTCGCTTTTGTTGTTCTTTGTTGAGTTGTGCATAATAACACTACTATAATTCACTACAGTACGGTTGGAAAGAGTAAGCCCTACTCGTAAGAAAAGGATAGTAGAATTTTAAACGTGCTATATTTAGATACTCTAAAACGGAATCGATTACATTGACTACTCTATAGAAGAAAAACTAAGTCGGCGATGATTCGTATAGTACCTATCTAAGTAGATAGTACATTTGCTTAGAAAGAAGAATTAATTACCAATATAAAACTTTTTTTTTATTATTATTGTAAATAGGCTTGAGCTTGACGACTGTCATGCCTGAAGGAAAGTAATGAGTCTAAATTCCAACCTAGAAAATGGCTATTTAGTCTTTGTTTCAAGGCACCACTTTTGTATGACATCATGGAGGCTGGAAGGGCGTTCCACAACTTAGCGGTTCAAATCAGAAACGTGGAATAAAACGTTTCGTGCGTATTCGACACATAAGAATGCCACCGCTCACGGCGTCTAGCGGTTCTATGATAGAAAGATGAAGGAGGCACAAGGTTATGGAGTTCCTGAATTGGTAAAACCTTCGCACCTCATTTCAGCTTAACCCAGTTTACAAGCATTGCGATTTGCGACAACTCCCTATCTATAAATATGTGATATTTAAGTGTTAATAGAGTCGCGTAATGGTTATTGTTGGGTTCAGAATTAGTGTTGTCTGTAATGTTGTTGGTGTGACATCCGCTCGGATTAGCGCAAAGTATTTATTGTGTTAGCTTATTTTAGATTGTATTCATTTAAATAAGGGACAGTAATGGCGAGATTTCGGGCGTGTTATTATTCTTTATGATTATTAAAGTTGGTAGGTTATTATCGTACGGTTGCTCTTGTCCTATTATTATTGTGTATGATATGTATTTATGAAGTTTGTTATTACGAAGTATGTGTGTGCAATTGTATTTTTGGGTGTTTGTTATCTTCTAATTATGAACCGATTTGACTGATATTTTGAATGTAGACAGCTTATCCGGGATGTTCTTTTTATCCCTAAATTATACGGTTCCTGCGTTATAGCTATATTTCGCGTGGCGCGTAAAATCTTCATGGTTTCACAAAATTCTTCCAAAAAATTTCTTGTCTCTGCCTACGTTTTGCGCCGACATCGGACGTAGGGAAACAGTTTTTAGAAGAAGGTTTAAGAAGTAGTTTTGCGCGTTAATTTGGAATTTCGCTCGTGCATAAATTCATTGCATTGTGGTGCTCGTGCATTGTGGTCCTTGATTTAAACCACAGACTCTAGTCCGCAGGTCAGTCATCAAACTTGTCACTATTTAAAAAAACCGCTGTACGAGCGTATTTCAAAACGCGTATAAATTTTAAAATCCGCAGACCGCCGGAGAGCTGTAATGAAATCGTAAATCCGCGCTCGCGTCCGCGAAATAATAGTGAAATATAAATCTACGCGGTTTGGCCGCCGCCCGCCCAACCGTTCTTTTGGGCGGGCGATTTTTGGCGGCGGGCGCTTCAATCACGCTTTACGGGTTTATTAACGAAATCGCTGATATTATTTTGGGTTGCAACACTAACAAATTCCAGTTGCTAATGATGACATGAAAACGAGATATACTCGGAGCGCAGCAAAGCAAGTGAAATGAAAGTGAAAGTGATAAAATAATGCTAGGAACTCGATATCGTTATTCGTTTTCGGTTAATCCCCGCGTAAAGATTGTTGGTGAAATCGAATCGAGATTCGAATGGAAACAACAAAAAACATGTACATATGTCAATCGAGGCGAACCTGGAAACACTGGGTTTTTGTGGCATCATCACAGGTAGGTACAACAAATCTAAATAAAAAATTGCAATGCTGCTAAATAAGCAATGGATTATAAAATTAAAGAATCGTAAATTGAAGGTATGCCAGATCTATAAAGATCAATAAAAATCATTTCAAGTCGTTAGAAAACATTCCATGTAGATGATAAGTTAAAGATGGTTGACTTTGGAAATCAAATCCACTGTTCTCATAGTGAATCATAAAACGACACGACTTTCAAACTTTGACACCGGACAAAAAGACTCGAAATTAAATCGGACTTAAAACGAAAAACGACCCGCGCAACGCTCGCAGATTTATAAACTCGACCGACGCTAACACACTTTCACATGTCAATGGATCCGCGTAAAAGCCTAAAAAGCCGGAAAAAAAATTAAAAGAAAAAAAAAACAGCGCAGCACAAACGCTGCGCGTACATGCATCTTTTTCACCCGGCTGACAAATGGCTGTGAAACGCGGGATGAGTCGGTCGGATGAAAAATCATTCACAAATTCTGACGCCGCTCGCTTAGCCGGCCCGCCCCGGCCACTTTTTAACCGAGCGCCATCAATAAAAAGCCAAAAAGCGGAGAAAAAACGCCGTGACGTCAGTAGGTGCCCGGTACGTTCGCGCCACACCGGCGAGCGAATAAATCAGCGGCTGCGCTAGCATGGAGTGCGCTCCGGCCGAATTGTGGCGCTTTATGGCCTTTTGATTTACACGGCCACTATTGCCGCGCGCTTTTAATGCGTACGATAACCCGTGTTGTGCGCCCGTAAATAAAACGGAAAAATCGCTCAATGGAGCCCCGCTTGTTTCGATTTGTTGCGTCGCTCGGCTCGCGGCGGCAAATCCCAGTTTGATGCACAAGACTGTGTGAATGCGAGGTGCGCTTTTGAAAATATGTTTTCCCGAGTCAACTTCAATTCTTAGGTTCTAAGCCTATCAAAACTGACCTGACTTTAATAGTTTTAAATTAATAATGAAACACTGTAACTTGTACACATTAAAATGGTCAAGAATATAGAATTGAAAAGCGTTCAGCGTAAAAATGTAGCCAGTATGCTGGGCACATTACGCGTAGATGAGTTCAGTTAATAAAGTGAGTTAGCGACTAAGATTTATTAAAAAAACTTATTGGCCTATATTTACTTAACTTTAAAAATATCCTTTCAGGTGTACGATTCTTCCTTTTCAGAGACTTATCGACGAACATTGTTTTACTACATTAACTTCAAGTAATTCAAAAGTTAAAAATGAGGCTTACAAATTTTTCCACGTAATTCACCCAAGTTTACACGGTTAATAAATGGAGCTCCTTTCCACTGTAACTTAGCGGTTGACTTTGACGGACACGGCGCATCATGGCTGATCAACTGGTGTCCCGTGGCCCGCTCTCGTTCACTCTCTCACTCAACCATTCATTCACTCCATTCACTCACCCCGACGGCTCGGAGTGATCACAGATCAGCTTTCGCGAACCTTTTTTATACGAAACTGAATTCAGAAAAACGTTTTTTGCGGCTGCCTTTTCAAGTGTTTATAATTTGCTTTGGGTTTAGTGGCTTTAGTGAATCTGATTTCAGACCCACCAAGTAGTTATTATAGCTTTAAAAAAAGTTAAGTTACTCACTCCTTGTAATTTAAAATCAAATATTAATTTAAGTACCTTAGTTTTTCATAGGGAAGGGAGTATACTATAGTAGAGAGTAAATAGAAATAAAGTCATAACGGTTGCCCTCAAAGACTTTCTAAGAAAAAAAAGATATTCTTAAGTATAAATAAAACTTGTTTTTACTTAATAATTCAGGACATATTAGATACTTTAATTCTCTTCGAATAAAATTGCCTTAAAATTTATTCGAAATAGATAACCAAAATATTTTTAGTGTCATAATTAATCTGTACTGAACACGTGAATGACAAGATGTGATGTGAGATGGGAAGCACCCGATTTTGGGGGTCTCAATACAAAAATACCATAATGCCCAAAAACGTAGATCCTAAACCATAGGCCTAAATATAACTCAACCAAGCAATCTCCAAACAATAAACTTAACCTTCTTAAAATTAGCAGCCACTCTGCTCTTTTTATTTTAAAATTCTGTTGCTTTGTTCCAAAATTCACATATTTACTCCGCTGCTGTCCTATATGGAAACACAGCCATCTAGTTCAGCCAATTGATCAGCTTCTAAAGTCACAGTTAGAATCCATACTAAATATACAATTAAATGAGCAGGCATGGACGCAAGCCACCTTACCGATAAGGCACGGTGGCTTAGGAATCCGAAAAATTTCAGGCATTGCGCTGCCAGCATTTTTGGCCTCAATCCATAGCACCTCCGATCTCGCAGGTAAAATCCTTAAAGCCCCTGTGGGTACAAACTGCGAGGTTGCGTGCTCGGATGAGGCCAAGAATGCCTGGCTAGCAGGACCGAATCCAAATTTCCCGACCCGACCGAAGATCCAAAGAGCTTGGGACGACATAATATCGGTCTCAATACGAGATTCCCTCATCGACGCCGCTGTAGGCAGGGACCGGGCAAGGCTACTGGCATCCTCTAGACCAGAGTCAGGCCACTGGCTCCATGCCTACCCCTCACCAAATACTGGCACACTGATCGACCCGGAATCATTACGCATTGCCGCTGCTCTCCGGCTTGGAGCTGCACTATGCGTAGCGCACGAATGTGCCTCTTGCGGAGCCCACGTGGATCACCTCGGCCATCACGGACTCGCCTGCTCCTCGGGCGCCGGCCGCTTGTCTCGCCACTCCGCGCTTAACGACATCCTGAGAAGGGCGCTCGTCATTGCTAACGTTCCCGCCGCTCTGGAGCCCCAGATCGTGCGTAACGATGGCAAGCGCCCCGACGGGATGTCGTTGATCCCGTGGAGAATGGGCCGTGCGCTGGTATGGGATGCTACGTGTGCCGATACTTTGGCGGCATCCTATATACAATCGACCAGCGGACGAGCCGGGGCTGCGGCGGACGCGCGAGAGCGCCAAAAATTAAATAAATACAGTTGTCTCGGCGCCCATTACGAATTTGTCCCGTTTGGCGTCGAGACACTGGGTCCGTGGGGCAAAGGTGCCCGGGGGCTCCACAAGGACCTCAGCAAACGCCTTAGGGAGGCAACAGGCGACCCTCGCGCGGACAGCTTTCTCGCGCAACGACTTTCAATAGCTATTCAGCGCGGGAATGCTGCCTGCATAATGGGCACCCTACCTAGGGCTCAAAATTTTGATTAGTATTTTACTTCTTAATTTTAGTTATTTTAATTTAATTATATTTCTAGGTATAGTTTTACATTAAGTTAGTAATTTTCATAAACTTGATGAATCTTAAACAATACATTGAAAATGGATTTCACCAAAAATTAAAATTATTTACATCCCTCCTTTTTGAATAACAACATATCCACTGCTAAAAGGGACATAATTACAATGTTCAACAAACGGTGATTAAATACGTCTCGGTGAAATCAAGTCGTATAAAACCAAATGAAAACTCAAAACAAACACTAGAAACTCAAATCAATAGCCACCCACCTATTCGATCAGCGAAACGGTTCCAATGGCCGTCATAAAAAAACGTCTTAACACCCTTCCCTTCTATTCCTCTCACGTTTGCTCGAACTGATTGACACGAGACGTCCGCGCCTTGCCCCCTAGCCCCTCCTTCGCAACCCCTCACCCCCAGACGCCCCCGGGGGGGCTAGGGAGACTTGACCTGTGATCCGAGTAAGAACATGTGAAAAATGTCATTAATGCACTCCTATATACGTCGCTGTATTGAGACGCATCGATCGTGAAGGTTGACAGGTAAAAATTAATAGAATGGAATAGAAGTGGAATAGCTATCTAAAAGAAATACCTACCTTCTTAGTTTTAGATAACTCTATATCTATTTTATAGTGCATGATTTAGTGCAAAGATGGTTACATGGTTTCTACCTCAATTTTTTTAAAACGAAAGAGGTAGCACTGAATTTGGAAAGAAGGAGGTTCTAAATTCTAACCAACCCACCGTCTATCATCTTTCTATGGCGAATAAAAGGTTACCAACTAAATAAATAATTAAAAGCAACAAATTCATTTTTTTTTTATTAAAGATAGACTTGCGCTTGACGACAATCATGCCTGATGGAAAGCAATGATGAGGTCTAGGATGGAGCGCGCTTGCCTAGAAAATGCCAAATGAAATTTCAGTGAAATTGAAATTAAATCAAATTGTAGAGTAGATCTACACCTAGAGAAAACGCACTTTTTTATATTTTCATTAAATTTAAATGACGCATAATATAACATAATTATAAACCTACAAACGAAAGTTCGATAAAAACCAACTGAAACAAAACGTTTAGCAAGCGGGTGAACGGAAGTTTGTTAATTTGGTCGAGCAAATGGAATGCGTACCTATACGTACTACGTAGTACCTACGTATCGTAACGCAACAGTCGACGGACGTAGCTAAAACTTTGAAGCTTAAAATAACCTGGCTACATCCCTGAGGGTTTTTATTAAGTCAAGTATGGAAACTGATGTATAGGTATTTTAAGTTGCGAATTAGAAAAAAAGGGTAAAAATATTAATTCTATGTAGAAGTTTTTTCTACCAAATCATTTAAGATGTATTTAGTTTAGATTTTGTTCCTAATAATGTAATTCATATTATGTAAGTTAAATAATATATTATTCTTTTATTTCCTTTAATCTCATATTATTAGTATCCATACCACCAATGTAGGGAATTACCAACATAATGCGCAATCAAAAGATAAGGACAAGACGTAAAAATAAGGTTGACCAAACATGGGTTAGGTATTCAATTAATTCCCTCGAATTTCTTACGGAAAGTATTACAGCACAAACGCTTGTTCATACATTGTTACAAGGACCCCGCGATATTAACGGACAGGCTGCGTCAATATAGACACAACAACGCAAAACTCCAAACAATAGACATTAATAAGAGCAAATAACGCCGGCCTATGGGATGCGCTTATTAAAACATTTCACCCGGCAATATCGCCCGATAGCGCGACGTGCACAATATGTGCCGCAAACTCCGTCCATGTGACGACCTGTGGGAATCGCGGCCGAGAAAACTTCATTAACTGCGACCCCCCCGGACCCACCTCGACCCCCGCCCGGTGACGGACCGGGGACGTCCGCTTATTACGTCCAGAACGTGCCGCGAGAATCGAAGAAATGTGACGTAAATACGTGAAGCTGGAAAACTGGAGAGACGTAAGAATCGCCGCTGATTGGCCGGCTTTGTGGTTAAATGGTTAATATTGTGAGGGCTCGCTGCTTGCAGGATTATTATATCGGCGCCATCAGTTTTATTGGGTGATTGCATCGCATTGCTTTTAAGAGGTCGAGCGACGTCGTATACATGAGTACGCGTTGAGGTGGATTCAGGACAAAATCTTAGCGAGAGAAATGTAAAAAAACCTTATCAACATCAACCTTGGTGCATGAAATTCATCAAAATCCATCAAGCATCAATCGTTAATGTAGATAGAAGGAGAGAGTAATTTAGGGCAAAGTTGAAGAAAGACACCTCTATCTTTCCTTCTCTTTTTGCCAAACTACACTCTCCTTTTAAGTCTTCTCACATGCGATAATCAGTTTCTTTATTCTCCAAGAAATTGTTTCGTGACTGCCATTATTCTTATTCTCTTCATTCAGGAACAGGGGGGCTATTCACGTTACGTGTCGGCTACATTTCGTGATGTGATATGTTTAAAAAGGTGATTCTATTTCCGTACTTATGCAGACGATATTGAATTCAAAACATTTTTTGCGGACACTGAAAAATTAATTTTAATTCAATTAGCATAAAGCGTAAAATTGAATGTAGTTCAAAACGCCATATTGGTCGACTCGGTCGGTCGGAAATTACTTAAGCGCCTCTAAGTTGAGCATTGTATTTCCTATGATGAAATACATTCAATTTTACACTCTAAGCCAATTACTGTAAAGTTCATTTTTCAGTGTTAATATTTTTTTCTTTTTCTTTTATCGAATCACTGAGTATGTGAAAACGTTACGAGAATGCCATAGCAGCTATTCTATGTTTTAGTTCCTTGAAAATGATATTTAAGCTCTTAATTCCTCATGGCTGTCGGTTTGTCATGTTTTATAGTTCAACGCTTTCATTAATCTTAACTGAAGATTCAATATCGAGGTCCTACATTTGAACTTATTGCTCTGTAGAGTTTCGTCCTTGAGACTTGTTCAACTTTGATTCGAGGAGTTGACCTCTAAAAATCGATGTCAAATGAAGCGTTTAGAAATCCAACATGAGGGGGTCGATGGGACCCGGTTTGAATAAATAGTACCGCTCGTGCCAAAACGGGATTTGATTGAGGGATCACTGGATGCAATTGTAGCGGGATGGAATGGGAAAAAAAATGTTTATTTTTAGCGAAACTAGCCGGGATTTGTGATATATTGACGGCCATTTATTTGGGACGCTTTTATTTCAACGGACAAAATGGCCGTTTTTACCTATGCAGCGCAGCAGAATAAACGTAAATCCTGGAAATAGCTAGTTCATTTAGAAATAACATCTATACCAAGTATTGTAATTTACTCTAATAATTAATGTCCAGTTTTACTGGACACACTATCCACTAATTTATTCATCATTGCCCAGCCGAAACCCTAGAATCTAAAGTTTTTCTAATAACAGTTTTCTTCAATTATAAGGGAATATCTAAGCAAATAGAGCGGATCATGTAGTATTACATAATTCTATGGACATATACCTACAGCTTGTCTTTCTAGACAAAATATGAAATGGGCAATCCCATTATTGCGGAACTATTGGAGATGTTTATGGTCTAAATGGCATATTGGTCCTGTATCGTGATGAGAATGTCTTATACCCTATTTTCGCCAAAGGGACAAATGTGTTATTATGATTTGTTTCCATAATAACTTCGCAACACGGTTGTGTTTGGAAAAATAACAAAAATACAGAATGGTGATGAAAGCTGGCCAAACCCTTTATGCTCAGCTGTGGACACGTCTGAGTATCGACTGGTAACGACAAGGCAACTTAAATGTCAAAACAAGGTGATAGGATTATAACTTGCACAGCTAATGGATTCCACTGCAGTAAGAGAAATATCAAACCGTAAAGCAGTAATTGCAAGCAATTATGTTTTTCGGTTTGAAGGGCATGGTAGCCAGCGACATTTACAGGCCTTAAAGAACATGTTGGATTCGAGGTCGCGGGTTCGATTTCCGCCACGAGCCACTTTAGAATTTTATAATTTCTAAATTGGCCGAGGTCTGGTCTTGCAGGAGACTTCGGGTAGTTACCAACCTACCGGCAAAGATGCCCCGCCAAGCGGTGCATCATTCCGGTGCGATGCTGCGTAAAATCTGTCACATATTAATCAGGTGAGATCGTAGTGAGTACCTACGAGTAGTCTTGACTCTTGATCAAAAATTCTTAAGATAACGAGTGACGAAGTTTTACGTACGATATTTGCAATGTTAAGTATTTGAACACACTATTACATCTACTAAACATCAGATGATCATCAGATGACCGTCTTACTAGTCTCGTCACCCCTTGCTTAAAAAAAACGTTCCATTTCACGGCGCGATTCCGTGAAATGGAACGCATTCTTTTTGAACGTCTGTCGCGCCGGGACCACACACGACAGCGCTGACGTATTGACGAGTCACTCATAGTTAACGACTCGACACGTTCCGGTGTACGTTAGCTAGTTGGAAACAAGGCAATTATATGCTGATTAGGT
Organism: Coenonympha arcania; assembly: GCA_036785405.1. NCBI lineage: Eukaryota > Metazoa > Arthropoda > Insecta > Lepidoptera > Nymphalidae > Coenonympha > Coenonympha arcania. The sequence continues at coordinate 1,018,971 of CM072058.1, read as the reverse complement.
TACCGAAATTAGTAGCTTCATGTATCCAAGTAAGTAAGTTAGTAGCGTTCTACGAAATTTTAACCGCACATAACATTTGGGTATTTTAACTGATAGCGTTCAAACTCCAAATATTCAAATTTCAGCAAGATGGATTCGAAATTCAAAATTTGAATGAATTCGATAGCTTTTCATGTATTTTAGTTTATGCGATTTGATCGAAACATAAAAATACGAACAGACAGTTTACAGAGCAAGTGCCGAGTTTCTTGCACCTTCTTCGCGATGCAAACAACTTTCCGAACGTGGGGATAGAGTCTGACATTTCATGTTTGCCTGTAAGTTATGCCTACGTGAGAGAATAAATATTTTGATTTTGTAGAAACACGGTCAAGTTAATACGCAGCTTGTAAAAATTGATAATTAGTGAAACAGTTGGTACAAAACTAATGTTTCCTAAACCCGTCCACCGCATAATTAGCATCTGTCAGCTGGCTGTCAGCTGGCACGTGACAAGTGAGCTGTCAGCTAGTCGGAACCGAACCCGCGACTGCCGAGTGATGATTGACAACCACTGCCGCGGTGGTCTCAGCACCTGCCAAGCGCGAACGTGCCAAGATTCCACAGATGACACACAAATATTACTAAACATAAAAAAAAACTTAGTAATCTCAGCTAGTTTATGAATGTGAAAGTTTTTTGTATGGATGTGTTTGAACTCTAGCTAACACCTACTTGCCATACTAAGTTGAACTTAAATCTACGGCGTTTTTACAAAGCTTTTTTTTATTCTATACAAGTTAGTACTTGACTGCGATCTCACCTGAGGGTAAGTGATGATGCAGTCTAAGATGTTATCGTACTAACTTGAAAGGGTAAGTAAATTTACCCCAACGGTTTCTACACAGCATCGCACCGGAACGCTAAATCGCTTGGCGGTGCGTCTTTGCTGATAGGGTGGTAACTAGCCACGGCCGAAGCCTCCCACCAGACCAGACTTGAGCCAATTTAGAAATTATAAAATCCCAAAGTGGCACGTGGCAGGAATCGTACCCGCGACCTCCCACTCGAATCCGAGCGCGCCGCCACTGCGCCAGGGAGGTCGTCAAAAAGATGCGCTGAAAGATATATTCTTTGTCATAATCAACCTTTGAGCATGAGAGTGCCCTAATATGTACAAGAGGCCTATGCAAATGTTTTGACACTGTGGTGTTGAAACCCGTCATAGTGACATTAACATTTTAGTGACAGCTGACAGTTTGAGAAAGGCACCACGCTTAGCTAGTATCGCCAAGAAAAAAACAATTTATTACAATATATTTATGCATACAATATGTGAAACTTTGTTAGTTTTGAGTATGGATATTTATTACTTTTTCAACCGCAACTATTTGGTTGAAATTTTAAATATTCCTAATATTTAAAGTTCAACTAAATCAGTGCTAATAGCTTTTGTTCGAACTAACACATAAGTACGTTACTTTTTATGCCTCCGAAATCTTCAGTTTCCGCAGGATTTTGATAAAAATGTTGTAAAACCTTCGATACATCGATTAATATGGACCGTAACTATTTAATTCAAATCAGCGTTAATTAGGTTAGTAGGCTACAGTCGTTAGTAGGTAGAATTAACGACAGCTTAAAAGAAATAAATGAAAAATACCAGAAAAAAGTGACTCGATACATCAATCAGTTAAAACCGAATTAACACGCCATGAAAAAAAACCGCGACAAAATAAAAGCGACAAGGCTAAACCCGTCGATGTCGACTGTATTTCTTTTCCAACGATGCCTCGCCTCGGTCCGAGAGACCCTTCTGTCAATCACACGTTAACGGCTGGATTTCTGTCCGTCCGTCTGTCCAAAATGCGTAACCCGACTCTAGAAATTCACTTAATCTTTATTGACATCGCATCGCAGCACCATAGACTTTTGATAATCGATTGCGCAAAAATATGTCCTATTTTCTAACACTTAGAATTTAATATGACGGCAGTAATAATTTTGCAAAGCGCGTCGAACGCTGCGTTCATTAGTAGCCCGTTTTCTTAAGCAGACAACGTCTGTTATTTTGATTTTTATTGATGGAGTTAACGTTTTCTATTTTTTATTTCAGCCGGGATATGAAGTGCCCTTCTTAGTTGTCTAGTGTTGGATGTAATAAAATATTGCAAGAATTGTTAATACTTCGATAGCGATGGGATTAAGCTGCAATTATTTTCTTACTTATAAATTATTACATAAATGTGATTGTGTCTTTATGTTTTGAGACGTTATTTATCATCGAGGTAGATAGAAGATACCTTGTCCACATTCTAATCACAAGGTCCTAAGTTCAATTCGAAAAATAATGATTAGCTTGTGGTTTTCTGTCAAGAAATTCAGTATTCGAGACGTTATTTATCATCGAGGTAGATAGAAGATACCTTGTCCACATTCTAATCACAAGGTCCTAAGTTCAATTCGAAAAATAATGATTAGCTTGTGGTTTTCCGTCAAGAAATTCAGTATTCAGGACACACTAAAATCACTATCAAGACTATGTGAAATAGCAAATATAATAGATTAGTAGGCAGGTAGGCCTCTACTTGAGTGAAATCGGTTTATCCAAAATATAATAACATCGCAATTCTATAATTTTGACCAAATTGGTTCAGTAGGGTCTACATAGAGCTCAGTTGAAAGCTGTGAAGTGAAGCAGTCACAAATATATGTACACACGTACACACACGTCACCACTTTTCCATTACAACATTCACACCAAGAAGATAAAATGCATTCGGCATAATATTATGTATCCAACTATATTCATAGCTAGCACGCGAGTTGTATGCTGAGCTTAGAAAACTCGAGAGTCGACAAATTCTAATATCTCATTGTGCCCATATTTTATTGGATAAATTAATCATTCATTCATTCCAATGGACGTTATACCTACAAATGTCATCGTCATCCGTCATCGCACACCTGTCTGTGTGTCTGTGTGTGTAAGCGACAGCACAGAGTAAACACCGCGCAATCGTGCGCGCGACGACCTTAGCTCTCAACGCGCATTGTCAGCCTCACAAGTTTTTGCTTTCCATTTCACTAAGGATTAATGTGGACGTTACATTATTCTTACTATATTTAATAGAAAAGCTTCAGTGGAACCACCGGCAAAAAAAATACCCGTGGTACCCCTGTGAGGAACATTACCATGTACCACGGGTAGTGTTGCCCAAAATCAGTCTTGGTCTTGCAGTCTTGGTCTTGTTCTTGCATTTTTGCAAGACCAAGACCAAGACCAAGACTGCCTAATTTTAGCAAGACCAAGAACAAGACTGGCAGTGCAAGATTTGAGCAAGAACAAGACTAAGACTGCAAGACGCATTGCAGTTAACGTGAAATCGCACCCTCTGCCCGCGAAATTCGAATTTTATTTTATTTTTCGCAATTATTTAACTTATCCAACGAAGTAGGCTTATGGAATTCATTTTGCGAAAATAAGAGATCTTCACAGTTTTATTATTTTATACTATAAAAACTAGATTACTCGGCAAACGTTGTTTTGCCATAAATTTTTTCTGACTTAGGGACATAAAAAATAGATAACAACCTGCTCCCAGACCCAGAGATCATACACTGAAAATTTCATAACAATCGGTCCAGCCATTTCGGAGGAGTTTGGTACTTTGGTAACAAAGAAAAGCGAGAGAATTTTATATAGTTATATTAGAAGAATGTTTGCTTGAAAGTGTCCAGTTTAGGAATGTAGTTCAATTATCGACCAATTTGAGAATTGTGAACTCACGTCAGACTCGGCATTCGAACTACAGTCCTAAACTGGACGCTTTCAAGTAAAGGTTTTTATATAAACTTGTGAAGATGATATTGCTTTTTTCGCAAAATGAATGCCATGAGTCTAATTCATTGTACTAGTTAAATATTTGCGAAAAACAAAATAAAATTTGAATTTCGCGGGCCGGCCTCCGTTTTTTTTTTTACACAATACAAGTAAGTACTTGACTGTGATCTCACCTGATGGTAAGTGACGATGCAGCCGCAGATGTTATCGTACTACCTTGGAAGAGGTAAGTAACCCCTAACGGTTTCTACACAGCATCACACCGGAACGCTAAATCGCTTGGCGGTGCGTCTTTACTGGTAGGGTGGTGACTAACCACGGCCGAAGCCTCCCATCAGACCAGATCTGAGCCAAATAAGAAATTATAAAATTGAAAATTCCAAAGTGACCCGTGGCGGGAATCGAACCCGCGACCTCCCATTTCAATCCGGGCGCGCGTCACTGCGCTATAGTAGTGTTATTATCTCGCTGCGGACTCGATCATAAATCATTGGAGTGTGTCGCTTTTGTTGTTCTTTGTTGAGTTGTGCATTACTACAGAACAACAAAAGCGAAACACTCGAATGATTTATGACCGAGTCTGCAGCGAGATAATAACACTACTATAGGAGGTCGTTGTGAGTATTAAGAGTGTCGTTTCGGAGAGTGTAGGAGTTCGGGACCAACAATAGGCGAATAGGTAATTGCGAGACTTGCGAGACTCTTGCTGCAAGACCAAGACCAAGACCAAGACTCTGAGTGCAAGACCAAGACCAAGACCAATACCACATGTACTGGCGCAAGACCAAGACCAAGACTGGCTGAGTCTCGTCTTGTTCTTGCATTTGGGCAACACTAACCACGGGCAACAAACGACCTAATTCATTAATATATTAAATTAAATAAATACATAACATTTTGTCTGTTTTTTGGAGCAGTTGTGTATCGATGTGATTTTATTTAAGACACACGAGTAATATAGATGTTGCCCGCCTAGCTCCGATCGCGTGAATTAAGATTTTTCACAAATCCCGTGGGAAACAGATTTTTCCGGAGTAAATAAGTAGCCTATGTCACTTTCAACTATGTCTGTGCAAAAAATCATGTCAATACGTAATTACGGCGATGTGGTGTCTGTTGAAGGACAAACAAACGTTAATCACGTACATTAAAGTTTCAGGAAAACAAAACGGTTTCTACGCATGTTTGAAAACCCCAAAATGTTCCCACATTGTTTAAAATCTTAACAATGTACTTTTTTTTTACAAAATGATGTATCCAATTTTGAGCTCCAAGTTCCTACTTTACAGTATCTACTTGAACACCACCAACTCCAAATATTAATGTTCCCCAGACAATTTCTGGCCACGGTGGTTTATTAACCAAGGAACTACTTATACCAGGCACGCGAAAGATATAGTGTACAAGTTGTACTCAAACATAGGTGCACTCTTTATTCTATTTTCTATGCTTCTGAGAATTTGCCATCTGCAAATAGACTTTTGGCTAAAATTAGTATTCTCTTAAACCACCGCCGCGCTCGCAGAAAAATCGGCAAGGAATCGCTAACTTTAGCGGTTTTTTACAGGATATACTTTGGTGAGTGCGCTGAGGAACTGCATAACCTTGTGCCTCCTTCACCTTTCTACCATAGGACTGCAAGACGCCGAGAGCGGTGGCATCCTTATGTTGTTGACGTCCAACAAACTCGCACGAAACATTTTTCCTCCACGTTTCTGATACGAACCGCTAAGGTGTGGAACGCCCTTCCAGCCTCCGTGTTTCCAGCCAAGTACAATCTAGGTGCCTTCAAGAGAAGAGTGAATAGGCATTTTCTAGGCAAGCGCGCTCCATCCTAGACCTCATCATCAGGCATGATTGTCGTCAAGCGCAAGCCTATATTCAATAATTAAAAAAAAACCACAACGCATCAAAAACCTGCGTATCCATACCAACCCGTCAAGCAAGAATCAATTTTTGCCTCGAGTTTAAACATCGTTGATTGATTGATGTTTGTTCGGGCATTAGTGGCTGCTCTGGAGAGCGGAGCCTACCTGCGCTCGTGCTTATTGATATTAAGACGTTTACCCTCTTAGCTGTAAGGTATTGTTCACACGAGGTATTTTCATTATTTCTAATGCGAGTGTGTGTTTTATTACAGCTGACATCGAACTGAAAAGTCTAGTATTCGAACCACAAACATCCTGAAAATGCGGCCGTATATGCAAGGTGGACACTTATGCACTTAGATTAACACTTAACGCAATGGTGCCTATTTATAAACCTTATCTTATCCTTTTCCAACCCTATCCTATCCTAAAAACCTATTTTTGATTCAGTTTTAAAAATCAAGAATTGATTTACATTTCAAACTTCAAGACTACTTTACGTGACTCTTCAACCGCTATAGGAAGGTTCATTACCGAGAAGAACTTCCAAAAAACTCGGCACTCACTCTTTACAATCCAGAAGTAAAATATACGTTAAATATGAACGCGGCCTACGTCGTTTCCCGTCATAATTATAATATTATTCATCACGCTCGGAGGCTGTCATTAATTCTGACAGCACTCGGTCAATCATGTTCAGTGATTATTCCTCCACAAGGGCTCGAGGTGTTGAGTTCAAATTGAATCATATAGCTCCCAACGATTTGAGAGTAATGATCTGTTCGGGTGGTCTCCCTTTTTATAAATAGATTTGTTATTGGTTGTAAATTGGTCGGGTTAAAAAGTGATTTTTCATGATTTTGTGAGTTATCATTTATCTACCGTTTTAAATAATGGATATAATGGGAAACTCATCTTCCTGCCCTTTTCCCACATGAGGATTCTTTTTCATTTTTTTCCCACATATTATAATGGGGAACTATTTAGAAACTATGACTACTATCTTGTCTGTCTCCTTAGGCTAACTGTTCTGTTTGATTACAGAAGGTCCTCCAATTTCTTCGGAGACCAAGATTTTAACTCTATCACTGTTTCAGCAAAACAAAATATACTTACTAAAATGTAGTTTTCTAAACCTATTTAAACCCTGATCTGTATGTGCTTCGTGATGTTTACGGAGGAGAGAGATTTGGCGTAATAAAAGTTTACATGGAGAAGGAGTGCACTTAACTCAACCTTCGGAATACCGTCGAATTTATCACATTAATATTAAAAGGATGAAAATGTGTGATGTATACTGTAACGTGTGTCCGTTTGTAACTCCTTCAAATAATGAACAAGTTTGGCCACAATGTGGGATAGAGAAAAGTTATACGCTACCCTACTTTGATCCCAAAAAAAATCATACTTTTATCCCAAAAAAAACCATACTTCAAACAAAATACATCGCCGCGGTCAAAAGCTAGAATACTATAAAATCCACTCACATTAGCGCATTATTCATATTATAGTCTGTGGTAGTATGGGGCCATCGTAATCATACGCGGCGATATCTGCTACATCTGCAGCGGGATTCGAACCTGTTCCCCCGAGCGACTGACTGATGCGAGATGTGCATCTACTGACGCGCAGGGGTGCCAACATTAATTACGTGATTGAACTTTTGTAACTCACATCCTAAACGTCAGCCCATTGTAAGATATAAAAGTGTAATTGAATTAAAAACATCTAAGGAGACATATTTTGAATGTTATACTACTTTCAAATTAAAGTTTGACTTTCTCCACTGGGCTTTCTGCACTTCTTCTCCAGAAGAAGATATCATTAATAAAGAGATAAAGGTATATTATTAAGAAAAAAAATCTACCGAATCTATTAAAAATCATTAGGTATTCTTATTAATCATGACCTCCAAAACGTCAGACTATTTTAGACAGATAGAAAATTGTGATTTACACCTAAGGAAGTATATTATCTCCTTTCAAACTAATTAAGTGACAACTAATATGGCAATATAAAGAAGTGAAGTTATATTATTTGGACCTACCGAATCGATTAAAAAAAGCATTATTCTAGTCTCCTCCCCATCTATATTATTTTTATTTAAAGGTCGCCTTTTCATCCAGAGACTATAAACGATCGATAACGAAGAGATATCGCGAAAAATAACTAGTGGAACAAATTATGACTAATAAAAATAAAAGTTTCGGCAGCCCTAACATACAAACACTTGAATGGAAATTCATAAAGTATAGCCGTAGCGGAACAAAGAGCTACAAATAACGCGAGGCGATCCTGCGTCGAACCTTGATAGCGTTTATGATTTGCGAATCCGAATAGATACCTGCTTGGCTAGATACACATCTGTGTGACCTTAAGGGTGAATATTGACCTTAGCAATTGCTCTCCCAACTCTCGCATGTGTTGTGTGAAGGCGAGAATATCACAAAAATGTCCTTTTTACTAAACAGTAAACAGTAAGGCATCTAAAAGGTATTCACAACGTATTTGGCAATTTTACTACCGACACAAATAAAATTAATAAAAATTCGCAGCACTTTCCGATAAATATTTAAAAAAATTAGAGCAGTTTTTTAATCCAGGGTATAGGCTATCTCAATTCTAAATTTCAGCTAAGTCGGTTAAGTGGTTGCGGCGTGAATGAGTAACAAACATACACACACGCTTATACACAAACTTTCGCCTAAAACTTATTAGTGTGATATTTAAATAAATAAATATCAGGACATTACACACATCGCAATCTAGCCCCAAAGTAAGCGATAGCTTGTGTTATGGGTACTAGATAACTGATAAGTATACATAAATACTAACATACACAAATATAATATATTGAAAAACACCCAGACACTGGAAATGTTCATGCTCATCACACAAACATTTACCAGTAGTGGGAATCGAACCCACGACCTCCGACGAAGACGGCAGGTCCGCTATCGCTACGTCATTCGGTCGTCAAAGTAAAAAAAAGATCGTCATTTTTAAAGCTGGAATGGCAGTTTCCTATTCCGGCCACGTTCCAGGCCAACTTGGCCTCCACGTTCAGTCCTTTCTGGATGACGCAATCAATAAATTGGTTTATCAGTCTGATTGATGGGCATTCGGCTCAGTCAGGGCCGCTTCATCGCGCCGCGGACTTTAAATGTGATGACATTGATACACGTAACCTAAGATACGACCTAAGTATAGCTCATTTCATGGTGGTATTTCGGACCAGCCGGAATTTTATAATTTTGGCTGTTGCCGGACCTCAGCTATCATTATAAAATGGGCTTCAGCTCATTACCACCATACCGACCCAATTCGTATGGCTAAGCAATTTAGCGTCGATGTGTGATGCTTTGTAGCAACCGATATCTAAGATTATACAAAGCAGCTTCGGCTGTATTGTCACTAACCGTTGGGTTTATTTTTATATTAGTCATGATAAATAATAACGAGGCAGTAAACTTCACTGTAAAAAAATATGCTTACAACTGAAAATATTAGTAAATATAAATATTGATTATATATAATAATATGAAATATAAATTATCCTTTAGTGTCATACAATTCAGCAAAACCCTTTATTATTTATCCTTCTAGCACGAAATAATTAATTGAGTTTTAACTAAACTAGGGTTTCCGATTTCTCGAGGTTTTTTAGTTCTCGGGTGTCGAGACTTCTCGAGCCTGATTTCTCGGGTCTTCTCGGGTTGTCGAGAAAAAATAAAATACGTCTAAATTTTTGTTTAATTAATAAAAAGAGTCTTTAATTTAACTGTGTTTATTTTACATGAAAAAAATCAACATAATTTTTAACAAAAAAAAACAAGTTGTCAATAAAAAATCAGCTCAAAACAAAATTGCTAACTAAAAACAATCATACTTCTTCTCCTTATCATAACTAATCTCATCTCACTAATCTGTAATAAAAAACAAAATCTCTGTTAACAATCAGCTTAAAACAAACATCTTAACTAAAAACAATCATACTTCTTCTTATTATAACTAATCTCACTAATCTTTAATAAAAAACAAAATCTCTGTTAACAATCAGCTTAAATCAAACATCTTAACTAAAAACAATTATAATTTTTCTCATCATAACTAAAGATCACTCACTAATCTCACTATGTGGGTGGTATGGTATCACAATTTTTGGCAGTTTTAATGAAATTAAATATCTAATGCCTCTTATAGTAAAACCATCTTGGGCTGAAAGTTTAGCTAAAATTTCACCTAACGATTTTCTGGGTTGAACGTCAAATTTCAGTGTTTGCTGTACGTGCATAGTTTCAAAATCACTTCTTAATTTTTTTGGTGCCGTCACCCCGGAACTAGACGAACTGGTAGATGCTTCTTCTGTGTCCATTTGAACCTCGGTGGATCTTACATCAATTTTGTGTACATGAGCTAGTCCGCTTGTGTTTGATCCTTTACAGTTTACAGGCTATGGTTTTAGGACATTTTAGACATTGCGCATTTGAGGCGTCCTTATTTTTCTTGAAATATTTCCAAACTTTGGAAGTTTCCATTTTGGTTCATTAGTTGTAAAATCTATAACAAACAGTTCAAGAATTAGTAAGTATTTTAGTTTAGTACCTACAAAATAGCTGACGCAACAGTGGAGAGGCCTATGCCCAGCAGGGGGTTGATGTGGTTAGGTTAGGCTGATGATGATGATGAAAAAATAGCTGTGTCCTTTTGTATACTACGTTTGGTAGGATTGGTTGGATACGTTTTGTGTTATTTGTAGTAGATAAATTGCCATAAAACAACGTCTTAATATTATGTGTTTAGTTTAGAACTTTAGGCTTTTGTGGGATTATTACAACATCTGCAATACAAATGCAATTAATGAAATCGGTAAATATTTATGCACTAACAATTCTCTTATTTGATTAAAAACAAAAGTTTTATTTCTTTAACATACCTATTTATTTTAAACAAAAATATTATTTTGGTAATACAAAAGTACTTACAAAACAAAACAAACACTTGAACTATTTAAATAAATAATAACAATACTTACCTGTTTGTTCTGCGATTCTACTCGTGCGTCACTAAATAATAAATACACTCACTATGCTGGGTTTATGATCCGACCGATCCGAACACGGCGGGAGTTGAAACACGAATGAACAAAATACAACTGGGGCCGCGTCGCGCTTGCGTTTGTCGGCAAAAACAAAGGATACCGACAGACACGAGCCGTCAAAGGATGCCGCTGCCGCCTCGCATTTACAAAGAAAGCTAAGCGTAAAAATGTTTATTTAAACTTCTCGATGTCTCGACTTTTCTCGAGCTGAATTTCCCGGGTACGAGACCGACCGATTTCCCGGGAATTCCCGGGACGAGAATTCCCGGGAACAAACCCTAAACTAAACACTCGTAGAACCAAAAAAATCAACATTGCACAGGTATTATTTATAAATGTAGAATTTCGAACTTTTGAAACAGCTTTTGAACATTTGAACTTTTTTGACAAATTAAAGAAATAAGTTCCTTTTAAATCTGCACGTCTTTGAAATTTTTGTATGTCAATGTATATCTATGATTCATTGATTTATTTGCAATATCCCGACGAGCCAATCCATCTTCGCGTCTTATTTCATGTCTTATTCCTTTTTAGGCGACATCGATAACTTGTTGAGTTTTAATTCGATTCTCGTGTTTTTCGCATGTCCGATTATTTGCGGCATATTTAATCGTCGATGCACGACTTTATATCGATTTTATTTCGTTTTGTGTTTGTTTATGCTGAGAGACACATTTTTTTAACATTTTTTTTACTTGAATGAACTGTATCTACTACTATCATATCACTAAAATCTTAGACTAATTGAAATATTTTTTAATAAAATACAGTCAGGGGATTTTTTTGATATTTTAAATTATTAAATAAATAGTATTATTGAAATTAGTAAACCAACGATGTTGTGAATCATTCAGTCATTCATAATATTTTAAATTTGATTTGAATAGATTCCAATTCTAAATATATCTAATGTTATTCTTTAAATTATTATTGTTTCTCAAGTACCTACGTATTATTTAACTATAGTCATTCGTTTTTGCATTAATCAATCAATCATATTAATAACATAATACTGTACGTTGATTGAAACCCTGACATTTATGAAACTAAGCATTTCAAATTCAAGTTTATTCTCACAGCAGAAAAAAAAGATTGAATAAATCCGTCATTATAAATGCCTTTCGCACTTAGCCTTTGTTGCCATGACAATGATTAATTTTAATATAATGATAACCTTTCTGAATATCATAGTATCAAAGTGTTATTTTTTGAGCTTTGTCGTACTGACGGACAACACACTTTCAACCACTAAATAAATCTATAATTTAATATATCGAAACAAAATCTTGAGTCACTGATTCATAAATTGTCCAGCTCAAACCATTGGTCGTAGAAAGCTAAATTCTTTATTAATGGCGTACACAAGTTATAAAGGAGGGTTTTTTACTCCATATAGGTTCACACCAGCGAAGCAGGTAATCTATGAAACGTGAGGGGAAAATAGTGGATGAAAATTAATTATAATTAGCTTAAACTCCATGCTATTGCTACGTTACAAAAACGTTATTAATTACTGAAAATTGTAAACCAGTCTATCAGGCCATCAAAAATATATAACGGACTTTGGCCACTCCAAAAATAATAATCAGACTGATAAGATTGTTATCAGAAATAAATCAATAGTAGTAACTGTCATAAAACGATAACAAAATTGCCAATGCGCGATATATTTTAATCACTCTATCAGCTTATCAATTATATCACATAATTTATTGCGATGACCGAGTTAGGCCTTACCTCACATAGCTTCTCAAATCTTTGCTAACCCCACACCCCACGTGATTTCTGTCGATATTTAGAACGAGCCAGCAAAGACAGAAAGTAATAGACTAGTTTAGAATAGGATAGTAATCAGTTAAACCAATCGCCAGCCCAGCCCACAAAAGATTATGGGTTTCAGAAGGGCTTTATCTCAACCCTTTTCTATGTCCCTTAGACATAGGAAACTAAACTAACTAACTAACAAGACTACGCTGGCTAAATTGGGGTTGGAGGGCTTCGCCCACTTTTTAGGATATTCTGGCTACCAGGTTACTAGTAATGACATCCGGTATCGTTTAGCATGTATATATTTAGTTCCTACTTAACTCCAAAACGCTTCTGTTCTGAAAACTTGTCCACTCTGCTATGAATAAAAATTTAGGTGTCGGTAACGGCAACAATGTCGCGGGTTCATTGGTTAAAAAAATAGATAGATAGATAGATAAACACTTTATTGCACACCACAGAATAAAAATATAATAAAAAAAAGAAGAAATAATGAAAACAAAAACTTAGGAGTACAACTTGGTGGCCTTATCGCTACATAGCGATTTCTTCCAGGCAACCAATGGCATGAAGTAATATTTTACATTACCCAACAGCCTACAGAAGTTTTCATTTTACAAATCAGAAATGAATGTCCGGGATATCACAAACGCGAAATTAGTCTGAACCTAGAGCTGCTTGGTGGTAATCGGTCTTTATTACCAGTGTTTAGTAAGAATAGGTGTATCTAGGCAGTTTTATCATATTACGTATGCGTTGCTACGTAATTTATAATGAGTTAGTTATCAATCATACGATTTCTACTAATACAACCATCACCCTGAATGACCCCCTTTTGATACTGCTTCTCATTTTCGACGATGGTGTTTATTAATAATTATAAATGAATAAAACATTAACTGCTGAGTTTGATTGGTTTGACTCAGGCCCACTTGCATCAACCTACGGTTAGTGTGATAACTCAGAACTAACATACTAGCCCAGGTTGAAATTGTCAAAAATTTCTAATGAGTTATGTAACTATCATTGGATTTTTTGACCTCTGGTTTATTTTGAATATTTAACTCGCGGTTCAGGCCTTAGATTACTTAGAGCCAGCAAACAAACAAAGTATTTTTTTGTAAGTTTCTTTTGAGACCAGTTTAAGCTCTAAGATATCTATATATATAAAAGAGGTTCTTTGTAATGGGTAGGTGTCAGCTAAGAAACGATTTTGAGAAACTACCCCTCTAAGGGGGTGAAATAGGGGTTGGAATGTTTGTCTGTTACTCCTTCACGCTGCAACTACGAATCCGATTTAGCTGAAATTTGGAATGGAGATGGATTATTACCTGGATTAACACATTATGGTACTTTTTATCCCGGAAAAAGCGATGGTTCCCGCAGAAGTAGTGAAAAACCTAAATTCACGCGAGCGGAGCCGCGGGCAACAGCTAGTTCATAATATGAGCAAAAACAGGGACATTACGATTTTAAAACAAATCGCATGATACCTTATTTCAAGACATTTCAATTTCGTTTTGTATCGCAGACACAGCAACATCTGTAAACATGTGACGTCACCCGTCATTCGCAATATACGAGTCGTATCTGCACTGAATATAATATAACTCGCATACTTTGTTGTGATAGTCAGATAATATTGTGGAAAGCCGTCCGTCCGTCCGTCCGTCCGTCCGTACTGACGTGGGAAGACTTCCTGACGGCTCGCGCAGGTGGCGCGATGCGGTTGGGTGGAGGATACGTTCAAAGGCGGAAGCGGGCCTTGCTTTTAACACCAAAGTTATAAGTACTGATGTGTATACTTAGTTATGTATGTAGCATGGTAGTTCTCGAATGATAAATTTATTTAAAACCGACTTCAAAGAAATAGTTATATTTAAAACCAGTGTAATGTTGTTGAATTCACTCAAATAGGTTTACACAAAACCAAAATATTATGGGCTGGTAAAAATTGATCTCTTAATCTTCTTAATATATATAAATCACGTGTCACGTTGTTTGTCCGCGATGGACTCCTAAACTACTGAACCGATTTAGTTCAAACTTCGTGAATATCTGTCATTTGGTCCAACTTAAAAGATAGAATAGTTTTTATCCCACGTGGACGAAGTCGCGGGCATCAGCTAGTAATATATATAAATCTCGTGTCACGATGTTTGTCCGCGATGGACTCCTAAACTACTGAACCGATTTAGTTCAAACTTCGTGAATATCTGTCATTTGGTCCAACTTGAGAGATAGGATAGTTTAAATCTCAAATTATAGTCGCAATTTTAATTTATTAATATAACAAAAACTTTAGCCACAGCAACGCGTGGCCGGGTCAGCTAGTAATTTTATAAGGATACTTGTGTTAAGCGTCACGTCTATCTCCGAAACTGTTTCCAAGTCAAACTGCGATAATAGTTAGTTTTTATTGGCTTAGCTTGTGCTCAATTATTGTGGTTAACTATAATATGTCCTGCCATTTTAGACTTAAAACTTGCAAGTTTCGTCATAATTGGCTCTATGATTGTGAAAAGAATGAAAATGGAAATGAAAACGAAAATTCTACTACCAAGTACTAGAATGTATTAGTTAATTCCAGGTATTTCCCTTGATAGAGATCGCTGTGTAGCGAAAGCGACACGGAATTGGGGCGTGAAGGAGTAACAAACACATGCACACACACTCACACACATTATGTACGCACGTACAAACTTCCCATACTAAAAATAATATAAGTATGATTTCTATTCTTATGCAACGTGTCCTAGGGCCGAGTCGAGTTAGCAATGTTGCAGCAATCTGCCGCATCACTCCTGCGTCGGAGTTGATTAGCGCTGCCGACGCATGCGCTTTGCAGTCTGCATTGCGTATAGCAGTGTTGCGTATAGCAGTCTATATATGCTAAATTTTTAATTCTCATTTGATAAAAAATCATCTCACTATTATTATATTATTAAAAGGAAAGCTTTTATTCGTATTTTTGTATGTATTATGTCTGTAAGAGATTCCGACGAATTGAAAACCTCCTCCTTTTTTTTGAAGTCGGTTAACATTGATTGTTACACCTACCAAACCGTTTTAGCGATTTGGAATGGAGATACATTATTCTGGATTGACACATACACGTAGACAGATTTTTCAGTACGGAAAAGTCCGAAGGCAAATTAATGGTATACTTTATACCTAGCACCTAATGTAGTGGTTAGAAAACCGCCAGATTATCTCTAGAATGGTAGATAGGTATTAAGCTATTAGGTACCCCCCAGTTTGAAAGTTTAAGTGTGCATGAAAAATGCAAATGAGTGCAGTTCTTTGTCGTTAGTCGTAACGGCGCTCGCGGGACACCTTGGCTGCGCGTCTAAACGCGAAACCGCTACGTTGTATCCGCCATTTTGTTTTTACGCTAGCGCTTGAAGTAATGCAAATGCGCATTGTCCTTTACCGTTTCCATTTTGTGACTCTACAATATTATTAAACGTTACAAAATACTAGCTTTTGTCCACGACTCCGCGTGCAATTCGATTCCCGTGGACTACTTTAAAATCTACTAATTTCTGTAAATTGGCTCAGCTGTGGTCTGCCGTGGATAGTTACCATCCTACTAGCAAAGACGCAGTGACAACCGAGCGATGTTACGTTTCGGCGCGATGCTGTGTAGAGTCACTCCTTCCATGTTACGATAACATCTTCATCTGCATCATCACTTACAATCAGTGGAGTTAATACAGGTTTTTGACGTGACAACGTCTTATAATTCGATAGAGCCGGCTGCACGCACAAAAAAACATGACTCATCCGGCGTTACCTCGCTCATGCGGCGTTACCTCGCTCGCGCTACCTCGCTCTGAAGCGTTCCATGTAAGGCTTGAAGTGCAAGCGAGAGTTGTCACGTTCAACTATCGTCAGTAAACCGACTTTACAGACAACCAATTTTTTTGTACGAATTTCGAGTCGGCTCGCATCGCATAAACGAATCGAAATGCTCCATACATTTACAGTCAACGCCATCTATGGACGTCACTGACATGCAGCTGTCAAAAGTTGGCGCTGACTGTAAATATGGAAGCATTCGATTCGTTGTTGCGATGTGAGTCGACACGAAATTTGTACAAAACCTGTACTAACACCTCAGGTGACAGTAAAGTTCTAGCTTAACGAGGATAAAAATGAGATATTTTCATTGCTTATCAGTCTACTTAGGAAAACTGCATACTTACTATTGGAATTCCTGCTAGGTATAAAAAAGAGGCACTATATTCGAAGCGAATAAAAATTTTAGAGTCAGTTTCTCCAGCCAGTCAGTCAGGATCGGTATAATTAAGTGACGGTCAACTAAACCCGCCTCGGTTGCAGTCTACTGTGGCGCCTGCCCGGCTTTGCGTCACTCACTCCCTCGCAAGTCGCAACTCCCGACACTGCTTGGCAGAAAGATATCCGCTATAAAAGCAGTAAGTTGCTTGTTCAGTTATTTTTTTCATCTAGCCTCTATTAACGTCCACAGTTCGATATATCTAGGTTTCTTTGCGAGAGCGCGTATAAACACATGGTCCTCCGTCTTCCTCATCCATCCACAATAAGCTACCTTTTTCAGGTCGTCGGGCTACCTAGTCAACCTTAAAAAAGTATGTTCACATTGTCTAACTTTATGTAGGTACTGTAAAATATTTTAATTCAAAATATATGTTTCAAGTTGTACAATCAATCTACAATATTATTCATTTATTATTATTTCCTTATGCAATGATTTCAAAACTTCGGATCATTTTCTTGTTACGATTTTCCTAATTTTGTCTAGCCGCGGTTATCCATACGTACTACCATACATCGAGTTTCTAAGCGTCAACAGTTTTTAGGGTTCCGTACCAAAATGGTAAAATGGAACCCTTATGGTGCGACTTTCTCCGTCTGTCTGTCCGTCTGTCCGTCACACTCGATTATTTCAGTAACTACCGGAGCTATCGATATGAAATTTGGAATAGTTGTGTATATTAGTGACCCAATGACACTGAAATAAAAAAAAATGGAAATTATTTTTTTCTTATTTAAAAAGGGGGGAAAATCGGAGGGTTGAAATTTAAAAGTGAGATAACTGTACTGTGTGGGGTATCATATGAAAGGGTTTACTTTGTACATTCTAAAACCAATTTTTAATTATTTTTTGTCATGATAGTTTTTGATTTATCGGGGAAAATGTCTAAAAAAATACCGTTCCCCCCCTTATCTCCGGAGTTTACCAATCGAAAAATCTCAAATAATTATGGTCAATAGGAATTTACGTATATTTTACAGGAAAACTATAGCCAATGCTCTAACTAGAATAGTTTTTTTGATATTAGCAATAAACCTCTACAAACAAAGTTAGTTTTGCGGTTCATTAACAAAGGTAATTATTACCGTTTTACATCTTTGGTCGTTACAGTTTTGGTCGTGTAACATCTACATTAGTACGAATGAATCTTAAAAGTACCTAGCTATAACTACCTAAGCTTATTTTGCTTCAGTACTTCTTGAGTACGGAACCCTCGGTGCGCGAGTCCGACTCGCACTTGGCCGGTTTTTTTTCTTAAGAAATAATGATAAGTACTTACGCCTGCCAATGTGATATGCAGTACGTCCCACAACTTTCCACAATATCGTACGACATGACACAGTTCTGCGTTCACCATCCTGAGATATAACTTGCTTAGTTATCTCCTTTAAAAGTAAAATTTTTCCCTCTTTCTTTAAAACCTATAAAAACCACCATTCAGAGTTCGCCTTTTCATCCAAACTCCCTACCATAAATACGTTGGACTTGCTACGTTATCCGCGCTATGTCTTAGACAATGGCAAAGGAAATAGAGTACATAAAGTGCCGGTCTACATTAGGTGCAGTCGGGAGGTGTCCCGCGAGTGCAGTAACGATGAACTGCCGCTAAAGAAGTGCACTCATTTGCATGTCTATGCGCTACACTTGATCTGTGGATATAGCGGGCTTTCTAGACACTAGACTTCTAGATAGCAAGCGCCAAATTGAATTTTTGAGATAAATAGGCGCGATGGGACAAGATGAGGAAACTACCTGAGATCATATTCTGTAAAATTGATAAATGCAATGATGATCGCTATTGTATATAGTTTGTCATACATTGCTGCTGTTGAGTAAAAGAATAACAAAATTTAGTGGGAAACCTTCAATGGATATTATATCTAAATGATTACTACTGAGATACAGAATAAGGTATTTCAGCTTTAACTGACTTTAAAAAAATTGGTTGCCTGTAAAGTCGTTTACTTACGATAGTTGAACGTGACAACGTCTTCTTTGTCGCTCGTTCCGGGCTCGCGAGGTAACGCCGGTAACGCCGGTAACGCCGGATGAGTCATGTTTTTTCGTGCGTGCAACCGGCTCTATCGATTTATAAGACGTTGTCACGTCAAAACGTTTTCAACGAGGTTCCTTTTTCGACACTTATATACTTTTTTTTCTTTTGAAGTACATAGTATAAAAATACGATTGTTAACCTCAATTTCCCTGAGCGTTTTTAACTTAATAAGGGTTAAATGCTTGTGGAAACTGGTGTTAGTTTGATACGTAAATCTAATCCAGTTTAAAATGAAAACGTAACTTTATTGCTCTTATAATATTGTGAAAAAATTGTTTTACAATACCAAACTTAACAAACTAAAACAGAAACGGAGTTAACACTTTTTAACCCTACATCGCGTTGCAAGGCCCGTGACATTGGACCCCTGACCCCTCAATTGAATCAGCGGGTGATTGACGCGCGTAATTAGCCCACGGGCCTTCCCGACCCCGCGCCGCGCGCAGTAGAAAGGGGCTTACTTGTTTACAAACATCAAAGTTTTTTGTGTGTCGAATAGTGAGCTCTTACAGTGAACACAGGTTGCTTTCTAGTAGCTTGAGAGGGTTTAAAACGGATTAACTTTTAATTTAGTTATAGGTAGCAAAGCATGGGGTTAGATTTTTAACCTAGATAGATTTTCGGTATTTTTCTAACGGCAATGTAGGAAATATATTTTTAGTTTGCCAGCTATTAGTACAAGTGTGTCACGGAACGAATGCTCCTTGATTCAATTAACTCTTGATGAACAGTTGAAATAATTCTACGACCCTGAAGCAGGCAAAATATTAAAATTAAGTCTAAATATTTAATAGGAATATACCGCAAGTATATATATATTATACAATTATTTTTTTATCACGGACACGCGGGAATAGTATTTTTTTAAATGTATGGAAAAATGGAACAAATCACAGATTTTTAATAATACGTACTATGTATCTTAGAGTAGGTACATAATTATATAACTTCTTTTTTCGTTAAACTCGTGAGAATAAAAAAGTTACTGGAGCGTTGCTCTCAGCGACCTCTTTCCTAATTGAATAAACTTATGATTGATTCACTGCAGACAGGTGACAGCCTGACTGACAGGTAACGACGCGGCGGATCGACAAGACCGGACGCGACTAATCGACGGTTAATATTTATCGTAACTTTTTTAAATTTCGATATTCGTTCTTGGTTTCCTCTTATCATAATCATTAATCAGAAAAATTCTTGCCAATCAATGAAATCAATCAATTAAAAGTCACTCAATGAAACAAACATGCATTATGTCACGGCTGCAAAGTACCAGGCGCAAATAAGCCATTAGGAGATCGCAAATTATTCACCACTTATCCAAAGCTGCGTGTGATTTCCGCCTTATTTGTATCACTTTAGAGTCTGTATTAGCATAATTTAAATACATTCGTATAGTTGTTTAGCGTGGGAGTCCGGACACGATGATCCTTCGACAATTTGATTCGGAATATATCGCTCGAGTAGTGTTGTAAATAAGTGTCGTAGGTGGTGCGTGTTCGATTCCCGGGGACGCGCGGTGTTACCAGCTTAGTGTGTGGCTCAATAAAGTACGATTGGACACTGTTTAGACGTTTGCGTTTATGCCGAGGAGAATTTGCGTCTTTGCACGTTTTATTTAAGCCAGGCAAATAAAGTGTACCTATAAGTGTAAGTAAAGTGCGCTACAATGACAAGTTCTGTGTTTTAGTATTAGTAGAGTATACTTTGAGTTATTTAATATTATGTGGATTATAAATAGTACCGAGAAGTATGTTATTCTACCTATGATATCCGTAAATATCTATGGAAAATCCGGCCTCTATAATATTATGGTCAGTGGTCGGCAATTGGGGCAAACTCTTGCAGATGCTGAATTCTTGGTAGTGAAGCAGTAAGCAATAAAAGATATTTTTTTGAGATGTGGTTTTTCGTTTCCGCTATGTTTCGACCAATTGACGTATAAGCGGGATTTATAGGGTTCTAACACACGTTGCTAACAACCATTATACCTACTCATAGGGTAAAAAAAATCATAGCCTCTATTTGAAAGTCATTTTTTTTAAACCCATAATGTAACATAAACCTGTAAAGCAAGTTTATATTATGATAAATTCGTAATACGAAAATATTTATAAGCCATTTCATTCCCCCACGGTTGTATTTCACATCGGAAGGTAATTCCACGTCTGCCGCGTCAAAACATTAAGCAGATTATAGAAATAATAACTATCCCTCATACATCGGACGTGTTAATAAAAAGAAACACACAATAATAATACGGGCCGTAATGAAAGGTACCGGCGGATTACCTGTCCGTCCGTCCGTCCGTCCGTCCGTCCGTCCGTGTCACAGATAATACGTTGCGTGCTAACTATAACACTGTCTGCAGGTCTCGTGTGATAGACTTGTTGCGAATTATTACGCTGGAATATAATACTTTCTTATTTTATTTACTAACACCTAACACCTTATTTACAAGAAATTAATAAATAGTACCTAAGTCAATTACATTTGTTTTTGTTACCATGCAATATCGCTATTAAACGTAATCATTGAGTAGAATAGGTCAGATAGTGCCTATACAATAGTGTCAGATGTAAAATATCAACCAGAGTTTTTAACCACAATCAGCCAATGGTCGCCTGGACTATCTAGTGGAAGTATAAAACAGTACTTCCTTCTCCCTTGTCTTCATCATACAAGGAACGCCCGTGCAGCTTTCTAGGTCTAAGGGTGGGCTAGGTAATGATGTCTTGAAGTTGTCTGGCTTTGCCTGAATGAATGACAAACACAATCAAGATAGAAAACATTTAGCACATACAATTATCAACTTTAACTAACAAGACAGATTAATTTGCTTTGCTATAATCCGCTACTTAAAAAGATTCTGTATGGTACAATATGCAGGAACACTGCCAACATGAAACACCACACACAATTTTCAAACACTTTCTTCGACGCACCTTTCGTCCCGACACCGGGACATCCTTAGGAGATGTTGACTTCACAATGCGAAAACTCTACAAAGTGTTGGAAAATTGTGTGTGGTGTTTCATGTGGGCAGTGTTCCTGCATATTGTACCATACAGAATCTTTTCAAGTAGCGGATTATAGCAAAATAATGGATTTCCGCAAAATAACGCCTGCTTCCATTCAACTTTAACTAAGATGATGACGCAAGGAGAGTATGAAAGTATGAAACACACCATATTCTGCACTCGTAATATAATACCTAATTGCAAAACACCTTGCAGGGCGTATTAAAAACGGCGAGCCATATTTTAATTCATAACACTGCATTCTACTTCATAATAAACAAACGTACATATTTTCATTAAAATCGCAAGGAAAATACAACCGTATGTAGAGAAAGATAGAGCTACAAATTGTTTAGATTGTACACGGAGATAGGGTGTTGTGAAGTATTTTCATATCTTGCCCGATAGTGTAAGAGATCGTAGCAAGATTGTTGTTTTTTTTGTATTTTCTCAATAGGGTTTAATATAAAGAGCAGATAATATTATTAGGGTATAATGTGTATTTTTATGCCTTAAGTATAATATGTTATTGATATCGGCTTAAAATAGGTTACTAAGAAATATATAGTATAATTCAGGTTCTTATTCTTTTTATGGAAATACACAGAGCTTTCAGTGCTTACGAATCATAAAATTATTGTTTGCCATGTAAGCAGATAAATAGAAAGAATTTATATAAAATACACACATTTGGCGTAAGTTATGAGTGACAGTCAAATAGATATGATTTTAGGCTAGCTTACTTCTACTACCACTACTGCTACTATTTACTACTACTACTTTCTACTACTACTTTATTGTAAGTGACTTTGTCCATGTAATGTCCTTTTCTTTTAATATCATTAACTAAAGATAAAAAACCTACAAACAAGCATACTTTCCTTATTTAGAGAGGTTTTGTTGGAGACACCAAAACTGTAATTTTTCTTCACATCAAAAAGTAGGTATATTATCGTCATGGCATATCATTGCAAAATTCTTTTTACAGCATATTTAGTCTAGACAGATGATATAGCATATTATATCCTACGTTTGCTTGCCTCTGTTTTCGATGCACAATAAATCTTGCGACCGCCTCTGCGACTGTGCCTCGCCTGAGCGCATTATACCTCGAGTCACTCTCAATCACTCAAGCTGTCCGCCTGTCAGTCATAAGCAAGACGAACGGGGGGCCACCCCCTGCCTGGCCCCCCGGCCCCCTGTCCCGGCGCCCCCTAGGTAAAGGGGGGGCGGTCAGCTCTTGAAGACAATTTACTGAGCGAGCTCGACTTGGATCGGTATTTATTTGAAGGAACGTCGTGTTGTAATATGGAAGTATGGCGGCATTTTCACCTGGCTTTGTGATGTTGGTTCTATCGACCTGAGACACTGTATTAGTGTCTCTATCACAACGCATTACAATAGTTGCCATGTCTGTAAGCATATCAGCTCTATTCAAATAGTTTAAGCCTCGTATTTTTAAACTATAATAACAAAACATGGTCTCAAGACTTGGTAAGATTTTAAATAACAAATTGGAAAATGTCTTACTTTAAAAAATTAGCAATTGTTCACATGTGATTCGTACTTCGTAGAGCATAGTCAAGTGAACATATTCTGCCATAGTTCTTTCAAAGTATTCGATATACAAGAAACGGAACAAAGAAAATCATACCACTTTCGAAAAGTCGAAGTAAATTTTTTAGAGATGTTTCCGAAAATCAGTTCCCAACTTGGAAAACAGACTTTCGCCAATCGCCCCCCGATTGGCAGACGTAAATCAAGGAACCAATCAGCGGGCAGAGTCCGTTTCCGATTACGATTACGATGACTACGTTTTTCTTACACAATCTAGGGGCAGGTCATAATAATTGTGAATTTGGTACTACACGTGCGAAATCTCATACAGAAAGATTCAAGGAAGGACAAAACTAAAACACAACTAATCCAGGGGCGTCTCAAAACAGTCAAAAACGCGACACAGCCCTGGCGAGTTAACATCATTATCGGGCGGGGGCAGCACTGGGGTGGGCTGGGGGGTCCGGGGGGGTCGACACACGTCGCTCAGACGTCGCGCGCAGACGGACGTCTTTGTCCGCCGCTTTATTTACCCGAGCCCTTTGTAAGGGACAGAGGCGTCTATGTTTTTATTTTTTTCTCTGAGTCAGTTACACTCCGTGACATTTATGTTGGACATTCTAGTTGAGATATTTGTTAATACACAAAAATTAAAAATTTATTTTGTATAGGATGATAGGTGTAGATTCTCCTCCTCTTTTATTATCATCTTGTGCCAGCTTCGAATCGAAGTTTGGTGGTTGTTATCCATTTTCGAAAAGCCCCTCCATGTTTTTTGTCACCATGGGTACCTAAGACCCATCCACCCCATTATGTCATCCAACCATTAACGTCGCTGGCGACCTGGAGATCTTTTCCCTGCAATATGGCAAAGTCCTGGATTTGATAAAAGAATCTCTTCAGGAAGCCTATATCAGAGATAATGATGTCAGAGTTTATATTAGGATTAGGTTTGATGTAATTCGGATGGATCATTTTATACGATGTGTCATATCCATTATTGTCTACAAGCTGGTGACTCTAGTTCTTCCATGGCTAAGTATGTCTGCTTGTTAAAACATTATAAGATAGTAAACAGCTATTTGGCCATAATTCATAACTCACTAGTATTGGAAAGTAGCTCGTGACTAGCTGGGTGGCTAAACACCGTGTTATCTTACATTGAAACCCCTCGCAATAACTCCGCCAACAATAGATACGTTCACCGCGATTGTCGGGAAAGTAAATATATTACTTTCCTTTATGTATTAACTGTCCGTCGATACCGAATCGTAACTCACTAAATGGTCGCTGGTGAAATAAAGTTTTGCATTCAGTGGATATTATGTCTAATGTACGAGTATTGCTGAGGAAGTCGTTACAGTCGAATCTAAACGCAAGAATAAGGGCGGGTTTCTCGAAAGGATCTAACTAACTAACTAATCAGCCTATAGATATCCACTGCTGGACATAGGCCTTTCCGAGAGCGCGCCACCACACACGGTCCTCCGCCTTCCTCATCCACCCGCTACCAGCGACCTTCTTTAGGTCATCGGTCCAGCAGGATAAAGACTCGAAACTCGAAAGGATAAAGACTATAAAATTTTTAACGAAAACTTTAGTGATCTGTCAAATTGCATGATAGTCAATAGTCAATAGTCAATTTATTGGTATCAAAATCATACAAGTCATAACATAATATTTAATAATCTACACAAAATATTGCATTAACGGGACAGATTAATTTGTTTTAAGAAAGTTATTTCTACTAACATTAGTTACGTGAAAATAAAATAAAATAAAAAATAAGTAAATAAATGGGACTTTATTTCATTAAAGGTTTTACATAGATCAAAATGAAATGCTTATCTTTATAAAGAATGGTTATCAAGTGTTCACTTTTGATTGGTCATATTTATACACCTTTTAAGTTTATGCACAGCAATTTGATCTAACTATCTATATTATTAACGAAAAAACTTGTCGTCTTAATATAGCTACGAAGTAATAAACGAGCTGGCAGTGATTAATTATGTACATTTGTTATTTGTTAAAATCCACATGCCACCTCTACGATACTCCAAGGTCACGGCGACGTTGATTCAATCACACTTGACAAGTCAAAGTCGATGTGGGCTGTCGACGTGTCCGCTATCGATTTTCTGGATAATTTGTTTATTATAGAAATAAACCAATTATAATCTACATAATATACCTATAAGTCATTATATTTACTTACTTATATAAATATGCAAAATTGTGGATTTCAAGGCTAAATATTATTAAGTACACTTGTTTTAAGTATTTAGATATGTCATTATAAATTCGTTGATATCTTACTAACTTTCTAGTATTGATCCAAATTCGTGTTTGGATCAATATTCGCCAAAAGTTAAGTTTGGCCATCCATTTTGGGTACTATGCCTCGCTGCCTCGGCTTCGATGAGTCTTTAGAGTACGTTTTTGTTTGAGATATCTTAATTTTTATTTTTTCACATTATTAGAACTAATAGGGTTATTGGCTGTTTTAGATGTTACAATTTTTACAATCGATTCTACAAGTAAATTCAAAAAAATATCTGATTTTAATACATTTTGTAGTTGTTTGTAAGAGTACCTAATTCGTGTTAGATTATTTGTTTTTTTTCTATGAATTTCTAATATGTACTTGTAGGATAACCGTTAGTAATGAATAATTATAATAATAATGATGCAGACTAAGATCTTGGTTTCCATGAGCAAAAATTATGTCCATATAAATTAACCTGTGCTGCATGATTGCAAGAAAAAATAAACACACTTTATCAATTATTATATTGGTATAAGTACTTTAAAGTAAGTAAGCACATTAAAAATTATTATTTGGCAAATAATTTTTTTGGCTTTTCCTTACTAAATAATTATCATATTCTGCCGCCTCTAGTGACTCAAGGCTTCGCACGGTTGATTCAATCAAAGTTGACAGCTCAAAGTCGATGTGGGTCGGACAATGTGCCCGTCATCGATTTTTCTCCCTCGTGTTTGTGTTAACAGACGGACAAACCGTGACATTCATGTAAATAGTATACAATTTTCTAATGATGTACCTAAATAAATACTGGTTACAACGGATTAAATGAATGATTTTTTTAAAACTTATTATTTCCTTTTACCCGATAATTAAGGAAAGTAGGTATATTATGTTTGTATGTTTTTATATTATCTCGTACCTTCCAAAAGGCTAGATAGATTTTTAAAATTATTTTAAAACCATTTTTAAACATGATGTTCAACATACCTAATCGCTTTCTTAAAACTATTCACGTTACAAGGCAACGAGCTTACTCGTCATAATTTCTACTGATTTTTGTTTAATTTTAATGAAAAATACCTAATCTTAGATTGAGTCATCAGTCTTGGAATTTTTATACATATTTCCTCATATCCTAAACTAATAGCTGTTTGTTAGTTTCGCTAAAACTCAGAAATGCTCCGATATTTTTTTTGTGCTTTATTTGGTCTAGGTATGGTTTGCAAACAGCTGGACTGCAATATAAAAACAATAATTATTCTTATGGTAGTCGATTCACACAGCAAAAAGTTAAAAAGTCACTCGAAGTTAACAAAAAAAACTCTGAAACACACAAGAGCGTATCTTCAAAGCAAATCTGCATCAGTGCACTCAATCATACACAAGACGTACTGAGCGCTCGACTATTTAATTGACGGGCCACTCCATCAAAACAACCTTGAAGATACGCAAATGTGCCGCAAAGACGTCAAATCAACGCAAAATAAACCTTAACACAAGCTCACAAAGCTCATTGGAACCGCAAAAGCTTCACCTGCAGAAGCAACTTACGAAAACCAAGTTAAATGGACGCTGATTTGAACCAAAATCTACTTTAAAATCCCAACAATAAGATAGAATTAAGATGCAGGAAGTTTTAAAATCGCAGCTGTCAAAGCTAAATGTCACATGTCACAAAGAAAGTGTCATTCCAGAGACGCTCTTCTGTCAATAGATGTCAGAAATAGAAAAGTAAAAATGGTAAAAGTAGTATGTACCACAATGTCTATGCGATAAATTGATAGCAATTATGAAGCATTGTTAATTTGATGCCTCTTAAAATAGCAACGATGATATAATTACGTTCGCATAAACTTATACTTATAGAGAATTAACTACGTGAGTTTCTCTGGGTTTTTTTACATTAAATATCACAAAATCTTTTCTTATTCCTTGTTTTCAATCTTTCTTGGTCCAATGTTTGTTAGACTAAGTAGGTCAGGACTTCGTATTTCGTTGGCAACTACTAGGGCATCATAGCTCGAAAGCTTACCACCTAATATTTTCCACTGCAAGAGCCCAAGAGCCATAACGCGGCGTCGCCTATCCATCAAACTTCATGGCTGAAAGGTAAACAAGGACAGGTCAAGGACCGCCCCCTCCCACTGTGACCTCGCCTGTCACCCCCTCCTGTCCGACTTGATTGATTCCTTATTGACACGACTCACGAACGTCTTTCATACGTTGATGCGGTTTGAGGGTTTAAATAATAAAAATGTATTTGAGAACTACTCGTCGTAAAAAGTGGTTCACCTTGAACTATGACCTCGGAAATTACAAGTGACTAAAACAACAACTTTAGTAGCACCCTCCCCCCCACCAAATAGAAATTATAAGTAAAATTTTCGAGTATTAAAGTAGAGAGTAAAGAGTATATACAAAAGCATAATCATTCAAAACATCACTTATTTTCTTATTACGTCTTCATTCAACGTTTACATGAAAACTCTGAATACGTCATTTCATCTTCGTCGTCGTCAAGTAGACTCTATTACAAATGATCAAGTCGCGTCGGTCGCGCTGTAGCTGAAATATTAATTCCCATCATATCTCGAATGATTGACGTCTGTCTACGCGGGATATATCCGTCAAGGGTAAACATGGGCCCTCTCCTTAGTAAAGGACTTACCACACCGGCGACGCGAACCGAACGTTATTAAAAAGTGTTTTTGATTGAATGCTTCCTATTGTCTATGGAAATAACGTACAAAAAACAGCGCAAGATACGCTGCTAGTGTAAAAGTCCTTACTTAAGAACTTTGAGAATTCTTCGATGCTTTACGTGAATTCCTCCAGGACTATCCGGATGAACCCTGTGAGGAAAGGCTCTTTATCATCAGTGTCCGATATTCTGAAGTAAAGCAATGATTGCGAACCATTATCATGTTTTAGTATAAAGGGCATTGCGACCGGCGAAATTATTAAATAGTATTGAGAATTTGAGACTTATAACTGAAGACTTCTTTTGGTGACAATATCTATCCTCATATTTTCCTAAAAAAAAACTCGTTGTCCAATAAATCCAAACGTTTTAATACTGCTATCAGTCTGAAACATCCTTCCTCACTGGTTCACCCCCATCCCTCCAGAGTGAAATATCTCAATCTTCAGCACGATCTATTGATTGATGTATCGATTCTGAGCGCATCTTCTGAATTTATGGCGTTCCATGTCGGTCAGATTTGATTTGGATCGTAATAATGTGATGTAGATGAAACTATTTCTGGTCAGAAGCTAGTTTGTGGTGATATCCTTTTTAACTAAAGATTAGGAAAATATTTGGTAAATGGTACCTTTAAAAGGAGTGAATAATTAAGCGCGTTCTATCTTCGTTTCTTGAATAAATAAAAAAATTGGGCTTGTAATGCAAAGTCTGGCAAAGGCGATTTGCACTTGCCTAAACGTTTTGAATGCTTGTCATTCTTTTATTTATTGGATAAGATTATAGGTAATTATTAAGGTATAGTGAGAGGACGCATTATCTTGCACAGTAACTTTTTCAAAAAAAAACCTAACTCTTCCAGATTACAGTACTTCTTGGCGCAAAACTTGAGAAGTTTTGACTATTCATTACATCCTGCAAGTTAGAAAAGAAAGAAAGAAAGAAAATAAATTTATTCAAATAAATAGAAATAGGCACAGCACAGACGTTAAAACTAAAAGATCTAAAATATAACACTAAAAGAAATAAGAAAAAAACAAAAATTAAACATACAAAATTAACATTAATCCCTATTCCTATAAATTTGAATTCTAAGTTAAGTTAGGCCTAGGTATGTGTAAAATAAAGACTTTCATTTTCACAACGTTTCTTGTAGGAGCCTAAAACATATTTATTTTGAATTTGGTGTGATTTGGTTAAAAAATAAAAACGCAGTCCCATGTAAACTGCATCTGACAAAGTGCGCGAGTTTCGACGAAAATAGTAAACGATGTTTGACAAATAGCAAGCAGGTGACGCCTCGCGCCTCGCCTAAAGTGGGGGTATGCCTTTTTAGGTTAGGCGTCCACTAGAATAATCTATCCGGCAGTACCGTGACGGAACTGCGGCCGCTCCGTCTCACATAACCACAAGCCCGAATCCCCACTTCTTCATAAAGGGGGACCAACACCATGGCCAAACATCGGCCACCCCAGTGACCCTGGCGTATTTGTGCCAGGCGAAAGACCCCGCTTGAAGGGGTCTCAGCCCCGAACAAGCTTGCCTGCGCCCCTACTAGGCGCGAGCGATGATATGAGCGGTAACAGTCTATCTGTGCCGCAAAATTCAAATTGCTTGCTATATTTAATTATTTATTTATTTAAAACTAAGAACGATACAATCAAGTCGTTTACCTGATATTGAGTGATCAGTATGAACATGTCAGATTCAATGCGTCCCATTACTTTCAATTGCAATAACATAGAACACATTGCAGTGCTCATTATTCTGAGACATCTGTACTTATAAATCTTATTTTGCCCAGTCACGTCGGCGCATAGCTCCCTTCAAAGCGATACTCAGTAGTACATAACTGCTTCACGGTAGAATAACTGAAACTGGCCATTTTATACTTCGCGATTTTTTTAATATCATCCGTCTAACTGGAGGAGGTCTGGCAACGTTGAGTTTTTTGGTATGAGGTCTTTTTACTACTATAACCATTTTAAATCCTCCAACACCCATCGCGAGTTATTACTGGCTTATAGTGGCAATGGCACGAAATCGTGGAGTTTGGTGATCATTTCAGCAGATTGCCTGTGACGATGAGTATACAATATACCTAATAGAAATGTTTGTATTGTCGGTTCATTACATCTCTAAATCCTAACGCAAATCCATAGAAAATAAATAGAAAAAATTGGTTGTCTGAAAAGTCGGTTTACGGACGATAGATTTACGTGATAGCGTCATAATCATTTTATGTTTGTATGATTATGATTAAAAAAAATCATAATCATAATCATAATCATAGTCATAATCATAATCATTATTTTATGGAATTTTTATCGTACGTCTCTATCGCTTGGTATAACGTTACGCGGAACGTTACGCGGAACGGTACTATTTTTCATGAGTGCTGCTGGTGTTCATCAATTTATTAAAGGTTATCACGTCAACAAAACAGATTCCCAAATTTTAATATAAATTGGAATTATTTTTTTAAACAGATATTATCTTCATTGCTATACGCATCGTCTGTCGTTGCTCCAAGTGGACGTTTACCTTTACTATACATTCACAGTTCGCACCTCACGAAACTGACTTTTCTTGCTCTTTACGAACGATACGCATTTAGTTCTCCTTGTTGACGTATTTCACGTTTTTATGGTTCCGTAACTTAATTGAGAAATACGGAACACTCACTCTCACTAAACCACTTGGTTTTCAGTTTGCCCGTCTGTAGTTTAATTGTGCCCCTTTTTCTTAGAGATGGGCAAAGCTAGAACATTGGATTTCATACCAAATGAAAAAGTCTAGTCTCTCTTGGACAAAAAAAAATATATTATGAGCTTCTCAATCAACCCGATCCAGCTTTACGTCCATGTACCTACCTCATATTATGTGGTTTTCGAACACTCAAAACCTTTAGGATGCTGAAATAATAAAATTTGGATGGGAACAAGAGCCTTATAGGTACCTAAACCTATTATGAATTTAGAAAAAATCCGAATGTTTGTAGTATCTAAGATTATTAAAAATGTAAGATTATTAAAACTCAAAAAATGCGTAGATTAATAACGACGCTACACGAATTATACTTTTGAGAATAGTACGGAACTCTTAGTGCTCGAGCCCAACTCGCACTTGACTAATTTTTTAAGGTCAACATGTATAAAAAATCTATTTTTCAAGAAATAGATATTCTCTTCTGGAGCATAGTTTTTTGTGCTCTTCAAAAGATTGTCAACTGCCGTTGAGTATGATAATATTATATAGACCCTGAATTTCATTTATACTAATATATGTGCAAAAAAGCATGACTTATGCGTTATTTAAATTAGCTATTTTAATGTGTTCTAACTTCTAAGCGATCAATTCAGATCTGTCAAGTTTAAAACCATACGATTCGCACAATTCAAAATGTATGATACATGTCAATTAATGGTAAAATATGTCAATCAGCGTGACAGACGGAAGGCCGGTGCCGGTTTTATATTATTAATAATCAATCATGTGAACGACAATCCATTATTAATTGATAATAATAATTTGATTTTTGGTCACTCGGTACGTTTACCTTGCACGTTCATTTTGCGCTCGGCTTTTCGCTTACCTGAAAAAAAAGATAAATATTGGCATTAATTAAAGATTTAAGTAAATTACGGCCTAAGCATTATTCAGTTCCCTAATTCCTTTTTTTTTGTATTTCCAAAATCTTTTTGAATATGTTCTAATGTAAAGTAGGTACTAGTTCAAGTAATTTCGATACCCAGATAGGTAAATGTAAATACTCAAGGCGCAAAATTCCGTCGCCTTCGATTCTCTAGCATGTAGAATTGTAGATACTCAAAGAGTTTTTGTCCTTTTTAATCACTCATACTTATTGTCAAAATATCTGTTAATATATTCTGCGGGGCGGATGATGCGATTGCCTATAACGATACGTCAGCGCTGCCGGCGAGCAGTAACAGACTTGCTGATTGGTTGAGTGGCTGCCGCCCCGCGTCCCGCAAACCATCAGGAGGGTCAAGTTTATATCGGTTTCCCTATAGATAAAAGAAATATAATAAAGAAAAACAGAAAGCACAGTCGACATAAACCCGATGTTTCGTAATGAAAGAATCGCAGAGCCTAGTGTAGAGCGCATCGCCCGTAAAAAGAGTCGCCCCATTCGAATCCAGAATTATAGTCACTTGCTTCGTTATTGCACTGACAAAAGACCCGTCTTCTGTCCCGCTCGCACGTACGAAAAAGAGCACGGAACAAAACGGGAGTGCTAAAATTTTATTCGCGACACACGTGGGCCCGCCCGGCCTGCATAATGCAGACTTACTTAAACTAAAAAGAAAGATAAGTGCATATTTATACCATCCGGACGCGATATTTCCACGCGACCGTCAATGTAAAGTGTTCGATTACGATTTAACGTCGCGGCGAGTCCAAATTTAAAATCTCTACAGCCGCTCCCTGTCACACGAAAGCCAACCTTATTCTGAACTGTTAAAGTCGTAATTAGATTAATGGTTGTTATAAATATGTGGCTAGGGAGTCGCTTCGATACCGCGTCGAGGTCGTTTCGTTACAGTAACGGAGTCTAGAAGCAGTCAATGGAATGGGCTACTACTTTTTTTTAAATAAACCTCGGCAGAGAACTGAGACTATACTGCCTTCAGTGTTGCTACACTTAATGGAACGTACTCGGATGTGGAAAGTTGGAAATGTCGTTAGTTTTGCATGTTTATATCGTCTCTGAACAAAGGTCGAAAGAATTTTTAAAGAAGATTTTACCTGAGACATTTTATCTTAAAATTAAGTCACCTTCAAAAGTAGTATGCATCAGTGTACGAATATTTAGTGGGTTATACCTATATGTTACAAAATATATAAATCGTAGGTAATAATAATAATAGTATGACATTTTTGTACCATTGTTCCTAATTTTAAAATACCTTAGATCTTACTTATCAAAATTTTACGTTATAGTGGCACCTGATTTTTACATTAATTTATCTGTTTTGTTTTTCACAAAAAGATCAGCTCTAAAAAACAATTCACAACCCACGTAATGATAGCAGGATTATGGCAGTGGAAAGAAAAATGCAGAGTAAACTTTGAATTACATTATATTGAATGGGAGCACGAAATTAATAAGGGCAGGGCGACGTGTACAGAGATGTGCGCTGTTCACAGTTTCGGCGGCAAAGAGATCAAGAAACTTCGTCTGAAGGCCCGCATTGACACATTGACAGACAAAGCTATATTAACGTCAATGTCAAGTATAATGTACCAACTATACGTACAGAGTTAAATTACCATTGCTGTGTAATGGTTTGTTTACACTTTCCAACACTGGCCCTTAAACAAAGCATTTACAATGTAACTACTCAATTGTATTACATGCTACATAAAGCCTACATACTTATGCCCTTCAATACAAGCAAAACTTAAGTACACAGCTTAGAGTTAAGACCTAGTTCACTTACAAATTTTTCAGTCTTGAACTTTGTTAAAGGCTTAGTTAGGATATCAGCTACCATATCATCAGTACATACATAGCACAATTTAATAATACCTTTATTTACATTTTCTCGAATAAAATGATGCCGGACATCTATGTGTTTAGTTCTCGCATGAAACATTGGATTACAACACAACTTCTGCGCTCACTGTACCATCATCATGATTCTTTATAAACACACAGGGCTCTGAAGAAAATTTTCTAAATTTCATTTTATCTATTAAAACAGAATTAATTTTCTCATACCAACTTTTAGACGCTTGTTTTAGTCCATAGATGGCCTTATTTAAGCGATAGACCATGTGAGGATTCTCTTTACTTTTGAAACCTTCCGGTTGCTCCATATAGATAGTTTCTTTAAGGTCACCGTTAAGAAAAGCTGTCTTAACGTCAAGATGATCTATATCCATATTTTTCTCAGCAGCCAAAGCAAGCAAAATTCTAAGAGTTGAGTACCTTACAACGGGCGAAAATGTTTCAAAATAATTCACACCATATTTCTGTGTATAGCCCTTAGCAACTAATCTCGCCTTATATCTCAAAACTTCTCCATCCAATCCTCTTTTTCGTTTAAAGACCCATTTACATTTCACAGGCTTCTGACCCTTGGGTAGTTCACACAAGGTCCAGCAGTTGTTATCAACAAAGGATTTATACTCATCTGACATTGCATTTCTCCATTTCTCGGAGTCTTTATTCTGCAACGCCTCTTTCGCAGTCTCTGGTTCACCATCGAAACAGCTCTCACTGGCTAGGCACGTAGACTGCAACGCCAGGCTAGTTTCGTAGCAGGATCCCTCAGAGTCGCACTGCTCCATTGTTGTTTCACCTGGAATGTAAGTTTCATCACGCGGATCATCTGATTCTATACTGTCGCTAGAAACAGGGCTTCTCTGTACACGTCGCCTTGACCTTATAGTAACCCCATCAGATCCCGCATTACTGGGGCTCCCCGTTGCATCATGTGGGATTACAGGTTGACTAGTGTGTACAAACTCATTTGAAGACGGAGAATTTAAACTGATTTCAACAGTCTGAGGCGGTTGCTGTATGGTGGAATTATAAAATTCAGTCTCGAGGAATGTTACATTCCGAGCTTTTATGCAGACTTTAGGATTAGTGGGATCTATTAATCTGTATCCCTTTGTCTCCTCACAATAGCCTACAAAAATATATTTTTCACATTTTGCATCAAATTTTTGTCTTTTTTCTGCAAGTGCATAAGCTAAACAGCCAAATGTTCTAAGGTGAGTCATATTTACCTTTTTATTTGACCACTTGCTCTCAGGAACTGTGTCCCTTACCGCCTTGGTAGGCGATCTGTTCTTGAGATAGACAGCAGTGTTCACTGCCTCCGCCCAGAAGCGCTGATCCAGCCCGGCATCGAGAAGCATACACCTTGCTTTCTCTACGATGGTCCGGTTGGCACGCTCTGCAACTCCATTCTGTTGCGGCGAGTGAGGCACTGTGGTCTGGTGGCGAATCCCGTACTTCTTCAAGAAGTCCTGTAAATTTTTATTAATATATTCGCCGCCATTGTCACTGCGAAGAACCTTAATTTGCTTTCCTGTCTGTTTCTCAACAAGAGCCTTGTATTCCCTAAACTTATCAAAAACTTGATCTTTTGATCTAAGGAAATATATATAAGTTTTTCTGCTATAGTCATCTATAAATGTGAGAAAGTACCTACACCCACTTAAAGATGGCTTAGACATCGGCCCGCACAGGTCAGTATGAACCAAACCTAATATATCTTTAGCCCTATTGAAAGATTTCTTCGGAAAAGGTAGCCTGGCTTGTTTTCCCTGTATACAAGGTACACATGATTTGAAATTTGAGTTATCATAATCAATGCCAACAGCCATACCTTTCAGCAAATCCATACTTCGCTTGTTGAGATGTCCCAGCCTCCTATGCCACATCACTTGTGACTCACTGGACTGCGATGCCAGCACAGCTTGCTCCGTAGCTGTGCACGTGGACGGGCTTGTGCTACTCTGCTTACTCAAAGGCAAAACACATGGTTTATCTATAATGTAAACCCCGTTAACTTGTTTAGCCACTGCGACAACCTGATCCCCGTCAAACACCTTACATACATTTTTATCAAAAACTACTGTAAAGCCTTTCCTAGTCATAGCACTAACCGATAGTAAGTTAACAGTTAGCTCAGGAACATACAAAACTTCACTTATAGTCCTTAAGGTGTTTTGTAGAGAAATCTTCACACTTCCTCTACCCGATGCCAACAATTTTTCACCGTTAGCAACTTTTATCTCTACGGGGGCCTCTTCTTTGTAATTATGCAATATTTTGAGATTATTTGTCAAATTATGAGTCGCACCCGAGTCCACACAGAACACTTCATTGCCTAGATTCACCGACATTGCACAAAAAAAGGATTTGTCCTTTTTCTCTCTAGGTTTCACTTTCACAGCACAAGAACTAGATTTATGATTTAGTTGTTTGCATTTAAAGCACCGAATTGTCTTTTTAGGTTTACTCACTGCAAGAGCTTCAGCCTTAGTGTCATTTTCCAGTCTCCGTTGATACTCCTGAGTCAGCCTCGACCTCACAGTGTCCGTAGTGAGCTTCTCCGTTGAGTTCTCCAACGTCATGATAAGCGGGTCATAGTCGCTTGAGAGCCCGCTGAGCATGATTACTGCAAGGAAGTCGTCCTCCAGGCCTGCACCTATGTCGTGAAGCTGTTGACCTACATCTGTTATTTTGTTCAGATATGACTGCATGTCGTCGAAGGCCGCTAGCTTAAGCGCGAACAATGTGCGTAGTAGACCTAGCCGCCTCGTGAGTCCTTTGCCCTCGTATGCTCGCTCCAAACTGTCCCATGCTTCGTAAGCTGTCTTTGCAGTTCTAATATGTGTTAACACACTAGGGTGAACTAAAAGACAAATGCGCGCAAGCGCCTTACGTTGCGTTTTGTCGTCCGGTCCTTTCCTTTGTTCTACGGCGTCCCATAGATCCTCGTGGATCAGCAGCATGCGCACTAGAAATTTCCACGTGCTGTAGTCCTCCGTACCTTTTAGCTTCTCGACGGTCACTCGGCAATCCGGGGCAGCCATGCTATCGATCGAGGATGCTCGACGGGTGCCGCGTGCCACGCGGTGTGAAGGTTATCTCGGGGACAAAGCAAAACGGTAAACTCGCGCAGTGGAAGCGTGCTGGGCCCATAACCTGATAGCAGGATTATGGCAGTGGAAAGAAAAATGCAGAGTAAACTTTGAATTACATTATATTGAATGGGAGCACGAAATTAATAAGGGCAGGGCGACGTGTACAGAGATGTGCGCTGTTCACAGTTTCGGCGGCAAAGAGATCAAGAAACTTCGTCTGAAGGCCCGCATTGACACATTGACAGACAAAGCTATATTAACGTCAATGTCAAGTATAATGTACCAACTATACGTACAGAGTTAAATTACCATTGCTGTGTAATGGTTTGTTTACACTTTCCAACACGTAAATTCACAAATACGCAGAAATGTAGACATAATAACGGTTAAAACTCCATACCATATTAACCCCTTAGTAACTATGTGTCATCGTCACGTCAGAGAAATTTCGCATTCCGGGTCAAATCGGACATAATCAACATTTGACCATTTTCGTCACATGGCGTCAAATGTAGGTGAAATCATGTGAAACTGCTAGAAAATCCCAAATGAGTCGTGTGTCATGACGCACTTTATTGCATTGCTGTTGAATGACGCTACCGATCACCTGACTCAGTGGTATTTTTAAATTACACAACTTGACATGATTGGCATCATTTGACAGCCTTACCGGCTCAGTTATCGCAAAGTAGGATTTAAGAGAAAGGTCCCGAGTTCAATTTCAGGCCCGGTCAGTTTGCGATTTGTGATTTCTTTCTTGGTCCAGGTCATATTTTTGCGATATCATTGAGAGGTGACATAATTCCTTTCAAATCGATCAAACAGTATTGACTCAAAGATAAACTAGAAAAGAGTTGTAGGTCCTAAAATGCCTGAGCAGAATTTTAATGAATCCTAGCTGAGGACACGATCAAGTCAACTTTCAAACAATAAAAACTGAATCAAAATCGGCTCAATCGTTTGAAATCTACGATATTTCATGCCACGAAAAATTTGTACACATTAATCTTTATGCAATACACAGATTTTCAGAACACTATATTGAGAGTTAAAAAAGTTTGCAAAATTAATTCCGAGGTTTAAGTTAATGAAGACATACTAATTTATGACGCATAGGTTGGAGTTTGAAAGTTGCAACGTGTACAGAAAGAAACACTTTTTATTACGTTACAAATGTGACACTCCCTGGACACAAAATCCTATAATCATAAACAATAAAATGCGACACCAGCGCGATTCACGCTTAACATTCTTTATTAAGGTCGTAAAGACGTTACGAAAAGACGGATCATCGCCTGTTGTTTGATTTGGCACCTTCTCGAACCTTCGACCATCTTCTTTAAGTATAGAGCTCTCAGAAGTGGAATTGCGTTGCTACTTGTTAAAATGCCATTAAATAAGACTGGATAGGACGGTGTGTCCTTAGGTAGGTCCAGAGGGTATTTTCAGAAATACAAATCTTCTTCCACTGCCCTGCGCCCTTTTCACACATTTTGTGGGGTCGACACAGAACGTCTTCTATTCACTCCTATCTGCTGTCAACGTACATTTCACTTCTTTCACGCAATCCATCCATCTCTTCTTTTTCGTCCTTCCACATAATTCTTGGTAGGAACATGATTTCCGTTTCTTCACATTACATGTTAGTACCAGCTAACCTTTTACTTCTCTTCTCTATCTTTTCTATCACTGCTTCAACTTACAAACTACCCACTACATACTCGTTCCCTATCTTAATCATTCTTGTCACACCACACTTCAGGGGAAAATTCAACAAAAAAAAATACTTATCACAAACTTAATTAAAAATTTCTATAAAATAACTGTCGCAATGTAATGAGTATGCATGTGCAGGGACGAAAAAGTCGAGGAAGACTGAAGAAGAGATGGATGGATTGCGTGAAAGAAGATATTACATTAACATTAATAATTATAAGCAACGTATAGATGTAAGTAACCGTCCAATTAGAAATGGCGGACACAAGTTAGTTGTAGTACCACACCGTTTACGTAAAGTACAGAAGTCCTTTGTGGGGTTGAGTGTACGCTTCTACAATATGATCCCGAAGTCTGTTTTGGACTTACCTTTACACAGGTTTAAAGTCACTGTCAAAAAACATCTAATAAGTCGGGGTTACTATACTATTGAAGAATTCTTTAATGACAAGAATTGTTGGAATGATAGGGATATATTTCCATCTCTTCACGAGATATCTTAAAAATTATATATTAATTATTGATATTATTTAAGAAATTGTATATAATGACATTTTTTTTTGAAAAGAGCAAGTGCCGAGTTTCTTGCCAGTTCTTCTCGGTGCAAACCTGCTTTCCGAACCTGGCGGTAGAGTTTTGACTTTTCATAAGAGCTTATTAATTGGGCCTATGTGAAAATAAAGATTTTTCATTTTTTCATTCATTTTCATTTTCATTTTCATATGCGTGTGAAAGGAGTGGATTGCGAGTTGGCGGCTGATAGGAGCGAATAGAAGGAGAAGACTTGTTGTGCCGACCCCACATAAAGTGGGAAAAGGCAAGGAAGAAAGAAACTGTCGTAATAAAATACTTTGTAAGACGCGTACAAGAAATGAGGATATTTTACTTCCGATGGATCAGCAAAGGTATCCGAGTGGCCCCCAGAAAGACGCAACTCATGCGCTTTAGCAGAAAAAACCATCTTATATGCGCTTTAGCAGAGAAGACTCGTCTCTTTTCCACTTCGGTTGTCCAGTACTTAATGACCACATGACCACCTCCTACGCAGGATTGCGTCAACCATTCAAATTCATCACCATCAACTATAACCTCAATCTTCAAAAACGGAGTGCCCGATGTCATCTCGAAGAGACAAAGGTGTGTACAAACGGACATACAATTTGTCATGTGAATAATGACACGTGAGATGGCGCGATCTTGTTTTGTTGTGACATTAACGAATTAGATATAATCCCTGAGTTTCTGAAAGGGTGATCAAATCTGCAAAACTAAAATAGTAGAGTAGTAGTAGAGTTGACAAGTGATGAATTAATATTGAGTTGCATTGTTTAACAAATAAAATAATAGTTAATCGGAAGCTATAAAATTATAATTTTAATATTTCGTCAATAGTATCGTAATAATTTTTGGTTGTCATTAACCAAGAGTTATTTCTATTCTTCCTATTAGGATACATCTATTTGGCTGCAATTAGGAGTAGTGATGTAGTACGAACATTACTATATATATAGCTACTCGTGCTGATTCACTGACTGACTCACTGATTGATCACCTCCCCTGAACAATTTTGTATGAAAATTTTTTTTTTCAATTACCATTTCGTATAGAAGGGAAAAATTCATTCGGAGGAAAAATATGAAGAGAGCTGATGATTGAGGATTTCAGAGACGGATGAAGAGCACAGCCAAGGGTATTGAAGATAGGTGGGGGGTGCTCGACCAAATGTCATTTGAAACGTCATCCAATTGGCAGTGAGCTGAAAAAAAATTCAAAATGGCGGATTCAAAATGGCCGCCATTCGAATTTCGCCGATATCTCGGAAAGTATAAAAGATGGAAGAGCGGTTTCTTGACAAGAAGTGATCAGGACTTGAAGGTCTATTGGATGGATAGGAAAAAAATTCAAAATGGCGGAATTTATTTTTCCATAGAAAATGTATGGGGAATGTTGAAGGGACTAAAGTTGTAAGGCAAATAGGTGGGAAGACAGCACGCGGGCCACATGTGGCCCGCGCATCCACGCGACCTACTAGTTACTATATATATAGCTACTCGTGCTGATTCACTGACTGACTCACTGATTGATCACCTCTCCTGAACAATTTTGTATTAAAAAATTTTTTTTCATGGATGGGGTCGTATAAAAGAAAAAAAATCATTCGGAGGAAAAATACGGAGAGAGCTGATGATTGAGGATTTCGGAGATGGGAGAAGAGCACGGCCAGGGTATCGAAAATATGTGGAGGGTGCTCGACCAAATGTCATTCGAAATGTCAAACAATTGCCAGTGAGCTGAAAAAAAATTCAAAATGGCGGATTCAAAATGGCCGCCATTTGAATTTCGTCGATATCTTGGAAAGTATAAAAGATGGAATAGTGGTTTCTCGACAAGAAGTGATCAGGACCCGAAGGTCTATTGGATGGATGGGAAAAAAATTCAAAATGGCGGAATTAATTTTTTTCATAGAAAATGTATGGGGAATTTTGAAGGGAGTTTTTATGGGCGGGAAGACAGCACGCGGGCCACATGTGGCCCGCGCACCCACGCGCCCTACTAGTCTAAATATGTTACTCCTAAAAAAATACAACGATAAAATCAATAAATATTTATTTATATTGTAAATAGGTAATACGGCATAAAACAATAAGATAAAACGTATTGGTACCTATAGATTAAAAAATTATGTTTTTTTAAACTGACGTAACATTAAACGTTTTATACACTAAAGTACAAACTAACTAAAATCATCATTTTTATACAAATAATTCTCAAACATCGAAACAAATCGCAACCTGCGATTATGTAGGTGTATTAACAATTATTTATCACCACGAAATTAAACATGATTCTGTCATAAAAACAGGAAAAATAATACGTTATTCTCAATAAAATACGGCGCGGTGTAGTGGGCGAGGAGCACAATAAATACTGACGACATCCCGTGACCCGTAGCGTCGACGGTGGAGTGGCGACAACTCTAGATTTCATGTTTTTTTATAGCTCAATAATGGTGAACGCCCACTACACACGGAACAGGATCGTCACCATAGTATACACATCGCACACAATCTTTTTATCTATCCATATAATAAAACAACAAAACAAAATAAGTCCTGGATCATTTAATCAGTCACTTGACTCATCATCGCCCAGGTATCAGAATTTTAATCCAAGAACGCTAAACTTTGCACAGCGTTCTTTTACAATGGGTACAAGAGATAAGAAAGTTTTTTTTCTTCTCACTAGATCACCTAAATAAAGCAATGTGTGTTACTCCTACACGCGGTACGCCACTACTGAACGGATTTGGTTGAAATTTGGAATGAAGATAGATTATTACACCTTGAATTAGGACAACATTTTTATTCAGGAAAAGTCCATGGTCCTCATTTGGAAATTGGTGAAAAAAGAAATTCACGCGAGCGGAGCCGTGGGCACCCTCTAGTAGTTTATGATGTAAAATATTGTGTGCTTC
The DNA here is from genome assembly GCA_036785405.1 of Coenonympha arcania. Taxonomy (NCBI): domain Eukaryota; kingdom Metazoa; phylum Arthropoda; class Insecta; order Lepidoptera; family Nymphalidae; genus Coenonympha; species Coenonympha arcania. The sequence goes on along the minus strand of CM072058.1, from coordinate 976,687 downwards.
CTAAATCTTTCGTCAATTTTCATTTAATTCAGCAAAGAAGTAAATTAGTTTTGTTGATTGCGAGTAAATGTGCGATCACGTTTGGATAAATGCGTGTATTTTTATATCAGTAGGATTTATAAGCACTTTTAATCAAAGAGTAATGGGCAATAAACGCTGAATAACGCACGCGACGACGAATGAGCCTAGAATTAGAGCCGCGAGGGACAGACGGACAGATGTCGCGAGGAAATAAAAACACGCTATAGGTAGCTACAATGCTAAGAAAGACTCGTGTTGTTAATATTAGTATTTATTAAACTCAAAACACAAGACAAAATACAATTATGTGCAGAAGGTGCAAACATAAACTCTTATGAGTTTTTCCATGCACCCAGCCGTTGACATAATTATAGTAGTGTCAGTGTTCTGTGTTATTATCTCGCTGCAGACTCGGTCATAAATCATTCGAGTGTTTCGCTTTTGTTGTTCTGCAGTATGCATTACTCAATAAAGAACAACAAAAGCGAAACACTCGAATGATTTATGACCGAGTCTGCAGCGAGATAATAACACAACTATAATTAGTAATTACAATACACAATACAATTATATAGTGTGTTGTATAACGTACAGATCTATAATAATTTTTATACAAAATAATGACAAAACTAGCCAGACGTTCATCTCATGTTTATCAAGCCCGTGTAAGATGCTGTGCGTGATACATCCCAAGAATGAATTGCAAATTGCAATGTCTTGTTGATACTGCATTGCACTTATGATTCATTTTTTACTCATTAATTTTGGAGGTCTAACACACTCACACACACACACACACACACACACACACACACACACACACACACTCACACACTCACACACAGACACACATGTTTGTGTGATGGGCGAGAATGATTTACAGTGTCTAGGTATGTCTATATTGTATTTACGTACATAATATCAAGTGTCATGGTATGTCTTGGTATAGTCACAGAACATTAAATGGGTATAGCCAATGAAAGTTAAAAAATCGTTAAAAAAATTTCGACTTTATATTTATGTAAGTTGTAGATTATGTTATTTAATACGAAAGTTATGATATTTTATTACTAACATTTTGAATTTAATTTAATTTCAAAAAATTTAAATTAATTATACTTTCAAAAATCATGGCGCCACTAAGATGAAGATGAATTCAAATTATCACAAGAATCACTACAAGAAAGGTATCTAACGTATTGATAAATCATAATAATATTCAATAGATATTAATACTATTATATATTCTGTTACAGCAATATCAACTTTAAATGAAATTTTAATAACGGCGAGAATCGCAAAACTTGTGTTACAACAAAATGGTAAGTATAACAACAAAGCTATAACTCATTGCTCTACCTATTATTATACAAATCATTTACATTCAGGTTGTCGTGAATAACCAGCTTTAAACTTATACATTTATTTTTGTATACATTTTAAGTATAACAATATTATATCTACTGTATAATATGTAATGCCTTAAAAGTGTAGAAGATCTCTGGAACGCCAGACCTAAGGTCATAGAACAAATGCCGAAAACTTTCCTGAAGACAACAAGAAACAAGAATACTATAGTTTCCATTGTCATGGCTTAGACACGTGACGGCATTTTGTCTTATATCAGCAGTTGGACGTGTAACTGCTCTATATCAGACCGTATTGAAATGGTCTGAAGGCCGGACGCGGCCCGCGGGCCGTATCTTTGACATTCCTGTTGTAAACTGTAGTAAAAAAACACGATTCCCCTAGGATTTGTGATAACTTAATTTCACGCGGGTGTAGCCGCGGTCAATTTCTAGTTAATAAGTAATAACAAGCGAATAAGTTTTCTTTGAACTGCTGCCATCTTGGTCTGGTGCTGTTTGTAAAGAAATATTCAAACTTGGATATTTTGCATATATTAAAAAAATCGTGGCCGGCGCCGCAGGTAAATATTCGTGTAAAATAATCGCCCACGACTGTCGACGAGATTATTAAGATAATCATAATAAGGTCAACGAACTTCGACATCTCCGCGCGAATCAGTTTCCATCTATCAACTGAATATTTTATAATAAGAGTCTATGAATGCCAGACTGCGACGTATTCACGCGTAGGAGTTAAATCGCATTTTCTAGCATTACTATACCTATTCTCGGCGCAGCGAACCGTGATCCCTATGACACTGACAGCTAATGTCACCACATAACATTGTAGTGGCGTCACCATTAAATCGGGATCATATTGGGGGCGTCTAAAAATGCCATTTATAAATTTTACGTACCTATTTACCATTAGTAATGATATTCCGTTGATATTTTTAACAATTCTTAATATTTACAAGAAGTTATGTCAATCTGAATTTATGTTTACGTCCTGCAAAACTTACGTCGTGTGACGTTTATCGACTAGGGCGGCAAGTATCGATAAAAAAATGTCGGTAATGGAAACGAGTACACAATTTTTCAGACAAAATAAATAAATGGGGAGCATTCATTTTCATGATAAAATATATACTTATATAGCAAAAACGTGTAATTACCGGGTTAAGCATTATTAGAAAATAACAAGGTTGGAAACTTTCGTTTTACTTACCTACTTAATCTATGCCAAAAATCTTAAATTAATACAACAACAACGAAATGGACATTAAAAATGCACATTGTAATATTTTTTAAAACATGTTTACCAACGTGGTTTAAGTGCAAGCCACGCCTTTGTCTAAAAAAAAAATCGACACGACCAAAGACACGACCCATCACTAAACGAACTGTCATAGGGATCATGGTTCGCCGCGCGGAGAATAATATATCGACCGCTGGTATTTGAGTGGTAATTGAAAATCAAGTGTGTGGCTACATAACGACCTCCCTGGCGCAGTGGCAGCGCGCTCGGATTCGAGTGTGAGGTCGCGGGTTCGATTCCCGCCACGGGCCACTTTGGAATTTTATAATTTCAAAATTCGCTCAGGTCAGTCTGGTTCTGGGAGGCTTCGGCCGCGGCGAGTTACCACCCTACCAGCAAAGAAGCATCGCCAAGCGATTTAGCGTTCCGGTGCGATGAGAAACCATTGGGGTAAATTTACTTACCTTCCCAAGTTATAACGCTAACACCTTAGGCTGCATCATCACTTAGCATCAGGTGAGATCGCAGTCAAGTACTAACTTGTATAGAGTAAAACAAAAATGCTTTTGTTAGTCTTTTGTTTGAAAATGAAAATTAAAATGAAAATATTTATTTTCACATAGGCCTAAGTAGGTAATAGGCTCTTATGAAAAGTCAAAACTCTACCGCCAGGTTCAGAAGGCAGGTTTGCACCTAGAAGAACTGGCATGAAACTCGGCACTTGCTCTTTTCAAAAATGTCATTGTTATAATACAAGATTTCTTATAAAGTATTAAAAATTATTATCATGTCTATTCGATTTAGAAATTATATACCTACACGGTGTGCGAATCTTTTAACAGCTTGCAACATGCACTTTGTGTGCGTGAGACGGATGAAACAAAGCAGGTGCCGCGATTTATGCGCGCGCTGATGTACGGTGCAGGGCGCGTCTGCGCGTACGTCGCGGCGGAGAGTGAAGCGAGCGCGCGCCACTCTGAACAAATACGCGAATACAACGTCAATCAGCGGGGGTGTTTACGTTCAACGGGTTATAAACGATGTGCATTGTTTGTGAGTGCAATAATTTTGTGGGTAATTTAGGGAATTAACCCAACAAAAACATTGACAAGGCCTTGAGTTCACAAGAAACACAGAAAATATTCTAGGTTAAGTTTTTTTTATTTATTTACGGAGTAGCGTATAGGTTTTCTTTTATCTTCCAAAATTTTTTAATTAATCGACTACAATGAAATAGCAATGAAGTTTTCGTTGAAAATCGAATTGTCCACGAATCTGCCGAAATTCATTCATTCGAGTAATTATTATCATAAGACTAATACATATAATATTATATTTTTGGTAAAAGCATAATTAAGTGCAACACTGGGTGATTGCTGATAAGGTTGTGTCGTGGCATAAAAGTCTTGGAGGGAATTCAAGGCGTTGAGCATTCTTGAGATGGATTTAAATTTTCTGAAGTGAGTAACATTCAGTAAATTTGATATTTTTTTATGTAGGTATTCTACTTATCTACGATAATTATTGCGACATTTAATAGTATAATTATTTTTCTGCGTTTAAATGTTCAAATAACTTCAATCGTTTTCTCATAGACAGTGACCTCCTTTATAAACATTTATTATTTTCTGACACTATGCCTAACAGGAGGGGGAAATTCAGGCATCAGTACTTATCACTTAATTATGACTTCAAAGTCTCATTCCATTCGATAAAAGTCTGAAGATGTTGGAGCTCACTGGCCCAATGTTCTCTGCCAACAGCCAACTGGGTCCTCCAGCCAGAGGGCACCGGGTCATAAATTAAGAATCGGTATGTCCAATACTGGGTGTTGGCCGCGCGCCAGTGGCCCCTGACATTAGCAGCTGGTAAAACTGACAGCTTTAAGAGGCATCCCCTTGAAACATCGACATACTTTAAAGGGGATGGGATGGTAGTGCTGAAATGAATTCACCGCGTTCTGATAAAAGGAATTCTGGAATCTGGGTATTATATGCCACTGGTGTACTTTGATTTTATGGCAACATTACTCTTGATTTTGACAGTAACTTCAAGCAAACTTATTTTTGACTTTCGTCTTTCTTTTTTTGCGGCTGCAATAGTATTTTGATGATGTAGAGTTAGAGATGAATATATACTCACTTGGAAAGGGTACCAATAATGGTTGCTACACGGCATCGTAGCGTTACACTCAATCGCTTGGCAGTATGTTTTGCCGGGTATGGCAAACCCGATTTAAGTTAAGTTGGAAATATTTTGTACCCCAATCTAGCTTCTGTCGGGATTCGGGATTTTTTTTTTTTTTTTTTAATTTATTGTTCAAAGACATTCCAAAACATATATATCAATATATACTGGCCATCCTCTTAAACTCAAGTAGTTTATGTGAGGATGGCGAGTTCACATGAATTCTTATACTTAATTAATCTAATTAATTAATCTAATTAATTAATCTAAATAATTGAATTCGGTACCTTCATCATAAATCTGACATCACGCTCGTAAATTAATTCATATGAATTTGATAATAACAGCATTTGAACTGTCTGCGTCAATCGATAGGTCGATAATATCAAAGGAGCTAGACACGAAACAGAGCAAGTGTTTCGGGCTATTCCAAAACAATCACAGATGCATCATCGCAGGCGAGGATGCTGCGGTTGCGTTTGACTACTTGTAGATCTTGACTTCGTTTGCAAGGAATCTGTTTGTTATTTGCCATAATATATAAAATGTAGGTACATAGTCTCGAGAATAAAGTAAATCTCTACATTTTTTTTAATAAATAATATATATACGGGACATTTTAACACATCGCCGTCTAGCCACAAAGCAAGCGATAGCTTGTGTTATGGGTACTAGATGACTGATCAATATACATACATACTAATATAAATAAATATAATATATTGAAAAACACCCAGACACTGGAAAACATTCATGCTCATCACACAAACATTTACCAGTAATGGGAATCGAACCCACGACCTCCGGCGCAGACAGCAGGTTCGCTACCACTACGCCATTCGGTCGTCCAAACAATGAACTATTTTTATAATTTTAGTATTACTTTAACATGGCAATACCAAAAAAGTTGCTGAGTTTATTGTCCGCTTCTTCACAATGCAGTGTCCTGATATTTATTTATTAAATTTAAAATTTTAGAGATTATGATTCGCTTCAGCTTCGCTAACAAGAACTACTATGCTTTGCACCTATGCTTTGCCACAACGGACCACGTTGGCGGGAGTACGGGATTCACTTGCGTATTCACCGCGCTCCCGCCAGGCCTCGACCCGCCACCAAAGCGGCAGGTCCCGCCGCTGCTGCCGGCAGCCTCCTGGGAGGCGCGTCCCGAACAGGGCACGCCACCACCTCGGTCTGTCGGTGGAATTGGGGTGACGGACGCCAGAACCCCTTACGTACGTCACCCGCAGGCCGGCACCGGTCGCCGTAGGAAGGTTTTCGCACCTCAGTAACTAGGTAGGTACTAGAGCGAACTTCAGCGTGATAAACCAGTGGCAGCTTCTTGTCAGAAAGTTACCTTTTGCATTTATAAGACGTACAGAAGAAAACAATTCAGTCATCCCATAAACCGGATGTTTACCAACAAATACTAGGTCAGATCACATTTAGTTTTTACGACGAGAAAATCTTGACGTTTTAAAATATAAACCTCGCGCCGCATTCTGCAGCTGAGAGGATCCCAGCGCTCGTAAAATTAAATTCTTACCTATAAATACTTAGAAATACGTATAATATATACCTATGTGTAAACGCCTAGATGTTTACGAATATGTGAATATTTCACCTTTAGTAATGGCAATTCAAAACAATATACCAACTAGCAAACTACATAACAAACATTATCATATTTTTTTCTATGGTATAGGTACCTAATCCGCTACATGTAAAGAATCTGCCCCTAGATTGAGTAACAAAAACGTATTCATCGTAATCGTAATCGGAAATCAGTTTTGCCCGCTGATTGGTTCGCTGAATCATGTCAGCATATCGGGGGGTAGAATGTGCAAACGATTACGATAACGATGAATACGTTTTTCTTACGCAATCAGACCCCTGGATGGTCCAATATGCAGGAACACCGCCGACATGAAACACCACACACAATTCTTCCAACACTTTCTTTCTTTTTTATTCTATACAAGTTAGTACTTGACTGCGATCTCGCCTGATGGTAAGTGATGATGCAGTCTTAAATGGTATCGTACTAACTTGGAAGGGTAAGTAAATTTACCCCAACGGTTTCTACACAGCATCGCACCGGAACGCTAAATCGCTTGGCGGTGCGTCTTTGTTGGTAGGGTGGTAACTAGCCACGGCCGAAGCCTCCCACCAGACCAGACCTGGGCCAATTTAGAAATTATAAAATCCCAAAGTGGCCCGTGGTGGGAATCGAACCCGCGACCTCCCACTCGAATCCGAGCGCGCCGCCACTGCGCCAGGGAGGTCGCGTTCTTCGACGCACGTGCGTCATCATCCGCAGTTCCTAGATGTTAACTTCACAATGCGAAATCGTAGAGTATATCTCACTCAGCCAAACGGGAAAATTCATTGTAAACTAATTACCTAACATGAAATTACAAAACGACTAATAAAAAACTAAACTGCAATAATAATTAACCGCAAAGCAAGGTGTGTGTCCACACTCAAGCAGCTCGAATGCGGGACATGAAAAATCAATTAGTCGCGAGTAGCGCCATCTGTTAATTGCGCTCGACAGCTGCTCCCGCGCAGACTGTGGGTGTCCTGCCGATATTCATGAGTGAATACTGAATACTGATTAGCTTGTACTTAAAACTGTTCAGAACTCGGAATTGCATAGTCTTACAATCCAGAAACGTAGTACATCTTTTACATGCAATGTTTTATGGTAAAAAGTTATTTAGTAAGGTTTATCTTTAAATACTTAAGCGTTCCAACATTATGTACATAAAATATAAGTTTTTGTCCACGTCTCCGCTTGCGTGAATTTCGGTTTTTTAACCCTCGGAAATACATCCACAAAAAAGCACTTTTAAAGTGCTTACAAATTTTTAGATAAAAGTTCCTAAGTATAAGTGTGTTTAATTAAACATAATATTTATTTCATCTAAGTTATTAATTTTCTAGCACAATTTATCTTACAGACTGATTCTGAAAAATCAAATGCTATTATTGACACTGAAAACTATTCAAAATTTTTGAAAAGTAATAAAATCTAGAGGGTTTGCAGCTCCTTATAGCTCGGAGAATCAATGAAAGTGGGGAACCTAAGGTTTCGGAATGGTGATCTTATACCCGGAAGCATGTCCATTGACTCAAAACTCCCAAACAATTGGATGAATAGCATCAAAGCTCTGTCTTGAAAAATGTTCAAATTTAATTTTATGCTAATGTGTAAATTTTGAATTAATTTAATTTTAAGTCAAAACATTATATTTATTCTTAAACACATAAATTTAGAAGTTATGTTGCGCACGCGTTGAGCCAGGCCTGTCTTGTCCCCATTTGAATGCGCCACCTATCTCCCCCTTTAGGGGGAAGCCCCTAAAGAAGACGTATCTCGGCACCACAATCCATTGTCCATTGTTTTTGCCCGATGTTATTTATGACGGACGACATTATTCCCATCTTCATCCCACCCCCGCGATTCCATCTATCTTTCTCGTTCTAGAAGCCTTCCGTCCTGTAATGCCGTAGCTAATAAATTACGATTCAAAAGATTATTTATTAGATTATTCATGGAGAGGTATTCTTGTGCCGTATTGGTTTGAAGGACATTTAGTGCTCCGGCTGCGGTTTTTGGATTTTTTGTTTCCTTGATTGATTTGTGGCACAGCGGCGCACGGACAATGGGGTGGGACGCGTTGGGTTGCATTCGTCTTGCAATGTTTGATTCATGGGGACATGTTTACTAACAAGAGGACTAGCTCCAGGTTTTATGGAGTTCTCAAATAAAGGATTTGTAGATATTTTTTTCTTGTTTTTAAGAATAAATTGTCGGTATGGTTGATGGATTAATATATTGATACAGAATTTTATTGTTCTTTAAAAGATGAATGGCATTAAAAAATAGTAAAATATGTGAGCAAAGGATGTTTTAAAATTTACATAAGTATCTATTCGTTTTAATCTATCACGCGTATCATAATGAAATATAATATGATTAATTTAACAGTTATACGTGTTTTTTTAACCATCTTTGAAAAAAACCTAGTAAAGAAACAGGTTCTCAGTTCAATTGGTAAGTTTAATCCTACCTAGACACATTATCAAATGTCGATAAAAAAGGATATCGACAGATAAAAATAAATTTATGAAACAGCAGATGTTACCTTTATTTGAAATAGCATTCAAAGATATAGGGAGGGATCATTCTCGCACATAAATCTCGTAACACTTGTTTTGGTCCGTCAGAAAACCCAAAAGCCGCCCGAATAAAGATATCCATCCCATTATTATGCGGCCATTAATTAACCTACACGAAAGTTTTAATTAAAAAAAGGAACTCTCCACAAGAAAGCGAGCGACACAGACGCGCCGACAAATTCAAAATCCCCCGCGTCTCAACCGCCATAAATAATTGGAACAAAAACCTCCCCCCACCGACCCCCAGCCCCCCGGATAAGTGTCTAAAATTTTCACAATCCGGCAATAAAAAGATAATTTATTAGAATAGCTCTTATTGTTTTCGTTATTTATGTGTATGGAGTAATGTAATCTAGCCGGCCCTAAATAAATAATTTCACTTTAATGTCCCTCCTTGCCTAATCTCCTCGGAGCTTGGCGGTCCGCGCGGTCCGCACGGCGCGCGCGTAATGGCCACCCGAGGTATTTTTAGGTGTAAATAAATATGATGCGTTGTCGCGCTTATGACAGAATTTAATTTGGCGTCGCAGATCTACGGATGTTCTAATGAGTCCCCCAATTCGCTTTACGCCGATAATGTACCTTTTTAATCGACTTCGGAAAGTGGGGAGGCCCATTTCATCGTTAGCAGCTTTTTATCAATGAAATAAATAAAAATCTGCATTATATCATACAGATTAAGCTTGAACAGAAAAATAAGCCAGGTACGCCATGTTAGGATGGCAATACATTTGACGGAAAAAATATCAATAAAGTTCAGTTTTTTACCCGCAAAATGGCGATTTTTTTATTATTCTATCAACGCACATCTCAAACCACTCGATGCACGATGGATCGAGCTAAGATTTCCCATACGTGTATGCCTATGTTACTCGCAATATTGGAACGTAACCATCTGTTAAGAAAGGATTTTTTTTAATTCAAACTCTTATTTAGGGTTAAACTGAAGCAACGAGAGTTCGTTAGTTATGATACTTACATAATAAATATTACCTATATAAAAATTAAAGTTTTCAAGTCAAGTTCCGGAATTAGTTATACCATCGTGTTTCATTGCTTTTCGTTGTATGAATGATGAGTTGAATCCAACCAAATTTTAATAAATTTAAAGAACATAATAGTTCAATGAAAAGCTTAAAACATTCAATAATTACTTACCTAATTTTTTTGAATATCTATAGAACGGTCGACATAAAGCCGACTCTATACAAAAAATTGAAAAGTGAGTAAGTTGTGAAATGAGTAACAGTAACACGGGCCTCGTTAGATAGACCTCACCTGCCCTCAGGCCTCGGAGATCAATGGAAAGGCCCTGATGAGGTCGGATGTTCGGCGCACGATTGAATTACATTCAATAATTGGTATTTCTCTTTTTCATTACACCAAGTTTTATTTACGAAAATTTTGTTCACAATATTGGTATTGTTATGAATTAGGACGCTGATTATTTATTATTTTTCCGAAAAGATTCCGATTGAATACGATTATTTTTTTTTTCTAAAAAGATTGAAAGCAAAATATAAAATAAATATCGATTATTAAATCTGAAAGCTCGAATTTTGGTTAAAAATGATTTTTTAGCTAGTTTATATACCTATTTTAATAGGAAAATGGAGGGTAGTTAAATAAGTATAAATCTCGTGAAATCATTTATAGTCAAATCAACCCTTAAAATTTAAAAACCTGGCATACCAGTTGTTAAAATATTATACATCGATAAATTCCAGATTTACTTCCCAGCAATTTGTATTTTATAATTTCTGATTTGGATTCAGTGCTATGGCTGGTTAAAGTCATAGTGAGATACAATATAGCAACCGATAGAGTTTGAACTATTTTCAAGGCGAGTACATTTCTGGCTGAATTATCACTCAAACAATTTTTTTAAGAATGCAGTAATTTGTACCTTATTTAATAAAAAAAAACATACAATAGTATGGTAAGTTTACAATATACGGCACGGCATAAGGGAAGATCGCAATTCGCAACTGCAGATACCGCCAAGCAGAACTTCTGGGGTGACCATTATCTGAAAATTAGTGGACGTGTGGGAGGCCGCTCCCTCACCCCTCGGCGCATGATTTACGCCACTCCCGTATTATGTTTTGACTTTAATAAACAGAGCGTTTGTCACGCAGACGGGTCGCCGCCGGCCCGCTCCTTGCACGGACGGCGACATGTATTTAATATAATAGCGAACAAATTAAATTGTTTTTAAATATTAGCATATGATGGACGTAATCATTATTTTTCTGTTACACCTTGTTACACCTATCGGCATTGTAGCATCTGGTTGGTGCACCACTACGCACTACAATATTTCAAACGAGCAAATCAATCGGATTTACGGCATTTATTTGCCTAGCCATGGGATATAACTTGAATAATTATGTTTATTCTAGTGTTAAGGGCGTAGACGGATTTTATTTTTGTCATCCTCACTCTTACGAATACGTTGGTGCGTGCGACAGGCAGTATTGCGGGAGAATAACACAGAATTACTAAAATCTAAGCCAGTTAGCAAAAAAATATTTGCCTAATATTAAATATTTAAACTTACTTTTACTTATTAACTTTACTTTTACTTATTTTAACTTTACTTTTGCTTATTATTAAATATTTGCTTATTATTTGCTTAATAGCTTTTTGCCATAAAAAGTCATTGAAGTTTCCGATAAAATTGAAAAATTAAGATTTAGGAGCAGCTTAGGGAAAAATTTTCTATCGAGATTTTTATCCAAACATGTTTCTGTCTCGAAACGAATTGTAATAAAGACCTAATAAAATGCATGATTCTACACACGTATTTTAGGTCTTTATCTGACATAAGCCTTTATAGTTTTTAAGAATAACTCTTAAAAATAAAATAAAAAGTAAGTGGTAAATAGTTCGTTCCCACTTCAAGTACTTATAAGATGGCTACCCTAGCATTTTTACAAAAATATCCGTAGGCGGATTTGCATCTAAAAGTAAAATTTATATAAAAAGCACATATCATTAGGTGTGTGACTGACGTCTTTTACTACATCAATGTGGGGTAATGACCATGTTCCCCATCATTTCTAAGAAATCTAAGGAATATTCTCCAATACTCCAATCGCAGGTCACCATGCCCACACCCGATAGCTTAGCGTTTGCGGCCCGCTAACGGCCCGGAGTTCCGTCCACCGTATAGTTTCACCCCCAGCTTTTAATTATAATACTTTATGGCCCAATAAATCACCCCCCACCCGCCGCGCACCCCCCCGCGCCGCCGCCCTCCTTTGAAGGATATCAGTTCAATTCTCGCCGGCAATAATTTATAAAGAAATTATTCGTTGCCCGCGCTCGTTTCCTTGGGAGTTTCGGAATGGCTCTGATCCGAGGTTATGTGCGTCGAGCAGGCGATAGGGGAGTGTTTGTGATTTGGAAATATGTATTTTAGTTAAAGTACATTGAATTCAGTATAGTATAGGGAGCTGGATATAGAAAGACACTAAAAAAATTGGTCAAGTGCGAGTCGGGCTCGTGCAATAAGACACATTCTCAATAGTATTAAAGTAAATAAAACACCCCTGCCTACCAAATTCAACAACAAGCAAAAAATCACATTTGTTGTATGGGAGCGCCCTCGAAATACCTATTTATTTTATTCTAGGTTTTAGTATATTTAGTTGTTATATCAGCAACAGAAACACAACATCTGTGAAAATTTCAAGTCTGGAGCTATCGCGGTTCAAGAGATACAGCCTGGTGACAGACGGACGGATGGACTGAGGAACGGACGACGAAGTCTTAGTAATAGGGTTCCGTTTTTACCCTTTGGGTACCTAAAAATTATAGTTATTTTGTGTGTGTATACTGTATACCTGCTTAAGTAAAGAAAATTCCAATTGCGAAATAATTGAGAACGGGGTCCCACAGACCTACCTATATCTTAACTGGCCATTGCCGTAAAAAATCTGAGGCTACTCACATCTAAGTAACCCAAATGCAACAGGCAGTAGACCGAACTTAGTGTGAAAATTTCATAAGCGATAATAAACAATCCGTTTTGATATTATTATAGGCTCACAAAATGTTTACAACACCTGTTAATGGATGCAAATCAAGTTCGGAGTGGGAATCCACTCGTCCCGCGAATCTGTCGTCACTCGACGCTCGGCGCTCGGCATTCGGCGCTCGGCATTCGGCGCTCGGCAGTCGGCCTGCTCTCGGCGTGATTGATTGTGTACACTTACTGAGGTCGGCCGCTAAGTGACGGGGATGAGTTACTTTTGGAAAAAGGTTTACCAGATATGACATTGTATTGGGATGATACTGATCGTTTTTGAGGTGTTATATTGGGGTTTAAGACAATTAATGAAACAGAATATTATCTTTCCGTAGTCCGGATATATCGAGTAAATCTGTTTGACATTTTTTTTTATTCTATACAAGTTAGTACTTGACTGCGATCTCACCTGGTGGTAAGTGATGATGCAGCCTAAGATGTTATCGTACTAACTTGGAAGGGTAAGTAAATTTACCCCAACGGTTTCTACACAGCATCGCACCGGAACGCTAAATCAAACGGTGCGTCTTTGCTGGTACATCACCATAAAAACCATTAAACTATCCAAAAAAAATACGATTAGCTTCAACATCGGAGCATCATCAACTGTTGAGTCGACATTCGAAAAGTGCAGCATTATCAGGAGATCTTGAGTATATTTTGTAAAATCCTATATATTTACCTTAGAAAAAAATTACTTAGGTAGAAGTTTCATGAAGAAAATATAAAGATACTAGCTGACCCGGCCACGCGTTGCTGTGGCTAAAGTTTTTGTTATATTAATAAATTAAAATTGCGACTATAATTTGAGATTTAAACTATTGTTACAAGTGAACCCTATGACAAGCGCCATAAGGTTTATAATCGCACTGCCGAAATACCACTCGTAAGTTGTAAACAACTTAAGGGGTCAGTGACCTCTATAAACAATGGGTTTCTGGTAATTCCCACGTCTCGAACGATCGACCCTACCAATAAATAATGAGGGTGGAAGCTTCGAGACTCGTTCAGATGCATATAAAAAGCGGGCCGCGCACCGACGAGTCAGTCTGACTGAGGGACGAGAGAAGTAAACAAGTGAAGCAAGCGATCAAGAGCGAAGAGGAAGCGAACTACGAGGGAACAACGAGGAAGACCAGGGATATTGGATACTGGAAGTACCGAATAAAGTCTCATCAAGGATCAGCAGGTGTTTTATTCCAAATCGTCGAACCCAGCACGTAACAATTGGTGTCAGAAGTGCGATTTGGAAGAGATGCCATTGACTCCAAGAGACGACTCCAGCAGTGAGGGTGTCAAGACCAGGGCCCAGCGTGCTGCGGAATCCAGCCGTCCACCTGCAGTGGAGCACCTGGAAGAGCCGGCGCTCGTTGGGTCCCGCCACCATGAGCCACCCACGGGCTCCGCCCATCAGGCCACGCCCCCTCAGGCCACGCCTACCTCATCGGAAGCTCCGCCCACTGGCCCCGCCCACCAGGCCACACCCCCTGAGGCTCCGCCCATTGGCCCCGCCCACCAGGCCACGCCCCCTGAGGCCACGCCCACCTCATCGGGAGCTCCGCCCACTGGCCCCGCCCACCATGCCCCGCCTTCTAAACAAGCCACGCCCAACATCGACTTATCCAGTTTGCTACGGATGATGCAACTGCATTTTGCAGCTCAGGACAGCAAGTTTGCGGCGCTTCAAGAAAATCAGGACAGCAAGTTTGCGGCGATTCAAGAAAATCAGGACGGCAAGTTTGCAGAGGTTCAGCAGACCGTCTTGTCTGCAGTGAACGAAGTTGGCGGCATGGTGGCCAACATACGGAAAGATTTGGATCTAATGGAGGAACGGGTCACTTGTCTGGGAACCGACGTTGAAAACATGAAGTGTGGCTTCACCGAACTGCAGAAGAAGTTTGTACGTTTGGAAGCCACAAGGGGGACATCAGGTGGAGCAGTGAGTGCAGTCCAGGGACCGCATGTGAAGGTACCCCCATACGAAGGCAGCACCTCCTGGTCCGCATACCGGCACCAGTTCCAGACGGTCGCTGCTGCCAACGGATGGACTGATGAACAGTGCCTGACTGCCCTCACTGTCGCGCTCAGAGGGCAGGCTCTAACCGTTCTGGAGGCCCTGCCTAGTTCGGGTTGTGGATATAAAGAGCTGTTGGATGCACTCGAATCTAGGTACGGGGAACGACATCTGGAGCATGTTTTCCGCGCCCAGCTGCGCGACAGAGTTCAACGAGCAGGAGAAGGGCTCCAGCAATGGGCGTTGGAAATCGAAAAGCTCGTGCGGAAAGCGTATCCATCGGCCGATGACAAAATGACAACTGCAAATACCGTGCAAGCATTTGTTGATGGAATCAGAGACCTGGAGGTAAGAGCTGCCGTGAGGCTTCGCCATCATGCCTCATTAAAGGAAGCGTTGGCGCATGCCTTGGAAGTCGAGGCAGTGCGACACGACATTCGGCAGGCACCTGTTCACAAGCTACGTGAAGTATCGGAGGAGGTGAAAGAGGTCAAGACCTCATTCAAGAACCTTGGTGTTGTGTGCTATAAATGCGGCGAACGAGGGCATCTGCAGCTGAATTGCCCACAAAAAGAGTCACAGATGTCTAGGTTAAAGAAAGTGGAGGAATATTTGGAGGAGCTGAAGAAGAAGAGTGGGGATACAGGTTCCCCTAAAAATCAGGGAAACGAGTAACAGCCAGAACTAAGGGGCGAGTACTGGCTGGCACGGAGGAAGCCCCAGCACCTGTTATCTCGCAAGCAAAGACGGATAAATCGGGCATTTGGAATGATTCTACAGTCAATGAACTCCTTAAAGACTGCAAAAGTAACCTGACTTATTCGCAAAGCATCAAGGCTAAGAAGTTTCTTTTACGCTACGCGGACATCTTTTCTAGTCAGGAAGGAAACCCGGGAAGAACGTCGTTAGTGCAGCATAGAATTGATACCGGCAACGAGAGACCCATCCGTCAGCGGGCAAGACGGATACCGATAGCGAAAGAGAAAGAAGTCAAGGATATGCTGCAAGAGATGGAAAAGAACAAAATCATTGAACCATCCTCAAGTCCATGGTGTTCGCCTGTTGTGCTAGTGAAAAAGAAAGATGGAAGCACACGGTTCTGTGTGGACTATAGGCGACTCAATGACATCACAAAGAAGGACAGTTACCCTCTACCCAGAATAGATGACACTCTGGACACCTTGAGTGGCATGAAATGGTTTTCCACTCTAGACCTGAAATCTGGTTACTGGCAGGTGGAAATCCATCCAAAAGACAAGGAGAAGACAGCGTTCTCAACAGGAAAGGGATTATGGCAGTTCAATGTCATGCCATTTGGTTTGTGCAACGCGCCTGCCACCTTTGAACGACTCATGGAGTGTGTGCTAGCAGGGTTAGTAGGAGACGCCTGCTTGGTATATCTGGATGACGTCGTTGTCATGGGTCGGGACTTCGAGGACCATTTGCGAAACTTGGAACGCGTCTTCGCAAAAATATATGGAGCAAACTTAAAACTGAACCCGAAGAAGTGTCAGTTATTCAGAAATGAAGTGAATTATCTCGGCCATGTCATCACTAGTGAGGGCATACAAACCGACCCAGCGAAAGTTGAAGCGGTTAAAAAATGGCCCACCCCCAAAGACAAGACAGAGGTAAGGGCATTTTTGGGCTTGTGTTCCTACTACAGGCGTTTTGTTAAAGGGTTTTCGGAGATCGCAAAACCATTACACAAACTAACAGAAGAGAAACGACAGTTTTGTTGGGATGAAGCCTGCGAGAATTCCTTTAAAAATCTGAAGAAATGCTTATGTGAAACACCAATTTTGGGTTACCCACGACCAGAGGGCCAGTTTATCGTCGATTCAGATGCAAGTAATACGGCGATTGGAGGAGTGCTTTCTCAAATACAGGGCGATAGAGAAGTGGTGATTGGATATTTCAGCAAATCACTATCGAGACCGGAACGGAACTACTGTGTGACAAGAAGAGAGCTTTTGGCCGTGGTAAAAACGTTACAGCACTTCAGCAAATACCTTATAGGTCGACGGTTTTTACTACGCACCGATCATGCAGCACTGAAATGGCTACTGCAATTTAAGAATCCTGAAGGTCAGGTCGCTCGATGGATCGAACAACTCCAGGAATATGACTTCGAGACTCAACATCGCAGTGGGAAGTCTCACGGAAATGCAGATGCACTTTCACGAAGACCATGCCCGGAAGACTGTAGACATTGCATCAAACAGGAGTCCATGGAAGCGACGTTGAAACTTACCACGACGAGTCCCTTAGGACCCTGGGAGGATAATGCAATGAAGATGGCTCAAGAGGATGATGATGATCTGAGGCATATAATCGGGTGGAAGAAAAGGGGGGACGCTAGACCAACATGGAGTGAGGTTGCACCTACGAGTGTTGTCACTAAGGCTTATTGGGCTCAGTGGAACAGTCTTATTCTACAGAATGGAATACTTTACCGGAAATGGGAGAAGACTAACGGCAGGGAGTTCCATCTTCAGATAATTGTTCCGAGGTCCAAAGTACCCGATGTCCTTCGTGAAGTGCACGACGGTGTTTCGGGAGGCCATCTTGGCGTCAAGAAGACACTAACGAAGGTACGAGAGAGGTTCTACTGGCTTCATTGTCTTGAAGATGTGCAGGCTTGGTGCCGTAAATGTACCACTTGCGCTGCTGTGAAGGGACCACAGACAAGGAGTAGGGGTAACCTGCAACTGTACAACGTTGGTGCACCTTGGGAACGTATAGCTGTGGATGTAGCCGGGCCATTTCCTGTGACGGAATCGGGGAACAAATACTTCATGGTTGTTATGGACTACTTCACTAAGTGGCCAGAAGTGTTTGCCATACCTAACCAGGAAGCTACAACCGTTGCAACTAAGCTAGTCGAGGAGGTCATATGTCGTTTTGGTGTACCGCTGGAGATCCACTCCGATCAGGGAAGGAACTTTGAGTCACAAGTGTTTCAGGAAGTATGCAGAACTTTAGGTCTGCATAAAACGCGCACAACTGCATACCACCCGCAGTCGGATGGGATGGTGGAAAGATTTAATCAGACTCTTGAAAGACATTTGGCTAAACTGGTGGACACCCATCAGAGAGACTGGGACAAGTACATCCCACTGTTCCTCCTCGCCTACAGGACAGCAGAGCATGAGAGCATTAAGGCAACTCCGGCGTTTGTCAACTATGGCAGGGAACTCCGGTTGCCAATAGACTTATTGACGGGAGGATCACCGGACGAACCTTGCACCATTCAGGATTACGTTGCCAACCTGAAGGAAAAAATGCGGGAGATACATGCCTCAGTACGGGAAAACGGATTGCAATCGAGCGAGAAAATGAAAACCAGATACGACCGTAAATCGAACACGAGCGGATTCGAGGAAGGAGCCTTAGTATGGCTGCATAATCCGACTCGTCGGAAAGGGAAGTCTCCAAAATTGCAAACCAGATGGGAGGGTCCGTACAAAGTGGTCACCCGTATGAATGATGTCACGTATAGGATTCAACGTCAACCAAGAGGTGCATTTAAGGTGGTACACATCGATCGCCTGGCGAGACATCACGGGAGCAACAGTGATGCTCGGGACGAGCATCGCTAAGAGGAGGGCAGTGTTACAAGTGAACCCTATGACAAGCGCCATAAGGTTTATAATCGCACTGCCGAAATACCACTCGTAAGTTGTAAACAACTTAAGGGGTCAGTGACCTCTATAAACAATGGGTTTCTGGTAATTCCCACGTCTCGAACGATCGACCCTACCAATAAATAATGAGGGTGGAAGCTTCGAGACTCGTTCAGATGCATATAAAAAGCGGGCCGCGCACCGACGAGTCAGTCTGACTGAGGGACGAGAGAAGTAAACAAGTGAAGCAAGCGATCAAGAGCGAAGAGGAAGCGAACTACGAGGGAACAACGAGGAAGACCAGGGATATTGGATACTGGAAGTACCGAATAAAGTCTCATCAAGGATCAGCAGGTGTTTTATTCCAAATCGTCGAACCCAGCACGTAACACTATCCTATCTCTCAAGTTGGATCGAACTGCACATGGTGTGCGAATTTTATTATAACCGGTTCAGTAGTTTAGGAGTCCATCGCGGACAAACATCGTGACACGAGATTTATATATATTATATATTATTATAAGAAGATTTTCTTCATTAAACAAAAGAGTGACTCGATAAACAAGGCGCTCATCTGATGCTATGTAATACGTCGTAGGATATTGCATGGATGACTAGCGCAGTGTACTGTATCGTTTGACATTGCAATGCAAAGGACTGAGATGCACTGTATCTGACATGCGCAGTTGTACCACGTAACAACAGGTAAACATCTTGCTAATCTAATAGAAAAAATAGTCATTGATACACAAAAATACAATATCTTGTATTTTTGTGTATCAATGACTCGCTCGTACAAACAAAAGCATTCCACCCAAACCCACCGGGTCTTGACAATCGATACAGCGAGCAGACGTAACCACCGCGGAGCACCATTATCGTATTTTTGAAGCGCACACTGCTCCAGCACTCATAAACATCAGGCGGAATGAGCGCTAATTCGCCGCTGCCTTGCCGGTGCCGCGAGGGGGCGCTTTACATAAATTTGTCATATTTGCACGCACCCCCCGAACCCGTGCCAACTTCTGAGAGGAGGAGCCGTGATTGAAATGATGGCTCGTCCTTGACAACCTCTTTTGCATGACTGACAGATGTTTCACTTTGTTACTGACACTTTTTTTTTTTCAGGAAATTACACACATCGCGCAATCTAGCCCCGAAGTAAGCGAGAGCTTGTGTTATGGGTACTAGATAAATGATGAATACTTATATATATTTTTTGTATGAAATTAATATATACTAAATTTTGAAAAGTCGTAGAACAAAAGTTTTAATGTAAACAGATAGTACAGGCCGAGACCAATTTGGTATTTTTATACTAATCACCCTGTATATACTAATCAGTTATCTAGTACCCGTAACACAAGCTATCACTTACTTTGGGACTAGATTGCGATGTGTGTAATTTCCTGAAAAATAGTGTCAGTTTTTTCAGTTGTCAATTTTTTCAGTTGTGGTTATCAAACCCACGAACCTCTAGCGCAGACGGCAGGATCGCTACCGCAACGCCATTCGATCGTCAACTTTGAAGTTATTATTTGCTTACATTAGAAATGTTTGCGTGCTTGAAGTTTATTTTAAAGTAAGTGAAGAAAACAACTATTTCTTTTTCTAACAGCCATAAAATTAGGACTGTTCCTGATGCTACTATTCCGCTTCCGCAATCGTCGTCATTGTGTTCTAGCCTTTAACCCTGACAGATACAAGTCTTATTTATGTGTTTACTGTATAAATCATAGACGTCACCGTCTCTGCGGCTGCTTTTTTCGTCTCTCGATGTATATTCATGATATATATCATAATATCTTGCCTTTACGT
This sequence comes from Coenonympha arcania, assembly GCA_036785405.1. Classification (NCBI taxonomy): domain Eukaryota; kingdom Metazoa; phylum Arthropoda; class Insecta; order Lepidoptera; family Nymphalidae; genus Coenonympha; species Coenonympha arcania. The sequence goes on along the minus strand of CM072058.1, from coordinate 956,196 downwards.
CAGAGATTTTATAACTTTTTCACCGTTGATATACCAGTCCTAAGATACCAAAGATACACAGATTCTTGCTGTACCTATTCTATATCAAATAACGATAGATTTTTCTGTGTAAGACTGAGGAATATGACCCCTATGATAAACTTTTTTTAAAATAAAACCACGAGAAATACCTTTACTATAAAGGACGTGCTTTAATATTTCATAAAGGAACTTTTTAAAATGACGATGAGAGCAGTACGAGGCTTATAATAACTCAGTCAAACAAGTCACAAGTCTTTCCGTTTTTTGCAAGCTATGGAACCAGCTATGAGTACCAGCAGCAGTGTGCCCTCAATGCTTTAAAATGCTTTAAAAAAACAAACTCCTTAGAGACGGCAACGCATTTACAATTCCTCTGGTGCTACAAATGGTGATGCCATGGACCATGGGCGGCTGTGATCACTTAACATCAGGTGACCCACGTGGTAGTTTTTAATCTAACATTACTGGTAAATTATAAAAAAAAATGTGTGTGTCCTGATTTTTGTATATCAATGTATTTTCCCTACAATAATAGTTATAGCTAGGCAACATTCAGAACCGCAGAAATATAAATTATGTCACACTATGACATTTATTGTTCTAGGAATAGGGAGCGCGGTGTATCATGTGTCATGCAATTAGCGGTGGCCTGGAAATTTGTCATTTTTAAACTTTGTATGATTTATATCATTAGGTAATTTATAATGTTTTACTCAAAATGATAGTGAACATCATCATCACCATACACTTGTATAAGAAAAGAATGAAATAAGCCGCTGGTTCCGAGCAGCGGAAAAACGTGCAAGTTAGGTTAGGTTAGATCCCCACAGACCCCCCCAGACCTACGTCCCACTGGTAGATGTCTATCAGTCTGGCGGTATATCTAGTAACGGCGGTTCCCAATATTCTATCTATCCATGGTTTGCCTTACTAGAGATAGAAATTTTACATAACTTGTATGGAGCTTATGTCACGTTGATATCTCTAGTAGGGCAAATAGAAGATAGATAGAATATTGGGAACCGGCATAAGACAACAAAAACAGATTCTTTACTCTGTTTCAACATGGATAGCTAAAAGCGCTTAGGTACGGTAATTTTCCGGTTTGCTGTGAAGGTGTTATTGACATTTGGGACCAAGGGCATAACGTATTTTCCGATTTGCGGGTAATTGGAAAAGGTCAAAATTAAGTTGATAGTGAAGATTAGCGACCATAAAAATGAGATTATGGTGTTTGGGAATGAATTAGCTTATCTTTTGGTAAATTAGTGACAGAACATCTGTTTTGTTCAAGGGCCGTACCACCATCTTTTAAAGAAATTTTAATGTAATATTGTTTTGACATTTTCAAACCATGTCAATATGAAAATTTTAAAACAATATTACAATAATATTGCTGTAAGAGATGGTGGTGCGGCCCCAGCGGGGCTAGACAAAGTCACAAGCGTTTGGCGTTAACGCTAGTCGACAAAAATGTATGGACAAAACAAATGACTGTAGAAAAACCACGATAATAATTACTAAACACGCTGTTTGATACTGTCGGCTGTCAATTGTCAAGCGAAGTACGCTAAAGTTATCTACAAGGTCCGCGAGAACGCCAGCGAGCGTTCAAGTTAGCGTAGTTAATTATTCAAACACAGCGTGCTTAGTAATTATTATCGTGGTTTTTCTACAGTCATTTGTTTTGTCCATACATTTTTGTCGACTAGCGTTAACGCCAAATGCTTGTGACTTTGTCTAGCCCCGCAGGACATTATAGTAATACGGTACGGTACGATAGACGACCGAATGGCGTAGCGAACCTGCCGTCTGCGCCGGAGGTCGTGGTCATGTAACACCACACACAATTTTCCAACACTTTCTTCGACGCACGTTTCGTCCCGAACCGGGACATCCTCAGGAGATGTTGACTTCACAATGCGAAATCGTAGATCTCTACGATCGTGTTTCATGTGGGCAGTGTTCCTGCATATTGTACCATACAGAATCTTTTCAAGTAGCGGATCCCGTATATATTTATTTATATTTATAGTAATCTCGATGGTCGGCCATCTTAAAGATTCACAGTCACAGTGAAGTAGGAGCGGATCAGTCGAGGTCGGCAGTCAGTCGTTTGATGACAATAACGTGTGTTTTATGTTTTATCGCGTCGCCGTGTGGGTGAGCTTCTGTTTACGACATTATCGCTCCTCGCGAGAAACGAGGGGACCCAAACGTGGATACGGTATATCAAAACTATTTTATTTACTTCAATTCTATTATTTTCAATAATAGTAATGATTGTGGAGGATTTCTGATTCTACATGCTAGGCCAGACTGCATATAGCTCCAGGCTAGTTTTGTAGCTGCCTTTCTGTCTTTTTTATCTGATACCTAGTGTATGACAGATGTCATTTATGTTATTTATATCCACAGAATGCTCTTTTAACTGCTCGGTTCCCCTTTGCTCCTATCTAATCAACGCCATGAAATATAATAGAGTGTTGATGATGGGCGATGTGGTTATCTCAATTTTGAAATTTCACCCTCCCAATTTCTCACCCTTTACAATAACAATAATTTATTTATGGTCACTATTTTGTACAACTATTTAATGTTTTATGTCAGAAGCTAATTAAAATATAGTTGATTGAGTATAATCTGTGCGTTGTGACAACCAGACACGGACGGACGGATGAAGTTTATCCTAAGGGTTATATTTTTACCGTTTTAGTATAGAACCCTTAAGGCTTAAAACGTGAATGAAACTTTATTTTCGTAAAGTTCCTAAGTTAGGTAATTCACATAACAAGGGTTTTAACAAACAATCTCAGATTTTCTCGTAGAAAAGTCATGCCAATGACCACCGACTCGTCAACTCCAGCGACTAGTCAGTTCCCGATCCTCCGATGCCAGATCCACGTTAGTTCCCGCGATCCGGCGACAGCGTTCACGAACTATTCCCGAAGTGTCCCGGCAACTATAAATATAGTTTATAGCTCTATCAATCGCGAGCACAGCAGCTGTACCACTCGTTAAGAGGACGATGATGGATGCCGTCGCACGCTACACGAATGTTTTCGGCCAGGGGATTAGGTAAGAGAATTTATTGTATCGCCCGCTCTGAGAATTTGCTTCGCGATGGATTTTGAATTGTCTGTTTACGCGGCACGAATTGATTGAGTGGTACGTAGACACTAATAATATACGTAGCTCAAAAAGCAATGGTCATTGGGAACTCCAGAAATACAGCCCTGGCAAAGCTTAATTTTGCTTTAAGATCGTGGTATTTGGCCAACTCTTCAGAACTCCTACAATCTACATTCGTGATTGGCAAGCTTAGGCAGGTTTGGGCTGCCTGCCGCAGTGTTTGGCAGTTAAACAGATGTGGACTCTAGTGGAGACCTCATTAGGCGCAGGTCAGCGAAACACAGGACTACTTCTATGAAACTAAATAATATTTTACACCATTCAAATTAGTATGGAAGTTTGGCGACGTTTATTTGACTTCAATCTCTAACGATGGTAAATAATGATTCAGCTGAAGATGTTATCATACTGACTTGGAAAGGGTATAAGTAAACTCACGGTTTCTATACCGCATCGCACTAGAACGATAAATAATTGCTCGGTGCATCTTTCCTGACAGGTTAGTAACTAACCACGGCCAAAGCCTTCCACCAAGCCAGACCTAGGGCCGTACCACCATTTCTAAGAGATGATTGTACGGCCTTGAGCCTGTTTAGAAATTATAAAATTCTATAGAAGCCCGTGGTACGAATCAAACCCACGATCTCCGACTTGAAAACGATTCAATCAAGCACAAATATAGTTCATTGAAACTTAATTATTACTCCTAGGTAATAATGCACTAAAAATGAACAAGCATCCCGAACAAAGCGATTAGAAACAAGACACAAAGCAGAAAACACCATTACCCACAAACACACGTAGGTAGCTAACTTTTATACGTAAATGCATCCCAGCTTTAGTGAGCTCCTCGTGAGTGTACACCGCCCGATCCACTGCACTCCTTGACAATCGATTGACGGGTGAGACCCCCCCAAGAGAGTGGGCCTGACCCCCCCTTGCAGCGCCCGGCGCACTCGCCTGACCCACATCGCCGCCATATTTATAATAATTGAACCGCGCCAGCGAATTCGAATGAGTTATAAATCGGTCACATTTACTATGGTAATGGAGTCTGGGAGTCGCAGTCTAGCTTATCTATGCCTTAAACAACTTGAGCTGAGAGCGGCTTATAACCCTGCAAGAGTTAAATTGACAGAGATATGGGTCTGCGGTACAATTCTGCGTATTCTACACATACACACTCGCACATACATATTATTATATGCAGTTAAGAATCTCTGGCTTATACGGCGATGAAAATATCGTGAAGAAACTTGCTTTTTAGAGAGTTCTCCATAAAAATTTAAAAGTGAGTAACCCCTGCCAGTCTGTATTTACTTTTTTTATGTATTTTTAAAGTTATTACAGTAAACTATAAATGGCATTCATTACACTCTTATTTCGCGTAATACGCCATGCTCTTTTGTACCAGAATAGTCGCATGACAAGTTTTGCTGGCTTTGAGCCCCCTATTAAGTAACATATTAGTAACTTCCTTTGCGTCCCTGAATTTTGCATCGAAATATCATAAGACGCACTGCACTGCGCTCGTCTAACAATAGTTCACATCCACATTCACATCATCTCCGCAGCCTCTCCGACTGCTCCGGCTCGGCCGGGTGCCTATGCTTTGCTGCAGCGGACGCGGGCTGTTCTTCCTCCGCGCCTCCGGCTTAAGGAAATCACTTTAGGGGTATAATAGGAAAAACAAGACTGCTTGGTGTCAGGGTAAGGCAGTTCTGTTCTGTGACTATTTCGACCTAACAACTAACGTTTTTTTTATACTATATAGGCTAGCGCTTGACTGTGATCACACCTGATGGAAAGTGATGATACAGTCTAAGGTGGAACGCGCTTGCCTAGAAGATGCCTATTCACTCTTGATTTGAAGGCACCCGGGTTGTAATTGGCAGGAAAGACACTGCCTGGGAGTGTATTCCAGGCCTTTGCAGTGCGTAAAAGGAACGAGGAATCAAACCGCTTCGTACGCGTCATTGGTACGTCAATACCAACCCACGTTGAAGTCATTTTGTCTTCGGCAAATTACATAACAGCGATCGTTTCTAAACTTAAGTACATTTTGCCTTCGGGATATAAGAACGGCGAACGTTTATAAACTGACGATGGCATAATTTAACGGCAGAATCTTGTAAAATGCATGCGGCATAGGTATACATGTAGACAGGTTTTTAATGAGGATCATAGATATGTCAAACCTCGTATCCCATTGAAGGCGCGTCTTCTGTTTTCAAATCATATTTCACACTGGCATCCGTCCCACTCGTGTTTACCCTAAACCTGAACGAACTTCGTCTTACACGGGCGGATGAATTATGTGACACGCGGTGAATTATGGAGTCAATAAAAATATTGATGTAGCCGTCATAAATTATGGTGAGACATTGAGGGAATACCGATCGAGCTGTCGCAACCGGCAGGGCTTGGCTTCCCATCATGCCTTCACGATGTTTAAATCCCAACGGTTTTAAGGTTCAAAAAGAAAAAGAATTTGTAAGTGTCATGGAACACTCGGTTGAAACGAAGTGCACTCACTACTCGATAGCTATGTCAATTTATCTTACGCTTAATAGTTTCTCATACGAAATCATACTTATAGCTGATTGCAACGGCAGATACTGCTGTGAGATTAGACTGTAAGACTGGGATTTTCGTAGATTTTCTTCATGTCAGGATTTTCATGAAGGAAAAATACATTTTCTTTTGCCCGTGCTGTACCTACCTACCGTCCGAAAAGAAACTTCATTTCAAAAATACCAAAATTTTCTTTTTTTATCTACAACAAGTTAGTAGATTGAACCTGACTGCAATCTCACCTAATGGTAAATGATGATGCAGACGAAGATGTTATCGAATTAACTTAATAGGTTAAGTAACGCCTAATGATGCCTTTACTCAAAATCTTTGTGAAAGCAAGATCATCACTTAATCACACATTTCAATAATAATCTAACACCAAAATATTTTCTAATAATAAAATCTATGTTGTGATAAATGGAATACATTTCGTTAGTCACCTCACATATTCAAATATGCAAATCGTCCGTAAAAGACGACAGCTCTAGAATGATATATGTTAATAGTATGACATGATAGTAACTTGTTCTCAATGTTTTGGTGACGGAACATTAGCCACTTGATCGAAAGACCGCTACTTATGGATGGTTAATTGGACTGGTTAATTGGTAAAAAACTGTACATTATATTTAATAACTTGCAGCACATTTAGAGCAAAATTTTAACGGCCTGTTACATATCATTTGGTAAGTAGTATTGTTGATTTTATAAGAAAAACAAAGAATAAATGTAAGAAAAAACTACAATACAGTTTCATAGACCGACTGAGAAAATACTTAAAACAGGTATGAGTTGTGTGATCCCAAAATATTCATTCAACCCTAAGACCACAGATAAATTACAAGTTACCTAACTTACTCTACAATTTCGCATTGTGAAGTCAACATCTCCTGAGGACGTCCCGGAGTTGAAAAGAAACGTGCGTCGAAGAAAGTGTTGCAAGAATTTTGTGTGGTGTTTCATGTGGGCGATATTCCTACATATTGGACCATACAGATTAAAATCAAGTAGCGAATTATAGCAAACAAATCAATCTATCCTACTAACTTACAAGTATTTAAAAACTTTTAAGGACGAAATAAATGATGACTAATTTAAGATCTCCTGAAGATGTCCAGATATAGCGATGAAACGTGGTTCGAAAGTGTTGTGAGAAATGTTTGTGGTCAACTCAAATTCAAACTCAAAATATCTTTATTTCACATAGGCGTATTGTAAAACGTCAGAATGATATTTTTACGAGAGTTTGCTTAGCTTAGATCCTCCATACAATGGGGCTGAACAAGGATACCTAGAACACCAGTAAGCCAGACATCCGTACACCCAAGTGTCACGAAAGTGAACCCCCGCCCTCCGGGCGATCACGTCCCGGACATAATTTAAGACGAGTCAAAGGGAGCGTCCGTCCGTCCGTCAGGCGCAGCTGTAGCCTGATTTGTTGCGGATTCTTCGCAGAGCCATACCGAGAATGATCGGAGGTTATAATATACTTGCGAGTACCTACCAGCTGCTTCAAATTATAGCCTTACTATAGTAGTGTTATTTTTAATACGACCTCACCACACGGCTATCGGTTCTTTCTCTTTTGAGCCTAGTTTATGTAATCCAAAGTAAATTGTTTTTTAAAGATTTTTATTTATTTTCTTTACTAAAGATTACAATAGGAAATTCTGTAGATAGGTAATATAGTAGTGTTATTATCTCGCTGCAGACTCGGTCATAAATCATTCGAGTGTTTCGCTTTTGTTGTTCTGCAATAATGCACAACTCAACACTAGTGTTATTATCTCGCTGCAGACTCGGTCATAAATCATTCGAGTGTTTCGCTTTTGTTGTTCTGCAATAATGCACAACTCAACACTAGTGTTATTATCTCGCTGCAGACTCTGTCATAAATCATTCGAGTGTTTCGCTTTTGTTGTTCTGCAATAATGCACACCTCAACACTAGTGTTATTATCTCGCTGCAGACTTGGTCATAAATCATTCGAGTGTTTCGCTTTTGTTGTTCTGCAATAATGCACAACTCAACAAAGAACAACAAAAGCGAAACACTCGAATGATTTACGACCGAGTCTGCAGCGAGATAATAACACTACTATAACCTTACTTAGATATGATTTCATAATATACATAGGTACTTCGAAGGTTTACTGCAAAAACCAGTTTTTTTTTATAATAATACAGTTCTCCAAGTTAGTACATACTTGACTTCGATCTCACCTGATGGTAAGTGACGATGCAGCCGAAGATGTTATCGTACTTACTTGGAAGGAGTATAAGTAACCCCTAACGGTATCCACACAGCATCACGCCGGAGCGCTAAATCGCTTGGCGGTGCGTCTTTGCTGGTATGGTGGTATAACTAGCCACGGCCGAAGTCTTCCACCAGACCAGACCAAAGCTAAAGTAGAAATCCTAAAATTCTAAAGTGGCAGGAATCGAATCCGTGACCTTCCACTCGAAGCCGAGCTCGCTATTCCACCACGGAGGTCGTCAAAAAATGAGATAACATTACAACAATCAAGTAGTTTTGTTTCCGTGATCGTGTATTGATTGATCAATTTTCTTTAATTAGCAGGTATTACCATACATTTTTTGTGTCGGATAATCGATTTTCCTAGAAAATCCTTTATAAATTAAATCCCTTTACCATTTGAGTTAAATTTTGACGAGAATCCAGCTTGTTCTCAATACTAGGAACTTTGAGGACAATAATTATTATGGAAATAGTAGAAGATAATTCTGAAAACTGATAATTCCAAAATCACCTAAAATTTTCGTGTATATAGCAGCGACGTTATCATCAAATTCAATTAAGTCTAATTTCATTATCACTTGAGAGATAAATAATTAATCTATGGATTAAAAAAAAATGTAAAAAACTACATACCTACACTTATTTATTTATTTTCTAAATTGTTTAAAGAAAACTTCCTTTTTCAAATTATTTGAATACTTGCCTCGAGGAAATAGGTAGGTATGTTGGAAAAAATTGTGTTGATTTTTTGACAATTGTTTAGAAACCTGACAGGCAGGAACAAGACGTCCCGTGACGTCATTGAGATAACGTCAAAAGGGTTGCGTTGGGGATAAAAAGTGTCCCTTATCAGGGGCCCTCCGCGAAAATACTCCCGCGATAAAACTGATGAAAAAATATTGTCGTATTCCACTCTGATAATAATAACAGCAGCTACCTGAAAAGACACACCTCAATAGAAAATGTTTTTTGTTTTTTTTTTTCATTGACTTGACGTTTTTAAACAGGGCGAGGAATTTAATAGAGAGTCAGTCAGTCATATGACAGTGCCTTGCCAATTCAAATAAAATGAGAAGACAAAAAACACATGGCAAACACACGTGGGATAGTCGACAGAAGTGAAAACTTGAACAATTACATGTGTTGGTTACGGTAACAGTGTTAGGTTAGGTTAGGTTACAATGTCACTAGGTCAATGGCTTTTACCAATCTCAAAACGCCCAACGCGCTTAAAGAAGTTTTCACTGCAATTTTTTTTAGATAAGTGTGCGTCGGACAACAAACTTGTTTCATTGAAACGTGTGAACTACTCTTAAAAATACAAGGTATTATACACTTAATAAACATGCTCACTATTCTGGACATATACATTATACGTGACATAAACTACGATAAAAATAGTTTCACTAATCTGTGGATACATTTAAAAAAAATAGACAGGACAACCTGTAGCACAAAATGAAATTAATGTTAAATTATATATCATGTTAATGAATTTTTAGATAAAAAAATTGGTTGTCTGTAAAGTCGGTTTACGGACGAGAGATTTACGTGATAACGTCATAATCTCTATCTCTCTATCGTTTGTTTTATCGTGTCTCTCTATCGCTTGTTGCGCGCTCTCGCTTGCATTCACAGGCTCAAGTGGAACGTTACGCGAAACGTTACTATTTTTCATGTGTGGTGCTGGTGTTCATCAATTTATAAGACGTTATCACGTCAAAAATGAAAGCATTTGTTAAATTGTTATTTGACACAATAAGTCCGCCTCCCTGGTTATAGCGCCCTTACAGGGTTCCGTTATTTTAATGGACATGTAACTAAATAAATAAATGAAATAAATGATTATATTCATGAAAATAATAAAACAAAACATCTATCATCATGTCAATAAAGTGTTAACGGAAACTATTTATTATTTTAACAAAACAATAAAACTATTTAAGTAAAGCATTACGTACTCGCTTCCAAGTGCCAACCCTTCGCTGCCCACGTCAAACTTTTATTCGATTCTTTATAAACTCGCATTCGATTCTACGTAGACATTCTTTTGGGAAATCAAAGGTTACTCGAAATGCCACTTAACAGACCCGCTGACCGGATTGACTCGATAAATCTACGACTGTGTCGTTTTTATTGCTGTTTTCTTTTTATGCTTATCATAATTTTCGTTATGATCGACGTAAATCGATTATGGGCCGATTTAAATTCTCCTTAGATGGTGATAGTCGTCTAATTTATTCGTTTTTATTGTGCACCATCATACACGAGTGAGGAATATAAATAAAGTGTTTAAGTTTATGGCGTGTTAAAGCTTTTCGAATAATTTTTACGATTGCGTCTCGTGAATTTTGTGTGAATTTTGTGTGTATTTAAATATGTTGGATCATTTGTCAAAATTAACTACTAATCAAAAAAATTGAAACACTTTCGCGTGCGAATTATGTTTGTTTTAAAAACACAGACGCTACTTAAATGGTGATTTATTACTGGTGAATACTTCCCCTATTTGTTCAAATGATAATTGTAGCAAAAAGAAGCAAGAGGCAGATTTTGCCAGTGAACGGAAAAGGCATAGAAGCATCTCTTCTATTTGTGTGTCATAAACAACGTGAGCTCTCAGTCTTGAAGACGCGGCAAAATTTGTCAAATTATTGGTCTGTTAATTTTATTTATTTTAAATTTCCAAAATTCCTTATCACGTAAATCAATAGAGATACAAACCTACACAACTTTTCTCCGTTACATTTTGCCCGCACATAAACATACACGAGCAAAGCACAGCGATACTAAAGCAGATAGAACTATAATTCCTGAATCGGACGACTGGTCACAAATTAGTGAAGCACTCGTTCCTACTCGAGCCGTCTCCGCATCCGGCTCGATTGGGGTGACCACGCTGTTTGCTGAGAACAGGACTCGTCCCGACTTGTTCCAACATGAACAAGACCTTACGCAAACACTAAAGAGGTCTACCGCAATGGGAATAGTAGAGAATAAATATTACGGTTATTACATTTGAATGACAATATTTAAGTAGCTGTCTAATGCTGCCATTAGGGTTGGATTTAAATATTGTAGGAAGACTAGAAATACACTGTATCTTCAATGTACACGTGGATTTTGCATAAAATTTTTATACAAAAATACATAATATAAGTAGTGATCTTTTTATTATATACAGAGCAATCAATGTGTGATATGAATAAATTCAGTTTTGTATGTACGTTTTTTGAATAGTGGTAACAAAAATACCCGACTGTTTGTTGTTGTTGTGTGAGCTTCATCAAAGTGGCAGGGCGCGTTGAGACCCTCCTTAACTTTAAGTCGTGAAATATTTATCATCATTTTATAAAAAATATTAATTTACTGACTTTTCATAAATGCCTTTTGGTTAGGCCCATGTGAAATAAAGTACCTACCTACACATTTGAATTGAATCGAATTGAAGTGCGGCATAAAATCTGGACGAGACAATACGGTGTAACTGAAAACTTTCACATTGAAACTTTGTCCCGGACAAACTAATCGTCTGTGCACCGCATCTGGACACGTCCCGGCCGGACCTCGCCCGTCTTGCAGCGTTTGACTGAGCGAAATCACTCAAAAGTTTTAATGCCGCTTCCGTGGGGACTCCCCCCTAACCCACCCGACCTCCCCGTGTCCCACTACCCCCACCTCCCCTACGTGTGAACTTGTACGTGTACCGTATTGAGGATGCACTTGTTTTGTGATTCCTTGGCTTATTCTGCGCTTCGTTATTTGTTATCTCGTTCGCGATTGTGACCGGACAACGTAGAGTCGGCGGTCTAAGCTAACCAGGTGGACTGACGACATTAAACCCTGGATTTTTTAAGCGATTGTTATTCATACAATGGTCACAATTTAATAGACGTATGCTCGTTTTCCCGACAACCCCTATTGTTTAAGGTACACCTAGACCCTTGGGTGGCAGTTGTTGTTCGTTAAAATAACCGCTAAAGTTTGTTAAGGCATAGAAACATTTCTTTCTCGCATTATGGCGGTATACAAAACCATACCTAGGGAAAACACTCCCACATGCGACTCAATCCCATTGGTTGTGACTACGTAAGCTAATCATAGCTAAAACGACTCAGTGCGCAAAACCAATCGTGAGATTTTTTCAATTTAGGTTACGTCACACATTAATGTAATAGCTACAAATACGTGTGAACTTTGGAACCATTCTGAAATGAGAAACTTTGTTAGAATGCTTTTTCCGTTCAAGGGCTTTAGAAGCATTGTTATAAATATACCTATTTTCGATACTATGTATACTACAGGCTACTACAAATTATTTTGAGAGATACACGTATTTGTACATGGCTGAGTGATTTAATTAGCTGTGTACATCCGCCGCTATTCCGGACTGCAAATGAAAAGTTGATTGAATGCCGCCACTATAACCACGCATTGCGGGTGAATGGTTTTATAACTATTTAACTAGCTAACCCGACAAACGTTGTTTTGCCACTACAAACGTAGTTTTAACTCGTCTGTGAATCTTTCATTTAAGAGTAGACTATGGGGTTTTCGAGGATTTTCTTGACGAAAAAAAATTGGTTGTCTGTAAAGTCGGTTTACTGACGATAGTTGAACGTGACAACGTCTTCATTGTCGCTCGTTCCGCGCTCGCGAGGTAACGCCGGTAACGCCGCATGAGCGAGGTAACGCCGGATGAGTCATGTTTTTTCGTGCGTGCAACCGGCTCTATCGATTTATAAGACGTTGTCACGTCAAAAAATTGGTTGCCTGTAAAGTCGGTTTACTGACGATAGTTGAACGTGACAACGTCTTCTTTGTCGCTCGTTCCGCGCTCGCGAGGTAACGCCGCATGAGCGAGGTAACGCCGGTAACGCCGGATGAGTCATGTTTTTTCGTGCGTGCAACCGGCTCTATCGATTTATAAGACGTTGTCACGTCAAAAATTCCTTTTCTTTCGCCTAGCCTTCTCCGCTGTACCGTCCTAAAAGAAACTTTGTTTCAAAAAGACTGAAAGAAGAAAATCCTTGCAGAAAACTAAAATAACACAATAATATTAAAGGGTTTGTCTCTAACTAAGAAGCATTTTTATTGAATTATTTTTATTCAACAATACTGTGACTTCGCTAAATCAATACGGAGTTACGGATTTGTAAAACAACAACGTCGCAGCTCGCATCTAGACAGACGTAGACGGTCTGTCTCGAGAATTAAAAGTGCAGGTGGAGCATTGATCTGTATGAAGACGGGATGAAGGGAGATGTCCGTCGTCCCCTACACCTAGGACCCGCTAGACTCCAATTATCATATGATGAACGTTTCATGACAAGACGATACATCTATGACGACATAGAACCTTAGTAGCAACCGAATGCAAATATAACGCAGCCTTTTAAAAGAAAAATAATGTCAGGGAGGTTTTTCTGACACTGTATGTACAATAAAAAGGCGACAAACGGGTACCGCCAACCGCCGAGCGGTTTTATCAGGAAATACCAGGAGTCTGATTGCGTAAAGAAAACGTATTTATCGTAATCGATAGTGAATTCTGCCCCCCCCCTTGGCTGACGTAAATCAGGGATCCAATCAGCGGGCAGAATTACCTATTAAGCGATTACGATAACGATGAATACGTTTTTCTTACACAATCTAGGTTCTGGTTTGTTTTGGTTGCTACAAGACATCGCTGGAAGACACTGGAAAGGTCGATCGTTTTATCATAATTATTTGTGATGTGTTTGGTGACTTGGGTGTAAGTTTTGGTGACTTGACCGGAGCGAATTTGGAAATTGCAAAATGTCTTGGAAAGCTAGAGGCGCTGTCACTAGTCATAACCAACCTTAGCAAAATTAATTAATCGCGTAAATGTCGTCTAATTTAAAAATGAACGCCTCTCCACATGTTTACGCTAACACGTGAAAAAAATGTAGTGGAGGGGAGTTCATTTTTAAATAAGATGATCTCTAACAGTGTGAACATAGTCGTCTATCGGGTATGTGGTGTATGGCCATCCCCCTCAACGTGTGGCTGGTGGTCGATGGTCGTGCGATTGATAATGGCGGTCGAATGTATTTATTTTAACTAATAGGGGAGGGGGTTTCGTTTGACGCAGACAGATATCTCGAGGTACGATTACTTTGATGCTGGGAAAATCTAAGGTTTTATTATTTGGAGATGTAATTTTAATGCAAAATATGCTTTTGTTTTTGTTAAGTTGTTTGGCGGGACCTAATTATATCTTCTATTCTGTATAGACTTAACTATACGGGTACAGTTTTAAGTGTGTTTAACTTATAGGGGTGAGGGGGTGTCAGGTGTTAATTTGACCTACTGGGTAAATCTATGTACATTGTTCTATTATTCTTGTAGCACTTCTTTTATGAATACTTGCGCTCATTGTTCCATTTTGGTGCATAATAAATAATTTGGAGCTATCGGCACTCCCTCTCCTTAATCACTTTACAATAATACACCTCACACAAAAAAAAAATAGTTTTATTCATAGATTTACTATATAAGGAACCCGGGTGTAATACAAAATTCACAAAAAAAGTGTCCCGAGAAAACCTATATATTAACGAGGGTATGTGTATTTTTATGAACAAACTAAAACATTGTAATTTATGTCTTCAACCATTATTATACAGCCTAATTTTACTTGCAACTAAGTGTGATTGTCTCCCTTTTCGCGTTTTATATCTCTTTCGGTTCGGACACTTTTTACCCTTAGTATTATATGTCTGTTGTTTTATTCTACAACAATACTCGCGTTCTTAACTCAAAATATATTTCACGAACTGCACTACTTCTTCATAAACACTTTACTATAACCGCATAAAGAATAAAAGCTTTTAAACATACAAACAAAAAAATATTATTTTAATAAATCTCTACAATAACAAATTGAATTTAAAATCTTTTCGAGACTACCCTACGCCGCGCCGCGCCGGTTGAAATCCCATTATTCAAAATAATTTCAGGAGCTCGCGAATGCTCACAAAAATGCACTTATTATCCGAACGCGCAGCCGTGGCCATGATCCCGGGATGATTGGCAATCCGCGCCGGGATGAGACCGGGTTTACTGGCCTCACTCCTCAACTACATTATGACGTGTTCTTAATTAAGAGAGCAATGTCAAATTAAATTACTGAACCAAGGAAAAATAGAAGCCGCCTTTTTTTTACCTCTGCGTTGTGGAGTTAACTTTTTTCACTTACCTGTAACAATAAAAATAATTATTAATTTATAAAAAAATAATATTCCTCGTCTCTTATTTCTATACTTTAATAACAATAATATTTCTTTCGTGCACCTGTGATGGTCTCTAAGTAAGTAAAAAGCATGATATTAGATCATAGATTTGCGCTGCGGTCGAGTTATAATAATGGCAGAATGACGACGGCAGGCCACGTTATTTTCATTGCAGGAACATTATAGGTACATTGCTTCACCTGTTAGCATAGCTATAGATTTTACTTAAAGTCCTATAAAACAGTGTTTTTACAAACACTTCAAAATTACAAACTTAAACTACCGATTTTAATGATTTTTTTGTCTACGTTCGATAAGACCTATCGAAATCCAAATTTCAGCCAACTCCGTCTTGTACTTGCGGCGCGAAGATTTTTTCCGCGTGATTTTCGGTTTTTAACTAATCCCACGGGAAACATGGATTTTCCCGGGATGGAAAGTAGCTTATGTATTAATCCAAGATGCAATTTATTGAGTCGTAAACATTCATTCCCTTAATGGCAAAACAACGTTTGCCCGGTCAGCTACTAAAATATAACATTACAAGACAGTTATTTGTATTTCACACGTTCGCGCTTGTCACACTATAGCGTTGGCGCGCGGCGTCGCACGTCGTCTCTCCCCCGAGAGGAGGCGCGGCCGACCCTCGACAGCAGTCGGGACAGTATCTTTCAATGCGGCATTCCGCCCGATATTAAATCCACTTCATTCCATAAAGAATTCCAATGGACTCCGATGCTGCCCGCTCGCAAGGAACAAAGGACGCGGATCTGCGCTCGCGGTCTTCTATGCTAATGTTGCTCAATGGGACATTTGACTTGTGGCTTTGATACGTATGACATAGTTGAAAGACTATTTGGATACTGGATTGTTAATGCTAGAATCTTGGAGCTATGAATATACCTACATTGGATACTGGATTGCTAATCTTGGAGCCATGACTTATTTACTATTTTTAACTATACATATAGTTAGGTACCATACGCTACTGCTTGACTGTTATCAAACCTGGTAGCAAGTGTTGACACAGTCTAAGATGATTTGTGCTTGCTTAGGAGATGCCTACTCCCTCTAGATTTGAAGGCACCCAAGTTGTAGGTGGTAAGGAAGACGGGGACCGGGAGGGTATTCCAGACCTTTGCTGTGCGTATCAGGGACGAGGAAATAAAGCGCTTTGTAGGTACGTGTCTTTGGTAAGTACTACCTACTTGTTAATGCACAAGTGTCTATCCTTTTTGTAAATCGCTTAAATTATGTCACCTGCCATCAGGGAATTTAACTGTGGTCTTAATTTAAAAGAGGACATTTTCTTGCTTGTTTCTGGGCATAATAAAATTAAACCGACAGTTAACTTCATACTACCGCCTGTTATTGAGAAAAAAAGCAGGCACTTCAGAAGTGCCAGCAGAAGTACAGATAAATTATAAAGAGGTGTCGGCAACGGCAACAGTATCGCGAGTTCAATTGTTTATTCCCAGATCGAAAAATGGCCAACGCGCCTAAAAACCTTTTCACTTCAAAAGTCTTTTAGCAATACGATCGTGATTTATAAGCCTTCGTATTGCTAAAAGTTTAGCGTAGCGTATTTCTCATCATTATAATAACCTTGAAATAAGAAAAATATGTAACAGTAACCGGTAAACAGTTGGTATACACTGAAAAGAAACTACTTAACCGGTGTCCGCGACAGGGAGTTTTATAACGCCTCCCAGGCCCGCGATCGAATTTTATTTTATGGAGTGCCAACTTTTTATTGGTGCCAGTTACGGACATCGTAGTTATGGTTTATTTAACGTGCAGCGGATTTGCGTGGACGACACATACTCGTATAACAGGGGTTTGTATTTGGAAGGTACATTTCAGAGGTTTATTCGTTATTGCTTTAATTTTACTGTACTTTTGGTTACAGCAATTATTTTTATGCCAATAATGTTTTATTGATTTTGGAGGGCAAGGCTGCTTATGGTAGCAGATGCTATTGCACCAGATAGTAAGTTAAAATGCTACTGAATGTTATCATTCTAACTTGAATGAGGTTAATATTATAACCCTCTAGCGTTTGATACACATCATCGCACTGGAACGCAAAAATTGCTTGGCGGTACGTCTTACCTACCTTCCTACAAGAACTTCTTGTAATAAATTAGGTAAATAAGTGGCATACTAAAGTTGCGAGCAAAAAAAATGTTTTTTGTGATTGAAGTAAGAGCGTTTTAATAAACTTTATCTTTTCACTCACATCCAACGCGTGTCCAATAACAGCATCGCAAAAAAAGCAATCGGGATCCACGTCAAGTGTTTAAACAAGTCAAGACTCTCCGTGTAAACACAGGCAATATTGTTGCCCGCCGCAATCCCATATCAACCGGCCAAATAGCAAGAATACATATGTAAATCGGGCCGCATCCAAGCTTATTGTGTATCTAATTTGATTTCTTTGCAATACCGCGATAGGATTCAACGATCCAACGAATATTGGTCCTACCTGCCCGTCTAATATCGCCGGTCGAAAGTGCCCGTCGCGGCTGATGCGGGGTTAAGCGTTAGCGGTCGGCGATACGGATAGTTTTGCCGGGCTGAGTTTTTAAAATATTTATGAGGGAGTGACGCTGAGACCCCGTTCGCTCTGTAATCCAATTTCGGGTTATGTCTTTGGGAAGTTACTTATTTTGCGGGGGTGGTTTTTGTAGGGTCAACGAGGTTTTTTATAGCATTTAATTAAAGGGTAGGTATGTTTTGCGTGTTCATACGGAATTCGATTTGCGAGGCCACAGGTGGCGTCTGCTTGGTCAATATGCGCTAACCTGACACATTTAAGGCATAATGTAAATATTATGTTCGTTGTTTGTATGATCTGATACTAGAAAATGGGAATATTTGAAATTAAGTAGGTTAAGGCTGCGAAGCAAGGACTTGATATTTGAAAATAGACAAATAATATTTTGTGTGCAAATACAATAATTTTATGCAACTTTAATAAGATTTACTTGGAACACATTAGTGGAATCTTGCAAACCAAAAAAAATGTGTTTAGAGAATTACCTACTGCCGTCTTCTTTATAAATTTCATCAGCCCACCGTTTAGTCGGTCTTCCTATATCACAACCCCGACGCTGTCAGGGGTGTAACTTTTTACCAAACAATATGCGGACTGCATAAAACAATCTGGCATTCCGACAATGCTTGGATGTGCGGGTTCGATTGCTTTTTGAGCTAATTGCACCGTACTATACAAACTTGACAGATTATTATGCAAATGAAATTAAACCTTTCAAAAAAAATAGCTTTTTAACTTCAATAAATTTTTAGAAGGAGTAATAATGAATACCTGCCATCAAAGTCAGGAACATCCGAGAAGTATTTTACAGAACAACAAGCAAGTTCAAAAATAGACCCCGAAAATACCTTTAGAGCGGGACAAAGCGGGGGAAACACTCCGGACGGCCGCTCAGCAATATGTCTCACACGTCACGCCGGAAAGAGTTAAAAATTTAGCGCCACTCGGTCGAGAATACCAGAGTTGAGAATTTGTACCGCATTACGCGATGTCCACTTGAAACAGTGTCTATGAATGTCTATTACGGGACAATTATTACTGAAACACGAGTAGTCTTTCTGTGAACATGTTTTGATTTTTAAATGGCTGTGACGAAAGAATTTTGTTAACCCCAGGTTTTCGATTTGCCAGGATATAAGCTTGGAAGTTTTATACTTTTTTTTAATGACCAAAATTTGATTTTTAATAATTTTTATTCTAGTGCAAAAAGAAAGTCATGTTAGTTACACTATTTAAAACTCAAGAACGGTTTTATCGATATGGCTGAAAATTGGTGAGAAGGTAGCTTAGAGCCAGGAGAGGGACATAGGATAGGTACCTACTATTTATTCCGTTAGTGAAAAAAAAATTATATGGCAAAACAACGTTTGCCGGGTCAGCTAGTTTTTAATATAATTTAATACTAATAATTTAATTAATATATTATTTTAATTATAATTTAATTTTTATCCCTTTGAAACTTTCTGGGAATAATTTCTGGGATACCTTTTCATAGTAGGATGCCAAAACTGTTTTACCAACGCTAAAATTAAAAAATCTTATTGTTTGTAAGTCTACATGTCTATTAAATGCCATTACTATCAGATTGCGAAGTACCTAATTAAATAAACTTAATATAACTCAGGAATTGAATCAAGCACATAGTAATCTACAACCGAGCAATCTAACCACTAATCGGACGCGGCGAGAAGTTACCTAATTTCGCCCGCAGTTACGACAAACAGCGCTATAAACCATGACGTGCAAGAAGACATTTGCGAAGTTAGCGCTCGGTGCTCGGCGGGCAAGTTCCCGGGAAAAACGACGAGAGTCGCGCGTCGAAATGCAGCTCATTATGACCGGGACGGACGGTCAAACGGAGACTAGTCTGATGAGGGTATATGCGCACTGGTGCTGCAAACTCTGAGCAAGTGAAACGAACAAACGTGTGTTCTTTCGTTCACAATCAACGTCCAGAAAATGTTCGTGCTTGCTGTAGCCTATATGGTGGTCATAATAACGGTATAGCTTGAAAATTAGGAACGAAAGTTTAAAGTGATTGTTGTATCAGCTATACCTAGAGGCATCTGTAGGCACTTACCCTGTTTATCTACGCTTTAATTTCGCGTTATCATCACACAGCATCTCGGCAAACCGCAAAGGTATCCTTTCTCATTAGAAAAAATATAAAAGTCTGATTTGATTTGATTCAATAGACAAGCAAAAAGTATTAAAGCAAAATATTTTTTTCTTCATCAAGCAATGATCCATAGCTAACTGAATCCGGGGCTATTTGCACCTCGTTAAGTCTTACGGGGCAAAATAAACCCGTAACGCAGCGTAAGGTAGTTTGCTGTCAGGTCATAATAGGCCCATATACCAGGAGAAAGTTTACAAAAATTCATAGTTGCAGCGAACGTGTTAAAACCCGAAGTCTGGACACTGCGTCCAATGAATGGTCCTAAAACTAGTTCAGTGCGCGCCAACCCTTGCGCGTCAGCCAAAATTACTGGCGACGGAAAGTTTTCAAATTAAACTTGGGGCAGGATTGATCCACCGTACAATACAGGATCAGTGCATGGGGCACTACTCGCCATTCTGTCTAATTGGTGCAACTCCCCGAGTCTTCAGACTTGAGGAGTGAATAAATTTTCTAGACCTCCTTCTAATCCAATCTATGAACCAAAACATTCTGTAGTCCGCAATGTGATATGAATTCTTCTTGCCTGTCTTACTTCTTTAAAACATATCTTATGACTACTACTAACATCTTCTGATGATGCTCTGATGTCGGAGTAAAACTTACTTTTGCTCCGATGACCATGGAATTCCTTACAGTGCTAGAATCAATTCAAGAAACCAAACCTGTAATTAGCTCTGAAGCATTGACAGTATTGACTGAAATAGTTTGTTTACCTATCTTAACAAGAACATAAGGTTGTTGTTTTTTTTTTTAATTTATGAATCTTTGAGGACATAAATACCATAAAATGAACCAAGGAAAATTGCGCCTGTGAGCTTGTTTCATGAGATTATCTACCTAACCGCATTGAACTAATTTCCTGACAAGCTGGAAAACTCAAACTGATTTTAAGATTGTGATTAGATATTCTTAAATTTTAAGTTATTGAAGTTTAAAAACATTTAATTCTGGAGCCCATAAAACTGCTTTTAAGATTGTGATTAGATACCTTAAAACTTTAAGTTATCGAAGTTTAAAAACATTTAATTCTGGAGCCCATAGGTATTGATTGAAAATATGCAATTAAAAAGTTCATTAGTTAATTACTTTTCGTCCCGCGTTGACACTTATTCGGCGAACGAAAGTCATTTTTCCATTCACAGTTCGTAAGTAGTTTGTTTTCATATTTTCGAACTGTTCTTTCGTTACGACCTCACGACAGCTCGGCACATGGCGGTCCACGTTCACAGACTGGGCGATTATCGTCGATGTTCGACTCTTTTGGACAAGTCAGTTCCTGCGGTCCGCTCGCTCATTGCGAGATAATATAAAATCTTAAAAGAAAATGTAGGCTGTGAGATATCTAATCCAATATAGGAGATTGTATTTGGCACAGTGTCGTTTATGAAAATCTTCAAAAAATATAAACAAAAAGAAAAAATCCTAAAAATATTTGAAACGTGAAATTCTGCAAAAAGGTTTTTTCACAATGACAATGAATAACAAATTAGCGTCAAATTCCTACAGGTTAGTTGTTAGAATATAAAAATTTACAACTGTCGTAAAAAATTAATGTCACGAACGGCAAACATCGTGGTAAAGTGATTTAAAAATATTATGAAACCAGCAGGAAAAACATACAATTATGCGCGTTTCAGTGACTGCAGGCAGGAATTACCTGTAGTGCAACCCGCTTGCCGCTACCGCGTCACACCGTATCCCGCGGCATAGCGTTTAAATCTGCAACTTTTCGCTGTTTTAATTAACTTGACATCGGCGTTACAACTCTGTTGATTTGTTCCACCGCCCGACGCGCTGCAGCGCTGCGTTCGAGAGTTCGAGCGATTTGCGAAATGCATTTCTTTGGCACTCACTAGTTAGCCCAAGTTTCTGCTTAATATTGAATTGCACGGTTTATTCGCAACGCTGATTCAGTGAGGAGAACTTTTCAAATCATTAATAAGTAATAAATAACTGCGGTAAAATTTGGTAGGGTGGTTTGTTTCGATTGACTTTCGAATGTTCTCAAAATATTAGAAATATTTTTTAATTCGGTTTGCGCTGGGTAGATGAAATATATTTAATAGACAGCTTTTCCTGATAGCAAAACCGATACTGAACGACCCGCGAATTGAATCCAGGACTTCGCTATCTGCAGTCCAATATACGCTCCCTAGACCAACGAGTAGAAAATAAACCTGTAAGTAATTATTCTTTTACTCATTGAACAAAACTAGGTCGGTATGACTTAAAAAAAATTAAAAGTTTATCTATTACGAGTATATTATCAACTTCACTAACTTTCGTTATATAGTTTGCGTTCGCCGTGACCGCCTGTGCGAGTGACGTGACAGTTGTCACGGGCAGGCCTCCAGGCTGAAAAGATTCTTATCATGGCAGAAGGGTGGTTTTGTTAACATTTAAAAGTTTCTTACAAATAAATACATTAAGTTTTTATTTACTTTAATAAGATGGTTACTTTATAACCAAATGATGCTTCTTAGTACCCTATTCCAGGAAGGTGATTACAAACGAATTTTATATGACTCTTCTTTCCCTCTCCTCCTCGGTCGTCAGTCTTCATTACTGAATGTCGGGTCCACACTTTCCCTCTAAGCCATTTTTAAACTTGTCAATTAGTAGGTTTCATAAAGAAAAATAAGCAGTTTAGTAACTATGTAAACAGTGACGCTACTATACCACATTAACAGGCAATAGTTAATAAAATAAAAAAAATCATTTTCTAGAGCAATACAATTTAACCATTTTCTAAATACTCGTATTACAATACAACATCCACGTCCTATCACAAGAACTTGTTTGTACTTTGACAAAGTCCGAGATTGGCAATGCGAAAAGAAATTAACAAGCAAGTACCCAACCCCCCTTCAGGCGCCCGGTCGCTCCGACCCACAGAAAGACATATCAAAGAAGTCCTCACGTATGCACTTGATCGGGCGTTGCACCAACGTGACGTCCATCGATTGTCGGGGGGTGTGGGGGGAGGCTGGGGGCAAAGAAAGCTTTAAAAACACAGAGAGCCAGCGGCGTCTCAACGACGGCCCAATACGTCCCCGGCCGGCCGTCGATTACGGGCACCGCTGCATACGCTGCGGGAGGGTCGGCAAAACAGGACGCCTGACATTTTATACAAATGTGACATTGAGCAATGTTAAATAATTTATTGCATGAAAACCCTTCTGTATCAGAGATATGGATTGATGTGATTTTATACGTAGATAGAGTAAAAGACTCAAAAAATTATCTCTTTTTTTATTTTTAAGAAAAAAATCAAAAACTGAAATTCACCCGTACCCGTATACGTACCAAATTAAAGTTATAAAATATGCATGGCTTTTTAAACAATAGTTAGATTGTCAAGTAACTAGAAGCCAAGTAACTAAAATACTTAATCATTAATATTTCTACATATTTAAAGAGAAACAAATATTTAAAAGAGATGGATGCTTAATTGCTGAGAATTATATTATTAGTAATTAAAGCTAAAACTAAGTAGACACTCTGGATATAAAGTTTTCGGAGTGCCTAATGAAATAAGTTTTTGTTGAATCTTTGCCTAAAATCTGTGAGTCATTGATAACAAATGCACTAATACTTCATTAAACTCGTTCTAAATTTGAATGACGTTAGTAGTCGTCTGTCAGCCGTGCTGTGCGTAAGACGCAAAACTACCCTACGTGTGCGTCCGTGGCGCATTTCTTAGTTCGCGTACATAATTATGTGAATAGTGCTTCAACAACGTTTGCTGAACCTGTATCGAATCCAGAAGTGAGAAGAGACTGTACCAGCTGCAGAATTCATGAAAGCTGACCACACGGCCGTGTTGGTGACAAGTTTCGAGCGAGGTCGGTTAAGGTTGGTGCATTTCAATTTCTCATTGTTTGGGCAAAGATTCGATACTCATATCCATATTCTACAGTCCATTGAAATAATAATTAGGAAATTAACCAGCGTACATTGAAAATTGTGAAAAAACCACACAGTTTTCATTTTTTTGTTTTTAATTGACCCAAAAAAATTATAAAAAATTGAAACGCTTTTAAAATAAATATTTATTAGGAAAATATTTTTTTGCTGACGGTCATGGCAGCTGGGCGCACACGGAAACACACGAGCATCGGTAATACAACATTCGTTATTTTTCGCCACCTTCAAGCGTATTGATTAGTGCTCATTGGCGCTTTGGCGCTTTCAAATCAGGAACTGCACACTCTCGCACATGCTGCATTACTGCATACGTGTACTGTGAGCTCTTGTGATAAAAACTTCCATTTTGATTTGGAGAGCAGACGGTGCTTTGCGAAATTCCACAAAATTCTTTGCTGAATTCCGCAACATTGGATAAATCTTTACGACCCCCACTTCCACTGTTTCAAAAACTTTGTCTCTATGAAAATTTTCTCCCGACACCGAATCATCATCACGAGCTGTTGACTAAGTGTATAAGGTGCCGCCCATGACAAAGTATTATAAGTCCTGTATTTAAGACAATCGGCACTTTACATCCATGCCTTTGTATCCTGCAGGAAAACAAATGTATGCTTTATAAATTTCATTTTATTACACAAGTCTTTGAATCTTTGAAACTAAGAAAGTCAGGTTATGCCATGACTTCTACTCACAAAAAATATTTTGTATGTACTTCAACAAATAAAATGTTTCGTTTGTGAAGTAGAAATCATTACTCAAAAGTCGTTAATTCTTGTATTACTTAACTTTATCAATATCTATTGCATAAAAAACCTCGAAGTTTAAAAGACCTGACACAGAAATATGAGTTGAAAGTACACTTGCTCGTTGTTTTCAGAACGCCACGACTTCGCAGCTTGCGAGTGACGTGACAAGCTGTCAACGACATACTGTGGTGCAGTGACATAATATACTGCTAATGTTATTTTATGTTTAATATTCTGAGATATTAAAACTTTGAAATAAATTGTTAGTAATTTGAAAAAATATTTGTTTACATTTTTAAAGATTACTATTTTCTGACAGTAAGTGTTTGCTTACGATGTAATATGTAACTTGTTA
This sequence comes from Coenonympha arcania, assembly GCA_036785405.1. Classification (NCBI taxonomy): domain Eukaryota; kingdom Metazoa; phylum Arthropoda; class Insecta; order Lepidoptera; family Nymphalidae; genus Coenonympha; species Coenonympha arcania. Next base: position 931,181 of record CM072058.1, on the reverse strand, counting down.
AATGTAAATAAATGACTGATGATTAATAATGTATCTACTCACACTGTAAAAATAAAACAAAGAATTTAAATGCATTAGTTTTAAACAGCGTAATGTAAGTTCGCAAGTAGTTTAACATCGCTTAGCGAGTGACGTGACAAGTTGTCAGCGCCATGCAGCGCTGTGACACACTGCCGAGCGCCGTGAGTTTACAGCTTACACACAAAATATATAAACCACCGCGAGTAAACTAATGTCAAAGCAGTCAAGACAACTATGCAGGAGAAATTATTAAAAAAGCAATCAATATATTATGTCTGCAAAGTTGTGTGTTTTGGAAGTAGTTATAATCACTTAGCGATTGACGTGACAATTTGTTGGCACTTTGTAACTTACAACGCTGCCTGCATTAAACTAAACATACGAGTTTAATATCACTACCTTACTTATTAATGAACAATGTATAGAATTCTCACCAACGAAGTTAATTACACATAACGCGTGAAATTATTTTTTGATATTTTATTTAACCAAATAAAAAGAAAATCTATACTAATTTTTCAAAGCTTATAAGAGTTTGTTTGTTTGTTTTAACGCGCTAATCTAAGAGACTACTGGTCCGATTTATAAAATTCTTGCACTGTAACATTTTACCTCACAGCCTGGCCGCGATATAAAATGAAATTCACGCGAGCGGAAAGCTATTCAATTATAAACTCGAGATCGCAGTTCATCAAAATAGTACCCGTCAACCGGATCGACGTTTATGTGCAATCAATAATAAACGGGACGGAAATAAACGAAGACGGCGCAAGGAGCGCGGAGAGGAACAATCCAGTCGCGCGCTGTCATCGCAGGCGTGACACTCGGCGACGTTGACGTGACAGCGAGTGACTTGAGAGCGACCCGCGTCATGAGCTTATGCGGGCTTAGGTTGAGAGCAAAATGGGTTAGCAAGAAAATTAACTGTAAGAAGGATGAAACCAACCAATGTGAGTAAATTAAGAATTCTGTATATTCGAACAAAAACAAATTTTTATTGATTGGACTCAATTTTTTTTTTTGGATAGACCGGCAATAAAAATACATACCAAAATTTTCAACTAGCCATCTATTATTTATAGTTCTTGAGATACATTCCGCTGCAAACTACACCGACGGATAGACGAATCCTGAAGTACTATTACTAGTTCGTATCTATCAAGTAGGTACGCAGTATTAAAATCAAGATATCAGAAACTACCAATGATTGGATTGTAGTTCAAAACATAATTAAGATAAAAATTTGAGAAACTTAATAAATAAATGGGTTTCGCATAAAATAAACATTTGAATTTGATGTTAGATCGCAGATTGTATGCTATGGAGACAGTCAGAAACACTGACGTGACAGGACTGACTTTAAGTAAATGACTCAAGGTATAAGCGACAGCGATTAAAAAAATGTCGTATGGATAATAGAAAAGTAGCTTTTGAATAAAAAAATAGATGTCTCAAATCAAATGAAATCAAAGATTTGATTTGATTGGATTTTATGGTTGTTTTGGTTTTTCTTCCAAGAAGAGCATAGTTTTATGGTAGGTATTGGTTCCATGTCTTTAACAAAATGTTTTCCGTGGTTAATTGAAAAAATTTAATGTAAGTAAAGAGAGACCTTGTAGATCTCTTTTTGCCATTCATCTAAAATAATATTGCCTCGTACAGATCGATTCTAAGCAAAGAACACGTACGTATAGAGTTTGTTTTGTTTATTACTTATATCCTTGTATTGTTTTACTCCTATGGTGTACATTGTACAAAAAAAATTGGTTGTCTGTAAAGTCGGTTTACGGACGATAGATTTCCGTCATAATTGGCCTCTCTATCGTTTGTTTTATCGTGCCTCTCTATCGCTTGTTGCGCGCTCTCGCTTGCACGCACATGCTCAGGTGGAACGTTACGCGGAATGTTACTATTTTTCATGTGTGTTGCTGGTGTTCATCAATTTATTAAACGTTATCACGTCAAAAAGTATTTACATCTATTTCTGCTTTATTCTGAGAAAACGCGTAATTTTATTAGTATTTGTTATTATTTTTTTTAATTTTATTGGGCTACCGCCTATAACTTGGCCCGCCTCCCGCCAAGTCTAGAGTGAAATTTCCAGCGGAGCAGAGTAAACTTGGGGACGTGGGAGTGACAGCGCTGCCGTCATCTCGATGCAACTTGATAATGCACGCTGCACTCCGCCGAGCTGACTGACGGACAAAGATCGCACGTCACTGCGCAGCGGTAATATTTAATTTGCCGTTTTCTCTTTTAGTATAGGAGCTAGCAACGTTTTCGAGAGAGAATTTCAGGAGAGCTGATTTTGTGATATTATGTCGTCTTTCTTGCACTTTCGGTTAGATTCTGGGCCATCTGGCTGCCGACAGCCGTTGCGTTTATTACTGCGCATCCTATCTGCAGCTTACGCCTCCAAAATGTTTACACCAATGTTGTCGGGGCTACTAATTGCCCTTAAATTATTTTAGGCATTTATGATGACGTTTCATTTTTGATGTTGTTGTTGGTGTTGATGATGTTGTTGGTATTTCATTTGCCCCATTATATGCCTAAACATATAAATTGTCCCAATTTATATGTTTTTATATGAAACGTCATCATAAATGGTACAAGTGCGCCTAAAATAATTTATTATTTATTTATTTAACAATTAGTATCCCCGACAACATTGGTATAAACATTATTTAGGCGTAAGCTGCAACACCTGGACAGACGTAGGATGCGCATTAATGAACGCAACGGCTTCCGGCAGCCAGATGGCCCAGACTCTAACCGAAAGTGCAAGAAGGACGACATATCACAAAATCAGCTCTCCTAAAATTCTTACTTTTCAAACGTTGCTAGCTCCCGTACCATTTGGTACAGTTCTATTAGTTTCTATCTAGCGACGTCGTGTGAGCCTTTGTTGTTGTTATGTGTTTAGACAGTACATAGGACGTGTTTGTATGGGCCGATACCGAACTCAATTTTACGCACATACAAGTGATCAGCTTTAAAAGACTTCAGCATTAAATAACGTCAGCTTCAAACTTACTGATTTTGATGAAACTTGCACTGAATTATTGTAATTCGACATCTTGCGTCTGAGGAATACGTAGACAATTGTGAGAGAGCCATTCAGTTTTACGTGAATATACGATATTAAGTATCCTAATCGATGTTTCTTAACTTTGGCGTATGTACCGAACGTATTTACTAGCCCACAAAAGTAAATACAAGACTTCAACGAAAAACGTTTATCCAAACGCCTTCTATTCCGAATTCAAACGTCCACATTACCGTGGAAAACGTTCGAACCGTATTCGTTCTAAACACAAAGCGAAAGTTCATTTAGAATTTCCCTCAGAATTGCATCAGGTGCAGACCTGCAGGCATCGCCGACAATAAAATAAACATATAAGTCGGAGGAGTTATTCCGAACACCATCGCGTTCGGAGCGACATAGAATACGCGTCACATTGACAGTTCAATGAGAACGAGCAAAAACAAGTGAGTGCCACGCGATGTGAAGTGACACGCGCGATATACGACCGAGGAATACGGCTCCGGAGTAAGACCCGGGCGAAGAAATCGACGCTGTATCGCGATTTGCGGACGCGACTTTTATAAGAGCAATTATATAAATTGGGGTTTGGTGTTACGTAATAAGGCTGCGGGTGTTGTAGAATGAAGAGCAGGTGATATAGGGTTGTCACCGATTTGGAATTACGATAATAATTTAATCGATTATTTTCATGTGTTCAGCACACCTCTTTTAATGACCTTTGTGAACCAGGAGATCAAGTGTACACGGTATACGCATTTACGACTTTGCTGATAAAGTTCTAAAAATCTCCCAAATGGCCAAATCCCAAACTGCGTCGTCCTGGGCATTTAGAACCTCCTACCATATGCCAAGCCTAGTGCTTGAGAAGGCCTACTTTTAATTCCGGAAAATCTATGGTTCCCGCGTTTTTAATAAAACCCAAAATTCATAAAGACGTAGTCGCAAGCAAAATCTTAATCCAATCCTAGCAAATAAACGATTTCATGAGATCCTCTTCATTTGATAGCATTTAGTATTCTAGACCAAGATGGACAGAAACAAAGACAGACAAAGAGAGTTGTCAAACGACTCAAAGTCCGGAGACGCCAGCCTGAAGCGCCGCAACAACTGCAGACGCTCGTACCTACTGCGGGTAGTCGTAAAATTTAGAACGCCATAAACATAAAGCGCAATACAATAACAAATAACGAGGCAATATCAAAGCGGGTAGAGCCGTCCGTCCGTTCTTGAAGCGAATGCCGCCCGAGTGCACCCGTGACAGTCATTTAAGACTGACACGGGGTGGGTGGGGGGGAGGGGGTGGCTGAGACCCCACCGCGCCCGCCAGATGGATTGATATTGCACTGAGCAGACGTAAGACGGAGCGATTGCATACGAGGAAATAAAAAACCCCACTGGTCGTTTTGTTGCTCAGGTATTGGAATACCGGTCGGGTATTGGATGGTAGCTTGGGGTAAAATTAATACGAGTTCTGATAGATTAAAGAGAAGCATTTTCATCAAGAAATATGGCTTCCACCCATACTTAGTTGATGTACCAATGACGCGTACGAAGCGGTTTGATTCCTCATTCCTGATACGCACTGCAAAGGCCTGGAATACACTCCCAGGCAGTGTCTTTCCTGCCACTTACAACCCGGGCGCCTTCAAATCAAGAGTGAATAGGCATCTTCTAGGCAAGCGCGTTCCACCTTAGACTGTATCATCACTTTCCATCAGGTGTGATTACAGTCAAGCGCTAGCCTATATATGTAGTATAAAAAAAAATCTCTAAAGCTTTAATCAGCGGTTCTGCCCTCGTTTATTTCGGGTTTTTACAAACCCTGCAGGAATCATGGATTTTCCGGGATGTTTTAATCCAGAGTGTATAGTCTGTCTCTTTTCTAAATAACAGTCAAATCGGTACAATAGTTGTGAAGGCATATCAAACATACACACATGCCACTTGACCTAACCCACTTTTCTCGTCACCTTACTCACATCAGGATAGCTGGAAGAGATCTCTTTTCTTATTTAGGGATAAGCTATCCTTTGCACATCATGTCTCTTGTTATATTTCTTTATGTTTTATGTATGGTGCATTAATAATAAAAATAAATAAATAAATAAATAAACATGTATAAATAAACATAAATAAACTTTCGCCTATAGAATACAGTGTGATACGATAATTTGGATGTTTGTTATTCCTTCACACTCTTCTCATTCCGGAATAATCTAAAGATTTTGCAGAAAACACACACGATATTCACCCGAACAATTATGAGGGCAAAATTCTAGTAGTTCATAAAGAAAGTATATCTTTTAAAAATAATAATACAAAGCCCCACTTTAATTGTTCCCAAACATTACCATCCTCAATTCGTTTCAACATAAAATGTGCCCGCAAATTTATTCCTACCCTTCAAGTCCGGGACAAACGAGACGCTCGAACGTCGGCGATCCGGGGACAGTGACGTGACGGACCTCCCGGGGGGTGGGAGTGACCCCACCCCGGATAATAAGGGGGGCTGATACCGTAGTGTGAGTCTCAAAGAGTGTGTTGCTTTAGCGTTTGAAGAAAGATGTTAAAACCTGAAACTGGATGTACCTAACTTTAAAATTGTACCTGTGTCTGTTAGCATTTTGTAGAACATTTTGGAAAATCGTACGTAGATTTTCATCACTAGGTACCAAAAAATATTTTTTCTGTTCCCAATACTTTTGTCAATTTTCGCAAAAATATTTTGATGTTCTGAAAATACATTGGATTGTACCAGTACATACCACTCTGGCAAATAGGTTTTTACCCGATTTTTATCGAAACTTTGCAGGTTTTCACATATTCCTTTATCGTTCAAATAAAGTCCTGCTAGACCTCAGGCGAAGCAAGATTTAACTATTGTTAAATTAGGCTATACTTATTAAGAAAAGACTTCGTCACAGCATCCGCGTCACTGGCACAAAACAAACAACATCAAAGACGGACCCGCCAGGTCCACCCGTTCCCCCCTCCTCCCCCACTTCTTTGACGCGCCACAAATGCAGGTGAGACGCGTCACGTCATTATAACGACCAGCAGAAAATGGTGAGGCTACGTGACACAGGAGTTACTTGTATTATTGGAGTATATTAGCTTCACTGAAAATTCGATTTTCACGCCCAACCGACAAACCTTATCTTGAGCCTTTCCAAAACATTACAGCATCAAACCGATACTAAATAAAAAAAAATTGGTTGTCTGTAAAGTCGGTTTACTGACGATAGTTGAACGTGACAACGTCTTCTTTGTCGCTCGTTCCGCGCTCGCGAGATAACGCCGGTAACGCCGCATGAGCGAGGTAACGCCGGTAACGCCGGATGAGTCATGTTTTTTCGTGCGTGCAACCGGCTCTATCGAATTATAAGACGTTGTCACGTCAAAAATTGGTTACCTGTAAAGTCGGTTTACTGACGATAGTTGAACGTGACAACGTTTTCTTTGTCGCTCGTTACTCCGCGCTCGCGAGGTAACGCCGGTAACGCCGCATGAGCGAAGTAACGCCGGATGAGTCATGTTTTTTCGTGCGTGCAACCGGCTCTATCGATTTATAAGACGTTGTCACGTCAAAATCATCAAAATCAGTAGAGCCCAGTTACGAATCTTGCTGAAATTCGTTAACGGCTCTACTGATTTTGATGATTTTTACTGATTTTAATTAACAAACGGAGTCCTGTCATCTCGAGGAAGTTCAATCTCTAGAGTCTGGTACCTTAAAGAAAATCGAAAGCCATTTAAGCTAAGTATAAAATGTTTTCTCTCTGACAGCAAGTTACAGAAGTAGAGAACAAGTACTGAATTTGAATTGATACCTACTAAACACTAAAGTTTAAGGTATTTTAGAATTGCTAAAATTCAAGCCTCTATTCACAACAGACAACACAATCAAAAATCGACGTTTATTCTGATGCTCACAAACTCAAAATCTTTATGGGGTAGGCCTTTCTCTTTGGCCAATAATCTTGAAAGGCCAGAGGAAGATCTTATGCCAGAAAAAGTAAAAGACATAAAAATTAAAGCAAGTGATTTTCAGTCGCCTCAAACTCTTGTAGCTCTAAAAAGTCAGCTGTTCATACCACTATTTTCAACACTCGTGCCCCGAATGAATAACAGGCTTCAGTCTTGACTACTGGTCCATCAAAACTTTTCTGCAAACGTTAGCTATCCACAACATCCATAGTTGTAAAAACGCTAGCTTTTTGACGTAGCCTTACATATCCTTCAAAGACGTCAACCCGCGTCCCCTCCCCGCCCTGCAGCACGCCGCCCGCCCGCCCAGCAGCAGATGGATTGATATTGCTCGAATGCAGGTGAACGGGCGGCGATCTCGGAACAATGGCGATTTATAAACTTGTGTCTTGCATTGAGCGCGCAGGGAGCGGTGCGGATTTACTTGTTTTGGTTGCATTTAGGTACTGATTTCTTTGTCTTTGAATACATCAATAAAATAGTACCCTGAGTCACCGTCCCGTATATTTTGGGTATCAGCTTGGCTAAAATTCATTACTAATGAAACAGAAAAGAGATTACTTAATAAAGTTTTAGTTAAATTTTTGTTTAAATTAAATAATGAATAGAAACCGAGTAATTTAAGATATACTGCGGCATGCGCTAGCTTTGAGCAACTTTACCAATGCGCTAATTTTGTTTTTAAATAATGATTGATAAGACGGAGAAGACATTGACCGAATGTTAAGTGATACGCATGCCCATGTCAGATGCAGTGCGTCCCGTAGTCTTGCATTACTGTATCCTACGACACACTGCTTTGCGCTTTTCATCCTGAGAGATCTCATTTTACTCATCAGCGTAAAGTGTCCTTCAAACAGAAACACATTATTGCTTCACATTAGAATAACTGAAAAGGCCAGAGGGATGTGACTCGTATAGCTCAGCGGTTAGAGCACCCAGCCGCGAGAGCTGGGGGACGCGGGTTTAAATCCCGCTGCGAGTGAAAATTTTGATTCGTATTTAAATTTATAGGAACTGAAAGTCCTACCACCTTGTTTTCAGTGAGTTGCACTGAAAACTAGTCAAGAAATCTGTTCTCCAATACATTCAAACTAAGAACAATATGTGAGCACCAGTCAGTAGGACATTTTTGCAGAGCTTCCCACAACAATGTAAGTAGTTGTATTGAGAAACAGTACCTAATTGCGAAACATAATTGTTTTTCGTTTCAAAGAGTACCTACTGTAGCTGAGAAAATGAGACTTAAGAACTGATATCTCAGTATGACTAACGCAGAGCACTGCCGTGGATCACAGACACTGCAACACGTCCGTAAAGAACATAGCTCTATAAACAGGTAGGTAGACATCTCTCCAAAAATGTCACACACATAGACATTACGACTAATATGTTGACACTAACACTCCAGACTAACCGAATCTCCATCAAAGCAGCGCCGGTAATGAAAAAGTACCCTTTTAAATCGGCATTCCGTACCAAGGTAACGGAAACACGATTGACGTAAATTAATAGCCGGACTTAACGAGACGGTGAGTCCAAAAAGTGAAACGACCTCTCCCCCGCCCCCTCTTACACCCCTCCTGCATAAACACCCGACGGAGACACATGTCCTCCCTTATTATCTTCAATTAAGAGATCCTGATAACGCACCGCGACATGTAGTCTAGGAGCAAGTACACAATTTTGCGTGGCACAGATTAATTTGTTTTGCTATAATCCAGTACTTGAAAAGATTATGTATAGTACAATATGCAGGAACACTGCCTACACGAAACACAACACACAATTTTCCAACACTTTCTTCGACGCACGTTTCGTCCCGCCACAGGGACATTCTCAGGAGATGTAGACTTCACAATGCAAAATCATGTCTCTACCATGCTGCTAATTATGGATTTCCGTCTCGGAAATCTCGACATGAAAAAAATCCCCGAAAATCCCATAATTTCCTTCTTTTCTGTGTAACAGATACAAATTGCAAATGTGAATTAAAAAAATTTAATTTCGCAATAATTTAATTTGTCTCGCTGTGAGGTTTGAAAGTTTTCTACCGGTTCGAACCGCTACACCAATGGAGTAGATATACTACGAAGCTACAAATTTAACAATGTGTAATTAATGGACGACTAAAACCAAATATTGAGTACAAACCTCATTACAGTTTGGCACACAAACGTTATATTTGATTTCTAAGTAGCTTGATAAACTTTCGGCTTAATACTGCAACAAAAATGTTCACTGGCTCTCTGTGTAAATCTTCGTCACATAGTCCATTGAGTGTTGACCTTCATACGTAATAGAAACTTGTTGAATTTCCTTCTACAACCAGAGGTGCCAGGGGTCTGGATATACTGGCCTTCTCTTCGAATAACTCCCAATAATTCAGTCCAATCGATGTTGAGCTCTGTCACATTGGATTAGCATTCAACGTGGGTGTCTCGATAAATTTGTACTTCACTAAGACATACGCTAAGATACGGTAGAAACAATTAGTATGATTTTTTTTATAACATTGCATAAAATTTTATCCATTATTACAGTAAGTATAAAATCGTGTTTATAATTCCTAATTTGTTTTTATTATTTCAGGCCAACCCGTATCGGAGCAGCGTCGAGAACCCCAGCTCTATATTATTACTATTCTTCAATATTACAGTACTGTGTGGTACCTTGTGTTATGGGAAGTTAATAAGATGATGGTGGTATTTAAAATTAATCCTGTGCAATATTTATGATAATTTATGTGTTTAATACGCAGAATCATCATAAATCGTCATTATCTGACAAGTAATCATGATTTATTGTTTATTCATAGCACAATATCAGTTATAATGTTGAAGCAAAAATAAGTATGATCGAAGAAAATAAATTATATCTTATGAATCAGCATTGTAATATTAAGTAGGTATGTGTTTGCTAACTCTAAATTTACTCGTAAATTCAACAAGCCACTAACAAAGCACTAAGTGGTAAAGCCTACAACTTACAAGCCCTAAAAATCCTACATCAAATCATGCATGTGCTCATTCGGCTGATCTCATGGACATTACAATAAACCTTTCCTTATTCCTTCTCTACATAATGGAAGAATCTTCTGTACAGAATTCTAGCTTTCTATAGTAGTGTTATAATCTCGCTGCAGACTCGGTCTTAAACCATTCGAGTGTTTCGCTTTTGTTGTTCTTTGTTGAGTTGTGCATTAAACAAAAAACAACAAAAGCGAAACACTCGAATGATTTATGACCGAGTCTGCAGCGAGATAATAACACTACTATAGGACCAAGGATTTCGGCCAGGTGACGAAAAGTCGCTAAGTGAATAAATAATAATCGATAGGACTTTCCTTTATACGTATAAAGATTTTTTCAGATGGTCTCCCAGACTACACCGCCTGAGTGATGCTTGGGAGACGTTGACGGACGACAGAGCGTTACATGTGATTAGTGGATACGGTACGTTTCCGCAATCACGATTCACGAGGAATAATGACTCGTGATAGAAATAATCGTTAAACAGACTATAGACAAGCCAACCTAAGACGTGACTATAGACGTGCGATAAGTCGGCTGAAAGCTCAGGGCTTAGATCCCCTTAAACAGAAGTGAAATCTCAAGAAAAAACTTTAAGCATAATAGCGACTAGAGACGTCACAAAAAGGTGTTTTATAATCTAGTTTATATTTTGATACCTGCGGGTCGATTCCGTAAGTTTAACGTATTTTATAACGTATGGATAATGGATAATAGCGGGAGACCTATATATATTAGGTTTCTGATGTATTGTAAGATTAATTGTGAACATCGCATTTATAGATATTGCATCGCATCGCGCATCTATAGAGATTAAGATAAATGCGGCATAATAATTTTTGATGAAATCGATTGAAATTTTTGTTATTTTTCTGTTAAGGAAAAACCACTAACATTAACTATTAAATGGTATGACAATAGTGGTTCTTTAAATGAAACGCTCTGAAAATGTCGAAGCATTGTTTTTAACTTGTTAGTACCTATTTTAATTCAGAAAATTAGCTTTTATAACTACTTTCGACATCTTAAGATGGTAAGAAATAGATTGGTCCATCAAGAAGCCAACGGAACGACGAATGAACAAACCCTCAAATAAAAGCCTGCTTTGTTAAACTTATGCGTAAGTTGCAAGGTGGCACGTCCGTGGCAGCTTTATGAGGTGAGCAGTCTCAGCGGGAATTGGCAGATGTCGTTAAGAAAAATAACTATAATCGCCATCCATACATTACGTTTATAAAATACCACAAGCAAAGTGATATGCAGTTTTATTGGAGTCTTGAGACAAATCGAATAATTTTTATAAACACACGCATAATAAATTTTGTTTTAAAAATCGGAGAACTCCGGCTTCTTAGGTACAAGCAACTAAAATCAATTTGTAAAGTACCTACTTATATTAAAATTAGAAACGAAATATATGAAGTCATCATTATCATTTTATGAAAATCATATTCTGGCAGTGAAGAAAGGCGTAGTTTAAATCGGTTTTACTTTAGTGACCTGCAGTTTAAAAACTAAAAAGACAATTACAAAGGGAGATGCCCATATATGGCCCAGAAACACAGGTTTAAGTATGGGCAGTCAGAGCCAAAATGTCTATAGAAGGTTGGCTTCTCTCTTTAAACGTCATGTATTTTCGGTCTTTAACCTAAATTCGCTGTGAGGCAGAAACACGATTGGATCAAAAAATTTCGATAGAAAGTTCTCTCAAAAGTTGCTCATATTCTTTTTTTGTTTTCAATAAAATAGGAATAAAGAGAAAACCTAAGGACCTCAACATTACGAATCTGAATTTCATCGCGGAGGGATATGGCGATAGCTGGACGACGCGGGTTCAAATCCCGCTGCGAGTGAAATTTTGATTCGTATTTAAATTTAAAAGAGAAAGCCTTACTTCCTTGTTCCTCAAAGTGCGCCCATCAAAATACACATCGATAAATAATCATAATGAATAGGCCGAGGATTAAATGGGGCAAGTCCTGTTTGACAAATTAGCGCGGTGTCACTGATCGTTAATCAAACACGCTCGTCACAGCTCTCGTGCCGTGACGCGGCCCGTCGCCGTGACGGCCGTCTTCCGCGTTACGTTTAAACACGTTAGCTGCTTAAACGCCTATACTGTACGCTGTTATAGATCTTATAGTACTTTATGAATCATTTAAAGGCAATGGGATACGCTTTTACAACAAACTTCCTATTGAAATGTTAAACTTATCCCTCAATAAGTTCAAAGTCGCTGTAAAACGAAAGCTCGTTAATAAAGCTTACTATAGTATTAAGGATTATTTACATGAATCAAATCCTTGGGAGTAAATGAACTGCTGTATAATAATTACTAGCTCAACTAGTTTTTAAGAGCTTTTGTAAAGTGGTGATAACCGAAAACAAAACCCGGCTGAGTTTGTTGTGGGCTTCTTCTCAGTGCAGGGCGCGTTGGAACCCTCGTAAACTTAGTTTTAAGTCGACTTGTAGTTATCACCGTACATTACATAATATTATGTAACAAATATGTTGACGTTTTACAAGTGCCTTGTAAGTTAGGCCTATGTGAAATAAATATATTTTGATTTGATTTGATTTGATTTGATATGGAAGCATGGCGAAGATAGAATTAGTTCGAGTAGATAGGTATCAGAAATACTGAAGCATTGGACTCGATTTTCCACTCAAGTATAACCTTATTCTTGTTCATCACAGACACCCCTCAGATGCCTGAAAGTAAAAATAATCATTCTCTACTACAACGATTCCCAAAAAGTTCAATATGTAGGTACTTAAAGCTAAATAATGCAACTGCTCGGCAAAGAGATCTGTAATGTCCAAAATGCGGGCCAAAAATGCAATTATATTTTTAAGGCCGCAAAAGCATTTTCCTTTCTCCCCAGGGCGAGAAAGCATTTTCAATATTCCCTAGGGCAGAAAAGCATTTCCAAATTCACATATGACGTAATCTCGTAAAATATCTGAAGCTGAAGGCTATCTTCAAAAAAAGCACATATTTTCACAGACTTTTTAGGAGGATCTGTCTGTCCCCTGAACCCTAGGACCTAGAATCAAACTGTCTGTCAGTTAATTCACTCTTCTCATTCAAATATACCAATTAGCATCATTTTCAGGGAGCATTTTGAAAAGGAAACGCCTAATATTAGACACATCAAATTAATTTAGTTTAGAAATTATGCTCAACAGAATTGGCACCATTGAGTGACTGGTATTGTATTGACCAATGTCAAAAAGTCTCTCCTGTTATTTTAGAGTACGATTTCCCTGATTTCCATTTTCTTTTTTTTTCAAAATTCTAAGGTTTTTTACCCATTACACAACAAAGCATTTGTAGCAGATATGTTTAAATAATAAAAGCAGTAAGTAAGGTAGTCAGTAGCTAATGCATTATAAAAGCACGGAAGCAAGTCACAAACACTAAACAGAGCTTGTTCTTTATCCTCGCTAATTTCTCTCCACGCTCATATCAGCCCATGTTATACCTATTTCCGTGAACCAGGAAAGAATGCGGACGATTTCTCGCTAAATAATGTCTTTACGACGCAAGGCGTGTGGCGTTGGATGTCTCTTCTTGGTGTTATACTTGAAAACATTGACTATCCCAAAAGTACTTGTACATTCTACGTGAATATGTAATTTGAGTTTTTTAAAGAGTTGTTATAAGTCCACGCGTCATACATATATGTATACGTTAGTACCAAGTTAGTACGATAGTTACCTACCCCTCCAAGTTAGTACGATAACATCTTAGGCTGCATCATCACTTACCATCAGGTGAGATCGCAGTCAAGTACTAACTTGTATAGAGTAAAAAAAAAAATACATATATACGTGCAGACGCATTAGTACCTTGGTACTGAATTACTGACTACAAACTACGTTGTACCTCCATGTCGTGGTTGCCGAAATAAATGAAATGTCTTATGTGACACCGAAATTGTAGTTAATGTCAGAAAATCAGAAAATCAGAAAATCACTTTTTACAATACAAATGCTGCTCGTATTTTATAATCTACGTAGGAGACAGATTCACTATAGTTAGAATCTCGCAGTAATTCCACAATTAATTTTAGTCTATTATACTTCAATCTCAAAACTGACTATGATAACTCATACTCATATATTAACATTCTTGCGTCATTTCATCGTTTTAATTAATTTTCATCGGATTTAGTCCATCTTTTTTCGTGGATAGTCCCTATAGTATATTATTACAGCGGAAAAATTATATTTTTAAGCGTGAACACACAGTGGGATCGCCTCGCGCCTTTACAATCGTCCGCCTGACGCGACCAGACCTTTACATACCGACGCGCCATAGCCACTGGCATAAGCGGTAGCGATTTCCCTAGAAGGAATTTTTCAACTAGTTTCGCAACAAAGTAACTTGTTGCATTTTATACCCCGGACATTAGATAGCGAAAAGTATGAAGCAAAAATGGGTGACTTGTGCCAACACGACAAATATTTTTAAGGCAGATATAGCTAGTATTCAATCAATCAATCAATCAATCTAAAAGTTTATTTGCGTAAAAACATGTCAAATACATGAGAAAGATGTTACAGATGTTAGATGAATATTGTAAAGTATCCGCTAACTAAATAGATTACGGAAGTAATTTCGATGAAATGAGGATATAGATGTGTCTAGTATCTTTCTCTCAGTTGATGGATATTTTCTGTGAATGATTTTGGAAAAAGGTCGGATATTTGTGACAGGAAACCGGGAAAACGTGTGATGTTTAATTTGGCCAATGAGAGCGCGCGGTGCCATTTTGCCTACAGATGATACGTACACATCATATTGTGCGATTACATTTGTGCTTTTTTCCAACTCAAATACAGTATGTACAATATACTCGTCACTACTAACTACATACCAAGTAGTGACCTATACCTATTTCACCCAAATCGAATCAACAGTTGCGGCGTGAAGTCGAAACAAACAAACACCCATACGTATAAACAAACACAAGCCTAGCAACTTTCGCCTTTAAGATATTAGTTGCGATTTCTTACAAGACCGCTGCCACCTATCACCGTGTCCACCTCCGTAATTCGGGAACACACTAGCAATTTCCCGGCAGCGAAATAAGCGAATTAAAATCGCCTCAAAGCAACTCGCTCGCAAAGAAACGCTCGCACACACCGGGGTTTATTTTTAGCTATTTATGTTAGGGGGGGAGGGGGGTGAGTGACGGCTGGACGGCCTTTGAGTCGGGACAGAGGTCGTCCGAACGGTTTATGCTAAAAATTAGGTAAAAGAACTTTGAGAAAAACTTCGCGAGCACATTTGTTTGCTCACCCGAAACGTCGGCGCCCCTTGTTTGAATCCTCGCGAATGACGCTAAATTAAAAACACTCGTGTGTGCCTAAGGATCTTGTGTGAAGGGAAGTACTGAGTCTAATAAACATAAATGTTGTTCGTCTTATAGATAGATAGATAGATAGATAGATAGATAGATAGATAAATACTTTATTGCACACCACAGAATAAAAATATAACAAAAAGAAGAAATAATGTAAACACAAACTTAGGAGTACAACTTGGCGGCCTTATCGCTACATAGCGATTTCTTCCAGGCAACCAATGGCGTGAAGGAATATTTTACATTGCCTACTTATACCTATGCGTGGAAGTGGTTTCGCCCGCATGAAAGGCATGCGGTATCACGGACGTTTATTTAGAACAAAAGGAAAATAATATAATTTTTGTGTAACTTTAACCATTTACCCAGCACACGTAACGGGAGCTCCAAAAACTAAAAATTAAATTAGTGGCTTCAAAAAAACTAGACATATCTTTCGTCCGTTCGTTTCAACCGATACTGGACACAAATCCTCCTGAAGGAATTCGCAAGCCACCTTAATTTTAAGATTTTCGAATCAATGTCTTATTAAAGGTTACTGTCCGTAGCCAATTAACAAAAATTATAAAGAAAAGAAATTACTTAGATAATAAACGGAAAAATGATAAGGAATTTTTCATAATAAAACATTCATTTCATGTTGATGATTAAATAAATTAGCTTGCAAAAAATATTCCCCATGTCCATCTAACTGTTTAAATCTAAGATAGATTTCTGCTTTAAATAAAACCGAGCCTTCTCTGAAAATGAGAGGGTTGGCCATAGACTATGGATACCGACCAAATCTGGACGCAATTTTGAAAATTTTATTGAGGACTCTTAAGTATGAGGGTTTTTACGATGTTTTTCAAGCAATAATTATGTGCCACAATTGCAAATTACAAATTGACCAACCCACTTTTCTCGTCACCTTACTCACATCAGGGTAGCTGGAAGAGATCTCTTTTCTTATTTAGGGATAAGCTATCCTTTGCACATCATGTCTCTTGTTGTATTTCTTTATGCTTTATGTATGGTGCATTAATAATAAAAATAAAAAAATAAAAAAATACAACACTTAGTGGTACATTCCTGGGATTCGAACCTCGGACTGGCACCATTCTTTACATGACAACTTATTCACAGGAGTGTCACTGCTGGATAAAATAAAATAAAAGCGATAAAACTTTAAGCACGTGCGACTGGAATATAGAATGAAAACTTATCGAAAATCGCAAATTTGGCAGCCGTTCCGATAACCTGATCAGACCGGAATAAACATAGAAAGAGTGCCGTCTCATTAAGCACAATCGCTGATTGGACAGTCAAGTCGGGGCTAACTCAGTTACGTCGGTAATGCGCGCGATGCACTCGCGACTTTTTGTTGTGTCGACTTTATTTGATGTGTGAAGTTTATGGAGCCTGGTACTTCTCTCGGACTGAGAAGTTATAACCAGGTAAATGCTGATTTGCCAGGCTTCACTCGTCACCTTAATAAAGAAAAAATAATTCTTTTCTTTATAACAGAGAATCTCAGGCAAGCCGTTTGCCCCACGACGAATAAAGAAAGAGAATAAAACAAAAAAAAAACAAAAAAAAAACAAAAGGGAACAGGTATCTCCTAAGTAAGCGCGCTCCATCTTTAACTATGTCGACACTTTCCATAAGGTGAACTTTTAGTAAAGAGTAAGCCTACATACATAAATAAATGTCTTTACCACTAATCAGAATTTTATGCCTGGAACAGAGACCTTGGACCCCGACTATGGTATAATTTTATTCTTTTTTATACTTACTTATTTGATTAACACTTGTACAGACGAATTAGTAGTACCTAACTAAAAATTTCATACTCCTGGATCAGTCTTTTGGTGTCATAGAACTGAAATCAATCATCCGTCATTCGCGTCATAGATTATTCTAGTATACGTGCATACCTGTTATTACCTACTGATTTGTTACACTTCAGCGTACAGTAACTGAGGGCTACCACAAGCAGAAGCACGTACGTGTGTACGAGCAAATAATACCTATGTGTTTTTCACATATTATCATATTTCCTCTACATTTTGCTGTACGACAAGTCGCCAGTATGCAGAGCCGCCAACACGTCGGTACAAGTCGCAGCAAGTATGCAATGAGCGATCGCCTCATTCCGATCACGTGCACCCACTGCCTCGGGCTCCTAATTAAAAATCGAGCGATTTTTGTTAGCGAATGTACATTTGTTACCCCCTGACCCCCCTATAGCCTGTAGCCTATTGGTAGGGCTGGCAATCATACTGTTAAAAACTGTCAGGTAAAGATCGCCGAGCTTTTTAAGGGCGCCAAAATTTTTGCGTGATATCTACCTGATTTGATCGATCGGTTGTTCAATGTCAGGACTCTGAATACTCAAAAAGCTCTGATTCAATACCTTTTAATTGCCTTTTAGCCTATTATTTTTGCTCTGCAATGTTGCTTGATTTTACCGCCTCTATGATATGATATTGCATTCTTTTCAGACTTTTGGTAACCAGAGGCATAAAACTCAGTTAAAAAGCAAATATTGAAAGCATATAATATTGGACTTTTAAATTTATTGAAAGCACTACCTACATAGGCATATGTATTACAAATTATTATTACCTTGGGTCCTCTATAATCAGACAATTTAAATTAAGGTAGTTACAGAATGCATGCAAGGTTCTAAAGTTCGTATGAAAGAATCCAGCCCGGGATCTCCAATACTACAGTATGTCCCATGCGTAACGTCATGGCTATACAGGTTTTCTTGTAAAAAAGTTGCCAACCCTAAGCTTGCAGTAGAGGTGCCTTTAGGTAGCTCAACCCCCCCTGATAATCGTGTAAAGGAAAGCGTGGACGTTTTTTAAAGAGCGCCCGCTATTCAGCCGGCAGATTTTAAAATGCCGGCTAATTAGAAGGAATAATAGAGTTACCTTCGAAATAGGAAATGAGGCACTCGCCATTGTTCCGAGTCGATGTTTAATTGTTTCAGCTGAGACGCGTCTTACGAAATATTGAATTTCTGTGCGTGATTGGAATTTAAGTAGTCCTATCACTATGCAGTATCTAAGAAAAACGTATTCGTCGTTATCGTTAAAACAGCTTGGATCAATTTAACATGCTGTTGGACAATCAATGAAACTGTACAATTTTACGACGTCTAAAAAACTTATTAAAAGTTTTTTCGAATACAATAAGAAGGCTAATATTTACAAAAAACATAGAGTCACATCATTAAAATACAGCCTATATACTTACTACCTTCTACTAATAACTTAACTCAAATAAAAATTGACAGAAGAAAATCAGCAAAACATTCAGTATAAAAAAGACATAAACGACTCCTATACCATAATTGAGAAGTGCAAGGAACTTTCATTATTTTCAGATTTAAGAATTATCTGATCGTGATTATGAGTACCTACTTTTACAAGCCATTACAAAACTTTATCACATTAAATTGCGTTAACATGAAGGCTATTTTGTATCCCGAAAAATTACACATAGTATGCGATAACTTTTGAAAACAAGGAAAACAAAACAAACACTAGGTGAGAGCGATACATAAATATATTATTTAAGTCAACGACCTTCAGGTATACTCGAAACAACTTATACCCTGTATTTCTTTACGGCCTCTACCCCCCGTCTGAGGCTCATGCTTACAAACTGTCGCATTACGGCCCATCCCTAGCACAACAATGCCAATCGCGATGTCTCAGCAAAACAAACTAAATTAAACCTTATCCCTCTCAAAATAGGAGATCATCGAAATGCATAACAGAACCTTGTCCGGTCAGCCAATATTACATTTGCGTACGAATTAGGTAATTTTAAACCTTACGCCTTTGGGATACGGAACTCGGATGGATAGATCTGAATTTGTAAACGTAATGTTAATTCTGAGCTAATGATATGAGGCAATGGGATATAGCGTCTTTTTGAATGGCTTCGTGTTTATTTGCGATGTTTGCAAATGGACATCTCTAGGCTCTGCGAAGGGACCCTTTTTGAACGGTCCTAATATACTGTGTTAATGAAAAACCTTGAATTAAAATAAAAGATTATCTATACTGTAAAATCCAGTGTTCAGCTCTTTTCTACAGAATATAAAATCGCAACAAGAATACCGGTATTGCTGGCATTCAAAATTACTTTTGTTGGTTTTTCGCAAATTGCAAAAGATCAACACGGTTTGTATTTTAAATAAAAGATACAGCCGATTGACATTGACACTGACCAATTTCGGTTTGACAGGATTCACACATTTTTGAAAACATGATATTTACGGATAGGTATAAGCACGTAATAGCGTATGGAGATATTAAGGATAGGCTATTTTTTATTATATACAAATCCACAATTTTCACAGAATTTGTGAAGTAGGCGAACTATAATTTCTTTCGGAATAAAACGCAGGCCATCTTTTAATCCAGGTAAAAAATATCTAAGTTCCAAATTATAGCTAAATCGGTTCAGTGATTCAACCAAGTCAGGCGTGGTAGTAACAAACCCAAACCCAAAAGTTTCTTATTTATAATATCAATAGGAATCAATAAGAGGTATATTGAATATTGGTGACACAGAAGTAGCCCTTGCAGAGTGGCACATATTTTCAACCCTCACGATCAAGTTTATGACCACCGAAGCCGATAGCAATAGAAGTAATCGCAGAACAAGGCATTGCACTATAACAAGTGCAGCTCGTGGCGGGTGCCCAATCGCGCTGAGTGAAAACTGCCATAAACGGCGCACTATACCAAAGAATAGGGATACAGACGGTAAACACCACACCACAACGTAGACAACCCTCTCAGAGACAATACCGCTTAGCTGTAACCAAAAAGGTGTCTCCTTTGAACGGATTTGCTATAAACGAGGCACTGTTGCAAAAAATTACCATAATATTATGCAATATGCATACAGTAACACCCACTACTAGTATCTTTAGATAGCCCTCTCATATGATTATGTCCGGAGCGATAATTAATAGAAACTTCCTCAAATTAATTTGATAGACTAAAGAATTTATTGTGTAATTTTATTTTTAATGTGATGACTGAATATTTTTTAATTTAATGACTATGTGACCCAGGGAAACGTATTGGAATTTTTCTGTAATGTGTTTCTGGTTATGTTATACAATAAATGAATGAATGAAAATGTTAACGATGCATGTAAAAAGTTTTCAACGACAAAGTTAACGGTCGTTATGGTTATAATATTGGTTAAGCGTTTGAAACTTTCTTTACATTATTTTTGTAGGTATTACAGATCGGCTGACTTACGATGTATAAATTAAAAACCAAAGAAACGAAATAATAAACCATTTTAATATTCTAGAAAACAGGAAAGAGCTAAAATCGACAAGATCCTACATTTATAAGTAAGCGCAAAGATTAAATAAAAACACCAACTTTATTTCGACTCAGCAAATGGAATGAGAATCAAAATTTAAAGTCGTCCTCGCAGAAATTTAGGGATATAAGAAAACTGCACAATTCTGCTATTAGTAGTAACTTATTAAAGACAATTTCCTACGCTCTAGCGCGACCAATCGGGCTGAGTGAGAACCGCTATAAAGGAAACGGTTAATAGCGAGTACCGAGTTACCGAGCGGAACGGGATTATGGAGTCGGAATTTAGTTGATCGTAGGTACAAAATGAACTGCCGGCTCTGCGCCTGTTTTATTCTTTGCCCGTTTTTGCGTTTAATGCGCCATTGTGATCCTAGCGCTGCCGGAGCGGGGTCCTTGACTCGACTTAATCTTTCGATTTGTTTATAAAGCAAATCCGATAAGGGCTTTTACTAATTAAATGGTTGTAGGTACAAAATAATCTAACGTAGGCCTAGGGTTGGCAAAAATACGATAAGATTAGAAATGAACCTGGTATACTTGAATTTGATTCGCAGTTTAAATAAAATTTTAATGTGAAATTAACATACTTACTTATAAACATAATTACATACGTATCTAATCAATATTATTAAGTTTTCGTTCGCTGTTATTTTAAATAATATCAAATGATATAAAAATAGAAAAGTCAATAGGCACACTGTTAAAGTAAGCATCTGATGCGGTAGATAAGCCTTGTGAATCATATTTCTACGATTGCTATTGGAACGAAATTCAAAAATGCATGTAATAGACAGGTGCTTGTAGTAAATCACGTGATCAATTTATCGATTTGATAAATGTATTTCCCATACATTTTTCGAATTTCGAACATGGCTACACTCGCTGGTAGATGAAAAATCTAATTAGAACCAAAAGAGATCGCATCAGAAGTGTGGAAGCATACTAACCAGGGAGATCTCAGATCGACAGCCATTTACTGGCAGTTTGGTGTATGGGAGCGAGTATACGCAGTTAAGATATCAATCAACACAGGCGGGGCTTATTGTGGCTCTAACTCCGTATTAGCATAGAAATGGTCACGAGACTCGGCCTAGGAATGTAGGTGATACCATCGTGGAGCGCGCTGTGGGATTGAATCTTGAGGATCGTAGGTACAGTAGAAAGAAAGAATTTTAGAAAAGTTCGTTCGTTCGTTTTAGCCGAGAGACGTTCACTGCTGGACAAAGGTATCCTGCAATGATTTCCAGCCCACAAGGTCCAGCGACAGTTTATTGCCGTCTATCTGGTCGGAGGACTGATAGACGACAATGCACCTTGGGTCCCCAACGTTCGGCTCTACGAGCTATATGCCTCGTTCATTGCCACTTCAGCATCGCGATACGTTGAGCTATGTCAGTGACTTGTTCGTCTACAGCGGGGCTAGACAAAGTAACAATCGTTTAGCGTTCACGACAGTAGATAAAAATATATGGACAAAACAAGTGACTGTAGAAAACCACGTGACCGTTGTAGAGGGAAAACACGCTTTTTTTGAAAATCGACTACGACAATTTGAACGCTCCCTGGCGTTCTCGTAGACGTTGTAGATAACTTTAGCGTACTTCACATGACAATTGACAGCCGACAGTGAAAAACGCTAAGCATAAAGTAGATTCTGCTTTCATTTGTTTTCATTCGTCACGTGGTTTGTCCATCACATTTTTATCTACTGTCGTGAACGCTAAACGCCTGTTACTTTGTTTAGCCCCGCTGATCTCCTCATTCCTGATTTGATCATGTAGAGATCAGTGTCTCGAAGGTTAACTCCTAAACTTTTAGTCTAGAATCTAGATTAATCTACTTGTACTTTTCTAAGCCAAATCCCTGCTCTAACGCCAAATAGTCCCTTTGACGATTTGGCTTAGAAAAGTACATGTAGCTTAATTGAGACTAAAATTTTTGTAACAATCTATTCATTACATTTTCGGGGGTTATTATAGAAACCAGATAAATTTTAAATGACTAAGAACCTTGGAAGTGAGTATTACCTTCCATCTGCTCACAATAAACTATACCAATCTGATTAAAAACCGAATCGAAATTCGAATCCGAATTTGTCCAACAACTTGTACCTACTAACCCCACTGAATATCATGGCGACATCATTACACAAGCATGAAACATTTGCAAAGCATTGTAGATAGCTCACTGCATTAGCAATAGATCATCCGGTGACGCGGGCGCAGAAGTCACGGCCCATCGATCCATAAAAATGATACGCGGTAAATAACTGACGGAATTAATTGTGATGACCGCATGACCTAGGTATGAGTTAGGATACGTTTTGACGTGATAACGTTTAATAAATTGATCAACACCAGCAGCACTCATGAAAAATAGTAACGTTCCGCGTAACGTTCCACCTGAGCATGTACGTGCAAGCGAGAGCGCGCAACAAGCGATAGAGAGGCACAATAAAACAAACGATAGAGAGATGAAATGAAACGAGATAGAGATTATGACGTTATCACGTAAATCTATCGTCCGTAAACCGACTTTACAGACAACCAATACTTTTTTCTTTTAAATAGGTATGTATGCAAATTTTGGTTTTGATTTTTATATTTTGTGTTTTTGAGCGTTACTAAAAAACTTTTTTGAAGAAAATTAATAAGTTAGAATAGGTTCCTGAAAATGAATTTATATAGTTACTAGCTGCTTCTCGTCCATACTCCGTAAAAACCAAGTGCTTTTCGTCTCTGTTAAATTATTAATATTTTTAGTTTCATTAAAATTATATCCAAATCCTCAAACGAATCTTAGTACCTACCTATACTGAATCAATTAAAATTGACATTATTTATTCACATAATTTAAGAGTCGGTTTACATTGCGCTGCATAATTGAAGTATTTACGAACAAAATCAGTTCTCCTGTAGGGCGACCATAAAACCGTAGTATGCGGGACATTCCCGGTGATCCTGTTCGGATGGAAATGGCCGTTTTGATTCAGTAATAGCGAGGATGATCGCTTAGAAAATGTAGATTGCAAATGTCAGTGTCGTCGTTAAAATGTTTACATTTCCATATTAACAATGTCTATGAAAGTAATAAGCAATAACCTTAAAGTTTCATGGTCTTGTTAAACTGAAGTATGAAACAATACAATGCAATGTTCGGTATAAATTCTTCTGCATGAATTTGCATAAATATAATGTCGGTCGCAATTATGACGTTCTTGATGTTATAAAACCTAAGAAATGGCAGTATTATCTGGCGTTTAGTTACAGCAACAAATAAAATTAATGAATGATTATATGATGAACTTCTTTTACCATTAACCATCTTAAATATATTGTCTATTAAGCATTCTTCTTTCCATTCTACTAAAAGTTTAGGTAGGAAGTATATTTTTATTCCTAATTCCATGTAGGAGTATGTTAATTTCATAGTCACATTCAAATTTACAACGTTTAATAGGCAAAACTAATCAAAGTTAATTTAACATTAGTTTATTTTGCAAAAAATAAACTAATGTTAATGACTAACAGAATAAACTAAATAAACTGATGTTATTTCAATCAAATGTTCGCCTGTGAGTTTCATCTAAGTTATTTATTTTTGAAACAATAATTACAATCTGCCCCTGATCGTGTAAGACAAACGTATTCATCGTAATCGTAATCTGACCAAATTCTGCCCGTTAATTGGTTCGCTGATTTACGTCAGTTAATCGGCGGGCCGAATTTGTGCGCGATTACGATAACCACGAATACGTTTTTCTTACGCAACCAGACCCCAGAATTCTGAAGCTAATTATTTTTGAAACAATAATAATAATTAAACTGGGAGAAATTTTAAATAAGTTCTTACTCTGTAATGCTGTTTTTTTTCTAATTTTGCGCTTATAACTTTTTTAATCTTCGTATTAATTACAATATCGCGTGTAAACTACGTCCACCCAGTGAGTCCGATAGAAACATTCGGGGAAAGTCCCCAATTAAAAGCCCCGAAGGGTCACAGAGCCGCAATAAATCTCTCACAGACAATCCCTAATATATTACACGAATGATATTTTGTAATTTAAAACATGATAGTTAATTTCATATTCGGCTGTAAATCAACCGTTTAATGGCTCTGTGGGACGAGCTGCGGATCGATGAGAAACGAGCCCCTGATTAGATTTTTAAACATGATTAGTCGATATTTTAATGGAAAGTTGTTTAAGCTTCTTATGGTCAGACGGTTCCCCTATTTGGGTGTTTGACTATCCTTAACAAACATGATAAATACAAGTATCTAGTATCGATCTGTAAACGAGTTTCAATACCTCGGGAAGTATCGTAACGAAATAACGAACGTTTTGAACGTTTTTGGAAGTTCTAGTAGTTTTAAGTTGGATGGGTAAAACTAGCCCGGATTTGAATTATATTTAGTTTTTCGAAAATAGCAGACTAATTAGATACAAACTACAGGTTTACATGAATGATAATTGCACTAATAGAAGTATCACAAATACATGTTATAACTAAAAACTTTGCTCAAAAAATCATAATGGTTTCGAAACGATCATATTATTTTTGTGCATTTAGCTATATTTGGAGCCATTGAGGACTATTATTATGCTCGGTTGCCCTACACTGACAACTGGCAAGTCTTCCCGCTAAATGATTTACCGTTCTGGTGTGATGTTGTATAGCCGAAATTTGAGGCTGGCTTAAATATTCGAACGCATCTTATCATCAGGTGAGATATCGGTTAAGTCGATGGGTACAACAAACTTGAAGTATTTAACAGAAGACAGTGGTTTTCTGTTATTAAATTCATCGCCACACATCCGAGCCAGCAGCTAGCGGCTAGATAATTTATAAGTCGCAATGACGTAGTTTATGGCCAGTGTGATCGGGTATCGAGTATCGCTCCTCGCATCTCAGCGCTGAATGGCGTATCTAGATCCTGAGTTACGGTGCGTTGCCTAGGCCGCGCGTTACCGAGTTACACCGAACGTACTTAGTGCTCAACACCGTGGGACTTATAGGTTGTGCAAGAACTCAAGAAGTCATCCAGCTAGGCGATTCACGTACTGTTTTCACGCACTGAGTGAAGTGAATCATGAAATAAAATGAAAACTTAGCAGGACAGATTAATTTGTTTTGCTATAATCCGCTACTTGAAAAGATTCTGTATGGTACAATATACAGGAACACTGCCCACATGAAACACCACACACAATTTTCCAATACCGTAACGTGCGTCGAAGAAAGTATTGTACCATACAGAATCTTTTCAAGTAGCGGATTATAGCAAAACAAATTAATCTGTCCTGCTAATTATGGATTTCCGCAAAATAACGCCTGCTTCCATTCAATAATGAAAAATTAACTTTACATCAGTTGATATAGAGTGTACAACTGAATGCACTTCAACACTCACATAGGAAATACAATGCTCGATTTTATCGCGCTAAGTTAATTTAATTTCACAATTCTCGACCATGTTGCGTTTTGATGTACATAGAGTTTTACTCTCTATGTCAATAATAGTAAAATTAATTTTTCAGTGTTTTTGTATGAATCTTGTCTGTCTGTAAAACATACCTAAATACAATACCGTTTTTAAGTTCATTTTACACCGTAGAATTGAGAAAATAGCCTAGCAGTAGAAAATTTCTATTAGGATTAGGCACCTACCTTTTTAGTAACTAGATCATGTTTATTCATTCATATACCAGAATTTGCCTGTGATGCCACCCGCGTGAATCCCGCAGGAGTCTTGAATATCAGGAGATAAAAAAGTGCCCGTTCCAGTTGACTCTCCCTTTCCCAGCCCTTATACTCTTGGCACACAGTTGGCAGGGCATCAGCGTCCCCTAAGTATTCCCAGCAGGCATTTTGGCAAAGGCATTATATTTATTTATAGCAATCATGTTATACTTTGGGTACAATAATTAATTGGTCCTTTCTGATTCGATGATGGATCCAGGAGGTTGATATTGCATACAATCAATGCCTTCTGGTAATCCCTCGAGTTTGGACTCATATAGTTTGTTACATCTATTCCAAAACCTTACACTTGAGACGAGGATACAATGATGAGAAACCTGAGAAATGATACTCCAGTATCTTTATTGGAGGTCCAACACTTCAATGGTTACCATCAAGTGGACTCTGTAACGAGGTGGAGGAAACTTTATTTACTAACCGTTTTAGTACCTACTCAGCTCTAGTACAAGAAGGCGACTGCTGGAACTGATATTTTCTGCCCAAATGAGGTCTAGTATACCCCTATCTAAGGAGGTGCTGCTGATCCTTACAGCAAATGGTCTTGAAGGATATATTTACAACGGCGAACACAATACAACGGTCAACGTACTACTAGGAGCAGATACCTAAGTCTTGCTCAGCCAAAAAGACAGTCTCTAAAGAGAAGAAAATCTCCAAGTTTGGGCTTATTTGCGGAATACATCGGAGCTATATGCGTGTTTTTGGTTTTTAAAAGCCAATTTATCCCCATGTAGAACGTTGAGAGTCGCTCTGCGGCCTCACCATCAAGATGTGCGTTACCGGCGCGGCTCGTCGCGTGGTGCGCAGGCGCCGACAGATTTATGTGTGACGCTGCCATCGATCCCTCGCTCGCTGTGCCGGCAAAGACCGTTGCGTGCAAACTTGATGATGTAAACTTCTCAATTTTTTTCATCGATACTGATTGATTGGCGCCTGCTTGGTATTAGCTAGGTAAAGGTTGAACTAACAGTTATCTGTGCTTAAGGCTCCATTTAAACCAATTATTATTGAATCCATGAAATTGTCATCTAATTTGATCAACATGTCGATTTTTAAAACTTTAGGAAAGGGCACCGAATAATACCGTATTTAAACACAGAAGGTGAAAGTTTTATAACTTCTTTGAGGAGACTACGCATAAATGAACTCAAACTCAAAAGCTACAAAACATAGCAGAGTGTGTTAATCCCAACAAGAAAATTTAAAAATGAAATCTTCTCGGCGGCGTTAGTAGAGTTAATTATTGTCTAGCTAATGGCAGCATAATGGAAAGGGACCGATCGCGGTGTCTCACATAAATCTGCCATTGCGCAGCGCCGAGCGGTAACGCACACATCTCGATAACGCAGCCACTTGACGTTCTACGAGAGAAAAATACGAGTTACCTACGTAACTTACGAATAGGCGAGCTATACCTAAGTAATTAAGTTTACTTGCCTTTGATTGTATGGCAGTGTCTGAAGAGATAGAGTTACGCGATAGAAAGAAAAGCAAGGTGTATAGGTTAACAAAATTTTAATAGATAGTTTTCAATACGATTTTATAGGAACTTGGAGGATTTTACTTTGGAAATATTTTAGGTTACCGTAACAATCCTCAGCTTTGTTACAATAATTGTAGGTACTCGCAGGTAATGTAGCAGTACTTTTGATACATAACAGACGGTCGTAACTCGTACTAAGCAATTTGAGGCAGTGCCGGTCGTTAACGCGTATACGAGTTTTCTAGGACGAAGCAAGAGAGATACACCTTCCGAATCCCATAATCGAGTCCGCCGA
Source organism: Coenonympha arcania (assembly GCA_036785405.1). NCBI lineage: Eukaryota > Metazoa > Arthropoda > Insecta > Lepidoptera > Nymphalidae > Coenonympha > Coenonympha arcania. The sequence continues at coordinate 902,835 of CM072058.1, read as the reverse complement.
TGATATCTCCAATAAATATCGCTCCGAGCACGTCCAGAGTAATTCCATCAGTTTATTTATACACATAGAGCGAAACATCGAGTTTTGAATCGACACGCGATCGTAAATCCGGTGCACAGTGACGCCGACAAATCATTCAAACTCGAATCCGACGAATCGTAAATACGTCGGCGGAGCGCATTAATCATTGAAAGGTCCAGAATAAGACCGCCGCGGGCGCACGCCATTGGCCCGCCCGATGGAACAATTATTCAAACGTCGCCCCGTGATTGGCCGGCGTCGGGTTTTTTCTTACGTTGTCAGCGTGATGGATTCCACCCTTCAACTCTTGCGCAGGTTAGATGAGTTTATTGTATGTGTGATGTGTCTGTACGCGTGTTTTTTTGCTTGTGTGCGTTTTTTAACGTGTGTTGCACACGCCATCGAACATCTTGTCGTTTGTAAATGGTCATTTGTATGACTAATAGTAGTTATGTTGTAAATAATATAATTACCAATGTAGAATACAAGACTCTTTCCTGTTAACGGGATGATATATATCTCATCGACCTCCGTATCTGTATAGCTTTTATGTAATTTTATTTACCAGGGCAGATGGATCTTATTTTCCACGCATCAAGTCTTTCCTTGATCTGCTAAATCTGTCTTTCCGTAAAGGTAAATGCACAATGTAACGTCAGCGTCAAAGTGATGTCATTACCTGACACATTGACGTCACCCACTTTGATGACTAAATGTAGCACGAAAGAATATTTCAATAATATTTAGATTTTAGTGAGAAGTTGATGAATTAGAATTTCAGAAAGGCATCTCCATAGACGAAACCGTTATTAAATGAATTACTCAAGTCAAAGTTGACACTCGAAGAAACAGGACAGATTAATTTATTTTGCTACAATCCAAATTATAGCAAAACAATTTAATCTGTCTTGCTAATTATGGATTTCCGCAAAATAACGCCTGCTTCCATTCAATACTCGAAGAAACTTAAAATGGACACTTTTCAGCAAAGATTTTAATATGAACATATGAAGATGATAGTATCATTGCCACAATTTAACTGTCTTATGCCTACTAATAAATTGCGAAAAACCAAATATAATTTGAATTTGGTGGGCAAACCCGTTTAGCCTTATATCTACCGTATCTACAATAATTTGGATGATAATTAATAATTAATTTATAGGAACTAGTTAGGCACGACTACTGCAGTAAATAACACAAGCAAATCGGCATGTTTTATGATATAAAGATATTGGGCGTACGCGCCGCCGGCGAAGGCGGTGAAAATATTTAGAGGCCGTAACTTTTTTATGGCAGACGATAATAGTTTATTGGCCACAGTTTAAGCGATCCGGGCGCGGCAGTTGCTTTATCCGATATAAAGTCAAGGACACACTTAGCACTTATTTAATTATACATTAAAACCAATTTGCTAAAGACTCGTTTTCAATTCTGTACTCTACTTTTTTGGTCACGGATTCATTGAAATAATTATTTTTATTATCCAACTTTAACGCAAGTAAAATGTTTGTAGGTTTTTAAAATTCCTTTTTTGCCAATGTTATCGGTCTTTTTTATGATAAAAATTTCACTCATAAAATAGGTAATACCTAGACATTGTCATATTGCCACCCATGAAATGCCATTTTATATAAGTTTCTTTTGTATTCGGTGTGCACAATCTCTTAGCCTGCTGTTTAATTATTCGTCGGTGCCTTAGATCTTGGAATAAAAACTAAACGCATTTTATGTAGGTCATAAGACAAGTAGGATAATTTACTTACCCATTAACTACTACAATACGCATTTAACGATTGAAATTTAGAAAAGGAGCTTTTATTTAGTAATAAAATCAATAAATAAAAACTACGGCTTCTTTATTCTTACCCAATTGTCATCATTACTGCTTACCTGAAATAAAATAAAAACATAATTGTTAATACTTAATATTATAATTAAAAATCAAATAACATATTATACGGGCTATCTATTGTTTTCTTTGTAACAATATCATACAAATACTTTTCAATAGAACAGCGAAAACAGCAAAGGATCCTTATACTTTGAGAGCATCATAGACGAGGAAAACTGAGCGGAATTAATTAAAAAAACTAATATTTCGTCGCAGAGTAGTCTCTCTCCTACATAAATAGAAAAACAAAAAGATAAGCTTTCATTTGACTGAGCAAAAAATGAAAACTTATCTGGACACTGCATTCTATCTTTAATTTAGAACACAAAAATAACTGCGAGTAACAAAGAAATGTAATTTTCCAACAGAATTAATAAGAATTTCTTATGCAGATTACATTCTCTAACTATGCTCCTTCGAGCCGAGTGGAAAATTCACAAAAAAATATATCTATTATAAGGTTCGGTACACAACACTGAATATTTCCCTGAACAAACCAAACACAAACTTATATCTAAAACTCCATTTTTTCGAATAGGGCCTACAGGCTCTTACAAAAAGGCAATAAGATAGATTAATAATTAATTATGTTTTGATTTGTTTGTAGTAGGTGATCGCATTTAGATCCTAAATCCGAAAATAAAATTCGTAAAGTAAGCAGCTATATTTCCATAAGCTCACAAGATATAGGTACGAAACTATAAAATGAGACATAGTTTTAAACAATTGCAGACCTCTTTTAGGAGTTTGCCTTCTGCGTCATTTCAAATGTACGTTTCTTACCTAATCGCTTGTAATCTAAGCTAATGTCGAAATTATCAAGATTTCTAGACCAGAGCTCACCAAGCATTTAACTCTCGGTTTGTTAACCATTTGTAATCCTTTGCATTTCATTCGATTCATCAGCTAAAGGGTTAAACACTTGAGGCTCCATACTTATTTAGGACAGTGCAATCCCATCCTAAAAGCTAGACTCAAGCAGACAGCGAAACAAATTCAACGTCCAAAAAACTCATTAGTGGCATAGCAGCCGAGCAGAAAGAGCGACAAATTGGGCCCCCGCCCCGTCGACCGCCAGGCGGAGCCAAGAGCGTTTAATAGTCTGTGACAACTGCATTAAGACTTGAACACTCTGGATGCATAATTTTGGAGCGAAAATAAACAATTGAGACGGCAGAGTTCAAAGGTTTAGTGTGTGCAACGTTTTTGAGGAGGCAAACTTTTTAACTGAAAATAGGTAAAGGTTGAAATGTTTTTTCTCCAACTTTCGAGGGAATCTAATGCGAGCGTTTGTATTTTCACCTATAACTGTAGTGATCAAGAAGGACACAATAGTAAGGATACCCGTATTTCTATACAGTTACTAATAAGTAAAATGGAAAAACAGACTTGTTGAAAGCATTGTTGCAGTTATGGGCTTTACTGAAGGCCTATCGGCTAACAGGCCTTTTTCCATACTTGACTGTCCCGCGGGTATCGACTGTAGCATTAAATCTACAGTTCTCCATAATGCTCTCAAAATTGTGGTTAAGCCTTGCATTCTTAATCTGACAGAAGCCCCGAGAATTATCTGGGGACTTCTAAGCACGATTAACACATAGGTAATTATAAATTGACTTAACTCGGTAATCGCACCCAAGGCCCCGTTATCAACATAACTACTATATAGGTACACCAATTACATAGAAAGATTAAAAGGCGCCACCATTCAATTAAGTGCGGACACAAACCATAAAACTAAATCCCTTTCTCTTATTAGCGGCTATAATTATACAAATATTCAAGATGAACGATAACATTAACATGATATTCAATACTTAATCGATAGCGATTAAAATTAACGTTGAAATTATAGAAACAGCTGTGAAATGATCCCTCGATCATAACAAGAATACCTACAATATCAGGAGGAAATCAGAGCTGTGATTTTACGGCGTCTTATGCTTTTATATGGAAAATACATTATTTCATCATAAATACTTATAGAAATAGTGTTACTAATTCATCCACTCATTGACTCAACAATTAGTTCAACAAGAGTATGTGCTGGAACCATGTATTCAACGGGAACCATGGATTTTTCAAGAACAAAAACGACTTTAAATGAAGCAGTAGTTTTTGCTCGATTTTTTCAAATTCTAACAGAAGCACTCAAGGTGTAAACTCAACTGAGTAGGCCCTAACGTCAGGGGTTACCCTTACTTTACTTTGGTCTTCTAAGTTAACGCGATTATATTCTTATCTAATCATCGGTTGCATCATCACTTAACATGGTGAGATGAAAAGTAAAGTTTTGAAAAACATCATAAAATTCCTGCGAGCCATTCTCAAACTCTATGATTTGAATCAAGTGACAAATGTCCCCAGCAGTAAACTCTTTAAGTACAGTCACGCAGGAGGCGACCGGTAAGTCGCCGCAGGCAGCCAAAGGTCAGACGATCGATCGGCGAAGATGTCAGCATTAATCGGCGACACTAATCCGTCGGGCCGCGAATAAATCACAGCTAATTGTGCCTATTTATATTTATCAAGTCCGCCGACGCGTCGCAGTAATCAACGGCCCGATTTCACTCCGTGGTCGTGACCCGAGATGTGGAATTTAGACTTGTGACCATCTAAGTAGATTTAGTTCTTAAGCACACAGATAATAATATAACATTTTTTGATAAGAGATTTTTTTTTTTAATTTATTTAAATCAAAGAAAATACATGCACAAGTCAAAATTACAAAATCTCGCCAAACTATGATTAGTTTATTGGCGAGGAGGCGCTCTTTATATTTAGTTCTAGTGCGTCTAATTATCCTAATTAAACTACAATACTTACTATGAATACAACTAATTAATACTAAAAATACTACATAAACTACTTAATACAAATTTTACAAAAAAAAAAATATGTACAAATAAACATAAAATATATTTTATACATAAAATTTTATGTATAAAATATATTCTATAAATAATTATATCTCGGCTTGAGTTCTCAAGCAGATGCTCTTTCAGCTTCTTCTTGAGAACCCCTGGGCTGACCTTACTCTCTGTTCTGAGCCAATCTATCTTATTATAAATTTCGGGTACATACTTTGTAGCTGGTTAACCTTTTACCATAATAGTTACATACTTTTGGCACCATAAATCTTGTCTTTCTATTACTTCGTTTACCAATCACCTGATGCAGACCACTTTTCTTTAAGCCACTAGACAAACTTTTATCCAGCGATCTCATGGGGTCCAATTGCTAAAACCAAACAATTATACTAACGAAGATCGTCTAATTATTTAAGACTTTTTGCGAGTTCATATTTAAGCTGCTTTAATAAATTCAAATTTCTGTGTCAAGTAATATGGAGGTAAAAAGGTCTCACTTGCAGAAGGCCTTCAATAAAGATGACCCTGACCCGATGTTAAATGATGCACATTTCAGATGCAGTCCGTGATCCGTCCCAGAACTGTCAATGGCATTTCAATGTCATACGTTGCACAGAACTACGATCTGAGAAAATGCAGCTACAGTGATACCAACTGAAAAATTTCGCGTACCCTACTGCTTCGCAATTATCGGCGGACAGATGGAAAACTAAGTTATCTTTAACTGTCCGTGCTTTTCTTTTATTTAAAGAGGTACCTATACGAGTATTTATATCCGTTTCACTCCCTTGAATGTGTTTTCTGGAGATACAAAGTAGCTTATGTCAATCTTCAGACGGGCTATTCTATAAAAATGCGACTTTTATTGGTGAGACGTACTCCAAAGTCCAAACATATCTCTCTCCATCGCCTTCTGGATAAGCCATCTAAAGAATGACAATGAAAATTACAAAATACTGGTAACACTAATTAAAGGGATTAGGGATGAGGAGATATGAAAAAGTTGCTCAAATGCTTATTTTTAAGTAATTAACTCAATTAATTCTTAAAATTTAATCACAGATCTACTTAACTGTACCATGTACTCTCCATCCTATCCCAATTACAAAATCGCGTGTAATAACTTTGGAGTAAAAGAAATATAACTTCGCATGACAAATGCTAATTTGACCCCGAAATAGCATTTATGTCATACGAGTACACATAGATGCATAGGTTGCCGTACCCCGTCTTGTGGTCAGCTTATCAGCCGTTGACAAGGGCGGCTGTCCGGACGCAAGTGACTAGTCATCACGCGCAGTAAGCCCTGTCCGAGGCAGATGTCTTGCCTTGCACCGCAATCCCGCTGTCACCGGGCAAGGACGGCGTATATATCACGTATCTACCTTATACCCAGCTCTTGTCTTACCTCGCCTCCTCTGTATTATGATTGCCTGGTAACTCGGTAGGGCCTTAGTAAGGCCTATGACATTAAAACGTCACGGAATCGGTTATGACATTAAAATGTCACAGATCAGTATGTCAAAAGTGATGGTATTATTTGAAGTGTTGCCCACCAATACGCAATGAAGGTTGAAGCCTTACCCTACCTCTATGATAGTCTACCATCCAATTACCGATACAAGTACAGATGAGGTGCTAAAACAACAAATAAGTTCAAATTCAAATTTCTTTATTGCTAACTTGGTTACAGAAGGTCTTCATACAATTTATGGTTTATTCAAGTTCAACCACATGGTATGCAATATACTTACAGAGTAAGGATAACTAGGCTACAGTCTTTACGTGTATAAGAAACCCTTATACATAACCTATGTACCTAAATAAAAGCTCATCATTGCCCATCTGGGAGCCCTTATTGATAGGAAGATGAATTTTAGCCCAGAGACTCTCTTCACATTGAAGAAAATGGATAAGTAAGAATTTTTAGAATTCCTATGTGATCACGCAGATGAAGTAGATATTATAATTTAATATTCACATTCAAATTTTATTTGAATATACTTTAACTCCGTCCTTACTATATTTGCCTACATCGTCAATGCGTCAGGGTTGCATCAATTACCTCCTCAGTAAATATTCTCAGCCCGGAGTGCAGTGTAGTGTATATCAGTATATCAGTATGAGCGGGATTGCTCCCGATTTGTCTAGACGACGTGACGAAGTATTTTTGTCGCCGGCGTCAATAAATAATGGACCACGGGTCAAAGTCTGAGAGCTAATGTGTGTTGATCTTATACCGTTTCGTGTAATACAACCGTCACCCTTACCGCTTGTTTGGATCAAAGTCGGAATAAGGATCGAGTTAAATTCAAGAAAAATGGAAAGAAATACAAGTAAAAATAGCCAGTAGATAATAATAGGAACGCAAAGAATTTGTTTGAATATAATCATAAAATATTAAAATTAATCTTTTATTTTACAGACAATCTTTTGAATTTTTATTTTATAGTCTTTTGTGGATCTTTTTTTAGGTCCAATGAATAGATAGCATCAAGATATTCATTACCTTGACCTGTTGAATGTGTGGTATAAGATCAAAAACTATGGAAAACTTTGTAAAAGATCTCAATTTAAATGATCAGTAATGAATGACCATCGATTTAGACGACGCCGTACACATTCCAAACAATTAAACAAACAGTTAACATGTTAAATATTATAGTTCCGAAAGAATTAATTAGTAACTACGACATACAATCAGCATAATTTTTATAATTAACTAGCAGATACCCGCGGCTTCGCCCGCGTAAATTTTAGTTTTCCCTATTCTCACGGGAACCATCGATTTTTCCGGAATAAAAAGTAACCTTTATGTTAATTTAGAGCGAAATATATCTCCATTTTAACTTACAGCCAAGAATTTTCAATAGTAGCAGCGTGAATGAGTATTTTTCCCGCTGGAATAGTGAAAAACAAATATTCACGCGGGGGAAATAACCATGGATTTTTCCGGGATAAAAAGTAGCCTTAGTATTAATCCAGGATATATCTATCTCTATTCCAAATCAGTTCAGTAATTACGGCATGAAGGTATAATATTATCTATCACTTTTATCATGGAAACCATTAAATTTTCCGGGATGAAAAGTAGCCTATGTAATAATCCAGGAAAAAATCTCCTTTCCGAATTTCAGTAATGTCAGTTCAGTAAGTGCAGCGTTAAGTAGTATTTTTCGCGCGTGAATATCAATTTTTCGGTTTTCCCGCGAAAACCATGGATTTTTCCGGGATTAAAAGTAGCCTTTTTATTAACCCAGGATATCATCTATCTCCATTCCAAATTTCAGCCAAATCGGTCTTGTACTTGCGGCATGAAGATTTTTTCCGCGTGAATTTCAGTTTTTGACTAATCCCACGGGAACCATGGATATTTCCGGGAAGAAAAGTTGCTTATGTGTTAACCCAAGATACAATACATAGCCATTCCAAATTTGAGCCAAATCGGTTTAGTAGTTGCGGCGTGAAGGAGTATCGAAGCTTGATAAAATACGAACTTTGGAGCCCCGTTTCACCCCTTAAGGGGGGAATTTTGAAAAATCCTTTCTTAGTGCACCCCTAGACCTCATAAGGCACCTGTGTGCCAAATTTGAAGTCTCTAGACCCAGCGGTTTGGGCTGTGCGTTGATATGTCAGTGAGTGAATGAATCAGTCAGTATCTTCTTTTATATATTTAGATTTAATAAATATGCTAAAACATGGACATCTTGAGGCATCTAAGCGACAGACTTTGAGGAATTCCGTTAACCTCATTCGAAACAGCTATTTAAAACAATAATATGCAACTTTATTAGTATTGAGTATTTTAGAATATCGATTATTTATTATATTATCATTGACAGAATGGCAGCAAGATGGCAGTCCACTAATTTGTAAATTAAAAAACCGTTCATCATTGATATACATGTTATGTTTTTGAATTCAAAATAAATACATAAGGTATATAGTTATAAGTAGATCACAAATCTCGAAATTAATCTACTTAAAGAAATATACAATCAATAAGACCAATGGCTGTTTTTCATAAGAAAACTGACGTCAAATGTTGATGTATTATTATTAATAAATAATGAAGGGAAGAACGAATCTAGGAAGGCTTTATAATATGTAGTGTCTATGTAAAGACATCAAAAATGCATTGTAAATCATGGTTCATGAAAAATAAAATGTAAAAAATAATTGATATTGTGAATATTTAAGGTATACATTTTCGCTCAATGATACTTAATTTTAAATTTACTATCGATGTTCTATCGTAAACTGGTAGTACGGTGTTTGGCTCCGCAAATTCTCCAGTGTTTCAGTGTACAGACCAAATTAAGATGGAAGTTGTATTACTGAAATAACTAGACTGGACACATCTTGCCGATTGGCTGTGAGACAACGTTGCAGCCTAGATAGGGTTGCCAGATACACTTTAAATAATCATTTTGGATATGTTTTGGAAGCCAGTATGCATTTAAAAGAGCCTGAGTTTACCGATAATAAAAACAAGTTTAAACATATAGGTAAGGAATACCTAAATCTACGGTAAAAGAGTGAAGACGTTGTTAAGGGGTGGTATTGATGAAGAGCGCTGTGTTAACAGACTCCTCCTGCATCAGCATCATTCTATTAAAAGACTGATAGCTAAGGTGTCAACCTAATATTTTTCTATTGAAGGAAAAGATTGAACGATATGATGTTTCAGAATTCAAAGTTACACAAAAATGGAGTGATATTTTTATGACACTTACAATGTTTTATCCTATATCCACAACTGCTAGTTTATTCAAATATTGATTGAATTAAAGAAATATAAATTTAAATCTAAGTGTGTAAAACACTAATCACAAGTGGAAAATTAAAAAATTTTAAAACACCCACGACTTTTGCAGACTTGTAATTGAAAAACGGATTAAATAATTTTTTTGAAACTCCCCGACTAAAGGAAAGTAAGAACTAAGAACCAATCAGTATAATTACAAATCCAAGAAAATCCGCCGGAGCTGTTGTGTTTTGCCTATGACGGTGTTGATGGTGCTGTTTACCAGTTAATGATTATTCAATTTCTTGATACTTCTCATATACCGGAAGTGTATGAATACTTACTAATTACATTAATTGATATTGGAAACGAAAATAGCAATGGCAGCTCCGACGGATTTTCTTGGATTTGTAATTATACTGATAGGTTCTTAGTTCTTACTTTCCTTTAGTCGGGGAGTTTCAAAAAAATTATTTAATCCGTTTTTCAATTACAAGTCTGCAAAAGTCGTGGGTGTTTTAAAATTTTTTAATTTTCCACTTGTTTTATAATTTTTCGATTAATATATTAATGTAATTTAAATTATATTATTATTAAAAAATGAAAATTAATCTTCAAACTAGCCATTAGATCCTCTAGCAGCGCAGCGTTTGAAGGCATCATCCCTTCCAAGTCATAAAGAAACGTTTATTGTGGCGACCCCTGCTGTTCAATCACAAGAACAATTATCTACGAACCATTGCCAATGACTCACTAATATTTTATACAAAACTGTATCCAAATCGGTTCAGTCGTTTTTGTAATAATTGAGAACATTCGTTTGCACAGTAAATGTTTTTTACGGCGCCCCCTGGTGATCGATGTTCGTAACAACTATCTAAGAACCATCGCCAATGAATACCAAACATTATACAGAAAACTGCATCTAAATCGGTCAAGCCGTTTTTGAAATAAATGGGAACATTCGTTTACAATATAAATGTATTTTATGGCGCCCCCTGGTGATCGATGTTCGTAACAACTATCTAAGAACCATTGCCGCTGAACACCAAACATTATACAGAAAACCGCATCTAAATCGGTCAAGCCGTTTTTGAAATAAATGGGAACATTGATGTGCACACACAAACAAACACCAACAAACAAACAAACAAACAAACAAACAAAAATATTTTTGCATTATTGGTTTTTGAGAACAATTTAACATACAAACAAACATAACATCTCTTTAATAAAGTAATGTACAAAAGGTCTCTCACCCTAAACGCATATACCCGTACTCCGTTCCGTCGTGGGTAAAAAAGATAATTAGTTAAAAACGGCAATGTGTCATCTCTTGTTCGAAGCTTGCTTCATATGAAATTATGAGCCTTCGAAATTAGTTTGAAACTGTTACGTTTCACAAATAGATGGCGCTAGTCCTGCCTAAGGACCTAATAATACGAATCGAAAATTTCATCGCAGGGGGATAAGGCTCGCATAGCTCAGCGGTCAGAGCACCCAGCCGCGAGAGATGGGAGACGCGGTTTCGAATCCCGCTGCGAGTGAAAAAATTTTGATTCGTATTTAAATTTATAGGAATTATTTCCTAATTGTGTAAAACACTAATCAAAAAGATAATTAGTTAAAGAAATATATTAGTTTTACTTCCAGCACACGATGCTTAGTACCTAATGGCTAATAAGCTTGGCATGTTGCACATTAATGAATCAAGGATACGGTTTCCACACGATGTTTTCACTTTTCGATAAACGAGAGATAAACTTCGAAATGTGAGACTTTTAAAAAAAATGATATTAATCTATTTATAAAATATAATACCTACTCAAATTACCATTACATTATTATGAAATCCGTCACGGCCTCTTTGTCGCTTACAAATGGAGATGAACATAAAGCCAAGTCCCAACTTCCAAAGTCGCATTTCATCAATCGAGGACTAACCATAACGTATATCTCTAGCCTCATTGTGTTATTTCTAATAAACTATCTCCGGGAGATAGCCTCGGACGTTTATGGCCGTTTTTGACATATTTGTGATGGTCCGAAGATCGGGGACCCGTCATGGATTTATAGATTCCGAGCCATTTCTTCCGAGTTGCCAGTCTGGGCGGTCATTCCGTGGAAGCTTTTATTTTTTGTGGTGTTTATGATTTAGTGTTATGTCTGGGCTCGGATTCGCTTTGTGTACTGCTTCACTGTGTTGTGACTTATGATAAGCAGATCGTATAAATCGCGTTGCTCTATTATTGGAGTTCGAGTTTTGGATTGAATCCTTCTTTTCGTGTCGCGGTGTCTAATCTGCGACATTTTTTTTATACTATATAGGCTAGCGCTTGACTGTGATCACACCTGATGGAAAGTGATGATACAGTCTAAGGTGGAACGCGCTTGCCTAGAAGATGCCTATTCACTCTTGATTTGAAGGCACCCGGGTTGTAAGTGGCAGGAAAGACACTGCCTGGGAATGTATTCCAGGCCTTTGCAGTGCGTATCAGGAACGAGGAATCAAACCGCTTCGTACGCGTCTTTGGTACGTCGACTTATGTATGGGTGGAAGGCGGAAGCCTTTACCATGCCTTGCCGTTCTATGGTAGAAAGGTGACGGGGGAACCAAAAAAAAATGTTCCTGAGCACACTCTCCGAAATATATTATTCTATAGAATACCGACAGACAGGCACCTTTACGACATAGTGTTACAAATGATACTTGTCATTCAATTTTGTCAATTAAGATTTGAATATTTTACAAAGCCATGCTAGATTTGTCAGTATCTTCGTTGTAGGTACCTATCTTGATACTTGATTGTAATCTTCCCATGATGACGGTTTCTACAAAGCAATTTACCGGTAGGGTGGCCGCCTGTAGTAGTCACAGGAGAAGCCTGATAAAATTTCTATGGATTTAGTAGTGTCGATTTTTAATGTATTTAAAAGTAAGTAAAGCCTGCCAATATTCACTTGGCAAACTCGACATAGTGGAGTAAAACCCACCTTATTATGAAAATAGACCCGACGTTACTAATAAATAAATAAATAATAGATGATTCGATTAAGATTAAACCTAAAGATTAACCTACAGAAATCTTTATAAACGTAGGACGATAGACATTCCAACTAAATCGTCGATATTACTCATTCGCTCAAAACAAGTGCGAGCAATGAGCATTATTTACCTTGAACGTTAAAGCCCGTCTTATTAACAGCCGGAGCCGCATGCAAATGAAGTCTTACAGTCGCCGCACTTGTCACGTGTCACTCGCGACAGACTTACGATCCCGACATGTTTATTCAAATATTAACGTCCCAGCGTAATATTTTAAATTTATTTCAACGTCTACGGACGCGGCAACTGCTGACCTAGTTGGAAGCCGACTTGTTGGATAGACTATGCCTGAACCTGTGGTCTTAAACTTAGTGTGTTTTCCCACCTTATATGTGATTGGCACAACACATTCTTCTTCTTCCATTGCAATCAACTCCTAAATTAATCCAACATTATAATAAACTTTTTATAAAATATCGACAAAACATAATAACTTTATTATTTTACAGGCATGAAATTAATAATTTTTGTAAACAACATCACATTTATTTAACATCGACTAATGATAACCGATTTTTTCAAGCATTGTGTTTCGACGTTTATTTGTGTCGTTTGTTCCTTGTGCCGACTCACACAACTCAATTAGTTTTATGATTATCAGCACACAACATATTGGCACATCTATAAATGTTTAACGGCGCATCCCGACATGTTTATTCAAATATTAATGCCTCGTCGTAATATTTTAAATTCATACGCCATCTTGGTTTCGAAACCAACCTGCGTGTATTATAGTCACCCCTTAATATTATAAAGGTGAGTTATATTGATTGGTTCGGGATTTAAATGTGTTTTTTGTTTCTATTTAGAATTTTGGTTTATGTTTAAATGTAAGTTATGAATAAGTGTAATAATAATAATATGTTGTTTTCTTCTGCATGATTTGTTTGACCAAAATTCGGCAATATTGCAACGTTGGGCTATTGGTGAGCATATTCGAATGCAGATCACGAGGACGTGGTTTGACTCCCGGTTCAAGATTTCAATAACATTTTCATGTACAAGCCAATAATTTTTGATTATTCTATCGAGAAATTTTGAGAACCAGCATGGAGCTGGAAATTGGCGGTTTTTCACCGCCATGCTTCGGAGATTACGTTAAGCTATCGGCCTTGAACCTCTTCAATCACATCGTGTCATCGCCTAGGACTATGAGTTGCATACACTTAAATGCAGTTCTTCTGCATAGTTGGTAAATCCCTTCGTAGCAAAGTTCATCTTGATTCATAAGCGTTACATCTCACGACATACATCACACCTGCTGTGAGTCTTGATACTTGATTGCATATATCAAACGATCTTGATATTTAACCCGCATTAGTCACTGCGAAGGCGACCACCCGATTGTCGCAATAAATATCTCCGCTACATGACTCGCGACTGTAGCTCTGTTGCGATTAAGAGCTCTAATTGTGATGGGAATGGAGTTACGAATATAAATAGAGTATCTAAAGTAATTCATGTGTGCTTTGTTGCTCTTCATTGAGTCATCTGTACCTGTGGCGTACAGTCGCTGCCTGCGATGTGATAAAATTGGGACACTGGAGGTTCTTTGCGATGAGGCAGACTATAGTGTGGCAGAGAGCGCCTTTTAAGGGCTGTTTTACATTTGGTGTCTTTTATTACATTGTCTGGTGGGCGGCGTCGGCCATGACTAGTTACCACCCTACTAGCAAAGACTCACCGCCAAGCAATTTAGCGTCCCGGCGCGATGCTGTGGAGAAATGATAACATCTTCGGCTGCATCATCACTTATCATCAAGTGAGATCGCAGTCAAGTACTAGCTTGTATAGTGTAACAAAAAACATCATGGCCAGGTCTGCGACTATTTACTACAAGTAAGTACTGTGAACTGGGTGTGAACTGTAACCTCTAGTTTATCCCCTATGTAATCCCTATGTATTTAAGAGATTTCAAAAATTATTTCTTATCAGATGCCGACGTTCTTTGATTCTTAGAATAAAATCTGTTTTAATCGATGAGAAATGTGAACAAATTTCACTTTGTCAATATGCAGATCAACTAAAATAACATGTTTTTGATTTTTAGCTCGTTTTATAATAGGGTAGTCGTGTTTGTTACAATCACCAAAAAAATGCAGTCAATCAAAGATTATTATCTAATCAAGCAGATGCTAACACATAGGTAAAATGCTACGACAAAAAAAAAACAACCGAAGATAAATAGCTCTCGGGGAGTCGTTTGAGAAATATCTAATTTAATTTTATGTCCTTTTATGTTCATTTATGTCCACATCTCCGTACCTGTCCGCGACCGTCATAGATTCCGATGTAGCGGACCAATTTATTGCCCTCTATATCATCCAACTTACGTCGAGACATAATAAGTTTCCACGCTAAGTCAAATTTATTGTTTATCGGCGGGAGGCTGAGAATGACGCTGTCTATCCAGCCCCTTGGATTCCTCTTCGTATTAGGAACTGTACCAGCATCTACTTCCATTTCACTCTTACGTTGTTACTTTATAAAGCGTGCGAGAGAGAAAAGAAGAATTCCAATACCATTCTTATTTGACTGGTTAGTATCCACAACTGCGTGGTGTAGCTTTTAAGACGTAAGGCGTAAGGGTTAGTAAATATCAGCATTATCATATGAAAAATAAGGAATGTGTCCTTTGGGGCTTGTTCAAGTTTAATATCTTACATTACATACTTAGATAATACAATAATTTAATGTTCTTTAAGAATCTTGCAAAAACAATAAAATCTTACTCTGATAACACTTGAAGCATGAGTAATTATTGTTTACCTTCTCCTAATTGTTTATTCTTTGTCCTAGATCATTCGTGGAATACTATACTGCTAAAGATGGCGGCCGATGCGACTACAATTGATGCATGATGATCCGAATTAATTAATGCGCTTAAAGAAGATAATAATTATTGCGTTCTGTTTGATGCATCGCTTTAATTATTAAACCCACTACTTTATTACCTACTTTATTTATTAGTTGGTGCAATTTATCAAGCGATTATGATTGTTGTGCAACGTTGATCAAAATGAAATCATTAAAGCGTAGCTTGGCTCATCTTGAACTTTTTTATACGAACACATAATATTTTGATTATAAAACATTTAGGGTATAAAAAAATTGAAATGCAAGAAATCCCTAGCCAAGGTTTGTATAGCTATTTTCAAATAATGGGTGTTATAATTTACGAGTGAAATATGAGCTCTATTTACGAACACGTTGTTTGAGTACACGTGGTAACTTCCACCTGATGCTGCAATGATGAAATCTGCAGGATACTGAATTACTGAATGAACAATTAGAATTTTAGTTCATTGAAAGTCATTAAAATTATGTGTAATACGTCGGTCATTTTCAACATTGATATTTTTATGGGAAAGATACCTAAGGGAATAAAAGATTAATTCTAAGACAATTTCATGAAACAAATACAGTTTAAACAATTTTAGTAGCAGTGCTTTAGGGGTTGACCCCTCTTGATTTTCTAAACCTGCTACTTACTCATTGTTTTCTGGGCATAGACAGTTTTTTGTTTAAACCAAAAATACTCTGACTAAGGTCAGTTAGGGTAAAAGGAACATACTTTATTTTGAGTCAGATGTTTTGAGCTCCAGGAGAAACAGATAATGTTTTATAGGAATTTTGAAATACTCCATACTTGCCTTTGTTTATTAGCTTTCCGTTTGTTATGAATCAAAACGCTAAATTGAATACTTACGGCAATATCAGGCAAATCGTTTAGGCTGTGCTAACGTTTCTCTTCCCCCACATTTGGGGTAAGAGGAACACTCATCGTATCTCCTAATAATGCTGGTTAATATTTGCTGGTTTTAGTCTATAATATCAAAGACAACATAAAACTCACCGTTATATCCTAGTATTTCTTCCTTGAAATTATCCGTACAACTTAATTTTCAATATTTTAGCGCGAATCAAAGTTATGCGGCCGACTCGTGTTCTTAATTGTACAACTGCCAAACTGTTATAGGTTTTTACTCGGCTGTGGAACGTCGTAGCGACATCTGTTAGCAACCTTTTGATTTTTTTTACTGTGCTCTTTTATCTACTGGGGCACCACAGAGTTAAAAAGCTATAGTTTATGAGTTACGATCTAGTGTTCGTCTTTCCCCTGTGTTCCTCTTACCCTAACTGACCATATAAGTAAAAAAAAATTATGAGCCTATATATTTAATTTATCTGTAAAGCCCTTTCCGTGTCCGATCTCGATTTAGACGGATTAGTGAGATTTCCATTCTTTTCTTTCTTATACCCCGTTCTAATTTGGTATTTCTCAAAGGGTTAAACATAAATACGTCCTTAGCACAACCGTCATTATCACCCTGACAGCTACAAGGCGTTGACTGTGGATTAGCACTAATATATCATTGCACTCGATTTACAGGAGTTTCAACCTTACAGGTATTGTTATAGAGGTGTTGACGGGTGAAAAATATGGCAAGGTGACGCTGTCAGAGGCGTAAAACATCTGTCATTCGCTAACAAATGCGGACAGAAATTGATGCGCGCACGGACAGTGAAAAACGCGGAATCGCGCGTCCGATGAGTATTTTTAGTCTCGCAGCTGTCGCGCTGCGTCGCCGGGTATCCAGCCACCCGTATTTCAGCGGCCACCTTAGAGTGATGGATAAATCATACAGATGCGACCACGTTGTGTACGTGTTTATGCCTACGTGACAGATTATGGAAGCAATAATAATGTCACTCATTTAAGTTTCTTCTTCGCAGTTCATTCCGCATTAATTACAAGTGCAATATTTCAATTCTATAAAGTTTAATATTGGGAAAGATTTGCTAAATTTCTTGCTAAATAGGTTTTACCTATAAGTACTGTAATGATCATGTATGATGCAGCCATGCAGGTAGTAAAATAATAAATTCAGTATGGTAATGGCAGCTGTCGTTTCATTACATGGTGACAGCGGTGGGAATACTGAGTTGATATTTTTTTATATCATCTAAAAAAACCTGTCAAGTGCGAGTCGGACTCGCGCACTGAAGGTTCCGTACTACAACCGGAGGAATAAAACCATAAAAACCACTTTTCTTATCGAACCGCAAAACTAACTTTGTTTTTAGAGGTTTTATTGTAAATATCAAAAAAACTACTTATTAGATCTCGTTCAAACCAATTTTCGGTGGAAGTTTGCATGGTAATGTACATCATATATTTTTTTAGTTTTATCATACTCTTATTTTAGAAGTTACAGGGGGGGACACACATTTTACCACTTTGGAAGTGTCTCTCGCGCAAGCTATTCATTTTAGAAAAAAATGATATTAGAAACCTTAGTATCATTTTTGAAGACCTATCCATAGATACCCCACACATATGAGTTTGATGAAAAAAATTTTTTGAGTTTCAGTTCTAAGTATGGGGCACCCCCAAAATTTATTACTTTTTTTAAAATTTTGTGTAAAAACCTCAATGCGGTTCACAGAATACATCTACTTACCAAGTTTCAATAGTATAGCTCTTATAGTTTCGGAAAAAAGTGGCTGTGACATACGGACGGACAGACATTCGTATTTTAAAAATGCGGAAATTTGTCTTGTGTGCATTCTGTGGCTCTAACAAATCATTACTCTTCAATTAATTTTCTTAAAAAAAAATTGGTTGCCTGTAAAGTCGGTTTACTGACTATAGTTGAACGTGACAACGTCTTTGTCGCTCGTTCCGCGCTCGCGAGGTAACGCCGGTAACGCCGCATGAGCGAGGTAACGACGGATGAGTCATGTTTTTTCGTGCGTGCAACCGGCTCTATCGATTTATAAGACGTTGTCACGTCAAAAATTGGTTGTCTGTAAAGTCGGTTTACTGACGATAGTTGAACGTGACAACGTCTTCTTTGTCGCTCGTTCCGCGCTCGAGAGGTAACGCCGGTAACGCCGCATGATCGAGGTAACGCCGGTAACGCCGGATGAGTCATGTTTTTTCGTGCGTGCAACCGGCTCTATCGAATTATAAGACGTTGTCACGTCAAAAATTGTGGAAAGTATCAAGTTCAATTCCAGAGTGTGCACACTGCACGTGAATATAAAGCGAAGTGAGGGTTGTAAATACTCGGCGGTACCACTCCTTATCGGTCCCGGGTTCTCTTGTGTCGGGAGACAAATTTCTTGTTCGATGCAAATAATGGCATCGGTCGAAGGCACGACAGTTATTAGTCTCCGGACGCTGAAAGTGGACACGCCGTAGATTATTCCTATATTTAATTAGAGCTATAAATGCAACGACAATACTATGTCAAGGCGAGCGTTGGATTGATCGTGATCGTTTTGCGATGAACTTTTGAGAAGCTGATACTGAGTGTAGAGACTGAATTCGCTTGTATTTCAAATTCCTGCTTTATTTAGTAGAAATATTAAAATGTTTTTTTTTTTTAAATTTACAACGTATGTCAAAGTTAGGTAAATATTTCAATGGAACAGCAACACGGGATTTATAACATCTCCCACGCATTTAATGTAACAAAGTGATTTATTTTTGACACACTAAGTGAAGTGACCTACGATAATTGTCTATTTAATTCGCTCGAGCAGGAAAGGACTTACTGCGTAGGTACAATCTATCACATGAATTGTCGCATCTGCGTAATTTTTATTCTATGAGACGATGGGTTGACGCGTGCAATCATCGTGGCAGGTGAGTGTTGGCTGATACATGAACCGACTGAAGTGAACTCAATCAGCAGTGATTATCATCATCTGTTTATCTGGTAACCTTACGTGACGCGTCTGTAGCAAATGGATTGTCGCATCTGTATGATTAGTGGGTAGTTACTCTATGAGGTGATAGGTTGGCGCGAGCTATCGGCGAGGCGGCGCGAGTGTTGGCTGATACATGAGCCGAGTGAAGTGATCTCAATCAGCGGTGATTACCACCGTCTGTATTCACGCCAAAGCACTTCACGTGACACGTAGCGTAGGCATAATTCTCTCAAATGGTCTGTTACATCTGCGTTATGATTAGTTATTGGTAAGGTAAAGGTTGCAAGGCACCCGATCGCGCATATATCTTCGCGTCTCCTTATAAATGCGAAACAAAAGACGCATCCCGTGCCGTACTCCGGCGAGATTTATTAGGACGATATGATCCTGCGACGTGTTTGAGCCGCTTGCCGCAGCCTAAACACAGCAGCAAATCAGCGAGATACGGATCTTTAGAGCTTATTAAGGGCATTAAAACCGAATTAAAAAATGTATCACATATAAACTCTGAAGCAAACTTTTGTTTTACTGTAGAAAGTAGCCCAAGAAACGTCACGAACTACACGCATAATCACTACCAAGATGAAGAGTATTTTATACAAATAGTAAAATTGTGGTGTGGTCATTTCATTCAATTTAGAGTTTTTTTGGGTAAAAACTTCTTCAGGCGTGTTGGACATTTTTATGATGGGAAAAACCATTCAACTCGCGATACTGTTACTGTAACAGACATATCTGTTCGAGTGTTCACTCTTGTTAGTGCTCCCGGATTATGGCGTTTTTATTGATTACTTTGTTTATCTATAGGTAGGTAGGTAGGTCCTTTTGTGATCCAACGAATTTTAGGAAAGTTTATTAAAGTTCATAAGCTGTTTCCCACGACAGTCGCCAACAATTGCTCGCGAACCAAAACAGCTATAGCCATCAGCCACATAGTGAGTGCGCGGTTTTCCCTGAACTGAACATGAGACGCTATCGACGTGATGATACTATTTAGTGTTCTGTGGTGATGATGACGCGTATCGGTAAGCTTACTGCATTCTGCAGGCTGTAGCAGCTTACGGCACGACCGCGAGTCGCAAGTCGCGACCACAAATCGCGCGACAGCCAACAGGTAGCCACAGTGCACGCGCGGTTTCCCCGAAGCCGCACCAAACACGAGACGCTATCGAAACGATTGATATACGATCGGCCCGAGCGATGTTTTAGAATGCACCGTTCCGTTCTAACCTCTGAATATCTAATGGGGTCCGATTTAGAATAATTTATGGGCTACGACGGAGACAAAAACGGAACGTTATGGTGCCCGGGACGGAGACTGTTCGCGAGTCTGCCGATTTCGTAAGTGTTGCCCATTTAGACGTCAATTTATAGTCTGTAATACGCATCAGGACTTGTTAGGCTTCTGTGGAGTAACAGGATCGTTTGAGGTTAACCTTTAACTATCTAATAACACCTTGTTAGAGCCTGTCGGATCGACGTCATCAGCGCTCGCGCAGCATCGGGCGGGCCCCGGCCGGCAACAACCAATCAACGGGCATTCGGCGTCCGACCGGCATCGATGTAACGCGCGCTATACTAAAATTTCTCTTCTTTGTAAAACCCAGTAAATACAAGTGTAAAAATCAGTTTGCCTTTCAATTGGAAACAGTCCCAAATCGAAATATCATCATGGTAAATACAAGTGTAAAAATCAGTTTGCCTTTCAATTGGAAACAGTCCCAAATCGAAATATCATCAGAGCCTATCTTGTTTGAATCGTAAGGCACCAAAGCAGATTTCAAAAGATTAGTCATAATAATTATTCTAAGAGGAGATCTATGACCAGCAATGGAACAAAAAAGGGGTTAAGATAGGGGTAAGAAACACAGATGACAAATAGCAATACATAATTTTGGAAATTCTAAAGTGAAAATTTAATTTTAAGTACCTTCTGCTCTACCATTTATGTTAACATCAAGATGGCTAAGATATTATGCCTCCTAGATCACTTTGTCATGTGTTTGTGTTGCGACAAAGTTGCCCCCAATAGAAAGGATATGAAGGCCAGCATAACTAATAATTAAAAAAAAAAATAACCGTTACGGCACTTCAGGCTGTTGTGGAACACCAGACTGGATGATGATGATAGATGTTCCTCATAAATTTATTATCCTGACGAAGTTAAACGCATATCCTAGCAGCAAGAAAATCTGCATGCAACTTTGTGGTATAAAACTATAAACCATTCAATAAATTATCGCATTAAATGTACCTACATTTGACGAGAAACTTGATCCCTCAATTAATTTGAAAACCAGTCATCCAGCAGATCAATGTTGAAGCCTGCCTAGCGATTGTGTTCAGCTATGACATTCTCGTAACGTTTTCACACACTCAGTGATGTGAAACAAGAAAATGAAAAAAATATTAACACTGAAAAATTAACTTTACATCTATTGGCTTAGAATGTTAAATTAAATGTATTTCATCATAGGAAATACAATGCTCGACTTTGACGCGCAGTAATTTCAATCTCGGAACTGTCGACCAATATGGTGTTTTGAACTACATTCAATTTTACTAATTTTTTATTTTGTATTAAAATTAATTTTTCAGTTTTCGTAAAATATGTTTTGAATTCAATATCGTCTGCTTATGTAAGTAAATATCATCACCCTTTTAAACATACGAAATGTAGCCGAGCCCCCCAGGACATTTTATTTAACTCGACAGAAGTCTCATATGATAGACGATATGCCAGATATGATAATAATGCATCTTGAAGAGATCGCAAAGGTCTTTAGTCCTACGATCTTGCACTATTCATGAGATTAAACATCACGAATCTTCCCAAATGCTGCTCAGCTGATTTAGATTCGGCACTTACCTACCTACTTCACTTTTTGCTCAAAATTGGACCACAGAAATTGTATCGTATCTAAGTCTTAAAAGAAGAATAAACTGTAAGTTGACATGGTTGTTCTCTATCTATCGCTACTTGACTGTCTTCACTTTCTAAATCACCTGAGTGAAGCTTTGATATCGAGTTGGTTTTAGTGAATAGCCCTGCAGTTTATGTGGTAACTTGCTTATTTGAGATACCTAGAACATGTTCTAACTTCTAGTTCTAGGTATCTTTATCGCAGTAATGAGTGACAATTTCAAAACGTTTGCGAAAGTTTCCTCTGAATGCGTAATGTGATTGAATCACCAAACCATTAAACAAGGCGAAACACTAGAAGGAGTGATAGGCTAGTGGTTAAAACTATACTCTTATTATACAAGTGTACCACGTTGAACACCACTGACGACCTCCCTGGCGCAGTGGCGGCGCGCTCGGATTCGAGTGGGAGGTCGCGGGTTCGATTCCCGCCACGGGCCACTTTGGAATTTATAATTTCTAAATTGGCTCAGGTCTGGTCTGGTGGGAGGCTTTAGCCGTGGCTAGTTACCACCCTACCAGCAAAGACGCACCGCCAAGCGATTTAGCGTTCCGGTGCGATGCTTGTAGAAACCGTTGGGGTAAATTTACTTACCCTTCCAAGTTAGTACGATAACATCTTAGCAGCCTAAGATGTTATCATCACTTGCCATCAGGTGAGATCGCAGTCACCTACAGTTGTTAAAAAAAACAAAATCTCTGACTTTTGGCAACAACGTGCGTTGGAGGCAAATACATATAACTATAGTATTGTTATTATCTCGCTGCAGACTCGGTCATAAATCATTCGAGTGTTTCGCTTTTGTTGTTCTGCAGTAATGCATAACTCAACAAAGAACGACTAAAGCGAAACACTCGAATGATTTATGATCGAGTCTGCAGCGAGATAATAACACTACTATAACTTGCCATAGCCAAACTTTTTTTTATTCTGAATATAGACCCACCCAGTAGTTAAAGCTGTGGTTGAAGAAGCAATGACGAAGTGAGTATAAGACGTTGTTATTTATTACGATTTGTGTTTAAATCCGAATAAATGTTTTTAAAATACAGTGAATAGGTACTATGGCAAACTAGAATCTGCGATGAAGCCAGATAATATTATTATACTCGTAGCTAGTACAGGTACAAGGTACCTGTAAAATTGAGTAACTCTCGATCGTATCTTACGTGCTTACCACATAATTCCTGTATTGGACAGGGAAGGCAATCTGCGCAAACTAAAGCGCTCGTCACACTATACGCGGTTTGGCGGCGGTGCGGGCGCGTTCTCGCGGTAAAGTTCGTGTTTAACGTAAACCGCTCTTAAACTTAGGTACGTTTAAGTCAATAAATTTATCAACTTAACATGGATCACTATCTAATAGCTATGAGTACTTCGTGACTATTCATAAGTGCTTGTAAAATGAGTCAAAATGAAAGAAATCATTTAAATCTTTGAATCGTGAATCTTTTAGTTCTAAAAATGCTTGACAAATACGCGCAATCTCATCGCTTCTTTACAGTTTACATGACCGTAATGTAGCGGTAAGGAAGTCATCTACCTAGTACCTTTATTTATTTACTAAATGAACATTAAAGCTATTGGAAAAAGTTACTCCTTTCGCGGCAAAACATGATAGGCTATGAGGTCTTGACTCTAGCACGTTGGTAATAAGTAGCAGCATTGCCTGCTTTGTGACTTGGTTGTATTGCTTGATTAGAGAGGAAAGCGGTGAGCCTCTCATTGTGTTGTAACATAAAGGTTTTTTCTGACCCAACTAACTTACTTATAGAAACAAAAATTAAGTATTTTCTAGCACTTTCTCACAAGCAATTTATTGACAAGAATGCAAGAACGCGCCGCTACCGTCCCGCGGTCAGTGTGTCGACACCGTAACGCGATAGACGGTATCCCACTCACCTGTCAATTACCTACTTAGTTTACAAGCGCGGCGTGTTTATTGAGGGACGGTTCAATGCGTTACAACCGAGTTACAACGGCGGTTTTATACAAAATCATAATGGCCGGTGCGGAAACGACGATTGAGAGCGATCATTAATTACCGCAAGTAGGGTTGTCTCCGAAAATGTCTCAAACTTTTGGGGCCTATAACTGGGCACGGGTCTCCAGCAGAAATGAATTGTAGCTTGCTAAAAAGAGCGACTTTTCTAGCGGTTAACGTCTCACGGTGGCGTCAGTTGCTAGAGAAGGTACGTTTTTTTGACGTGATAACGTTTAATAAATTGATGAACACCAGTAACGCACATGAAAAATAGTAACGTTCCGCGTAACGTTCCACCTGAGCCTGTGCGTGCAAGCGAGAGCGCGGAACAAGCGATAGAGAGGCACGATAGAGAGGCCAATTATGACGTTATCACGTAAATCTATCGTCCGTAAACCGACTTTACAGACAACCAATTTTTTTATTTTTGGAGACCTCCCTGTTAGGTGTGTTTTTTGGTTCTTGGCACAAGATAGTTTGGGATGATGTTATTTCTAAGGTCACGTCAAACAGCAAATGAGAAGCATGCGCGGCCCGAGTGGGATGCGACGTGCCGAGTTGTGTGGCATCATCATACATATAAACTAGTGCATTACAACTGCTTAAATCCCATACAGCCTGCGCCCAACAGGTGTCATAGCAATAAAGTTCTAACGTGTAAGTGAATAAAATTAGTGGCAACCCTAATTAGGCCAAGTATCGCGCGAGTCGCGCAAGGCCCGCGACCGCTCCGCCGCGATGGCGCGATAAATCCTCGTCCCCTCCCCGCGGAGGGGACGAGGATTTATCGCGCCATCGCGTCGTTATTTAGATCGCGCGCGCGACGATAGATGGCTCTGACTTCACGATTATCTGATGCACGATGCGCGCGCGCAGGTTGGCAAGTCTGGGCGTAGTGCTACTGAAAGCTTGGCTTTAGGTTTTGACGTGACAACGTCTTATAAATCGTCACGTTCAACTATCGTCAGTAAACCGAATTTACAGGCAACCAATTTTTTCATAACCTCTAAGCGTGCTATGGGTGACTTAACGACTTCTAAATTAGCTCAAGAATGCTTTGGAGGCTTCAATAATGACTGGTAACTTTCATATTGGCATCACAGATGTACAATTTACATTGATTGTCACAATATCATTCGGTTTAAGGTGCAACACTGATTTTATTTTTGTCCTTCCCTTTCTTACATTGGTTGATTTGACAATCAGCATTGCAGAAAAATTTGCGACGTTTTACCTAATGCCTTAAAAAATTTCCAATCGTGTATCTGCTTCTGAGCGAATTAGATTTAAGACCTAAAATACACGACGTTATTGGAAATTAATTGTCTTTATAATTTTTAACGTTAAAATCGCTTAGACAACTATTTTAACTCATTATTTTTTAGTGCGATATTGTGTTGAGCAGCTAGCGTTGGGTAACTTTCTACTTCGACTCAGTTACACCATCTTTACCATCAGGACAGCTCGACGTCTCCGAAAGTACCTACTAACTAAATTGAATAATAAAAAGACTTCAAACCCTGGTATTGTCCCCGCACCATATTTCTCTAACCAGGCCGCTACTTTCCTGCGCTCGCACATTAGCGGCAGTTAATTAATCAGAACAAACCCTCGGATTGAACACAGCTCACCTACGCGCGCTCCTTAACCGGAGAATCATGTCCTTATGTTTAATTAGAGGACTAATGAATTCCATCTGGGGTGTGCTCGCGGCCTAATTAACGCGGCAGGTATGCGACGACGCGGATGTCGCGCATCGTGTGTGCGGGGCTTAATGATTTATTTATTTTTGCAGTTACATGGTTGAAGAATTGAACGATTACTTTAGTTTATGTAGATACGAAATAGGTAAAAATCGTCTAATTTAAAAATGAACGCCCCTCCGCTACATTGTTCTTTCAACGTGTAAACACGTGGAGGTCCGTTCATTTTTAGATTAGACGATATCTATACCAAAATGCTATTGACCTATAATAATTCGTACTACCCAAACTCTTGGCCTAGAATGCTGAAATTCTGCATTTGATCCCCTTTATGATGTAGAGAAGGAATAAGAAAGGTCTAGTACTCCCACAGGATCACCAGGGCGAAGCCGGGTCGGGTTAAGTAGAAACCCAAAGAACGTTAAAATAAATTCTCGGTTCATATAAAGTGCCAAAAATATACTGAAACTTGAAAGTATCGTAAAAAGTGCATCACCCCTTTTCAGGATCCTATCACACACACACACACAATATGAGATGAACATCTACAAACACACACTCACGCGCGATTAGCATGGGAATGTGTCTATAGTCTGACAGAGGACATAGGATAGTGCACGCCCTTTGTACACGTCTGCAAAATTGAGGTTTGTTGACCTTAAAATGAACTAGACTGATACGAGTATCCCAACAATATAATAACTGAATTCTGACCAAACTTTTTTAATAATAAAAGATGATTGAATGAAGAGTGATGAAAAAAGTATTGATAGGTACTTGCTTTTGCAAATAACTCTGTAAGTAGGTTTATGATTTTTCCTTCTAAATTAAAATGTTTTTCCACTCTAGTATTGAGGTACGTAATATACATCCTACATTATTTTAGCCACTGCATGAGCATCACATGCAAAAACAAAGGTTTATTAAAAATATGATATCATAGGTGTTATTGAAATAAGTAGGTAAGGTAGGCCATAAAAGTAAGGTAGGTAGGACAGAACTGCTTCATTGCTCATTATCATATTTTGGACATGGATAAGTTTTTTTCCTTATATTTAAAAGTTAGTAAAAGTAGAAATGAATTATTAATTATTAATTAAGTATATATTTTTGATACCTTTACTATATCATTTCTTCTACTTCTTTCTGGTAGGCCTAATTTACAGGCACTTATGAAATCGTTATCTATATGGTGATAACTATATGTTTGTCGACTTACAGACAAGGAACTGACTTGGATATTTTAAAAATTGTACAAACGAAAGTTTTTAAATAAAAATAATTCACTCTCGAGTCCCATACTCATCCTCCATCTATAGCGGTATTATACCTATAATATAAAGAGTTGCAAACCGACTTAATAATAAAATGGAAATGCAATGGCTTCAAGTTGGATCCCACTTCTGAATCGCGTCATCCACGGGCCTCGTTGAAGTGGCGAAGTGTCGTAAAGACAACTGCTTCTTACTATACTAGTTACTTGTAGAAGTTACAACTATAGTTGTAGAGTTTGCGATCGTTGAAGGCTTTTGCTAGTAGTTATGTGCGTGTAGCTTTGTGTTCGTTACTGTACGACGTAAATAGAAAAACGCAGAATAGATACATGCGGCGTATTTATCCTTTATTACCCGACTGCAAGAAGGGTTATGTTTTTCGCGCGTATCTTGTATGTATGTAAATTTCTTTATGACCACGTATCTTCCAAACGGCTGCATGGATTTTGACGTTAATGGTATCGTTAGATTCGTCTCATTAACCCAAGTGTTCTTAGATAGGTTTTTGAAAATAAAAAACAAAATGGCGGATTTTGGGCCTAAAATTGTCAGTCATTTTTAAAATAATTTTAACCAAACCTATCGAGTAGGGTATCAAAATGAAGGGAATTACAAGGAGATTACAAAAATATATATAAGTCATATGTTTTGAATTAATTTGGAATTATAAACAGTCGATCAATGCGTTCAAAATGGTAGCATTTGTAGTTTTTGATAGCGTTATTCTTGTATTGACCAAGTGTGTGTCCTACTTTATATTGTGCATTTTTACTTGGTATATCATAGCATAAATCGAAAACATAATTTAATATAATCATTAAAAACAATTATTTTAACATCTGTACTTTCGCTACTCGCCCTAGATGGCGCTAAGTGTACTCTAAGACGCGCTCCACTTTGTCGATCAGGGAGTGATAGTGAACTGCTGCTATTTTATTAGCTCAATTAATTTTTAAGAGATTACCTATGTAAAATGGTGAAGATAAATAAAAGAAAACCCGGCTGAGTTTGTTGTGGGCTTCTTCTCAGTGCAGGGCGCGTTGGAACCCTCGTAAACTTAGTTTTAAGTCGAATAATAGTTATCACCATATCGTTTTATATTAAATAATATAAATGATATTTTTCTTTCATAAGTGCCTGTAAGTTAGGCCTATGTGAAATAAAGCTTTTTTTCTATTTCTATTTGTAATCTCAGTTTTTCCCGAATGATCCGCTTAAAGCGACGTGAGTTAGATACGCCTGAGCCCTAAACGTACACAAACTACACCTATGAAATGTTACAGCTTATATATTTCCGGGATAAAATCCAGGTATGCGTTTGACGACACTGTTTACAACTTTTACTTCTTCCAAGTGACTGACTTACTTGAACCGACATAATATAATATATAACCAAATATACCCACTTTACGTCTTTCACATTGTGTAGATAAAAGTGCTTAGGTTTCGCTCGTAAAGTGTAGCAACTAAAAAGCCTGAAATAAAATAAATAATTAAAAAAATCAAAAAACCCGACTGCAAAAATGTCAACTGAAATGCAATAACTTAAAAGACTGAAACAAGGCGGACAACGAAAACAAAATTATAATAAACTTAAAACGATGCAATTTTTACTTCATTTTAACAAACAACATTATGAGCTGATAGCTTTAGTTAAATTTTCGCATTCAATTTAAAAATAAAGCAGGCGGGACCTATTAATTTTCTTTATAATTTGCAAAAATAGGTCCCGCCTTCTTTATTTTTAAATTGAATGCGAAAATTTAACTAAAGCTATCAGCTCATAATGTTGTTTGTTAAAATGAAGTAAAAATTGCATCGTTTTAAGTTTATTATAATTTTGTTTTCGTTGTCCGCCTTGTTTCAGTCTTTTAAGTTATTGCATTTCAGTTGACATTTTTGCAGTCGGGTTTTTTGATTTTTTTAATTATTTATTTTATTTAGGCTTTTACTTTTGACTGTCAAGTAATTTGTGACAGAGAAGGGTAAAACTGAGTAGATATTAGGTAACTATTCCATCCGCTATGCAATGTTTGTATTTGTTAGGCGGTTACTCTTTAACCTGAAAGGTACTTAGGCTGGGTTGTTTGACTTGACTTTAACCGAAACGTTATAGTTACATATGGCGGCCTGACTCTTATGTCTTTCGAAATAAGGGTCAGACCATCATATTTAACTAAATTTAATGTTTCGGTTAAATTCAAGTCAAGTAACCCAGCCTTCGCCATAAGATCGGGATAAGTTATGATTTCTGGCACAGACCAGTTTAAAACTCTGTAATTTCTATACATGAACTGGCTCAGGTCTGGTCTGGTGGTTAGTAGAATAACATCTTCTGTTGTAGGTATCTTCATTTACCAACAGGTGAGATCAATATACTCTATGGGTGAGATTGTAGTCAAGTACCTACTTATGTGGTTAAAAAGGTAGCAGCTTAAGACCGAAAGCCCTTTTAGTAAACTGATTTCATAACAAGGAGGTTTTATATACAACGTACATATCTGTTTTGTTTCAAGAAGTCTATGTCAACTCTATATTTTTTAAACATTTGTAATGAGGCAGAATCACCCATAAAAAACCTCAGGATACGGGCATCCGAACGATTTAGGTAAACTTTTTCGTACAAACAAACAGCAGCGCCATCTGTCAAAATCCTATAGGTGGCTCCTGAGCGAACTGCAGCGTGGCCTTACTGTTGGTGGCAAAACAAGAATTTTTGGCACCGATAAACTGGCGCCATTTCTTCGCGACGTCTGCCCTATCCAGGGTACATGGCAGAATAAACTTTTCATTCAAGTGTAAGAATAACACTAACTCACTAACACTAATACTGTAGTGAAAAGTCGATCTTTCTTAAGCCGTAAAAATAGTGGCGAATCCACTAAATCATGGCATGCAGTTAATAATTCTTTGAGGAGTGGCAATCGATCTGGTAGTTAGTAGTCGTTGATATGCCAGCACACCGTACTCTTGCTCTAAAACTTTCAAGCTTTTCTATTCCCTATTCCCTAATAGTTAAAGGTTATTACAGTGTGTAGATCTGTGTCTGATGGATTTGAGTTTGACCACTGTACGGTATACTTGTAACGCGTTCAGTAAATCACGTCACAGAGCGATTTGCCGCGAAAATTACCGGCCGCGGAATCCAAAGGAAGCAGTATATGCGTGAGCGATAGATGCATTGCAACCGAGCTATTATCTTTTACATGAGTCACATGTGATTCATTGTAGTGTTTACTCTGTCTAGAAAATCAAACTGTTAAGAAAATACGGTGAATCTGAGGATCTATGAAGAATTCTAAAATACAACATTAGAATGAAAACTGCCTAATTTGAAAAATTGTGTTCACCAATAGATACACCATAGACATTATTTATCATGTTTTGATCATAACACCTTTCTGTAAAGAGGATATTTCATGTATGTTATATGAATTATGATATATACAGCTTATTTGGAAACTTAGGTTCCGACACAGCATCAAAGAATGGGAAAATATGCGCAAGAATAAAGGCATTTCCTCCGAATATTTTCACATTCCTTTCACTGAAAAGATATTTAGAAACCTCCGTAAGCATTAGTCTTCACTCTCCCAGCGTCAATAAGAAGGGAAGCTACTGAGGTGGTTGGTCGTGACCTAGCGGGAGTACGGGGGTATTCCCCGTACTCCCGCTAGTGAATCCCGTATTCCTGCCAGCGTATCTGTCGTGGATACAGAGGATTTCAGTGGGTCCCGTTAAGAATTTTTCAATAAAAAAGTCCAGTCTTAGAGGTTTATTTTACCTGAACAAACATGTTCGAGGGAGTTTTATCTGCGGTCGCCGCTTGTACTGCCGCAGCAGCCTCTTAGCGGATGATTTGTAGCAAGGCCGCGTCGATGGCGATGCAATCTCGCGCACACTACCGCCCGGGCAAGATTACCCGTTTGAGCTGTACCCGGCTAACTGACGCGGTGTTCCGTCATTAAAACCATTAAATGCTTTATAGCAGCTGGACTATAGCACCCTCTCCTTTCCCAAGAGAGAGGCAGAATAATATATCCTTAGCTAAATTCATTTCTTGATGATCCTTTGAATGAATGAATCCTTTGATTTCCATCTCTTCACGAGATATCTTAAAAATTATGTATTAATTATTGATATTATTTAAGAAATTGTATATAATGACATTTTTTTTGAAAAGAGCAAGTGCCGAGTTTCTTGCCAGTTCTTCTCGGTGCAAACCTGCTTTCCGAACCTGGCGGTAGAGTTTTGACTTTTCATAAGAGCCTATTAATTGGGCCTATGTGAAAATAAAGATTTTTCATTTTCATTTTCATTTTTCATTTTCAATGATAGGGAGGGATAGCTTCCGTCTCCTCACAAGATATCATACTGTGAGAAGTTGTATGTGATGACATTAACAAGAGCAAGTGCCGAGTTTCTTGCCAGTTCTTCTTGGTGCAAAACCTACTTTCCCAACTTGGTGGTAGAGGTTTGACTTTTCATTGAAGCTTGTAAGTAGGGCCTAAGTGAAAAAAAGATTTTCATTCCCATTTTTCATTTTCATTCAAAATATTTTGATTATTATCTAGGTCTAACTTACAGGCCTGAAAAGTCAGTAAATAATAATATCTAACTATATTAATTAAAGTACGTTCGCCTAAAAATGCTTATTTGCACAAAAAAATATTTTTTTATTTTGCTCTTAAAAGTGCACTTTTAATACAGTTAATTTTCACACACACACACATTATAGAGGCTGTAAAAAACTTAAATTATCTAAAAATTATTGTCTTTATTTTGCATGATAAGTATAGCAAAGATTGTTGGTTAAAAAATAATACGCATTGCACTTCGGAAAGGTGGAGTCAAATTAAAAACTCTCTCGGTGATATCATTGGCCAAGAGACGGTGGCAAAGAAGCTAAAGTAGCGAACATCGCAAACTTTGCTACTCACTGGCCTTATAAACCTTCCGTGTCCGTCCCAGGACGGTCTTTTCTTGAAATAACGTTGATATTAAGTACAAAGATACTCTCAAAATTGCTTGAAAATATAGAGGTGTGTATGTTAAAAGCGTCTTAATTTTTAAATTACAAGCAAGCTCACTAAGTCATTGTTAAGATACAGAATCTGTGCAGTTTCTGTTAGGTCAATTTTTTATTAGTATCACCTTATACAAATTATCTGTTTACAACTTTTACATCAAAGATAAACTTCCTTGATATCGCAGAGAACTAAAAAAAATAATATACTATTGTCAATCATAGATGCGTTTGGGATCTTAGATTACTCGTGATGAATTACAAAATATTTTATGTTTCCAAACGTAAAATACGTATTCAAAAGTAAATTCAAGCAAATAAGATCTTTCATTTGACCTAACTTCCTACCTATCTTGAGAAAAGTGTATCAACACCCTCCACGGTTTTATAAACCTTCGTTGTTCGTCCCAGGGCGGTTTTCTCTTGAAATCACTGCAAGAATTGCATAACGCTATGTTAGAAAGAGACAGCTGTCGTCGCCGTCACGTGCGAGAGGGACGGCGAGGTTTGCAGTTGTCATAACTTCACTCCACAGACTTATAATAAAGATAAACCGGAAACTGTGTGCTCTGTATTTACGCTGCAGTATTTTTTACGGTGTCTTCTTATACTCGGATTTATTGGGGTTTATTTTATATTTTAATTCTGTTTAGTTACGTGTATCACCGTCATATTTGGGATGAATTTTAGATTTTTTTTCTTTAAACCGTTCGTTGGTCTAAGACTCTAAGCTCTAGTGCTGAGCTGTAGTGGTTACTATATTTGGCTGCGAATTACGAGGGCTTAGATTCAATTCCCGGATTAAACCAAAACAAATAGGGTATTGGAATATGTGTTGGCTGTGTCATCCTTGCCCGGAAAGCACGGTAAACCGACAGATTTGGGTGGCGCAGTCTCATATCAATGAAGACAATCATTATTCTGACGGCGCAGTTAAATCTGACATGCTTTCAGATTTAACCGGGAGGTTCTGGATTCGATTTCCGACACGCGCGAGTTGGTACCTACCGCCAACCAATTTCAAGTGCGATACTGTATAGCAATTGTAAGGTTTAATACCACTTTCACGGTGCATTGCCTACTGAATACCCAGTTCTGAATCTGAATGAAAGTTCCTTGAATTTTCATATTTTTTTTTATTAAATATAATAGTTACTTACCTAATTCTTTTTATTTTTAGGATTGGGCAGTTGCTGAGGAATAATCCTCGTTACTCCATAGCAGGTCAAATGTGACTTGTCATCAATGAGCAACGTTAGACCTACATACTGGATATGTCATCCCTATACGTATTTGAGTTTCAAATGCGATTGCAATCTTAGAGGTAGAAACGATAAAATGACATGGCTACGGATGCAGGCTCCGAACTATTTCAAACACTATAGAATAACAAAGCAGTGTCTTTATAGCATCACTTGAGACAAGCTTCGGACGGAGCGATTCTAAATTTAAAGTTGCTCGCTAGCATTTACATTTTATGATCTTGAAGCTTCTCTAACTCTTATGATAATTTTTCATAATGCTTTTATTACACGAATAAATAGTAACTTCTGTTTAGACCTACCTAGAACGTTCTAATGCAAATCGCTAGGTTATGGTTTTGATTCTCTTTTCAGGCTAAATGTGTATAGGCTTAATGTTTTAAATAGTTATCCAAAGATTTTTTCTTTTGATTAACTAACTCCTCCGAAATGGTATGATCGATTTCAATGACATTGTGTGTGTTTATTCGGTAGGTATGAGAGTAGAACGTACTTAAACTATTTTAAATCGGAGTGAGAAATAATTTGCACGGCAAAACAACGTTGGCTTGGTCAGCTATTCTTATCAATAAAAGAAAATTTTTATTTCACTCATTCACACAGCCCAAACCAAACCTGGACAAGAGCTAATCTTCGCACATATTCAGTTAACTTTATATTGATGACATAAGACAAGGAATAAGGAATAATTTCCCGAAACTCCGTTGAATCATCAAAAAGAAGTAGGGTGAGCTAGTCTACTATTATTTGTAGTTTGTTATGAGAAGTTCATGATATTATTTCGACTTAAAACACAATTTACCTGCTCTGTGAAGAGCCTACAACAGACTTAGCGGGATATTCTTTACCAATAGATTCCAAACCTATCTTACTTAGAGAAGCTCTTACTAAGAATAAATAAAGTTCTTAATACCTTGTGCCTTTCAATGTTTTCCGTTCAACGATACTTCAACTACCTGAACGTTAGCGTGAGGCCTAACATTGAGGGCGCGGTGTTGTGTTAGTGTGTAGCTTTTACAGGAATGTTGATATACTACGAAACACTGTGTTCTAGACTCAGGCTAGTTGGAACACATCAAACGGTTAATCTATAACGGTTTCGAGCTAACAGGTCTAGATAAAAAATATTTATATATATTTCAATCCACGATAACGCGCCCCACTCTGTCAAACTCCATACGAATCGAATTGAACATAAGCGATTTTGACAGAGTGGGCCGCGTCTTCGTGGATTGAAATATATAATATCAATAGTATTTAAATAAATATATCAATAGTAGAGCAGATTTCGTGAGGTAGATATCTTCTAATATGTAAACTTCTCCTATGGACAGTGTTTGTCATTAAACTTCAAAGACTTTTATGAAATTTGTTGTGTACATATCATATTAAAAAAAAAGCAGAAAAAATATTCAGTAGGTAGGTGAGAAATTATTTATATGACAAAACAACGTTTGCCGGGTCAGCTAGTGCGGCAGTAAAATTAAAAGTTATTTGACGATATAAAATTTACTAATTAAGAGATACAATTATACATATATGTATATGCATATATACAATAATTTATAACTAAACGCATTTGGAGCACAAAATCAAGTACTTAATTCGTTGCAAAATAATAGAAAAAAATATTAATTAAGATTTAAACTACTTAATTCGACCCAAAGGCATTAAGATGCAGTTATACAATGCACTGTTTATGACAGAATTATCTAAAAGCGCAATTCATTAGCGACGAGCGATATGAGTTTGCTGTTTCTAATCAGTATAAAGCTCAGTTTTAACGAATTTTATTCACATTTCTGGCTATATCTTCACCACACAGGCATTTGTAATAAGTAATAACATTCTACCAGTATTTCGGACCAGTCCATCACCGTCAAGGCTATTGTGTATTGTGTGCATCAACTATTAAATGATTTCTCTTACCACTTAGTACCTACTATCTTAGAAGAAAGCAATCGGCACTTCAGCGGCAGCGCTATGGCCGCCTATCAGCTTTTCCTGTGTTGTCGTCCCCTCGTAGCCACAAATTCTCACCAAATATATTGCATTGTGCACCAAGTGCATAAACTACAAATCGCTTTCGCTTATAACGTAATCCTATCAGCGCTGTGGCCGCAAATCAGCCTGTCATAACGTGTTTTATTGCGACCCCTGTCGCCACACATTTCAGCATGTATTGTGCATCAAGTGCATAAACTACAAACCGCTTTCGCTTATAACTTGATCGCATCAGAGACGAAGACAATCGGCACGTCAGCGGCAGCGCTGCGGTCGCAGATCAGCCTGTCAGTGTCAAAGCTCGCCGCCGTGTGTCTGTATTGTCGACCCCTCGTAGCCGCAATACGTCTTGTGTTATAAAACGATATGTCTCGCAGTAATCATCAAACATTATAATCACTCCAGCAGGGCTAGACAATGTCACTTAAGCGTTTGGCGTTAACGCTAGTCGCTAGTCGACAAAAATGTATGGACAAAACAAATGACTGTAGAAAAACCACGATAATAATTAACTAAACACGCTGTGTTTGATACTGTCGGCCGTCAATTGTCAAGCGAAGTACGCTAAAGTTATCTACAAGGTTCGCGAGAACGCCAGCGAGCGTTCAAGTTAGCGTAGTTAATTATTCAAACACAGCGTGTTTAGTAATTATTGTCGTGGTTTTTCTACAGTCATTTGTTTTGTCCATACATTTTTGTCGACTAGCGACTAGCGTTAACGCCAAACGCTTAAGTGACATTGTCTAGCCCTGCAGGAAAATTATCTCAAATTTATCGATCTTAAAAACACTTTCTCACAAAAGCTATAATATAATGAATATCGGTCATAATTACCATTTCTGTGGTAACTCGCTTTATTAACTAAGGACTTAGATAATTTACAACTAAATAGGTAGGTAGCTCTTACCTTAAAACGACTAACTACAAAATCGGCTATAATATTCCCAAAAATCTGATCCTCATACCATGCAAACTTCCACTGAAAATTGATTGATTTGAACGAGATCTAGTAGTTAAGTAGTTTTTTTGGTATTAACAATTAACCTCAAAAAACAAAGTTAAGTTTGCGGTTGTGTAAAAAAGTGATTCTTATAAATTACGTGCTCGTTGCCTCACAGATTATTATAATAATTATAAATACTAAATATTAGTCTCATAATCTTCTTCTAATGGAATTACTAAATATAAGCGTAATGGTCGTTTTACAGTACGCTTGCTAACCCTATTCGGAATAAAACAACGGTGGTTTCCGTATCAAGGACCGTGAGAAATCGTCCTAAGAATGTACTCGTAATAATCAAACAAATCATACCCCTACACTCCACGGGTCGACCGTTAATAATAGCACCGCATCGATTACCGCGTGACAAGTTAATCAGTTCGTCAGCGCCGCAGCGGGGCGGCAGTGGATAGTGTAATTAGAACTCTATCCACCTCATTACTACGGATGTTGCTTCGAATTATTGGTACTTGTTCATAAAATTACTTACACATAAAATTAAAGAATTTAATCATACTTACATTTAATCATAATTACATGAACTTATAATATAATATCTGTTCAAGTATAAAGAAACCATAATTATTTCCAAACCTGTAAAAGTGTGACAGTTTTGATAACAGCGACATTTTTTTGAGACTATAATGAACGCTGAAAAGTTATGAGCAACACTACATTAGTTTCAAAATGAGTTATAACTTCAAACTTCAAAACCATAATTTAAGAAAGATTTCCACTACATTAAAATCATAAAATAAAATACCGACAAAATTCAAATCAGCAAAGTTTGTTTTTTGTTTCCAAGTATCAATAACTTGATTACATCCAAAACATTGCTTATGACCGAATAATTATTTAACACGAACACCAGTCTAGTAAGACCATAACTATAATTCAATAGCAATAAAAATCATCTTCCACACGCATCACAACACTAAAAAAAAATAAGAAATAACTAAATTTATATCCATGATCATTCAGCTTCATTATCGATCATCAAACGTGAATACGAATAAATGAAATCACAGCGAGCGACGCCATTTTAGATTTTTTATAGCCACCATAAGACCCCATAACATATTGTATTAATATCTTAAACAAACTTCAAATATAGAAACTTTACTTTAAGTTGAGTTTAAGTACGTCACATTCAACACGTGATTCTGTATAGAGAATCTCCCATAAAAATAGCCATAAAACGAGCCAAGGTGAAATAAACATGTCCGAAATGAAGAGGCGTTCGTTACCATAGTATGAATATAAAACGGTGGTTAAATGACTTCTGCGGGATTATGCGACTCGCGTGGGCGCGGGTCACTTAAATGAAGAAATCTTTTAAGATACACTCACATCGATCAAAACACGCGCATGTCTCTTTGTAAACGCTGCAGTGTCTGTAACGCTTGTGTGTGTATGTAACCTGCAGGGCTAGACAATGTCACTTAAGCGTTTGGCGTTAACGCTAGTCGCTAGTCCACAAAAATGTATGGACAAAACAAATGACTGTAGAAAAACCACGACATTAATTAACTAAACACGCTGTGTTTGAATAATTAACTACGCTAACTTCAACGCTCGCTGGCGTTCTCGCGAACCTTGTAGATAACTTTAGCGTACTTCGCTTGACAATTGACAGCCGACAGTATCAAACACAGCGTGTTTAGTTAATTAATGTCGTGGTTTTTCTACAGTCATTTGTTTTGTCCATACATTTTTGTCGACTAGCGACTAGCGTTAACGCCAAACGCTTAAGTGACATTGTCTAGCCCTGCTGATGGTTACTGTACTCGGACTAGACAAAAATTAAGTAAAACAATTAAGTAGTGACTATGCAGTATATCGTTGGTGTATCATATTAAAAAAAAACGCTTCACTATGCCTTAACGGTAAGAAATGTTAAAATGAACGGAAAGTTAAAATGAATTAATTAATTAGTAGTGGGATATTTTGTGAGAGAGGGGGTGAGAAAACGTGGTAGTGGCAATTTTGAATTACATTCTTGACTTTCTTTCAAATATGAAATTGCCTGTAACAGAGATTACAATATCACAATCTTTCTAATAAACAAAATTCTCGTACCAATTTTTGTTGAAAAACTCCTCCGAAACGGCTCGACCGATTGTCATGAAATTTTCTATGTATGTTTGGTAGGTCTGAGAGTAGGTCATAAGCTATTTTTCATATCGGTAATGGCAAAGAAACGTTTGCCGGATCAGCTAGTAATTTGTACAAATCATACAATTTAAAAAAAGGACTGTAACTCATATACATTATATATGAACCTTAAAAAACTTTCTGAAGAGACTTTCCGAACGTTTGATTATTAATTGGAATAAGAAGATCCAAAGATTCATTTAAGTTAAAAACAAATCAACTTTTACCCGTTGTACGCAACAAGTGTTTATTGAACGCTATTTTGCGAAGGTCTATATAATTTAGAAAACCACAAGCAAAGTGATGATACCTGGCGTACGTATAAAGAAATGACTTTAGTTGCAGAGTTTCATTGTTAAGTATCAAAAATAATGACAAAAGTTTTTGCAGACTCCACATTTTAAGCGTTTGGCACGCTACAGGCAACAGTGGAATGTAAACGTGTCTTAATACCATACAATATACTTATGAAATATAGGCAATAGTGACCCCTGAGATGTAAAACTTTTCTGTTATGTAAATTGTGATAATTCTTCCATAATGAGATTCTTGACTCGAATTCTATTACTACTTACAGAATCGACCAACTTTATGTGAGCTTTATTTACGGACAACAAAGTTTGATTTGGACAAAAGGCGTATAAAACTATGGTTTTTATTACAAATTTAGCTTTATATCTCAATAAACAGTTCCTATTTTTCGTATTACGAGTTTTACTTACTCTAATAAACTATTAAATACTTTTCAGAAAATATTCTATTTTTTTTGTTCTTTTATTTAGTTGCTTGTCGATTTATAGGACTTCTTTGTAATTCGGGAGTTTGGCGATAATTATGTCTGAGATGGTAAGCCTTTAGCTATTGCTTTTAAAAGTCTAGTTTACTTTACTCAGCCAGTGTGGAAAATATCTATAATATCTAGTATTAGAGTGGATATTCTGAGTGGTGCTCACCTCATACTGCTTCTTAATTTTTTGCTTACAGAAAGGTTTTCTTACCTGAAACAAAAAAAAATTGATAACAACAAAACTTTAGCGTTGATCCTTTGACCGCGGGAACATGAAATTTTGTGGAATAAAAAGTTTTATAGATATATCATTTTAATTTATAAACTGTCTCCATTCTAAACAGTCACTGCGGTTAAGAATGTCTATAAATAGCAATAGACATACCTGGACAGGACGGACATCAAGAAATAATTTCGTCTGTTTACCGGTGGCAAAAATGCTTGTTTTGTCACGAACAGTAAGGCGATGCTGTAGTTCGCTTAGCAGTCACCAATATAATTTTGACAGATGGCCCTACTGTTTGCTTGTACATAAAAGGTTTATGTAAATCGTTCGAATGCCCTTATCCTGAGGTTTCTTATCGGTGTTCAGCACAAACAATTTCCAGACATAAAAAACGAACAGTATACACAATCTAGTAAGATCAAAATAGGATAACAATACATGACTATTACATTCACCCGGGCAGTGCCTAAATCTCAAGATACATCACAAACCCTCCGTTTCCGCAGTCAGGCATTCAAATTAAAAATACCCGTTCCTAAAAAAAACACAGAGCAATCTACAGTAACCACGTCCTTCGTCCTGCGTCGTTCATTAGAAATGCCACTTGTATATTTTGAAACATGCAGGTGTCCCCACCCGCCCACTCCTCCCCGTCCTTAGATGAGTGCACATGATTCTTTTTCGCTCCGAAATGAAGCGTCCGCTACGGATGTGGACATTCCCCCTGTTCACCCCCTGAGGGGGTTTAATTAAAGGCCGGCGTAAGGTTTTAGCACGTCTCCACTCCGCTAGTCTTTGATAGTCTTGTCTTCTTGTCTCATTGAATTGAAAGGATTTTTTCACGAATTACAGTGGGAGGAGGGGGAAGGGGGTAGATTAGACCGAGTTAGAGATTGGAAAGGGTTGAAGTACGTCTGATGTTCTGTTTGCTCGGGATCACTTTGGTGTAGTGTAGTACTTGAGAGTTGAGTGTACCTATTAGTTAGTATTAGGTACGATGTTTTTGAAGGGGGTATTGTTTTGACGTAATGTTAACGTTAAATCGGGTTAAGGGTTAATTGAAGGGTTAATCCTGTGGTTTGAAAAAAACCGAAGATCTACCGTACTTACTGTACTGTAGTCTGTACTGAAGATGATATTATTACTCCAATATACTTATTACAAATTTTGTTACTTCGTAAGTTTACTCGTTGCTATTATTGCATTTGGTTGCTATCATTCTTTGCACAATAAACAAAATTATTTAATTTTAAAAAATTAAAATTAAAATTTAATTAATTTCGAAGTTTTTTCTAAGGACTTTTAGTTTCAATCTAACCACTTCAATTTGAGGCGATTTGGGTCTATTTTCCTAAAAAATTCGTGCAAAATTAAACCATTACTGCGTAACGCAGGTTGGGTAATGGTTTAATTTTGCACGAAATATCAATCTCCAGGCTAGGGCCTACCTACTAGCCTGAAGTTTGAAAATAGCCGGTGTTTCATTCCTGTGCCTCAGAGAGCACGTTTAGATGTCGGCCTTGCGCCTCATCTTTCTCCGGTTATATGAGACCCATCGGATCAGACTAAGAAAGGGGAAGTAGAGATTCCACCTGTGTTTCCGCACACAATTATTCTGTGCACTATATGGAATCCTGCACTGATGGCATATCTCGTTATAGATTGCTTACCGTGGCCGGATCGGTCTGGATGACATTATTATTAGGTAATTTGACGACCGAATGGCGTAGCGGTAGCGAACCTGCCTCTGCGTCGGAGGTCGTGGGTTCGATTCCCACTACTGGTAAATGTTTGTGTGATGAGCATTTTCCAGTGTCAGGGTGTTATTCAATATATTATATTTATGTATATTAATATGTATGTATACATCAGTTATCTAGTACCCATAACACAAGCTAAACGCTTACTTTGTGGCTAGAATGCGATATGTGCAATGTCCTGATATTTATTTATTTATTACTAGCTTTTGCCCGCGGCTCCGCCCGCGTTAAATTCGATTTTTTACTAATCCCGAGAAAAAATTGAATTTCCTTTTCAATGACCTTTACACCTACTTTCAGGAAAGATTGTCAAAGTAATCTAGGTACCTATAGCTGTAGCTATAGATTACTGTTGAAAATTAGGGTTTTTTAAATATCCCAAGGGAACTATGGATTTTCCCGGGATAAAAAGTAGCCTATGTTTTTATCCGGGTTATAAGCTATCTTTGTTCTAAATTTCAGCCAAATCGGTTCAGTAGTTGCGGCGTGAATGAGTAACAAACATACACACACACACAAACTTTCGCCTTTATAATATTAGTGTGATGTGAAGTATGATGTTATAATAAAAAAAAATAGTTGCTATGAAAAGTATCATAAGTAAAGACCGGTGCACACTGGCGTCGAAATATAACAATATCGTAAAGTATTACCACACAAGTAAGTAAGTAACAGGCGACAAGACACATTCGTAGGTGGTCGAAGTGAAGTTCTTCATTTTGTTTGCTTTTTCACTCGCTGAATTGTTAATGCGCGGGCTGCAGGGGGAACGCGTCGTTTTGCTATCGAATAGATTATTTCCGACGGCCGCTAATGGGATTCTGTATATTTAATCAAACGGGACCTTGTCTTTTGACGGCCAACGTCTTTTTGTTACGATTTCATTACACGTTTGCCGTCTCCACGTATGCTTGAGCAGTGTGGTGTGATTCCAGATTTCAGGCTGATTCGTGATTTATTGTTTATTCACTGTGGCTCATGAGACTCATGACTTACGTCTACGTAGATTTTGGTTCGATATAGTCCGCAATATCCCTCTATATCAAAAAAAAAATCCATATAAAATATGAGAAATATAGTTTTTTCTTCAATGGAATTATATGCAATGGAGCGTCGTATTATTCCTGTATTTGGCATATTACCTACTTAAATGTCAACTAGGTATACTTAACATATTTCGTCATTGACACCGGCGAGGTAAGTTATTATATTAAGGTAAGTATATAAAAGTTTTAAAAAAATGGTCAAACTAACAGAATATACGAAATTGAAACTCAGCGGGTTTACTTGCTACCTCGTAACATGACTTTATTTTGTAAGTAACAGAAAAACTGATGTACAATTTTGCAACCAATCTCTAGCAGTTGGTAACATTTGACATACCTCAACGAGTTTAACTACACACGTGAAGAAAAAATAATCTTGTTAAAATATCTCAACTCACAAGCATTATTACGTTGTATAATAATAAAAATAACATTGTACTCTCGGCCTTACGTCATACCGCCTCCGCGTAACTGACCTACGGGCGGGGTCAACGGCCTCGACAATCATAACCGCTGAAATTGATACTTCGTGTTACAGCTATTACTGCTGACGTCACGCGCGATTGAATACATAAACAGATGGATAGACAAACTTTATCTGTTAAGTAGAAGAAAGAA
This sequence comes from Coenonympha arcania, assembly GCA_036785405.1. Taxonomy (NCBI): domain Eukaryota; kingdom Metazoa; phylum Arthropoda; class Insecta; order Lepidoptera; family Nymphalidae; genus Coenonympha; species Coenonympha arcania. The sequence continues at coordinate 859,709 of CM072058.1, read as the reverse complement.
ACTAAATTGCACAAAAAATTAAGTATTTCCAGAGGGCGCGTTCGAACCCTCGTTAACTTAGCTAAAAATGTGACAAATATCATAAAAACGCTTAACAGGAGCCTGTACGTTAGGCCTATGTAAAATAAAGATGTTTTGACTTTTTGAATTGCCTAAGTTCCGAACCTGGACCCCCTGTTTCAAAGCAGGAATCTGAACCACTGGGCTATCGACTACTTATTGCGACTATTCTACTATTATCTACACCAATCTCCGATCTACGATTTCGCTTTGTGAAGTCAACATCTCTTCAGGATGTCCCGGTGTCGGGACGAAACGTACGTCGAAGAAAGTGTTGGAAAATTGTGTGTGGTGTTTCATGTGGGCAGTGTTCCTGCACATTGCACCATACAGAATCTTTTTAAGAAGCGGACTATAGCAAAACAAATTAATCTTTCCTACTTATTATGGATTTCCGCAAACTAATGCCTGCGTTTATTCAATACTAGCAGATACCCGCGGCTTCGCCCGCGTAAATTTTAGTTTTCCCTATTCTCACGGGAAGCGTCGATTTTTCCGGAATAAAAAGTAACCTTTGTGTTAATTTAGAGCGAAATCTATCTCCATTTTAACTTTCAGCCTAAAATTTTCAATCGTTGCAGCGTGAATGAGTATTTTTCCCACTGGAATAGTGAAAAACAAATATTCACGCGGCAGAAATAACCATGGATTTTTCCGGGATAAAAAGAAGCCTTAGTATTAATCGATATAATCTATCTCTATTCCAAATCAGTTCAGTAATTACGGCATGAAGGCATATTATCTATCACTATTATCATGAAAACCATAAAATTTTCCGGGATGAAAAGTAGCCTATGTATTAATCCAGGATAAAATCTATCCTGAATTCCGAATTTGAGTCATATCAGTTCAGTACGTGCAGCGTAAAGTAGTAATTTTTGCGTAAGAATATCAATTTTTCAGTTTTCCCGCGAAAACCATGGATTTTTTCGGGATAAAAAGTAGCTTTTTTATTAACCCAGGATATCATCTATCTCCATTCCAAATTTCAACGAAATCGGTCTTGTACTTGCGGCGTGAAGATTTTTTTTCGCGTGAATTTCGGTTTATAACTAATGCCACGGGAACCATGGATTTTCCCGGGATGAAAAGTAGCTTATGTGTTAACCCTAGATGCAGTTTATCTCCATTCCAAATTTGAGCCAAATCGGTTCAGTAGTTGCGGCGTGAAGGAGTATTGAAGCTTGGTAAAATACGAACTTTGGAGCCCCGTTTCACCCCTTTAGGGGGAAATTTTGAAAACTCCTTTCTTAGTGCACCCCTAGATCTCATAAGGAACCTGCGTGCTAAATTTGAAGTCTCTAGACCTAGGGGTTTGGGCTGTGCGTTGATATGTCAGTGAGTGTGTGAGTCAGTATCTTCTTTGATATACTATGAAATTTTCCGGGATGAAAAGTAGCCTATGTATTAATCCAGGATAAAATCTATCTCCTTTCCGAATTTCAGTCATATCCGGTCAGTAAGTGCAGCGTAAAGTAGTATTTTTCGCGCGTGAATATCAATTTTTCAGTTTTCCCGCGAAAACCATGAATTTTTCCGGAATGAAAAGTAGCCTTTTTATTAACCCAGGATATCATCTATCTCCATTCCGAATTTCAGCCAAACCGGTCTTGACTTGCGGCGTGAAGATTTTTTTCTGCGTGAATTTTGGTTTTTAACTAATCCCACGGGAACCATGGATTTTCCCGGGATGAAAAGTAGCTTATGTGTTAATCCAAGATGCAATTTATCGCCATTCCAAATTGGAGCCAAATCGGTTCAGTAGTTGCGGCGTGAAGGAGTATCGAAGCTTGGTAAAATACGAACTTTGGAGCCCCGTTTCACCCCTTAAGGGGGGAATTTTGAAAAATCCTTTCTGAGTGCAACCCTAAACCTCATAATGAATCTGTGTGCCAAATTTGAAGTCTCTAGACCCAGGGGTTTGGGCTGTGCGTTGATATGTCAGTGAGTGCGTGAGTCAGTATCTTCTTTGATATACCATGAAATTTTCCGGGATGAAAAGTAGCCTATGTATCAATCCAGGATAAAATCTATCTCTTTTCCGAATTTCAGTCATATCAGGTCAGTAAGTGCAGCGTAAAGTAGTATTTTTCACGCGTGAATATCAATTTTTCAGTTTTCCCGCAAAAACCATGGATTTTTCCGGGATGAAAAGTAGCCTTTTTATTAACCCAGGATATCATCTATGTCCATTCCAAATTTCAGCTAAATCGGTCTTGTACTTCCGGCGTGAAGATTTTTTTCCGCGTGAATTTCGGTTTTTAACTAATCCCACGGGAACCATGGATTTTCCCGGGATGAAAAGTAGCTTATGTGTTAACCCAAGATGCAATTTATCTCCGTTCCAAATTTGAGCCAAATCGGTTCAGTAGTTGCGGCGTGAAGGAGTATTGAAGCTTGGTAAAATACGAACTTTGGAGCAACGTTTCACCCCTTTAGGGGGGGAATTTTGAAAAATCCTTTCTTAGTGCACCCCTAGACCTCATAAGGAACCTGTGTGCCAAATTTGAAGTCTCTAGACCCAGCGGTTTGGGCTGTGCGTTGATATGTCAGTCAGTCAGTCAGTCAGTGTCTTCTTTTATATATTTAGATCATCTACTCGGTTGGACTACTTGCAAAAGAAGCTATATCAGCGCGTTACTGACCTACGCACAGGTCGATGCCCTTTGACTCAACAACATGACCTTGTATACCCTAACTACCTATTATGCCCACCTACAGTGCTTGTACAATAGACATACGTAGGTATACCCTGGACAGGGCGCACGGCGCGAAAAAATGACGCCAGTTTATCGGTGCCAATAATACCAACAGTAAGACCACGCTGTAGTTCGCTCAACAGCCACCTATAGAATTTTGACAGATGGCGCTACTGTTTGCTTGTACGAAAAAGGTTTACGTAAATCGTTCGGATGACCATATCCTGAGTTTTCTCATCAGTGGCTTGTGCCCACTAACCTGTGGCCAGGCATTGTTCTCGCCAAATGAAAGCAGATGTTAGTAAAGGTTTTTAACGAATTTCGAGTCAACTCGCATCGCACAAACGAATCGAATTCCTTCATACATTTACAGCCAGCGCCATGTATTGATAGCCGCATGTCAGCGATTGTCCATAGATGGCGCTGGCTGTGCTGTACTAACACTACAGGTGCCAAGTGGGGCACGTAGGAACAGCGTTGCCAACCGTACGGTAATTACCGTATTCATACGGTAATTTTATGCCCCGTACGGTACAAATTACTGTATGACAAATGTACGGTAATATCAAGACCCTGGACTAATAATCTACAAAAAGTACGGTAATATGAATCAGCATCTTTTTCCATTATGACTTGCGGGGTATATATTTATTCTGTGGTGAATGAAGGTGAGGTGAGCCGTGAGGTGAGCATACGTGGCGTCTGTCTACGATCTGTGGTCAGTGGCGTATGATCTGCGTTCCCGATGTAAAAAAGGTAAAGTGCATAAAGTGTTGATCTGTGGTAAGATGGTAAACTGGTAAACCTTTGGGTACCTATGTATATGTAGGTATGTTTATAATCTTTGGTAGTAACAGGTGATTGTGATAGGTTCGTGGTCTGTGATTGGCTTCGTTATCTAGGTTCGTGGTCTATGGCTTCTTTCATGTTGTTGTTGTTCGTTTTCTCAGTTCGTTTTGTTGTTTTGTTGTGACTTTTGTTTCAAGTTCAAAAACTTTTGTATCATGCTGAAGATGATTCCGAAGAAGAAATTGTATTTTTCTAGATTGTTGTTTTATTTACCTGTTTAAAATTTGTATCCTAAATCAAACTCAATTACTTCCTCGGCATTAGTTAGTCTTATTTTCACTCATCTTATCAAAATATTGTGCTTAACCAATGGTAGGCCCTAAAAATCACCCTCAACATGTTCGCTCTTTCCTGAATACTGCAAAGAAATGAATTCATTTTATGTTTGTAAAATTTTACTCGAAAAAATTATGTGTACGGTAATTGTACGGTAATTTTAGGGTAAATGTGACGTAATTTTGGCAACAAAGGTTGGCAACACTGCGTAGGAAGGAAATGAGTTTCTTTACGATTATGTGGTTCCGATATGGTAACTTGTCAGTTGTCACCTATTTGTGATACGTCCATGTATAGTTTAAGGTCGTTAATGGGGTAAATAGACTCACTGCAACGTTGGGCTAGTGATTTCTAACCATGTTTGGGCACAGAATACTATAATACCTAGTATGGTTTGGGTTAATATAATATTAACCCAAACGATATCCTGCGTGGCGGAAAATTATATTGATGTTATTCTTATTTGGCCCCGTACAGACACAAAAAGATTTTGACACAGTTAAATAGCATAAAGAACCCAAGAAGGAAAGGAAAAGTTACACATTTTTTAAATGTTAATTTAGAGAAATTATAAATTACAGATTGAAAAGTCAAATAAGTTGAAGTACCTACGGCTTACTTAACCTTGAGCCAATTTTTTTTTTTATTTCGCTGGTTTTGTTTCTCTACATGAGTAACTTCTAAATTGTTTGTTGCAATATAAAAATGTTTATAAATGTTTGTAGAATACCAGAATAGCTAAGAGCATAATGAGATGACTAAAATGTATAAATCAGAAATCAAAATCGGCCTCCATGTAGGTGTAAGGAAACTGCCAGCTTCTCAAGTTGTGGCGCTTTCATCTAAATTATACGTGTAGTTGAAATTAAACTTCCATTTTTAATTTGCCGCATTATCCATTGCCTGCCGGCTCCATCGCGAGAGAATCTTATCGGCATTGAAAACGCCATCTATCGCTTATTAGCAATAATTCCTTAACATAATTACCGGCGGCGCGGGTAATTGCATTCGATGCCGGCACCACCTTAACTGGACACTTGAGTGTTTCTGCTGTAAGGTATAGAATCAAGACAGGATTCAGTTTCGTTGAATCCTCCATCGTATTACTTCATACAAGATGTAAAATTGTCACACTTATCCAATATTCTTTCTTTCTCTGTTTGTTTATTTGTTAGTTATAAGAAGGGCACTTTCTTATAACAATCGAGAACGACATTGACATTCTTATCAATTGTATTTTTTATTCTCTACAAGTTAGTTATACTTGACTGTTATCTATCGCGTTCGAGCGAAGATGGTATCGTACTAACTTGGTTGGGTGTATAGATAGGTACACAACATCGTTTATCGTGCCGAAACGCTAAATCGTTTAGCGGTGTGTCTTTGCCGGTAGGATCTTCACTGATCTTGGTTGAAGTCTTCCACCAGACCAGACCTGAGACCTTATACCTCAGAAATTATACCAAAAGGTCGCGATTTTGGTTTCCGCTACGGGAATTAAAATCCGAGATCGCGCCACTGAGCTGTCGGTCGTTCGTATATTTCTCCCATTTTCCTTATATTATTATATCAAATATCACAAAAAATCATTGTTACGTGTTTTTGAGAAAATTCCTTATACTTTAATAGTGATTTTCTCAGAAGTATAATAATTATACCACTACCTAACATTATTTAAAAGCAAAAGTTTATGTTAATTTGTTACGTGTAAGTTACTACTGAAAATCCGATTTTATAAAAATTTTGATATTAAAGATTTATTAACGTTACATAATAATTAAAAAAAAATAAGCTTAAATTAAAAATTAAAACTAGGTATAAAATTAAACTATATCTAAATTAAAAACTACATACTTATCTAAAATAAAAACTACAAATTAAACTAAAATGTTAAAACAAATTAATCTAGTAGACCGCTGTCAGAGGGAATTGTTCCCAAAATGCTAGCCCCATTGCCTCGTTGTATCGCGATACTAATTCGCTGGGCAAAGTAGAGGCCAGCATTTTGGTCACGCGTTGCATCGACCAGGCGTAAAGAAATTTCTTTAAAAACTTTCTTTGCTCCCGGTCCCCACGGTCCCATAGTTTCGACCCCAATAGGCTCAAATATGTACCCACTGTCTAGGGATACATATTTGCGCCTTTTGAGGTTTTCAGCGGATTCAGCCGCTGCACCAGCCCTAACTTTGGTTCCAGGAAGATGGGACGGTGCAAGTGTGTCGACACAAGTCGCATCCCACACTAAAGGCCTTCCCATCTTCCAAGGAATCAGGGTCATTCCGTCCGGTCTCTTACCATCGCTACGCACTAGACCGCTCAGTTCAAGAACGGCCGCACAGTTAGCGGTGGTAAGGGCACGGCGGATGATATCGTTAAGGCTGGCGTGTCGGGGAATCCTACCTGCGCTCCTCGCACAGGAAAGACCGTGGTGACCGAGCTGGTCGACGACAACACCACAGTGACAGCGGTGTATAAATGATTGATAGAAACAATTTTCAAATATAAATAAACTGTATCCTTTCTGGTTTTCAAAGTTGTTTTCTGCGTTCATAAAGGTGCCTGTTGTTACTGTAGTAGTGTTATTATCTCGCTGCAGAGTCGGTCATAAATCATTCGAGTGTTTCGCTTTTGTTGGTCTGCAGTAATGCACAACTCAACAAAGAACAACAAAAGCGAAACACTCGAATGATTTATGACCGAGTCTGCAGCGAGATAATAACACTACTATAGTATTTTATACATCAAACGCATCCATTTCAAGGGCGCGATGTACTATCCGCGCAATAAGCGGTGGATAATGGAATCGCGCATGATTGCGGCGCGCCAGATTTACGACCGCTGCTCGGTAGGCGGGGTGCGCGTACGCAGCGATACCAGCGCAACACAGCAGTGTGCTGCTATTATCTTGGCGTGGAAAGGACGGGACACAATGGGATAGAGATTAAAAAAAAAATTGGTTGTCTGTAAAGTCGGTTTACGGACGATAGATTTATGTGATAACGTAATTATAATCATTATGATAATCATAATCGTAATCGTAATCGTAATCATAATCATAATCATAGTCAAAATCATAATCATTATTTTATGTAATTTTTATCGTGCCTCTCTATCGCTTGTTGCGCGCTCTCGCTTGCACGCACAGGCTCAGGTGGAACGTTACGCGGAACGGTACTAGTTTTCATGAGTGCTGCTGGTGTTCATCAATTTATTAAACGTTATCACGTCAAAAATACGACAAACATTTTATTATTAACAGTTTGCTGAGCCGCTCCGATAGGTTTAGGTGTGTTACCGAAACCCATCAGAGCGGACTTAGGAAACTCGTTATAATACTAGCAGAATATAGTCCAATCAATAAAGGAGTTGTAGAATGCATGAGAGGGGACCTAAGTGATTTCTTCTGAAACTTGTTCAGGGTACTTAGGAAGTTAACATGCTAAAAGTCCTGACGTCTCGGAGGTGAGCCGGAGTGGGGAGGGGGGGTAAAAGGTACCACTTTTGGGTTTTTCACTAATATCTCAGAAACGGTGCGTCATAGAAAAAAAAAATCTTCTAATAAATTAAAGCTCATAAAATTATCTAAAACTTTGGTCTTATTCAATTTTGCCGTATTCCAAACCGTTTCCGAGCCACACGCTCCGGAAAAGTTAATACTACAAAAAAAACCTTATCATATAATAATCCGGTCAAGTTAGACATAAAAATAGTGGTCAAATAACAATAATTCCGACAGAGCCAAATCTTCGTAGAGACCTTAGGTTTACCACAAGGAATAAAGTGTCAAAAGTCACCATCAATCCTATGTGTGCAACAAAAGTTATTCGGGGTCAAATATCAAAATTTGAGGCTTTTTGGATTTTTCTCGAAAACGGTAAGTTTTCTCAAAAATAAATTCAGGCCAAGGTTGTAGATCTTAAAATTATCTACAAAAATGGTCCTAATGATTTTTTCCTAAGAGTTAACATTCCTGAGATATCGTGATTCTAAGAGTCACATTATACATGATATGCACATATATATACATAATCAGGCAATTACAATTGTAGTTGCTGAATATATTGATTTCTTAGTAGTGACTACTTACTGCAAGGACTCCAATGGATAAAATAGTTTATTTTCTATAACTTCCTAACATTAACCGTTTACGCAGTGTACGCAACGGAAACTCTCAATATGGAACATATTTTCCCATTTTTGCAACATTTTTCATTGATGCTCCTATTGTGTTGGTCGTAGCGTGATGTTATATAGCCCATAGCCTTCCTCGATAAATAGACTATCCAACACAAGAATAATTTTTCAATCAGGACCCGATATTTCTAAAAAACAAACACGTTGATCCCCTCCTTCGTTTCAGCGTAATGGCGATTGCCATAATTCTGTTGCGTACGCTGCGTAAACGGCTAAAGTCTCGCAAAACCATGTATTGCGGAGTTGATCTCCTTTAATAGTTCTAAAAAATAATCCACAACAGCAAATACCTATCTCTAAGTTTGACTCGCTATAATTTTTTTTTTATGGCAATCGCCATTTCGCTGAAACGAAGGAGCGAATCAACGTGTTTGTTTTTAAGAAATTACGGGTCCTGATCGAAAAAATATTCTTGTGTTGGATAGTCCATTTATCGAGGAAGGCTATGGGCTACATAATATCACGCTACGACCAATACAACAGCAGCATCATTGAAAAATGTTGCAAAAATGGGAAAATTTGTTCCATATTGAGAGTTTCCGTTGCCTACACTGCATAAACGGTTAATGTTAGGAAGTTATAGAAAATAAACTATATTATCCATTGGAGTCCTTGCAGTAAGTAGTAACTACTAAGAAATCAATATCTTCAGCAACTACAATTGTAATTGCCTGATTATGTATATATATATGTGCATATCATGTATAATGTGACTCTTAGAATCGCGATATCTCAGGAATTTTAACTCTTAAGAAAAAAATCATAAGAACCATTTTTGTAGATAATTTTAAGATCTACAACTTTGGCCTGAATTTATTTTTGAGAAAACTTACCGTTTTCGAGAAAAATCCAAAAAACCTCAAATTTTGATATTTGACCCCGAATAACTTTTGTTGCACACATAGGATTGATGGGGACTTTTGGACACTTTATTCCTTGTGGTAAACCTAAGGTCTCTTCGAAGATTTGGCTCTGTTGGAATTATTGTTATTTGACCACTATTTTTATGTCTAACTTGACCGGATTATTATATGATAAGGTTTTTTTTGTAGTATTAACTTTTCCGGAGCGTGTGGCTCGGAAACGGTTAGGAATACGGCAAAATTGAATAAGATCAAAGTTTTAGATAATTTTATGAGCTTTAATTTATTAGAAGATTTTTTTTTCTATGACGCACCGTTTCTGAGATATTAGTGAAAAACCCAAAAGTGGTACCTTTTCCCCCCCCTCCCCACTCCGGCTCACCTCCGAGACGTCAGGACTTTTAGTATGTTAACTTCCTAAGTACCCTGAACAAGTTTCAGAAGAAATTGCTTAGGTCCCCTCTCATGCACTCTACACCCCCTTTTAGGTTATTCATTGACTGGACTAATACTCGCAGTGTCAGATATTTTGCATTGAAGCAGATATATGTATTTTACCCTTTTGTTACTACTTTATTTTAAACTAAGGGCCGATTTTTCAATTGCCAGATAAACGTTAACTAAGGAAAAAATATGACGTTTTGAGAGATTTTGCATATGTTTCAAATGTATTCCTCAGATAGTTTATCTGGTGATTGAAATATCAGCCCTAAGATAAAAGAAATATACCTACCATAGGTATAGTCACGGAATGAAAAGTTTCGTCACGTTAATGTCGGTTTTCGCTCGCACTAATACTGCAAGAGTTCATTATGCTAACATACCAGTGCCATCAACCAGTGCAATCGAATCACTTTTAAAATCGACGAACCTTTTCATTCCGTGACAGTACATTGAAAAAATAATTCTACTACGCCAAGGAAATATGAAGTTGCACGCATTTTCTGGAGTTGGAGTTACTATTTTGCAAAACCATGACATCATATTCTTCTAAGGCTATCTGTGCCCAATCGGAAACATTACTTGTAACTATTTTCTTCCTTGAACTCTCGATGTGCCGCTATCCTGGGTTGCGTGGAATCGGTACACCGCAGCGCGTCCTATCGGTAATTATTGCTCACCTACCGATTACCTCTGCAGCGAGTTACCTCTACCGTTCATTATTGTACATCATTCCACATATTTATCAATTACTTTCCTTCACAAATTCATCACCATTGCGTTAACGGCGTACAAGCCATATTTAAGCGATTTTAAATGAAGTTTTATTTAAAAACTATAAAAAAAATTACTCTAAAATTTAAACGTCATGTATTTTGGGTCTTTAATCTAAAATCGCTAAGAAGCAGAAATACAATTGGATAACATTTTCTCAATAGAAAGTTCTCCCAAAAGTTGCTCCAAAATCTCAGTTTTTCTAGTTTTTATCGAAAACTACAATGGTTATAATTGTAATTTTTGTTTTAATGTGTCGGTAATAATAATATCCAAAAACGCTTAGAAGCAGATTTTTGATAACTGGCTTAGTTTTTGAGTAATTAGGTAAAAGTTCGTTTTTCTATTATATTTTTCCGCGACGCTGCATTTTGCACCTACCAACGTATCCATGAGAGTGAGAAAGACAAAAATAAATTCAATTAATCCCCTTAAAGGGGCGACGAGATTACTGGGCAAAATGAAACCTAAGAACTGCAGACGTCTCAGGTTGATGTATACTAACGCAACGCAAAATTCCTGGACATCCTACTGCATCTGTTATAGGCATGCGTATCACTTAATATTAGTAAACACCTTGCTCGTTAAACACTTTGCATCATTCTTTTTCATAGACATAAAATAAAAAAATCACAAAAATTCTTCCTTTTCTGCATTGGTTAAAAGTGGTAAAGACAATACCATTGATGATTTCAAAAGGTTAGATAAAAAATACGTGGAGACGCTCTAACAGAAAGTCGAATGGGTTCGAGCTTTTGTTGATCGATTCCGATTGAAAGCAAACAAAAGATTTTATCGCTGTAAAAGCCGTAATCTCGAAAATAAAAGCTGTCATTGCGAAGTAAACGTTTGATTTGAAACGGCCGCGGCTCCAGCGAGAGTAATCTAAAGCCGATCGGCATTTCATTAGCGGCGATGCTGATTGCCGCTCAGCATTCTGGCTAAGAGACCATTGTCTTCGACACTTGAACAGTGACTTTTTGTGTCTTGATGCGAAAATGAAACTCTGATCAACGATCTTTTGTATTTTGCGAGTACAACTAGATTTTGTGCGGAGCTTCTTACGCGTGAATTTTTATCTTTCCCAAATTCCGAGGAAATTTCTCGTGCCCTTTCCCAACCTCATGCAATATAAGAACTCTACATACCGCCACCAGAAGTAGTTTGTCATCGGGAAGAAAGGGCAAAAATATTTGCTCTTTAATAATCCTGATGAAGTACTTTTCGTTCCGACATCAACGCATCACCAGGAGACGTTGCCTTAGTAAAGTGCAACTCATATTAATAAAGTAACAAATGCCCTGAAATACTTATTGGACTTCTTCAAATTCAGCCTTTGGAGATTAACGTGAGTTACCTGTCTAAAGAAAAAGATTCGATACATGGTAGATGTTAGGCGACCTTCATAGCTCATAGAAGTGCAATTTTTTTTTAGTCCAGTACGGATCGGTAAGTACACTATAATGTATGGGTAGGTAAAATGCTAGCCACTGTCAGAACGTGGATCAATAAAAGGGTCAATAACTGCCCAGTTTGTTTATCGCTTGTAAACAAAACATAAAAACACAACAACAAAAATACAGAAAAAGGTTTACTCGAGCAAAATTAATTATTATTTTAATTTACAACTCAAGGAATGTCCTTTACAAGTGCAAAACATAGCAAATTGAAATATACGGCTCGCGTCCAACTTAACATCAAGTTTATTGCAGAAAAACTGTCACATTGCGCCGGCGCCGCGTGGGCGGGAGTGCATAAACATGCTGCTGTCTCCTTCACGCGCATAACTTAAGCGTATTTCCCTCCCTTTCATGCACACAATGTAAATGATGAGGGCTTATTTATTATCGTTTTCCAACTACTGAGAAATGTGACGCGTCTCCATTGGACGGACGGCAATAAGTTTTTATTGCTGAGGACTTCGTTGGCGCATTGGCTGAATGGAAATAGTCGGATGCGTGACTGAATGTTGTGTTGTGTAAAAACATACGACCTAAATCCTCGTAGGATTCACAGGGGATTCTTCGCTTGTTAGGGGATTTGTTCATGGTGTTTTGTTGCTTGTTTGTTCGCTTGTCGCAGTGTCTTGTTGGATGCAGAATAACTTGGGATCTTAGTACAATTTTATTGGGATATCTAGTCGTCTTTTCTTTTTTTCTTTTAAAGGTGACAACTGACAGCCAAGTTTAGAAGTCTCCCTCGCAAACAAGGATTTGGAGTTCGAATCCCGGCTTTCTACACATACCATCGTTTCTTTTGTTAACCACTACAAGTAAGTACCTACTTTACAGCGATAATATCATCTGATGGCAAGTGACGAAGCAGCTGAGGACGTTATCGTACTAACTAAGAAGTAGTATAAAGCATCGCACCGGAACGCTTTGTCGCTTGGCGGTAGGTTGGTAACTAGAAACGGCCGAAGCCTCCGAGCAGAGCAGACCCGAGCTATAATAATTATATGTTATACGACACACGTGTTTAATATAAAAAATTAAACACGTGTGTCGCACCTATCGCACGTAAGGAGGACGAGAAAAAACCTGGATAGAGTTCTTAATTTAACGTCTATAATATTTTAACCAGAGTTTAATCAAAAGGTTCAGTTTATGTCACTGTGCATTTTTTGGCCTACGGCACACCGATGCATAGATTAAAATTTCGAGTCATACTAAATAAAGTTCTCATTCAAATATCTATCACGAGAGATCTACGTAAGGTACCTGCTTGTAGAATACATACTACATTGTACTAAACACACGGCGTTGCGTGAAGGCACTGTCCGTACAATTTATTATGCCATTATACGTCATGTAGTCGAGTCGTCCAGAGGCGTCCAGGCCAGTAAGACCGTTAGTATCCAGATAGAAAGACGTTAGCTGTAGAAAGTCTTGAGTTATAAACGGCAATGGGATTGAAGATAAAGCAGCCTTCTAGTTCTGGTCATATCTTTTACAAATTCTCCTTTAATAAATAGGCGCCTATGCTCTCTTTTTGGATTCGAGTGGGAAGTCCTAGGTTTGATTTTGGCCGCGGGTTCCACGAGAGCCTACCGCAGAGCACGAATTTCTAATTTGGCTCAGGTCTGTTAATATGGGAGGCATCGGCCATGGCTAGTTACCACGCTGCCAGCAAAGAGCCAAGAGGCACTGCAGAGGATTCATGCGGCTGCATCATTACTTACTTCTCATCAGGTGAGATTGTAGTCAAGTTCTTTGTAGGGGATAAAGACTATCCAATCAGTTACGACCAATGGCAACGCGCGTACGACGATGTCAACCACCGACAAAAGACTTGATTTTACTTACTGAGACGATCGCTAACCGCCATACACGGTCCAAATCAAAAGACGAAAGAATGAATATGTGATGGCTACCTTTAGTTTCCTAAAACGCACAGAACTATGAAATTTCGGGATTAAAATTTACCTTCTCATGAAAATCAAAGGTAGGAACTACTAGGCGATTACTGCAATGCCCGAATTGCTAAATTACTAAACCAAAAATCATGTAAGCAAACATAAAAAGTCATAGTTATCGTTCAAGAGACAAAAACACATCAAAAGCGCAACAAGTAACTCCACAGGTGTCCTCCCCCTCCCTTACCCCCTCTTCCATTAACCCTCCCGGTAATCACACAAGACACGGCTGCCGAGATTGATCTATTTGGAATTGGCTTGAAGAATCGCGAGGTCGGCCGGGTCCCGAACAGATTTGTCTAGCTGACAAAAAGAGGGCGAGCGACGACAAAAACTGACTGACAGACTGAACAGGGGAAATGACTTATTGGAGGAAAACTTACTTTAACAAATAATTTCTTCTTTCAAAATTACGAAAGAATGTATAGGTTTTTAGACCTCAAAACAGTTTATTTTTTATTGGTATACACTGTAAAACTGAAAATGTATGTCACTGTGTAGCAGAAAATGTATGTCTAGTTCTTATTCGGATTTGAACCTGAGTTATTTTAAGTACCATAACCACAGAAATCTATAATATTTCTGTGACCATAACTGAAAGGTTTATCAATTAAAACACAAGCAATATTTATTTTTGTTTAATTTCTTACCTTTGCACGGTAATGAGATGGAAGCAGATGAATTACTTTTAATTGGAGATCGAAAAATAATATTTGTATACCCAATAACATGTTTTGATGATGCTACAGTATCCGGTCGAAATGGCGTAGAATGGAATAAGTTTTTTGAAAATATTATCTACCTCTTTTGGTACGTAAGTACCTACCATAAAGGTGTACAATATAGGTATACCATACAAATCTGTCCGGTTTTGAGATGTCTATTGTTTAATCTGTGTTATGTTTATTTAATCTGTGGTGTGACTCTGTGTGTAAGGTATTACGGTATAAAAACCTAGACTGACTGAATTTGAAAATCGAATTTGGGACTGCTCGCACCTGTGTCTCAGAGAGGTCGCGAAACTGCGATTACAATACTTTACGACGACGGTTAGTGAGTTATGACGGAACGTAACTACGAACACACAGTCTCTGCTCTATCACGACCGGATAAGTCATAGTTTGACGCGTGACATTCTCCCACCGTGATCTACGTAGTCTATGGGCCGGCTCGCACCTGTCTCCGTGGGAAAGGTCACTGGGCTTGAATGCAGGTCTGAATGAATGATGACAAAGCGTTGGGTGATTTTCTTGGATTAATTTTGAAAGAGAACAAACAAGAGTTTGTTTTCGAAAACTTAAAAAAAAAAATTGGTGAAGTAAATACTAGGTTGGTATTTTTAGAGTTCTGTACTTCACTGTCCGTCCGTCAGTCTGTCACCAGACTGTATCTCTTAAAGCGTGATAATAATTGAAACTTGAAATAACTTACGTCGTTCGTACACTTGTAATTCGTCACACTTGAAATTTTCACAGTTCCTGTTGACGCTATAACATTCAATTACTACTAAAAAAAAGAATTACATAAATCCCCATACAACGAATGTGAATTTTACTCGTTTTGAACTTGATGGGCAGTGGTGTTTTGATTGGAATTAATTTTGACAGTAAGTACGGAACATTCAATGCGCGAGCCCGACTCGCACTTGACCAATTATTATTTCAAAATGACGTTCACAGTTCACTAAACTACCGCTAATGTATGAAATACCCTCCTAATACCTATTTGTTCCCAGCCAAGTAACAATCTTCCTTCAAGATTAGACATTTTCTAGGCAAGCGCGCTCCAACCTAGTTTTCCGTCCTAACTCCTAGTATTATTGTCGTCAAGCGCAAGCCTATCTACAAAAAAAAACCTATTTGTGTTTACATGAACGAAACTGAAAGCTAAAGCCCAAGGTACAACAATCACAGACCTATTCTATACAAACAAAACTCGTATTCTGTAGTGCCCCGTGGTATCAGCGAGAGCGACACGACTAACAAGCGGGTTCGTGACCGGTCGCGGCTTCGATGCTCGACTGGACAGGTGCACTGGACGCCTGCGCAGTGCCGACACTGTGTACCCACTGTGTAGCTGTGGCGTGTCCCATTGTTTTACTATTGGACTACAGAGTACCTACTGCCTTCTCTGAAGTGTATTCGTATTTCGTAGAATGCTCCACTAGCGATTCGAACGATTTTTAAGGGTTCCGTTATTCCGTACCTATTTCAAAAAAAAGGCAATACTAATTTGTAATTAAATAAAAATCTTTACGTCTGTCTGTCCTTTGTAATATAGGTATAAAAGCACTTTTCCGATAGGATATTAATTTAAAAATGTTGAAGTTCGATAATAATTAACGTATGTTTTACTATACAAATTAGTAGGTACTGCTATCTCACCTGATGGTAAATGATACAACGAAAAAACTTATAACTCTTTTAAGTTCCAAAGAGTAAATAAGCTCCAATTTGTGATACTATTATCACACCGTAACGCAAAATCACTCAGCGGTGGATATATTTTGTCAGTAGATTGGTCAGTCGCCGTCAAAACGATCAAACCCTTCGCCAGACCAGACCCTAACAAAACATGAAAGAGTACCATTATAAATGACCTCTTTCTGCCGTTTGTTTGCAAGTCTAACTATACTTAATATAAAAGCTAACGAGGGTTTTCACCCGTTACCTAAAATGTCTCCCATATCTCTGTTTTATCAGTTCAGTGAGCTGATGCTGTCTCGTTCAGTTTGTTAGTTAGCAACTCTCACTGGGTTGTTACCTAGAAAACGGAGGCAAAAAGTTAGCAACTAGCACGGTATATTGATACGAAATCATACCAACATAGGTTGGTAACTTGTGCGAAAAAATGCATAAACAGAATTTTTGCCTCCGTTTTCTTAGTTGATAACCCAATGACAGTTACTTTCTAAGAAACTTAACGATACAGATTCAGCCCACAGAGGAGACGTAACAAAAATAACCAAAGACTGTGTCATAGTTGGGCGCAGCTGATATAATAAGTGAGTGGTTGTCAGCAGCAGTGATCAAGTTATGCGACATTAGCGCGGCGGTGAAGCCTCTCGCAGGTAGTTCACCCAGTATATGAGTGTAACGCGCTGCGACCAGACCGTACACACACTCGACCAAGGCACGAGCGGCGGCGGGTTTGGTATAAGACCTCCGTGGATTCGAGTGGGAGTCGCGGGTTCAATTCCTGCCACAGGTCAGTTAAGAATTTTATAATTTCTAAATTGACTCAGGTCTGGTCTGGTGGGAGTAGTACCTACCAGCAAAGACGCATCGCCAAGTGATTTAGCGTTCCGGCGCGATGCTGGGTAGAATAGGGATAACTCTCGTTACCCCTTCTAAGTAAGTATGATATTAACATCTTCAACTGCATTGCATCAAAGACGCAACGCCAAGTGATTGAGCGTTCCGGCGCGATGCTGGGTAGAATGGGGATGACTCTCGTTACCCCTTCTAAGTAAGTGCCATAACATCGTCGGCTGCATTGTCTCTTACCATCAGAGGAGTGGCAGTCAAGAACTAACTTGTAGAGTGAAATAAAAACAGTAGGTTATGCTGATTTGTAATTAAACAATATATCCCACAGTATTCAGGAATCATGGATTTTTTGAGATAAATAGATTTTATCATCCTGTACGAAAGATGATAATTAACGTTTCCATTTTAAATAGGCCAAGTTGCTTCAGTAGTGGCGGGTGAAGGAGTTACAAACATATTATATTTACGCAAATACACATAGATAAATACACACAGGTTTCGGTTTGATAATATTATTTTGTTCCTTACAGTATCTCACACATTTTCTAACAAGAAATCCCTAGGTACTTAGATTTCGCACCAACACCGTAGCGTCTCGAGAGAACTGTATTTAAAATGTTCATTACAAAATTAGCTGATTTTTGGTCATTGATTTAAGTCGAAAATCATGTTCTGTGTTTATCAAAGACTTCGTCAAGCTAAAACCTGGCTCAAACATTAAAAAATCTGTAACCTATTCACGAGGTGTCAACAGTGACCGCTTATAATTTAAACCGGATCCGTGCTCGATCGCTGATAAATTCTATCAATAACAGAGGCGAGAGCCGTCGGGCGCCTTCAATAGTGTTTACCCCCTCGAGTGTGAAATAAGACGTTTAGTTAAACTTGACTCGCGCTGCTCTGTCGCCGCGCATTATGCTTGCACCTCACCTCAATTACTGACGCTCGTTTGCCTACTTTCTGTATCACTGCAACGTTTTTCATACAATTTTTATTTAAAACTGACTCTATTTTGCTTCACCGGCACGCCATTTATTTATCAAACATACCTAGCGCTTAGTTTAACTCCTCAAGTGTGAAATTAGACGTTTAGTTAAACTTGACTCGTACTGTCTTATGCTTACAGCTCACCTGAATTACTGACGCTCGCTCTACTTTATTTACTTGTAAATATCTTCTATTTACTCCTCAATAATTTGAACATGAAATGTTGCGATATGTACGTTAAGTAAAAAAAACTAATCAGTATCGATCTAAATTCTAAATTAGATAAGAGTAGAATTTTAAAAACTGAACAGCAGTAAAATTAAATCGTTTTCTTGTAGAAGACAAAGTACAATTGTGTGAGCTACACAGACTATCTTTTCAACCCGGGAAACAACGCGTACGAGATGAAAAGTCGCTCAGCAACTAGTAAGAAGCACGATGAGATGTAACTTTATCAATCACAAGAACGAAACTAAAAATACCTAAATTAATGGAAAGTATACAAAATAAATCTCGTTTAAGCAGCACTATCACTATAAAACCGATAAAATTTCCCATAAAACCCCCTTAATTACGACCGCGGTATTTCTGGTAAGTGACGGCAAAACGGATTAACGAAACGGCACATTCTTTCCTCGAATTATATAAAAGTGAACGCCTTTTCGTTTTAGTGAAACTTAATTAAGATTCGGTCTGAATATAAACATGTCGACACGGATGCCCACGCGCACTCATTTGGGCCCCTTTTAAATTTCGAGATCACTTTTAGATCGTTTCCTGGCCACTTAAAATGACGCTTAGCTTGAATTCTAATTTAAATATTACCTTTTTTTTGAGTTAAAATTCATATATATAAATGTTACTATACAAGTATTGCCCGCGTGGAATGGTGGCAAGAATACTGGCTGCATTTCCGCGTTGAACAGCTAGGCTGATACGTTTCGCAAAAAATGAGCCAGCCCTTCTGTCACTAGTATGAGGTTATTAAGCGCGGGGAAAGCTCTCGAATGAATTTTTTGGCACTATGACTCCATGGGCCCAGGGTCTCCACGGCAGACGGGACAAATATGTAACTCTCTAAAATAATAGAGAGATAATAATTACCTACTCTCTCTCTCTCTCTCTGTAATAATACCTAGGTGTCTAACTGTCTACTAAAAAAGGGTTAGATTTTTTAGAACACAAATAAGTATCTAAAACATTCGTACGTCCAGTTTAAGTGATTTAATTAACCAGGGTAAGTAATTAGTACTACTAATCCTGTAGATTCCATAAAATTTTAAATGACGAAAACCAGACGAAAGCCACATTATTTGCGACTGTTCGCGACGTCTCCAATAATAATTCAATTAACATAGCCTTTTAAATCACTGTAATTTATAAAATCATAAGCATATAAATTGGTTTTAAAACGATTGTTAAAAAAAATAAAATATGACAGTCAAGATTGTATTAGTATGTCAATGTCAAAGAAGTTATTTTGCCATTTCAATGTATATTTTGCCATACTCTCTGAATAATAAAGAAAGAGCTAGAGTTTCTGTCTGTCTTATACAAAATTTACTAAAATTCATACAATATTACCTAGCTCCCATGAAATACGAGTAGGCTAGGACTTTATTCATCATTTGATCATTTAAATTGCCTAATTTTTTAATTATAGTAAAACTTATTTAATGTGTTTTTCATCAGTCCATTAAAAACGGATCGGAAAAATTGGATACTGATCCAATTTTAATTTCAGAGAAAAAGGACAAACGTAGGACAGAAAAAGGACAAACGTAGAACACAATAAAAGGAGAAAAAATTCATGTAAAAAACTTTTTAAAATTACGAAATGTTGGTTTAATTCCGAGTAGGTTCAACTAAGTTCTATTTTTTCATACCTACTAGGTACGTAAAATAAAAAAGAGACTGCTTTATTTGAACTCACTGGTTGATATAAATAAAAAAAAGCTTTACAAACAAAGTCATATTTCACAGCATATTTTAATATAAATTGATACATAACCATTTCTATCACTCACCAGTTTGAATGAGAGTTTATTAATACTTATGTCTACGACCAAACGTTTGTGAATAGACAGGAATTTGCGTAGGTCGTTTGAAGTAGCCATTTCACGACGACAGGAAATCGAATTAACATAATGACTGAGTATGTCTGCTATAAGTTTCTCATTTCGTTTAAATCAGATAATAATTATGTTTTTTAATGTATACCTATTTTAGGAAAAGATATAACTGTCCGATATATTGATATACGAAAGTAAATAAGATTTTTTTATATGACGTTATTTACTTATATCTGCATTTCACAAGATATTCAATGTTCATGAAAATTATTGAGATAATAATAGTATTTTACTACTCATGAAGCTACAATAGAACTACATCACTGTATTTTTGTATTAACTGGTCCTACATTATAGTAGCCCTATTGTAGACTATAATAGCTACATAAAGAATATTATGTACTTACTTGGTGCTATATAATTGGTCTTATCTTAGAGAAAAAAAATCAATTACCCATTCACAGTGCTTAGTCATACAAATAATAAAAGAAACCTTGTGAAAAGTTTTGTGCTATAGTAGTGTTATTATCTCGCTGCAGACTCGGTCATAAATCATTCGAGTTTTTCGCTTTTGTTGTTCTTTGTTAAGTTGTGCATTACTGCAGAACAACAAAAGCGAAACACTCGAATGATTTATGACCAAGTCTGCATAGAGATAATAACACTACTATAGTAGAAGCATTATAGCCTCTGTGTTCTAATGTTAAACCACTTTAAAATGCACGAAGGGGGTTAGCCACATAGCCGAAAGGACGTCAAACAAAACCTGATTAGAGTTAAGTAGAATATAACTGAAATCTTTAAAATAAGAATAGCGCCATCGTAGCGGCCCGTAAGTCAGGCCATCAATCCAGGGCACTTAAATCGTCCCGGGCCCAAATGGAGTCGACTACAACATTAGCATCAATCTAGATCCGCTCCGTCCAGCCTGACCGCTGACGATACTGTTACCAATGTCCACGTGACATTTTCATAACTTAGCGCCGGATACGGCAGCCATGTTGTTTTACTAACTCGGACACGCCAAAATGGCCGTGTCAAAAAGTGTAAAATTATTATTGGAGCTTTTTTACATAATAAAGGGAACCTCTATGCAAAATTATAAACTCACGCGTATTTAAAACACTGAATTAAACGTTAATACTGAATCAATTACACTTAGCAGCTATTAAACACACTACTGTATTTATTATAACACTAATAATCGTGATAACACTAGCACTAATTGATATCACTTTACTGCACTTACATAAACACTCGCGATCTCAACAAGAGTTGATGTAACTCCGCCAAAATCGTATACCGACTGCGACTCCGCGACTGCGACTCTGCGACTGAACTCCAAAACCTGTTTTATATACTTGTCGACTCCCACCGACACGAGAGTCGACCCCCACCGACCATTATTAGTCAAATGTGGTGATTCTTGTCCGTTCAACAGGATGTGACGTCAAAATACTTTCAATGATAATTAGAATTGCTAACAGTCGGCCTTTCCTGACTAAGTTCACGTCCCGTGAAAAAACTAGCATCCTTACAACTTTAAACAATTTAACATACATACATACAAATTAATTAATTCTTGTCAACTTGAACTGATATCTTTTCATACTCACAGTTAAATTAAACTGAGTGACCCCTTCATGTTCACTACAGTAAGCTGAGTGACCCCTTCATGTTCACTACAGGAAGCTGAGTGACCCCTTCATGTTCACTACAGTAAGCTGAGTGACCCCTTCATGTTCACTACAGTAAGCTGAGTGACCCCTTCATGTTCACTACAGTAAGCTGAGTGGCCCCTTCATGTTCACTACAGTAAGCTGAGTGACCCCTTCATGTTCACTACAGGAAGCTGAGTGACCCCTTCATGTTCACTACAGTAAATTAAGTGACTCGATTCATGTTCACAACAGTTAACCTAGTGACCCCTTCATGTTCACATCAGTTAACCGCGTGACAACTTTATCTTCACAACAGTTAACCTAGTGACCCCTTCATGTTCACATCAGTTAACGGAGTGACTTCATTCATGTTGACAACAGTAAACTGAGTGACACCTTCATGTTCACATTGGGCGTAGTCCTTAACCAGGATGACAAAGGAGCCGTCTTCCCGGCATCCCACTTCTGAACTATAAACTCACGCGTATTTAAAACACTGAATTAAACGTTAATACTGAATCAATTACACTTAGCAGCTATTAAACACACTACTGTATTTATTATAACACTAATAATCGTGATAACACTAGCACTAATTGATATAACTTTACTGCACTTACATAAACACTCGCGATCTCACCAAGAGTTGATGTAACTCCGCCAAAATCGTATACCGACTGCGACTTCGCGACTGCGACTCTGCGACTGAACTCCAAAACCTGTTTTATATACTTGTCGACTCCCACCGACACGAGAGTCGACCCCCACCGACCATTATTAGTCAAATGTGGTGATTCTTGTCCGTTCAACAGGATGTGACGTCAAAATACTTTCAATGATAATTAGAATTGCTAACAAAATTTATGCTTTTTGGACCAAGAGTTTTATTTGGTGATATTAAGTCAGAAGAGCTACATAAGGAATATTATTTACTTCGTGCTAATTTGTCTTATCTTAGAGAAAAAAATCAATTACCCATTCACAGTGCTCAGTCATACGAATAAGCAAAGAAACCTTAGGAAAAGTTTTGTGTTAGTAGAAGCATTATAGTCTTTGTGTTCTAATGTTAAACCACTTTAAAATTCACTACGGGGGTTAGCCACACAGCCGAAAAGACGTAAAACCTGATTAGAGTTAAGTAGAATATAACTGAAATCTTTAAAATATGAATAGCGCCATCGTAGCGGCCCGTAAGTCGGGCCCATCAATCCGGGGCACTTAAATCGTCCCGGGCCCAAATGGAGTCGACTACAACATTAGCATCAATCCGGACCCGCTCCGTCCAGCCTGACCGCTGACGATACTGTTACCAATGTCCACGTGACATTTTCATAACTTAGCGCCGGATACGGCAGCCATGTTGTTTTACTAACTCAGACACGCCAAAATGGCCGTGTCAAAAAGTGTAAAATTATTATTGGAGCTTTTTTACATAATAAAGGGAACCTCTATGCAAAATGTATGCTTTTTGGACCAAGAGTTTTATTTGGTGATATTAAGTCAGAAGAGCTACATAAGGAATATTATTTACTTCGTGCTAATTTGTCTTATCTTAGAGAAAAAAGTCAATTACCCATTCACAGTGCTCAGTCATACGAATAAGCAAAGAAACCTTAGGAAAAGTTTTGTGTTAGTAGAAGCATTATAGTCTTTGTGTTCTAATGTTAAACCACTTTAAAATTCACTACGGGGGTTAGCCACACAGCCGAAAAGACGTAAAACCTGATTAGAGTTAAGTAGAATATAACTGAAATCTTTAAAATAAGAATAGCGCCATCGTAGCGGCCCGTAAGTCAGGCCATCAATCCAGGGCACTTAAATCGTCCCGGGCCCAAATGGAGTCGACTACAACATTAGCATATTCAATCTAGATCCGCTCCGTCCAGCCTGACCGCTGACGATACTGTTACCAATGTCCACGTGACATTTTCATAACTTAGCGCCGGATACGGCAGCCATGTTGTTTTACTAACTCGGACACGCCAAAATGGCCGTGTCAAAAAGTGTAAAATTATTATTGGAGCTCATTAAAAGTTCGTCAGGGTGATCCAGTTAGAATTAAAATTCTCAATATATACCTCTATGCATTTTTTTGTTTTTTGGACCAACAGAACTTTTTAACCGACTTCAAAAAAAAAGGAGGTTCTGTATTCGACCCGTATGTTTGTATGTATGTATGTATGTATGTTTGTCCGCGATTATTTCGCGTTTGGCTGAACCGATTTTGATGCGGTTTTCGGTAAAGTGTTTGTTACATTTCGGAGAAGGTTTTAGTATGTTAACCGACTTAAAAAAACAAGAGGTTCTTAGTTTGATAGATATCTTAAGTTTGTTCGCGTTTATCTCGAGTTCGGCGAAACCGATTGTGATGATTCTTTTTTTATTAGGTAGGCCATACATCACAGGTAGACTCTTTTCAATTTGGTCGAAATCTAATGAATATCTTCGGAGATGGAGAGCGGAACTCCTCAACGGAAAATCGCTTGCGATCGGTATAATTAGTTTACAGTGTAGATTTTAACAGACTTCAAATGAAGTCGGTTAAAAAGAACGTGATTCTCAAGTTGACAAAAAATATGTTTTTAATTGACCGACTACATAAAAAGAGGTTCTCTGTTTAACCCCTAAATTGGTATTTAGGTTTGTCCGTGATTATCTCGCGTTTGGCTGGACCGATCTATTAGATCTGTCGCGAAACAACATTCCTCGTCATTAGGCATACAGCATAATATTAAATATAATATTAGGTATGTCAAAGTCGGTATTACATATGATATGATATGTTTTTAGTGTTAAGTATAATTATCACTAAAAACCTATCACTAGAATAAAATGATAAGGTAGTATTAATTAGCCCAAAACCTACTTATCACTAAAAAGTATGAAATAAAAAAATAATAAAAAAATCCCATTTAAAACACATGATAATTCTATTTCTTTTTTTTTAAAAAAGGGAACCGCCTTCAAAAAACCAACCCACTGAAAAGCAAAAAAATAATTTTCTAATAAATCTGGGTTTTTGTTTTTGAAGTCGGTGCCATTAGCCATATTAAAAATGAATTGCGAATTTTGATTTGGCACCGACTTAAATGGGATTTTTTTATTATTATTTTTTTATGAGATATTTTGTTTTAAACTGAATATCCTTATCATTAAAATATACTATTGTTTACTGTAGGAGTCAACCTCTCTACATTATGATAAACGACGATATTATGTTGATAAAATTGTGGACATTAATCTATATTCCTAACTTGGGTCTTGCTTTGGACATAAAATAAAATTAGGAGACTTTTGACAAGTCTAGTTTCTGGTATAATTTTGACACGTAGTGGCTGAGAAAACGACCCCGATAAGTAACGATATTTACCGAATTTTTTGCCAGCTCTTTTCGGTGCAATCTTTCTCTGCCAACCCAGCACTATAATTTTGACCTTTCGTATCAGATAAAAAGCCCACGTAAAAAATACAGATTTCATTTTCATTACTTATTTTCCACTTACATAAGTAGTTTTAGATTGTCCTCAATATTCACACGGAGCATCATGGCAACCCTACACCAGCTGACCGGTCCGCGTAAACGCTGATTTGTGGATGCTAATTTGAAGTTGTCAACCCATTAGGCCTGTTATCGCGTGTTACTTTGTGCGGAGTGTTAACTGCTGGCAAGTGTTGCTACACTTTAATCATCTATTCGCACGAATGTGTTTCAATTTAGACTAGGTTCATAGCGTTCGGATGTGAAAATTATATCGATGGATTTTAAATGGCAGTAATCAAACGGTTTTGTGTAAACTTCTGACACTGTTTTTCTTTCTGACACTGTCCAGACAGTCTAGTGTCCAACCATTCCATGTAGGCCTCTAGAAAGACGCGCTGTACCTCACAGGGCACCGATTAAATCTGGTACTAGAAACAACTACAAAAAAAAACCTGTCAAGTGCGAGTCGGACTCGCGCACTGAGGGTTCCGTACTTCAACCGGAGGAATAAAACCATAAAAACCACTTTTCTTATCGAACCCCAAAACTAACTTTGTTTTTAGAGGTTTTATTGTAAATATCAAAAAACTACTTATTAGATCTCGTTCAAACCAATTTTCGGTGGAAGTTTGCATGGTAATGTACATCCATCATATATTTTTTTTAGTTTTATCATACTCTTATTTTAGAAGTTACAGGGGGGGGGGTACTAATAAATACAAAACTCAAAAATGCTGAGTGACGAGACAGTTCTATTGTATACAAATTCGCTTTTCGAAAGGGCAGGCACAAAGATTTGAAATATCACTTGAAGCCTCTAATTCACGATAATTAAGAAATGTATTCATGGTACCTACTAGTTAAAGTTTGGCAAGAATAAAAGAACAAATTAGCACTTGTAAATTCATCACCGTTAAACCGGGTAGGTAGATATAATCTCGCTAGCAAATCTAGTACACGAGACGCCTCGCCAAAATAATAAAAGTGAATCATTTTAATTTTCAATAAAATACGCTACCATTAAACTTTCAGCGGTTCCCGCTCCGCGAATAGACGCGCATACATCGGTATAAAGATAAATTCCGAGCGGTATTTATTCGATTGTTTCTATTGCCATCTCCGAATCGGTAACTCACGTCAGCAATAACAATATATCGATACGAACGGTTATTGAATAGAGCACCGATCGCGATAACGATCCCTCGAACCGCGCGGATCGCGTTCATTCAGTCAACGCGAGCGACTTGCGATTTACAACGCGACGTGGCGAGTTTCATCTGACCTTTGAAATAGTGATGCGTGGTGTACCTATCTAACAGGACCACAAAGAATTTTCTGCCCTAGTGAATACTGAAAATGCTTTCCCGCTCTAGATACAAATGAATGCTTTTGCGGCTTATGGAATATATTAGCATTGCCCGCCTGCATTTTGGCCATTCAAGATCTCTTTTCCAAGCGGGTGCGATGAAAAATTACATCGCGTAGTTGAAGTGTTGATTGACAAGGCACTGACATAGGACTGATGGAAGTGAAGCTTTAGAAGTCTTGAATATTTTTAGTACTTGACTGCAATGGATATTTTAGGAAGAATAAGGCATCCTTCATCAGCCAGCAGAACAGCTGTTTTATGAGTTATGGCAGTGGCATATCAAAAGGCTAGAACCCGCAAGGTCCTGAAACATTAAAACAAAATATTATGTAGTATCATGGAAGACTAAAGTAAAAAAAATTGTGTAATGTAATCTGTCATATTATTACAGAGAAACTCCTATACACAAAATTTTGCATTTTGTAAGCGTCATTAAGATGTAAGTAATCTGACGGAACCCTAAGATTGAAAGATACAAATGATTTATTTCATAAAGGCCATTATGAGATTTATGAGTAGTCAGAAAAAAATATGATTGTACATGTACTTTTATTGACGAAAAATAAGTTTAGAAGGGTTCTAACGCCCTTTGAACTGAGAAGAAACCCACAACAAACTCAGCCGTAATGAGACAATTAACTTCAGTCATCAGCTAAATCTTCTCGATTAATAAGCGACACAACGATTGTCGCTCGCGCGTTTTACTCACACTTGACACTCGCGACATTCCCGCGTGACATGTTTATCTGCGATACCGAAACACTAATTATAATACTAATTATATCGATATAATAAACGCCCTCAATGAACGCACAACATCATAGAACCGAGGTGATTTTATTTTAGTAGCCAAGATAACAATAGACTAGTGATGGGACAGGTACCGACTTAATAAATATGTCCTATTGGAGTGAAATAGGTACGCTTATTAATTTGACACGTGTGATAGAAATATATTATTACCTATAGAAATCATGAATCCGAGATTTGTGTGGAACGGTACTCTGTTTTATGTTATTTTTACTTGCATTCGTTCGTCTCAATCATAGAATAAAAATGCATTTTTAAAGTACAAACACAAGTAAATCACTTCTGAGAGAGCACGTTTCAATAATAAACTCGAGGGTATTACAGACATTATTATGTATATGTATTTCACAAAACGATTACAATTTACAGCCGGCATAACCAAAAAAATTTTAAAGTTTTGTTTTGGTAATTGTCATTGACATCCGGTACAGTTGATGTATGCTGAGGCACGCATAGTCTGATACAGGTCTAAAAGAGTGAACCAATTTCAGTCATCAGCAAAATCTCCCTCACTAATGAGCGACATGGCGATTGTCGCTCGCGCGGACGATTTACCGTCCACACTTGACACTCGTGACATGTTTATTAGCGACACCGAAACATCGATACTAATTATATCGATATGATAAATGCCCTCGAATAACATCACTCGACGGTTATTAATATTGGTGAATGCGCTAAATAAGAGCGGTATCTGATTTTATTTTAGTACATATCATAAGAAAATAATATACTTGTGATGGGACATGTACCTAATAAATACTTTCTAATAACATATCTCATAGAGTCTGGGTGATAATATGTCGTTTTTTATTTCAGACAATGAACGCCGAACACCAATCACCAAATAACCATGACCTTCTTGATGTCGTTTGTCCACCTGGTGAGAGGAAAGTAATAGTAAGGCTGTCATTTGACACACATGACTGAATTAAACATTTAACAACATTGAATCTTTTAAAAGTTCTGTTTTTATTATTTCATTATTGAGATTTTGGCGAAATAAATCTTATTAATAGACAATAATAATATTATAATTAGAAGAGAAGCTGTCAGAAGCTAGTGAAATAATATTATTATTATACACATTAAAGTTATTATGTAGACGATTAGCGATTGATTTAAGCGATGTTGTTTATGCTAATGCTGTAACGATTTTATCGTCATTATCACCGGCCGAGTGTAGACATAATTGAAAATAGATCACTTGCTACCGTTACCTTGTCTATGCCACATCTATACGACCAAACTCCAAACCGGTTAGGGTTGCTACAACAGAAACTTGAATCTTAGGAAAGAATAAAATTGAAACTTGTCCCAAAACGCCAAACGAGAGCTAAAAATACTCAAGAAGCAGTAAGCTTTTCCTAAACATGACAGAGTTATAAACTGTATGTGCGCTAGCAAAAAGATAATTATTTAGCT
Source organism: Coenonympha arcania (assembly GCA_036785405.1). Taxonomy (NCBI): domain Eukaryota; kingdom Metazoa; phylum Arthropoda; class Insecta; order Lepidoptera; family Nymphalidae; genus Coenonympha; species Coenonympha arcania. The sequence continues at coordinate 831,064 of CM072058.1, read as the reverse complement.
GCACTAGGTTTATAAAAAATTTAAGGAATTGCCAATGACAAACCACCTAGTTCGGAAAGCAGGTTTGTTTCAAAAAGAACTTGGAAAACGCGGCACTAGCTCTTGTGTCTCAAAAATAAAACTTGATACAATTTTTCTTACATAATATAGATACCACAGTACTTTAAATAGAAAAATCCACCTTGTGAATTGAACAAAATAACTAAATTCCATTACGCGGTTAAAGAAATAGAGTTGATTTTGATATTAGACGTCTCTAACATTAGCGGTAGAGTAACAGACATAAATACCTAATTATACAAAAAAATAAGTAATTTGAACAATATAGGTAGATACGGTTGAAATTTATAGCCTTCTTTTTTGAAGTCGGCTAAAATCTTCAGTAGTAGCAACCCTAATTCCATTATCCAATTAAGCATGAGATCGAGTGTTTTTTGGCTGTTTGCATTTTTATATCCTTTAAACGGATAAACCGGTTTAAATATCTATGAATGGACTCTTATTATTAAGCTTATAGTCCAAGATCCCAGGGCCGCCAGACGTTACGTATTTTCTGACGAACAAAATGTGCACGATTGAGTAGTGTTACTATGTACTAAGAGCGCATGCCTACTTACTAGCCTGCTTCGTGGGCCAATTTTCAGGTATCAGGTGATCAAGGGACATAAAAACATTACTTACCTTACGTAAATTCTCCAAGCTGATTTTCACGTATATTTTAGGCAATACCCTCAAAACTAAGTCGCCAATACTCCCAGACACTTTCCGTGGGCCGTATTGCTTTACAGACGCTTTAAAGTTCACAAAATAATTACTTAACTTCACGTAAATTCTCATGCTCCATTTTTACATACAGTGTGAGTCTTCATAATGTGCACATATTGAAATGAGGGAAACTATGCTTAATTTTATCGTCGGAAAACGTATTAAAAAAAATCTAAATTTTTTTTTTATATTTTTTTGGAATTTTTAAAAATTGCGTTCCCTACTATGACTCTTGTGTAAACAAAACGGTGTAACTTTTAAACTAAATGGTCTATCACGATGAATCAAACTTATTAATGATTGGAAGTAATGGTCCGTTCTCATGAAATGAAAATTGTAGAAAAAAATTACCCTCAATGGAAAATACACGTGTTTTTAATAAAATTTCTGGTTTTTTTTTCACTAATTTTTAAAATAATCGTAAAATTTCTCAATAAAATGTCCCTATTGTGTGCCTTTTATATTACTTTAAATTATTCCTCATCGTATAAGCTACCTAATGGTAAAAATTGCATGCTTATAACTCAATTGTAACATTTCTTATCAAGTGTTAAAGAAAGGCCTAAGACATATACCTAAGATATCACGTAGAACCCTCCTTAGGAAAACAATAACTTGCGCGTTTGGAGTACTATTTTTGAACAGTTAAAAAGAAATGTTATGATTAAGTTACAAACACACAATTTTTACCATTAGGTAGCTAATATGATGAGGAATAATTTAAAGTAATAAAAAAGGCACAAAATGGGGGCATTTTATTGAGAAATTTTACGATTATTGTAAAAATTAGTGAAAAAAAAACAGAAATTTTATTAAAAACACGTGTATTTTCCATTGAGGGTAATTTTTTTCCACAATTTTCATTTCATGAGAACGGACCATTACTTCCAATCATTAATAAGTTTGATTCATCGTTCATAGACCATTTAGTTTAAAAGTTACACCGTTTTGTTTACACAAGAGTCATAGTAGGGAACGCAATTTTTAAAAATTCCAAAAAAATATAAAAAAGAATTTTAGATTTTTTTTAATACGTTTTCCGTCGATAAAATTAAGCATAGTTTCCCTCATTTCAATATGTGCACATTATAAAGACTCACACTATATGTAAAAATGGAGTATGAGAATTTACGTGAAGATAAGTAATTATTTTGTGAACTTTAAAGCGTCTGTAAAGCAATACGGCCCACGGAAAGTGTCTGGGAGTATTGGCGACTTATTTTTGAGGGTATTGCCTAAAATATACGTGAAAATCAGCTTGGAGAATTTACGTAAGGTAAGTAATGTTTTTATGTCCCTTGATCACCTGATACCTGAAAATTGGCCCACGAAGCAGGCTAGTAAGTAGGCATTCGCTCTTAGTACATAGTAACACTACTCAATCGTGCACATTTTGTTCGTCAGAAAATACGTAACGTCTGGCGGCCCTGGGATCTTATTCTATTAGTAGATGTTAGGCTAGGTATAGGTAGGTATGTTTTTAAAACACTCAATCAAAATAAATGAAAACGTTGATTCAGTTTCTATCCAAAATGAGGAGACTGGAGAAAAGAAAGTCTTTGCAGTCTCATTCATTGTGAGGATGGCCCGGTGTCGGGATGAAACGTGCGTCGAAGAAAGTTTTGGAAGAATTGTGAGTGGTGTGTCATGTGAGCGGTGTTCCTTCATGTACCATACCAAAGAAATACTATACAGACCTTTTTTTTTACTGAAACGTTTCTGGTAAATATGGTCTGTGGGCTGATTCTGTATCGTTAGTTAGCAACTCACGCTGGGTTATTAACTAAGAAAACGGTGGCAAAAATCCTATTTATGTATTATTTTTGCACAAGTTAGCTACTTGCACGGTATGTTCACATGATAACATACCAACCTAAGTTGGTACCTTGTGCAAAAATAGGATTTTTGCCTCCGTTTTCTTAGTTAATAACCCAGTGCGAGTTGCTAACTAACGATACAGAATCAGGCCACTGATCCTTATATCTTTCGGGATAAGTGTGAGACTGCCATGGAACGATAACTTTTTTGTTAAAGTCAGTTCAAGCTCTATTGCTTGAACTGACTTTAACAAAACCTGGCCTGAACCTTAAAAATTAAACCCACAATTTTAAAAGTTTGCCATACCGCCTGCTGCTTTAAAACAATTTCACTGATATTAGCTACTAATCCCAATAAATCCACGTTTTCCGGCGATTTACAAAAAAAAATACAAAATTTTCGAGGACAAAGTCACCGGCATAAGTTGTTTGTCGTCAATAAATATTCAAAGTTGTCAGCTACAGGATACAAACTGTCCTTAATTTTCAATATTTATTCGAACACCTATTAGCAAGCACATTATTGACACGGACGGACAAACTTTAGCCAATTAGTATGTATAATTATTAAATTTAAGGAATTTTCTACCATTAGGCGAATTTGTTAAATAAACATGGATAAGATTTTATGAATAAATTAACGAAATAGATACCAATAAATTAGTGTGTAGTGTAGTTATTAAATTAAATATTTTGAATATAAAATTCAGAGTTTGATTCCCAATAATTGATTTATATCATAGATGCATTAGGTCTGTTTAATAAAAACGCTATAAATTATTGTATTTTGTTAGTCTGTATGTTATTACAGCTATAATTTACTTTTTTAGTTTGTGTGTTTGTTAGTTGATCAAAATCCACGTCCTGAATCGATAAACTGAAATTTGGATGGAAATAAAATGGAAAAATACATTGGATCCTATGCTGTCAAAAAATAAAAACAAAATCTTAATTCTTTCACATAATATTATGTCCTGTAAGTTAGCCTATGTGAAAGAATCAAGTAAATACTTTTGAAATGTCAGACTCTACAACAGTTTTGCACCAAGAAGAACGAGCAAGAAGCTCGGTTCTTGCTCTTTTTTTAAAATAAAAAAGACGGGGTAAGTATAAGCTATCTAAACATGTATAAAAAATAATGATAAAATCTGAGTGACTGACAACAATAACGCACTGCTGAAATCATTGCATAGAAATGGATCAAATTTGGCACGCAGTTAGTTAACTATAAGAAAAGACTTGAAAATTCAACCCCAACGGGACTAAGTAAGGGATTTACGTGGGCGAAACCGCAGACGCACGCTACCTATAGTAAAATATATTTTACAAATAACAAATCTTGATTAAAGCGAAGAAAGCTATACATTTAGGAATGTCAAGATAGATATGATGGAGTTTTAGGTAACGGTTGTAACAACGCAGACTTATCGTCACTGCCGCCAGTGTTGCCAGTAAAATGGCAATCAAATGGCACGGCTGAGAGCATTTTGCAACTATGTTTCAAATTTATACTATAAGCTACCAATAGCAGCTAATATTGATGGCGACGACCTATTTATTGGTCAGAATTCGCGAAGACATGGCTAAAAAGATGAGTCGCTGCTTGTTTCGAATAGCTTAAATTGCTGCAAAATTTACGGAATACTAAAAAGTTATTGAACTGCAATAAACAAATGTATAGAGCCGTCGCGTCGTTAGATAGTTAACTCCTAACAGTCCATATTTGCAGCTCTAGTTAACCGTGTGATTTTTTTGGTACGCTTTAGGAACAAATCAACCTGTCGATTTTTCGAAAGAACAGTTTTTCTTGCAAGGAATCAAACCCTGGACCTCACTAATCACCCAACATACCCACAGTTTGCTGACCGGTATAAGTTTAACCACCTGTTCATTCGTGGGAAACAATTGGTTGACCACAACATGGTCATCGACCTTCCCTTTATCCGAACTTTATGACGCGACTTCCGACTTCAGCTTTTATAACTATAGTATAAGTGCAATATCTCGCTGCCCGTGATGCAATGAAGAAACAGGCCTTTTGCGCTTTCTGTCGCACTTACTGGCTTCCGGCCAAATTTTGTCACTGGTTTCAAAAATGCAAAAATTTCAAAAAAATTTCAGTTTGCTGGTGTCAAAAATGTTTGTTTGACACCACTATAGCAAAGCCATGTTGTTCACTCAGCAGCAGCCATAGTTGTTAGTTCGTAGGAATTTTGATAAATGGCGCTACTATTTGCTTCTATAAAAAGCATACGTAAAACGAGCATCCTCAAGTTCATATCGGTGTAATGCAAGTCATTGTTTTCATAAATGCGGCTTACTTGTTTAGTCTAGTACCTAACTAGTATTATCTTAATCTGTGGTTTAGTTTTTGCCGTGTAACTTGGTTGGCAAGGATGTTAATAACCTGTTTAGTGCAATCGAACATTGCTAATTTGTTAATCGATAAACTTCGATTGAGCCAGTCAAGGGCGAGTTGGAACCGAGCGAAGGGTTCCGTCTTCTTTACAAACCAAACTTTAAAGTACTTTTTTTTCTATTTTTTCTATGCTAAATGGCAGTAATTGCAAACCGCGGAAAAATTACAACTCTTGCATGAGATCTTCGATTTTAGAATGTTTTGGTCACAATAAAAAATACCTACACATTCTGATGTGTAAACTTTAAACTATTTAAAAGTGTAATATGAAGTACATAATGCATTGTTCTGTCTTATTATTTCGAATGTTAAGAAATTGATGTCAGAGAAGAACCAAAAGCAGAGTATAACTGTTCCATCGCTATTCCACGTGTATTTGTTAGGTGGTAACTGAATTCCTATGGTTTACGATATAGAGTTTGCTGACATATAGATATATGGATGGACAGTGAAGGCTTAATACTTAATAGGGTCCTCCGTCCTGTGACAGCCTTTGGGTACTGAACCCCAAAACCAGGTTTGATAATTATATAATGTTGTATCACACTTCTTAAGCCAAGTTGATATAAACACCTAAGTTCCTAAACATCTTAATAAGTATGTAGCTGTTGACAGATTTCTAGAAGCTGAAATTGTGCTAGGCGACAGAGGCGCAGACAATAGATAAGAAAGGATTGTTTTCATCTCCCATGGGATTACCTGGGCAAAACAGTGGCGGGACTGCTTGTATCTACTAATTTAGGTTCCGAAAAAATAGTAAATAGGTAGCGAGTAAGCGACTTTCTAAGCAAGAATTAAAAAATCATCAGTAGCAATAATTATACACGCAAGCATTTACCGACGGTACAGTAAAGCCTCCCCCATACAGGCGCGTTATTATCGCGCGATAATATCGCAAGCGTTATTGCGATATCTGTTTTCAGTACACTTTGTATTAAGATGGTCATGTAGTTACACACTGCTGCGATAATAACGCCGCAATGGAAGTATATCGGTCGATATTATCGCAAGCGTTATTGCGATATCTGTTTTCAGTACATTTTGTATTAGGATGATCAAGTAGTTACACACTGCTGCGATAATAACGCGCGATAATAACGCGCCTGTGTGGGACGACGGACGCAGCGTCGTACTTCCATTGCGGCGTACAAAATGTACTGAAAACAGACATCGCAATAACGCTTGCGATATTATCGCGCGATAATAACGCGGGACGCTGCGTCCGTCTGCGCGTTATTATCGCGCGATAAAACGCAGCTGTGTGCAAGGAATCGGGACGCATTCTCGCAATAACGCTTGCGATATTATCGCACGATAATAACGCGCCTATGTGGGGGAGGCTTAACACCGGACCGATATCGAAGTCAATGCCAACGATAAAAAAAAAACAAAAAAAACATGGCCGCCCCCCAAAATCGAATCAATCACCCAGCAATCGCAATAAAAGTCGACTAGTGTACAATCATAAAGTCCGTCATAAAAGCGGGAAACAAAAAAATCTGTCGCGTATGCGTGAAAGTGTGTTTACAAACAGTGCGCGTTTATCTTTACGATCGGGATCGAGTGTAGGCCGGGAGACAGTGGACGGTTTCTCTTAAGAGTTTTCAAATTCAAGCTTCAACCGCTTCCCTGGAAGCTGCATATACGTCAGATGTGTATATCGTACTAACATATTATTAAGTCTAGCTTTCTATACAAGCAGGTAGATTATCTTAAATAAAACCATCTACATCTGCCAAATATCCGAGGCAATCGTAACAACACCGCTGTAATATCCAAACGGGATCTATACTTTTCGACCGATGTAAACAAACAAATTTTGAATGAACTTGAGAAGTAATCTTTCTTGTGTTTGTTATGAGAAAAAGTAACACACACAACTTTGACATAAAGTGGTACTAGTAATATAGGTATTTGAGCAGACTTACTTAAATCACAATTATTTTCCAATTTTTCACAAATAAATAAATGTAAAAATTTTAAGGCGAAAGTTTGTTTGAATGTGAATGTATATTTATTACTCTTTCACGCCAAAATTACAGAACCGATTTGGCAAAAATTGTGTGGAATGGAGATAGGTTATACCTTGGTTTAACACGTGGCCTACTTTTTATACCGGAAAATTTATGGTTTTCACTGGATTTGTGAAAAATCGAAAATCACGCGAGATGAACCAACGGCAACAGCTAGTAATAAATAATAATATATCCTGCGTGGTTTATAACGCACAATATTTATAAATAGTTAAACACCTTACACGAAAAGATGACCTGCTCTCAGAGCAAATAGGCCGGGATCCACCCGATGGCTGATTTATGGAGTTCGGAATAGCTCCCGTCTTTTAAACGGTCCGGCGGATCGCTAAATTTACGGCATCATACAGTTTTATAACTGATTTTATTCCTCGTAAACTTTTACAAGCCGATTTGGCCGCCTTTCATTAAGGTAGGGACTCACAGAGGCGCTCTTTACTACTGTGCTGAAGGTAAAGTAGGCTCTCGTTCGAAATATTGGATATTATGTCTGTCAATAAGTTGAAAGCTTATGTTTAAAGTTTGTAACTTTTTCGTAGAGACAAAAGTAAAACTTACAATTACACTTTAAAGTCATCATAATATTTTCTTGATGACACTATAAGTTATGTAGAGATAAATATACAAATTCATCTGTTATAGCATCTTACAAAATAATTTTAGGAATATAATGTTTTTGATATCTATGTTTTTATTAAAAGACTTAAGTACATAATTATTTTAGAAAACCTTTATGTTATAGATACAGTTCATATAATTGGAAGTTTATACTGTAATTTCAATTATAAATAATCGAAAGATATTCTAACACCAACGCCTTGTTTATATTTATACCCATTATAAAATCCAAGTGAAAAACACAAAAAACATTTACGACTCGGCCCATAAAACCTGATCGATTAGATCGTATAGCGTATTAAATCATTATTAAAATAGATTTGGGACGCGAACGTGGGCTATAAAGTGCGTTTGGTTGTCAATAAAAGAACATAAACAGTTGTCGAGTTGACTGCGCGTCGTAAAGACGGTAATCGCCTTCTGTGTGGCCCGACACTATTATTTTCTTCGTTTTAATGACATTTTTGTATTGGATTCTTATGTAATTACTGGCTGACCTGACAAACGTTGTTGTGCCATTCAAATTATTGCTCATTTAGGGGTATGAGAAATAGTTTACGTGCTATTCTGAGATCCACCTACAATTTGTTTTCTTACAAACACTGACACGAGAACTTTATACATGTATTAGACTAGGTTTTGTTCGCTACTCTATCTGGAATTAGGTCTTTCACAGATCCCGCAAGGGTATCGATTTTTCAGTCATAAAAAGAAGCCCTATCCAGGGATCTATCTCAATTCTAAATAGCAAAATTGGTGTCACGCTTCTTAGCCATAATATGGTTTATCTACAACCTTCATAGAAATCTATCGATCGCTCATTTTATATCCAAACGGAAGGAAATTAAAAAAAAGTATAGCAATGACATATTCGATTCGACAATTTGATGACAAGTAACTTTCCGGAATAATTCTCATACATCGTTGTGAGTCGCTTCCATTTGCCATTGATCTGTGTTCCTGCTAAAGTCAGATCGCAATGTTTTCTATAGTGATGCGTGATAACTGGAACTACCCACTTTAAAAAAAAAAATTGTTAAATGCGTACTGTACCTAGTAGTTAATAACTGAAAACTGTGTATAATGTATAATGTTTTTGTTTTAAAAGTTTAAGTTCAGCATGCTCAGTGTTTATGAAACTAAGATAAGTTTATTGTGTTTTCTCAAATAAGCGAATTTATTTGTAATTCTTTTGAGAAAATAAAGATCTTAAACCATACATTTTTTTTTTAATTTCTTTCCATAATATGTTATTAGGTTATTCTTATTATGGGCCTGAGCAAGTAACAACTTTCTATGACTATTGTAGATAAGTTGTACGGTCAAGGCTACATACTTGTGGTGTGAAGGAGTAACAAACATACACACATATTTTTGTGATCTACAAAATTTTTGCTATGTAAATTTTTACGCTGACCCTATTTCAGAAATCATGACCAAACTGTCCACTACAAATTCCCAAACTTTCTATACCCACAAATAGTAATAGTTGCATCAAAATCAGCGTATCGCCACCAACAAAGAAATGGGATAACAATAACATTATGCAACGCCATTCGGGACAGATTTACGACAGCGGGGTTCGAACCGCATGTCTCCCGCTTTCGCTGCCTTTTGTTATTGAACCGTTGGGGGCTTGGTATAGAACCAGCTTTAATTTTTATTGCCGTGTAATGTATTCCCGTGTAGTGAAAAGTGAAATGAAATAAGGCGAATTGAAAACTTGAACAATTCAATGTGTATAATATCCAAAAAAAATTCCGTGTGCGTATTTTCTAAATCGTTATACTGGATGTTAAATACAAAGGTGTCGGTTACGGTAACAGTGTTTGGTGTCGGTTACAGTAACGAGGTCAATTATAATATGTCTGTGGTTGATACCTATCTCAAAAGGTTTGGCTATGCTTTAGTTCAACTAGGAATTACTTCTTGAATATGATATCTGAAAGGTTACATCTAACGTTGCTGCTCGCTAAATTTCACAATTGAAGTTATCACAATAGCCCGCTGCACGCAGGGTAATAAAATCCATAAGTGCGACAGAGTGCGCTACAGTCTGTTGATATTACAATGCAGTCTTTGCCAGTCTATAATAACAGCTAAATTCAAAGCCATGTTACCAACTCAGTAATTAACCCTGAAACTAACACTTATGTCGATACTTAATAAAAACTTAGCAACTTAACTTTAGTAACGTCTCAAAGAAAAGACAAACTAATTTAAGAATCCCAATAAATTTATTAACAGAAGTACTCGAAGTTTCCTATAAGACGGTATGTTGATTGTTGTAAGCTACCTTACGAAACCGATTCCAATAATGCACCTTCCGATTTTCGCTTAAATCTATCAATATCGATCCATCTGTGCGTGATCCACGCCATTAAAGAAGTTATTAATAGAATATGATAAGACATTATTCGTATTTACGCCGCGCTGATTGCAGTGACACCTAGCGTGGGTAATAGACAACTGTCAGCTGTCAGTTTAGCGAAATGCCTCCCTGAATAGGGAGTAGGGAAACGATATAAAGTAACTCGTTCTTCAAAACACCTGCCCATCGGGTCAGGAACAACCACCTCACACGGCAACTAAGTTTACTCAGCAAAATACTTCGTAGGTAGATATGGGATTCCTTCCCGCACAAGTTGGTACCGTTTTGTATTGACAATTACATCTCTCGCTGGGCCGACGACGTCAGGAAAATCGTTGGTAACGGGCGTTGACTTACTATCTAAGGACACCGGGTGTAATACAAAATTCACGAAAAAGTGTCCCGAGAAAACCTATCTTGTAGGGAAAGTATGTGTATTTGTATAAAAAACTAAAACATTGTAATTTATGTCTTAAACCATTATTATACAGCCTAATTTTACTTGCAACTAGCTATAGTGCGATTCTCTCCCTTTTCGCGTTTTATCTCTCTTTCGGTTCGGACACTTTTTAGCGCTGACCCGCCATCCTTAGTATATCTATGGTAACAGCTAAGAAAAGACATGACTAGTACAAACTACCAATGGACTTTTTTAGACGAAGGAACGATGAGACGACTTACGTTCACTTGATGTTGAGTCAGATACAGTACGTCTCACGTGAATTCGTTGTAAAACTCAACTCATTGTAAAATCATACGACGCACTGCACTGCGCTTATCACCCTGAGACATCAGTCCTTAAGGTCTTATTTTGCCCAGTAATCTCATACTGTTCCACAGTACAATAAGTGACACTGCGGAGGTTAGGTACAGACGAACTCCGGAAGAAGATTCCTACCAGCAATATATATTTATCAGTAGGAAATGTCTCCTCTGAAGCTGCACGCTCACTGTTCGCGGTGTAGTGACAGACAAGTGTGTACGATGACGTGACAGCTTTATGCGGCACACTTGTTGGCGAGTGGCGGTGCGGAGTGGAGCGGAATTAGATGTTTATTCTCTATGCGGATTGTGGTCAGGGTTTTATTAACTGCGCGCGAATAGCGAGGAGTGTGGCATGGCTGCAACATCGAAAACTTAAGCCATGCCTGGCTGCAACATCAAACCTTAAGCCATGGTGGTTACAGGATGGGAGACCGTAGACCTTTCACCTCATTACCTTTTTTTATTTATTGACTAAAATAGGCTTCATTTATGTAGGTGTACATTTTATCAAAACGTTGAAGCATTCTCTCGGGAAGTGCTATCTACCTCTGATAAGGTAGTCCCACGATAATTAGGAGTTAAGGGGATTTATTGAATTTATTTTTGTCTTTCTCACTCTCACGGAGATTTGGTAGGTGCGACATGCAGCGTCGCGGAAGAATATAGCAGAAAAACGACGTTTTACATAATTACTCAAAAACTAAGCCAGTTATCAAAAATCTGTTCCAAACGTTTTAGGATATTATTATTACCGATACATTAAAACAAAAATTACAATTACATCCATTGTAGTTTCCGATAAAATATAGAAAAACTGAGATTTTGGAGCAACTTTTGGGAAAACTTTCTATCGAGAAAATTTTATCCAATCGTGTTTCTGCTTCTAAGCGATTTTAGATTAAAGACCCTAAATACATGACGTGTAAATTTGAAAGAATTGTCTTTATAGTTTTTGCATAAAACTTCATTCAAAATCGCTTAAATACTGCTTCTACACCGTTAAGAAATTTTTTCTTCGATGAAGATGCAGTACGTCCCACAGGTATGCGTTGCAATATTATACGACGCACTGCACTGCGCTTTTCAACCTGAGACAGCAGTTCTTAAGTCCCATTTAACCTTGTAATCTAGTCAGCATAAAGTGCCTCTCAACCCGAAACATAGCAACGTTACTGCTTCAAGATAGAACCGTAAAAAAAACAACTGCTCTTATAGGAACTCTGCAAAAAGAGACTTAGCACCAATTTTCATTTTTGAATAAACATAATGGCAGACAAATTTTTAAATGGCAACAAAAATACAAGTAGAGACTTTAGTGAGCATTTTCAATTTTCATAACTACCTAAGAGTCTATGTGTCGCGGTTAGTCTACAGTTCTAAGCCATAAGGCCGGCAGCGCACGGACGACTGTCCCCGCCCGAAAATCGCCCGCCCTTACATTTACAGCCATTACAACTGACAAAAACGGCGTATAATAGCAAAAATAAATATTATTTATCGCTTCACGGTGGCTTAGTTTCGTACAAAGCGCCCTATGAGTTATTACGCCGTATTACATTTGTGTTTTGTAGCCGCGTTTTTTCTATAGCCCGTAACTTCATATTTATTGCCAGTTTTAGTTGAATATTCAAAGTTGTCACGTCACGGTGCCGCATTCGATTTGAATGTTCACTATTGCATCTCTAAAACTAATTTTCATTCGAAATTCGTCCCTATCGCGTACACTCAAGGCGAGGTGTTGAACCTCGTTGATGGTAAGTGGAAGTTTGTGTTAGTTTGTTGAAATTCGTGTAAGAGTTAACGTATCTATTTAAGAGCGATTGAGTAATGAGGCGTATATGCAGCGATTAGCGCTTGTTTTATTGTAATAGTGTGAGAGAATTATAAGATTAAAGCGTAAAATTTAACAAAAAACATACAGTTCTCTTTTCAAGTCGTATAGTCTCTATGCAGAATTGCAGATGCAAAAAAAACTTGAGAGGTGTCAAGGGACACTCGAAAAGTATATCTGACTTGCTTTCTATAAGAGAGAAAGAGAGACAGACAGAGAAACATGTGCACGCCGCACGACTTACAATAGCTTACTATAGCAAAAAGTGTCGTAACAACTTTTCGTCTTAATTTTTGCCGTCTAGCCCCCTTTCGCAAGGCACGATAAGGAACTTCGTTCCAATCGTTCCAAAACGTATATTTTGAAAATATTAGGTATAGTGTCAAACTGTGGATTTTCTGCCATATTTAATATCACTTTGGTTATATGATAAACCTATGTTTTGTTCAGATAGATGCTAGTTGAAAATTATTTTAGTTTGTGACACTCTGAAATTTAGCCTTTACAAAAATCTTAACTTCACAAATAATAAAAAGTGCTCACATGACTTTAATCATCACCTCTTCACCTATCTTAAAAAACATACAGGCTTAAAATAGGGCCGACATATTTTAATTATGTAAACGCCAGTTGCATGTTGGAGAGAACACACATACCTTTGTTATTTGTTGATGTAAATACCTATCAATTGGATTAAACACCAAAATAGTCGTACGCAATTCACAAAGACTTTGGACGAATCCTTTGGAGTAGGCCTGTGCTACAGAACACTAAATAGTACCAGAAGGTCCACTCCGCACGATTATTTAAAGAAATAGCGACTCTAGCGCTGACACAAAAAGTGCAATTCAGTTCGCAATAGCGCCTGGCCCCGCCCTCAAAATCGACACGTAACAAACGCAATGTTGTGGTCTCTTTCTATCGCCTAACTTTATCTTACGACGTACTAGGGCTACCGTAGTCAGACGGCGCGTAAAATAGACCGTACAGAACAAGCGCGTGCAACTCGGCCTGCGAGCGATATTGTGGTCCGGACCCATACTTGTAGCCAGGACGGCCTAAGTGAGACTGGCCGCCTGTGCCGACAAAGGGCTTGATGATGATGATGATGAGTATCTAATGTTACATTACCGTTTTCGTTGGTGTTGAGCCAGCGGTACGACGGACGCGGCTGCTGCTTGGAGCGCATCTCTAGCGCAGCGCGCCGCGACACAGCCTACCGCTCATCTGAGGACAAACAGACACACCGATTAGCTTTCCTGTGACAAGTTTCTACACTGTGGCATACTTGTTCCACTGACAAGGTTAAAAAACTAAAATTCATAAGTTATATAATCTACTAAAATTTTTTTTTTTTTATTAAACTCAACACAATTTACAAAATACAATGATAAGTGTAAAAGGTGCAAACATAAACTCTTATGAGTCTTTCAAATATGAAAGTAAAAATGGGATGTTATTTTTGATAAACTACAGTTTTAAATATTCCTATCTAGTTTTGTTGATTTCTGACAGCAAATTTATGTAATTTTAAATGAAAGAGTATGATAATAAAAAACTTATTTAATCGTAAGCAAATCTCGAATCAGTATAAGAAAACCATAAATAAAGAATCAGAATAATGATAATAAAACAGACCGAATTCTCGACTTGAATAATGGCTACAATAAATAATTAACACTGATTCATTATGCAGTGTTAATCGTTCTTACAAACCCGAAACTTAGTCATACAGAATAATAACATCTCAATCATACAAACAAAGGAATAATCGAAAAACTCTTTCAAAGAGAAAGACGTTTTCAATCATTTCCATTTCTGAATCGAAGCGATCGAAACACTTAAATTTACACCGATAAATTAAAACGAACAACCGTCATTAATATGAGGCAAGACATCGCAAGATATGAGGAATGAAAAAACAACCGCAACTTTACAAATCATTCTCGCGATTTTCATTCCTAATGCCATGTAAATAAGGTTGTAAGAAACAGAAAAATGGTTAGGTTTATTTATGGGGTAAAAATCTGAGAACTCGTACGATATGTCACACAATTTATGAGAGTCGAACGACATTTGATGTGTACCGGGTTTGAAAGAGTACGACCAGATGAAAGACTTTTGTGACGCGACTTTATGTTCTTGTCGTCACTTTGTCGTTAAAGGTAGGAAATATTGCAATTATTATATTTCAGTGTAGCTCTTTAAAAATTTAGAATAAATTTAACTTTTGATTCTAATAAAATTTTATAACACATCATTATTGAAATTTTATTACAAATTTGCATCTACGTCATCTTTTTCTTTACGTTCAAATTATAGATAATTTCGTTAAGAAAAATTTAGCATTTTGACAATTTATTTATGAGAGTAAAAAAATATACTATATCGAAAGTCAGCACTATTTAACATTAATTTTATTATATTAATTAAAATAACAATGGGGTTCTCTTAAATAAAAATTTTTGCATCTTCAACTTTCTAAGGAAACATCAGATTCGGTCTTAAACCCGGTTGTTATGGATGACGATCTAGTCCTTATATCATTCGACAGAAGAGACATAACTATTGATAAATTTTCGGTTAAATTTAATTCAAGCAACCGGTCACTCTACGACGACGTCAAACAGAGTGACAGACACGCCGCTCGCCGCGACGTGTGTTGTGAATTCCCGTTCTCTCTGCGACGAGCGCAAGTCTTTTCCGCGTCGCGTCTCTAGCGTGATCGCGGCCTAAGTCGCAAGGAGTCGTAATAAATTCAATATCAAAATGCACAATGTCGTAATGCGATACGGTGACGTGCGATGCGGTGATAGGGCCCGAGTTATGAAGGACGCGCCCGCCAGCGGACTTGTTTATGATTAATGCTGGAGCTTTTGATGGGAAAGTTCAGTGGAAAACAATGGGGATATGGGGCTCTTATCGGCTAGAGGTTGAGAACTATAGTCAGTTTCTACGACAATGTAAAAAAAAACATTTTATAACAAAGACTGATTAAACGTTTACCTGATGTTAAGTGATACGTCTGCCTTAAGTCTGCAATGCTATAAACGATACTGTGCACAGCACTCTTCATTCTGGGATATCAACTGCCCAACAATTTCGACAGTGCATTGACCTTCATACCAAAACATAGTGCTACGCAAATTTATGAACTCTTCCTTGTTTATATAAGCATAGCTTATTCTTATAACTATTACCGGCTGAGGTTATTTTGACTTAAACCCCAAGTAAGTACATTTGGGTTCTAAAGCAACCTGTACTGAAAAGAGCCTAGAACAAAATCAGCCTCGACCTTTTTTCATATGTCTTAATATATGACGAATACATCGTCATCTAAATATATTAAAACAATCTTCGTAACGCACAGAACCAGATGGGCGGATGATATAAAAAGAATGCCATTGTAGAAAAAAATAACGGTGAAATGAAAATTAATTTAGGAGCAATATCACTTATGCCTCAAGATAATGTACATATATCTACAAATAACACAATTAAATACAAAACAACCCATCTTTAACTCCGGCTAGTCAATAAAACGCATGATATATTGTAAATACACGACGCTTTAGTCGGCCGAGCACTGCCCGCCGGTTATTTTATCGCTATCATACGTTGTCATAATTAAAACGTTATGAATTAACGCGTCTTAACGTTTTATTGGATTTTGTTTTATATGGTTTTATGACTAAATAAGTGGAAAGCAACCATGGGTAGGAAACCCATCATCACACCCACCCACCCACAATCATAAATATACAATTTCAAGGGTTTCGTGGTCCATGCATAAAGAACGTGAGGAGCCATATGTACCTACTACACCATCTATTTGTGTTTTAGTTCATCTTCATGGTACCTACTCCAAATTCGAATCAAATCTTTGATATGATACTTAAAGCTTCTTAAACAAGAAGTTTGATAGTCAGGTAGTGGCTGTAGTAGCTACTGGCTCGCCGTAGTCATCGTTTCAGCTGATGGATGTCTACTGCTGGACATAGGCCTCCTGAAATGATTTGCTAACTACTGGTACAACGTGCAAACTTGGTGCTAGCTTAGTGAATTTTAAGGGGACTACATTGCGACCAATATACCACCAAATGGACGGATGGTATATTAAATTGTCGCGTAAGTGCATAATGGCTATCTTCATTTGGGATTTGGTGATCATTTCAGAATACCTGTGTCCAAGTGCATTAGACAACAAGTGTATTAACTCATAGTTAATTTTTTTTATATATATATTTATTTAAAATATATACGGGACATTTTACACATCGCAATCCAGCCCCAAAGTAAGCGATAGCTTGTCTTATGGGTACTAGATAATTATCTGACTTTGACATTGAAATCGCAGCGATACAGACGCGCACAGCTGTAACTTGCGGGGCTGTGCCGTATTTTGTTCCGTGCGTACCCTAAAGCCTGTACATCAAGCCCATCGACACTAGTCAAGGGCGTCATAGTAAACCTTACACTATAGTGTTATTGGCGGCTCGCTTTATACGCTTTTCCCTTCAATCCGGATTGTTCACAAAGTCTAAAGGACGAAGGTATTTCTTGTTTTTCATTTATTTGTATATTTGCTACGTACATATACATTTCTATATATCCTATACCTTTAAACGAGCAATTCTTGTATATATATAAATATATATTTCTATATGAAATGCATATATATGAAATGAATATATATTTCTATACGCTGAAATACCCTCTAAAATACTGGTGCGGAAAGGAATAGGAAACTACCGCTACTATTTTTTCCTAAGAAAACCCACTATGAGCAGCAACAAAACAAGGAAAGATGTTACATCATGCCACCCGGCTGACCACCGGCGCCAGGTTGGATCCGGGTCTACTGGTGTGAAATTGGCTACCGGCTGTAAGAGAGTGTGTCCGCAGGCTCCTTGCAGAAACTGGGCTACTGTGGGAAAAACTCCACCATCTACAGACAAACTCAATTCCAGCAAACAACTACTAAAATTTGGCACCTGGAATGTGCGTGGCATGATGCAACCGGGGAAGGCGGAAACAATCGGGAGAGAGATGGAGAGATACAGCCTGGACATACTGGGACTTAGTGAAACACATCTGAAGCACAGTGGGCATTTCGTAACAGAAAGTGGAATAATGTCGATTAACTCGGGTCATCCTGATAACAGTTTCTCTGGGGTGGGCTTTCTCATTGCAAAGAAAATGGGGAAGAACATTATGGGTTATGATACCATTAGTGATAGAATAATAACGCTGAAACTAGCAGCCCATCCACATCCCATTCACTTTGTTCAAGTTTATGCACCAACATCTAGCTCTACGGAAGAGGAAATATCACAATTCTACAGTGATTTAGAACGAACATACCAAGCAATTCCATCTAAAGAAGTCACTGTGTTATTGGGCGACTTCAATGCCAAAATAGGAAGTACTCTGAATGATGACCACATGCGGGAAGTGGTGGGCAAATATGGCTTAGGCGAAAGAAATGATCGGGGTTGTATGCTCTTAGAATTCTGTGCAGAACAGGGCCTCTGTATTATGAACTCGTGGTTTCAACAGCATCCACGTAGGCTATACACTTGGCAGTCACCCACTGGACACCGCAACCAAATTGACTATGTTATGATTGGCAAAAGGTGGAGATCTGCGATATCATCGGTCAAGACGCGACCTGGTGCAGACTGCGGCACTGATCACCAACTGCTTGCAGGCCATTTCAAAGTGCGCCTGAAAGTTTTAAAAAGAAACAAGTCGAGGGGTATAAGTCTGCTGAGGATAACTGAGTGCTTATATGGAGAGCTTGTTCAAGCAAGAGTGAGTTCGGGGAAGCAGGATCCTTTCGATTCAGCTGAAGCAACCTGGGTTAACCTTAAAACAGTCATGCTGGAGTCAGCTAAGGAGATCAACAGTGCTGTTTGCATTAAAAACCTTAAGTCGGATTGGATATCTGCAGACACTTGGGATGTTATTGAGGAGAGAAGATCCCTCAAGATGAAAGGAATTGCTTCTGACTTGGATAAGCAGCGGTACTGGCAACTTAACTCTGATGTTCAACGACTCACCAGAAGAGATAGGAACAACTACATTGACTGTATGTGCAGTGATATAGAGAGAAGCGCCAACACCTTGCACACAAGGGACATGTTTCAAAAGATAAAGCTGCTGACTAAGGATTTCAAACCAAAAAGCTGGTCCATAGAAGATGTGAATGGCAAACGGATTATTGAGAAAGATCTAGTGCTTGATAGATGGAGGAGCTATTGCGAAAACCTATATAGGACTTGTAGAGAGCACATAGGAACAAGACTGGACTACGCAGTATATGAGCCGGATATTCTGATCCGTGAAGTAGAGATGGCTATTTCAAGATTGAAAATTAAAGCCGTCGGTGGAGACGGAGTATCCGCGCAAATGCTCAAAAATATGGGCAAAGAAGGCACTAAAATCATGCACTCCATTTGCCAGAAAGTGTGGCGAACTGGTCAATGGCCGTGTGACTGGACAGAATCAGTCGTCATCCCACTTCATAAAAAAGGGTCCACCTTAAAGTGCGAGAACTACCGGACTATATCTCTCATTTCGCACGCTAGCAAAGTGCTTCTACACATACTAAATACGCGTTTGGAAAATTACATCCGTGTCCAAATAGCTGAAGAGCAGGCCGGATTTGTTAAGGGGAAGGGTACCCGTGAGCAAATTTTGAATCTAAGGCAACTGATAGAGAAGTGTAGAGAGTACAATGTACCTATGGCCCTCTGTTTTATCGACTATGCCAAAGCATTCGACTGTGTCGACTGGACCAAGATGTTTGAAGTCATGACGGAGATGGGCGTCCCTGATCACCTCATTTTTCTTGTCCAAAATCTTTACTTAGACGGCATCTCTAGAGTTCGGCTCGATGACAACCTCTCCCTACCGTTTAAAGCAGTGCGTGGTGTGAGACAGGGCTGCATACTCTCCCCTCAAATTTTTAACCTCATTGGGGAACATATAATGCGCAGCGTACTGGAGAACTGGGAGGGAGGCGTTAAAGTAGGTGGTCAGCGTATTAGCAATCTTCGCTTTGCGGATGACACTACCATCATAGGTGCCAATGAGGAACAATTAGCTGAGCTTTTGGTAAGAGTAGAAGAGGTGAGCGCCCTCTATGGTTTGGTCATTAATCGCAGCAAAACCAACCTCATGTTTATCGACAGAGCAGACACAATTCAAAGAACAAACAAATTGTGCGACTTGACCACGGTTCACGAATTTGTCTACTTGGGGTCACTTATAACTGCCTCCGGCGATTGCGAGAAGGAAGTTGTAAGGAGGGCACAAATGGCCAAAGTAGCAGTCAAGCGACTTCAGAAATTATGGAAGAATCGAAACATCTATCGCACTACCAAGGTGAAACTAATGCGAACACTAATTTTCTCCATATTTCTATACGCTTCTGAAACTTGGACCCTTAAGTCTCGGATCCTCTCCAGAATTGACGCGTTCGAAATGTGGTGCTGGCGCAAAATGTTGGGTATCTCATGGACTGCACATCGCACAAACGCGTCGATATTGGATGAGCTGAAAATACAGACCCGTCTATCTACCATCTGCGCCCGCAAGCAGCTCTCTTTCTTCGGCCATCTGGCCAGGAAGAAACCCGACTGCATCGAGCGGCTAATTATGTCTGGTCGCATGGAGGGCAAGCGAAGTAGGGGCAGAGCGCCAACCCGGTGGATAGACAGCATCTGCAAGGCCACCGGCGTCAACATCCAAGGCTCTTTTCTCAAGGCTCAAGACCGCACCACCTGGCGAGCCTTGATCAAGAAGTTGGGCTCGTAGCCGGTCACGACCCTCAGTCATGAGGCAACGACGAAGAAGAAGATATTTCTATATAATCTGAATCTCGGAAACGGCTCGGACGATTTTCATGAAATTTAGCATACAAGGGGTTTTGGGGGCAATAAATTGATCTAGCAAGGATTCATTTTAAAAAAATGTCGTATTTACCAAAAAAAAATATAAATCTATACCTGACTAAAACTATTAGGTACAGTAAACTCCTGCTGCCATCTATTGGTAAGTAGCTGTAATACTACCGAGCAAAGCTCGGTCACTCAACTAGTAAGTAGTAACTATTATCACATGAGATGTAAACCAAAATGCATTTCCATTCATCCCTGTATGGAACGGTCGAGCGAAGGGACGTGTCTCTTTAACCACTTCATAAATGATTCGTCCGATCTAAGGTGGTTCTCAACTTCTCAGATTGTCTAACGATCTAGATTCTAAGCTTAGCACCTATATCAGAGACAGTGATTTTGACACTAAGACTTAAAAAGTTTTGGAATCAGTATGAAGATGGGAATTGTTTCTGACAAGGTCAAAAGTTAAGTTCATCAGTTGTGTAAGGTATCCCTAGTAGAAATAATGGAAAGAGGTCACAGCAGTCCTGGGGTTTTTCAAAGGCAAATCGGGAAACAACTATACTATTTTCCCATGAAAAATATGATTGATAAAAATAGAAAAACACCACCTGTCAATTACACCAAAAATTTCAGCATCCTCAACCATTAGTGGATGTTCTGCGAAGTTGGTCCGGGTAAGTACCAGTGTCTGTCATTCTACCGTGAAGCAGTAATGCATGAAATAACTACTACGATAGTACCTAGTAATATATTATACTCAGTGGTATGACTGTGTTTGGGTATGAAGGGCACAGCACTGGGCAAAATGAGACCTATGAACGGATGTCTCAGGATTATTAGGGATGAAATTATGGGACGTACGTATCACCTAACATCAGGTGAACCTCTGGCTCGTCTCATGAAACTTAGGTATAATGAAAAAAAACATGAACTTCGATAAAAATGGTAACATAGGAATAGAGACTTCGATAAAAAATAAACACCATTCCGCCTATACCAACTGTTATCACAATTGAATCACCAAAATCGCAGCATCCTCCGGGGTGTCGCCTATCTGCCGGGACGGGGCTGCATCTGTCCGTGCATAAATCTGTCTCATATGAAAAGAATTAAAACGTTCGCCATTGTAGACGTTTGAATAAATCTTCAAGATATCTTTGTGAGA
Organism: Coenonympha arcania; assembly: GCA_036785405.1. NCBI lineage: Eukaryota > Metazoa > Arthropoda > Insecta > Lepidoptera > Nymphalidae > Coenonympha > Coenonympha arcania. The sequence continues at coordinate 809,373 of CM072058.1, read as the reverse complement.
GATGCGACGCCCGCGGCTCTCGTGTTTAACCTACTTCGACTTTAGACCCTGTAACCATACAGTTAGGGTTAAAAATGTATGGGCAGGTCGGTGTAAGAGACCGGTACGCAACCGGAGCGATATTTTACAAGTTTTTGACAGTCGATATGGCGCCCCTAAACGGCACCTGCTCTGATGAGCTTCTACTCTACTTCGATCGCGATTGGTAACTTTACTATTAAATAGCTGAGTTTTTTAACCACTCTTTACAGCCCACAAGATACTGCAAGTCCACCAATAGCTGTAGGACTCACATAGGTATTCCACCTGCTGCTTCTAGCGGCCTAGCCATAATATTATGTCTCCATCCATGCGTTTTATAAGAATTAATAAAATTAATATAACATATATTTTATAATTGCAATATGTATCGGAATTACGTATGCGTGGGCTGATTTTGTTTCATTCAGTTTGTTAGTTAGTAACACTAGGTTTATTAACTAAGAAAACGGAGGCAAAAATCCTATTTTTTTTGCACAAGTTAGCAACTATAGCATGTTATGTTCACATGATATCATATCAACCCAGGTTGGTAACTAGGCCTAAAGTAAAAATAGGAAAGATAAAAGCAAAAATAGAATTTTTGCCCCCATTTTCCAAGTCAACCCAGTGATGGTAACTAACTAACAAACTGAACGATGTAGAATCAGCCCAAAATAGGTAGGACTTTCGCGCAGACAATTGCCATGGTTCTTCTTTATGGTTGCTGATCTTTACGAAAATCAGTGTTGAAGAGTCAGCCGTGTATATCAGGGAAGACTTTAACCGACCGAAATAATTGAACTAGCGAATTAATTTAAAGTTAACCATAAACCCCGTTCATCCTAATTCCCGTCAGTCAAGTGGACGCGAGTCGCGGAGGGCAGCCATTTTAAATTAACGATCACGTGACAGCTGTCAGATGCATGCGAAACCTACGTTAATGATAGATTCACTACTATAGTGTGTAGGTATACCATAGATATAATGTTAAGAATTAATTTTAAAACTACAAGTTAGTACCTGACTGCAGTTTTTGATTGTAAGTGACAATTCTGCCGAAGATTCTATCGCTACCTTGGAAGGGTGTAAGCAACCCTTATTGTTACACAGCATCGTATCTGAACGCTTAACTGAATAGAAAGAAAGAAAGAAAGAAAGAAAGAAAATAAACAATACGCCTTACGTACTAAAACGATGCCTGAAGCTTCCCTCACTCGGGCAACAAAAATCAATAATTGCCCAAGTGACGGAAGCACCAGACACCGCCTGTCACATGTGGCACATCCCGGAAAAAGGCCCCAACTCAGCATGGTGCTGTGTGCCCCATATGAGCATGGGAGCACACAGCGCTGATTTTCAGTCAGAGCCTTGGACTGGGTGACGCCACGAAATGAAAAAGAACAAAAAAACTAAAAAAGTGACGCATATGACAATCTAATTAAAATATAGAAAAAGAACTTTAAAAGTCCGCGAGATAAAATATTTTATTTACAGGGTTGCCGCTTGTCAGTAATATCACTTTTTACTATTTTCAATTATCCTGACTAAGGACAAACTTTTCAACCTGCATATAACAATTATTCTGTAATACTTTTATTGTAGCTATTTTTGTAATGTAACCATAAACCAAAATTAATTTAAAAGTTGAAAGAACAATTTATATTTTACAAAAGGAAGAAAGTAAAAGAACTTGTAAGAGTTTACATAGTTTACGTATTATAATATAAATAATTATATAATATACATGGCAATACGTATTTAAAAAATATATATATAATATTAAATATATATTCATATACAGGATATATAATATTAAATATATAAATATACATTCCACTACAGGAAAGAGTACTCCGCCACATGATTTTGGAATTCTATTTGCTTGGAAAGGAGGAATTCCTTGAGCCTTTTTTTGAAAACTAACTTACTCTTTGTATTTTTGATTGGCGGAGGAATATTGTTCCAGCATTTAGTGGCGGAGTACGTGAAGGAGCCTCTGAAGGCGGCAGTGCGGTGCAGGGGGACTCGGAGCTGCTTGCGACAGCTCCGGCTACTCCTATCACTGTCACTGTCAATAGCGGTGCGTCTTTCAAATAGCTCATATATTTTCATCGTAGATAAATGATTGCTTATTAATTAACTCGATTAATCAAAAAATTGAAAAAAAATAAATTAATCTCGGCATAATTGATGAAAATCAACCGTGTGAATTGATTGAAATATCAATCGTTAAATATGAATATTCATGAGCCCGCATCGGAAATCGAATCCATCGCCAATCCAAGCCAAGCGTGACAACCAACATGCAATAGGATAAAATACATCAACTATAATATGCAAATGCATGCATAAGCTTCTGATTATAGTAAAAACGTAAAGTAGGTAAGTGCATATATGGAGAGTCAGTTAACAGTCCCCTGTGTTGAATACTTTATGGCTATTATTATTTATCAAATTGAAATTCATTCTAGTTAGGACTTACCTACTATAAACAAATATGTATATAAGATTTATTTATTTATTCAAACTAAGTTCAAGCCAGTCAAAAGGTTACGGTTTTAGAAATAACTTCATTTAAAAATCCCATTTAAAACACATGATAATTCTTTCTTTTTTAAAAAAAGGGAACCGCCTTCAAAAAACCAACCCACTGAAAAGCAAAAAAATTATTTTCTAATAAATCTGGGTTTACTTACCTACCTACTTAGTTTTTGAAGTCGGTGCCATTAGCCATACTCAAAATGAATTGCGAATTTTGATTTGGCACCGACTTCATAAACTAAGTAGGTAGGTAAGTAAACCCAGATTTATTAGAAAATTATTTTTTTGCTTTTCAGTGGGTTGGTTTTTTGAAGGCGGTTCCCTTTTTTTAAAAAAGAAAGAATTATCATGTGTTTTAAATGGGATTTTTTTATTATTATTTTTTATTTCATACTTTTTAGTGATAAGTAGGTTTTGGGCAAATTAATACTACCTTATCAATTTTAAGTTTTTTAGTGATAATTATTCTTACCACTAAAAACATATCCTATCATATGCAATACTGACTTTGACGTATCTACTATTATATATTTTAATATGCTGTATGCCCAATGACGAGGAATGTTGTTTCGCGATAGATCAAATAGATCGGTCCAGCCAAACGTGAGATAATCACGGACAAACCTAAATACCAATATAGGGGTTAAAGAGAGAACCTCTTTTTTTGAAGTCGGTCAATTAAAAACATATTTTTTAGTCAACTTGAGAATCACTATCTCTTTTGAAGTCTGTTAAAATCTACACTGTAAACTAATTATACCGATCGCAAGCGATTTTCCGTTGAGGAGTTCCGCTCTCCATCTCCAAAGATATTCATTAGATCTCAACCAAATTGAAATGAGTCTACCTGTGATGTATGGCCTACCTATTGAAAAAAGAATCATCAAAATCGGTTTCGCCGAACTCGAGATAATCGCGAACAAACTTAAATACAAATATATCTATCAAACTAAGAACCTCTTGTTTTTTTAAGTCGGTTAATATACTAAAACCTTCTCCACAATGTAACAAACACTTTCCCGAAAACCGCATCAAAATCGGTTCAGCCAAACGCGAAATAATCGCGGACAAACATACATACATACATACATACAAACATACATACAAACATACATACAAACATACATACAAACATACGGGTCGAATACAGAACCTCCTTTTTTTTTGAAGTCGGTTAAAAATTGATTCTCCTCTTTCGCAGAGACAGTGGGACGACATCGTCTGCAGAAAAACTTTTGACTCATTACTAGCACAAGCGAGTTCAAAAAAAGACAGAGCCCGCCTTCTTGCTGTCTCTGCTAAAGAGTCCGGCTACTGGCTCCATGCTCTCCCTGCTGCCAACCTGGGAACATTAATAGACCATACCACTTTAACAGTTTTAATCGGTCTAAGGCTAGGCGCAAGCATCATTCAACCTCATCGATGCCATTGCGGCGAGAGCGTTGATTCCTACGGTCACCATGGTCTCTCCTGTCCCAAAAGTGCCGGTCGCTTCCACCGCCATAGTGCCCTTAACGACATCATCCGGAGGTCTCTTGCTACCGCCCACGTGCCAGCTGTATTAGAACCAACTGGTCTGGCGCGTGGTGATGGCAAGAGACCCGATGGGATGACGCTTGTTCCCTGGCGTTTAGGGAGGTCGCTTGTTTGGGACGCAACTTGTGCTGACACCCTGGCTGCGTCCCACATTGAGGCGACCTCCTCTATGGCGGGGGCTGCGGCTACTAGTGCCGAACGGGCCAAGGGACGCAAATATGAATCTCTTGACAAGATTTTCATATTTGCGCCTTTTGGTGTGGAGACTCTGGGGCCGTGGGGCCCGGGGGCTCGAGCTCTTTTTGAAGAAATTTCAAAGAGAGTTATCGAGTCTACTGGGGATCCAAGAGCTGGCAGCTACCTTGGCCAACGTATTAGTTTGGCCATCCAAAGAGGCAATGCTGCCAGTATCTTGGGTACCATGCCTCGTTGCGATGGATTCGATGAGGTTTTAAATTTATAACCTAGTTTATAGTCTATAAATTATTTATTTTTTAGTTTAAATGTTAATTAAGTTTTCTACTATATACATTCAAGTACCTTTCTTATACTAATTGTTTAAAAATAAGTTGTAGAAGATATTGATTTCCATCTTCCTTCTCCAAAAATTAGTGTCCAAAAATGAGATGAAACCAACAAAACCTCAATTAATCGTCAATTAAAATTAAAACAATCAATGAAATGAACAAAACGTAAAAAACAAAGCATAACTAAATTCATAATCATTATTACCATAAAAATTACCAAGGAAAACGAACTACAGAGTTAGAATATTATCTCGAAGTTACACAAATTCTGGGTTAAATTGTTAAAATTTAACCCGCTGTTTGGCGCAAGTGGCAAGGCCTTATACTGATTTTATCCTTTTAATAAGGTGTCCTATCAGAAGGATTTAGGGCTTTAGACGATCGCCCCACAATATAGTAGATTCGCAGACAAAAAATAGGTATTTATATATTTTTTAATTATTATTTAATTATTTGATTAAATAAGGCTCTGAACATGGCTTTAATAAAAACCTGACATCTTCACAAACAGTACTGCTTTGACGTGTTTTTAATCAGAGACGTGAGCGACGGCTCATATTAATCACAAGTGTCACGGATATTTTAATTAAGGCCTTATTATTAAAAATTCAGCGCCGAATTAACTGCAATTTTCGAACGAAAGCCTACACAAGGGCTTTTACACTTTACGTCATTTCGTCGGTCGTAAGTGAACGAAGTAATCCAATGAAATTAATTTAGTGGCAAAGAAGCTCTTTATCAACGATCAAAATTAAAAGTAGGTACACTCTCCTAAAGTTCTTATATTTATAGGCAATTTATATATTTTTTAAATTGCTTACCACTTCGTCTATTTTCATTACTAACTGAGGTGATGGACAGACAATCACGCACCTTGTAAGATCAATCTTTATTTGGTAAAGGGTAGGTACATCTATGTGATTTGCCGCGGGGCCTTGATATACCAGACATTCATCTTGGTGGCCAGAGTCATTTGTTATTACCATTTTTGGGTAGGACGTAGGGCAACTAATGAAATGCGGCGAGTTATAAACACGTTAGAATACCTACTTTTGCCTATTCTGACAATACCAATGTGATTAGGTAAATATTCGTATTATAACAATATACTTAATTTTACAGGTACGGGGTAATTAAACTAGCAAATACAAAGAAAATGACAGCGTCTCTTTATAGGTGCTTAATATGGAATGCTTTTTAGATCAAAGAAGTCGGGATCCCCTTTTTAGTGCCCCGCGGGCAGCGATTGTTATGATTTTTGCACAATGGATATTTCTTTTTTTTTCACTTATTATATTTGTCCTTAGCCGGTTGTACAATTATTTATTCATGAAGTAATTTCAGCAAATATAACTGATAATATCGTATCGCAATCGTACGCGTATCGCAACACCTAAAAATCCCGATATCAATATCCGTCAATATCCAGGTAATGAGGGGTCGGTAATTAAATGTCGTCTGTCAAAGCGTCGCCGTGTCAAATTGTGTGTGTGTTCAAAATGGCGGCGGTGACGTCACACGCTGAGGCGCCTGATATAAAAGCGGATTTACTTTATTTCGCACTGACATGACGTGATGATTTAAGCCCTGCTTTAAAATATTGACAGCCTTAACGTAAATAATAACAATCAATAAGTGAGCGGAAAGCCGACTTTACTCTTGGATATTCCAGTACGGAAAAGGGGAAGCAAAAATCCGTAACATAATTGTTTTCTTCGCTAATTTCAACTCGTTATAACAGCGCCATCTCTTGACGCAACTGTTTAATTCCTGATGACAAGGAAGAATTAGTTGTGACAGTAAAAGTTTGTATGACAAAAATTAACATTCAAGTACCACATGACATTTAACAGACCGGCTGTAATGCGACATTTGACATTCTTGGGAAGATTCAATAAAAGTTTCACTTTAAAATTGGACCCCAGAGTAATTTCAGCAGTTACTAAACAGTATCTAAGAGCCAGCTATCACTTTAACGAGGTGTCAAATAAGTATCTATTTGAAGCCATTTACCAAATTAAAACGGCGTCGGTACCATCCATCTGTCTGTCGCGTCATATTCATAACCCATCAATCACCGTCTCAAGACGCGCCCGACTGTACTCTGACTGACATATTTATTGGCGCATAAATCTACTCGACTGTACCTACTATTATGTATTCTGTTACTGTGCGTATGTTAGACTAGTTTTTATCTGCTGCTCCGCCCGTATGAATTTCAGTTTTAACTACTTGGATACCTGAATTTTTCCGGGGATAATAAGTGTTCCCGTCCCCCTCAACCTTTATACCTACTTTGAAAAAGTTTGCTATTTCAATTTATTTAAAGCTATAGATTGACTGTTTTATCAAAATCTTGCAGGAAACGTGGATTTTTTGCGGAATAAAAAGAAGCTTATGTGATCGAGGTTCCTAGCGGACATCCGTTGCTTCGCGAATTTCGGTTTTTCACAAATCCCGCGGAAACCATAGTTTTTTTGGGATAAAAGTAGTCAATGTGTTAATCCAGGATTTAATCTATCTCCAACTCAATTTTAGCCAAATTGTTTCAGTAGTTGCGGGTTGAAGGAGTATTTCTCCATAAAAAATTTTAGGCCCCCTCTTAGGGGGTGGGGTTTGAAAAATCTTTTCTTAGTAGGTACACTAGGACTACATAGACCTCAAACGGAACCTATGTGCCAAAGGAGTCGCTATAGGCCCAGTTTGGACTGTGCGTTAATATGTCAGTCAGTCAGTCAGTTAAATCTTCTATTTTTTAAAAAAATTATTTATTTGTTCCAAAAATGTGATGTAAGTACAATAATTTCCTTAACTACTAACATATTACATATTTGTTTAGGCTAATATTTTTTTGTCAATAAAAACGACCGCACGGGAATCGAACCTAGTTTAAAGTCAACTTAGCTAATCCCTCCATCTGTTTGTCCGTAAGTACAATAGAAAATTAGCTACTTCCGCATGTAAAAGTCCCATGGTGTAAACGTCCTGCGGCGCAAAGTACCCTGTTTTGAATAGTGAATGCACCCCCCCCGCAAGATTGCACAAGCAACAAAACGACAATAAAAACAATGCAAGCCCCGAAACACCCAAACTGTGACAAAAGGCGACAAAGTTGCACCAATCAATGGTGGTTTATAGTGCAGGAGATAGCTAACATCTTTTTACATGGTTACATCACTCACATCTCTGTAAGAAATGTGTGTGTTTTTATAAATAACTTACATCCTGTGGAGCCAGGCATAGGATTTATTTATTTATTTATTTATTTATTTAGAACACAATAATATACACGTATTACACATTTTACAACGTATTTTTTTTAATGTATACACTTTTACTTACATGTATATCTATAGTGAGCACAACATTGGCAATTAAAAAAAACATGCAAACACTTAAAATAAAGGATATTTTTATTTCGGGAAAACAAACACAAAATATAAATATTCCTCTATAACTCAAGAACCACAACTTGGGCAACAAATACCAGATTCTTGCCCAAGTGACGAAAGCACCAGACACCGCTTGTCATGTGTGGCACAATCCAGAAATGGGCCCCAACTCAGCATCGTACTGTGTGCCCCATGTAAGCTGGGTGCATGGGACTCAAAGTGTGTCGATACAAGTTACAAACCCCATTCTACAACAGCTGTTTGGCAGAAAACTGTAATTTTAGCATTTATTTCAAAATTGTATAGAGGTCATACTCTAAACATTGAAGAAATAGTTGTCTGACTTTTATACTGATGTAGGATTTTCGTTAAAACGCCTTAAAAATTATTGGCTTTTTCGTCATTCTACAGCTCTATAACTTATCAAAGGTCCAAAACTTGAAATTGTTGGCTAGTAATTTATTTTAAACAGAATCAAAATACAAATTAGTATTTATATTATGTCTCTAACTCTTTGTCTGAGGTCATGGATAATTTGCTCATTTCCTAGCGAAGAGAAAAGAACTTATTTAAATGCTCGCATCTACGTAAAAACTTAAGCTTAAGCCAATTTCCCATTAGAGAAATCAGAGATCGCGAATTAAAACCGAACGTGGTATCAACAACTTTCAACCTAGCACTAGTCCGACCAGCAGTACCTAGTACCTACGCACTTATAAAACCAACTTACCACCCTCGTTGCTTTAGAGAAAGCATCCCTATTACTGAGTGTTAAGGACGATGCAACATGCAAATGCAACATTGCACTTGCATATCAAAATATAGCAGCTCGCAAGCGCATTACAAAATGAGGCAGAATTATGATGGATGCTGATGCCTCGTTTCTCGCTTATTAGGACGAGATTCTACTTTGTGAAGCAACAAGCGAAATAGCACTCTATTTTCACAACAGCAAATACGAATTTTGCGAAACAAATAACGTTGAATCAATCGTAGACATTGCACTGTAAATAGCAAAAAATTGAATAAGACTTTATACTCTGAAACATAGAAATGAAATTTAAAAATCAGCTAATGGTGAATCAACTGACAACATCTGAAGTCTAGGAAAAGAAAAATTCGGAAAAAGGACTTAATATAAATAGAGTTAAAGTCGAATATAAAACAACGAGTGTTTAAAATCAATGTCAGACTCGTGCGCAAGTGTTAGCGTAATGAATACAGTACTAAGGTGTAGGGTTACAGGTTTAATTCTGTTATGAGACAGACAGACCTGACGAAGACGACATTCCTAGATTAACCAAATTACAGGATGTACTGTAGGTTTTACCCCTTTCCTAAACGTTTTTTGTAAATTGGCATCCAGTTTTCTATTGATAGGCTTGCGGTTGACTACAATCTTGGCTGATGGACAAAAATTATGAGGTTCTAGGGTGGAGCGCGCTTGCCTAAAAATGCTTACAACTACTATACTTACGTATAAGAATTTTCAGACTCTTTTAATATGAATTATTACTTGTGGCCAAATTGGTAGAGCCATCCAGCCACGATAGCTGGGAGATGCGGGTTCAATTTTCATTATAATAAAAAGGTAATAAATGATTATTATCATTTTTCTGATAGATTGTGGAGTATAGGTGCAATTATACATGCCAAATTGGCAGATTTCTTTTGCGAATGGGTTAGACAGAAAAAGATATCTTCCAGACACCCTGTAGGTAAGTCTCAGCTAGCCACAGGCTCGGCACATAAATCTAAATCACCATCGGGTTATATTTATCTCGTTTGTGAGATCGTCTCATAAATTTTCTTCTTGAATTGGCGAGTGTCAAATGAAATTAGTAGTTTATTGCGCCGGTGCGTGTCTGTCTGAGGATGAAAGCGAAGATATGCATTCGTGTTGTGTTTGATAGTTTTAGACGCCTAGACTGTTTCACCGATATACTAGTAGGAAACTATGCTTGCAGACAGAGGATAGAATCGCTTGTTTTCTTTACTACTTTAGTTAATCATAACCAGACGTGATTTATATAGTTAAAGGCTTTTGCAATCAGCAAACATGGTCATCCGCCTTCTTCATTCATCCGATACTAGCGGTCTTATCAAGTCGTCGATAAACTTTTCGTCGATCAAAATTTTCATCAATAATATAATATAAACAATACCTATACAACAAGTGATTGTTATAGCAATAAGGGCCACCCTTGCACTCTTTTTACTCATATTGTTCTTCTCTATCTGTGGTGTACTGTTTGTGTGCAATAAAGTTGTGTTATAAAAAGCTCTCTCCTCTGAGGACCCACGCACTCTACTTTACGGAGTAAATCCATTTTATTTGACTCTACAATTCTGTGATTTAAAAGGTCATAATCACTCCGTACTAACAGAATAAGCTCTTACTGTCTGTCTCAATATTCGCACTAATACCTGAGTGTTCCGTCTAACGATCCGTCATTATCGCCGCAAGCTGCGAGATCTTCATAAATAACTCTTAACCCGCCGTCCGTCTGTTCATCTGTCCGTCTGAGCGTACTTGCGCGGTAATTGGGCCTGATTCCACCACGTATCATCTCGCGAGTACAGACTGTGATGTGTCAAAGATTAAGTGCCAAGAAACACATTATGATACGTACCAGTCATGTTGGACTATTATTCCTTTGATTGAGATGACTCACAGGTGCGAAATTCTATTTCAAATAGTATAAAATAACCCTACTAAATTCTAAGGCTACATCACTGAAATAAATATAAATTGTAAAGTAGAAAAGGACCCAATCAAGACAGCTAGTTTAGCAGGAATTTTTGGATATTTGAACTTAACATCGGAGGATGATATCAAAAAGGTTTTACAATTAGTTTCTACGGCAACATCCTCGTCTGCATTATCACTTGCCATTAGATAAGATCACAGTCAAGTACTGACTCATGATACTGGAAATGTTTAAAAAACGTGGCACTCCGGGAGTCTACAGAAGTGAAAACATGTACTATTAGGTACGTGAGGTGACTCCGTTACCGTAAGCGACACTTACGGTAACGGAGCCGTGGGATCAATGGTTTTTTCTCATCTAAAAAAATGCCGTATGCGCTGCAAGAAGTTTTCACTTCAAAAAATCTTTGACACTGCCTGATTGCGACTACGGGACGTTAAAATGTTGATTAAGTTTTTAATAAAAGTGCAATGAATTGACCAATCTTCTACACTGACATTAACAAAAAAAAACATATGAGATATTACCTTATACATCTCAATTTACAAAAGAAGGCACCACAATTATTGCGTCGACGTTAAAACAACGTTGAACTTTATTTATGTACATCCGTGTTGACACAGCGGCGAGCGCTTGTATTAATTACATAGCAGTAGTTAGTAGTTCATACTAGTATTAATAGAGTAAGTAGCAGTGGAATAGGGAGCAAATTATAGGCTTCAAAACACCACCTGCCAGCACGTTGTTTTGACGCGGCGCGATAAAAATGTTCCTTTTAATTTCGTAATTAAGACTTGCCCCTTTTCGGAATTCCTTTTGTTTTTATCGTTACCTTTGGCTATCTTTGAAATTGAATATTATCCGTTTTTGGATGTTGACAATTTGCTTCAAGTCGCCCTTGAACTTTAGTTCCAATGACTGGTTCTATAGAATGGCCATTAATTTTGTTAAATAATACCAGTAGATAACTTAATGATCTTGTCAATTTTTAAATGGATTATTCGGACTTTCAGTGTAGTGTTAGCTACGAATAAAGTCAATTAGTTTGGCTGATGGAATAAAAATGAAAACATCGATAAAAGACAAGAAAGGAGATAGAACAGGTAGAGAGTATAAGAGGTAGAGACTAGAATTCAAACGATTGAAGAAGGAAAATTACGATCGTTGACTTACTATTTAGAATTAACAATTCACGTTTAACGTTCCGATATGTTTTAGGGTTGTATTTGGATTTGCTTACCCCTTCCAAGTTAGCTAGGTAGTTACGTCTTCGGCTGCATGATGCTTCGTTACTTAGTTACCATCAGGTGAGATCGCAGTCAAGTACTAACTTGTGGTGTATGAAAAAACGCAATCACATGTAAAGAATTGAACTCCATGGGGAAAGCGATAGAAATCTTAGACTGAAATAATAGGTGGTTCGATAGAAGGAAACAATTGCATCAATAACAAGTGCATCAATTATACAGCAAAGGTGCCGATTGGCTGGTGATGGTTGCGTTACCACTTCTGACCAATGTCCATAGCAAGTGTTGATGTGCGAGCACCACCAGGAGTCAAAAAGCCCATCAATAGCGCGCTGACAAACAGACAGGACAGTTCATTGTGCATGAATCATGGCCCTTATTGACGGAGCTGACAGTTGTCAGATGAATCTCAATTGCGTCGGTCACTGAACTGCTGCCCGTGTTCACTGGAGATGTCTTAATGTCAGACAATTAAAATTTAGTTAGGTTCTGAATAAAGAAAAAGGTGAGCGACTGACTTACTGACTGATCTATGAAGCCACTGAACGGACTGAAAGTTATTTTTAATGACGAAGAATTCTGACACGAGTAAGGACGTTCTCCTGATGTTAAGTGATACGCATACCCATAGATAAAGTGCGTCTCACAATTTTGCATTACAATATCATACAATACACTACACTGCGCTCATTATCCTGAGACATCAGTAGGTGCGGTACGTAGGTCACGTTTTGTCCAGTAATCGCTTCGGCGTATATACAGAGCAATTAAACCCAAAAACAGTTATAAGTTACTGCTTGACGTTAGAGTAACTGACACAGCGGTGGTACCTACCCATTCAAACCCCGCAAAAAGATTATAAAGTCGATATTATAAAGTCGTTTATAGAAGTGGACTATGGTGACCTAAGTCATAACAGCCGCAACAAGAAAAGTTGTTTAGACTTTTGTCGATATGTATTATGCCAGTATATTCGCTAAGCTCTGCGATTAATAAACGTACATTGCGAAACGTCTCAAACGTCATAAACGCAAATGCAGGCAAGACGGCATACGATTAATCGGCAAACTTGCATCGGCAAAAGGCATTATCTCCGTCGTAAAAACTTTACTGTCGCATATTTTAGCGTCGCTTCCAATCAGCTGCCGCTGTCACTGTGACATTAGTCGCTAAGTTATGATTGAGCCGCGGCTGTCCCCGCATTACCGTATTTTATATCGATAATAATCACTCGATGTTTATTATTCGTTAGGACTGCGAATCTTTTATTGCGACCCGATGTTGCTTTAATGCCGGCCTCTCGTGATTGGTTCCAATAATTTAATTGTTATCGTTGGTATGGATTAAGCTTAATGATTCTATTCTTTTGGAGACATAATTTCTCTTGCTTGAGGTTTCATAGCAGGTATTTATTTCCTCTAAGAACCTATACACTACACTGTAAAACTTCTTTATTTTGAAAGGAGGTCTTAAATTTTAATACGACATAGAGAGGCATGGCTGGAATTTTCTTACCCAATAGCCAAGGTGATTATTATTTATCTTATGAAATGACCTTAGCAAGTATTTGGCGTTACACAGGCGATAAACATTGCATATGTTTATTCGTTTCAGGATAGCTCTTGATGTTGACGATCGACGCTCGCTTCATAGGCTTCAAAAACATCAGTGTAAGCAAGGCAATTGAATTATATACGCTGATCAAAAGAGGATTGGCGGGCTTTAGACACTTTTGAGGACATCATGATCAACTCCTGAGAGTTGATCACAATGTCCTGCAAGCAATTTCCTCATGATCTTTTCTTTCGCAGTTTCGTAAAAGATTCACAGCTCCGGAAAATCGCGGCTCGGTCGATTTTTCTGAAATTTTTCGTCTCCGTTCGGTAGGTCTGAGAACAGATATAGGTGGTAAGCAATTTTTCATTCTAAATGGCAAAACAACGTTTGACCGGTCAACTTCTAATACTTACACTGACAATAGGCAGTGTTAAAAGATCCTATTACAAAATATCTCTAAACTGTGCTATAGGTGTGATAGTAGTGTATCGTTATTGACTAACCTACCTATGTTTTTTACAGCGGACACAACTCTTCACGGTGAATTTAATGCTAAATAATTGTAATTAAGCACAGCTATTAGGAGGCTGTATAAAAGTTTATTGGTTTATTGACGTGCCTCAATTCGAAGCGGCTCGAGCGGAGCCTGCGCCGACTGGACGGACGGACATAAAAAACTTTTTAAGTGAATAAAAACGAATCGAGTAAAAATGGATGTTTATACGGTAACAGTAAGAACTGATGTTTACTGCGGGCACCCGCCGGTGTCGGCTAATGCGGCTTTAAATACGGTGTCATGAGTGTGGGGCTCGTAAAAATGGCGACAGTTTACGAGGAAACCAGGGAACATAGGTTTATACTCCGAGTCACGGGCGGAACTTGTCTCTGTAGCAACTTTCGTAAATGTACGTTTAGTAAATGTAGAAATTGCAACCTATCATTAGGTTATTAATAACTTACGATTTGAGTATGTACTATTAGGTAACTTAAGTGCAGCCAAATAAATTGTTTAAAGTGTCTTTGTCGCACATCCATACCTAAATAGCTACACATACACATTATTGCTTTTTAAGCGTGAATGCAGTGAGTGAGTGCAATTAAAAAATGGGAACTATATTTTCTATCACCAAAATTTATATTTGTCATCAAGTTGTATCACCTAATAAATAGATCTATCGCCACGAAATATTTTCGTTCTCAGATAAACAAAAATTGTTTCCAGGTATGAATTATCAAATTAATGTTAATATATGTGTAAAATATAAGAGATCGATAATCAATAAAATCATATTGCATTACATGAATATAAACTTCGTTCTTATACTAACAGTTTTGTACTTAAATAATAGCTCTGTGCTCAGCATGGTAGATCTGTCACCAAATAAATCGATTATCGATCCCTGACTATTCCCCTCCGTCGACATGCTCTTGGAGGGGAAGAGGGTGACGGCTAAGGAGTTTTCCTAGGTCCCATGTGCACCTATAGGTAAATAGGTTAAGGTTATTTTACTTTTTTGACCACCCAGAAATAGGAGCCCCGCGAAGCGGGGCTCCTTCGACATGCTCTTGGAGGGGAAGAGGGTGACGGCTAAGGAGTTTTCCTAGATCCCCCACTTTTTCTTAGGCTATAGTCGTAAATTCTTATATAAAGTTAACACATAAGCTCAAAAAATAAAAAAAATTATAAACATAATATGATTTATTGGTGATCTCTTTAAATTAGTTTGCTTAAATACTTATTAGGACACACCTATTATAACACATACAAAAACATTTATTTGGTACTAGACCTTATATCTCAGGATTTTAGGTGATTTATTGTGGAACTGATTTTGCATTGTTTGGTGACTACATTTTGGTGACAGATCTACTATTTTGAGGACAAACCCTATTATTTAAGAAACACAAAACTAATTAAATTGGTGATAGCTTAAATGATACCCTTAAAAATGAGATATTTTTCACTGAAAAGCCAAGTTTGGAAATTGATTCTAAATACATCAGCTAAAAATATAAAGGTGTAAAATAATGTCTTCTATCAACAACTTTGAATTGAGAGTTTAACATCATTTCTCACGCAATTCGGATAAAATGTCGCCTGTATTTTAGCACAAAGCTTCACATCATTCTACCTTAGAATTTACCAACACATCCACGGAAACCTAATAGCAACATAGTAATACAAAAAACCAAATAACAGACAACACCACATGGGCGCGAATCGATAGAGAAATCCGCAAACAAAAAAACCGCCACCCGACAAACAATGTGTAAAACAAAAAACAATGCAAGAACAAAATATAACTCGTCTCAGTCGGAGGCGACGAGTGCGACGGCGAGATTGGTCGTTTTTTCCGACGCTATCTTCATATCCGTCGACCAACCTCTGTGGAAACACAGCCTTCACGTGACGATCCGACGAGCCTAGTGCGCGAGGACGGATAGAGGTTAGGATGCGTTCACACGAACCACCAAGATACGCATACAATTTGTTAATCGTCATATTCGACTTTTGTCGACGGCATAACGTGACTGAGCTTCAAGGTGGAAGTGTATTATTAGAATAAGCATTTTTTAAGCAAGCACATTCATTATTGTTTGAAGGAAAAAGTAAAGAGAAGCGTTTCCAATGTAAAAAGTGGTAATTTACCACATAGAAGTTTCTTAGCTACTTAATTGTAGAAGGTTGGCGCGAGCCGTGATTCTCACCGATTTGCTTATTAGTGAAAAACAGGTTCAGCAATATCTTATTTTCAAAAATGAAAACTATCATTTACCGAATTATAGGAAAAGTATTGTGAATTGTGTACATTTACTTCAAACAAAGTTTACTATTCTCAATAACTTCGAAAAAGTCGTACTCAACGAATGTCATAAAAATAATGTCCATTATGACAACAATTTGTCATTCTTGGCATCGATAAAAAATGTCACGTGTATAAAGAGCCTTACGCAATACGATGCTGTCTTTATCCAAAGACTGCAAACAATCTTGACAGCGGAGTGCGTTCGACTCAAATGTGCAAGCGGCGAAAACGTGCGAGCGGCGAAAATGAGCAAACGGCGAAAACGTGCAGACGGCAAAGTGAGCAAACGGCGAAAAAAGGGACCGCCGACGCCGGGGTTTTCACTTTTCTTCATTAGCTTTGCAAAGTTGGGCTACCGTGGTTCACTAAATACGCCATGTGACATGTTATGGTGCGATTCATCTATACTGAAACGTATTATCATCCCATCAATCAAAATATTCTATCGTAAGTCAATAATAATGATGATATATAATGAATTACAGACGAACTTTCGACGATCCGTTACTCGTGTGAATATTTTAAAGTGTTATCTCTTGATTTGAACCTTATCTTTAATGTGGCGGAGGTCGGTACCCGGGTGGTTTTATAATAATTAAGTTCTCTAGTATAATATGGAGCATCAGGATCTTGTCAACTTTTAAAATTACTGTTCTCACTACTTACAAGTTTGGGCACCTTGAAATCAAGGTAACCTTAGACTGTATCATCGCTTTCCATCAAGTGTGATCACACTAAGGCTTTATATATATATTTAAAAAAAATTGGTTGTCTGTAAAGTCGGTTTACGGACGATAGACTTACGTGATAACGTCATAATTGGCCTCTCTATCGCTTGTTGCGCGCTCTCGCTTGCACGCACAGGTGGAACGTTACTATTTTTCATGTGCGTTGCTGGTGTTCATCAATTTATTAAACGTTATCACGTCAAAAAATATTTCGTAAGAAGAAGCTTCAATAATTGTGCATGACAATGATACTAAATAGGTAAATGATATAATGATAATAAAAAAATACAAACATTGAGTACCCAATAAAGTTGCGAGGTGGGATCCGATCCCTTCACAAATATGACGTAACTTGCAGCAGATACAATATTCAATCACTTTCAAATAGAACCACGCGAATGTATTGGACACTACATTACTTAGGCGACACTGTACATTCGAGACACACGTTAATATCAACTTAATATATACAAGCAATTGTGGTCCGTAAAGTGCTGTGACTTTATAATCATAATCGTTTGTATACATTTTGGACATGTCGCGAGGTTTATTTAGGGTTTCCAAGAAGCTGAACAATTCGGGATGTTCCGGTAGATTTGTATTGAATGTTCGTTAAAAATATTATGATGCTGGCATTAATTCTTAAAGAAGATGGTAGTTTTTTACAGTTTTAATAGCTGAGGTTAAATCAGCTATTTCTACATTTGGCGCTAACAATTTAGCGACGATTGTAACTTCAGATTCCAATGGTAAGTTAGTTATTCTTAAACTTGTACTCTCCGAAACAAGTATTAAATTAGGGTCTTTTCACTAAACAGTAATTAATAGAATCCATTAAAAATACTGTATTCAAATTCACTTTAAATGTATTTTCATTTCGAACTATAAATTCATAACGAACATAATAAAAGGTCATTAATTTTACTTCTTAAATTACTTAAAAACAGAAAAAATTACAACATCAATCACGTGAGGTGTCAGTTGCAACAGTGTGAGGTATCGATGTCGCAAATTCAAAGGTGTTCTCCATCTCAAGAAATTCCCAACGCGCCTAAAAAGGTTTGACGTAAAAAAATGAAAATCTTTTGGGATTTTCCCTAATATTTCAGATGTTTGGCATCCCTACTCATAGGTACACCGTATCTGAAAATAAGAAATTGCATTTCAAATCTGTGGTTATCGTCGAGTCGCAATCGGACAGACGTAGATACGTACCTGCAGCGCCGATAGCGACCCCCTGCGACCCCGCAACCCCCCGCAACTGATACGTCATCCGATGGACCGCTTTTGACATGTTGTGGGGAAAATCAACCGATTTTTGAACCCTTTTCCAGATATTAAAGCCTCAATAGTTCAAGAATTGACTATAATGACTATAGTGGATAAACACAGCACATACCTAACGAGCAGTGATAGCTCATCGTTCAGGTGTCGGAGGTTCGAATCCCGGCCTGACCTCTGACTTTTTAACTGGAGTTAGGTCTGTTCGTTTGTGGAAACTAAATATAGACATCACTTGCGACAACAGCTCGAGGAAACCGACATGCCTTAATTCTCCATAATGTTTTCAAAGGTATTCGAAGGCCCCCAACCAGCACTTGGTCAGCATACTCCTCTCATTCTTCAAACCCCCTCCGTACAACGAGTACAAAATAGTGGAACATAAAGGGGGGGGTGCTGATGATGATGTTAGTGAATGCCAGCGGCTTTATACACGGAGTTTCCTATTTTCCTACTACATTATTGTTCATGACATTGTCCTTCGTCAGTCAGGCACCTTTTCCCTTTATAATTTATACTACACTTAACGGCGTACAAGCCGTATTTCAGTGATTTTGAATGCAGTTTCACGTAAAAACTATAAAGACAATTACTTTCAAAACTGAACGTCATGTATTTTGGGTCTTTAATCTAAAATCGCTAAGAAGCAGAAACACAATTGGATGAAATTTTCTCGATAGTAAGTTCTCCCAAAAATTGCTCCAAAATCTCATTTTTCTTGTTTTTTATCGGAAACTACAATGGATGTAACTGTAATTTTTGTTTTAATGTGTCGGTAATAACAATATCCAAAAACGCTGAGAAACCGATTTTCGATAACTGGCATAGTTTTTGAGTAATTAGGTAAAAGGTCGTTTTTCTGTTATATTCTTCCCCTACCAACGTATCCGTGAGAGTGACAAAGACAAAAATAAATTCAATAAATTCCCTTAAGTGTTACATAATATTACTCTAACAAAGATTTGTTATTTGAGTTCCAATATCCCACATTCGCAAGCTTCTTCGTGCGGGCTGCATTAAAGCCATCGTGCAACTAATTCGGTATCGAAGCGCAATTATAATCAAGGTGCGGGACCTCACACGCGCTTAATTAACAGCTGTCGATCCTCAAAAAGGATAAAAAGGCCTAAAAGGCTGGCGAGGAGCAAAAGGAAAAGGACGCGAGAGAGTGATAACGTATCTGTGGTTAATGAAGCTATGCAAATTGTGTGCGCCTACGCACCTCCCGGTGTTTTTGATGTGCGCTTTTTACTCTTACTTGGCGGTGTACGTTTTTTTGGCTCAGATTTATCTAGCAGATACGTGTGATGGTTTGATTTATTTCGTTCGATAAGGTTTAAAGCTGAGTAGGTAAATGTGATGTACCTCCATGAATAGTAGGATGAAAATTGTAATTCGAAAAGTAAGCGTTTTGTTAAAGGACTAAGAATAAAACATTAATAAGAGAGTGTGGTTTGGAAAACGATGTGAAAAAAGGAACGTAGCAATAGTGTAAGGTCTGGCCATTTTGACTTAAAATAGGGGCGTTGCAGACAGGCAATTAGAGCGGATGAAGGAAAAAGAAGAAAGAGATAATCTGTTCCAAATGTACCTATAACCAATACTAGATAAGTAGCCGTAGACGAAGCCTTCAATTATACCTGAGCATTGGCTGAAAGTAGTCACTATAAGATCCCTAATAATCCCTCAAAACTCGGAGCCTCCCACAAAAATACATCAACGCACCATCTGCGAAGAAGGGAAGTCGTAAATACCAGTCAGTGCTATTATACGAGTAGGTACTAAACCCTGTAATCATTTAGCTATTCATACCCGCTTATTTTCAATTATTAACGTAATTTAAAAAAGTGCAATGAATATCGCTACGCTTCAGCAAACATAGGGTGATGATTATTCAACCGATGAAATTCTTACTCGATAGATTTAAAAATACAAGAGGGTTATTCTATAAAATTCCATTTCGAAATAATAGTGTAAAGTTACAAAATCATAAAAGTGAGTATTCAATGATCAATCCATATTGATGCACGTCACTAGGCTCTTCCAAAATCTCCGAAAAACAATTTATTTGACAATGTCAATCCGTCTTGTCAATGGTTAACTTTCTGTCATAAAAACTCTATATATAGCACGTGCGTTCTGAAATCCACGAAAGGCACCGAACTTCTTGTCATATCCCTACCGTTTAAAACACAGCTACTTACTTACGATTAAAAGGAGCGTTAGATTGAACGCACTAGTATCAATAGTTTGCTTAGTTAAGACATTAATTACCAGTAAAAGTAGAAGTAGTACTGACAAAAGTAAAAACTGTTAGAAACAAACACGTGAAGAGATTGGGACGAATTCGAAAGACACAAAACACTATGTAGATCGCATGAGAAGTAATTATAGGTAACTCGATCTTGTTTTGAAATCGATGAACTATAATCCTGTCTATATAAATAATTGTCTAATTTAAAATATCACCACATGCCACAGGTGCAACGTGAGCGGAAAATCAAAAAGGCGGGTGTGTATTAAAGCAATATTGATTACATTTGTATGTAAACTTGTGACGATTGCGTGCCAAGCACAAATAAATGTAAGTAATTTAAATGTCAAACGGTTAATCGCGTTATCTTGCATTGTCACCGCAACATGTACTGAACAGCTTGTGTTTTGTACTGCACGTCTTTTTGGTTCTATCTATCGATATTGTACTCCTATCGCTACCAACCAAACTGAAAGTCTAATGCGGAACATATAATATTTGCTTTACGAGAAAAATAAGCAAGATTAAAGATAGAAGATGAAAAAACACTGCACAACAGCCTTCTGATTTGCAGAGATGTACTGAAAGAAAAAATCGTGATGAAACTTGCAGACCTAAGAGTCAATTATGGCTCTACTGCACTCTCCTCAGTCCGTAAAGAGATAATTCCAGTAAGTAGAACCAGCCCAGTGGTAAGTTTTGTAGCCGCAAAAACGAGGTTTAAAAAAAAATCTGGTGGAAGGTCCTTCCATATTCCATTCTCCATTTCCATATTCCACATTCCAGGTGCTCGTATACCAGTTGGATGGAATATTAGAGGTCTCTAATATGCCATCCAACTGGTATACAAGCACCTTTGCATTCTCAGGTCTTACTTGCTCCTACATAACCGTGTGTTTATTTTCCTAATCGATAACCATCAAGATGTGAAAATTAAAAATCTAATAAAAAAGCAGATGTCACAGCATAACAAAACGTTATAAAAGTAACAAATAAGCCGCCAGCCCGGCAATAACAAATTCTCTATGCTGCGGCATCGCGTGCAATGCCGATGCTAATGGGACCACCGGCGGGCGTGCAAAGACCGCAGCTGAAAACACTCATATTAGTAAAACAATAATTCGATTTGTGTTCAACTCGGAAAGGGTTTTAAAGATAAGTTCAAAAGGACCGATAAATATCTAAATTATAAAAACGTATAAATACATAAGTTGGATGTGGTAAATAATGGATACAATTGCACCTGCGAAACATAAGAATGAGTGAAATAAGAATTTATTTGTACTAACCGCTGTTTAGAATCTTGTCTTTACCAAAATAAGCAACGTCCAGGAGTAGCTATGTCTTTGTCCAGCTATTCAATTTTAATGCAAGTTTCATATTTCTACCCTTTGGTTACCTACTCAAAACTTTATAGGACCATTTACGTTTTGGTATCGTCTGATAAAGTCTGATAAAGATGTTAATCATAATTCAAAGGACACCGACATCATTGTATGGGGGTTTTAGCTTAGAGTGGGTAGTGACTGAGATATTAAATTAGTAGCATTTACCAGTAGGAATTAAAAAAAAGTTTTAATATTTTTGTAGAGGTTGTAGAGGTGGTGGTATTAATTAGGTGGCAGACTTCACAAACTTTACTACACAACTGCGAAAATTACAGAAAACTCCCAGGATTGCAAGGCATCCTCAAGATTGTTGCTTTCATCTTTAAGTTAGTGATATATTCTTCTTCTTAGCTTTTATCCCGGCATATGCCAGGGTCAGCTTTTCTGCTTAATCGTTTCCACTTTGTACGGTCTAAACTCTAAAGCATCCATTCTTACGCAGTCTGTTGGCACGATCATAGTCCTTAAACGCTAATCAAGTGATATAGTCACCACAAACGCACATAGATCCGCGGGAATATATGCCTGGGGTATAAGCCCTAAACTTTCAAAATCCTATGTTCTCCATCTTTTTCTTTTCTTTTCTTTTCTTTTCCATCACAATTTGCAAGTTGATGCAATAAATCGTGCGTCACAGTTTTCTGTGTGCATTCTGACTTCTGCCGTCACCGTCTCGGTGCGGTATTAGACACGTTGTGACTGCTGCAGTCACAATCACGATATTGGATACGTCTGCGACGCTACAACGATGAGACATGTCACGTCACTACAGCGATATTAAATCTGCATCAACGCCGTTGTTATGTCCGTCTTTTCATACATCCCTATGGCACTGTGTTCTTTGAGTAAAAGATTTCAGGTGCGTGACCCAGTATGATCCTAATTTCTGCTCAGATTTAGTCTGACAGGACGCTTCGGATGCCATTTTACAGCATATATACGTATCTATTCTGCATATTGCGGCACTTGTAGGTCATCAGTACAACGTAGGGCTATCGCATAGTCAGGGCATGGCAAGGGATTTCAAGGGAGTTTGAAGCGTAGCAATTTATGCTGTATTTCTATGACAACACGTTTGAATGTTCATTGGTAAACACTTGAAATCTCTTGCCATGCTGTGCCCAGTATGCGGTAGTCCTTAGTATGATTTTTTTATTGACTGGGTTTGGGTTCATTGACTGGGTGGGATTCGGTTATTTGTCTAGTAATATTTTTGCAAAGAATTTAATTGAACAAATTCTCACTTTTGTCTTTACATAAGTTTCTTTTACTATTGTTGAGATACCTATTAATAATCAACTTGATTTTTCCCTTCTAATCTAATTGAGAATTTCCCATTTTCGATCAAACCTACGCAAATTTAACTTAAGTACAATCGAAATAAAATCTTGTTCTTCGTTTGAAAATTGTTGTAAAATTAAGTATTGTACCCACGGAACCCTAAAAGCGAATTAAACAGTGAAAGCAAATCAAGTCCGCCATAAAACGCATCAGATCAGCGGAGCATAGTTTACGATTCTTAATTACTGAGCCGCAAATGATTGAGCTCGCGATGCGGTTGCGACAGGCGTTCAATGCTTTATGACTTCTCACTGTATACTTAGCTGGGAATATAATTTTTAGTATGAATCAATGATGTATTTGCATGACAGCGTGTGACAGCGGTATGCCGGAAGGCTGTAAGTTCCCATGGAATTAAACTCTAGAACGATTTATTCTGTTACTAGGGTTTTTTTAACTCGATAGCGTGAGTTTCGAATTTGTTTTTCTCTTTCTGTCTGACATGTTTGATTCACATTGACTGCTATTAGATTCAGTGCAGTTGACTTCTATGTGCAATATACTTAATATGTTATAGAAAAAAGTTAATAATCCCATATGCAGTAAACTTATTATTCTGGAAAAAGTTATGACCTCTGCTACACAGTGTCGCATCGGAATTACTTCTTCACTACGGGAGCTTAGACCAGACAAAATACATTCAATGTATAATATCCGCTGTTTCTAGGATATTCTTAGACTGATTCTAAATAGATAATACTGATTGATTGATGATTTATTAATGAAAATTTGATTATAGCAATTTCATAGTGTGAACTGATTTAGATACCTTATTATAAATCTCAACAGTTTGTTTGTTTTTTTATAATTGAAATTTTTTTGCTGTGTTGAATTTTTGCACGGACGTAGTAAAGTACCCGGAGATTGACCTAGGATACTGTTTATCCCGGGAACATTAATGTTTCCCACGGGATTCGTATAAAACCGAAATTTTCGTAGAGCCGGCAATAGCTTCAAAGTATAAAGACAGATCATCTCTGACATTTTTGAGTCGCTTGTGAACAAAAGAACAAAGCGTGGCAATGATACTGAGTCGATCACTATAGCATCATCTCGGTTTTGTTCACAGAGCTAGCGATTATACTCTAGATCAATCTGTTTCGACACAGCGATGATATTCTATATTAATTTTTCTGGTGGGAGGCTTCGGCCGCGGCTAGTTACCACCCTACCAGCAAAGACGCACCGCCAAGCGATTTAGCGTTCCGGTGCGATGCTGGGTATAAACCGTTGTGGTAAATTAACTTACCCTTCCAAGTTAGTACGATAACATCTTAGACTGCATCATCACTTACCATCAGGTGAAATCGCAGTCAAGTGCTAACTTGTGTAGAATAAAAAAAAACTGTAGAAGGGTTGTTCCTAAACTTTTTTTACAATAGGTATAATGAGATGAGTTCGACGTTCACCTGATGTTGAATGATACGTCAGCCAATGTCAGATGCAGTGTGTTTCATGGCTTTAGGTTACAATATCATACGACGCATTGCAGTGCGCTCAGTATCCTGAGACGTCAGTTCTTTATTCTCATTTGCCCACAGAATGAACAAGAACATCTCTAAAAGAGTGCTACCACCAGTAAAAGTTTATATAAGAAACGATATGACAGATAAATGAATGAAAATGAAACCCTTTAAAAGGACAGATTAATTTTAAAGATTCCACTACTTTTAATGAATCTGTATAAAACTCTAGATATTGCCCCGCATGGATTTGACCTTTATGGTCCACCTGAAGGAAAAGACAGAATAATAACTGGCCAAAATGACGCTTTTGCACATTACAGTCACTTACTTGACTAACATTTCTGAGTGACGAAAGACGATGCAGCCCAAGATAGTTTTATTTAACTTGAAAGGGGGAAAACATACACTACCGATTTCTACCGCACCGGATTGTTAAATCGGTAGTAGGTTTTGGCAAATAGAGATAGAGATAAATAAAGCAATCCTTCTCCCACTTAAATTTTGAGAGTTTTTGGACACGAAAAAAATATGAAATCAGTTTTCCAAAGACACTGAAACAAAGCAACCATTCTCTAAAATTACCAGTTTGAGACTCGAATTCCAAAACATTTGATTTGAACAAGGAACGTTTCTAGGTACCTATCACTTATCAACAGCCAACAAAGAAATCCTTAATCGGCGATGTATAAACACAGATTGGGCCCATTGTCCGCGCCGGGTATTGTCCGCGGAAATCGGAAAACTCATTATAGAACCAGTCGGTTTTTGATTGGCTGCACGTCATTTGTATTTGAATATAATGGGAATTCAATTCTACTGCTCGATCATTTCAACGGCCTGTTGTGGTTATGAACATCGACAGCATCAAAGTATAGCCAAGTAAATTTAAAAATAAACCATCACTAGTCCATTTCAACGCTGGATTAAGCTTCACATTCTCGTAACGTTTTCACACACTCAGTGATGTGATACAAGAAAAAGAAAAAAATATTAACACTGAAAAATGAACTTTACAGCTATTGGCTTAGAGTGTAAAATTGAATGTATTTCATCATAGGAAATACAATGCTCATCTTTCAATCTCGGAACTGTCGACCAATATGGCGTTTTGAACTACATTCAATTTTACGCTCGATGTCAATAGTATTAAAATTAATTTTTCAGTGTTCGCAAAAAATGTTTTGAATTCAATGTCGTCTGCTTATGTAGGTACGTAAATACCATCACCTTTTTAAACATATCACAACACGAAATGTAGCCAACACGTAACGTGAATAGCCCCCCTCCACTTTAAGAACGCCACTCTTTTAGCAATGTAGTTATGCTTGTTCTCATCCTGATATGGTAGGCTATTCACGTAAAGTTTTCACACACAAGTGATGTGAAAACTTAACGTGATGTTAAAATTGGCTCTTGGTGAAAATCGATCTTGTAACGCGCAATCAAAATACGTGGTACCTACAACGATTCATGTAGGGTAGTTTTGAAAATAAACAACCTACATGTAGGTACCATTGAAAGTTGTCAATTTTAGCGCGAATCAATACTGCCAAATTAAGGCCAAGACTTTAGATAGACATTTGAATAATCGGAGCAGCCAGACTGACGGTTTATTTTTGTGTCGCGAACGTAGAGTCTTTATGAGATATTCCGGGACACTGACGGATCGATTCACTTTGTGTTGACATACTTTTAGAGACCAAATAAATAACAAAAATTTTGCTATAGGTCTGCTGCAGCCCGCAACTATAGATGAATCTAAAAAGTAAGATGAAATAGTTTAAATATAATTTAATGATGCAGTTATTGTGATCATCAAAATATGACAACAATATGTCATACTATGAGTACTATAATATATCGTTCCGTCATACGAGGAACCTAACGTCTGTCTTCCCGAATTTCGCCAATACGTAAGTTGTTTCATTATAAATTATCCAAAATTTAAATCAGAGTTTTCTCAGACTCTACAAATATATCTTTTACAGTGATGAACAACTTGCAACATTTGTGCATCCACTGGCTGATAATAATAGAGGCTTTTTAAGTATTCAGCACCCTTCTCTATTCTAGGAGCTTTTCACTTTAACGTCCTTTCGTTTGGTGTCCCCCACGTTAAGATAAATTTCGCAAACAACCAAAACCTTCACTCAGAAAGTTAACATTTCAGATAACTGGTTACATTGACTAAACAAGGACTAAACCGTTTCGCTTACTATTGTATTGTAAGAGTACTAAGCCAACATAAGCGGAAACAAAGCCTTCCAAGTCCCACGCAGGGATACCTACTTTCGTCATCTAATGTTACAGAAAATTTTTTTTTTTTTAAAAAGACTGGCAAGTAATACCGGTTGATGCATGTAAGCTCAAGTGCCGAGTTTCTTGACAGCTATTATTGATCCAACGCTGTCTCTACAATGCCTCTGCCTTCCACACGAGGAACTCTTTTAGTAACTAGTAAGGCATTTACTTTACTACAGGTAATAAAATGACGACTTACTATCTTAATGAACACAAGGGAAAGGGGAGGATTTTTCA
The DNA here is from genome assembly GCA_036785405.1 of Coenonympha arcania. Classification (NCBI taxonomy): domain Eukaryota; kingdom Metazoa; phylum Arthropoda; class Insecta; order Lepidoptera; family Nymphalidae; genus Coenonympha; species Coenonympha arcania. Next base: position 782,038 of record CM072058.1, on the reverse strand, counting down.
ACATCCCCGCGGGATCACCAAGCTAAGCATCAGTTTAAAAATAAAATTGTAATGAGCCTCCTAAATTGATCCTGACAACTCGAGGCAGAAATTCAATTGTTTTGTTTAATTTTAACACACATTTTCCTTCCTGTCGCGAAGTACTAAACACACTTGCGGAACACCTGCTTTGTCCAGCATCTATCGCCGGCATTGGGGCTATTTGTACCGCTCGCTCGTTTGATTTACCGTCAGTATTAGCGGCGTAAAAGTCAACCGACAATTACTCGCTGCGCCGTATTAGACATTAACTCAGACTCAGACCAAGCAGGACTCGCAATGCGATGTCTCATTTGATTCATGCGCGAGATCGACGCAGGGCTGTCCCCACGTGTAAATTAATAGAGATAATTGCAAAGATATCAATTTGTCAAGTCATTGAAACAAAAAAATTGGTTGTCTGTAAAGTCGGTTTACGGACGATAGATTTACGGGATAACGTCATAATTGGCCTCTCTATCGTTTGTTTTATCGTGCCTCTCTATCACTTGTTTCGCGCTCTCGCTTGCACGCACAGGCTCAGGTGGGACGTTACGCGGAAAGTTACCATTTTTCATGTGTGTTGCTGGTGTTCATCAATTTATTAAACGTTATCACGTCAAAAGACTCCGAATTTGAAGCTTAAAATAACAGTGCTGTAGATTATAAAGTCTTGTAACTTGTTGACCGTAGAGTAATAGAGTTTAATCACCACAAATTATGAGAATTCTGAAGCTTACACTTGCCACCCAAAAGTCGGTCTCATATTGGTCTCCACCGCCGCAATACAAATCGAATTCAATAGATTAGGCCTCGGGACTCGAAAGGCAGATATAGATAAAAACTAGCCTGTACGATAAATTCGGATTACCTATCCTAATATCTCTACTTAGTCATCGAAGCTCAATCGATTTAGAACTTACTCTTATGATAGTGAAAAGTTACAGTAAATCCTGGAATTCCATTATTGTAGTGAAAGTCTAATAATGACAAAATCGTGGAATATTTGGTACCATTGATATTATGTCAATACCAAATAACTGCCACCTTCGATATTGTTATGTATTGACTGGCCTAACAATAGCAATACATATTGTTCCCTAATGTAGAACTTGTAATCTTGTGACTTCTTGCGGAGTAGGTACATCTAAGTAGGTACCATCGCAGTGACAGTTATTCTATCATGAGACAGTAATTTATGTTTTGGTTTAGAGAGCACTTTCCGTGATAAGTGGACAAAATGAGACCTAACAACCGATTTCTCAAGATGATGAGCGCAGTGCCGTTGTAACCTGAACTTCCAACAAAAGTAAAATTTGCAATGTTACACCGTCTGCTGTATTATGATGTTGCAATGCAAAGAGCTGGGACGCACTGCAACTGACATTGGAAGGCGTACCACTCACCATCAGATGAACGTTTAGCGCGTCTCATCATTTTTCTGTATAAAATATGCTTGAACGATGACAGCCCTATATTAGCTCCTTAAGCAATCGTAAGTACCGCAGAAACGGTGTCTCAAAAGAAACTCTAAGGTTTCCCGCATAAGTCTTGACGTGACGTGAGTGATGGCGGCACAGGACCGACACCGATTGTCTTAGCGCAGATTAAATTGATACCCCAAGAGCTGGTCACCATCTATCTAGCTGGAGTGGAACTATTGCGTGAGATTATACGCATTAGGACGCTTTCTCATTTCGATGAAAATGGACTTTGAAGATGCGCCAAACGAGGCTGTTAAACAAAATGGTTGTTCCACTGAGGGTGACATCATGAAAAATTAGGCTTCCGTAAAGCTCTTATAGACCGCACTTCACAATATTTAACAATTTGATAAACAGAACTATACTTATCAATTAGAAACACGTAAATTAAGCTATTTTATAGTAAGCTACTCAAGGCTTGCCCTAGACAATAGTTAAGGCCAGGGCCTGATAGAAAGAATCGAATTAAGTTAGATCAATTGGAATTAAAGGCAAGGAAAGATCAGAATCACACATAACAATAAAATTTCAAAATATACCATTCAGAGTAGAGGCACAACGAGCGTAAAAAATAGTAATTCACTATTCAGTCGATTAAGTAACTCAAAATTTAAATGGCCAAATGAAGCTAAGTAACCCAAAACTTCTGTGGTAAATATTCGCCACCCGTGGGGCAAAACAAAGGGGAATGAGACTGCAGCCTGTTGCAAATTGCAATCTCTATCGTTCTTAGGGGCTTTACGTCAGGTCTGCCAGGCATCAGGCGCCGTCCTGTTCTTCCATTTTATTGCCCCACGGGCAGCGACTGTTTGCCACAGGTATAATATACAACATAGCTGTCTGAGACCTCGGCTAATATGTGTATATCTTGCAACGATCTTGCAACGATCTTGCAACGCCATAATCGCGCTCGCTTCGAACGCCTATCGACGTTTTGGAAATAGCACCACAAGCTCTTGCGCTATTATGATTTATGCGTCAGCGTTTCGTCCGGCCAGTCGTGTCTCGGTCGTAAACCGTGTCGGGGTCGCCGCCGTGTCGTGCCGTCGTTTGATGCGACGCGACGCGACGGTAAATCGCGCTTGATTTATCGACGCGAATCTTCCTGGTCGTTTGCGCAGGACGTTTCGACGTCTATAAACGTTTTCGAAAACAAGCGTAACGGTATGTAAGACGTATGGAGCAACTACTGCTTTGAGTATAAAGATCGTTTCGTTTGAACTTTGATCGCTCTTCAAGGAATAATTATTAATGTTGGGCTAATATGCTCTTTTGATGAACAACGATTGTTGCCGAAACCAAAGTACCTACGTTGGTCATTAGTAACGAGTGAAAAACAGATGAAAAGTTCACAAATTAACTGTTGTTGTTTAATGCATTCCTGAAACATATGCTTTACATTGGTGACAACTGTTAAACAAAACGTAATAATTTGCTTCCTCATTTAAAAAAAAAATTGGTTGTCTGTAAAGTCGGTTTACTGACGATAGTTGAACGTGACAACGTCTTCTTTGTCGCTCGTTCCGCGCTCGCGAGGTAACGCCGGTAACGCCGCATGAGCGAGGTAACGCCGGATGAGTCATGTTTTTTGACGTGACAACGTCTTAAAAATCGATAGAGCCGGCTGCACAAAAAAACATGACTCATCCGGCGTTACCGGCGTTACCTCGCTCGCGTTACCTCGCTCTGAGGCGTTGCATGTAAGGCTTGAAGTGCAAGCGAGAGCGCGGAACGAGCGACAAAGAAGCACAATCGTGACGTTGTCACGTTCAACTATCGTCAGTAAACCGACTTCACAGACAACCAATTTTTTCGTGCGTGCAACCGGCTCTATCGAATTATAAGACGTTGTCACGTCAAAAACAATTGGTTGTCTGTAAAGTCGGTTTACTGACGATAGTTGAACGTGACAACGTCTTCTTTGTCGCTCGTTCCGCGCTCGCGAGGTAACGCCGGTAACGCCGCATGAGCGAGGTAACGCCGGATGAGTCATGTTTTTTCGTGCGTGCAACCGGCTCTATCGAATTATAAGACGTTGTCACGTCAAAAATCCATACGGAGAATCTGCATATGAAGATAGATTAAGAAATTAACCAAAAAAAATGTTTTTGATGTGACAACGTCTTATAATTCGATAGAGCCGGCTGCACGCACAAAAAACATTACTCATGCGGCGTTACCTCGCTCGCGTTACCTCGCTCTGAGGCGTTCCATGTAAGGCTTGAAGTGCAAGCGAGAGTTGTCACGTTCAACTATCGTCAGTAAACCGACTTTACAGACAACCATTTTTTTTTTAATTTTTTTTTAAGTCAAAGAATACAAGCACAAATCACATTTACAAAATCTCGCCAAACTGGGCTACCAGTTTGTTGGCGAGGTGGCCAACCATCTGGTGTAAATTTCCAAAAAAATTCTGGACAAAGTTTCTTAAAAACACACATAACTAAAAGTCTTCAGCTTAGGTCACTATCCCGTAATTGAAAAATTAAGGTACCTACTTACGTCCAGAATCATCAACGCATAGTTCTAATTTTTAACCCCTTGGACTAGAAGCTGAAATTTTGCAATGAGGATTCAGGACACCCTTTTAATGAAGACAAGGAATAAGAAAGCAATTCGCGAGATTATTTTTACTCTATTCAAATTAGTACTTGATCTCACCTGATGGTCAGTGATGATGCAGCCTAAGATGTTATCGTACTGCAGGGTAAGTAAATTTACCCCTAACGGTTTCTACAAACATCGCACCGGAACGCTAAATCGCTTAGCGGTGCGTCTTTGCTGGTAGGGTGGTAACTAACCACGACCAAGACCTCCCACCAGACTAGACCTGAGCCAATTTAGAACTTATAAAATTCCATTAAGTGGCCCGTAGCGGGAATCGAACCCGCGACGTCCCACTTGAATCCGAGCGCGCCGCCACTGCGCCAGGGAGGTCGTCAAAATCGTGATCATGAGAGTCAAGCAGGGGTAATCAGCTAGTCTATTACAAACAAACATGGATGATGGACTATCATTAGAAAGGACATTAGTTCTATTTGCGCGATGTTTCCCAGAACACATCTAACGTCCTCACATCGACCGCTGTCGGTGTCACTTGTCGGCGAGTGAGCGGTGACGAATGAAGACAACATCGGCGCGCTGCAGGAAGCACACTAAACACGCCACTCGCAAGTTTAGTTTATCGCGTCATGGGTAATCGAATGGCATTGAAATTGACCCTCTAAATATGCATAGTGGAGGTCGCATCCATTATTGTCTGATTTCGGGATAGTTATAGTAGTGTTATTATCTCGCTGCAGGCTCGGTCATAAATCATTCGAGTGTTTCGCTTTTGTTGTTCTTTGTTGAGTTGTGCATTACTGCAGAACAACAAAAGCGAAACACTCGAATGATTTATGACCGAGTCTGCAGCGAGATAATAACACTACTATAGATAGATAAACTCTAGAAAGAAACTAGAAAAGTTAAAAAAGTAACCAACACACAAACTAATAGTAACTTAGGTATAGGTATACAATATATATCGCTACATAGCGATTTCTTCCAGTAACCAATGATAAGGATAAATAGCTTAGTTATTAGTTATAATAATTATAATTTTTAATATTGTTGTTTTGTTTAGTTGATAACTTACGTTGTTCCTTCCTCCACTTCACCGCATCCCCGGATCGGACACTGAAAAGAAAATAATACAATTAGATTAACGGATTAGGTCACAAGTGGATGGGCGACATCAAAAAAGGGTCCATCAAAACTGTCAAGTCGGAAATCATGGTGATTGGAAATAATTTCAGGAGACACTATCGGTATCGATAGAGAAAACCACGACTACTTAAAAAAATTAATTACTCAAAAACACACACCTTACTAAGTACAATTATTGTTGTAATTCAAATTGGTCGTAATTCAACAGATTTTTTTTTGAGTTTTAACTTCCTGCACTCCTTCTCCATAACCTCCTTTTTCTATGTCGTACCGTACCTTCACATCACAGACATTAATAATATCTACTTACACCCAGTGGCGTAGCGTGTGATTTCGCCGCCCGGGGCCGAACCTAAATATGCCGCCCCCCTTGTTTTCAGGCTTCCGTACCTTAAGGGTAAAACGGGACAAAAAGAATTTTCTAAATTGGTCCACGTTTCTTCGAGTAATCGGGGAACATACAAAAAAAAAAGATTCCGACGAAATAAAGAACCTCCTCCTTTTTTTTGAGGTCGGTTAAAAAACAGAATAAAATAGGTATTTAATGGTGCTCCTGTCTAACAAACGTTACTTTTTTTGCTTGTGATATTGATAACGGTAACAGGTAGACGCTTCAAATGTTTAGGCTATATTTAATTATTATATTCAATTTAAAAATAAAAAATAATAATTTAAAAACACAACTTACCCTAATATTAAACGAACTAAAAAATAAGAAACAAGTTATTTTAGTTGATATGACAGTCGGGATAATTCTTAGAATAAAAGGTGTTCCACAAAACGGCCCCCCGACTGCCATGTCAACTAAAATAACTAATTTAATAACGAGGCAGTCGTGTTTTTATATTTTTTATTAAATATTTTTCTTTTATACTTTTTTGTGATAATTTGCGGTATTTATGGACATGTCAAATAAATTTCTGGTTGGTCATTATTTGAAAAGATTTCTAAGTCGATCTAATTCTTATAGAGAATTGTTGTCATGGAAACTCACGAAAAAAGTTATTTTTGTATGTACATCCTACCTATATATATGTGTGTGAAGTATACATTGAACATATATTATATATTCGATTACTACTCTCTGATATCTTCATTTTGATACCCATATTTGTGTTCAATAAAGAAAATATTTTGTTTTCCACTTTTTAAAATGGCGCCTCACATTCGCCATATTGATTTTTTCCAAAGAACTATAGCCTATGTTACTCGGGAGGATGTATGGATTCAAACAATACCCCATATGTCGAAATTTGTTCAGCCGTTCAGAAGTTATGGTGGAATAAAAAAACTCACAAACATACATACATACGTACATGAACCCTAAAAACATTACACTCCTTTTTTTGGGCAGTCGTGTAATAAATATTCATTAAACAGAAAAGTACAAAAGCAAAGTGAGGTTTGATCTTGGTTGTCCAATAAATAATAACGACGGTCGCACCGCTGCGCTTTTCGAGCCCATTATAATAATAAAATAGCAACTAAACTCTAAAGTGCAAAATATTTACAAAAGTACACACTGTCCAAGTGCTCGCTTAATGGCATGGCGCCCAAAACACTGGCGCTATTGCCTAGCTTTATAGCCATACTTGGCCATGAGGCTAAATGTTTATTTAATGCCAGTTCTTTGGCCAAAGAGTTGGTTCACCTATCAGGTGAACATCAACATAATGACAACCATGGGCGCCGCCAGGATTTCTTTGAGGGGGGTGCATATCTGGATCTACACTAATAATTCCGTTTCATTAGAATATTGTTTCACGGGCATTTAACTTTAAATTATGACGTAAATTTGTCAGCGTACTCATCATGGACGTACCAAACAACTTTTAAGGGTGGGGAAAAAGCATGGAGTACTTTTTACATGCTGAACTTGCAATAGTTGAATTTTCAACGTCGCAGTAACCTTGAACCTAACTTATTGTTAAAATCGAGCAAAAAAACCTCGAAAATATAACTTTTTTTTACGTTTTAACTTAATTTTGTTTTGTTATTAATCTTTGTTGATTTGTTATCTACCTATAGCATATTTTAAATTTTCAAGTATGGTTCATGAGATAGAGCTTAGTGACAAACAGAAATTTTGTCGAAAAGCAGATGTTAGAGCGGATGTTTATACTTGACAATATATATCAGCAAACGCGAGCGAAGCGAGCGAAAAATTTTTTAAGTTTTCTCAGAATAAGTCGCCCTTTCGTATGCCGTATGCCGCCCTTTCGTAGGCCGTATGCCGCCCTTTCGTATTCGGCCGCCCGGGGCGGTCCGCCCCCCCCGCCCCCCCATGCTACGCCACTGCTTACACCTCTTTGGAATAAAAAAAAAATTGGGCGTTATTTTGGTTATTATTTATTGAGATATTAATTTATTTATTACTGCTACCGACTCTCTATAAATTGTAAGCTGCCGAATTAAAATTAATACGATCATGTTGGCAAGCAACATACGCAGTATTTGGCGTTTAGTTTAATCACTGGCGCCGATCATTGGATTTACGATTTACGACTTACAGCTAAGGACAGAGAAAGCAAACTTTTATGACGACCATAATTTAATCTTAGATACCCCCCAGTCCTAATTTCCATAGCGGTACGGTCGAGAATGCGTTAAACTTTACATTAAAGTGAAGGACATGGCAGTAAAATCGCCGCCAACGGTTATTTTTCCGTTAATTCGAGCGGCTCAATCATTAAGATGTATTAAGACCGTTTTATAATTTGGTCGTGGCTTACTTTCCGCGAAGGTTTATTAATGTCGCAAACAATCGTAATAATAAAATGTTTAATGTTATGAACGCGAAAGTTTGTTTGTTGGGTTGTCAAAGCGACGGAGCAACGCTGCCAGCGGATTACCAAAGTCTCTAACTACATTTTTTTCTACACAGCATCGCACCGAAACGCTAAATCGCTTTTTTAAGTTAACTGACGTCCTTAACGACTATGACATCGACACATTTCAAGAGTTCCGTACCAAACATATTTGAAATGGATATAGAAATCTAAGCGAGACTTTTGTATGTTATATGCCACAAAAATAATAAAACATGCAGCGAATGGTGTAAAGATAGATTTAAGATTACTCATTCAAACAACCTTTACTTTTTGATGTAAAAAGTTTTTGAAGCCGGAAATATTGCAAAAAAAATTGTCGTCCCAATGACCAATAAATTAGTTTTTAATACGTTTAATGTCATCCTGTTATTATTATAAAATATGTAAAAGCTTACACGTTTGAATGTTTGTTAACCTCAAGTTGCTCACTGTTGAGAAATACTTTTGGTCCCAGTATTATATACAGATATATTATCACGTACTTATGTCTTTTTCCACAGGAAAACAAATAAAACACTCATTTTTAATATCGTAAGTCAGTTTTCGTCCAACCAGGTAATAATTTATGAACCTTTCATTAATTTTTATGTATCCGGTATATTATTACACTTGTTATTAAAATAATAAGTTAATTATATATTATTTATATTAATAAACAACTTTAATTGATGTATTATAATTAATGTAATATAATATTATAATATAACGATGAGGTACTTCGGTATATGCGACATAGCTATACAAACCAAATTCTTTGATTAACAGAATAAAGTAACTGGAGATTAGGGGTGCTTTTTTTAGGTCACTAATTGTAAGATTTCAAGTGAGTGCTTGTAACTTTAAGAATATATTCAAGTTTTATAGTTTTGCAAAGTATTTTTACGGAATCTATCTCAAAGTTCGGAAGACTTCCATGTCAATAAAAGTAATATTTATCAATTAATGTCCAGTTAATATTTTACGCTTTCAATCAAAATTAGCGTAACCGTTCCGAATCTTGCAATTACCGCTGCGGAATCGAATCAAACAAATGCACGAATTGAAACTGCTTATCGCACCGCCACGAGCCATTGTGGCGTATCGTCAAAAACAATCGAATGCCGTACACCGGACAATGGACAAAAGTCAATAACTTATCGAGTAACGTAAAATCATCGAAAGAACCGTTTCTTGCCGTTCTATTTAATTAGGCCCTCCTAAAATCGTGAAACGGTCTCTCCGCGCTAGGGTTGGCACCCACGACTGATATCAATATCTGCTGACGTAAATAATTACGTACAATATGTGCTGCTAAATGCTAAAAAATCGCTGAGTTGATACCATTTTGGGACCACATCCACATTTATTTTGGTTTAATTTTTTATTTTTTAACTACTTTTAATTTTGGTTTTTTTAAGCATGTTTTGTTTTTTTTCTTTTTTTTTGTATGTTATAGTCCTAAATAAACTTGTTTTCTTTCTTTCTTTCTAAATGTTGCTGTGATGTGAGTAAGTAGGCAGGTACGGCATGGCAGTAGAACCTGGAAAAGGTCAATGATAATAAAATGTTTTATTTTCGACAGGCTTTTTTGAGAATTAGTCATACTCTAAAGTCACGGTTAGGAAGCAGGTTTGGACCGAGAAAAATGGGTAAATAACTCGGTACCTACTTTCTTTTCTGAATAGTTTAATTTAAGCTTTGAAAAGTCTAGTTAGTAATCTGACTTATGAAGAATTCCAAACTTGGCCAATTGGGTCCTACGCACTTCTAGCGCAAGCTTTACGTTTAGTTATTTGGAAAATGGATAAATTTTACTTGACTGTTAAACTAAAGCGAAATATGGTAAGGTAAGTCTTACCAGATTTCGCTCCGGGAGAGTAATTAATATGAGGTCATTAATATTGATAATGTCTCTGGAACGTTTTAGAACTTGGAAAAATTTGGGAAGTAGGTATATCTACATTGAATTATTGATTAAAAATGCCCAAAATCGGTGGCATCTATCAACCCTGGCCAGAGTAGGTACACAAAAGATAAATTTGTTGTATCTATCGATTACGATGGAGATTTCGTGTGGCGCGGCGCGGGCGCGGCTAACAAAGCGTTTTCGTATCAAATCACACAATTAGAAGTGATCGGTTTGTATGCTCAATGCTCATTGCTCTGTGGCTCTTTGTCGGCGCGCTGTCGCCGCGGTTCGTTCCGCTTAGCCCCGACCGGGTAAGTACTGATAAATGGTGACTACTTTAAACGTGGCTTAAGCAGGTACTGATTAATTGCTTAATATGTATTGAATTGGGTATTCGATACATATTAAGCAATTAAGTATTGAATTGGCTTATACAAGGCATATGAATGATAATAACGCTTATCACAAAACTTGCCTATGGCGACCTAGATAGACTAGAAACAATGATATTCAGATATGTTGAAAAAAAATGTGTTCGGTTGGAGACCCCAAAAGGAAGACCGTTTCTTAATTCTTCTTGGCTTTAGTTTTTGAGTCCACATAACATATTCCAAACCGTACGATATTACAAGTTACAACAATGATCGAAAATCACACCAAATTCTGTAATAGCTCTAAGGTTAAAATTAGTATAAAAAATTGGTTGTCTGTAAAGTCGGTTCACTGACGATAGTTGAACGTGACAACGTCTTCTTTGTCGCTCGTTCCGCGCTCGCGAGGTAACGCCGGTAACGCCGCATGAGCGAGGTAACGCCGGATGAGTCATGTTTTTTCGTGCGTGCAACCGGCTCTATCGAATTATAAGACGTTGTCACGTCAAAAATATGTTTGTGTCGCGTAAGTAAAAAAATATGTAAGTCAAAACCTAAGCTGTGGCCCGTGCATACGCGTATGTTACATTGCAAGCCAATTAATGGTTACAATCACTACATAGTATAAAACTGTCACATTCCGCTGTCAGTCCTTATGTAGGAATGCTTAGATCTTTAAAACTAGGCAACGAATTTTGATGCGATTTCTTTTAAACTCAAACTCAAAATATTTTTATTACACAGGGTTCAAACGCGCTCTGCACTGAGGGGAATTCTAATTAATAGATAGATGATTCAAGAGAAAGGTACATACATTACACCGTATACACGTCAGGAGTCTGCTAGTGTAATATTATGTAATAATAGTCGTAATTCAAACTGGAGCAAATTCAAAAGTGGAACAAACCATCGGTGTTTGGCGTCCCAAACCGAACCACGGACAAGCGCTGTCGACTCAAAGGAATTAGAATGATGGACACGCCGTGACCGCGCACTTTCGTGACGTCAGGACGATGGCCGTGATAGCGTGATGGCGTGATGATAACGTGATGATATCGTGATGATAGCCGTGTTTAATTAAACGGCCCGTGCGGTCACGCCAATAACAGACGTCGGGACGCGATTGACTGTCTCTCGCGTCTCGACTCTACAAACGAATCTGCCGCTTTTTATCTATTTCCGTTGGTGTATTATGGTCTTCCTTTGTCTCCGTCTAGGTTCCTTCTAAGTAACACTCCTCAGTCATTCAATTTCAGTCACGGATATTACTATAACAAAAATGTCTCATTTCGAAACTTCGCTCCACTCGATTTTGAAGCAAGTATTATGTTTCATAGATTGGTCGCATCACGCATGTCTGAATTTTTATCATAAGGGTTTAAAATGACTTTCTTTGAATGCTACTTAACCCCTCACAACTCAGAAGTAGGGCTCTGAATACTTTTTTATCACAAAGCATGGTGAAAACAAGCATGACTTTCATCTGATGTTAAGTCATACTCTACTCATGTCACATGCAATGCAGTGCGTCCCATAATTTTGCATTGCAAGTTGCAACATTACACGACACACTGCATAAGTGCGCTCATCATCTTAAGACATCAGTTTAGGTCTCATCTTGCCCCGTTGATTACTGGTACTGTAAGCACATCGGTGATCGTACGTCATACAGTGTACCTCAAAACCGGAGACAGCAATAGGTACAATACTGCTTCACGGTAGACTAACTGACACTGCGGTGGTTCCTACCAGGACGCACTCCGCTAGAAGAGTCCTACCAGTTCCAAGAAGAATATACTTACAGAAGAAACATACATAAAAGAACATAGGTACTGAGCAGAGTCATACTGGAAGGACATCGCAGAGTCGTAAAGTCATTTAGGTCCACAGTACGTTACATTCACATAGAAATGTTCAAAGAGTCAATAAAAGTGCATCACTCGTCTTGATACATTAAATTGCAATGCTAGGTTGTTTCTGTGCATGCGAACTGTAACGTCGACGGAACAATGGCGGCCCGGGAAGGGCTGCTGTTGGGTGACTTGCCAAACTGGAGCACCCTGTTGAACGTTAGGGTGACCTTGCTTCAACGATATAAATTCAACTTGGCAACTTGTGAAAACTTACGTTGGACATTTTTTGAGATGAAAAAAAATTAGTTGTCTGTAAAGTCGGTTTACGGACGATAGATTTACGTGATAACGTCATAATCTCTATCTCTCTATCGTTTGTTTTATCGTGCTTCTCTATCGCTTGTTGCGCGCTCTCGCTTGCACGCACAGGCTCAGGTGGAACGTTACGCGGAACGTTACTATTTTTCATGTGCGTTGCTGGTGTTCATCAATTTATTAAACGTTATCACGTCAAAAAAACCATTGAACTTGCGATACTGTTACCACTAGTGGTTCTCACCGAACTTAGACCTCGCTACTGTACAACGAACAGGACGTTAAGCTATGTGAAATAAAGATATTTTGACTTTGAGCTCTGAGTTTGAAATTCCTTCAAATCTCACGCGTACGAATCTAGTTCGCCCCTGACTTGTTCAGGTATTTAGAATAAAGTGGGTTTACAATTGTTATAATATAGTATAATTGATTACCGCGTCAACCATAAACTTGTTCTGTTAATTAATATCGCAAACGTGATGATCTTAAAGCCACTGATTTATAATGATCGATGTATAATGTACGCCTTTTGAACTTTGCAAGCGAGATCGTTATCTGTATAGTATTGTAACTATCAATTATATGCAAGTAAGATCTAATTGACACCTATCAAGTTAAAAAGGCTATACAAATACTTCCTTGTTATGAACGATCAGAGATAAGATTAAACAAAGGGATCAAGGTATCTTAGCATTATGCAAATTACTTGAATAAAGATTTACAAACTGGTATTAACACTTACCTATCAGTTTGGAATTAAATAAACAATAAGTTAGTTAGTTTTGAGTTACTTGGAAAAGCTAAAATTGTACCTACTTTGTAATAGATATTATATAGATAGTTTTACGTATTTTTGCATAACATTTGAAAGAAATTTCTACTAAAATAATAATCAATTTGAATTGCCTTGCTTAAAGATTCATTCATTCATTTATATAATTATTCTTTTGTGCAAAATTAATCTATCTAGGTGCAAGGGTTATTTGCGCTGGGCGATGGAATCCTTGGACCTAGAATGCTGAAATTTTGCATTTATTATGATTTAATGAATTTCATTAAAAAAAAACCGGCCAAGTGCGAGTCGGACTCGCGCACCGAGGGTTCCGTACTCAAGAAGTACTGAAGCAAAACAATCAGGCATACTAATGTAGATGTAACACGACCAAAACTGTAACGACCAAAGATGTAAAACAGTAATAATTACCTTTGTTTATGAACCGCAAAACTAACTTTGTTTGTAGAGGTTTATTGTTAATATCAAAAAAACTATGCTAGTTAGAGCATTGGCTATAGTTTTCCTGTAAAATATACGTAAATTCCTATTGACCATAATTATTTGAGATTTTTCGATTGGTAAACTCCGGAGATAAGGGGGGGGGAACGGTATTTTTTTAGACATTTTCCCCGATAAATCAAAAACTATCATAACTAAAAATAATTAAAAATCGGTTTTGGAATGTACAAAGTAAACCCTTTCATATGATACCCCACACAGTACAGTTATCTCACTTTTAAATTTCAACCCTCCGATTTTCCCCCCTTTTTAAATAAGAACAAAAATAATTTCCATTTTTTTTTATTCCAGTGTCATTGGGCCACTAATATACACAACTATTCCAAATTTCATATCGATAGCTCCGGTAGTTACTGAAATAATCGAGTGTGACGGACAGACAGACAGACGGACAGACAGACGGAGAAAGTCGCACCATAAGGGTTCCATTTTACCATTTTGGTACGGAACCCTAAAAACTAGCTGATGCGGCAAACGTTGTCTTGCGATTTAGGGTATGAAAAATATTTCACGACCATACCCTCAGACCTACCGAATTCAAACAAAAATTTCATAAGAATCTGTCCAGCCCTTTTAGATTAGTTTGGTAACAAACACTGTGGCAAATTTTTTTTATATATAATTGTTTTTTATAATTTTATAAATGAGACAGAATTAACATTTCGAATACAAAGTACCTACAAGAAGATTAAATAATGGAGGTCCTATAAACCTCCCCCGCAGCCTTGCCACCCCAGCGTATCAAACAGCGCGGCTAAGTGACGGTGATCGACAAAAAGGGATGGAGTGCGATTTTATTAACACGCGCTTTCATCAGAGAAAAATAACATCCAGCGCCGAAAGTATAACAAATGATGTTGTTTGCTACGGAAAGGGAGCGGAGGCGGCATCGATATGAACCTAAGGACGAGCCCATTTAAACATTTTACGTAAACCTTCTTCATACAAGAAAAAGTAGCGCCATCTGTCAAATTTCTCGCTGATACGCCACAATATGGCAAAACTGTGGAGTCGCGTGCGGACTATAGTAGTGTTATTATCTCGCTGCAGACTCGGTCATAAATCATTCGAGTGTTTCGCTTTTGTTGTTCTTGTTGAGTTGTGCGAGTTGTGCATGCACAACTTAACAAAGAACAACAAAAGCGAAACACTCGAATGATTTATGACCGAGTTTGCAGCGAGATAATAACACTACTATAATAACAAGTATCAGTGGCGTGGACTGTAGTCCATAAACAATACCGCGGTCGGCTCACTACAGACGCCGTTGGTGTCAAAACAAACATTTTTGACACCAGTAAGCTCGCGGCATTTTTGTTCGGCGGGTCCTGTATGTATACGTCTATTGGTGGCGGGGATGATGTATGGACTCGCAGCGTCCATTGACGGCAGTGACGCGGGGTTTTGCTTTGAGGAGCCGAGGAGTTCGCCACTCAACACCTGTTTTGAGATGGATCTCCAAACATTGCGAACATCAACGTTGGGTATTGATCTCAAAGTTTGTAAGGCGTGCTTTTGAAGATGGGAGTTACTTGTAGCGTTCATTCTTTTCCTGATAGGAACTGGAAGATGTATAGAATAGACACCAATTTTCTTTTATGTGTGAGCAGTGATAAGAAGTCAGAACTTTAAAAATAAGATCACTGGTTTAGTCGAGTTATATGTATACCTATGCGTTTTTGGATTGTTTCCACACTTTACAAGGTACTTGACTGCGATCTCATCTCATGGCAAGTGATGATGTCGATGAAAATGTTGGATGGGGTAAAGAAACTCACCCCCAACGGATTTTAAGCAGCATCGAGCCGGAAATTTAAATCTCTTCCTGGTAGTAGGGTGGTAACTAGCCACGCCCGAAGCTTTTTTCCAAACTAAACCGGAACCAATTAAGAAATTAAAAAAATCTTATAAAGTACCCCGCGAAGTCCCACTCAAACATAAACGCACGCCACTGCGTCAGAGATGTCGTCAAAATATCGTAAAAACTGAGAAAATCATATCTGAGTTCATCGGTATGTTTTCAAAGGTGTGTAAAACTCGCAAAATCCCACTTATTATGTGAAATAAGGTAAGGACTACGATGCAACGAGGACATTGGAGTTAAAAGAAGAAATCAGAAACACTGCAGGTATGTTCTAGCTTTACCTAAACAAAAACTAAATTAAAAAGCCAATAACCCAGTAGCGAACATGCAACAAGCGACCAAACTCGAAGCTACTCGCTCGTCCACCTGTGACTTGAAAGAATAATAACACAAGTACTAACAGCTGTTCAGAGCGCGCAAAACACCCGAGTCACAATCACAAACAAGGGAGGCGCGGTGACTCAGCGCATTCCACGCGTCTGTACTGTCGTACATCTTTTCAAATCGAATAACTTCAATGGGTGACGAATCTTTTAATTAATATAGAAATTCTTTGTATTTTTGATCATCAAAGTATCGTTGCCACTACAAGTTACAACTTTACTGCGATCTCACCTGAAGGTAAGTGACGCGATGCAGCCGAAAATGTTATCGAATTAATTTGAAAGAAGTAAAACGGTTTCTACACAGCATCGCGCTGGAAAATTAACTTGGCTGAGCGGTGCGCCTTTGCTGGTAGAATGGGAACCACGGTCGAAGCCGGGATCCTGGTGAACTACCCCCTCTTACCAGGCCAGACTTGAGACAAAATAAAAAATTTAAATGGCCCGTGGCGGGAATCAAACCCACGACCTCCCTCCGGTTCCGAGCGCGCGCCACTACGTCAGGAAGTACCTCATGTCGGGTTTCTACAAAATTAGAAAATTCTTGATTCGAGATCTAGAAAATTCTCGATTTTAATGGGATAAACAAGAAAGAATGCAATAGGCATTAAGTATGTGTGGCGTAAAGAAGTAACAATTTATAGTATTCACTGGATTAAAATAAAAAAGTCATCTTTATATTATCATCTTTATATAATTAGCTACTGTTAAAGTAACTACCAACACAGCAATAATCTATTAAAATATTAAGATCCGATACAACCAATATTTATTGATCTGATCGTTAGATTTAATTGAAACTCGATATCGCGCCTCAGTCGGAAATCGAATCCATAACACTTAGCTCGCTGTTCCTATCACCAATCGTAAGCACCCAATTAAATATTCCAACATCACAGAAAAGATATTAATGTTTATTAAAAAACCGGCCAAGTGCGAGTACAAACTGTGCCCACAGGGTTCCGTAATTATTCAAAAACAAATTAAATATAAATCCAACTTTGAAGCTTGTAGCTTGTAAATAAGCAAAAAAAATGTTTTCATTATTTAGCTTAAAACTACTAGTGTTACTGTTTAAATACATTACAATAAAATGATACTAAAACTTTAAATTCATTCACATGTATAAAAATAATAGGAGTTTGAGAATTAGGCACGGAACCCTAAAAATTACCATAATTAATAAACAAAGTTAAACAACGGATATACTAAATATTATGGTCTAATTTATTGTATTATTATTATTAAATTACATACTATAACATTTATTTCTATTTACATTAAGATTACGTTTTAACAACAAAAACTCTTTCCTACTTTGCGACACGATAGCGACACGATATTAATATAATAATAATAATAATAAGCAAGCGTTGTGGTTCATTTTCATAAAGCAACACCTTGTTTGAATTAAGATGAACTAATTATAAGATCGATACAAAAGTCACAGAAGAAGAAAAAAACAGTTTATTTCTAAATGGACCAAATTCCAGGAAAGATGAGGTAAAAGTATGCTAATGCAGTTTTTTGTTACGTGATATTGTTTTTATTATTTTCGCAAAATACCTGAATCGAAATCAATAAAAGGCGCCATATTATCGTTAATATCTGTAATACTTACACAGAACTGTTGAAAGGTCGTTACCACACGACTGTTTTAAAATTTAAACGCGGCTCTCTCATGACGATTTGATTTTCGAGATCAACGCAAAAGTAATGAGAATCTGGATTATAAAAGCTAATGAAGATCAAAAGCATCGTCGTAAAAACGTTGAATACGAGATCCGATGTCATTTGCAGATCGGGAATAGATACAGGCCTCTTCACACGTCGCGATATCGATCATTAAAGTGTAATTTATTAATAATTAAGTGGGCTAAGGTTTTCGGGTGGGACATTTAATTTACGTATAAGTAGTGTATTTATGTAAAGTTTTTTCTGATGACAGATTTGATTGCGATAAAAAAAATTTAAATGATTTTGTGCTTTTAATGCTCTATTGACCTTTGGGCGTCAAAGACCCGAGAAAGGGTACATACGTATATTTATTCAAAATTTAGGAGGGCAGTCCCGGAGTCTACTTGTACATAAATACTGAACGGATCTGGCTGTAATTTGGAACGGAGGTACATTATATCTGGTGAGGCTTTTGATTTTGGGAAAATCCATAATTAAACGGTTTTCTGAAAAATCGAAATTCATGCGGGCTAAGCCGCGGGCGTCTGCTATATAAGAATATTAAAACGTGAAATTTTGTGAGTTTGGATGTTTGTCCCTCGTTCCCCCGCAACTTCTGAATCGATTTGGGCTTTGGCTGATATTTAAAAACATAGATTTTTTAAAAACCCAAATTTTCCATAGCAACACCTTGTTTGAATTAAGATGAACTAATTATTACCACAACAATATAGGATCAAAACAAGTTAAGTCGCAGAAAAAAAAGCACTGTATTTCTAAATGGACCAAATTCCAGGAAAGATGAGGTAAATGTATGCAAATGCAGTTTTTTGTTACCTGATAGAGTTTTTATTATTTTAAATTATTTATATTATTGGGTTACAGCTAGATTGCTTTGACAATCTTTCTTGAAAGTAGTTATTTAATGGTTATTTAGGAAATTCCGGTTTTTCTCGAGATTTACGACAAACCTAATTTGACGCGGACGAAGCCGCGGGCAAAAGCTAGTAGTTATCTAATAGAGCGGATAATATAAAATAACGCAGCTAATCCCGATATTGGCAGCGTCGCGTCGCGTCGTGTCGTCCTCCATTAACTTTTTGACTGACTGGATCCACTCCTGATTGAGTGGTGCAATTAATTCCGTGGGACGGTTAAACGGTTTGTTTTATAAAGTAGTTTTAGAGCCACCACAGTTATATTGTGGTTACAATTTTTGAAATAAAAACTTCTTTAGACGATTTGGTCATTTTTCGAAAAAGCAAAAACAATTGAACCTCGATTATATATCATAAATAAATATTAAAAAATATACATATATAATATTATCATGCAACTATCACAATCACTTTTCGTGTAAGTATTATGAACATTTTAAAGCTATCATTACAAGTAAATTACACAGTGACTATACGCGCAGCAATAAGCAATTATCGGCAAGTTTCGAGCAGGAAGCCTATACTGCGCGGGCGCAGGTCATCTGTTGCGCCGCTCTCGCCATCGTATCGTAAACTATTCGCATTAATATCGCGCGGCGATGCATTTATCGTCATCGCGCGCCGGCGATATATTTATCGTCATCGCCGGGACGTTCGACCAATGACGGCTCTCCACTTCCGCGTCACTTTGGACGTATCGTGCTATGATAAAACCTCAATAAAACCCTCTTAGCTTACTGATATTATGATGCTTTGTGACAACTGATCTACGAGTTACACATTTACTATCAAAAAAAAAATTGTAGCTCACTCTAAGTAAGTAGGTAGTAAGTGCTAACAAAAGTGAAAACTTGAACAATAACGTGCTTATTTTAATAGCGCCATATTTTAAGAGCACCACAGATAGTAGACAGATGTTGCTAGCGGTAACGGCAACCATAACGATGTCGTGACTTCAATGGCTTTTTTCTCATCTTAAAAATTTGCCAAACGCGCTTAGAGTAGTTTTCACTCCAACAACGACTGGATATGTTTTATATTCTTTTTAGGATATTGATTGTATCCCTGGTTAATCTAATGTTTACTTATAAAATTCTTTCGATTTTTTTTGTAACCAAACTCCTCCGAAACGGCTGGACCGATCGTTATGAAACTTTCAGTGTATGATCATTGGGTCTGGGAGCGGGTTATTATCTATTTTTTATGTCCCGAAGTGAGAAAAAAAAATTATATGGCAAAACAACGTTTGCCGGGTCAGCTAGTCAGTCTATAAAATGTTTACCCTTATTAGCTTTACCTGCACCTGACTATCAAAATATGATAAATACATGAATTTACAAAACGATTATTTAGCGGGAATGAATAGGATCGGTGGTTGGCTGTTGGCAGCAAATTGCGTAGATGGCCGATTGGCCGCCGTGTTCGCTCGGCTGATTGACGGCAGATATTGTGGTCGATTCTGTTGTGCAAAATCTCTAAACTAAACTAATTTAAAATAGTGCTATCCTTTTCAAACTGCTCGCGATGGAAAAGGATGGCAATATTTTAAATTAGTTTAGTTTAGAGATTTTGCACAACAGAATCGACCACATTGTTTTGTAAAACGCCGACAAGAGCAGCTTCACCCCTACCGTGGGAACCATCTAGGTCACGACTCGTGAGTCATTAGATTTTGATTTTAGAGATCAAGGAGGATCATAATTTAACCTAAGGCACATGTTTCCACCTAGTTTAAGGGCAGAAGTTTCTCATCTGCTGCTAAACCGAAAATTGTATTTAATATAAATTTAAGTTTAATTTCAAAGTAAATTTTACAAGCAGATTATTTGTTACATTTTGGCAATAAAAGATTATGTTTATTTAAAAAAAAGAATCGCAAATGATGATGCATCTTATCCAAATACAGGAAAATGAGAATATGGAGGAGTAAAACTCCATTTTCGCATATGAATAATTTGCAGGCTCTTATGAAAAATCAAAACTCTACCGCCTAGTTCGGAAAGCAGGTTTCCACCGAAAAAAACTGGCCAGTTTATTTCGGTGGAAACTCGACACTTGCTCTTTTAAAAATGGAACGCGGAATCTATTTGCACTTGAATCCGAGCGCGCGCTTCTACGTCAGGGACGTCGACTTGCTCATATTTCGTCGTTCTTTTTAACGATTCCGAGTTACAGAATACTTGGCTGGATAGTTATCGAGAATTCAGCGGTCGATGGTAGGCGCCGCGGTTGTGTACGCGAAGCCTGAAATTGTGGCGTTCATCAAAAATAGTTAATTTCGCTGTCGGTCGCGCAGTTTCAAAATGCAAAATTCCCAGCCGCCAGCGTTTTGACGGGTGACGGGACGCGCTTTGACGTAGATAGTGAATAGTTGAATAGTGCATACCCCGAACCCGGTAGATAATAATTTAATGTTTCGTTTTTGTACGGTTATCCTAGCAGGTGATTGTCGAATAGCAGTCGGAAGTCATTCGCAATACTTAGTTTTTTATGCATTAAATGTATTTTAAACTATTTTAATCATAGTTAATTTACTACAAAAAGCCAATATTATGACTTTTAAAAATTTTTTTACTCAGTGGCCAATAGTATATCAATCATGCGTTTTGGCTGGCGTTCAATCTCAACTGATAGTATGTGATGATGCAGTTATTGATGTGATTGTAATAACTTTGAAGGGATCTTCAAACGATTGCTACACAGCATCGTACTGGAATGCTATATCGCTTGGCGGTACCTACGCCTTTACCGAAAGGGAACCAATCCCGGCTGAAGTCTGCCACCAGATCAAACCTAGCAGAGTTAAAAATTCATTCCATTGTCACAATAGAATAGATAAGGTAACATGGCTACAGCTGCTGACCCGCCAGGTTGACTTGTGCACCTGTATTTAAATCACCCAATCAGACATACGGAAATTTTGCATATTATTGTGATAGTTGAAAAGGTGTGTTTGGTCTAGTGGTATTGATATTCACGCCACGCTGCAAGGTCCAGGGTTCGATGCAATGCGGGCGACGAAAGGTCAGCAGTGCAATTATTTCCCATGCCGATAATGTCGATAACACATACAACAAAGTCGACAATCGTAATGCAATTCGAGAAGTTTTTACTACCTACGATACTTTGTTATCGACATCAAAAAAATCTAAAGAATCAAATACACAATAAACAAAGTTGGGAAACAAATCAGAGCAAATTGTCTCAATACAATAATAATAAAAAGCACAAAGATAACATACCTGAGCAATGTAAATTAGCATGCAAGAGTCTATGTTTATAAGTGACAGGAGAAATGTGTAGTACCTAAATACATTATGTCACAAGTATGCGAAGTTAGTTTTATTACATTTGAAGCGAATTTTATAAGAGAGATGATCAAAAATATGATGATCTATCATGTTACAACTTTTCACATAGAACGATAAAACTCAACAACAGTTAGACCTGAAAGTTTCATCTTTATTGTAACTTTGCCTTATTATAAGAAATAAGTTGTGTCGTGTCGTATGCTATAAATGGCTTCCAATACCTCCAAGCCTTAGCAAGTAACACCAACAACATCATAACACGTGAAACACAAACTCGACTGTAAATGTGACGGGAAAGTTTGAGTAAACGGTCTATAAAGTTGCTTTGAAACTTACTTGACTATATAGCCCAAAATTAAAAAAATATATACATTTAAGTAATATATTACTGCAAAATCATTTAGGTGAACACTTTATAAAATGCCCAATGAAATTGGTAAAAGTACCCTTACGGTGCGACAGTCTCAGTCCGGCCGACTATCTGTCACGAGCGATTATTTCAGTAATTATTAAAAAGCTATAGAAAATATCTTCTACGTCTAATATAAGATAATAATATAAAATTGCGATCTATGATCGTAACTTTCTTTTCTTTTTCATCCCTGTACATTGTAGTATAGAGTTTATAGAGAGTGCTACACGGCTTTAGCAATGCCAGCTAGACTTGCAGGAAAACTAGCCGGTCTACACCAGTCTAAATAATGTATTTGTAAGTATACTCTGGGACTTGGTTCGTGACCGCCTGTGATCAATTTATTGTAGCGACAAACCATTTATATGCATCGTATTGAAGTTTCGTGTCGATATTCCTATTATTAGTACCTGTTAATGTAAATACTAATAATTATACTTGTTCATATATTTGTAAATAATATAATAAATGGACTATTCAATTAAGTACTGTTGTTATACACGCTACAGTTAA
Organism: Coenonympha arcania; assembly: GCA_036785405.1. Lineage (NCBI taxonomy): Eukaryota > Metazoa > Arthropoda > Insecta > Lepidoptera > Nymphalidae > Coenonympha > Coenonympha arcania. Next base: position 759,178 of record CM072058.1, on the reverse strand, counting down.
TACTAAATTCAGTTGTTCATTTTTTTAAACTATTTTACTACAAAAAGAATTCAACGCGTTTGTATGAAAACCACCTATTATTAAAACTGCAAGAAGCTTTTAATAAAGCCACCTATTTTATTAGAACAAGCAAGATGCTTTTAATATTCTTTTAGGATTAATAAACAAAAAATACAAATATTTTATAGGTACCTATGTACTTAAAGAAGTATTTAACTAAATTATTATTTACTAATTTAGTCATTATATCTTAGAGACAGAAGTCGTCTTAAAGTAGGGTTTAGCTCATGTCAAAATAATTATATTTATCTAGTACTGACAGAGAATCATTATTATAACCCAAATCCTGTTCATATAGATAGATTTAAGTCCAGTTAAGTACAGTAGACCACACGTGTAATCAACCTCATTAATGCAAAACTATCTTTATTCCTTTAACCACAAGAGCTAAAAAGGTAATTTTACTCCATACATACAATGTGTGATGGTGTAAACCGTACACCAATCGATCCGCATCACTGCCGCGTCGCCTTTGATTGACGTACTGACAGACAAGCAGGCAGATTCGATATAATTACACTGCATATTTTATATTGCACAACTTACACGTAACCTCGAAATGTAAACTTTAAGTTCTACAGCATAAGGTTGTAAATCAATCGTGCGGGAAGTTAATACAGTATTGGAGTGATATTAAAACTATAACGAGAAATCTGTTTAATCAATCTCCTAAGGATATTGATAACATCTGACGGGTTATGGATTCCTGGTGATGTAATGTAGATGGCTATTCGTCTCACGGAGTTATCTCACAGGCCTGAAGGACGGTTGATGGGTTAAAAGTAAAAACTTTAGGTTAACACTTGAGCATGAAGAAATAAATAATTAATTTCGAATGGTTAACGTTTCCAAGAGTTTTTTTACACTATACAAGTTAGTACTTGACTGCGATCTCATCTGATGGTAAGGGATGATGCAGCCTAAGATGTTAGCGTCCTAACTTGGAAGGGTAAGTAAATTTACCCCAACGGTTTCTGCAAGCATCGCACCGGAAAGCTAAATCGCTTGGCGGTGCGTCTTTGCTGGTAGGGTAGTAACTTGCCACGGCTTAAGCCTACCACCAGACAAGACCTGAGCCAATTTAGAAATTATAAAATTCCAAAGTGGCCCGTGGCGGGAATCGAACCCGCGAACTCGAATCCGAGCGCGCCGCCACTGGGCCAGGAAGGTCGTCACAACCATACAATCTTGTCAACTTTCCTTTTCGCCTATAAATGTGTGTTTCGTCAAACTGTCTTGAATCCACAAAATAACCACTTTTTAACTATACCTATATAATAAAATAAATAATTCTTGAGCATTCATTACAATGATAGAGAAGGCATGAAATTAAAATTCCGCAGACCTAAAAAGGATCTAAAGGGTAATTGATTATGAGGTAAGTCTTATTAGTCAGAATACTTAAACCTACTGTCAACCCATTCCTCTATAAAATACCTATTATAATGCTAAAAATCCTGAGGTCAAAGCAACAACTAATTGTAGAGTCTAGTCTAGAGCGATGGGACTATAGAACCTTGAATCAGAAAATCTAAAACAGTTTGGTATAACAGTCCATCTATGACTACAATTTTTCGGGACAAAAACAAGATTACAGTTAATCCAACTTGTAAGATATCTAAATTTAGCTGAGGCTTAAGTAACAAACATACACACACAAACTTTCTTATTTATAACATTAATGACAATAATAAGTAGGAACTAACAAGTAGATATACATAGTCCATATAATACATATAAAACAGGCCAAAGCCACCGTCCGTCCGTCGCCATCGAGTATTACGTGTCGGCTGTCACTTGTCAGGTGTCCGTCAATGTCACTCAACTGTCAGACGCGTAAATTGAATTGCGTTTATTTTTACTCTTACTTACTTATTCACATATTTTGCATAATAACTCTATTTTTTACACTCCACAAGTTAGTAGGTACTTAACTGCAATCTCACCTGATGATAAGTGATGCAGCTGAATGAGTTGTTATAATACTAACTTGGAAGGGTAAGTAAACTCACTCATATCGGTTACTATACAGCATTGCACCGGAATACTAAATCGCTTGGCTGTGCGTACTTGCTGGTAGATAAGGTTGTAGGCTAGTGACAGACAGACAATTTTGGAAAACATCTCAATAAAAAAATTATGTAAGTACCTACAGTCGCGGAATGAAAAGGTTCGCCACCGTGTCGATTTTCCCTTGCACTAGTACTGCAAGTGTCCATAATGTCAACATACTAAAACAATAACGAATCACTTTGAAAATTGACGAACCTTTTCATTCCGCGACAGTACTCACGGGACTGTACACTACGAGTGTACTGACAGAAGTGACAACTTAAAACTACATGAGGTGTCGGTTACGGTAACAGTATGTTATGTCGGTTACGGTAACGGTGTCGCGAGTTAAATGGTTTTTTCCCCATCGCCGACTGAAGTTTTTTCTAGATTTAAAGAAGATCCGCATAAATGTCTACCGCGACCTTCACGCAAAGTGTCAAGGTGACGCGAGGTATTTGAACTCTCAAATGTCAATTATTGGCTTGATTAATACGATGATTGATTGACGGGTGACGTCATGTGAATCGAGCGCTCTAGATTCACACACACACACACACATACACACACACACTGGCGAAAATTCAATGCCCAAGAGCCCATCTGAACATTTTGCCGTAAACCTTCTTCGTAGATAGATAGATAGATAGATAGATAGATAAAATGACTTTTTATTTTGTGTTTATAAAAATATAAATAAAAAAAAGAAATAATCAAAACACAAACTTAGGAGCACAACTTGGCGGCCTTATCGCTACATAGTACTTCTTCAAGTAGCGCTATCTGACAAAATTCCCGTTATTATGCTACAATATGGAAATAGTACATTTCAATATAAGTGCGGAAAGTTTTGTCATTTCTTTACGAGTCCCGGTTTGTTGACCCAAGCCAAAGGCGAGGGTCAACATAAGGACGAGTAAAAATGACAAGTTGGCACGTGCATTGAACGACGTTTTTTAATACATTTGCGAAAAAAAATATTGGTTTTACGTGTTTGCCTGCTCCGTGTTTGCATGCCGTGTTCGTGTTCATGCGCTCCTGGTGCGCCCGCTCCGGTGCCGCGTAGAAGGAAAATACAAAAGCACTAGTGCAGAAAAGAATAACTTTGCGCACGCTAAACATACATCGAAATGTAAACTTTTTGAGCAAATGTATTAAAAACCCTAAAAACCGTCCCCGTGGAAATACGCGTGCTGACCAATAACATGAAGTGATCGGATAAAATAATAAAAAGCGCGGATCGCGGTCCATAAACGATACTACGGTCGGCTTACTGCTGAACTTGATGGCCTTGGCGTCAAAACCAACTTTGTTGACACCAGTAAACTGGCGACATCATGGCCGGGTCCTGAGTATATGTCTCTACGTTATATCCACGATATATCGTTATTTAAATGGATCTTCCGTTGACAAGGATATAGCAATGATGGTTCAGTGGTTAAGACACTTGCATCTAAAAATAAGGCCAGGAATTCGCCTATCAGTCATGCACACCGATAACAAACCTGAGGATATGGCATCAGAACGATTTACGTAAACCTTTTTCGTACAAGCGTCTTCTGCCAAAATTCTATAGGTTGCCAATAAGTTGCTGAGCGAACTACACCGTGGCCTTACTGCTGGTGACAAAACAAGCATTTTTGACACCGGTAAACTGGCGACATAGTTTGCTCTACATAGGAATACTCGTGTCTATCTTTTCTAAGTTACGTGCGCTTTTTGTTCGTATATAACATGTTTAACGGTGAAGAAGACACCGTGAGTTTCATGGCAAAAAGCTGCACGCCTGAAGGTTCTTTATAATATTCTCAGATGTATGTGAAGCCTGAGAACCCGCAGGGGTAAGTGTGGGGTCATAGGTGCTGTAGCCAAATACTAATAAATTTGGGAGTAGATCTGTGCCACAGAGCCACAGATTACTATAATGGTTAGACAAGAGCTATAGCACAGTAGTTCCAAATTAGTCTGTCTCTACTATAATTTCATTTATGTTTGGGCATTTTTTTTCAAGAATTTACTCTCACAAGTTGAAATCCTTGGGAGTGATAGTGAATTGCTGTACGTATACTCAATAGTTAATATAGCTCAATTAGTTTTTAAGAGCTTGTTGTATTGTAAAAAGGTAATAACAAAAAACAAAACCCGGCTGAGTTTGTTGTGCGCTTCTTCTCAGTGGAGGGCGCGTAAGAACCCTAGCAAACTTAGTTTTAAGACGACTAGAAGTTATCACCAAATACATATTAAAGCACAAATATCGTATCGAATTTCATAAGGGCCTGTAAGCCTATGTGATTTTTTTTACTATCGTAGTTTCAACTATCAATACCCACGGAATTGACAGTTAATTACAGCCCTGCTGGTTTTATTTGCAAATGAGTTAAAATAATAGCAGACCAATTTTCCTCGTTTTGCCTCTTTTATCCTCTTCACGTAACGCCCGAACATTATTTTCTAGCGTAAATTAAAAAAAAAAGCAACAATTTCGTTCCCGCATCCCGGCTGAAGGCGCGCTGGGGCTAAATCAATATGATATGACAGTTGGGGTCAATTTATGGCCCCCGGTTAATTACAGGCGGGCGCCCGGGGCGCGCGGGGCGCGGGGGCGGCAGGGCGCTGTCTAATGACTTGTAAAGATGCCGCGTGCGTTTCGTTATTGAGAGTATGACGAAGGTGTATGTTTGTTTGTTTTTGTTTTGGTATGAACTACTTCCTACTTGTTTTAGGGTTCCGTACCTGAAGAATCTACCTATACCTAATGGAACCCTCGTGAGATCACTTTGTTGTCCGTCCAACCATCTGTCCACCACTTATGGCGCTTTATCTCAGAAAGTACTAGTGGTAAGGAAATGAAATTTAAGTATACCAAATAAAAAACCTATAAGTATTTAAAAACTGAATTTCCTGTTCTCCTTATGGAATAAAAAAAGGGATTACGGTTGGTATACAACTACAGTTTTAGTATAACGAACGCACTGCAGTGCATCCTACATGACAATGCAATGGAAAGTCCTGGAACGCACTGCATCTTACATGGCAGGCGTATCACTTAACATCAGGTGAATATTTTGCTCCGCTTGCTCCGCTTGCTATATTTTGTTCGTCTCAATAAAAAACTTACCAGCTACTACATATATCTAAGAACATTATCAAACTCACGGTTTTCCCATATAAATCTCCGGGGATCGTGTGTGGAGGCTGGAGTGATCTAATTTGGCCACACATGGCCCGAATCAAGACAGCGTTAAGGCGCCGATCAATTGCAGCGCTTCAACGCTCCGTTTTTAGCTGCATACGCTCATCAATATTATTAAAATTGATGAGCGTATGCAACTACATCATGTAGATACGTGTATTTTTTTCAGGACCTACACGAAGAAAAAAGTTGATTAAGTATGGCGTACGCTATGATTTCATAAAAAGGTAGAAAAAAAATATATGACCAATATTATATCAAGCATGAGTCAACGATATTTTGGATTTCGTTGACATGGTATTTGGGCAATTTCTCCTGCATGGGTCGCTGTTTTTCAATGAGACTTTAAAAACATGAACTTCATAAACAAACAGTAGAGCAACTGTTTTTAACTGTCAAGTTTCAATCTTCAACAGTGGCAATTGAGAATTACGGAAACAATAACGCCATTCATGGACACCTTATGTTATTATGTGTAATTTGACGGACATCAGTAACCTTTTTGAACTCGTCAACGATCCGAAATCTAACAAAAACATATCGAGACATCAAGACAATGTTTGGTGTTTTTGAAGTTTGAGGCTCGTTGTGGATCTTTTGAGATAGGTAAAAACACCGACACCTCACACTGTTACCTTAACCGATCACGGAATTGTTCAAGTTTTCTCTTCCGTCACGAAATACCATAATATTATCATACCTTCTGTCGGTGTCACTAAAGCGCCACGTCATTTCTCTACGCATTACGTGCGCTGCAATCGAACAGCGTCTTTATCCGTCGTGAAGACAGCGTTATTGCCGCCCCTGATCGACTGCCGCTGTCAAAACACCGCCAACTAGCGAAACTCAGCGGAACATTTGGCCCGCGATTGATACAAAACAAATACTTTCCTAAGCACGATGATTCGATTCAACAAACATTAACGAATTTACGATTTATCGAGATCCGAGATCAAAGTCGCAACAGGAATAGTTATCTAATGATCGTTTTTAGGGATGGCGGTTGCATATCGATATTTCAAATTCAGGATCTATCGATTATTTTTTGTTCTCATATTTTTTTCATATTAGGTTTAAAGTTTTATTGATCAGAAAAAAGTTGGTAGGTATATAAGGAAGCTGTAATTGCAGCTTGATTTAGGTTCAATAGGGTATATGTCTATATTTTCCTACTTTAGAATTTGGTAAATATTATAATAAAGTAGTAAGTATTTATGAAATTCAAAAGTAGGAAAATACCCTTATTTTGTTAAAATTTGTATTACATTTCGGGCAAAACCGCAGAGGTTTCATGTGTCGTGCGACAGATGGCGCTGGACTGAATTGTCTCGCGGTAGTTTGCTCCTCGAAGTTATAATAAGGTGGATTTAACACTTTCCATGGAGAAAGCTCGTAAGACTCGACGAAAAATAGCAAAAATTTTTGGAAGGCGCAAATATTTTGTGCGTTTGATCAATTAGAATTTAGATATTACAAGTTGCTATACTCTTATGTCGTTATAAGCTGAGGTAATAATGTTATAGGGTAAGGTAAAGTTGTCTTTTACTTTAGCTTCGGTATTAGTAAACTTATCGACTTTTCGACTTGTAGTCATCACCATACATATGCAACAAATATCATATTGACGTATCACAAGAGCATGTACGTTAGGCCTATGTGAAATAAAGATGTTTTGACCTGGACGTTGACTTTATTTACCCCACTGGACAAAAGCTCCTATTTATAAGTTGACCGAACAGTTAGAGCCTTTAATTGTTTTCTTGTGTTTGAAAATATGAACTCCAAATACTGAATTCAATTAAATACTATAAGACAATAAATTTAGTACCTAACAGAAAAGCTGTAAATAAGTACATTATTATTTTCTTATACGGGAATTTAGTAAAAACACACAGGTAAAAATAATATAAACTTCTTGAATTAAGTGCCTGTTACCTTCACAATTCAAACGTTAACTAAAAAAAATTAAATACTTTAATTAATATTCGAGTTAAAGCAAAAGAATCGATGTTGTAGTAAGCGTTGCAAGCCCTAGCTGTAAATCTTCATCGTGCAGTATAAAGACGATCCTGACGGCTGCCATCTTTGCCGCGTGCGCGCGCGCCGGTGTTGCCACCTTCCTATTTATCGCTAATTCTGATTGAACCGTTTCATATCTAACTGTTTACTCTACATATTTTTGATCTGGCATTGATTAGGTGCTGTATGATCAAAGGTGCAACACCAAACTGCTTTCGCGCTACAAGTTTTTGATTCGGCAATGATAAATGCTTGCTTCGTTGATCTCTTGTTTAAACGATGATGGTGTAATAATAAATAGCGGGTATTATAAACACGTATTTTATAAGTACGGCCAGAAAGCTTCGCAGCTGTTAGCAATTGTTTGGAAGAACTCATTAATTATACTGCATCGTGCCAATGCAAGACATCGGTATGTACGTAGATTCTTGTATAGCTACTGTAGATGGGAGAGATATATACCAAATTGAAATTTACACTCCTGGCTTTTTACCTTCACGTAGATACTTTGCATACCTAAAAGATAACGAGACAATAAGAAATTGTGGTCTGAAAAAAAATTGAAAATGATAACATTTTGCAAGCTTTTATTTACGAGTAGTTTCACCAGTCCCGGTGTTTGTTTGTAATCAAATCTTCCAAGTTTTTGATTCACTTCCCGGTCACCGATTGTGCTAAAATGAATACCTACATGTGTAAATTAAATGACAATGCAAGATTATGATGATGGAACCGGAAGGTGTCCAGACGCCATAATGTAGGTATGTCATCTATGTTAAACACAATATGAACTGTAAGAAGCTAAACTGTTGATGAATTCTGTTATACATTCTCAGGGCTGGGCAAAATACATGCTTTGCTTTAATTGAAATACAAATTAAAAAATACTGTATCACAAGTAATTAAAATACGAAATACAAAATATATTTAGGCAAGGTATTTAAAATATAAAATACAAAATACAGTATTTTAGCTATTTTAAATTGAAATACAAATTACAAAATACAAAATACTTAAGTAATCTAGACCAGTACAGGCTGAAAAGTTGAAGAAAACAAGATATCTAATTAAGAAATAACAAAAACCTACGTAAAAACAAAACTAAAAAAACAATTTATAATGGTAATCAACGTTAAAAATTCTTTGTTTGATAACATAGGTAAGTACTCGATGTATTTTGAAAACATTAATTTTTTGAGATTACTTTTTAACGCCAAATAAAGGAGGCCGGCAGAATTCCATACATGTCTGGGCCAAAAACGTTACAGCAATGATTCTTGTGTTATTAAATAGGCAAAGAACTTACATTTATGTAACAAGAAGATTTTTTTTATAATTCTATGGGAATCAGGAGGAAAAAAATATTTTTATAGACTTAGGTTAGGATGAAAATAATGTACTCTGAGTCTGAGAACCATTACTAAGACGAAATCTGTGGAGACACATACGTCATATGTATAATGATGTTAATAGTTGATACTGCAGTCAAGTAGGTACTAACTGGTTACCTAACTGGTTAGTAGCGATACCACAATTAACACAATTCATCGTCCTATCGTTGAGCGAAATCGGTCCAAGAAAACAAGCAGAGGTCGTTCGCAACAGAAAAGGTAATCGAAGTTCAAAAACTAAAGCCAAAGTCCTTAAACATAGAGTAAAAATCATGAAAACACATCCGTAAGCGCACGAGTACGAAAACGAATCTGTGTTGGTCTGTGAACGAATGACGTATGAATTATGAAATGTGAATGACAATTGAGAAATGACAATGACAACTGACAGTTATTTTTCAATCCATAGACACTACGCAAAATCTATAATTCATAAAAATATATCGTCGTTGTTGTCTAAAATCGTTATTAATCTGTGCAATTTATATTACAAATAATATTTTTATGAAATTCCTATGAACATTATATCACATTAATCGCAAAAACGCTGAATTATTTATTATTTTCATTACTCTCAAAATGCCTAGAACCCAGAGCCACGAACCAAGGACAAAAAAGACTAGAATATGGCAATAAATAGTTTTATTTTATGCAATAGTACGAATGATTATGAATCATGATTTTAGCACATTCCCATAGAAAGTTACTAAAACTTATAGTGATATAGAATCAGAAAAAAATCTACTATTTTTTGGTATATATGGGGTTCCAGTAACAATTTGGCCCATTTTGGCCGACCTCCTTTGTTTTTTAACCTACTTCGAAAAACAAAAGAAGGAGGAGGTTCTCAATTCGGCGCGTATGTTTTTATGGATGTATGTCCATCGATTTCTCCGATAATACGGAACAGATTTGCATGATTCTACTTTTGATCGATGGGAAATAGTCTCGAATAGGTAAATGCTCCATGTAAATTTTATCGAAATTGGTGAGAGAGAATAGGGGATTTTTGTTGGAAATTTGTCCAAATTTTATGTCACATTATACCTTTTCCAATCCTTTATTTTCTCGATGACAGATGAGACAGATATAGCAATAGCGAGGGATCAGAAAGAGTTAAATGAAGGTTTAAATGTATTTTGTGAAAATGTATTTTGAAGCTTCAAGTATTTGAAATACAAATTACAAAATACATTTTAAGGAAGTAATTGAAATACAAATACCAAATACGTATTTGTATTTTAATTACGTATTTCAATTACAAGTAATTTAAATACTGCCCAACCCTGTACATTCTATACCCTTTTTTCTTTTAAAATATTCTCTTAAATCAATATAAAAGTTACATCCCGCAGGACGACATCGTTCTGGTAAAAGCTTTATATTATGTAGTATTCATTAACAATCAAATCGGTAATCTCAGGTCCGGCTATAGCTAATAAGTATTAACATATGGGCCCTCCATCACCGGCCAATGGTACCCCGGCGTCCGGACATGCCTCCCGGTAATCAGGGCCATCTATGAAGAGTTACGGCCCCACTTCTCCAGAACACGATTGACATTTCTAAATAATATTCAATTTATCTAAACGCGCCCGCGCCGCGGACTCTGCTCCGACTCTTTACCACTTTGTATCATCGAGTTAGACGCCCGCAGAGAAGTCTTATACGATAAGAAAATGTTACTGAAGAAATAGAATATATCCATTAACTTTTCCAGCCCTAGAAATAATAGACTGCCAACTTATATTAGTACAGAAGTATCCTAACAAGAAAGCTAAGAACTTTTTAAAAACGAACTTTGAGAAATAAATTACGAGAAGCTTTTTCTACGGCCCAAAATGTTGTAAGAATGAATTCTTTGGCTAAACACATCATCTCATCAACATAATATATCAACTACGTATATGTTGTTCTATGCATCTGATACACATGATTCACGCATCTGCGATGAGGATAGCTCCACATTAGACTCTGTTTAATCATGTGTATGGCCAAGTTTTATATCCTTTGTTCTATGCGAAAGAAAAGACCTAAGACATTCGAGACGTTAATGCACATGATGATTATTTAGACCTTGATGCTTTACTAAACGGTCAAACTCCTGATGCTTTATGCTTTTACATTAAACCGATTTCTGGACTAGACCCGTTGGTCTGATACTTTGTTAGATGAGAAACTTGCATGTATCTTCTCCCCCATAACAGGAGGTCCATATAACATAAAGCTCTTTGTCTACGTCCTCTGTCCGTCAGACGTCGATTTACATAAATACAACATTAAGGCTGAGTTAATTGACACATTCGGCGATTTATTCGATGCGTTACACTGAGTCCAAAACATTTGGAATTTTTACTGCCTTCCATATCTTTACGTGGAAACTAGTTTGTTTTTTTAATAAATTTATTGGCCTGTCAATGTATATTAAATAACATAATGTAATCTGTCTGTATGATCTGGTAGAGTGAAATGACTTATATTTCGTGTAATAGCGCAGCTTGTCTAAAAGCCGGATCCAAACTACACAATTTCTTGCTACTTAATTTATTCGGCGTTACATCAAAATGCAAAATTAGAAAACGTTTTTTTAATTATGTATATGTATACCAAAGTCAAAAGCGTAAAGCACTATTAACTATAAAATAAGTTGAAAATAAATAGCTCGTTGAAAGTAGTAGATTTGAAGTAGGTAGGGTAGGCACCTAATTAGGAATGTTCATTAGTTTAGAATTAAACTTTGTGATTAAAAACCTTCATGCATTTGAATTTTATACTTATACAGAAGAAGGAGTATCAAAGAAAAACTTTCTGCACTCTAAACACACATGTAATAGTCAACTTTTTGAGCAAATGTAGGTACCTACTAAGCATCTATTAGAAAATACATATTAAGTATTCGTTTAATTATTAAACAACGGCATGCAACAATTTTCCATCTTTGCAGAGTTTTGGTATCATTAATAATATGTGTCATATTGGTAATACTAACAATAATGATAAAAAAGTTAAAATAAAATCAACTGAACCTTACAGGGTTTCTTGTAAATATAAAATGAAATTCAAGAAGGTTGAATTTTTTAACAACTTTAACGCTCTAAAATTCCGTTAGCAGTTACAGCTTTCTAAGCTTAGGTCGCGTTCTAAGAATCGAAGACTAACCTTATCAGTTCTCAAATAAGTCTACATACCACAGATAAGTTATGGGCGGCACTCCCACGCGTGGGAAGCGGAGAGTGAGAGAGTTGGGACTGATCGGAATCTCGGGCACTCCCGCTCTTAGTCTTAGTGACAGTGTTATAATTTACGGCTATTGACAAACTATTAGGTGGCCCATTATGGAAAATATATCACAGTTTTATTGTCTATTTTTGCATATGGGATTCTATATTTAATCTTCATAATTATGCATTTGATTATAATGGTCTTTACTTTTTACTTATTTGACCCAATATAAATAGTTTTAACCACATATAAAGATATTCCTTGCTCTGTGGTTTTAACTATAACTTTTTCCATTCGTTTGTTTTCTCTTTAACACATGAAACATAGCAATAGTGAGGGACCAATATAAAGTCATTCTTTGCTCTGTGCAGAAAACAGACCACTTTACCTTTATCTTTCTCTGGTTCCTCGCTATTGCTGTTTGTTTCATGTGGGTTCACGTGTCAAAGAGAAAATAAATAAACGAATGGAAAAAGTATAACTAAGAATACCTCTATGTATTATTAACATCAAATATGACTATAATTAACTAATACTTTAATTTGATGGTATATTTTATGAAAGTGACATTTGATAATTTGTACCGTATGTCTATCTACATAATCTCCAGTAGGTAATGAGTCAAATTCAAATTAAAAATTTCTTATTCACATAGCCATAATTTACAGGCACGTTTCCAACACGCATTGCACTGAGAAGAAGCTTATATAACAAACTCAGTCGGGTTTTCTTTTTTTATCACCAATTCGCAATAGATCTTGAAAACTAATTGAAAATTACAGCAATTCACTATTACTCCCATGGATTTGCGTCATTTTAAATTTTTATTTTAGGAGAACAGCCTATTGTTAAATTAACTTAACAATAAGCAAGTTATATCGTAATCTATATTTTTTACACGTATGGTTAAAGTTAAGAAAGCCATAAGTATTTCTAACTTTCTTTCAACTTTCTGACTTACCAACACAGGCAACTTGCATAGGTATACTATAGCTTTACATGACAAATAATAAAATAGAAGATACCAACATTTTTTTAATATTTCGTATGGTAGAGTCAATGCAATGATACTGACGCTACCTATCCAACTAAAACGCACTATCTCCTATTCATTTCCAATACCTTGAGGCCAACTGACATAATATTAATGTCTTCATTTAAAACCAACCGCGCAACGATCTACACAGATGGGTATTACAAACCTTCAAACTGGTGATATTGACACAGACAAAGAGGCCGGTGGGCAAAAATAAATATGTTTAACGGCCTACAATTTTTTTAGGTGATTTTGAATGAAGTTTTATGCAAAAACTATAAAGATAATTACTTTCAAATTTACACGTCATGTATTTTGGGTCTTTAATCTAAAATCGCTTAGAAGCAGAAACACGATTGGATAAAATTTTCTCGATAGAAAGTTCTCCCAAAAGTTGCTCCAAAATCTCAGTTTTTCTATGTTTTATCGGAAACTACAATGGATGTAATTGTAATTTTTGTTTTAATGTATCGGTAATAATAATTATATCCTAAAACGCTTAGAACAGATTTTGATAACTGGCTTAGTTTTTGAGTAATTAGGTAAAACGTCGTTTTTCTGCTATATTCTTCCGCGACGCTGCATGTCGCACCTACCAAATCTCCGTGAGTGTGAGAAAGATAAAAATAAATTCAATAAATCCCCTTAATAGTCGTGAGTGAACATGGCGGATGATTTACGCCGCTATTGACATTGCTGCGCGGGCGCAGGCCGCCATCTTGTTTGCTAATTGCCGGCTTATGTCATTAAATCAGTCACGCGTCCGTTCGAACGTGTGATTCTTAGGTTCGCGTGAGATTGTTCCGTACGATCGATCATTTGATCGATAAAACAGTTGCGTAATAAGATTCTCAAGGAATAATTCATTAAAGGAAAAGAAGACTGACCATAGGTGGTGGCGTGCACTCCCTATAGGCATTTAAAAGGCAAGTGCCTACCCTAACAAATTCATCCAATAAACCAAAATAGGAACTTAAAGTTATTATTATTTTAGGTCTTTTGCTTAAAATAATAATTAAAATATCAAGCAATCTCTATTGCGAATTTTTTTAAATTATTCTTTTTTGCCGTGGTATCAATTTTTGCCACGAACCAAAACTAAAGTATTCTAGGGAAATTAAACAGCATTTTTAAGGCCTATTGGCTCTAGGAATTTGATTTTCCGATCCGGAATTTAATTTTACGTACAAAAAGTAACTTCCATTTTAACCAACTTCAAAAAAGGAGGAATTCATCGGAATCTATTTTTTTTTGTCTATGTATTATGCTCCCCGATTACTCGAAGACGCTTGATTCTTTTTTGTTTGAAAGGGTATGCTTTCCAGATAATTCCATGGTCATCAAGTCAGGATCTGATGATGAGATCCTGGAGAAATCGAAGGAACTCTTCAAATTTTATATAGGCACACTTGAGGCGATTGGGGTATTGTTTGAAAGAGTATACTTTCCCGGTTGTTATATGGGCACCAGGTCAGGATCTGAGCATGGGAACCTCTGAGAAATCGTAGGAACTCTTCAAATTTTACAAGTACTTTTAAAGCGATGTGGGTATTTTATATAAAAGTGACTATTATATTCCTTTGTAGATGATGACTTGATGGCAATACCTAACCGTGAAGATTAGATTGCAGTAGCTTAAAAATCGGCCCTAAGAAGTACAATTTGTTTATTTGCCCATTACTTCGGAATCCGGATTTTTATTAAAACTTTACCTAATAGGTCTTAGTGGTCTATAAAGTTTGGATTTAAAGCAGCTTGATACAGGATTCCATATACATCCATGTTCAATTTCCTTTATAATTAAAATAAAAGTATAATTAAAATTACCTAATTGAGCAAAGCCAGGCAAGGCTTTTGCCTTGTTCATTTAGTGTTGTGCGCAATGTGGTATTCAGGTATAAATATCTAGATATTTCACAATTAAAAATGAAAAAGTAAAATCGCGCCAATTTGGTTGATACAAATCTTTATAAGTATCTGAAGTTCAGTGACAATATATTTAGTGATTTGACAATCATTGTTCTACGTTGGAACATTAACTAAGTATCTATTGATTTTATCCGACCAGTCATTTTAATTTTTTTTAGTTTGTTCAACTGATGTACAAAGTGAATTTGTTGATGTACAAAGTGTATACATATATAGGTCTCACCATAACATTAAAGGTGACAAGGCTTGCCACTACTCTCTGTACAAAAATCTCTCACATACGAGACTCTAAGTCGAGTCTTGAGATGATGGGAAATGGTACTTATTCACTCTTTTCTACGTGAAAATATGTTAAAAGCGTTAGCGCTATTTTATACTGTTTGTGAGAAAAAATCTTTCAGAATTTGCTCCAATATTTTAAAACTCTTGCTTACTTCTGCACTGATTACCTGAATTTTGAATAGAATAACAGTTATTAGAAAACAGGAAAACATAAAATATAGTGATTAGATTACTGTGAGTAGGTGTTGCTTGAGTTGATCCTTCTCCATCTGACCTAAAGGCTTTTCAACACTATTTTCTTCTTACTGTGAAGTAAACAGTAATAAAAAAATAGTAATCTTCAATTCACGGTGATAATGGCAGTAATTTTATCTACATTGTTAGTCTACCACACCACACACCGAAGATGGTTTGCAGATGGCTACCATAACTAAAAGTTTATTATTTCATGACTGCTGACCCCTAGTAGCAAGATCTTTAGAATCGATCACTTCATATCACTGTACTAATTACCTACCTACCTAATGATAGGGCTAGCTGTAGGTGTGTACAGAAGTCCGAATGACTCCTAAATAAATTACAAATCTACAGCTAGGTCGGATTAGAACGTGTTAAAATTTATGATAGGTAGGTATAATTGTGAATGATATTGTAATGAGTGGTGAATGTCATTCAAGTTTTTCGAGAAAATTTCTAAAAATCTACCTACGAGTAGGTAGATAATCTGATAAGATGACTTAATTAAATTATCATCCATATCATGAAATTATCAAACTCTAGACTGGCCCATAAGATACACAGAACCTTAGACATAAATATCCTAACTTATCACTTTCTACTCTTAACTTTTCTACCCTGGTGAATTGAATCTCGTTAAGAAATAATTATTTTTAAATTACTTATTACTTAAATTACATGGATAATTGTCAAAAGCGTTAAATGGTAATTACAAAGATATTTTAAAAAATTCTAAATAACGTAAAAATTGCGGAAACTCTGACAGAATCTTTTAAAACAATAAACGAAAAACATGTCATTAACATTACACAAATTATAAGAAATTAATAGTATTAATTATCCAACAACAATTCTACCGTGTTTCCAAATACACATCAAAAATTTAAAAAAATCACTTAGGTATTACTGAAATAGATTTTGTATAAATATTTATACTTATGTAAGTAGATACTAGCTATTTCTTAGCCATTTCATCTATCATAGATTTATCAATATTGTCTAAGTACCACATATTATTATAATATTAATATTATTAAGTCTCATGAAGTTAGTATAGTGTATACTTACCTATCTCTACCTACCTACTAGGAATTAAGATCTTGAGCTGAATTCGAAAGTAAGTCTTCAATGTTACCCCAATGTCCATCACAGAATAATGTAGTTTCGACGTACCTACCTAGCTACCTATCTACTTCTTTTCAAAATCATAAATTCAGGTAGACCATGCACTTACCTATTCGACTACTTATGAATAAAAATCACCTGCTTAAAAATTTTGATTTTTTGGAAAACGAAGTTTGTTTCAAAAATACATAAAGTATTACATTTTAACAAAATTGTGCTTATTTACTAAGTGTGTAAAACATTTAATTATCAAAGTTAAGTAATCCTAAACAAAAATAATTAACAGAAAATAAAAATTAAATTATTCATAATAATTAAGAGATTAAAGAAAATCAGGTGTTGTAAACATTTTGAAAACCCTCATGCCGCGCTATGTTTACTCGCTGTCCCGCTCTGGCGCCCCGCCCCTGTCCCCGCGCGACGTGCATTCTACTACACAAGTAAAGATGGCGGATTTCACAAAAAATACTCTCTTGGGGTGGAACTCACCTCGTGCATACTGATTGTTTTTTTGTATGTTATATTATACTTACTTTTAAAACTGAATTTAAATTACATTATCTTTACAACAATGTAGTAGATATTATTAATATGTAAACTTGCTTCCATTATTAATCGTTTATAGAAATTATAGTACATGTTTTAAAATGATTTGTTGCTGGTTCAGTTTTATGTTATGATTTACAAATAAGATGAAATGTCCGAAGCCATACTATATATATATATATATATATATATATATATATATATATATATATATATATATATATATATATATATATATATATATATAAATCTTAGCAATCTAATGTATGTGACACAAATTTAATTTTAAATATGTGTCATAGTTAAATTTTCTATTTCATGTTACCTACCTGATAGTTACTTATTTACTAAATGTAAGTATATAAATTTTTTTCATTATAACTTTATGTAAGTGTGTGTAAAGATACATTTAACATAAAATTACTTTTCTTTGATTAATTATAGCTAACAAATAAATACTTACATCCTGAAAAATAAATAGTAAGTAATGTTTTTCCCTTGGCTATTACAACCATAAATCTTGTAAAATGCTAATTTGTTTAAAATAAACTTACACTATATTACTAATGACTTAATTTAAAATGATGTCATTCCCGACTGTCAGACAGTAAATAGTAAGTTTTGAATAGTTTTTCAGATCCATTTCATGCAAACTCGCGTGCCATAGTTCACAGTACCGGCGCCGGCCGCCGCTGTGTCGCCACTGTGAGCTTCACGGACAATTTCCCAAGTTTTCCGGCTCTAGCACGCTATGAAAACTTATTAAAACCTTCAAAAGTCACAGTCAACTTGTATTTTGACGTATTCATTTATAGTTTAACTGGAAAAGTGAATAGAAAACATTTCTTAAACTTGATAATATCGACTTCAAAAATGTAGAGTCAATGTAACTTTTGTTAAAGAATTAGGATTTTTTTACCTGAAATCTTTTAATATCAAAACCCAAACTTATTTGCTTTGAAATTTATCAAAATACAAGTTAAATTAACAACGCCTAGTGTTAATGAAACTACTGAATTGCAATAAGCTCATGTGCAAAATATCTAGGCCAATAAATAAGATAGATTAAACTAATCCCTTTTATTTTCTTTTGATATTCTTACCTGGATAATATTATCTTTCCAATATTTTCTGGTATTGGCGGGTCACAATATGTCACCTGCACCTAAGCAAGCAACGTCTCAAAATCCTTTGTATTCTTACTTCTATTTGTTTGTCGTCATACGTGAAACGAATTCCTCAACACGAGCACGTCGAACGAGCCTTCAATCCATCACATTAAATAAATCGTATTTGAACAGGTGCAGAGTCGACTCGTGTGTTTGAATTTTTGTAATTTTTATATGGTTTTAGAGGACTTATTACTTATTAGGTAATTTATTATTTTTTCCACTTTTGCACAAAACTGACACAGAGTCACAAGTCGGTATAGGACACTTAAGGGGTGTTTCGTCACTTCGCGGAGAACGGTCGCACACGTGCGGTAATCGCGTGTTTACGCGCGAGCGAGCGGGACGCGGTGCGGAGTGGTCGCTCGCCGCGGCCGGAGTGACGCGCGCCGCGGCACCGGCACGCTAGCGCCGCCACACGTCGCCGCGCGGTCGGTTGCAGAACTAGTGCATACAGTACAGTGAGCCACTCAATCAAACGTCCACGCTTGACACCCGTCCGCGCCCAGCGGATCGCAGCGTATCATGCATTTTTACATTCACTTTTGCAATATTGCATTCTTGCACTTAATTCTCATTTCAAAATTACATATAATTTTACTCTACAATAAGATTTTGATGACTAATTTCAATTTTGATTTTAGTTTTAAAACAGTAAGTTAGGAACTTCATCGTGCCCATTGAGTTAACGAATTAATGAACTTTGCAATAAATCTTTTAATTTATGGAAAACCCTAAAGAACAAATTTATTTTCATTCCATGTAGGTATCTCGAAGAAAATAATCAACTAAAAAAATAAGAATGTGTGTATATTCCAAAAAAGTATTCATTAAAAATAATAAATAAATAAAAAATATTTTTATTAGCAAATGCCTAGAACAAAAGCATTCAGGACTTGTCACGTCTTCAGTAGCGAGTAGTGACACGGCGCGGTGACCTTGCACGCGCGGAGTTGTGACGACTCGGCGCACACCGTGCACCGCCGCCGCTGCACGCCGCGCGCCGTCCCGCTCGCACGCGGGCGGTGCCGGCCCCGCCCGCCGCCCACCGCGCCCTCCCCGCGCGCCCGCACTCTGATTATTGTTGTGCCTACATTCTTGCCAATTTGTTGCCACTGCTGCATTTCAAAAGAGTTTGAACGATTGTAATTACTTGATTAGATAAATAAAACATTCATATAATTTTTCATTCTTGAACAGTGATATTATATTATCACTAAAAATTAAAATAATGGAGGTCATACCCACTTTCTTTCAAAGATCTAAATTTTAAAAAGCTCTAAACTTACCTTTGTTAATAGGTTGAATATCTTTAAATAATCTAATTTAAATATTTAATAGTATGAATCAATCATTCATATCTTATACAAAAAAAAATAAAGTCATAATTGAACAATTAGGTTTATTAGTGCTAATGCTATGTTTAAAAGGTGTAGCGCCCCTGTCATTTAATAGAAGAATTTTATTTCGATATTGTTAATTTTTGTTCTGGTTAAGTACCCACTTCTAGAACAAAAATTAGCGGAAAAATAACGAAATTCAATCATATTATTAAGGGCCGATTTTTCAATCGCCAGATAGACTATCTGAGGAATAAATTTGAACCATATGCCATACAAAATCTGTCAAAACCTCATATTTATTCCTTAGTTAACGTTTATCTGGCGATTGAAAAATCGGTCCTAAGACGAATAAAAACTAACGGTTAATTAATGTAAAAATAATTATGAATAGTAATTTAAAATAAGCAATGTGATGTTTAAATAAATAATTAATTATCTCATCAATAATGCTTAGTTGTAAAGTAAGTTAAACTGAATGACTGAAGCCTCGAATCAATTACCTACCTGCCTACATTGACATTTGCATCCTCAACCAGGCGGCGAGCATTGCGGCTACCTGCGCGTTGACAGGTCACAATAAACTGACAACTTTACTGCCGGCAACGGAATAGTGCGAGAGACCAAAAGGAACATGTGTACCGTATGTTATACAGTATATTACCTATATATATAAATTAAAAAAAATATAATTAATATTTGGTAATTTGAATTAAAAGGTTTTAAGAGCGAAGCAAAACATGGCAATGAAACCTTATTATACCATGAGAGTTCTTCATAATTCTCTACCTGCCAAACTAAAGTTTGCAGAGTGATGGGATATAAAAAACGCACCTTTCGTAATGAAAACAGATTTCTACTGAATAGTGAGTATAGGCAACTATAGCAACAGCAATACCTATAAGGTAGGTAACCTTAAAAGGTGATGATAAAGATTATAATCATCATCAAATTCTTCAAAAATTCTTACCTCCTTAGGATATACCTACCTAAGTACTTAATGAAAAAATTGTGGATTAGACAGTTTACCAAGAACCTTTGTTTTAAGTAGGTAAATCAAGTATTTATTATAATAATCATGCTGTCGTCCCTTTTAACTGATGAGATATCTAAGTATAGGTAGGTTATGCAATTTACTTATGCAATTTTCAAAAAGGTACAAAGAATGTTTCACTAACCCATGGTTAATTTTAATTGCTTCGTGAACTCCGGTCTTAGTAGTTAAATAATCAGATAAATTGACAATCTAAGAAATTATTTATGTATTGTTAGTAAGAATTGGGCAGGTACCCAATATCTGCATTCTAATTTATGAACATTTTAAAACCAAAAACACAAAAGTTCGCTTAATCTTACCTTAGAACGTATTTTGAAACATTTTGATATAATATTTTGTAAGCAATTACTTGATCACTGTCTCCTATACAAGTAAGCGAATCAACTCCTCTTTTACGGTTATCTTGTGCAATTTTTGTGCATCACAGAGTCATAGATTTAAAGTGCTGTCATAATGTGCATAATTCATGTTGCTGTTGTGATCGTCAAACTAGAGGTCGTCGTCCTTGCGATGCGATTTATCGATTACTTGTCTATTGGAATAATTTACCTGCTTTTAAAGACATATCAATTGAATCAAGTCCTTCGTTGAATCTTTTACATGTACATAATACTGTAATTTATGTCAACATACTGACGGATATTAAAACATTTATTTTTTTATGTATGAGAAAAAGACAAGGCTAATTTACTGCTGCAGCATCTCTGAATTCACCAAAATATTACTTTGTAACTTGTTTTTTTTTTTGTTTATTTTATTAACACTAAGAGTTGTGACTCTCTATGATATTAAGAGCTGGTAGTTATCGACTTCCCGAAATATTCGGAGATCATCAATTTTAACGATTATCATCAAAATGTAGTGATAATAAGCATTAATTTGAATTATGATTCATATTTACTTTTAAAACCCATTTAAACTATCTCTAAAGACCGACACCATGTAGAGAAAATTTTATGATCAAATTAGAAATATCTAGGTAAAGAATCGGTGTAAGAAATTAAATAAACATAAAGTCAATGCAATGTTAAATTTATGTACCTACGTATTTATTTTGGTTGTCGGGGCATTAATTTGCCTAAACAGTACGACAAACGATTTGACAAAGCAACCTAAAACTGACTTTAGACTAAAATAATACTCTGTAATTTAAACTGATTTTTTTTATTTATACCTACAACATAATTTTACAAACTATTTTTTATTAATATATTCCCAGAAAATTACACAGGTACAAAATTATAGACAATTAAATCAAAAAATAGATTTTAAATGCGCAAAGGTTCAATCGCCTTCATCCAAATGTTTACGACACCTTTTAATTTTTGTTAGTAATTATTATTTTAATTTTGGTTTAATTTTTTAATTATTCTTCGACTGTGTTAATAAAATGTTTTACGCACCTGTCAAGTGGGTACCTAAACTGGGTAAGTTTTATTTAAATACAGAAAGAGCAAAACTTGTTTGTTTTGTTACTAGGTACCTATTACCTACCTACTACAAATTACCTAAAGTACCTACGTACATACCTACATTGCTGTAATTCTTTTATTTATGCAAGAAGAATTATTGTTCCTTACTTTATTAGATAGAGTCACGTCACATGTAGAGTGTACATGTAGGTACCCTGTGGCCTATTTTATTGTGTTAATTACTTATGCAAGTTAGATTTTAAGTAAGTATATCAACCTAAATCAAAAATATAAATGGTAAAAAATACCTTACGACGATAAGCATTTCTTGATAAGTACTTTTAAATATCAAAAGAGTTAGTTTGTTCTTCTGATATTGGCATATAATTTTTCATAAGTGCCTATAATTTAGACCTGTGTGACAGAATATTTTTTTTATGTTTTATTTATTACTTATCGCATCATTACCTGAGTTCTAAGGCCTGTGTCTAAATTGACCTGCACTAAGTCCTGTCCGAAAAGCACCTCAATGGGCTAGACATTAGACAAGTAGGTACCTACTTCCTATTCAGAGAGGAGAACCAAATGCTTAGAATATAAAATTGATAACGACAATTAAAGATGATAACAATGTAGATGAAGCCTCAGATACAATAATTAGCTCTGATATCAACCTCCTAGTAAGTTCTTATACCTCTAACCTTGTGCTTTAACCCAATTTGTACTGCAGCCAGACCAATGAGTATAAACTATAAAACGTTCCGCGCGCACCGCACCGTATAATTTAACCCCATAAAGCGGCGCGATGACAGATCATCACGGAGCCCGCGAAAATTACCCGTTTTACGATGCTAAATTACTCCCATACCAGACCATACTGCACCTAGCACCAGCCCAAACTGAAACTTTAAACCCTATTTCAATTACAATAAGAGTTATTCAAGTTTTAGGAACAGCATCGCTTGTGGTAGGTTAGTCTCCTAAAAGACAGTTGAGTGATGTCTGACGGATGGGTTTTGTCTGTTTGTTTGTCTGTCTGCTGAATTAACGACGCCACATCCTGTTGGATGTGATGTGGAGCTTAATACGCGGTTGTCTGTCAGTTTTGTCAAATTTTGATGGGATTTTCAGATTATGATGAAATGAAACATGACTGGATATCTGCAGAGTTATTCTCAAACTAAAATACCGTTTGCAGCAGCCATAACCCAGTAAATATTTCTCAGGAACATATTTTTGTTTTAATATTTCTGGTATTATTTCCCCGTTTTCAGCCATATTCCACTTTTCAGTTTTACTTTCCTATAGACAAAACAGTTTGCCTGGAAGAGATCGCTTGCAGCAATAAGGCAGCCTCTACATATTATTATTTAGGTATCTTTGTTTTGTAATGTTTGGGTGCAATAAAGTGTTTCTTGTCTTTTTCGTCTTTAATAGATAGCCGCTGACAACATTCATGCCTGATAGAAAGCAATGATATAAATGGCAAAATATCTGTTGCCTATTCTTCTATTTCCAACAATACCAAGAAGAGACTGGTCAAAACCTTAGTCTTCTTAATCTTCCTATATGGCTCCGAGGCATGGACAATCAGGGCAGCTGATAGAAAAAGAATAGATGCCTTTGAGATGTGGTGTTGGAGGAGGATGCTTCGCATACCGTGGACAGCCAAAAGAACGAACATTTCGATCCTCAAACGACTACACGTTAGCACCAGGCTCTCGACAATCTGTTACCAGAAAGTTCTTAGTTATTTCGGTCATATTGCCCGCCGCCTTCCAGATAATCTGGAGAAACTTATAGTTGTGGGCAAAGTGGAGGGGAAACGACCACGCGGCCGATCACCTAGCCGCTGGTCTGACCAGGTGAAATCACTCACAGGCCTTCTTTTCGCAACAGCCATCAGAAAAGCCGAAGATCGAAACGTGTGGAGAGACATGGTAAAGAACATATTGAAGGAACTGCAGTGCGGACACGACCTTCAGTAATGAAGACGACGACCAAGGAGGAGGATTCTTCTATTAAAGGCACACAGATTGTAATTGGCTGGAAACACGGAGGCTGGAAGAGCGTTCCTCAACTTATAGCAGTTCGTATTAGAAACGTGCAAGATTGTTGACATCCAACTACCACATAAGGGTGGTGGTACCACTTTCGGTGTCTTGCTGTTTTATGGTAGAAACTAGAAAGGCACGAGAGTTTGAGGGGCAGTTCACAATAATACCCTCTCAAAAGTTATGAGGTATACGACCTCCTGCCCGCCGGACCAACGACCTTAAAAATGTCGGTACTAGGTATCTATAGCGGTTGGATGAGGAAGGCGGAGTACCGTGTTTGGTAGCGCTCTCTTGGAAAGGCCTATGTCGTATGAGGTACCTGTATAGGCTGATAGAGTAAGTAGGAGGTATCGCTGCATGCAGAGTGCATGCATATTTATCTGCTAGTAACTACTAAAGTCGAGGGGGGGAAGTTCACAGGCCTCGAGGGGAGGGACAATTAAAAGCCGAGCGCGAATAACTTCGCTACGCGGTTCCGACGCGGGCCTTCCTGAGTGGACAGTGTAGTTGAACTGGTGAGCTGAAGTTATTGTTGTGAGCAGGATGTCACGTGACGTGTGCATCCTCGTGATAATGTGTCCCACAATATACAAGTTTTATATATCTGTTGAGTGCTTGAATGAAAGCAACTTTTTCTTACTATTTGCTCATTTAGGTAGGTTACATGTACGAGGCAGGGGAATTTTGAATTACAAATTACAGGTTTACGTAAAAGATTTTCAGTAAAACTAAGCCCAGTATTTTATTTATTGGGCAATCTGTCAAAAAAAAAATACCGTTCTCTCTCCCCTAACTCCGAAGTAACTTATCGTTCAAAAAATCTGAAATAATTATGGTTAATAGGAATAAACGTATATTTTAGAGGAAAAATAAAATGAACTCTCTAATTACTATAGTAGTGTTATTATCTCGCTGCAGACTCGGTCATAAATCATGCGAGTGTTTCGCTTTTGTATTTCACTGCTGAGCTTTACTGCTGCTTTTGTATTTTAGTGAACAACTAAAGCGAAGCACTCGAACGATTTATGGCCGAGTCTGCAGCGAGATAATAACACTACTATAGTATACTTTTTGATAATAACAATAAAGCGCCAAAAACAAAGTAAGGTTTGCGGTTCGCCTACAAAAGTGTTCGCCTGCGTGTAAATAATACTCGTAAATTCGTGAACAAAACTGATTCTTTTAACGTTTTAGTTCCTTTATAGTATGGAACCTTCGGTGCGCGAGTCCGACTCGCACTTGGCCGAAACACGCACTTTTTAAAGAACTCATAGTTATAAGGATCGAAAAGCGCTTGTGAATGTTATATTCACAAAAAGCGCGGGACCTTGAACGCGTGTGAATGAACGGCGCGACGTTTTTACGGCTCATTCATAACCTTCCACTTCACATTACGTGGTACGAGACCCGCCGAGATTCGCCTACGCAGCTTACGAAGCTGTTTGCGTACTTACAGAGACAACTATAGTAGTGTTATTATCTCGCTGCAGAGTCGGTCGGTGAACAACAAAAGCGAAACATTTGAATGATTTATGGCCGAGTCTGCAGCGAGATAATAACACCCGTCGTAACTATGAAGCAATCAATCCCACGACCAATCAACGCGTCGCCAAGGCGCTCGATTTATCATCCAAATTGATTGAGGCTAAGAGTTAACATGTTCAACATGTCGCCGAAAAGATATTCAAATGAGCCCTTCACCGCCAATTACCGTTTGTCAGGGGCAAAGCGAAATTATTTAACGATTCCGACACTAATCAGTCGAAAGTAGTTCGCTTATCAATTGCTGACTTTATGGATTTGAGATAACTAAAACGTGAATTGTTTTTCTTGTGAGTTTTAAAGATGTTTATGGTTTGATATCCTTTTTTTTGTCCCACAGTTGGGCGTGGGTCTCGTCTAAGACTGAGAGAGCGTTAGGTTATAGTCTACCACGCTGGCCAAGTAAAGGTTGGCAGACTCACACACCTTAGAGAGGACTTTACCTATACCTACCGATACTGTAAATATTTGAGTTAAGAATGACGATACAAGTAATAACTAGGTATATTGTGATAATAAGTGATACGCCTGCCCATGTCAGACTCAGATAGGTACAGTGCGTGCCCTGACTTTGCATTTGCATTGCAATGTTATACAGACCTACGATGCATTGCCCTGCTTCGAATGTACCTACTCCTCTATGACTAATAATTTGACTCTGCAGACAGGGTTTTTGACTGCCTGCAAAATCTTCCAGCTTTCTTAAGAATATAAATTTTATATTGTTAAGAAAATTAATAATTATTATTATTGTTAAGTACGAAAATTAATTCGAAGTGACTTTTAATCATTAACACATCACAGAAAAAAATCATATTTTTTTGTACGTTTAACAGTAAACTAGAAAGCCAACGTCAAAAAACACATTCCACTTTCACGGGAACCTCCTACAAACAGTTATAAGATCACGTAATTTAAATCTCCTCCCGCGCGAGTAAACAGCCCACTCTTGCAGAGGGCGCTGCGATAGTCGTCACTCAGCCTTCAAACGGAGCAACATTAAAAATATGCACTCCGGGGAAATGTTCGCGTCTAATGGAAGCAATAACTTGGCGTAAGTTAGCGTCTCTCGAGTCGCGACCAATTTTATATCTTCGGCTTTATCCGTCCGCGTCGCCCGCGCAGTAATGTAGATAAATTGATCGGCTCAATCCCTTATTGGATTAATTTATGGTAATATGTTCGGATCGCGATAGCCTGTGCCGAGTTACGATTAAACAGTTTTTATGTAAATCCGCCATCTTAGTTCGCAGCAGTTGGTATGATATGGGACAACGGCGCGAGGCGCAAGCGACAGCGTGTAGTAGCTTTACAAAAAGTTTGATTCCTCGTTCTTGATACGCACTGCAAATACCTGGAATACTCTCCCAGGCACTGTCTTTCCTGCCACTTACAACCCGGGCGCCTTCAAATCAAGAGTGAATAGGCATCTCCTAGGCAAGCGCGTTTCACCTTAGACTTTATCATCACTTTCCTGCATCAGGTGTGATCACAGTCAAGCGCTAACCTATATATTTAGTTCAAAAAAAGTTCGCTTATGTTTGACGCTGGCTTCAAATAACCAGTTTATTCTTATTTCATTCTAGTTACCTTGTGGTCCAGGAGCCAGGTACATTTTCGGTCAATTATTTCCTCTCGAGCGAAACTTCGTAAATTGTTTAAGGGACTTATGCTATGAATACTCGTGACCGTCAGCTGCGACTCCGTTGGTGGGATGGGCCGTGGCAGCCTCCCACGCATGCAGAAACAAAAAATTTTTTCAGTCATTTCCTCTCATTTGAAAATTTATCAGAGTATAGTTTATGTAGTATTTTAAAAGAAAAAAATAGTCAGCTGACCATAACATGGTGGATTATACGTCAGCTGGCTCCTTG
Source organism: Coenonympha arcania (assembly GCA_036785405.1). Lineage (NCBI taxonomy): Eukaryota > Metazoa > Arthropoda > Insecta > Lepidoptera > Nymphalidae > Coenonympha > Coenonympha arcania. Next base: position 731,635 of record CM072058.1, on the reverse strand, counting down.
AACATGAAAAAAAAAATTTTTTTCAATGATTTCCTCTCAACTAAAAATTTACCTGGTGATCGTTTATATGCTTCTATGAATGAAAATTAATGTCAGCTGGCTGTATCTCAGTGGAAAGTTTGTCAGCTGGTACGTTGAAAGGTGTAACGCAAACATGTGAGGTTCATCAATGTCACTCAACTTTATGAAACTTTGGGATCGGATTTGAGCGCAGGACTTTCAGCATTCCATGCATTTACAGGATGTGATTATAATCCTTAATTTTTTAGAAAAGGCAAGAAGCGTCATTCACGATAATGTCAAAATCTGAAGCTTTTACGGAGTGTTTCGTAAAAATGTCAGAGCCATCGATGAACAGGGATGAGTTATTTCGCAAAATGCAAGAGTTTATTTGTCAAATGTATGGTCTTAATCGGTTACAAAAAATTAACGACGCTAGGGTTGCATTGTTTCAAAAAACTTACAAATTTTTGGACACCAATGATGAATTTCAGTTGCCTAAAAAAGGTGTTGACGCGTCTTCTCTACCACTGAACTGAACAAGCAATTTTTAAGGACGTGTTACATTGCGCAAATTTGGTCTCACGCTAACTTTAAAATTCCAACAATTGAAGAACCCACAGACTATGGTTGGGTAGAAATAGACAACCGATTTGAATTTGATTGGTTTTCTGGGGTTCTGTTACCAACTTTGATTGAGAAGATAACCATTCAGCCTGAAAAAGGTATCAATTCTTTTTTTATATTTTTATTTTTTCATATGATCATGTTTTACTATACATGCGGACAAATAATTTTTCTTTTCATTTTTTCACAGATGATGATGATGAAGCCATGATCGCATATAACTCTGACAGCGTCTCTGACAGTGAATCAGTGAGAGATGAAAGTGACTCAAGCCAAAGCGAGAATGAATATGATTAATTTTCATTGTTTTTTTTTGATCAATTAATTGAAATAAAAGTTTATTAATTGAAAAAATAAGCTACAATAAATTATTCAATAATTAATTTACTTATACTAACATTTCCTCCAATATTAAACTTCATATTTGTTATCACAACTCTCAAATCAAACATACTGCCAAATAAATATTATTTCCTCCCGGATGAAAATTTATCAGAGAATTGTTAAAATACTCTAGTAAATAATAAAAAATATCAGCTAGCTGTAAGCCAAGAGAAAAGCCGTCAGCTGATAAGTTTCAGTAGGTAATAGATGCTGTTGCGTTACACCTTTCAAGGTACTAGCTGACAAACTTTCCACTGAGATACAGCCAGCTGACATTAATTTTCATTCATAGAAGCATATAAACGATCACCAGGTAAATTTTTAGTTGAGAGGAAATCATTGAAAAAACAAATTTTTTTTTCATGTTCAAGGAGCCAGCTGACGTATAATCCACCATGTTATGGTCAGCTGACTATTTTTTTCCTTCAAAATACTACATAAACTATACTCTGATAAATTTTCAAATGAGAGGAAATGACTGAAAAAAAAATTTTTTTCTGCATGCGTGGGAGGCTGCCACGGCCCATCCCACCAACGGAGTCGCAGCTGACGGTCACGAGTATTCATAGCATAAGTCCCTTAAGCAATTTACGAAGTTTCGCTCGAGAGGAAATAATTGACCGAAAATGTACCTGGCTCCCGGACTGTGTTAAAAATATTCAACAATATAAAAAATCTTAGTGTAAAATCTTCACACGAAGTTTAATTTAAATGGGCATCTTACACATTACTTTTGATGTAAGATGTAAATGTAAAGTCACGGAATGAAAAGGTCCATCACCTTAGTGTCGGTTTTCGCTTGCACTATTAGTGCAAGAGTACCAGTGCAAACGAATCAAATTGAAAATCGACGAACCTTTTCATTCCGTAACTGTACAATAAGGAACTTCAGAAAAGTCGCTACCACTTACGACTTGAGCCTCAACTCAGGTGCTAATCACACGCAGTGGCGTTTCTGATTTTATGTCACCGTAGTGAGTAGTCCTTTATAATTTGTTGTTTTGTTTCTAACCATTGAACATTCACGCACTAGACTCCAAATAACTAAGTTCCTGTTTTCAAAACTACACCTATAAGATAATAGGTGTAGGGCTGTCAGGCTGTGTTGTCAGATGACAGCACAGCCTGACAGCCCAAAAGTTCAAAAAATTTGCTTTCTTGCTGATCTTCCCAAGGGACAATAAATGTCAAGCTAATTTTCGGATTTTTTTAAGATTCATGCAATTACGATAATTAAATATCACTTGTTACAAAATGAAGAAAAACATCGTAACGAAGCCTGTATGTTTGTAAGTTCTGCATAATGTGTGACATTCCTAAGTTGACCATCGTGTAAAATTACTATTGGAATTATGTAGATGGCTTGGCCAAGCCTACTTAGTCTGATTGCAATTTCGTAACTCAACTTGTTGACAAAAATAATTAATTTTATAAAGTGAAGGATCAATGTTTATAGTGTGGTAGTACTACCACAATAAAAACGCACTGCTTTGGTTGTTATGGTAACATCCACTCAAGCAAGTACCACGGGTTTGGCGATGGTTTATTTTCTTTGGTAGACAAATAGGAGTCTATACCAATAGAGTCAATGCAATAACAATACTCAATAGTTATACATTAGATCGTAAAACTGTGGAGATACGCTAATTTTGACAACTATGAACGGTGTAACATCGACAAACAGTCGTAAAGAGCCGTCAATTTTGACTACTTTGAACGCCATAAGCCGACGATGTTGACTGTAAGTTGCGTCGTAAAAACGATAATTCCGTATAATGAAATTACTACTTTTGTTGTCGTAGAGACATTTGAATTTGGTGAAATCACCATTCACTACGCATCACTTGTATCTGTCATGAAATTGTTATTTATGGCTTATTAAGTCTTAGCAAAGTGACTGTAAAATAAATAGGAGTAAAAGAACTGTGAATACGACACATACCTAATATGAGGTAGCTTAGACATTGGAAACAATTTCTCCTCAGGAAGAGGATAAAATGTTTTTCCCGTTCTACATTTTTATCCACTCTTTGAGCATGGGCACACGATAGTAGATAATATACTTAATAAATAAAATTAAGAGAAATGTCATGTATTTGGACAAGTGCGAAGATTTTCTGCACAAAAATGGTCTTCGAACTTTTGCTAGCCTGCATGTCAACTCTACCAGAGAGTATAAAGAAAAGGATCTACTGGAGATGCTAAAACTCCAGAAGTGGCACCTAAAACTTGACTTCATTTTTGTGAGCACTTCGCCTTCTTCATATGAAAAAAAAGATATGTTCAGAAGGTCTTCATAAAGAAGGACGTAGCTCCTCAACTCGTAAGTTGCAAGCATAAAATCGAGGTAAAGCCTCGAGATAAACCAGACTATCCTAGTACCTATTGAAGAGTATTAATTCAAGAGTGTAAATTAACGACTCAAGAAAGGGAAGAGTAACTTCCCATCACAGAGATTTTGATCGATTAAGCAATGCCCTTATAGATTTATTATTATAACCGAGATAATATAATTAAAGCATCCAACCTGAGCAGAATAATGTAACATCTAATCCATAGAACCATAGTATGATTTACAAGTTAATTATTATAGGCCTTCATGGTGAACCGTCTTTTGATTGTGAAGAATAGATGAAGGGAAATGGATGGGGTGAATAGAATAAAATCATCAGACTTATTTTTATGTATCTTTATGCTGTTCTTATTAACCTTCATCTAAAGTTCAAATTACATTTAGTTGCATGTTAATGACCCTAAATGACAATTCAGTGTTTTGAACCGATACAAGAACGAAAGTAATTAATGGTCTCAGACTATATTTTATGGTCCGGTTTAAAATGAAATTGAAAGTCTTTATTTTTCACATACCTAAGTAATAGACTCTTATGAAAAGTTTACCGCCAGGTTCGAAAGGCAAGTTGAAATTTCGAATTTTTATATAAAAAGTCCAATGCAGCACAAAACTGATGTTATAATGTATGACATGGTGATATAGTATTACTGAATACCATATGAAAGGCGGGCCGACTGATTTCGGAAGAGTATTTTCATTTATTCGTATATTTTGCGTACAAAGAAAAACGTACACCTAATTGTACATAACGGCCCTTTAGGTAAACAAACCTTACTCATATTACGTTCCTGAGAACCGGGATAGGTATAGAGAAATTCGCGAGGAAAGAAAACATTCTCGAAGTTTCTCCAATAAACAAAGCCGAGGCACTTCGCGATAGCGGGAAAAACGGCCGAGGCACACCGAGCACATTTTATACAAACGATGACATAAATACTCATTTGCAAGAACAATATCCGATATTGAGTGAGGCCTGTCTCGCTGGCGAGGTATCTTCGAGCCGAGTACAGCGCGGGCCACGGTAACTGGTGCAATTTGTGTATTTTATTCATTTACTTTTACGAATAAAATGCCTTTTCTTTTGTATTTTTTGTTCGTTGTACTTATTGGAAAATATGTAACATGGTCTCGATGATGAAGCTTTTTAAAAGTATCACAGAAGAAAAAGAAACGTAAGCAAGAAGTGTTAAAGCAGATGAATACTGACTGGCTTTTAACAGATATTTATGATATTTATTGCCAACTTTACTTTTATTAACTTAATATTATTGATAAGTCGAATAGACCATGTTCTAGATGGTTCTGGGTAGGCATTTCATTCGATTTGCCTATAATAAAGAATTCAAAATATGATCTCGTTTGTTTTAAATGACTTTTATGACTTTGACAAAAAAAAAGAAGATTCTCAATTCAGTGTGTATTAATTTAAAATGTGTTTAAAACTCGTGTGGAAGTGTATTTGAATGAATTTGTCATTCAGTAAAGTTCACTTTAAAAATCCTGGGATGTCGTGACCTTATGGTGATTTCAATTAAATAACACGTGCTATAAGTGCTATAGTAAGTGATCTATATTTTTGTCCAGCGGTGTATCTGGCGCGTTTAGTTTATAAACCAGCCTGGGCCCTGAACCGATATGTTTATAGTTTTGCATCCAGCTCGCAACGTTCACCGTATAGTTACGTGACGTACCGTAGAGCCGGAGTACCAGTACGAACTACGTGGGTAACTCACAATACGTCTTACACTTTACCGCCGTATGCAGATCCGAGTTATGAAACTGGGAAAGGGGTGATGGTTCATGCGGTTTATTGGTCTAGCCTTTGCTGTCATACTATTTGACGCTTGTAAGACATTTTTAGGGCTCCGTTAGTACTTCCGTATTCAAGGATTACTTGTCACTGTAATCTCTTCCCCTCTGCCACCTAGGGCATTTTTCTGATATCAGGGAGGTATCAAGTTATAATAGCATTTACATACCTTACAGATTTTAATTGATTTTACTTTATTTGTACCTACTACGAGCAAGATCTTGCTTCCGTCTTGCCAATTTTCCAGATACCGAGATTTCAAGGTTTTTCAAAAACGACAAAATTACGAACATAATATCATCTTATGTAAAGATTTGAATATATTTATACTTGTATATCTTAGTACCTGTTTTTTATCACTTTTTAACTGGGGCACGGAATACATAATAGTACGTACATAAGGGTCACTCTCCAAGATGATTAAAAGAAATAGCGACTCTATCGCCGACACAAAAAGTGCATGCAGTTCGCAATAGTACGTCGAGACGGCTACCTATAGTTTGTTCGATCACGTGATAAGTGAACCTGGCCTGACTGGGGACAGACGGATAACAAAGCGTAAGATCGCATTGTTGTTCATTTCAAAGATGACGTTTTTCTCATTTAAGGTATAGAACCTTAAAAAGGCCCTTATCTAGTTATAGACAAAGGTCAGTAATACCGGCGACCTCGGAGTATATTACCAGTGTCGGGGTTCACTCGTAATATCGTTCGCACGGTAATCAGGCGAGCGTCAATCGCGCCGCACGCTATCCATTACGCGCGAACCACTATACGGTGGATACGGCATTGTTATATTTACGCCAAGTGACATCCAACTGCTTAGAACCATCGCCAACCAGCCAAGTGCCAAGGTTGTATAGTCCGGTCGCCGAATAGAAAGAATTTCGTACATTAACCTGTTACTACATGTCTCTGTCACTCCCGCGTCAAAATAATGCCTCTCGCTCGCACAGGTGCAATGACCCCGTCCTGTGCGAGCGTGACCGCATTATTTTGACGCGGGAGTGACAGAGACAGGTAGTAACAGGTTAATGTACGAAATTCTTCGTGCTCCGCGACCGTGCTTTAGTCGAATTTTATGTTTGTCCTCCTTACTCCTTATGAATACGTTGTTGGGTGCAACAGGCAGCATTGCGGAGAACTACCCAGAAAAATAACGTTTTACTTAATTACGTAAAGTCTAAGCAAGTCATCAAAATTTTATTTTTGAACTTTTTTGGAAATTATTATCACATACACAGATTAAAAGAAATAACGCCAAATCCATTGTAGTATCCGATAAAAATAAAAACAACGGAGATTTTGGAGTAACTTTTTGGAAAACTTTCTGTCGAAATTTTTTCCAATCGCATTTCTGCCTCAAAGGGAATTTAGATTTATAACCCAAAATACACGATGTTTAAGTGTTTACCCGAAAATGTATACCTAATTTTCTTGAGGTAAGAAGCCAATAAAAAAAATCAGGTCAAGCTCTCAAACCCCAAACCCCTGAAATATTATACTGAAGTTATCTCTCCTTGTCATCAAGACTGGATTGTAAGTCCCAATGACATTTTTAGTCACCTCTATTGATGATGATTATTTATCGTTACATTCAAACGTAGCAATAAATCGTAATAATCCTTTTACTTTTATCCTTTAACGAACTTATCGACACAAGTAGGTAGAATCAAGTAGAATTAGTTGTTAGTTGTTAGGTGGATGTGGGGAGACCCTCGATCAAAAATGCCGTCACAGAAATTTTGAATAAATTTAATCTCATTTGAGGACAACTGTGAATTCCGTACCATTATAGTCACAGTTTATAATTAATTTTAACTTATAGCCCTAGTTTTTGACAAATTTTCGACCAATTTGCAACCAGAAGAAATCGTTCTTTAACACTGAAGAAAATGTAGTGTACAATGTAGGTACATAAAACATAAGCCTTGTCTAGTTATTTTAACTCGCCAAAACAAGGTACCTTTAATTTTGTTTAATTTTACCGTACTACAGAAGCCCAAAAATAGGACGATTTTCATCAATTTTCATCTTTTTCCAGCAGTATCTCAAAATTAAAATACCCAATTATAAAGCTCTGTCTACAATTACAGTATTCACAGATTTTAAATTAAAAATCTTAGTGAAAGTTACTTATCATAGCCTATAGTTTTTTGTAAAATCAGGCTCCAACTTTTCGCTGGCTTGGGCTGTTTTTCTACGAAACCCCAAAAAATAAAATCAAATGGCGATTGAATATTTACGTCGTCGAAAGGATATTGACATCATGTCAAGGGTGTCAAGCTAAAGTCACCTTAGCCATTAGATGTCAAACGGAGAGCCAGTCAAAATGGCGGCGACATTTGTCACCAGATCAATCAGTACGGTTTATAATGCGTAAACAGTGCTGACATTGCATACGCTGCTGACGCTAGGTTTAAATTGTGAACGCGCAAATAGCGCGATAACATTTTAAACCGACGACAGCGCGCTGTTGCCTGTCACTGTCAATTTATATTGTTTGTAAACATAACTTTAGAGCGCTAAAATTTAAACGAGCCTAGGTATTTCTTTTTGTCTAATTGCGTTAAAAATGGCTCAATTCAACATAATAATGGAAATTTTTGAAAGTGATGAAGATGACAGTGATTTGGTTGAAATATTCTCATCGTCTTCATCATCCAGCGATGATGAAATGGATTTTGTTTTTTTGGGGCTTAAAAAGCGGTTTCCAACAAACAAATTGTATAAAAAGGAATTTTTACATAAAATAATCCCAGGCTATAGCAGCGAAATGTTTAAAAGTCATTTCAGGTACAGGACATAATTATGCACTTGATCATTTAATTACACTAACTTTGAGGGACAACTTTAACGAAGTTAGGAACCAATATTTCCATTTGTGTATTATTTCCTTTGTTCTTATTTATTTAGGATGCATCCAAGAACATTTGAATATATCCTGGGTGTTATTGGATCAGACTTACAGGTCACAAAGTATAACCCAGGCAGAAAACCAATACCTGCTAGAGAACAGCTGCTTATAACAATTTGGATCATGGCCACTCCAGATAGTTACAGGTATTAATGATGTTGATTGGCTATTGGTATTTGGATGTGATTTTGTGGTGATCAGTTCTTTACAGTTTTACCTGAAATGTCTTTATGTTACATTTTCAGATCAGTCTGTGAAAAATTTGATGTTGACAAAGCTACTGCCATAAGAGCTGTTCATCGTGTATCACACACACTATATAGATGGGCTCCAAAATTTATTAAATGGCCTAAGGGACAGGAAGCTAAAAATATCATGGAAGAATATGAAAAGTTCAGTGCTTTTCCTAAAGTTGTAGGGGCCATTGATGGGACACACGCAAAAATAAATCCACCAAGCAGTGACAAAAATTCATACATAAATCGTAAAGGCTACACCTCCATTCAAGTACAAGTAATATTCTTTTCATATTTTGAAGTCTATTTGAATACTATCAAAATTACTACATTTAATTGTGGATCTCAGATCACCCACATGAAATTTACATATTTTAATAACTGACATCATTTCAGGCTGTTTGCACACAGAACCTGTTATTTACCAATGTGTTTGCTGGACACTCTGGAAGTGTTCATGATGCTAGAGTGTTCCGATTATCGCCTGTACAAAATTATCTCGGAGATCCAGAGTATTTCCCAGACGAATCTCACTTAGTAGGTGATGCTGCATATGGAATCCATCCTAATATTATGGTGCCCTTCAAAGACAATGGGCATCTGACTGGAAGACAGAAAAATTTTAATTTCTGTCTCTCCTCAGCTAGAATTTCAATTAAAAGATCATTTGGGCTATGGAAAGCCAGATGGAGGAGAATTAAGGAATGCCTCCCTATGGTGAGGACTGATAAAATCCCACAATTTATAATCGCAACATGTGTTTTGCATAACATATGTATTCTTAATAACGATTTAATTGTAGTTCCAAATATTCTAAGGACTACTAGACGAGGTGTGCTGACCCCAGAAGAAGCAAGAGCTGTAGGGTCTGCTAAACGCTTGCAAATCACAAATACACTTATAAGAAATAATTAATAGAAAAAACTGGACAGAACTTTGTAATGTTATTATTATTAAAGCATTAAATAAACAAAAATTTTTCTTACTAACTAATTTTATTTATTTAATCATCCAATTTTAATAGTTCATTTCACTATAAGTGTGGAAAGTATTTCATTTCTTTAAGAGTATATACATCAAAATATTAAGTTGGGACCAAAAAAAAAAGAATAGTAGTTTAAGGTAGGTACATATATAAATTATCATGAATTTAGACAACACATGCACAAGAAAAAAGAGAAGACAAGAATTGTCTATGGTCAACTGAAGCACTCTATCACCGGGGTCAGAGCCCGGAAGTTATGTAAGTTATTCCGGAAGTAGTAATATTTAACAAATAAGTAAAAAACAATAAAATTTGAATAGAAGACAGCAGGATAGATACTGCCCAAACTCCTTAATATTTCTATTTCTTCTTTTCCATATTATGTAGATGTTCTAACAATTTCATTTTTTCATTATGATGCCTTTCTTTCATTTCTAAGAACTTTTCAAATCTTTCCTTTTTCTTTTCTTCTCTTTCTTTTGCCCTTACTTGTCGGTCTTTTTTCAGTTCATTTAAGTATTTGCCTATTTGGTCTTTATTATTTGGTTTTGGCGACTCTGGAGGTTTGTTACTTGATGCTGTAGCTTCTGCTGCTCCAGGATGAGATGAGGCCAGTGATATTGGTTGTGCCCATCCGGTCACACTAAATATTTCATGCATCCTCTGTAATGAAATTTTTCTATTAGCTCTTTAAATAAACGAAACAGAAATAGTTCTTTTTAGATCTTTATTAGTTTAAAAGACTTTTCAAGTTAGCATCACAGAATGGAAACTTTGAAAACTTTAGTGCTAATGGATAACTGAATGTAATAAACCTAATAATTGAGCATGAAAAATAACTTGCATCAAAAAAGGGCCAGGATGCCCTATCATTTCCCGAAACTTTATTATGGTCTAAAATTTTCTTGTAAGTTCGCTTCAGACTGTTCATTTTAGATTGGCATTGTAAGCCAGTAATATTGTATTTTTCATTAATTTGTTTCATTTCTGTAGCTATTTCGTCCCATATCTTTTTATGTCTTTTAGATCCATCTTTAAATTCTTGCATTTTGTTTTCATAAATATTTAAAAATAAAAGCACACACTGTGTGTTCCATAAAAATAAGGAATTTTCATTTTCTGTAATAAAAAAAATACTCATACACCTACCAGTACCTTTAAGTATACTAAGCAGCATTACACTAATATTATAAAGGAAGTTTGTCCCTATGTGTGTTTTTGGGCTACAGTTTAGATAGGAAATAGCTGATACATTTTTCCCTAGATGATGAACATAACTTTTTATACCCATTTCACATATTATATGTAAATGATATGCTTGAGATACAACCGGATAAACGTACCTTCATTGTTAGGATATTGTGTGGTGTACATTGCAGAAGCATCCTCAATGGTGTTAAGGACTGGTGTACGTTCCCCCAGGTGTCTCTGAACAAGATCTCTTAAATAAAGAGCATCTGAAATCCAATGAATAAATGATGAGTTTCAGCACAGATAACTAAGGGCGGACCAGCCATAGGTATATAATACCTATGACTGGAACTATACCTACTTAAGTTTCAGCACATTATAAAAATCGTTGCCGTGCTACTGTTGAAATTAATAGCAACTTTTATTAAAATCCAATTGTTTGTCAGTTTGATCCATTAATATATAAGTATATGTGAGGTTTGTAGTTAGTTTGCTTATAAACCTGTGCGACAAAAAGGAATATACCTTAATAAAATAGAGAAAATCAAAAATACCACAAGCAACTCACCCATGCTAGCCCTATCCGCTTCTTCCCTCGTCAAATTGAGGGTCAAAGTCTCGTTAAGATCTTCACAGAATACTTGGGTCTGAATGAAATCCATGCTTACTTCTTCTAACAGAAAATAAGTACAATAATTATTGTTCTAACGGCAATCGGTACAGCAAAACCATTAAAATTCACCAGAGTCCCCAAATCGATTGGCAAAGTTTTAAGTTTATTTATTTATTGGCAAATCAGCGGTTGATCTGACTGATGTCAGTTGAATTTGACATTAGCGCTCACGCTGCACTACCTCTTTTTTGTGAGCACTGTCAGCGCGATTAATGACGTCACTCATGACGTCACGTAGCTGTCAATAACCAATAATATACGCATCTTAAACCGACTTTCAGCACGCTGACAGTGCAAATGGTGCATATGTGCGCATTTTAAACCGTAGGGAATGTAATTAAGATCAAGCCCTGATATTTCTAACAGCGGGTAAGATTTTAATTAATGTGATTTGTATAAAATTTATTTTGAATGGTTTTTTTCAACTCAAGCTAATAGGTGATTTGCAAGGTTCTTAATTATTCCTAAAATTAAAAAGGTGGCCGTAATTATTTTAATTCAATGTTAGCGACCCGCAGGCATCACTGGTTTTTTCGTGGTAATAAGTATTGGAATCCAGTTCTTCAAATGTGATCAGTACCTATTTGATTTTTTTTTAATTAAATCAACTTTACACAGTTAGTCCATACCTTGAAAACTACTAAAGCGTTTTTGATGAAAGTTTCATACTTATTTAAATTTAAGTAAATGTGACGCAATAATCGGCAAAGGCGCAATGCTAAGCGCTTAAGCATTCCGGTTTTGATGCTGTGTAGCTTCCCTTCTTAGTTACATCTAAGGCTGCATCGTCTCTTAACATCATGTCAGATTGCAGAAAAATCATTACACTCCAGGAGCCATGACAGAACTAAAAACTTGAACAAAAACGGAAAAAAAACATTGTGTGTATTTTTTTAACCGTTAGACTACTCTACACTACGTAATAGTCGTTTATTGCCCGTGGTCCCCCCGATAGTCCCCCTGGGGTACCACGGGTAATTTTTTTGCCCATGGTCCCCCTGGAGCTCTTAGGGGTATCACAGGCAAAAAAAAATTTCCATGGTACCCCTGCGAATCAAAAAATTAAAACACTTACAAACCGTTTAAAGACAACCCTTTTTGCTGTGAGGTGTCGGTTACGGTAACAAGTCCAATGATTTTTACGTTTTACCCATCTTAAAAATGCCACTTCGAAGTTGTCTGGTATGGCCCGTATGATAGGCATTGATGACTGATTTCCACATAGTTTAACACTGTGTAAAAGCTTCGTTGATGCGCCCAGATGTGCCTCATAATATGGTTTTGAAACACAGTTCCATCCGGAATAGGCTATTTGACTAAATTTTGAAAATGATTTTAAAGAATTTATTACTACCTATTAAGCACATTACATTGATATTTCGCGGAAATTTAATGTAATTCCCTTTAAAAACCACTTTTAAAGTTTCAATTTTCAAAACCGCGCCAAAAACGCCAATTTTGTAATGGCGCTTGTCATCTGACTCGTGACGTCACACATTGTCAAACGCATAAAAACAGACTATAGTACCGTACAGTTTAGTTGAATTTCTTCGCTTTTCTTTAAATTTAATAAAAATTAATATATTTTAACAGAAAGAATGGTGTACAAATGCTGTGTAGTACCATTATGTACAAATACCTCCATAAATTGCCCTCAAAAAGTGTTTGTGTCTGTACCAGATAAAAGGCGAAAAAAATAGTTACAGTTAGCTCGAAGAGATCCAAAGGCCTTTTTATCGCATTCAAATGTTTTTATGTGTGAAGATCACTTTGATGTAAGTAGGTACCTACCTAATAATTACCTTTTAATTTAATATTCAAGCTAAATATAATATCGAAAAAATAAACTAAAACCAAAAAACCGAACTTCCATGAACTTCCTGAGTATTTGTCAACATAAACTAAAATGAGATAATGATTAATGATTATAATAAATAAAGGAAGGACTAATATGTTCGACGCGGTAGGTACTTACATTGCTGTTTTTATGTTTTTCAGTTCCGCGCCATAATAATCAGCATTATTCTTAAAGTAAAGTGCAACCATAAAAGCATCTACCTTAGGTAGGTTGCTATTATCAGCTCGCACAAAATTTGACTCCATTCTGCGATTTGAAATACTTAATTATTTATTTCCTTAGTATGTTTAGTTATAAAGTTAACCAGAAAATTACTGTTTAAATAGCTAAAAGATAAAATAAAACGCCCGCCAAACAAAACACTCAGAAAAATCAGTACAAAAAGCTGTTGTTTTCCCGCAAATTTTCGAGTGTGACGTCACCAGAGTTGCAACCAATCACAGGGCGTTCCTGTCACAGGTGAAATATCAAAAATTATAACATTATTAAACTCTTATTTTGCTGAAAAATATACATATATTTGATTAAAATAAAGTGAAATATGCTTATTTACGTTGTTATTAGTGAGATTTACCACAATTTCAGGTATATTTTCATTGTTGTCAAATAGCCTATTGCACATCCATTGGTAGCTAGCTTCGTACCCCCGCGTGCGCTGGGGTCGGCAGATTGATGAGCCGCGAGTCGCGTCACACGCGGTCGCCGCTTCCGTGTAAGCGCCTCGTTACACCACAACGGTACACAGATTACAATGCGCGGCGCCATCAATCATTTTAAATACCATGCACAGCGCACTATACGCATGCATAGGTGCATATGCTTGTACATGAATTGCTGGCCCTAGTCCGCGCGCGGCCCATGTAGTTTCTTAACAAACCCACTGGTACCATGAACTTTTCCGGGGTAAACACAAAAAAAACCGACTTCAACTCTACCAAACTATCCTTGAAGTAGGGGTACATCCTTTCCAATAAAAAAATTGGTTGCCTGTAAAGTCGGTTTACTGACGATAGTTGAACGTGACAACGTCTTCTTTTTCACTCGTTCCGCGCTCGCGAGTCAACGCCGGTAACGCCGCATGAGCGAGGTAACGCCGGTAACGCCGGATGAGTCATGTTTTTTCGTACGTGCAACCGGCTCTATCGATTTATAAGACGTTGTCACGTCAAAAAGAATCATCGGTTGGCGTGATATTGAATTATTCGCCCATTTATCGCGTGAATGTCATTGTCAGTATTGGATCAAAATGAAATGGGACCACACGAGAAATACCTACCAGCTTTCAAATAAAAAATAATTGTCAAAATTGGTTAACCCCGGTTAACCAGAGTAACTTCCTTTGACAACCAAACGCATAATTACGACTTTTCCTCCAATATGCTACCAACGCCTGCTCTCCGATTTCAGGCATATTATGTGAAGTGGCAACGAAAGCTTAGAAAAGTTTGTTGTGACGAGCAAAGTTCGAGAGGCCGTCACCAACCAGATGGTCAGACCAGCTAAGGGCCTCCAGGAGCAAATTTCACATGATTGCAAGGCTGGCTTCCGATACAACCTGGTTTAAGAATTAATCCGCACGATGTTGCAAAATCAGCAGGACCACGATCTTCGGCAATGAAGGGACGACTACAGACAGAGAGCGAGAAAGTAGTAGTAGTATATTAAACCAGGTAATTAATTAATTCAGTTTCCAATCAAATCATACCATTACACAAACGCCATACATATGTAAAATATTACATTGTATATCATTGTTACGCCTTTGCATATCATTGTTTTTTTTTGTTTTGAGTATCTTTTTTGTAATGTTTGGGTCCAGACTCCAGTAAATTGTTTCTCCTTCTTCTTCAAATCGAATCGGCATGTCTTACCAGTTACCTACACAACTAAGTACCTGGTGTACATTTGTACAAGCGGTCATCGCGGGCTGTGTGGTCCCTTCGACAGGTGTGTCGCAAAGGTCAGGGGAATTAGCGGCGTTTTTGATGCGCTAACTAAATTACCCCGACCGCCGCCCGGCCAGGGATGCAACATTACGATTTGATTTATACGAAGGAGATATTATGAAGGTATTTGAATCGATTCATTTCATTGCAGTTTTGAAACCAATCCGATGTAATATGGACTGATAAGATTGTATTTTAAAGATGAACCTATCTCGTCATTACACTGGATGAAATGAAATGACCTACCACCTAAGTCATTCACGTAATGACTCAAAATAGCGCAGCCCAAACTCTGGATCGTAGAGATCAGAAATTGAAATTTCCCATCTAACTTACCATTTGTACAAGATATTTTGAAAATTCCGTTTTAAATCTATACCTACCTAATTCTATAATTTTTTTTAATAATTCCTTGGTCGGTAAAGCAGAGTATTATTTAGGTAGGTATATTTTAATCCCACCAAAAACATAAATGTAAAAAAAGGAGAGCCAAGTTCAATACAAAAATTATGCTTGGCTGTCGGCTTCGCCGCAAAAAGAATGGAGATCAAAATGAGTGCCAAGTTCTATGTAAAATCGAAATTTGTATTTATAGGAACAAAAAAACAATATGAACAATTATTAAACTCTATTTCTTTGCTTTATTGGATACCTATAACAATTGCTGTTATTCAAAAATGTGAGATCTTAAAATAGGTTAGATTTGACTTGGCCAGTTTTCATTACATCAGTCATTTTATAAAGTTATACATTTTAATTCCGATAAAAACTCGCCAAGTCAAATCTAACCTATTTTAAGATCTCACATTTTTGAATAACAGCAATTGTTATAGGTATCCAATAAAGCAAAGAAATAGAGTTTAATAATTGTTCATATTGTTTTTTTGTTCCTATAAATACAAATTTCGATTTTACATAGAACTTGGCACTCATTTTGATCTCCATTCTTTTTGCGGCGAAGCCGACAGCCAAGCATAATTTTTGTATTGAACTTGGCTCTCCTTTTTTTACATTTATGTTTTTGGTGGGATATCATTACTTTTTGTAAAGAAAACTAGGCAGGTATTGAGTTTAAAGCTTTTTCTTGCGTTTCCGCTGCGTGATTTTCTTTTTTATACTATTTTTTACACTCTCTTGAATGTTAGAGATAATAGTGCGCATTGCCCATTCATTATCTGCTACCTTTTTAGTAAGCTTCCTGTTTATGCTTAAATTAGCTAAGTCCGGGCGATATAGGAATCCCAGGCGGTTATATTCTATTATAGAACTATCTTGTGCCTTAATTTGACTAGGGTCTAGATTAATAAGGTGTACTCCGTCTAGGGTTTTAACCCTGGAGAGCGCAACGTAGGCCTGTCCTCTGCTAAATATCGAAGTGCCTATGTCCAGAAGAGCGCTGTCCAGACTAAGTCCTTGTGATTTGTGGATGGTAGTAGCCAAGTAAATAGGGAACTGTTCCCGGTGAACATATACATTATTTGATATCTGAAACTTAGTCTTGACACGTTCTAGTTCATAAGTAAAATTATTAAATTTGATAATAATTCTACGTGCACTATTGTTTCTATCGACATCCCAGTTTATTTTCTCTATGACTCCAATACAACTAACGAGCTGGATTCCAAATTTCATCCTTCTAGGTCATCTGGAAGTAGGTTAGGTTTAGGTACTATATGTCAGTTTGTATGGGGGACACCCCTTATTTTTTGACTTTTTTTTTATTTTTTGATTTTTTCCTACATTTACACACAATTAACGAGCTGGATTCCAAATTTCATCCTTCTAGGTCATCTGGAAGTAGGTTAGGTTTAGGTACTATATGTCAGTTTGTATGGGGACACCCCTTATTTTTTGACTTTTTTTTATTTTTTGATTTTTTCCTACGTTTACACACAAATAACGAGCTGGATTCCAAATTTCATCCTTCTAGGTCATCTGGAAGTAGGTTAGGCTTAGGTACTATATGTCAGTTTGTATGGGGGACACCCCTTATTTTTTGACTTTTTTTTTATTTTTTGATTTTTTCCTACATTAACACACAATTAACGAGCTGGATTCCAAATTTCATCCTTCTAGGTCATCTGGAAGTAGGTTAGGTTTAGGTACTATATGTCAGTTTGTATGGGGACACCCCTTATTTTTTGACTTTTTTTTATTATTTGATTTTTTCCTACATTTACACACAATTAACGAGCTGGATTCCAAATTTCATCCTTCTAGATCATCTGGAAGTAGGTTAGGTTTAGGTACTATATGTCAGTTTGTATGGGGACACCCCTTATTTTATTACTTTTTTTTATTTTCAGATTTTTTCCTACGCTTACACACAGTTACCGAGCTGGATTCCAAATTTCATCCTTCTAGGTCATCTGGAAGTAGGTTAGGTTTTTGTACTATATGTTAGTTTGTATGGGGACACCCCTTATTTTTTGACTTTTTTTTATTTTCTGATTTTTTTCTACGCTCACACACAAAAACCAAGCTGGATTTCAAATTTCATCTTTCTAGGTCGTCTGGAAGTAAGTTAGGTTTAGGTACTATATGTCAGTTTGTATGGGGACACCCCTTATTTTTTGACTTTTTTTTATTTTATGATTTTTTCCTACGCTTACACATAGCAACCGAGCTGGATTCCAAATTTCATCCTTCTAGGTCATCTGGAAGTAGGTTAGGTTTTTGTACTTATATGTTAGTTTGTATGGGGACACCCCTTATTTTTTGACTTTTTTTTATTTTCTGATTTTTTCCTACGCTCACACACAATAACCAAGCTGGATTTTAAATTTCATCTTTCTAGGTCATCTGGAAGTATAGGTTAGATTTAGGTACTATATTTCAGTTTGTATGGGAACACTCCTTATTTTTTGACTTTTCTTTATTTTTTGATTTTATCCTACGCTTACACACAGTCACTGAGCTGGATTTCAAATTTCATCCTTCTAGGTCATCTGGAAGTAGGTTAGGTTTTTGTACTATATGTCAGTCAGTATGAATTTTAACGACTTTTTGACCTTCATATCTTTATAACCGTTTGAGCTAGCTTCATGAAATTTGGGCTTCTATATGTCCTTATGGATATAATTAAACACACGTAGTTTTATGTGTTTACGTTAAAGAAGTTTTGAGTTATAGAAGGGTCAAAAGTGGCACCAAGTGGTTCGTGTAATATTACACTCGGCGCTGGCTAGCCAGTTCTTTTTCTTTTGAACTTGTCTTGACACGCTGCCGCGTGTCTAGATACCATATCAGCACCGTAATGAGTTTACACGAGGCAAGTGAAATTCGTAATAGATCAATAGATCATGAATAAGTATAATGTTTTATTCAAATTGATTTCTATTTTTATCCACGACAATAACTCGTGTAATAATGCTCAAGTATGCATGTCATGACAGCAAAATATCTATCAAATTATAATAATAGGTACGCGCTTAGCACTACGGTAACATTGTTATGTGGTACTAGATTTATTGGCCGGACCACTACACCGATGCACCGGCCTGTCAGTCAAAGTCACCGCGCGCTCGTAAATTATGACGCGAAATGCTGCGCCCGCGCACGCAAATCCGCCGCCAAAGACTCACTTACTCACAGACATGCCACGAGCTTCTAATTATACTTCTTTAGTGTTATTTTTAAAGTTCCACTACGCAGTGCCTACCCATCTGCCTATCAAGAACTCAAGAAAAAAATAATTTTCTTGGTTACACTTTTGACTGACTGACACTTTTATTTAAACGCTTCTTTACGTCTGGCTCTAGACGTAAAGAAGCGTTTAAATACAATAAAACTTGACGAAGGATCTTGAATTTGGTCAAGTTTAAAACAGCCTGCCCCGATCGTGGAAGTTGGAACTAGAGTCACTAAACTAAAACTATTATTCCTCTCGAAGAGAATTAATGTAGTTTTCGCAAACGCACATAACTCAGGAAAGTGAAGTACGTGTCCTTGATATAAATATTAAGTTTGATTCGACGCAAAATTTTATATGGCGTTGCAGACTGTAGTTACTTCTTAAAAAAATAATTATTTCAGGCAGTGATGGGAAAATATCGCTGATGTAAATTCATCGGTTTTCTAATGGCCCATTCGCTTTTCCAGCATCTTGATGCACGACCAATTTGCGATGGACGTTAGGAACGCTAAGTCGCTTGTCTCATAAATAAAAGGAAGACAGACTGTTGGGCAGATTAATCAATCGGTTGTGCATAACATTAAAATACGTAATGCTTAAAACATCTGCCATGCAATGAACTTTGCTTCCTGCTACGCGCATGCGAAAACAGTTAAGCACGAGCGGAATTATGCGTCGATTGTTCCGTATTAATTATAGATGATCACCTCAGCTGAAGGACGTCTAGCTTCTAACGGGATGGCTCACCATGAGGGTATTTCGTCATCAAAGTACTCGCCTCATTCGCAGATGTTTTCTCATGATTATTAGGCAGAGATAAGCATTAAGCTTTCATTGCTGAGTGGTTAAAGCCTTGTCCCTAAATTCAGGGATAAACGATTTGATTTCAAGACACAACTGTTTAAAATTATGTGTTATTGGGAACTAAATATCACACACGTAATATTTGTCCAGCGTGTTCGACTGTAACCAAATTGTATATAATTCTGAAAGATGACCCTTTCCGTAAGACAGAGTTAAGTGCTATAGTACAGAGTAATGTTATTGATAATAAAAATTATATAGCGCATCCCCCAAAAGCATTCCGTAGTAAAGATTTGCACAAACCTCGGTTTGTATTTTACTACGGAATCCTAAAAATAATGAAGGCAAACATGTTAGGACGCACAATGATTAATGAAGTTTTGAAGTAAATAAGGGAACAATTACTGTAATAAACTACTCGGTAACATCTAGATGAGTTTCCTTTTTAATTATAAATTGAACCTATTAAGTAGAGAACAGTTGCTTGGTATCAATTCACTTCGCATTATCATAAGCTTTAAGTGTGATCATTTCGTATAAGCTTACAATGTGTGAAAATAAGTGCTTTTCAATTACGTATTTCATTAACTTTATGATAAAATCTAGTAAAATTATTTTTAATACTTTTTTTTTTTTTTTGTTAACTCTGCTCAGTATTAAAGGTTTGACCTTAGCCCTACTACACTGGTATTCGTATTGCATGAAAGTATTACAATAGGTTTTTAGGATTTTATAAACTCATTCGAACGAGTTAAGTGTCGCCTCAATGAAAGCGACAAGTTGTAACTTTGTTCATTAAATAAAAAATAAAAAAACCATTGAATCAAGTTTAACAACTGGTATTTAGAGGAAAAACTGTAAGGAGACCTCTAAGAAGAACGATAAGGTATAATATATACTCCGTAGCAGTCTCTGACGCATCACCGAATATCACCACTCATGTTCATTCCTAGAAAATAACACTAAAATAATGAATTAAATTACAAAGCCTTTCTGCAACTGACGGATGCCGGCTCGTTGAAATAAATACGGCAATGGACGCTGTTTTATTTAATTCGCATCATAACACGCGGGTATTGAGTTTTAATTAATCTATTTTTAATTCGCCCCCGGCGGCATTTCAGTTTTGTTGATACGTTAATTAATAAATACTGGTGTTTAATGTCGGCTTTTGTTACTAAATAGGCTCAATATAATGCAAGTCTACATATTATGCTGCACGAGTTATCAAAGATAATAATTAATCATTTACGTATCTCACTCGTAAAATATTCGTGCAAGCATCGTAAGTTTAATAAGAACTTTTTCAAAAGGCCGACTTATCGGCGGTACTAAGTAGGTAGGTAAACTTTTTAATAATGGCTCCCCTTGATAAGCGGCGATGATCGTCACGTTTATTTATCTATATTTCTAATTACCTATTTTTTTCCTGTACCTACGAATTCGTAATTTCTCTATCTGAAGTGATCTCTATTCTCCAACAGCACGATTTCCTGCCTCTTAAATTGTAACTCTTCAGTGTCTTCTGATGGAGAACCTGTCAGCACTTCGTCTCCAGGTGTGGAATTGCCATGTCAGGACCTTGGGGCAAAACCTCCATCGGTTTTATAAGCTATGTAGTTTTAGGAACATCTGCATTGTTCCACCTGTGATCCACTCATTGTCACTGCAGCTTCGCGACACGTTGAACTATGTTAATTACTCGGCTCTTCAAAATTTATAATTCTGATTACGTATTGTTGTATAATATTAACATTTGTTAAGTATGTAGCGTAATAGTCTCGAACCTACCTTTCGAGAACAGCAAGTTTGGAAATATACCTATTATTATTTTACAACGACACTGAATCTGATATTCCAGGCATTCCACCCAGTAGCCACAGGTCAATGCAGATAAACTATAAATGTGCACTTTAGTCGAATCGCAAAAATGCAAAGGACCAGTGACCGCATTTGTATGCCGAACTGGAATCGATTGTGGCGGACCCAATTGTATGCTTAATTCGGACACGACTCCCTTATCCTTTATACCTTATCCCTCTTCGGAATGCGGGGCACCTCCTTTTTTACCCTGCACCTTTCAGATCATATCTCAGGCAAAACAAATGCACACTTCATACGCTTTATTTATTACTAGCTGCGCGTGTGCAAGTTTTCTTTGTACCTAACAAACTTACTAGGAGTTTTTATATTTACTCCAAACAAACAATTATAGCTCGTAGTCCTGTCGTAATAGGTGACATAGTTATATGAAGGTTATTCGAATGACTTGTAGCCACTATGTATCATGCAAAACGGTTAGGGAAAAAGATAAGTAAGTAAATAAGTATACAGTTTTCTTTTATTTTTCTAAGTAGCTCTTCGTGATTATTATCTATTATTTTTACGACGCACTGCAGGTCACCATAACAGACCACATGGGCTAAATATGAGTTAGCAGGCTTCACACAACTTTTACAACATTATGCACTTTTAAGAATGAAATGTTGAACGCTAAAGAAGTGATATTTCGTCGCCAGACACAAATATGAGTCTGTAAAATTAGCTTTTAAAGCCAAAGTGCTAAGTTTTGACCAGCTCTACTACTGTAATAATAGGTATACCTAAGCCTAACACAGATCATCGTTTCCGCAAGATAATTACGCCATACGTTACAACTTACAAGACGATTCGGCAGGTGCGAGTAACTACCTCATTACATTACACCATCTCATTTGCATGAACACGTAATTAGGTACGAGGTACCTACTTAGAACAAACAATACTAGAATCGAATGAAAAATGACCGAAATGTGTCCTTTAATTCTTTTAAGGCGCACAATTAAATTGTAAGCTATAACAAGTGTACAGTGTGAATGGGTCTTGTTAAAATAACTCAACCCTTAACAAGTGCATAGAAAGGTGTTTAGTGCTTTACAATGAATTAAAGATGTGTTTTGTTCACTGTAAACGTGTGTTTAAGTTGTTATAGAGAATACAAAGTAGCATTTTCTTTAATCTTTAGCTATACATAACATATTTATACAAATTAAAATAATATGCACCCATGTGAGAACCGTTTCTTTTTAGGCTATCTATTAAAGTTTGCATAATAACTTAAAAATTATAATATCTTGTACCCTTTATTTAAGGAGGACATGGAAATCAGTCTCACTATAGGCTTAGGAATCGTAGAACAATTTTTATGTTAGGAGTTTTTGGACTCAAAAACTTTTTATATTCATTTCTGTTTAGTATTTTGTGCTGTGCAGCACGTAGAGACCATGAGAGTGAGGTGAGACTCGTCAATTTGTAGCTGCTATCTTTTTTAAGTCAGTCTGTAGACTATATTAGCAGAGTATGGATGTTCTGTATGAAATTAGTGATACAGCAAGATGACAAGATCCCATCTATTATTTATATGTCAAGTTTGACTATCCTACATATTATGCCGACCACTTCTGGTATTGTAAGCTATACAGCTAGGTATTTCGGGTGGCTGGTTAGCATACACTTGTATAGTTGGAAATTTATCTGTTTATTACCTCCCTGACAGTTTTGCTGTTGATTTGCTGAGGATTTCACATATACGCTGATATCATGGGGCGTTGGAAATTTGCCTTAGGCTAATAATCTTTTATACTTATGAACTCCGACCAATATTTATAGCGTAGGTAAACAACAGCCACACAAGTCAGACGTTATCTAAACCGCGCATCCAGCCGGTGACAGCGGCCGTCACAACCAGCTGACAAACCGCTCTGCATCGGAATAGAGAGATTGACGGGCCCGCGATAGGGAGCCGTCGCCCATCACGCCGTCACGCCGTACGTCACCCGTCACGCCGCTTTCAGCCGCGCCGCGGACTGACACGCCGTGAGTGACAGGTTATTTTCGCGGACGCAGTATCATTTTGTGATTTCGCCACGCGTTATGCGGTTTTAGCTGAATCAGATGATGTTAATCGTTTATTTTAGACTGACTTAGTCCTACTCTACTTCACTTGAGCGACCCTGTAGGAATTTAAAAAAATCATTAATTAGTCCCATGTCTGCAACATAAAGGGAATCTCTAAGAAAAACTTCAGTTTCATGGAAAAGGGTTTGAGCTAAGTTGAGTCAGTTAAGGAATAAGACACCATTTTGACGAGACAACGTCTTATAATTCGATAGAACCGGTTGCACGCACGAAAAAACATGACTCATCCGGCGTTACTTCGCTCATGCGGCGTTACCGGCGTTACCTCGCGAGCGCGGAACGAGCGACAAAGAAGACGTTGTCACGTTCAACTATCGTCAGTAAACCGACTTTACAGACAACCAATTTTTTTGAGATTGATTTTCTGTTACGTTATATGTATAACGAGGATTAGATTAGCATCAAAACTTGCTGCAGAAGTTGACTTCTGAAAGCAATGTAAACAGTCACGCATGATACTAAACAAAGGAGGAATAGCTTACAGAAGACAACTTCTGCAAGTTTTATTTCTAATCTAAACCTCCCTTATGAATATCAAGATATATTGTAAAAGCTAGTTTGTATGTATGTATGTGCGTATGTGTATGTTTGTTACTCGTTCACACCGCATCTACTGAATTGATTTGGCTGTGGAATAGATATAGATTAACACTTGGGGTATTTTTTACATAATAAATATGCATGGTTCCCACAGGATTTGTGAAAACCCGAAATTCACGCGGGTGGAGCCGCGGGCTAATAAAGACTAGGGACATTAATACATGTTAAGTTCGAAAATCCTTTTTGTTAAAAGTGCCACAATCTTTCAATCCGGGTACCTAAAACTCCCAGCTCAAAGAGAAAATTGTGTCAGGATAATACTTAGATCCTTAATGTGCCTGTGTCTCGGTATATTATTGAGAATGCGTTGATAAGGCCGCGGTGACAGGGCGGGCGGGCGGCGGGGCGGGCGGGGAGCGTGCGAGCCTTAAGTGAATGAGAACAAAACGAAGGGACAGCGCGTTGATGTAGATTTACGTTCTGCGGGCGTAGGGTGCTCTACTGGGCCGAGTTGCGCGCACAGGCGCTGTGGAGCCGCTTTACACTTCAAAAATCTTTTAAGACTGTACTATTTACCTCTTTCCATTATATAAGTATGTAGCGGTCTTCGATAGCTGACGATAGATGGCGTAACCAGTACCCTAGCACACGCTGACGGAGCTTTCGACGAGCGTGCTATATATGGAAGTTCTGACGTCACACGCTTGGATGACAATTTCCCTATTGCCTTAACTACCGGCAAAAGTAGCTATAGTTTCCCAATTTCTTTATATGTCCACTGTTAGGCACGGGTCTCACAGGTAGATTTCCCCGACAACTACTACTTACTAGTTACTCACCCCCTTACAAATAAACGTAAAATAGAGGTGGAATAGTTATATTCTGCTTTGTCTTTTTCCTTCGAATGTCAAATTATTGATGATAGAGAAAGACAAAGCAGAGTAAAACTATTCCGTCGCTATTCCTAGTTTATTCGCTAAGCGGTTAGTGTATAAAATAAAAAATAGAACGTTTCTGTATTGATTTATAACAGATTTCTGCATTCGTTCTTCATAAAACATTATTTATCATGTCTTTAATAGGTATAATAATTGTAGGGAAGGTGGCAAGTAGGAGACGGTCGAATCTTACGCCAATGGTTTGGAAAAAGCACCCATAATAATATAATAATATGCTTTATTACTCCAAAAACAACATAAATCGCCTTAATTATAACACTAAGTACCTATACTAAAATTATTTGTCACAGAGATAGTGCTTCTGAAGCTGAATTAGGGGTTGCTTCAGCTTCAGTGCCTTTTCCCCTTATGCTGTTACATAATATCTATTTTATATAAAAAGAATTAGACTGTAAAACATAAAATTAATTGACAATTTAATAATATAATACATAGATACCATAGGTGAACCTCTCTATGATAAACTAAATAAATATTCAGAGCAGCGGTATCCAAGATACAAAGATGATGGTTGCCAACCTTCGATAGGAGACGGCACTCTTCGAAAAATAATATCCTAAAGGGCCGTTAGAATATTACAGTCATGAGAATTAATCTAGCAAGCTTCCGCCGCTCCACGAGTTTCGCCGTGCCATTATTGGAGACAGGATCGCGGGCTGTAGATAGCGCGGCAGACATTTTTCGCCGTGTGTTTTTTGTTGCCGACGCCGCTTTGTGTCCTCGGTCCACACGGTACACAAGCTAACACTAAGGGACTACCGATCTGCGCAGGGCTCTATGTCCTTAAGGAATTCCTCGAACACGCTTTCAGAGGATTCAATTTGCGGGGAATTATGCAAGTAGCGTGCCCTTTAAATGAGCTTTGGAGAATCTACTTGCGTGTATTGCGCCTATGACTTAACTGTTCTGAAATCTATTTTTTTTGTTTACGAAATAATGTTGAATAGAGTAAAATTGTAATTGATAGTTGATACTCCTCTCTATGCCAAATACAGTGCGTCTCATGACTTCGCATTGCAAATTGCAATATAAGATAAGACGATGCACTGCACTGCGGACTTCATTTACTATTCTAGAGTTAACGATAAAACTTTTCAAAAATGTTTAGGAAACAATAAAGTTTTATTACAAAAGTAATATTAATTTTTAAATGACATTAAAATTGACGCAATATTAACACTTTAAAGTTTAAAGTAACTTAACTTACGACAATTAATGTTCTTATAATATTCCGCAGCGCGTTTCGTTATGTCCAAGAAATAAATGTTTATTAAAATAATTATATTCATACAATTCCATTACGTTTTAAATTTTTCCATTATTATCATGAATAGTAAATATAGAAATGTTTTTACATTTCTGCAAAAATACACGACCGCTAGGACCCATAGGTAATAAGGTAGGGTAGGGATATGCATAAAGACATTAATCAACTTTTTTTGTTGAGTACAAACTTACTGTTTTTCATCATCGTATTCTTCCATTAAGTACTAAAATATATGAAGAAACCTCCTGAAGAAATCTTCAACCATCACAGGAACGCTGATAGATGCATTGACCCCCATTCATTCAAGATTTTGTCAAACAGTGGTCGGCCGTATAGCCCGGACGCAGCATTTCATAGTTCTTAAGGGGAGTTCTTAAAGGGATAGCTCATATTCAGCAAAGGACTACCTTTGCTGAACTAAGGCTTCTCCATTTGCACGCCATCAACTTCTGATTTTAGTTTCCTCTATCCACTGACTTCCCGCTACCCTAACGATATCATCTCGCCATCGTGTAGGTGGTCAGATGCTTCTTTGTGAAGGTCGCGTTTGCCATTCCAGTAATGCCTGGCTGCAACGTCCGACCCACCTACGACCCACGTAACCCGCCCAGTTCCACATTGAGAGTGTGGTCATCTAGCAACGTCAGTAACACCTGTTCTCTTCCTTGGTGGGAGTAGTAGCTTGTCATAAGCTTGTCGTAAGCTTGTATAGCTTGTCAAGTAGGAAAGCTTGGTCATGGCACAGTTTAAAGATATTCTTTATAGCAAGGCCAAGTGTGGGTCACCGGATTTCGCACACCTTTGAGAATATTTTTTATGAGAACAGGTTTCGTTACTATTCGTCAACCGTAGCTAGTGATATTTAGTTTTCTAATTTAAGCACATAGTTACAAAAATTCAGAGTTCCTTTACAAGAAGCAGATATCTGAATCATAGGAATATCACTACTTTTGCATGGGATGGTATGGGATGGGAGATGCTAAATACATGGGTACTTTTAAGATAAGAGCGAATAAGCATTTACCAGGCAAGCTTGCTTCACCCAAGTCAAAATTGGTAGGATCTTTACCAATAGCAACATGCTTTTTCAAAGACTATAAAGTAAATGTAATGCATGATGTTGGCTAATTTTATTTGGCCTCACATGCCCCGACACTAAGTTGACGCGCGTCGCGATACGCCGGTCACCTGCTCATTACGGAGTTCCGATGCGCGCACGCACGCCGAAACGCGACGAGCATAGCTCAGGCTGAGGACACAACGCTACAAAACTCCGGTTTCCCTCCGACCCGGTTTTATACAGCAATACATTAGGCTGTTTTACCCAGCTCTATTCGGACGATTAGCGGGTTGTAATAGCATTGGAATTAAATAAACTTTACTTCACGAAAACTACACAGGGGTTTGCTGTATCTACATTTTTTTACACTCTAAAAGTTAGTATTAAACTGTAATATCACTCGAGGGAAATTATGATGCAGCCGAAGATGTTATTGTACTAACTAAGAAGGGGTAAGTACCTACACCCTCACCCGGTTTCACTTCATCCGAGCGCACGCCACTGCGCCAAGAGATTTTTCGAGACCGCCAGTATGTACATTGTTCCCTTCTGTTGGCTCTTTCTACTATTTCAGTATTTTGACTTAGGTCATAATATTTAGACTAAGGGGATGGATTTTACTAATTAATCTATTATTTTTTTTATAGCTGTCAACTTGGCAAAATACTTTATAATATTTGTCATTTCTGATTCACTAATTCTGATATCTGGAGCTAAGAAAAGCCAAACGTAATTTACGTGAGACCATACTTCTTGAAAGTAATTCTTTTCTTGTAGTTCCAAGTAGGTACTGTAACCGGACCGGTGTCGGGTATCCAAGCGCTATGCAGTCTAAGCTTTAGACAGCATAAAGTTTAAGTTTTAAACGCATTTCGTTGGTATCTGTCATCGGGTGCGGACGTGTTCAGGGTCGATTAAATCTCGCCGCGGTGGTCATTATAATAAACCCTCGTAATAGCTACCGATAGAGGGCCGAGCTGTCTGTTTATTTTTAGAAAATATTGTTTATTGCTCGTGTACGAGGTCCGATTAAACATTCGCTCAGTTCCGCGAACGGGACACCTGCACTGTATGATTCATATGATTCTTAACTATATTCTGAATATTTTTTACAGCGGCCAATTTCGAGGGAACTATGGATTTTTCAGGGATAAAAAGTACCAGAGGTAATAAATCCGGATGTGAATGATTGGGTATCATTCAGTTAGAGGCAAAACCCCTATTTTTGCGTTCTTTTTGGACAAGTTACCAACCTAGGTTTGTATGGTATCACGTCAACATACCATGCTAGTTGCTAACTTGTGCAAAAAGAGGGTTGCTAAGTTACAAACTGAACGATACAGAATCAGTCCACAGGCAAGTGGGAGGCGCTTCGGCCGCGATAGGAGAGATACGGGTTCAAATCCATTGAGTGCATATTTGTATAATTTGTATACTAACTTTATTAAATTGTTTTTTAGTGCGAGAAGCACTATAAAAAGTAACTTTAAGAGTATCAGAATATTTATAATGTAATAAAATTTGAAAACCAAAAGTCATCGGGTTTCCAAATGAATCATGGTCAGAATATGAGGAAAATACTGTGTCTTGAACAAATCTCCTTAGGGCTTGACTCATGCAGGACATTGTCTTTAAAGTAGGTATAATATTTAATAATAAGGTACTTATTTCGTTACCATAAAGATAATAATATTATTAAGCTTACTGAATTAGCTGGATAGATCTCGCAAAAAATGAAGTTGAAAGAGTTTTAAAATTCTGTAAAAAATTGCTAAAAAGAATACAGACAACATTGTATATTATCCTATACATAAATAAAACAATCTTTATGATTAAAGTTGGCTTTCGATCTTACCTTTCTTTTTATATTTTCTTCAATATACTTACAGCTAAACATCTTAAAAACATCTCTGTAATTTTCAGCCTCTATAACATCTGTAGGTAAGACTCAGTACCATTTGGTAGATAGATTACGATTCGAATCTAGATTTGACTTCGCGATTATACTATGCAAGCAAAAACAAGTGGAAAATTAAAAAATTTTAAAACACCCACGACTTTTGCAGACTTGTAATTGAAAAAGGATTAAATAATTTTTTTTTAAACTCCCCGACTAAAGGAAAGTAAGAACTAAGAACCTATCAGTATAATTACAAATCCAAGAAAATCCGCCGGAGCTGCTGTGTCCTGCCTGTGACGGTTGATGGTGCTGTTTACCAGTTGATGACTAATTCAATTTCTTGATATACCTGATATACCTACCGACAGTTTATCAATGCTTACTAATTTCATTAATTGATATTGGAAACGAAAATAGCAATGGCAGCTCCGACGGATTTTTTTGGATTTGTAATTATACTGATAGGTTCTTAGTTCTTACTTTCCTTTAGTCGGGGAGTTTAAAAAAAATTATTTAATCCTTTTTCAATTACAAGTCTGCAAAAGTCGTGGGTGTTTTAAAATTTTTTAATTTTCCACTTGTTTTATAGTTTTTCGATTAATATATTAACGGCCTACAAGCCGTACTTATTTAGGTAATTTTGAATTAAGTTTTATGCAAAAACTATAAAGAAAATTACTTTCAAATTTACACGTCATGTATTTTGGGTCTTTAATCTAAAATCGCTAAGAAGCAGAAACACGATTGGATAAAATTTTCTCGATAGAAAGTTCTCCCAAAAGTTGCTCCAAAATCTGAGTTTTTCTATATTTTATCGGAAACTACAATGGATGTAATTGTAATTTTTGTTTTAATGTATCGGTAATAATAATATCCTAAAACGCTTAGAACGGATTTTTGATAATCAGCTTAGTTTTTGAGTAATTAGGTAAAACGTCATTTTTCTGCTATAGTCTTCCGCGACGCTGCATGTCGCACCTTCCAAATCTCCGTGAGAGTGAGAAAGACAAAAATAAATTCAATCAATCCCCTTAATGTAATTTAAAAGATATTATTATTAAAAAATTAAAATTAATCTTCAAACTAGCCATTAACTCCTCTATGCAGCGTCTGAAGGCATCATCTAACCTTAGATGTATGTACAATACATCTAGGGTTAGATGTACTATGTATATCTAAAGGTATGGGCCTAGTTAAAACATACTAATCCCTGTTTACTAGACTGTATACACAATACATGTTTAATAGAAAGATAACACATTAAACACAGGGAATTTCTATAATAAAGTAAGAAAAACTGAGCGGAGGCTGACGCCCTGGGCCATGGCCCTCTTGCCGGGTAAATGCGCCATATTCATTCATTAATCCTCGCAACCAAGCCTAATGTGTTAGAATAGTTTAACCAAATCAAATGAGCCTAAACTCGAGGTATTTACTAGTTACCATTAATATGCATCGCTAATCAGCCCCATGTTGCATCGTCAGACCCTCGTCACCAAATTTAATGTTTGAGACTAGTTCAAACAAACCCAATCAATAACACAAGGAATTTACTAGAAATATATTAAAACAGAGAATTTCCCTTCCAAGTCATACAGATACGTTTATTGTGGCGCCCTCTGCTGTTCAATCACAAGAACAATTATCTACAAACCATTGGCAATGACTCACTAGTATTTTGTACAAAACTGTATCCAACTGTACTGGGAACATTCGTTTGCACTGTAAATGTTTTTTTATGGCGCCCCCTGGTGATCGATGTTCGTAACAACTATCTAAGAACCATTTCCAATGAATACCAAACATTATACAGAAAACTGCATCTAAATCGGTCAAGCCGTGTTTGAAATAAATGGGAACATTCGTTTGCAATATAAATGTTTTTATGGCGCCCCCTGGTGATCGATGTTCGTAACAACTATCTAAGAACCATCGTCAATGAATACCAAACATTATACAGAAAACTGCATCTAAATCGGTCAAGCCGTTTTTGAAATAAATGGGAACATTCGTTTGCAATATAAATGTATTTTATGGCGCCCCCTGTTGATCGGTGTTCGTAACAACTATCTAAGAACCATTGCCGCTGAACACCAAACATTATACAGAAAACCGCATCTAAATCGGTCAAGCCGTCTTTGAAATAAATGGGAACATTGATGTGCACAAACGAACACACAAACAAACAAACAAACAAACAAACAAACAAACAAACAAACAAAAATATTTTTGCATTATTGGTTTTTGTGAACAATTTAACATACAATCAAACATAAAATATTTTTAGTAGAGTAATGTACAAACGGTCTCTCACCCTAAACGCATATATACCCGTACTCCGTTCCGTCGTGGGTAAAAACAACGCCATCGAATTCTTAGCATTATTAAATCTTGTACCTAGCCCCCCTGTCTCTAGAAATTTCCGCATTACCGACGACCTTTAGCGCATTTCACCGACGTGACCGATAAGCAGTGTTGTTTTATCGCCGCGTCCTTGCATCTGTTTGTCTTATCGCTGACATTCAATCAACTGTCAGTTGTCACTCACGCAGTCAGTCATCCTGATATACCGCGGATATATTTATCGACCTGTCATTCAACTCTTGACACTGTCAACATCAAATCTCATAATATAATTTATTTTTAGTATGCGAAAATATTTGGAATGTCTTTCCAAAAGTCCAAATATTTTTGCAAACCATTATTGAACGTTGATGGCGACCAGCATACCGATTACCGAGGCTGCGAAAGTGAGCGTGGTTGCCTGTCTTTTGCTATGCAAGGGCGAAGGACTGCACTTCCCGCAGAGCCAAAGACGATGCGAATCGGTCTCTATTTTAGAGCTATCATACATCTGATTTGTCATACGTATGGAATACCTAGGCATTTTAGACATTCAAAGCATTGCCAAGCTATACAAAACTGGATTATACAGATGTAACATAAGTATACTGGTAGACACGTCATAGTATGAGGCAAAGCGTGGGTGGCTCATCCAGGAAAAAACATCGCGAAAGCGGAAAGACCAGAATATGAATTATAAAAGTTCCAAGCGCCAGCTCCCAAGTGCCTATCTCTTGTAGGCATAAAAACCTTCCAATCTTCATCTCGGAGGCATGTTATGTCTCGCAATCTAACTTGGCTCGTTGTGACGTCATTAGTGTTGCCAGACGCGCGAGTTTCCACTATCCCCGATAAATAGGGAGCGGGTCATCCCGGGGAAAAGTTTTAATGAATTGCCCTGGACTACACTTTGGTTACTACTTTGTTTCGATTATTGAGGCGGCTAAGACATGCAATTCTGCCTCGGATTGATACATAAAATTACTTGAATTTGTTTTGACTTCGTGAGAAAAGACTGAGTAGCTAATAGCATTAAGGTGAAATCAACGTTATACCCGTGAAATTTAAAATTTTCGTGTTTTTTTGTAATTTGTAACCTGTAAGTTCTGTCCAAGTAAGTATCTGGGTTAAAGTGAGTAACTCGCAAATTTAGGACTTTTTCTTTAACTGCAGCACACAAGCAAAGATTTATGCGTTTAATATAAATAAAAATACGTGAAGATGATACTGGCATTCCCGCAATTTTACTGCCATAAGCCTTTTATGTCTTATAGCTTACAAATTGCTAAAACTACAGCTTACTAAATTTCGCGGGCACTACGCCCGGCCCCACCGTGATTTTTGAAGACATGAACCGATTTCAAAATTACAGAAAAAATCATAATAAGCCAGCAACGTGTTATAATTATGTCATAGTTTATTATAATTCGTTGAATTGAAATATCGTTTGTGAACAATGTAATTAAGTTATTTAAACATGTTATTTGTAATTAATAGTATTGTAATTTATTACCTAATATAAATAAAACATCAAGGTACTTTTTATACATGTTTCTAAGAAGTGGGACTCCCATATACGTTTTATAAATGGTTTCCTGGGCGATACAACACCTGTTAAGTTTTAACGGATATTTAATTTGTTGGTTTGTTATTTTGCTAACTCCGTCTTGCTCAGTTAATATTGCAGTAATTTTAATAAGTACACTTTATTTATTAACGCTTTATGCAAAAAAAGTTTTAAGTTCTATTTTAAAAATAGACACAACTTAAGTGTGGTTTAAAAAGCATATAAAATATGCATTAATTTTAAATAAAATATGCGAAAAGTAATACCTATTTAACTGATTACTTATTATCTAAGTAAAAGTGAATTCCTAAATTAAATTAAGAAAGTAAATATTTTTTTCTATGAAATAAACGACGTTAAAAATGTAAATGTAAATGAACAATAACCAGGTATTTAGTGTTCTGTGACAGTACTAACCACAAAGCAAGGAATGACTTTTATTGTTTTCTGTGGTACTAACTCATTCATTCACTTATAGCTGTTGCCAATAACATTATCATTAGGTATACGATCTTCTACGATTTGTCCTACTAGAGACCAATGTGACAGAAGTTTCATAACAATCTATGACAGATTTCCTGTGATCAAATCTCTAATAGAGCAACCCATAGATAAGATATTGATTACTGCCGTTACTGGTCCCAAACCCTTGGCCTTAAAAACCTGCAATTTTGCATTGAGGTTTCCTCTACGGCATAGACAAGAGATAAGAAGGGATAGGAAATAAATTATGCTTAGGAAAAAATCAATAAGGTACAGGTTTATAGTCTTTTAAATAATATCAGGAACCTACCTGTATGAGGTTGTAATTTTTATTTTACTGCATTTTATGTATTTAACGTACTTTTGAAACACGTGGCGCCATCTCTTATCAATAACCATTATTAGGCTTTTTATTAGGTATCTCTCTGCTCCACGCAGCTTCTGCTTACTTTCATGTATTTTGAAGTCTTATGTACTGTTACTATACGATAATATTATATAACCTTTTGCATTGTAAGAAGTGTATAATTTGCAGTTTGTGTATAATATTCGTAATAAAATAATAATATAATATAATAATGCATGGAGGCATTGTAATCGCCTCGCCAAGACGAGTCCAGTTATTATTAACTATTAAGTAGTCTAATTGAAAAAAACTTTCTTACCGTAAAACTTTCGAACGTACACACTAAATTTTTATATACAAATAAATATAAATTATATATACAAATTCATGCAAACTAGTTGCTAATATTTAAAAACATTACCGAAAGCAAAACTCTCTAAGCTAAAGATTTGGTAGGTAGAGTTCGTTTCTAGCTTAGTCTTAAATATTTATTTGCTACATTGACTGAGTAGTTCCTTAATTAAGTATAGATACCATGCTATAGACTATTAGATGTATGTATATCCTTGGAAAAGTACCTACATATACCTAAAAGCATACCAAAGACCATAAGACTTTCCTACAATAGATATTGTAAAGTTGCACTAAACGAATCCCGACATTGTAGCTGCGTACGAAGCTACCTACATCGGTAGCAAGCTTACGTACAAGCAAAATAATGCGGACTGATCTTGAATATCCGATGGTCTGCTTATGGGTTTTTTATTTGTCATGTTTAATTAAGCGAATCGTGGTCCGTTGGCCATTGTCCGGACTTACCTGCCCGACGATTTAAATCTCTTCCCGCCGACCGGTTACACGGACTTGTCATCTGCCTTTTTCTTCCCATTAATTTATTTACCCCTCAATACATATACCACAACACTGACGACGACCCACCATAAACGATAAAAGACCTCGTTTTATCAAATGTTTCATTTTTTTCAATGTTGCCAAGTCCAGCAGCCCTGCATCACTAACTTTCTATAACAACTACAAATAATAGCACCAAGAAGCCTGTGTTTCCTTTTTTACTTATACCTCTTTCTATCGTTCATTTTTTTATCACGGCTAAAAACAATTTCCATTCGCGTTCGAATTAAAAATTGTTTCGCATGATAGAGTGCGAGACGTAAGCATTTCGTTTTCGCGCCACACGTTCAAAACATCGGGCACATTCCACGCGTTTGCTGTCAGGTGTCAATGTACGTCACGAGGGGGCGGGCTGAAGGGTCGGACATCGAACCACTTCGGCTGACTTCGGAACGCAGTCTGTCTCGCGCGCGCAAGGTGAGCTGGGTCACAATCGCGTTACTCCATTGTATTTAATTTGTGTTCCATCAAATTTAACATCGAAACAACCGACAAGTAAGTGAATTATTGCATTATCTGTAATAGTTTTCATTTATCCTACATAGTGTCATGAATCTGTGTTTATATTGAAATGTTGCTTGGCTAATTCTAACCCGTCTGTACTTATGTCGAGATATTGCTTGTATAGTGGTGTCCATAGAAAAAAAGTGTGAAGTTAAAAAAGAGTAAATTGTTAATTGAAATTATTTCTAAGGATCTTGATTAAGAAATCTCAATGTAGTTTCTGAAAGATAACCTCAAAATGTTTAACATGCCAAGTTTTCGTAAGGCTGGTCATAGATGGCGTTGCTTGCTGTTATTGGGGACTCAGATGAAGTTTGCAAAGTGACAGAGTAATTTAAAAATCAAAAATAAAATATAGCTACCTAGCCTACCTTATCTTTGTTAGTAATATTATTACTTAATAAAAACAAATTATCTTTTTAGGTTTAATATTTTTAGGCCTAAAGACAAAAGTCTTCAACGCCTGCGTCTTGCCGGTCATGACATACGGAGCAGAAACGTGGACACTCACAGTAGGCCTTGTCCACAAGTTCAAAGTCGCTCAGCGTGCTATGGAGAGGGCTATGCTGGGTGTTTCTCTGAAGGATAGAATCCGCAACGAGGACATCCGTAGGAGAACCAAGGTTACCGACATAGCCCAACGGATTAGCAAGCTGAAGTGGCAGTGGGCGGGCCATATCTGTCGCAGAACCGACGGCCGTTGGGGCAGACGTGTTCTCGAGTGGAGACCACGTACCGGCAAGCGCAGCGTAGGACGACCTCCTGCCCGCTGGACCGATGACCTAAAGAAGGTCGCTGGTAGCGGGTGGATGAGGAAGGCGGAGGACCGTGTGTGGTGGCGCGCTCTCGGAAAGGCCTATGTCCAGCAGTGGATATCTATAGGCTGATTAGTTAGTTAGTTAGGTTTAATATCATAATAGTAAAATATGTACCTACTTACATTTTCAGTAAACATCGTTTTAGTAAACATGGTTTATCAAAATAGTAAAAAGAAACAGTTAAAAGTAAAAAAGTTAAAAATGAAATGATATTTTTTTACAAAAGTAATGTCATTCAAGCTCTACCTAATTTTTGTAATTTTTATCCCAACAAAAACATTTTCATGTAAAATGTTGCCAGACGAGCATATGGCTCCCACTGTCAAAAAGTTATCAGATCTCATGTAGGGCAAGACTTCTGACTTTATACACCCTAAAATACAAGCTCTAACTTCACAAACTCTACACTGTAGTTACAATAATGTCTTGGCCGTTTCGCTACCGTCACATGGGCGTAAAGTGAAAAATTTATCCCACCAAAAACATTTTCCTGATTTCAAATTTTGATTTTACAGAACTTACAGAGTACTGAAAAGTGAATAAATTTTTGATTTTACGCCCAATGTAACGGTAGCCAAACGACCAAGACATTATTGTAACTACAGTGTAGAGTTTGTGAAGTTAGAGCTTGTATTTTAGGGTGTATAAAGTCAGAAGTCTTGCCCTACATGAGATCTGATAACTTTTTGACAGTGGGAGCCATATGCTCGTCTGGCAACATTTTACATGAAAATGTTTTTGTTGGGATTTCATTTCTTTTTGTAAGTTGTTTAAAACATTATTCTTTATTTACTTAATTTTTGTTTTTTTTTTTGTGTATTTCTTGTATTTCTTGCACTTCAGGTGCGCCTCTTTTCACAGCCCACTCTCTAATATGTTTGTATTACGAGTAGATACGTACTTTGCTTAGAAGTACATTCTGAAAATTTTAAAAACTTATAGTGGATTTAAAGTTAGTAGTTTTGGCCTACCGAAAGTGAAACTAATTTTACATTTATCAAGATAAAATGATAATTAAACGTAACGTATAGATCCAAATTTAAATTTCTAACTTCAAATTTTACCTATTAAAACACAAAGTCTATCTGAAAAGTCTGTCTATCAATTGAAAGATTGGATGTTTGTTACTCAATCACAACACAACCACTGACTGAAACTGATTTGGCTGAAATTTAAAATGTAGACTGATTATATCCTGGACTAACACAGACTACTTTTTATCCATTAAAAATCTACGGAGGTATCGGTGGAATTTGTGTGTTTTTTAACTATTGTTTTATTTATAGTCTTTATTTTCGTTGGGCGCTGAGGCGCTCTTGAAATTCAAATTTGACGCTTGACATGCTTGACAACTCATTTTGGTCACAGAGCACTGGACTCTGGGCAATGAACACGCGGAGCTCGGTACGGGAATTCGGGGTTGCCGCATGCACTATGGTACTGGGCACATTGACGTTGGGGCGCTGTTAAAATCCATATAATTGACGCTTGGCATGCCCGACGGCTAACTGTGGGTACTGGGCACTGGGCCTTGGGCACTCATCTCACCCTGGGCACTGGGAACTGAGAGCTGGGCTCGTTGGACGGGGCCTGTATGTAACTTGGGCTTGACGCGTCCGTTTGGGCACTGAGCAGGTATTTAAGCGCTATAACGCTCTTCAAAATCAGAGAGATTTGACGCTTGGCACGTTCGACAGCTCACGCTGGGCACTGGGCACTCGGCTCAATGTGGGTTCTTGTCATTGAGCGCTGGATCCTGGTCACTCGACATGCAGTGAGACTCGGCTTGTTAAACATGACATGCATGGAACTTGGGCTTGAAACGTGCGATATTACTGGGCACGGGGCACTGGGCACATGGGCGCTTGGCCACTTGGGCACTGGAATCGCGCTTATAATTACCAAAAAATAATTACGTGTTTTTCCAGATGTTTACTAGCAGATATCTAACATGAAATTAAGTTTGTACCTATGTACGTATAGGAAACCCTATATGAACTTCCAACCCCCTAATTTGATGGATGTGGGGTGATTTACTTAAAATCCTGAAACACGTATTTAATTTTTTATTACAAAGAGTCCCTATATCCATCTTGAGACCTCTAGCATCAATATTTGCCGTAGTTTCATACATACTTCCATCCCCCCATACGAACTTCCAACCCCTTAATTTGATGGATGTGGGGTGATTTACTAAAAATCCTGAAACACGTATTTAATTGTTTATTACAAAGAGTCCCTATATCAATTTTGAGACCTCTAGCATCAATATTTGCCGTAGTTTCATACATACTTCCATCCCCCCATACGAACTTCCAACCCCCTAATTTGATGGATGTGGGGTGATTTACTAAAAATCCTGAAACACGTATTTAATTGTTTATTACAAAGAGTCCCTATATCAATTTTGAGACCTCTAGCATCAATATTTGCCGTAGTTTCATACATACTTCCATCCCCCCATACGAACTTCCAACCCCCTAATTTGATGGATGTGGGGTGATTTACTAAAAATCCTGAAACACGTATTTAATTGTTTATTACAAAGAGTCCCTATATCAATTTTGAGACCTCTAGCATCAATATTTGCCGTATTTTCATACAAACTTTCATCCCCTATTTTAAGGGGTTGGGGGGTTAAATTTCCAACTTTTGGAATTTTTTGGTTGGTTGTGTACTAATTCTAGCTTACATACCAAATTTCAGCTTTCTAGGACTTCCGGAAGTACCTAGGAATTTTGATGATCATCAGTGAGTCAGTGACGAAATCTGGGTTTTTCAGATGTCAATAAAATCTAAAGTATAAGACCTGTGATATTGAAACTTTATACGTTTAATAAGTTCACCGACGACATCGTTTCCCGAGAATTTTGATTATCTGGAATAATTCTGGCCTAAGTTATAAGGGTTCAAAAATACGGCGAAACACTTCGAGAAAAGATAGGTAGTGCCCTCGCGCTTCGCTTGACTCGTCTGGCGGGGACACTACCGTGTCCCCAGATTTGAGTATATAAATAAATATTTAAATTATTTATAAATTTTATTTTATGCGTAAACTACACATAATACATAATGAAGTAGGTATACAGGTACATTATAATACCAATATCATCTTCTGATATGTACAGCATTTTAAAATCTGTTTAAACCAAGATTTATGTGCAGCGGGTATTCTGAGTATCAAATTATATTATTCATACAAAAATACGGTTGATTGTCATTCATAATATTTCGCACGGCCTAAGACCCGCGCGCTTGTTTCGGGGCGACTATTATGAAACTACTCGTAAATCTGTCGGCCGAGACGTGCGTAATCTGCCCTTTATGACGAGTGATGCATTACACGTATTGTTTGAGAGTCGTAAATTTTGTTTTTTTTTTATCTCTCCATTGCATAATTCTCTCTATTCTTTCAAAGTTCGTGGGGCTCCTCTCCTTTCTTAAAATCAATAACAAGTACTTACTGTTAGGAATATTAAAAGCTTGCGTTGTGGTTGTTCTGTTCCATTTTTTTGTACTTTTGGTTTCTTTATTTAGTATGAAGAACGTACTTATTACAAAAATATTGCTCAATCATCAGAAGTAAGAGCTTTCATTTCTTAAAAATCAAAGAAATTAGTTGTTTTTCGATTCTTAATTCTTGGAATTTAATACTTGAGCAAAAAATTACGTGACAAAACGGCAGTTATCTAAAGGACTACAAATTTCTAGCGATTAAGGAAAAAAAAATGTAAAGACAAATATACAATAAATAAATAATGCACCAAAAAATATATATAAATTATTGGTTCAGCCTAGAGAGAAAAGAAAATTAATAAATAGTGACATAAATTTAATTAATAGTAACTAATCGTGGTAATTTGCGTGACTATATTTATAGTTTAGTAAAATCAAATGCGAAATTATCTACTTGTTTTCTAAATATTATTAAAACTAAGATGCAATTAATTTATTGTTTTTGTATCTTTGTAAAATGAATAATAAAACCATTTAGTTTTCTGCGTGGTTTTATGAAATCTCATATCACCACAAGAAATCAGCTTTTTCAGTTCCTTATTTTTCATCCTTTCTTTTAATAACTATCTTCTATTTTATATTTACAAATATTTGAACCGGTGATTTAGTAGTTACTGCAGATGCAAATATTATGTGCAGTTTTCCACTTTATTTTATTGCAAGTTAATATTCAAATGTTTTAAAACAAAAAACAGTTTAATTTATGGCGGTTATCGATGGCGGCCACATATTAAACAACGCACACTCCACGGTCAGTACCTGTATATAGTTTTATTGATTGTGAATTCTCACGCGTTGAATCGCTCGTAATTTATTCGCAGGTTATCGGAATCGTTCATCCGTCGCGCTTCTAATCAGTGTTTTGCATTTATTGAATATAGAGTAACCATATTGTGTAATATTATGACGATAGCTGGATACGTGCCGTATTTCATGACCCAAATGCGTTTTTTTCGGTAGTTATACAACTCTCTTCTGAGTATGAACTTGCATATAACACTTGACTTCAAGCTCTATACTTACGAGATTGTTTTTGGCACAATTGAATTAGAAGAGTGTGCCCATGTGTCCATAATGACCATAATCAAATGTTGACTGGTAGGCTTTTCATTAATTTTAAAACATTTGCAGAACTTTCTTCAGTAATGCAATCTTCACTGTGTATTCCTTCACCGTTAAAATTTGATACTATGTAATTATATTTATTCGATAAATCTTCAAATATCCCATCTCTACATATTTTTCAATCATTTCAATGATTGGTGAATATGGTTAATATAGCAAATAAGTAGTGATTCTTTCCGTAAACGTCATATTGTAAAAACTAAATTCAATTAATATTAAGTAGATATCGAGATTATTCAAAGTTAACTATGTTTTGTGCAGATGTAAGTTATCAAGAAAGGGATTACTTTTCAAAAAAAGCAATCGATTTATTTCCTCAATAATGCAATCAGCAACATAGTCATGCAAGCTATTGAGGCTTCATTAATCATTGATTATTTATCTGTTTCTTAGTTTCAGTGTAATTTCATTCAATAAATACAAATATTGAGAAATAGATTTAAGTAGTGAGTAAAATCATTAGTACTTTTGTCGAAATTTACTCAAGATATTAATTTGAAGAAATTAAGTCACTCATTTAAGAATTCACTTAAGTATACAGGTTGTTCCAAAAATATATTTGAGAGTAAAAACTATTTATGAACTAACGTGAAAGAAATAGCTTTAGAAAGAGTTGAAAAGGATACTAGAATGAATTTATTTTGAGTTTGAATTTGATTCTTGGAAGACACGGCACGAAAATAAAGTATAACGTGTGTGTTAGAATAATATAATATGCGCTAATTATTAATAAATCAAGCGTCCCGGATTATCGGTGACGCGCCGGGACAAATGTTTCCGGCGCGGTGCGGGTTTTATTTTCATTATTTTTATTTACAAAATAATAATTTATGGTCCAAAAGACCGCCTTCCGAGAGATTTAGCGAGCATGTCATAGACTCGGGGCTGGAACTCGATCTGTGTTGAATTATGATCCGTTTTAATTTTCCCGTGGCCTGCGCCGAAAAAGGTTGTGATATATCACCGTATTTAATAATTTTTATGATTAAAATTCATATTAATGTCAGGTGTAAGTGAAATTCACGGAACGATGTAAATGAAAAATGCCTACGTACTCCCCGCCACCTGATATATCGACGTTGGCGATTCCGAAGTAGGTACCACCTAGCTAAACTGTTCATTAACAGGGATTAACATAAGTTTCACGCGGTCTATAAAAAGCGTGAGCTTACAGTCACTCGCATTATTCCTTTTAAATGCAGCTGTATTAAATTGTAGTTGTAAATTAATTTGCGCTCATTGGGTACGTCTCATTTCCCAACAATGGCCTGTAAATTATTGCATTTCAATTCGATTATTGTTATCGATAAGTGCGTTTTATGAGTGTATATCATCGATTGGAAGGATACTTACAATCGGCTTATTAAGAAAGAACTATCTGGTGCAATTTATCTACAGCTGGTCGCTGAGCGGGCACCGGGCACAGAGCGTTGGGCACTGGGCACACACGCGCAAGCAATACGTTGTAATACAAGGCTGAGTACAAATTTAGTCGTCCTCCCACTCGGGCCCGCTCGATTATTTATAATAAAACCTTTTTATACATTTTGTTTCCGATTCAACATAAATAAGATATGTTATTTAAAGCCAATATATCACTTGACAGGTGGTAGGCAGGTTCGCGCCGTTTCATTCGCCAATGACAACCTAATGTCTGGAACGTCAGGGGTCAGTATCGCGTAGAGAGAAGCCAGGTCGTCGGGTCGAAGCAGACGTTTCATAAGATTTATAAATATATCAAAGTAAAGCTTTGTGTGAATGTAGTGAGAGATTTTAATCAACGTCCGAACACAGCGGCAATAAGTCGGGGTACCGGCGTTCGAGTCCCGGCTAATGCACAGGATGCTCGACAAGCAATTAACTATAAACGATTAATTGCAGATATTCATTTATAATCTTACGTGTATCTTTGAAAGCCTTCTAGAGCCTATGCCTTGCAGTCATTTCAATATTTCGAGCACTATTTCTTTTAAAATATGTACCTCTAAGTTCTGATTTCTGACATGAAACTACATCATCAGGATTGAGGATCAATTATTAAATATTTCAGCCCAATTATGACCCACATATATGAGACCTTCTCTGTACCTAATGTAACCATGTTCGTTATTGTAACTAGGAATAACGAATAAACGTGATCTCCGATCTGCGAGGCCATTTTTCTTATATTTTTATTATTTATTGGCCCTACACGATTGAATTCATCGAGACAAGCAACTCTCTTTAACACAGACAGACGTCTTTCTGGTAGACTTTTAATGCACAAAAAAATAGATATGTTTGAAATTCTATTTCGACACAATTATTTACACAGTCTTTAGATTTACACGTAGCTACGTTTAGTGGGTCTGCACTCTGCGTGTAACGTTACAAGATAAGTGCAACTATGTAATTAACGTAATTTACGGCGGCCGACATGTCGCTAACTTGACAGCCCACACATTTTGCACTTGCACACATTCGCTAGAATTTTTACATCCTACACATAAAATGCTTCTTCGAACCTTAACGCGGTGTTTTTATTCCCACATGCTTCTGCCGTTTCCTGTTTAACTTTAATGAGTATGCTAATCAAATGATTATGCATAGTAGCATGTAAAATCGAAATGCGAGCTTATTATTAAAAGTTATAGATAGATATCGTTTGGTAATACTAGTTAAAAATTTGCAGAATCAACCTAGACAAAAGCTAAGAAGTATCAGCTGATTTATAGTAACAAGGCTTACAGAAGAAACAGCTGATGAATGAAATCATTACGGCAAAAATAAGCACATACTGAATTAGTAATATGTATTGAAAACTGTGGCAAATTTTGACCAAACCGTTGTTGTGGGATGATTTACAAAAATAATAATAATTTACATAGACTATAGGAAAATCATTTCATTCGTGACTTTAATTTTATAAAAAATGAGTTGACTCTACTTAAGTACCTACCTACTTAAACGTTTATTTTACTTTACAGTTACTTGTTTGTTTCTTTGAATTACTCAAAATTTGTTCCCCGGCACTCCCGGTAGATAATAATGATAGAATAATAAGCAATGGCACATAGTTGTCAATAGGTCGATTAAAAAAAAATAAAGCACTCAAAATAATCACACTAATTTGTGTGATTATTTCGTCATAAATTCATAATATCCCATTCCATCCATGAAAAAAAAATGATTAAAGAACATCCTGTAGTTGCCGACATCGACATGCAGTAAAATCGGTTATTTGTTACTGGAAATCCAGAGACATTCCTCGACAATAATGATATTGTAATTTACTGCGTCAATACGTCACAATCGCATGAATACTGAACGCCGGGCGATTCAATAAAACATCTTCATAACTACCTTCAGTGTTATTAAAAATGCCTTCTTATGTTTTCCATTAAGCGAGATTTAGATCTAGCGGACACGCAAACTTGTATAATCCACATCCATGCAGATTAATATTAAGAATTCGAGAGTATTGCATGTTTGTATCAACTTTGCTTAGTTTAGTTGTTAACGCGACCTCCCCCGCCTTTCGCCATTAGGGGATCGGCGGTTCGAATCCCGAGCACCCACTTTTGACTTACAAGAGTTCCCACTAAAGTTCCCACAAAAGTGTGTGAAACCCACTAGCGTCCACTCGACAAGCAAAATCCCTCTTATTATTTTACATTACAAGCTAGTACTTGACTTGACTGCGATGGTAAATGACGATGCAATTAATGATGTTAACTTAAAGAGAGAGTAAGTAACCACTAACGGTTTTTACACAGCATCGCGCCGGAACTTTAAATCGTCTTGGCGGTGTGTTACGGCCCCTTGCCTGTCCAGACGAGGGCTGAGTTCCCGGGCCCATAGAGGAACGAGCCCGGACAGGTCGAGGGGGGACCGACTAGTGAGACTACAGTTGGTAGCAGAGCGTGGTTTCGTGCCTTTTGGTTAAGCGGCTTTTACACGTTCGGCGCGTCGATATCGATATTTGTTGCGCGTATTTAATTCGTCGCGTATCTCTGTCGGT
Source organism: Coenonympha arcania (assembly GCA_036785405.1). Lineage (NCBI taxonomy): Eukaryota > Metazoa > Arthropoda > Insecta > Lepidoptera > Nymphalidae > Coenonympha > Coenonympha arcania. Next base: position 686,920 of record CM072058.1, on the reverse strand, counting down.
CACACGTTTGTAGGCGCGGTACGCCACGTGTCGGACCGATACGCCGCGTTAACGGCCACAGATTATTGTACCGCTACACCACGCGTTTTTGTAGCAACGCCGCGTTTATTTACCGCGTGCCGCGCGTTTGTTAACCGCGACCTTGATTAGCGTTCTGCACGTGTTGGTGTTTGCATCTGTGCTTGTTCTACTTCCTTGTTGTTTTATTTTTTGGTTTCGTGCTTCCTTGTAATTATTCTCGCGCAGTCTCGCCATGCCTTCGCATAAGCCTCCGGTGCGCCGTATGCAGGATGAGCTGCGGTGGGCAGCTAGCGCGCATGCGCTTATTACTCGTCCAGACAGGACGGCTAGCTTGCTCCACCGCCTTGAGCAGCTCCCAGCCAGACGAGCCCATTTTGAAGAGGCCTATTCGGAATTCCTTGCTACAGTGGAGGACGACGAGGCGCGAGAATCGGCCCAGAAGGACTACGAGCAGTTCTTCGAGTTCACAGACGATGTGCTCGAGGCTGGGGCCAAAATGAAGCGCGAGGCTCGACAGAGCATGCTGTGCGAGTCGCCTCGCCCGCAGCCGCAGCCCGCCCTATTGGGTCGGCTGCCTACTTTGGACCTTCCACACTTTGGTGGGCGGCTTCAAGACTGGATGGGGTTCATCTCCATCTTCGACAGTCTAGTCCATACCCGCCGCGACCTATCCCCAGGCCAAAAAATGGCCTATTTGCGGACCTCCCTTCAAGGGGAGGCACTTGGGGTAGTCTGCCATTTGAAGTTGTCTGACGCCAGCTACTCCACGGCCAGAGAACTCCTCGAGAGGCGCTACGCCAATGTGCGCCGCCTTGCTGACGCGCACATGATGGAGTTAATATCCCTCCCGGTTTTGAAAGACCTAGCACGTCTCCGGGAGGTGATCATTGACCCAGTCGTGGTTGCTTGCAACGCCCTTCGACAACTTGACTTACCGGTGGATCAGTGGTCCTTCTGGCTTCTTCACCTGGTTCTGTCCCGCCTGCCTCTCGATCTGCGGATCCGATTTGAAGAGAGGTACGGCGGGGACGGGGCTAATTATATACCCCCGTTCAGTGACCTCTTAAAGTTCCTTGAGGAACAGAGCCGCCAGGTGGAGAATGCCGTGGCCTCGGGAACACCGGCAAAGGAGCCGGCGCGACCGACGCCACCTTCTAAACCCACGACTTCCACCAGGGGTTCCAAGCAGCCAGAATTAGCGCAGGAGACTGGACGCCGCCCAATTCTAAACTTTAGTGGTCTTGCTGCGACCGAGGTGACCCCCTGTCACTATTGCCGTGCTTCCACGCACTCGACGACCGACTGCCCTAAATTCTTGGAGAGACCGCCCAAGTCCCGTAGGGCCATCGCTAGGGAGCGCCGTTGGTGCTACTCTTGCTTAGGTCGGCACTTACAACGAAATTGCCAGCACCAACGGCCTTGTCCCCATTGTCAGGGCAACCACCTTCCTATTCTTTGCCTCGACCGCAATGGCGTCGGTAGGCAGGAGGTGGTTGAGCGGACACCCGGCAGGAGTGGAGTCTCCTCACCGGTCACAGGCCCAGCCGATAGAAGGCGTGGTGACACTGTTAGTGCGGCCCCTGGTTTTGATAGGGCTTCACCCCCCCCTCGGGCGGGGGTGCAGCCCTCCAGGGGCGGGGGCGTTCCGCCCTCTGTCAACCCTGAGGGAGGTTTTGCCGTCGCTCAGCCTGATCCAAGGAGATACTCCCCTCCTCTGGCTGAATACCCCAGGTTGCAGCGACACCTTCCTCGATGGCCTGGACACCCCCTTCCGCACTACGTCGCCCCGCGGCTGTCGTACATGGCCAGACCCCCTCAGACCGGGAGAGACGCTTGGGTGTACCCTGGGGGAACCCCACCTCTTGGTGTGGTCGAAGTTCCCCAAGAAGGCCCTTACGAGCGCCCAAGGCTAGAGGAGTTGCCCGAAAGGGGCAACTCCCGTTGACTTGCTGCTGCCTTGGCTCCCACCACCGCCACCTCACCTGACAATTTGAACGACCATAAGCCGGTCTGCCAGACTGTACTTTTACCAACGGCTTTGGTCAGGGTGTACAACCCGAAGGGTGAGTGGCTTATGGTACGCGCGCTGCTAGATCTCGGATCACAGCGCTGGATTGCGTCGTTGTGGTGGGTGAGCGCTTCGGGGCAAGTCTCATTGCACCTTGTCCTAGCTAAGTGCAAGGTTGCATCTATCAGGTCTCGTCTAACAATTCCTAAGTTGCACTTGTGGAGCCGAACTATTGACCCGGTTACTAAACCACGTCCACGCTTCTTGGAAGTCTCTGGTAAACATGGTGGACGTTTTTGCGTGGTCGGACAGTGAGATTGTCCTGTGTTGGCTCCGGACTTCGGTCCATAATCTTATCATTTTTAAATACTCATGCGGGTTGCAATACCCTCTCAGCCATTTTGCAGCGTGAGTTTGGATTTTGGCAGGCCGACGAACCATTCGAAGCGTGATCTTCAACTGTATTGCTTGCTATCGTTTGGAGGCATCCATTGCACAGCTTGTGATGGGTGACCTGCCTGCGGACCGCGAAAAGGCTGCTCGACCTTTCGCCGGTGTTGGAACCAATTGCCGGTCCTTTCTTAGTGAAGAGCTCTAACCTTAAGAATGCTCGGTCTTTTGAGGCCTACTTGTGCGTCTTTGTTTGCCTTGCAACCAAGGCAGTCCACGTGGGACTTATCAGTGCCCTCAGCACGGAGGCGTTCGTGGCCACTCTGGGCCGCCTCGTGAGCCGTCGCGGCCTACCCGATTTGGTTCGGACCGACTGCGGGACTAATTATAAGGGAACCAATCGTTATTTGAAGGAGGTCGTCGACTTACTTGTTGAGAGCAAGCACTGTGTAGGCACCGCCATGTCTAGAATGGGAGATCTTGTTATGCTTAAAGAATCTAATCTACTCCCACTATTTTGCGTCGTGGACGCATTTTTAAACTGTTATTTGGATCGGATGGCGTTCCGCGGGTGGCCGAGGTATTTGTAGGGGACTCAGTATTGCAACGTGCCGTGGTCACGTTGTCCCAACGGCCTATTAATTAGCGAATCTACATTCTTAGATTCGGAGCGGGGGATTGTTTACGCGAGAGTAGCTGGCGCGAGCGCCGAGTCTATTGTTGTATTGAATCGTGTTCTTCCTCTCTAACCCGCGGAAGCGCTCATTTGCGCGTCTTGCTCGCACTTCGGTTACGGCGGGTTTTTTGTATCGAGTCGTGCGCTCCCGCTCCAACTCGCGGAAACGCCAATCTTCCTATCCCGCTCGCGCATCGGTCGACGAGAATTTTTTATGCCTGCAATGACGCGGGATTACGGGGCGCGCGCAGTACCATTCGGAGTCAGCTAGCAACAGCCGTGCGTGCGGCTGGGTTTTTTGCGGCGCCCTTTTGCCCCGGCGGTTTGTACCCCAAGAAACGTACGTCTTGGGACCGCGACAGTTTTATGTGGGGGCGCGACCTTTTGTGCGTATTCGTGAACTCATCTTGTGGAGCGAGTCTGCTGTCGACCGACAAACTTAGCGGTTCCCCGCGCGTGGCTGACGTAATTTTGATCACGTGTCGTCTTTGAAACGCGTAGTCGCGAGACGTAAATTACTATACTACGTTTGAGAAGCCACGTTTATATTTGCGCGGGTGAGTAGTCACCGAATAACTGCGCAACGAGTCGCTCGTTTGGAAGCGCCGGAGTCGTTTTCGTGCCGCGGTTTGTTTTCCCCGGACCTGATTGTTTGGGGACCGCTTCGACTTGCGCTGTGATATCGCTGGGTTTTTTGGACATTGCACGCGTGTTTGGGACATTGACTAGTTGTTGTGCCGGCCTTTGTGAGTTCGCTACGCTCGCCGGATCTACCTAGTAACACGCGTGCCCAGCTGCGTTTAGCGGCGATAAAGTTCGCGGTAATTAAGTAATTGTAGACCGCGCTGTCATTGACCGCTGACCTTGTGTGTCGTGAACCACGTACTTTATTTTATTCGCTTGAGTGTTTGTGGGAGTTGAAGCCAGTCTGAACGTTCGACATATTTTGACCGTCGCGTTCATTGTTGCGGGTTGCGACCCACTGTGCTGCTGCATTGAGCACTCCACTCATAGGAGGCGAACGAACGATTGGAGCTGTGTTCGTGTTTGACGTGTCTGGGAGCTGATTGGTGCAGAGGACCTACGGTTGCAAGCCCCACACACACACCTACACACCCCTTTACACTTTCACGTCACATACTGTCCCACATCCACTACAGGGGGCGTCGCATCGAGTATCGTCGCATGCATCAACCAGGTTAGTGGCCTTCTATTTTCCTTGTCTATGTCGAAGGCTGTCGCTGCCCGAGTTGACGATTGCCGTAGTAGTGCTAGTAAAAGCCGCCTGTTATTTCCACTGATCGGCTAGTGAGACTCGGATATTACTATCCGACTCGGATTGGATACCGTCATCCGTACTGATCACTGTAGTCTCACTAGTCGGTCCCCCCTCGACCTGTCCGGGCTCGTTCCTCTATGGGCCCGGGAACTCAGCCCTCGTCTGGACAGGCAAGGGGCCGTAACACGGTGCCTTTGCTGGTAGAGTGGTAAATAGCCACGGCCGAAATTTCCCACCAAACCAGACCTTAGTCAATTTAGAAATTTTCAAAGACTTAAGTGGTCCAACCTCAGGAGTGAGACAGTAAGTAAAAAGTTAGATAAGAACTAATAAATTCCTGTTTATTAGGTACTTAAAAATATTTCAATCTACGAAGACGACAAAATCACTTATGTGTCTTGGATTCATATGGAGTTTGACAGAGTGGGGCGCGCCGTCAGGGATTGAAGTCGTGTGTGCTTTTGTGCTTTGGCAGTATGTAAAATAAAAATAAAAAATTGGCAGTATGTACTAAGTAATAAACAAAAAACCACATCGGCGCGCCTGACGTCTCTATATCCCGTCCGACAGCTTTATAATAACCATTTAGCTCAGAGAGAGTGTGATTTACGTCTCTTATTAACTTACTGTGACACTATTGCCGCTATTAAGCTTCAATGTTTTATTATTCTACTCGGAATAACACTAACTTGTCACGGGCTTTAAACGTTTGATACTACTAACGCCATCTATTGAACAGTTATGGAAACGAGTGAGGGTTCGCAGTTTCAACTGGTTCCACTCGAATTTGAAATACCAAGTGCAAGCCGGCTCGCGTACTTAGGGCTCCAATTCCCTGAACTTACTACATGACCTTGCTTCTTTCCAAATTTAATGACTTTCGGGCCACGAGAAGTTTATTTTAGTTTTTGAAAAGGACACTCGCTCCTAACTTTTGATTGATTTGTCTGAAAACTTTTTTATAAATCAGAGGGACTAGGACCTGGCATGAATTTCAATTATTTTCTAGCTCAACCCATTTCTGAGACCTATAAGGACACACGGAAAACAAAGTAATCTTGAGGGATACGGAACCCCTGAAAAGAATGGAACTTCTTTTTTATTTAAGTTTTAATTTTAAAATTGTTAATATATGGCTAGTATTACCATGAGTTTACCGGAAATAGGGACACATGTTAAAAACGATTTAATATTGTTTTTTTGACCACGTAACATCATTAATAAATTATTGTTAATAGTGTTTTAGATGCCTTAGCATCCTTTACATTGGCCAACGTATTACACGCAACATTGGGCAAACTAAATATTTTGAAAAAAAGTAGGTATAATATTGAGACTGTCTAAAGTATAATTTAATTGCGTCTCTGGATCTCGTGTCGAGTAAGGTCGCTTCTTTAGATGTGGATCAGAATTTCGGAGTCGGGGTTTTATTTCGGGAGTTTTTCTTCGACTTCTAATATACTTATCAAATGTACTCTGTGAACCAAATGTTCGATTCTCGAACCTTCTACCTAATGGATTTTTTAATAGACAATTAAACTGACGACTACTATTTTTACAATCAAAAATTTTAATTTGTGCTCGGTGCTACCATAAACCTAAATATCTACGACTTTTTAATTGGTTTTTGTGATCACATGATTTACTTTTTTAATTACCTAGATACCTTCCTGAAAAAAGTGAAGAGCTTGAGAAATGTCAAGATTTTTTTTTTGTATTTTAATTTTGTAAAGTATCGTCATTAAAATCCATGAGGTTTTATTTTTGTAGAAAAAAGTGTTAACAACAGATCTAGAGCAGTTGGCAGTTGTCAGGTCGGGGGTTACAGAGTGGCAACACTGCGTTGCGTCGGCGGCTGACGCGCGGCGGGAGCGCTAATCGATGCGCGCCACTGCGCTGTCTTCCGACGGCGGCCATTACGCACCTTTATGACCACCCGGCACGTCCCGCGCACCCCGCGCCCTCTAAGGCGGCACATGACGAATCAATATGCCGCCAACCGACTCAACACTTATTTATTTGACGCGATTTATTAGCCGAATGCCTGTAAACTTTTATGTTGCTACACCCTCCCCCTCTCCCGACCTCTCCCGGCCAGCAGCACCGGGGGATGCAAGATGCTTTATGATGGACACTGCCGTGATAAAATTCTGTTCTTTTTTTGTCATTTTAGCATCATGTTTTCTGTCGCAGTCGGCACGCTGTGACGATGAAGCTGGAGGAGATTAGTTGAAGATTTCTTGATTTGCAATGTGCAGAGCTCACACCCGTAGAAAGGAAGATTATAACGTACTGGAGTAGCGACCACACTGGTAAAGTGGCAGTCTCTACATCAGGTAGACGCTCAACATCAATAGAGGTTGTGTGGACTCGCAGTTTTGCGTGGTAGCTGGCGCCACTTTACATACAAAAAAAACATACAGTCGAATTGAGAATCTCCTCCTTTTGTCAAGTCGGTTGATTAACTGGCAACATTGAGATGACGTCAGGTCTGCATGTTAGCGGGTTACCATTCCATAAGTAAAGATGTGCCAGCAAGCGATTTAATAGTTCGGTGCGATACTGTGTAACAACTGAAAAATAAATTGGTGATATTTTAGTACCTTCAAATTAATGCGATTAGAGTATCTTCGAATGCATCCTCACTTTCCTTCAAGTAAGATCACAGACTTTACTAAGTTATCACTACATAGTATAAAACAAAGTCGCCTTTTCTGTCCCTATATCCCTATGTGCGCTTAAATCTTTAAAACTACGCAACGGATTTTGATGCGGTTTTTTCCAATAGATAGAGTGATTTAAGAGGAAGGTTTATATGTATAATACATGCATCATATACTAAGGCAACATTGCTAATTTTAGAGGTTTCTAACGTGATGTCGTAAATTAACCTATTTTTTTGGGCTTATTTAGCAATTTAGCAAAAACGCTGCCTAAACCCTACGAGTTAGATCAAATTAATGTACTACAGTATTGTACACCATAAAAAGGTCTACAAAAAAGTCCGCGATGGTATATGTTTATATTTTAGGGATAACCCACATTAACCATTTTTATTGTTTACTTTTTACGTGAAAAAATGGCTTATTTACGAAGCTATTTTAAGCAATACGGCATTAATCCTTATCGAATTAAGTACCTTAAATACAGTGTGCAATTAATATAAATCAATATGGTTCCTTACAGCATGTAAATTAAACAAATATTTTCGGAGATATTACAAATTTAAAATTTGCGTTTGCGGCGGGCGGTACCGGTCGGACGGACGTTGCAGGCTTAGATTTGAGCGTTGACTGTTTTTCACATGGCCAACTGTATGTCGCTCTTTCAAGAGTAACCTCAAGAGAAAACATGTTTGTATTGTCTAATGACAAGAAAGCTGTGAACGTTGTGTATAAAGACATCCTGTATTATATTAATTGTTGTAAAAATAAAATAAATACCTAGGTAAAAATGTTAAAAGTAAATAAGTAAAAATGTGTAATGTAATAAAAATTGTATGAATTTAGATATTCCAAAGATAGCAGGAAATCTTCATAGTAAGTATAGGGAAAGAGGAATTGTTTTACTCCAAATTTAATGCGTGCAGGCCAAGGGCAGTAATGAATGAATCAAAAATACTGGATCGATTTTAATCATGTTTTCATTGATTGACATAGGCATATAGGTATATTTTATGCCCGTGCAAAGTCGGAGCGGGCCGCTATGTTTTTATATACAACGTTCATAGTTTTTCTGTAGTGTATTTAATTTAGTATCAGCATTGCACCCGTGCGAAGCCGGGGCGGGTCGCTAGTAATTGAATAAAAATAACACATATCCCTTCTCTCCCCCAGCGAGGGATGTATAATGCTTTATGATGGACACGGCCGTGATAAAATTCTATGTTTCTGCTGCCGTCTCCTTTTATTGCGATTCGGAACAGATGTCTGAGGATTCGGGCGCTCTGCGGCGGAATTATTCGTAAATTTTAACGGCACTACGTGTACTCTATGGCGGTTAGGATTTCTCTAGCGTGCCATCCTGTGCGTACAATTTAATTAAATTAAGCTAAATTACATTTGTTAAAAGATTGACAAATGACTTCTTAAACCTAATTCTGCCATAGCGAATTGTGACAGACGAGTTAAGATTGGCAAAACCATTACTAAACACTAAGATTTCAAGACGAATTTTGAAGATCGAAAACCAACAAACTATTTGGAGTTTTCTTTGCATTTGAAGATATAAGACCCCTATAATGATATATATTGGGTATTTAAAATTTTTATATTCTGTTTTTTTTTGTTTTTTTTTTTAAATAAATAAATATATACGGGACATTTTACACATCGCAATCTAGCCCCAAAGTAAGCGATAGCTTGTGTTATGGGTGCTAGATGACTGATAAATATACATACATACTAATATACATAAATATAATATATCGAAAAAAATATTCGTAGTAGGTACTACTATTGAAGGTACCTTCCAAGTTCCAATGTTGACTTTTTTCGCCACAAATAAAAAAAATTTGGACGTAGGACTAATAACAGTTCTGCAGATCTAAAGTGCCAATAAAATCTTATTTTTATGACCCGTTAATTTGGATAAGTATAGATAGCCTCTACGCTAGCAGGCCAGTTGCGGGTTGGAAGTCTTCACACTTCTCTGAGTAAATTGTGGTGCACTCTCACTCTCAGGTATGCAGGTTTCCTCTCGATGTTTTCTCGCTGCTTAGCAAGTAAGCGCACAAAACCGTTAAATAATTAGGTACATATTAGGTCCATGTCAAAACGATCATGCAGCAAACGTAAACAAAATAATATTGTAACTTACAAAGTGACTTACAAATTACAATTAGGTAAGTAATATTCTTCATAATTAACCTTAAAACTTTTATTGCCCCGCTGCAATTAACATCAGTCATCAGCGAACTTTTTGCGAAAGCGCTCCGTAGACAAAATGTCGGACGGAAATGTGTAACTTTTTTTTATTCTCTACAAATATAGCGGAAGCAAGGCGACGTTTCCGCCGGTGTCTGTTTAGATGGTTTTTATGCTAATCGCGGAGAATTTGCCGAGCTTTCTTTTTAGCGGACAATTATTTACCGAGCGTGGTCGTGGACGCCCTTTAAGAAATTAGCAATAGAGTGACCAGGCTGTGGCCATACTGCGGACAAATATTACTTTTTTATAACAACAAAATATCATAGCCCTCATCAATAATACGTATCTGCTAACTAGGCACTGAGCAAGAGTCAGATTATCAGATTTTGTCAGGTAAACTTATCCGGATTTTGTCTATAAAAGTTGACAGCACTATATGAAATTTTTTACTGTCGAAAGCTAGGATTTTTTTTGGGTTATGGAGGTCGGTATTTAGGAAGGTTAGTGAGGATCAAAGGAATGTGTTTTGGAAGTCTTGCAACAATGCACAGTTGAACACATTCTACACAATGTTTACTTTGTACATAATTATGTGTTAATAATCGATTACAGACATTCGTCTCAGTTTACTACTACACGAGTTATATGGATTTACCTAACAGTTAATGTGCATAGTTTTAGATTCATCCGCAATAAAAGTTAAAAGGTTCCATTTGCATTAGCCGTGCGTTAATGCGTTTCACGTTTTAATAACCTCACAGGAGAGGCCCTTAATAAAAACCTCCGTTGCGTTGTTTATATAACAGATAAAATAAAATATGAGCGTACACAAAATACGAGCTTTGAAATCTGTCCCGCAGGGCGCGCGCGGGACGGCCGGGACGGCGTTAATTTTTACGGTCCCGCTCTTTATGAAGCATGGTCGCCGTAACGTTTAATGGCCGACGTAGACGCGGACGGGCACAAAGCAAACGACTCTGTAGGCAAATTAATTTGACAATAAAACACCTTCGCGGCCTTTCTTTATTTGTGTGTTTTGCCAAATGTAATGATGCCGCAGTTTCGGCGGAATTTACGATTGACCCCGGCGATGCGAGTTTTTGTTAATTATCTCCCAAGCATTAGAATGGACTGTATTCGTTATGGAGGTACACGCATTACGTTCCCAAATTAGAATTATAAACAGACCGTGCCCTTAAGGGGATTTATTGAATTTATTTTTGTCTTTCTCACTATCACGGATACGTTTGTAGGAGCGAAATGCAGCGTCGCGGAAGAATATAAAACAGAAAAACGATCTCTTGCCTAATTACTCAAAAACTAAGCCAGTTATCAAAAATCTGTTTCTCAGCGTTTTTGGATATTATGATTACCGACACATTAAAACAAAAATTACATTAACATTCATTGTAGTTTCCGATAAAAACTAGAATAACTGAGATTTTGGAGCAACTTTTGGGAGAACTTTCTATCGAGAAAATTTTATCAAATCGTGTTTCTGCTTCTAAGCGATTTTAGATTAAAGACCCAAAATACATGACGTTTAAATTTGAAAGTGATTGTCCTTATAGGTTTTAAAAAAACTTCATTCAAAATCGCTTAAATACGCCTTCTAAACCGTTTAAAGTTAAAGGTACTTATAGAAATAGACAGGGCACAGTTACTGAAGTCAGAAACATCCTTTACGAATTAGTATGCTGATCTGTTCAAAGAATTATACAAAATTAATTTGACAATGCATTAGTACAAGCACTACCTTGGTAAATCGAAATTGATTGACCTTTCCAAATTAGGAAACCTCTGAGCTTACCGAAAAAGTGCGAGAAGCAGAAACAAAAGGTTTGATCAATCCGATTGAAGGTGCCCCACTTGTGAATGCAAATGTGAAACAATTCCACCCCTCACCGCCGGCTCACACTCCGATGCATAACAGACAAACAGGCTAATCCGGGAGTTATCGTAAATTGTCAGTTTATGACGTGCGGAACGACGCCCGGGGCGGGGGCGAAAAGAGGGGCGGAGGAGGGTTGAGTTTTCTAATTTCGCCCCCTTCGCCCCTTTGATGCGCTAATTCGTGTAAGCAGTTTCTGAACGTGCTTGTTTCCAACACTCGCATCACTACAAAGTTAATCCGTAATCTTTAACCCTCTTATTTTCTATACGTTAAAGGTTATTTTTGTGCACTTCACACGCATTTCTGTACTGCGAAGTTATCGCCGGCTTTTACATAGAGTTGCGCAATTTACATACATTTGTTTGTTCGGTTTTTAAATTGCGTTATTAGTCCGTGTTAATAGCGAATGTTTCGCTAAGCGCGGGCAAATTAAAACTTATGAATTTAATAAACTAGTTCTCGTTTCATTGTGTTGATATTCTGATAATTTTTCGAGTTAATATTATTTAAGCTTTCATATAGCTGTAATTCACTCCAGTTTCATGTACATTATTTCTTAATGAGTTAAATTTAACTCACTGACTAAGTACGGTATTTTTGAAAACTTTATACCCACTAAAAGATCTTTAAGCTATTTTTTTAAAGACCTACTCTTCTCTTCAATTTCAACTCAGATTTATATACAACTGAGGACATATTCAAGCCCCCTTTTTTAGAACCCAAGTGAATTGACCTAATTTATTAAGATTATTTTAAGATGAGTTGCTTAGAAAAACTCAGCGATAAGGTTTACCTAACCGTTGTTGTGTTGCGATAAGGATTATCGAAAATCGACAAAGCGCTTCGTGAGAAGGTTGGAAGTGGTCATGCGCTTCGCTTATAGTTCGTCTTGGCGGTGGCATTACCGTGCCCACACCGCCCCACAGGTAGCTTAATTTAATATTTTGCTGTCTTTAAATTAAAGTAGTAAATACTAAATATGGTAAAGACTAAGAATAGTAAATACTTCTCATTCACACTACGATACTAAAAAAGTATGATTATTTATACTTATTGTGATCATTTGAACTAACAGGGTCCTCTATAATGTTGTTTGCAGGTTCTTTTTAGTTCGGGACAAATTAAGATTCGAAGTAATATTTATCTAACGTAATTTATTAAAACCGCATAACTATAAAATCAAGTGAACGAATATCCAGTAGGTACGCAGTCGACAGATTCAAATGATCGAGATAAAGGCTGCATCGCATCAAAGGTCTGCGCGGGCGCATCACCAATTAATACTCTTCATTTAATCGATTCCTTCAATTATTCCCACTTGATATACGTTAATCCCGCGCCTCCCCGGGATATTGTTGGCTATAATTACGTGGGAGGCGACCTCTATTGACAAGTATTGATGCTTTTAATCTGATGTTAGGATAAGACATTAGTATGCGCGTCCGTTTATGATTTGTTGCCGGCCGGCTCATTGCCTCGTAATTATTGGATTTCGGCGCGATATTTATTGGCATTTCTTCCCCGTTTGATTTATATTACACATTCTGAGATATTCTTAGTGATCGGTGCCTAAGCTGAGGTAAAAAAAACAAACCTAATGAATTATTTAGATTTCGATTCGAGGCACTGCCCTCTGCTAATGTCATTCGGTAACCGAAAAAGTAATAAAAAGAAGTTAAATCATTCAATAACAATTACCACTCCTTTTATTTTTTCTTAAAGCTACATTAAATTTTTCACAACATCTAATTGAGCTTAGCTTTTTTCTTAAGCACTGATGGATCATAATAGAAACTTACATCGCCCTCTATTAAAACGTAGAGGATCAAACTTTTCTCTATTCATTCAGAGTAAAGTCCATTTTAATTCTTCTCTTTCCCATTTTCCTCTATCGCGCTGTAAATCAGCTCTTCTTGCATTACTTTGGCGATGACAAACCTATCTCTATTTTTTTTTTCGAATAACCCTTCTCTACTCATTGTAATACTTTGCGTTGACATGATTTATTTTTCTTTTATTTTGTTTATTTGTATAGGTACTTAGGTACTTATTTTATTTTGTATGTTTTCTTTATGATTGTGTAGGTACGTTCCATCAAATTTCTAAAATAAGAGTTTTTCTATTTAAATCTACTTTCCAAATATCTATGATTTGAGAGTTACTTCAAATAGAGATTCTTGAATCTAACATTACATAAACACGCTTTCACATGAAAGGAAGCCTATATGAAAAATTAACAATTTTTGAGGTAGTACACACGCAGTATTCAACCGATATTACACAAAGTACCCAAGGAATACGGATCTCTCATATTTACTCATTAAGGCGAGGCTCAACAGCGCGTCACTTCAGGCGCTTTTTTCGTTTATTAAGGCGGTCCCCCAGGTGGGGCAATACGTCATGTTTCAATACGTGGCGCGTTAGGACACATGATCACCTCCATTAAGGCTCGTCTCCGGTCCCGACGGATTAGTGCCGTCAGCGGAGTAATGAGATGGCGACGGAAAATATTGGAAATACAGCGGAACACACAATAATAAGGCGGTAATGGGGGACTGGTAACGCAGCTGCGGCGCTGAACCGCCGCTCGGGGCGCTGCTGTCGACCGTGTGCGCGTCACATCATCTACCCCTTAATAACAATATTATCTACTTGTAAAATATCAATACTTAACATTCTTAATTTTGTCATGACTGCGATCTCACCTGATGCATAGCATAACTAGACAAAAAGCCACAACGAAAACGTCACAACAAAGTGAACCTTTGCCAAAATAGAAATAACAAAATTGCAATAATGTTCCTTGCTTATCATAGGTAGGTATAGAATATATTATCTACTTCTTGTAAGGACTATTTAAGACAACGAAGTTATCAAAACAGAATTTAAAACAATTACACTACTAACGCCATCTATTGCCGCAGGTTCGAACCAAAATAACCAACTACAATCTAAATCACTCAATCACTCCAGCGTTCAAAAATTTGAATAGAGCGAAAATTCTAAAGTAAAATAGCAATTTTAAAATTCGCAACCCTGGCTTTTAATTACCTTCCCGAGCGATATTGTTATAAGGTACGCTCGTACCACCACAATGCGCGGAAATGATGGATTAGCGTCACACGAGAGAGTCTCCTTTAAAAACGCAAACAAAACGCGGCAAAATTGCATCCAGCTAATATTCCCCTGCCAATCATCGAGCCAGTCAATTTTCAATTTTCCCTGTTAATAAGCACGTCAACGCCCGTAACAATATCCAGAGAGTTTTTTATTTTATTGCGCGGCGGGCTGGGGAATTGTTGCAGCGCACAACTAAGAGACTTTTATACGTTGAGCTGACTACCGATGCTAGCTGTTAAATACCTAACAGCAACATAGTAAGAACTTACTGTAAACATTTTTAATAATTCAAGTTTGAATTAGGTAGGTACTTACTTGCTATTCAATCAATTAATCATAATATTTTGGCACTAAAGTCAACGTTATTGGATAAAAAACTTTTGAACATTAATAGGTTACTAATTAATAATTTGACTAATTTTTGGATATAATGGGACCTTCACCTTACTCATATATTGAGCAAAGGAATGCATTGAATTCAAATGGTATTCAGTAGGTATTTATGTATTTAGACATGTTTTCATATAGGTATACGGTTTCGTATACGGTCCACGAAATTTTCTTCAAAACTTAATTAATTTCTTATTTTATAGTAACTCATCCTTGAACCACCCTTCATGATTTTTAACAATTAAACCTAAACAAATGTTTTGAACTAAATTGAACACTAATCAAAGATAGTCTATGTTTTTGCAGAAACATGGCCACCCCAATATTTAATTTTTATATTTCTTATTTTAGGGCCTATTTCATTAATCGCAGACATGCTTAAAAATAAAAAATAACTCTATAAAGAAATAAAATTAAAAATACACTTCACTGTTTATATACTTACCTACTTAGAAATTTGAAGAGATGTTTTTTTTTTTTAATTGACTTGATTTACAATCAAAAGCAAATAACGAGAACAATTATTTATTTAATTCAACTCCTTGGTAGACTCCAATATAAAAAAAGGAATTTGTATCTTAGTTTTTTATAGGTAATAGCTATATTGGATAGATTTTATTTTCCAGTATAATTGAAAATAAGTGTTACTTTTTCAGAATATAAAAGGCCCACACATAAATTATTAATTATTTACTGCAGTTATTGCGCATTACGCAATAAAGGCTAATATTACGATATGAAGTTATAGTACTACATTTTCGCCATCCATCACAAGAGCAGAGTGGCGCAGTGGAAGCGTGCTGGGCCCATAACCCAGAGGTCCGTGGATCGAAACCACGCTCTGCTAGAAATGTTTTTTTTTACTTTTTTAAGTTTATTTTTGAACTTATCAATTATGTAAATTACTTAAATCAACTCATTAAGTTAAAATTCGCTAATTTTTAAACTTTTTTTGAAGTTTTTAGCTATAAATTTCATACTTATCCACAACACTGTGTAAGCTATTTAAACGTTTTTGTTCTTTTAACTATTGCTTTGTATTTGCACCGTACTTTCCACGTATTTCTTTGTATTTAATTTTTATCTAAATTATTCTAAACCACAATCAGACAAACAAAAAATAATTCTAAAAAGTTTGTTCTGATTATGATTGTATCTTATAGCTATCGTAATAGAATTAAATAAATTGTTGACAAAAATGATAGACGATCTTATCTTACCTTTTTTTATTAAGGGGATTTATTGAATTTATTTTTGTCTTTCTCACTCTCACGGAGATTTGGTAGGTGCGACATGCAGCGTAGCGGAAGAATATAACAGAAAAACGACCTTTTACCTAATTACTCAAAAACTAAGCTGGTTATCAAAAATCTGTTTCTTAGCGTTTTTGGTTATTATTATTACCGACACTTTAAAACAAAAATTACAATTACATCCAATGTATTGTCCGATAAAAACTAGAAAAACTGAGATTTTGGAGCAACTTTTGGGAGAACTTTCTATCGAGAAAATTTTATCCAATCGTGTTTCTGCTTCTTAACGATTTTAGATTAAAGACCCAAAATACATGACGTGTAAATTTGAAAGTAATTGTCTTTATAGTTTTTGCATAAAACTTCATTCAAAATCATCTAAATACGGCTTGTAGGCCGAGACTGACTTTTACTCGACCGGTATTCACCTACGGGAAAACAAAAAGAGACTTTCAAATCGTCTACTAAAAATCAATATCTCAACATTCTAAAAAATTTATATTATTTTAACAGTAACACCAACAGTTAACATTATTTAATCTTTCGATAGTTAAAATTGCACAGCGAACAACCTTCCGATGGCCAGTGGATACACAATTTATACACAGAGCGGACAAACGCCAAGACAAGAGTCTGAACTCCATTAGCGGCGCGTCACGCGAGATTTATGTTTAATTGAAACCTAAGAGTTTATTGTGCCAGCGCTGATTTATGACGTCACGGCCTACTCACGGCCTCCGCTCTCCGCTCTCCGCCGCCGCGCCGAAGACCCGGAGTGTGCAATCGTTCAAACCCATACAATTAAATAAGATTGAAATGTCTATATAGAGATTTGACGACCTAGACTTAACGAATGTGACGCTCTGTCGTACCAAGGTAAGGTTCAAGGAGCGTTAAAATTATTACCCGACTGAAGGAAGGGTTATGTTTTTTCGCACGTATCTTGTATATTATAGGGAAAACGATATATAAATAATATTATATTATATATAGGATAGGACCCAGTAGGTATGTAACTTAAGTATATCTTGATGTTACGCTCTTACTAACGTTAGAAAAGTCCAATAATGCAATTAGATATACCAAATTTTAGATAAAACCGTTTTGGCACTGAAGAACTGTAAAAAGTATACTTTATCAAGGGCATGATACATAAATGTACTACTTATAGGTAAAGTAAATTTTCAATGATAAATAAATAAACTCAACATCAGCTGTCGACATGATACCTGCGTAGCTAACTACCACCTAACTACCGAAGTACGGTCTACCGTTTTGTGGTTTGTCAGATAATGGCATTTGAATTTAATTCTCTATCGTGTATTTTCCTCATGGATGGTACTGGTTGAGATGGTAGGTATCTACCGTAATTCAATCAACAATTGCATGGTGGAATGGATAAAAATTAACTCCATAATCAATTAATTCCATAGTCAAGAAAATTTAAAATGATTTAATGTTGACCTAGCATATTTACTTCCTCGTATTATATTGTGTTCCCTGGATATATCGATTACTATGTTCTCATCATCATCATCATCATCCGAGACCTGCTCCCATTTATTTGGGGTCGGCCTTCCTTATCCTCCTCTTCCATTCAGCACGATTTTGTGCCAGGTCTTTATTTAATCGAGCATTTTTGAGGTCTTTTTCGACCGTTGTCAGCCAAGTGGCAGGTGGTCTTCCACGCGAGCGTTTCGTCACTGGCAAGTTGAGGGCAAGCTTCACCATATGGTCGTCAGGGCGTCTTTGTATATGGCCATACCACCGCAATCGCCTCTCTGTAACTTTCTCAGCTATCGGGGCAACTTTAAAACTACCTCTGATGTACTCATTTCGGATTTTGTCTAATAGTGTGACACCCGCAGACCATCGCAACATTCGCATTTCGGTCGTGTGCAATTTATTTAAGTGTTGGTTGTTGGTAGCCCAACATTCTGCTCCATAGAGTACAGCGGGCCTTATGGCTGTCTTGTACAGATGTCCCTTTACTTTAAGGGGCATTTTTCTGTCGCACATTACGCCTGTAAGTTGTCGCCACTTCATCCATCCAGTTGTGGTTCTGTGAGTAACATCGTTGTCAATTTTGCCATCATTGGTAAGTATTGAGCCGAGATATTTAAATTGCTTCACTGTAGGTATAACTGTATTCCCTATTGAGATCTGGATATTATCAGGGTTTGTGATGCCATCAAACACGCACGACATTTGTTCTGTTTTACTTCTGCTGATTTTCAGACCGTTCGTTTCGAGTGCCTCTATCCATGAATTGAAGTTCAGCTGCAGCTCCTGTACGCTGTCCGAAATCAGTACAACATCATCTGCATAAAGGATATTCCATGGCAGGGGTTTTTGGCTATGTTGCGTGAGGTAATTCATTACGGTGTTAAAGAGCAATGGGCTAAGTGTAGAGCCTTGATGAACCCCGACTTTAATTTCAAACGTTTTACCTGTGCCTGCCGGGCAAAGAACTTGTGTTGTGACTGCATTGTACATGTCTTTTATAAAATGTATGTAGCACTCTGGTACTAGTTGCTGCCTAAGTGCTTCCCATATTAGGTCACGGGGGACATGATCGAATGCCTTTTCTAGGTTTTTTTTTTTTTTTTTTTTTTTTAATACTATATAGGCTAGCGCTTGACTGTGATCACACCTGATGGAAAGTGATGATACAGTCTAAGGTGGAACGCGCTTGCCTAGAAGATGCCTATTCACTCTTGATTTGAAGGCACCCGGGTTGTAAGTGGCAGGAAAGACACTGCCTGGGAGGGTATTCCAGGCCTTTGCAGTGCGTATCAGGAACGAGGAATCAAACCGTTTCGTACGCGTCATTGGTACGTCGACTATGTATGGGTGGAAGCCTTTACGATGCCTTGCCGTTCTATGGTAGAAAGGTGATGGGGGAACCAAATTAAAAAGTTCCTGAGCACACTCTCCGAAATATATTCTATAGAATACCGACAGACAGGCAACCTTACGACGATGTTCAAGGCTTTGGAGTTTTTTGTGGACCAATGTCGGGTTGCCGATGAGTCTTCTAGCACGGCGATCCACCGAATCCAAAGCATCAAGCTGGTACTTGGCAGAGCCATCCCACAAGTGGCTACAGTACTCCATGCATGAGCGAACCTGTGCCTGGTATAAGGTTAGGAGCTGTTCTGAGGTGAAGTACTGTTTAACTTTATTTAGAATGCCGAGTTTTTTACCAGCTGTCTTTGCTTTGGATTCGATGCACCGGCCGAAGTTAAGTTTAGAAGACAGAGTGACGCCTAGAAGCTCAATACTGTCGGTAATCGGTATAGAAACATTTCGAAAAGTCGGAGTCAGGGGGAATGGACTCCTTTTGGCGGTGAACAAACACGCTTGTGTCTTGGTAGCATTAAATTTGACCAAGTTGGCGTCGCCCCAATTAGACACCCCATCTAAAGCCAAATTAATGCTATCTACCAAAGCCTCTCTACGCTCAAGAGTTTCAGCACCACTAGCCCGCGGACTGGATATATATCTCTCTGACACAGTGCTGTCATCTGCGTACCCAAAGATACCGGGTTTCAGCAGATCGTTTATGTGCAGCAGGAAGAGTGTGGCAGAGAGAACTGATCCCTGAGGGACACCGGCATTAATCGCCATAAGATCAGACGAAGAGCCATCTAGGACAACTCGAAATGATCGTCCACTCAGGAAATCTGATATCCACTCGCAGAGACCAGCTGGTATCCCATAGGCTGGAAGCTTGCGCAGAAGGCTCTCATGCCAGACCCGGTCAAAGGCCTTGGACACATCAAGTGAGACAGCTAACGCTTCACCACAGTTGTCCATGGCCTCGCCCCAGATGTGAGTGGCATACACTAAAAGATCTCCCGTCGACCGATTCCGACGAAAGCCATACTGTTGGTCTGACAAGAGATCGTTTGCTTCGAGGTACCCCAGGAGCTTGTTATTCAATACACGCTCCAAACTCTTACAAAGTATGGAGGTGATTGCTATGGGTCTGTAATTGGCCGGGTCGGCACGGCTGCCCTTTTTAGGCACAGGTTGGACATTGGAAATTTTCCAAGCCTTAGGGACTAGAGCAGATTTTAGAGAGAGGCGGTACAAGCGCGTTAAGACAGGAGACAACTCGGGAGCGCAATTCCTCAAGACTATTGCAGGAATCCCGTCCGGACCGCTGGCCTTATTCACATCCAAGTTGCGGAGAACTTTTAAAACCTCATTGTGGCGGATACGTATCTCTGGCATCACAGAGTCGCAAGTTGGTATAATTGGTGGTGAGGCATTCCCCGCATCGAGTCGCGAATTTTCGGCAAACAAAGTCGCCAGGAGGTTGGCCTTTTCTGTTGCCGAAAAGGCCAGGGATCCGTCAGGTCTCAGCAATGGAGGCAGCGATGGACGACAAAAGTTCGTTTCAACCGACTTGGATAGGGACCAAAATGCTTTGCTACCACGAGGATAGGAAGCTAATTTAGCCCCAAGGCGCCTAGTGCGGTTGAAACGAGCTCCTTTCAGAACCTTCTTGTAGGACTTGGCGGCGAGATTGAAGGCTCTCTTCTTGGCCTTAATATCCGGAGCTTTGGTGGTGCGGGCTTCAGCCCACTCTACAAACGCTAAATTTTTACGAGTTTCAGCCTCAGCGCATTCAGCGTTGTACCACCTAGGAATCCTGCCATCAAGTGATACGTCAGCATACGGAATAAAAAACTCCATAGCCTGACATATCACTTCAGAGATGGCTTGTTCACAGCTCGACGGGTTATTGGAAGAGAAGCATATCTGCCGCCAAGGATACGATGCAAAAAAATGCCGCATTTCATCCCAGTCTGCTGACTTGTATCGCCACACTCGTCTGGTTCCGGGAATACCGGTGTCCAGAGGGTGAAAATTGCAGACAGACCTTACCACACAGTGATCAGAAGTGCCCAAAGGAGCCGTAACTGACACTGAAAAACGGTCTGGGTCTGTAGTCAGCAGAAGGTCCAGACAATTAGGAGTGTGACCGTCTACGTCGGGAACACGAGTTGCTTCATGTACAAGCTGCGAGAGATCAAGTGATAGGGCGAATTTAAGCGCCTCTCTCCCAGCATGGTCAGTACTCTGGTACGGGAACAGCCAATCTTGGTGGTGAGCGTTGAAGTCCCCCAGAAATACCATTTGAGCAGTTGGGTACCGGCGTTGGACGGTGTCAGTCGTCACGCTGAGATATTCAAACAATCGAGTTGTCTCCTGGTCACCGCTGTGCGACCGATAGATGCAGGCATACACAGTTTGACTCAGACCCGTGTCCGATAAACACCACAAAACCGAAAAATCGGGCACCTCCAAGTTACGGAGACGGCGGCAGCAGACGTCATTACGAGCGTACAGACAGACCCCGGCGCGAGGTTTAAAGTTATGCTCGAGCGAGTACCCGGGGTACTGCAGGTACGCTACATCCGCTGGACTGACAATTTGCGTCTCCGTAAGAAAGAGCAAGTGCGGCTTGGCAGTCTCAAGGTGGTGATGGACCGCAAAGAGATTGGAGTGCAAACCTCGAATATTTGAGAGGTGCACTGAAAACGAGAGGTGGTGCAGCCGCTGTGAAACTTTCTTTCTTTTCTTGTTATATGCCATTTTAATCGGGAGTGAATAGGTATGGGCAAATGGAAGTTGTGCGAGGTGCTGTATTCTGGACACCGTGACTTTCACCGCAAACAACGCAGCTGGTAGACTCAACTGGAGACCGCGGGGACGCCCGAACCCCCCTGGGAATCGCCACCGGGACCTCTCTCCGGTCGCCAACCAGCACGGTGGAAGCCATCCCAGGATTTTTCGCAAGTTGGCGGGGCAGCCTTTCATAGGTGGCGAGCCTACTAATTGGGCCCCCTACTGACTGCGGTCGGCCAGCGGTGAACCGTGCTTCGGATCCCGCTGGCCTCCAGATTGAGCCGCCCGGCGCTGTTGCGACTACGGTCAGAGCCTGTCACCGAATACAGCACAACTGCACAGACCCATTTCCCCATGAACGGCTTCTGCAAACAACGCACCGGAACACGACACGCCGTGTGGTGGAATAAAATATCCCGTCACATGAAACATCGCTTGGCGGCACGACTTTGTTTGCAGGGTGGTGTATTTGCCGGCGGCCGAAGCCTACCACCATGAATAGGTTGCTCATTTAGCACCACCCAGGGGCCACGTGTAGGGTAACGAGGAATGATACCTGCCTTTGGTGAGCCCTACGGACGTGAGCAACATTGGCCCCCAAAAGGTCTATAAAGATCATATATAGGTTGGTCTTATTTGTTTTGGCCTTTTCCAGCATTATCCGAACCGTCTGAATAGCATCCGAGGAACTTCTGTCTGACACAAAGCCGCATTGATTTTGCGTTAGTGTTATAATGTGTTTTAGTCTATTATTAAGTATTCTTTCCCAAATTTTTAAAGTGTGGGACATTAGTTTTATAGCCCTGTAACTACTGCAATCCCTAACATCTCCTTTTCCTTTATAAAATGGTATTAGGAAGCTATTTCGCCAGGAGTTAGGTATAGGGTATCCCTGTATCAGTTTTTGAAATAGTGTGTGCAGCCAAGCTATTCCATGATCGCCCAGGCGCTTCCAAACTTCTGCTGGTATCTCATCTGGCCCTGGAGCTTTGTTATTTTTCATTTGCTGTACTGCTCTTTTAATTTCTTCTGGAGCAATGTCCAGGGGCGGCCCATTTACTGCTTCCGGCTTACTATTTTCGAGATTCCTTGGATGGGATATATTTAGGAGGTGTTGGTAATATTCTGTCCATCTACGTTTAATGTCCTCATGTTTTGTTAATAATGTGCCGTTGTTATTATTTATGTATTTAACTGTTGATATGTCTGTAGTGTTATTGTAACGTGCTTTTGCTATTTTATGTATATCTAATTCTGATTTGGCTGACTCTAAATTTTGATAAAATTCTGCGTTACTTTCTGCTATTGATATTGCTACCTGACGCTTCGCTTGCTTTTTAATATGCTTATAGTTTTCTAGGTCAACGTTATCTTTGGTTAACTGCCATCGTTTGAAAGCTTCCTTTTTTACTGTTACTGCCTCTTTCACTTCTTTGTTCCACCATTTAGTTTCTTTGTGAGGCCCTTTTTTGTTCCCCGTTCTGCCAAGGTGTTCCTCAGCTTTGTTTATACAGGCTTTTTGGAAGGATTCCCACATTTCGTTTGGTGACATAGATGTAGTATTCATAGAATTCGATTACTATGTTCTGTATGATTAATTTATAATCGGACATTTCCATTGAGCCGTGGTTGTGTATCGTACATCTCGTCATTAAGTGGTCGTCCATGAATAATATTAAGCTCGATCATTCTCATCTCATTCCGAAGAGGAATAAATACAAATAAAGTCATCTTCATTGCTTCTCGGTGCGACTCGGTGGTGCAGGCAATTATCGCGCTTACTTGTGAAATGTTAAAGATTATAATTGCTTATTAAAAATTAGTGTATCTACATAGGATGTTACCAAGTAATGTTTTAGCTGGACTTTGCATTACTTCTACATGATTTTTTAAAAGTGAAACATCGTACTCGGATCAAAGTTAGGTAAGGGAAAAGGATATGGGGAACCTATCCATTAATATTCAATCTATATAGGAACTCTAGATTACGCTTACGCAGCGTACTTTTTAAGAATAAAGAATGCTTTAGGAGTTCTCATAGACCTTTTACCTTACCTGTAGCCAGACCTTAAACAGTTAGGTACAACTTTATAATCCTCATCAATTTCCACAAAACCGTGTCATATTGAACGTGACTCGAAAAAAAACATTAAAAATCGAAGCCACCCTTTAGCGTTTATTACAAATAATAAATAACTGGTTTTCACATCTTATTATTTATTGGACGGCCGCTGAGCTGAGTCCAACCTACCTACGTCTCTACATATACCCTGACAGCTTAACGATGACGAATACGAGATTGTTTTGTACCCATCGAGTACCCATACTCCAACTCATCCTTGCATCCGTCTGTTTGTGTGCGTAAAATATACTAAACTCGCACACATAAGTACCTACCTACGGGAAGTTTGAAAATGGAATGTTATGTCATACCAACACATAGAAATGCTGCGTATTCACAGGTACACGCATACAGAGGAAGGTGGGTAGATATGACTGGTGGTGTCTTCCCCGTTCGTAAAAAGCCCTTTTGAGGCATGACGTGTGATATATGCGGGCGCGCGTGCGTCGTAAAGCACGCGGCGGGGCGCGGCGCGGTGATTGGCCCGCGTAATGAACGCGCGTCGCTGCTCTGCGCCGGCGCACTGACGCGGAGTAATGACGGCCGCGCTGCACGCCAGTCGCCAATGACGGATAGGCGCGTTTTTCAAGCCATTGTGTGGAATATACATGTTGGAGATAGCGATCGGCTCTGACTTCTGAGGCTTTTGAGTTGGTACGAGTTTATTTGCAGGTTGATTGGTTGTAGAGATCTACAGATGGAGCTAAAACGTTTTGAATATAAGAAGCGTAGGGGAGTCACATGCATTGCAGGTACAGTATAAATCTTATACCTTTAAACGAGCAATTCTTGTATGTATATCAATATGTATATATATTTCTATTTATTCTGAATCTCGGAAACGGCTCGAACGATTTTCAGGAAATTTAGTATACAAGGGGTTTTGGGGGCGATAATTTATCGCCCCCAAAACCCCTTGTATCATCTAGGATCTAGCTAGGATTCATTTTTAGACAATGTCGTATTTACCAAAAAAAATATATAAATCTATACCTGACATCTATTGGCGCTAAAGTAAAACTATTACAGTAAACTCCTGCTGCCATCTATTGGTAAGTAGCTGTAATACTACCGAGCAAAGCTCGGTCACTCAACTAGTATCTTAAATATGTAATTGTAAAATCACATAATTAAGTGGTTAGAGCGCTGGTATTTTCCAAATTCCTCTACAGATCAGTGGAGGAAAAAAATAGACGTGCTCGAGATGTGGTGCGGAGAAAAATGTTGAGAGTATCCTGGTACCGATTCCATACTAACAAGTCCTTTCTGGAAGATCCTTCCATTGTAAAAGTTCGAAGCTTCACTTTTTTTGGCTAGTTTGTGTCTTTCTTTGATTAAAATGACTGTAAACTGTGTCTTACGTACGGACCAAATTGTAAACAAATTCGATTGTACCAGTTGACCAAGACCTTCTTGATCATAAATGTAGGAGCTTAAAGAATGACAAAATATAAACTCCATCCTTTGAATGAATGAATGAATATTCTTTATGCACACCACAAATAAATAAAAGGACATCACAAAACAACAAAAAAGATAGTAGGTACACAATTTGGCACAATTTGGCATAATTTACATCCTTTATACTCCAGCTTACTAAACGACGACACTACTTAGGTCACACAAGTTGGTATACCGTGCTTGTAACCAAAGTTGATATCAGTTTGGAATTCCGCAGCGGGTACGTCCACCGTCCAACGGACCAACGGACCAGAGGACACATAATGTGGCCCCGTGGGACACATCCGTTGTGCTGTCGGACGCCGCGCTGTGTGTTGTGTGGTCATAGTCCGAAAGTTCTGAAGACATTGCTGACACATAGTTGTCTACTAAAATAATATCGGGAGCCATGGTTTTTCGAGAATAAAAAGTTTGTAAGCTAGCCTTTGTACTTAACCATCTTATCCAGGATGTACCACAGGGTTATCCAGGATTTTACCTCGCACCACTCTGGTGCAGTTGGCAGCTCGTTGAGGTTTGAGCGGCAGGTCACTGGTTCGTTAATTCGTTTTCTTTGCACGGGGCAGTTTGGGGTTATATGATTTCTAAGTAATATCAAGTTTAGTGGGAGGCTTTTTTTTACTGTATACAAGTTAGTACTTGACTGCGATCTCACCTGATGGTAAGTGATGATGCATCCTAAGATGTTATCGTACTTACTTGGGAGAGTAAGTAAATTTACCCCAACGATTTCTAGAAGCATCGCACCGGAACGCTAAATCGCTTGGCGGTGCGTCTTTGCTGGTAGGGTGGTAACTAGCCACGGTCAAAGCCTCCCACCAGACCAGACATGAGCCAATTTAGAAATTATAAAATCCCAAAGTGGTCCTTGGCAGGAATCGAACCCGCCACCTCCCACTCGAATCCGAGCATGCCGCCACTGCGCCAGGGAGGCTTCAGCCGCCTCTGGTTACCACCTTACTACCAAGCGATTTAGCGTTCCGATGCGATGCTGTGTATCAGTCGCCATCCCTCATAATGTTGTGAACTCAATTGATAATTACACTGCTTTTGAATTTGATATTTTATTTTATTTTCTTCACTAGGATAATAATGATGACAAAAATAGTGAAATACTAATAACCAATTCTTTATAAATTACTTAAATCTACAAATATATAAAAGAAGTTCACTGCAAAAATAACATTTCAGCTATCAGGCACATTCAAGCGCAGGAAGCGAAGCTGGTATTTGTAATAAATTCAATCAAATAAGTATAAAAAAATTCTTCAATTCATTATTTGCTCGCAATAATTGTACCATCTTATTAATTCCTACCTATGTTATAATGAATTACCCTGAAGCCTGTATCGCGGAATGCTCGCAGCACAGCCTATTTACTGGCAACATTGATCAGGCTAGTTGGGAGGGAATCAATTATAATTCCCATTAGATTTGGGCGGGGCGGGGGATTTATTGCCCGATCGCGGGGGAAAAAATTCACAACTGCACCTTGCCTCGCCTTCACTTGCGATCTTTTGTAGTTATTCTGTAACGATCGTTTGTTACCTCAAAAGCGAGCAGCGTGAATTCGAATTCGTCTGTCAGATTCGATTTCGAAGGCCAAATCATATGGTAGTAGGTACTAGGTACGTCTATACATATCGTTACAGTGTAAAGCCATTTAGGTATCCTTAAACTGGTTAGGCTGGAAATTTAATCCGGGATGCATGTTTCATGAAGCTAAAGTTTTGATGGCTACCGCTAATTTGTGGATGTGAAGTCCCTGGTTCTATTTCTAAAGACGCACCGACAAGCGATTTAGCGTTCCGGTGCGATGCTGTGTAGGAACCGTTGGGGTACATTTACTTACCCTTCCAAGTTGTACGATAACATCTTAGGCTGCATCATCACTTACCATCAGGTGAGATCGCAGTCATGTACTAAATTGTAAAGAGTAAAAAAAGAAAAGGCTCCGGTGGCTGGCTTTTCAGGTCTAATACTTCGGCTTGAAACCTTGATGGTATAAGCGTACCATGATTTTATTTAGGTTACCATCTTATAGGGATAGAGACTTATGCCTCCCAATAAGCTAGTGTATTACTTCTTTGCCTCCAGATTCAAAAATATAGTAACAATTAGATAAACTTGTAGTAAATTTAATGTAAAACTACATTGTGAATTGTGAATCACAAGTTCATTGACTTTCATTAAGAAAGGCGAAGAAAACTTCGAAAGTGTGAGTTACAAAATCGTCTTATAGAATAGCCATGCTGGCCTCAGACCTGAGAAGTCCATAATTGGCGAATCATATTAATTCTCCATTAATGCAGTTTGTACTACTTTGTACCATCCAGTTAATATATGTCTTGTATATAATAGTTAAAAACTAATTGTTTATTAAAACATGCAATGATACAACGTACGTGTAAATGTGTAATTACTTAGGTAAGTTCTTTGAACATTTACAAAATTGACTTTTACCATTTAGATACAGTTCTGCATTGTGTAGTCTTATTATCCGACTTAAAAAACTCTTATATATTTGTTATTATTATTCTACTAATTCTGTTTTTGTTTTTCCAACACCATCTTCAGCATTTTATGAATAGTTTAATCATTTGGCAATTCTACATATTATTAAACTGTAAATAGGCACCATGGGTAGTTACCACGTTATCAACAAAACCGCACATAAAATGATTTCCAACCCGCAATGTCGTGGCCCACTTGTACCCAGGGTCATCCCGCGACTCTTTTAATGTCCTCAGTCCATCTGGTCGGAGGTCTGCCAACACTGCGCTTTCCCATGTGGGGTCGCCATTCCCGTGCGGGGTCGCGTCACGCGTGATTCTATAGAATACCGAAAAATCACAATTAACACTTCACACTAATATTATAAAGGCGAAAGTTTGTGTGTAAGTGTGTGTGTGTGTACGTGTGTGTGTGTGTGTGTGTAAGTGTGTATGTTTGTTACTCCTTCACGCCGCAACTAAGGAACCGATTTGACTGAAATTAGGAACATAGATAGCTTATAACCCGAACTAAAACATAGGCTACTTTTTATCCCGGGAAAATCCATAGTTCCCATGGGATATTTAAAAAATCCTAATTGTCAACAGTAACCTATAGCTACAGCTATAGGTAGATTACTTTGAAAATCTTTCCTGAAAGTAGGTGTAAAGGGAATTGAAATAGGAATTCAATTTTTTCTCGGGATTAGTAAAAAAAATTGGTTGTCTGTAAAGTCGGTTTATTGACGATAGTTGAACGTGACAACGTCTTTTTTGTCGCTCGTTCCACGCTCGCGAGGTAACGCCGGTAACGCCGCATGAGCGAGGTAACGCCGGATGAGTCATG
Source organism: Coenonympha arcania (assembly GCA_036785405.1). NCBI lineage: Eukaryota > Metazoa > Arthropoda > Insecta > Lepidoptera > Nymphalidae > Coenonympha > Coenonympha arcania. Next base: position 658,459 of record CM072058.1, on the reverse strand, counting down.
TTTTTTTCGTGCGTGCAACCGGCTATATCGAATTATAAGACGTTGTCACGTCAAAATTCGAATGCAATTAGACTCAGGTATTTTAGGGTTGTGGACATGCCCATAGTGCCCACAACGGTGGATCCGCGATGTGCAAGTCCAAATGAAAAGCGAGTGAAAAATGCTCGCCGTCGTCGCTCGTCGCGCGAAGGTGACGTGCGATCGATGCGGGCGTCGTTATTAGGGCGACAGCCTTTGACGACGCGGCGGGCTGCCGACTCCGCGCCGTTCACTCCGTCCACCGTCACTTGACTGACAGTCTGACACACGTAGGCCACGATTACACTTGCAAAATGACATCGCTAATCGAGGTAACAGTTTCACCCGATGGAAGTCAACAGTCCATACCTGGTATAAGTCTTTTGGTGTATTCGTTAAATACCAAGATTTTGCTACGCCTCGCACTGCGGCTTGATGGCATTCTTCCGTCAAGTGAGAGGATTGTGAAGATTTGTTGCCTTTCCACCAATGTCTAAATTCTAGCACCATCAGGGTGATCAACGTCGATCAGTTTTATGAAGTTTGTTTTATTTTTTGCTACCAATTTGACGGCAATTTATTATGGAATCAACTTATGGCTTTGCCATGATCAATTGCCATAATCTCTACTCTAAATAAAACTCTGGCAGAGTTGCATGATGAAAGCATATGAACATAAGTCAAGGCTTTTCAAGGTAAGATAAAAATTCTATATTCACGTGGTAAGTTTTTTTAGCCCCAAAATTTCCCAAAAAAAACAGAGGGTAGTTGCGCTTGCGTTTCCTACAACTTTAAATTACCTACTTTACTTGTGGGTGAAATTTCGTCATTTATTATAATAATCGAGAAAAGAAATGACATTTACGAGGTAGGTGAGCAAATGATCTCAGCCGAACCGCGCGCCCTCCGCCCAGAGGAAGGCGTCCACTCCGCGGACACGTGACTGACGGACGTCGCGCACACACACACATGCACGTGTGTGTGCACACCACACACACTACGACACCTTGTCGAGACTTCGGCGAATGACACTGCACATGTGACGGAAAACATCTTTCTCTACCACTTTGCATCGATTTTAGATAAAGACTACAGTTTTATGGTTGTATACTTTTGCTACATTTTGGTATTTCCATTTGATAATTGTTTCAGTCTGTCTTTTATTATAGTTACGTAAAACTGATAAGACGAACTGCGAGCAAAACGTTCACCTGGATGTTAAGTGATATTCCTGCGCTTGTCGAATGCAATGCATCACCGCAACTTTAACAATGAAGCTAATTCTGGTTGACTAATTAGATAAATAGTAGCCTAACCTAATTTGACAATTTTAAAACTAGTGCTTCCACTTTTCTTCCTAATCATTTTGGATATACTAAATGTTAGAACTTCTAAAATAGAATTAGCATCCATTTATATCATTCGACGCATCGACGCGCTCATTCAATTGGAAAAGTGAGACATCAAGTTCTTACGTCTCTTTTTACCACCACCAAAAAAAAACGTGTTCTCCTCTCCGATTGGTTTATAATCACTTTTCCCCACAAAAAATTTACTTTACTTACGTCAATAATAATTAATTCTTGTTATAATTTTCTGTTACAATTTAGGACACATTACCCAAACTTTGTATAAGTACCTATAGTGAATAGCGGATAGATTCAATTAGGTACGCACACTTACCTAAACAACTGAGTTTATTGCATCAACTTGCGTAACAGCTGTCCTAGATCAAAATACCGAATTGTAGCAAAACTGTCAACATCCGAGCACAAATACAGACACTCTGTATTTTGCGATCTGAGACACAAAATGTCGCAAACGCATAAATTGTGAGACGATGGCGAATATTTAGTGTCGGAATGCGAGCTGTGAACGCAATACTTAGTTGTACGCATGAATCAATTTCCGATCTAATTCGAGTGACTGTCGTGAAAGTATCGTAGTAGGGGTAATTTGTTCGCAGATTGCCGCAGAGGAGGAGCTCTAGCTATATGACATTGCGAAATGCGATCCAGTAGATGGTCTCTTTTTAGGGTTCCGTAGCCGAATGGCAAAAAACGGAACCCTTATAAATTCGTCATGTCTGTCTGTCCGTCTGTCCGTCCGTATGTCACAACCACTTTTTTCCGAAACTATAAGAGCTATACTGTTGAAACTTGGTAAGTAGATGTATTTTGTGAACCGCATTAAGGTTTTCACACAAAATTTAAAAAAAAGTAATAAATTTTGGGGGTGCACCATACTTAGAACTGAAACTCAAAAATTTTTTTTTTATCAAACCCATATGTGTGGGGTATCTATAGATAGGTCTTCAAAAATGATACTAAGGTTTCTCATATCATTTTTTTCTAAAATGAATAGCTTGCACGAGAGACACTTCCAAAGTGGTAAAATGTGTATCCCCCCCCCCTGTAACTTCTATAATAAGAGTATGATAAAACTAAAAAAAAATATATGATGTACATGACCATGCAAACTTCCACCGAAAATTGGTTTGAACGAGATCTAATTAGTAGTTTTTTTGACATTTACAATAAAACCTCTAAAAACAAAGTTAGTTTTGCGGTTCGATAAGAAAAGTGGTTTTTATGGTTTTATTCCTCCGGAAGAAAGAAGAAGAATTCCTCCGGTTGTAGTACGGAACCCTCAGTGCGCGAGTCCGACTCGCACTTGACAGGTTTTGAATTTCGTCCCCTAATGAGTGATCGACATTTCTGCTATGACTACTTGAACAATGGAGGAGACCTCTATTAAGATTTAGGAGAGGATTCAGGATTCCTTATCACGACTACTCGATTTCCACTCGTGGTCCCTCATGAACAAGGCTTATTCTTTACGTGTCGATATATCCCAGTCAAGATCATATCATAGCTACTCAGCTACTGGCTATGATTTATCCATTCCAAAAACTTGTCATAATTATATCTCTAGGAAATCTTGCGGTAATCTGCGATCAACTGTACCTACTTGGACAGGTGAGCGGAACATAATTAATGACCCATTGATTCGCGCCTCTGACTTGTCCTTCATCGATACAGCAAAGTACTATGATACCTACTGGTACCTTCTAATATAAAAGGACTTTCATTAAAATTTCAGAAGTACAAATCGAAGTTTTCCGAAGAAAATACTAATATAATACACTTACAAAACTAATTTTGTTTAAAACACCAAATACAAAAATCTGTAGATTTTATCAAATGTTGTATACCTAGCGTACAACATTTGATAAAATCTAGGAACCGCTAAACTTACCAAACACGGAAAAAGTCAAGTAGATAAGTGGCGACCATCTAAGCAATACCACCACTACTCGACTTACGAGTAGATACGTTCCGCGCCGACACCAGAGCATACTTAGGAGAGGTTATCAGGTATTCTTCCACTATCAAACCAAATCCAAATAGAAAACTTTAAAATCTTTCATTACCCTGCCATTTGCCCATTACTTCAATAATATATTATGAAGCCTTCAAGATAAGCATATAACGGTAACTAGTGCAGATTCTACGCAAATGTCTTTGCTTTCCATCTAGAAAAAATTTCGTCAAGCGCAAGCTTTTTTACGAATTAAATAGTTGATGCACAGTAATCACTCCGCCGGGTTACTTCGCTAATAAAACCAAAACAATTCCCCAACATTAAACTTTAGTTTCCGCCGTATTGCAGCAATCCTCCATATTTATTCCCTGGCCTAGTTGACGACGAACAGCAATCACATTCCTATACAACTTAGTTCTCTTTAAACTAATGCTAATGGAGTGATAGATAGCCTTATGGTAATGCCGGGTTATGGCGAAACAAAGTTTCTCAGTAATGAGACCGCAGCTAGACTGTAGTGCCTCGCATACATTATCGATCATCACGAAACGGCTAGGTTCCATAGTTAAATAATTTTCATCGGGAGATTTAGTGTTCCGGTTCGGTGACGACCTCCGAGACGTCACGGTTTAATATCCATGCATCACGCGATTAATAAGTTATTTCCACCCCGCTACGATGTCACTACCTTCACTAGGAACCAACCTGTATCTTACTATGAACTATCAATCTTGTTCTCGCCAAGAACGTCCAATATTTTTCTTATGTTTTACGTTTTTCAGATGCTGTCGCCGCATGATGACGATGATGACAACCACCTCTGCATCAAGTGCAATGCCACCATCATCGGCCTTGATAACTACGTCAAACACAGAAAACAGAACTGCGGTAAAGGCAAAAACGACCCCAAACAAGATCTACCAACCATCGATACACTCGAGCCATCATACAGTCTAGGCGCCGATGTATTCTTCCAATCCTTAGAATTACAGAGCAGCGTCAAAAAGTCGCCTGTATCACGCCTCACTCCACCTACAACACTTTCCAAAGTTACCGATAAGAAATCATGTACGCATACAGTTCCATCCGCATCTAGGGATATACCTAGAATGAGCCCCATAGAGAGTAACATGAGAGGAGAAGACTGGATTGGTGGACATAGCTTACGAATCGGAAGCAACGAGGATAACCAAACCAAACTCATTAATGCCGTTGCAAGTATCAGCGGTTCAGTCAAAAAAGACCTTCCAAGTACTTCTTATAACATTAACACGTACAATGACTATAAAGGAGACGACGAATCAGAGGAGTCTGAAGATTCTGAAGATGATGAGGAAGAAGAACCTCACGGAGGGAAATGGAAACCGCCACCTAATTACACAGGCGGTAAATGGCGGCCTGCTTCACCAGATCATGAGGATTGGGATATGAGAGACGAACAGGATCAAGATCGAGATTATGATTACGATGCCCCTCCACCTGGGCATACTAAAGGCAAGTGGGTGCCGGGTGCAAATGAAAAAACACGAATCATGCAAACAACGATTCAATCAAAAGGATGTGTGCAGTACTGGTGTGGACCATGCAACCGTAGATTAGGTTCCAGGGTTATTTACGAGAAACATCTCATGTCCAACTTGCATATGCGGAAAGTACTTCCAGAACATGAGTTAGAATTTTCAGGACACATAGAGCCAATACGGAACGTAGAAAAGAGATCTACACGCCCCACCGTATTTCTTAATGAAAACTTAACTCCGCAATCACAGAAAAAGAAACAGAAATCTGAAGCGATAGTTATGAAAATAAAGAAAAAGAAAAGAAAGCGTAAATCTTATTTCGTTCAATGTTCTGGATGCAAATCTAGAGTCAGAACGCACTTGATGGGTAAACATTTGATATCTCATTACCATTTTAGAAAGGCCTCTGATATAAAGAGTGACGTGGATGACCGAGAACTAATACTCAATAACATAGAAGCCATAGTTCATCAGGCCCCTTTTCAATGCAGTCCTTGCAAGTTTTACGCAAACTGGCTCTCAAATTTCATGCAACACTGGTATTCCGAAGAGCATGAACAGACCGTCTCTAGAATTGATGGTAGGTACTGGTGTTCCTTTTGCAAATTCGACTGTGAGACATCACAAGAAATGCTAAATCACATGTCAAGTTCAGAGCACAGCGAAGTTGTAGCAGTCATTAACAGGTCTATGCCAATAATCATAAGAAAGAAGACAGTTCTACGTTGCATGGAATGTGATAAGGAATTTCGTTATAACATGGAGATTAAAAGACATTGTGTAATAACTGGGCACGACCTAGCTCCTACGGCAAGAGATAGTTACCAAGAGTTGCACAAATGTCAACATTGCAAACAGAAGTTTAAATCATCGGTTACGTTGGCAGCACATTTGAAATCTAGACACAAGCAAAAGGCGTTCTTCTGTCTAGTCTGCTCAAAGACTTTCACCACATCAGAACAAGCTAAACGCCATCGACAGACTTCTGAACATAGAGTTCGAAGAAAAGAGAACGTGAGTCAAAAAGGAGGCGAAATTAAAGATTTGAGCAAAAAATGTCCGTATTGCTCAGAAAAGATTATCTTGAAAAATATTTTAGAACTCAAAGATCATATTCGGCGGGTTCATCCAAATATTAAGAAAAAGTAAGTAGCTATTCTGTCTGACTGGCCTTTGACTAGTGTATAATTTTAATATTTTTCACACTCTTCACTTAACTCTCATTCTCATAATCAATTTACTTAATTATTACATATACATAATTATTTATAACATAGGTACATTCATTTACAGATAGGCATAATAAGTGAAGTGAATAAGTATTTTCTTAAAAATGTGGAAAATTATTTTTATTTCAGATGTCCAAAATGTGGAAAATCGTTCATATTCTCCCAAGAAGTGAGTCGCCACATTCGAGCCAACGCTTGCTCGTTTCAAAAGCCCGAAACCATCAACGCCTCCATCCTCTGGAACTGCAGCCAGTGCATCTTCACCACCGACTCGCAGGCCGAATGCTTCTTCCACGAGGTCTTACATACTGACCCGTTAACAGAAACCAAAAGTGATGGGAACACAACGAAGTCCGTGCAAAAATACTCCTGTCCTCTTTGCCCGAAGAATTTTAAGAAGGCTTCTCTACGTTTACATTTGAGGCAGCACACTTTTGAGAGGCCATTCATTTGTTCGATTTGTGGAGCTAACTTCACTCGACAGTCTAGTTTAGCGAATCATTCCAAGAGTGATCACGGAGGCCTGGAGTCAAAAGTTCCGAAGGTAACACCGTTAGATGTCAGCATGACCAACATAAGTCAGGAATTTGACTGTGCTAAGTGCAAGAAGAATTTCACAGATAGGTAAGAATCTTATTATATTTTGTCTGCTTTGATTTTTATGTTTTATGAGACCTGACCATCTTAACAAAAAAGCTTTAATTATGTCCTTTGCGACCTTATATTCCTGTGGTTGGCTTCGCTCCTGAACAACAAAACTACCTGGTTTGAAATATCTTCAACATAATTTCGAGGATGTGTTCTATTTCTATAAGCCAGTTAATTTCATTTTTGCGAAAAGCAATGATGCAGCAGGTGCCCTTAAAAATTCCAACTCATGATCTTTGAAAAGGGTCGATTAACCTCTTTAATCACTGACATAATGTCTTAGGTGAGTAAATAAGAATTAATATTTTATGTTACGTCTTCCCCGCTGCATATTTACGCGATTATATTCCACATTAGTCACAGTGGTATATGAGCGGCATGACACTTGTAACATGTTTGTCATAATCATAAATTAGTAATAAATAAGCGCTTTTGTGGACGCGGGCGTACAAATATACAAACAAAAATAAACGCGGCGCATCAACGCAAGGCGATGTCAACATCAATTTGATTTGAGTTCGTGGCATCAGGGTTTAACGTAAACCGACGAATGTTTTAGACAAATTCTTGCCCATACTAAAAGACAGCCTGTCTTCACTTTGCTTTTCCTGTCTTGTTTAACCGATAAGAAAATTGCAACGTAACTCCTCTGTGCCACGTGAAATTAATGCCTTCAACTAAGTGACCTCTTCGTAACGTGAATGCCAAAAAAAAAACTCACGTGAGTTTTTCCGGTGAAATCATAAAAACGTGTAACGTGAATAGCACAGCTGGTCTTGGATTATATTCATGCAAGAGTCACGTCAAGTCACGTTGCTTATGAAGTACGAAACGACGCACTTTTAATTTTATGATAATTGTGGGGAAGGTTAAATAGGAACTGAATGACGACCGAATGGCGTGGTGGTAGCGAGCCTGCTGTCTGCGCCGGAGGTCGTGGGTTCGATTCCCACTACTGGTAAATGTTTGTGTGATGAGCATGAATGTTTTCCAGTGTCTGGGTGTTTTTCGATATATTATATTTATGTATATTAGTATGTATGTATATTTATCAGTCATCTAGCACCCATAACACAAGCTATCGCTTACTTTGGGGCTAGATTGCGATGTGTAAAATGTCCCGTATATATTTATTTAAAAAAAAAAAAAAAAAAAAACTATGATATAGACACAGAATTATTGAAACTACATGGTAAGGGTAACAGCCTAAATAGTTCTGCCTAATTCATTCTGTGGTGATAGTGAGGTATTATTAAAAGCACAGAAATAGTAATAATACCGCAAATTAAAAGTGTTTCTTATCACAATTATATCTATACGACTTTGTCCACTTGAATATCTTACAGATATTTATAAATGTAGAGAGGACCATAATTATTGATGTACCTTTATTCGCTTGCTTAAAGTTTTTTTTGCTATTTGATTTTGTCAAATGCCTTGTAATCTTTAGTAGTTTCTGCTAGATTAGGTACTCTTACACGATTAAAAATATTTTGGTGTTGGAAACCTGCACCGTATTATCGTGATTCGTGACGTGGGCCTATGGCTTTTATCATAATATAAAGCCTTGTCATAATTATAGCGCAGTTCAAAACCAAACGAATTAAAATCGCATAGTAGCCAAAATATAGAAGTCTTTTTTGCATCATATTTTCTGTCGCCTTGCAGTCGTTCGTCTGCGCTGCAGCCGAGACGCGTGCAGCGGATGCGAGGATGTCAAACGTCACACAATTCCTTCACAAATCGGGAAACATTCATAATTTGACTCTTTGATATTTGTGCAAGATGTGACGCTCGATGTCGCCTACCGACACCCTAGCTATTCTAAAATGGCCTCGATAGACTGAGTTTCGAATTCATTTCTGTAGAACTATTCTGTGAGAATGCTTGAACAAAGTCATCAAGTCAGATTTCCTCTTCGTAATAGTGATGAGCTTTGATATCGAGTTGGCTAACCAAAAAAGTTTGATCGGCTACGCTATAGATTCGTTGAAAGTATTGGAATTGTTTTTTTATTAGATTTATTTTACCGTATCATGCAACTTTGGTATACTTCCAAGTTGGAACCGACCAAAAGTTCAATTTTTATCAAAAGGGGTTCAGTAATTTTCTAAACATAGGACAGGCAAGTGAAGTCGAAAAAAAAACTTTTATTATTTGTGTTGCTTGTATATTGTAGAATATCATCAATGTCCGTAAAATAACAGTTTTGCTAGTATTCAAGGCAGTCGGAGACGAATTCGAAGACATCGCTATCAACTTCATTCATTCATTCATTCATTCAACTTTAAAAGATCATCACAGAATAGCTCTATAGATCGACCGCCCGGTGTAGGCGTCGATGTTTTTATACCCGGGACGATAAATTCGTATGATTCGTATATTCATTGAGGATGTAGAAATGTAGAACTATGCCAGATCAAAATATTAGTGACAGTCTAAGAGATCGCTTAGCATTTGATTTTATTGTACACACGTGTTGTTTAACGGTAGGATGAAAGGTACAAAATGTGAAGTGAAACCATAAGTTTACATGAATTTTCACTAGTTGGAGTTTTCAGTGGTCTAGTGGGAAACACGTTTGAATTTTCTGTTTTTGGATCATGAACATTATGTCATCAAAAGCCCCCTATGGAAAAGCTTACACCGTACCTATTCGTATTTCGTACCTAATTAAATCGCGCAACGAAAGTGGTGAAGTTTGGAGGGCGTGGGTTCTATTCTCTTGTAAATATTGAATGGAAGCAGGCGTTATTTTGCGGAAATCCATAATTAGCAGGACAGATTAATTTGTTTTGCTGTAATCCGCTACTTGAAAAGATTCTGTATGGTACAATATGCAGGAACACTGCCCACATGAAACACCACACACAATTTTCCAACACTTTCTTCGACGCACGTTTCGTCCCGAACCGGGACATCCTCAGGAGATGTTGACTTCACAATGCGATTTCGCATTGCGACTCTACGATCTTTTCAAGTAGCGGATTACAGCAAAACAAATTAATCTGTCCTGCTCTATTCTCTTGGTTCAACTGGAAAATAATTGTGTAATGAGCGTGAATATTTCCCAGTGTTTCGATATCTAGGTATTATTTATATTTATCATTTATTAAGTACCCATACCATAACACAAACTCTTATTTTTTCGTAACTACCTCTTCGGAAGCCGACATTTAAATCAAGATGAAAAGTGTGAATGTGTTACATCTTTATTCATGTGTACATGTGATCCAAAACTGTCAAATCTTTTGGTTAATCTGTGCTTTGACACTCTTTGAGCTTTCAATTTATTCGTCACATGAGGCGTATAATAAACAACGTATCATACGAGTACTAATATAAACGTACGTATGTTTGTTTGTTAGTCTTCAATCCACAGACCAAGGAATACTTCTTTGACCAAGGAATACTTCTTTTGTCTGTGACTGACTCTTCAATCTTACCAACAGAACAAAGGGTGGGCCGTGGGATCTATGTAATATTCTGCATGTTGATATAAAATATTTCATAGCTTATGTAGGGCTGCTTCGGCCTCATATTTTGGTGCGGGGTTCGATTCCCCGTCTAGCACCTTTGACTTTTATGGTCGTTTGTGACAGTGAAGTTGGTAGATAGTTATTAATACTTAGGTACTAACTGTGAAAAAAACATCGTGAGGCAAACTGCATGTAGTATCTAGTACGTAAGAGTGTATTCTTCTCTATATAGACTTGTGGCCTATTTAGTCTAAGCTCTATTATTCTTTTAGGAAGCACAAGTTTTGAAGCAAAGAACATAATAACAACTTCCCTAAAAGACTTCCTCAGAACTACATGGAAAACAAATACCTCTGATCTTTATTTTATTTATCAGAAAAATTTCTCGTTCCCCCGGGATTAGTATGAAAAACCGAAAATCCGCGAGCATCCGTTAGAGCCTAATGCAATATTTCAATACATCTTGATATTATAATATCTAGGAGGTACCTATAGCTTGCTGATAAGGTGGATCGCTTTTAATATTGACTCCTCAAAGCAAAGCATTATCCAGACCTAGATACCTATAAGTTAGCACAATGAGCTTACCACGACGCGAGCTAGATCTTTAAACTTCAGCGGATAAGTGACCGCAAGCCGAGTACAGGAGTCGGCATGAATCACTGTGGAGCCATTACAGAAGTTTCATCCCGTGCCATCCAGGACTCGCGCCGCTAACGCCTGCTGATGATCAAAGTTGCGCCGTATCTTACGTGTTATTGCTCGGCGTTTGCATTAGTGCATACAGTCAGTGGCGATAGCTTTAGGGTAATAGTGGTGTCGGTTTGAATGTTAGAATTGTCTTAATACCTTCCTATAGAGAGTGTAGGTTATAAAGGTTAAGTTAGGTTTGCCCGCGCAAGCGTAAAATCCGCGGGAAACATGGATTTTTTCGATTTAACATATCGTATGTAGTATCGTGTATCTAAGATATACTCGTATATCCTTCTGTGTGACCAGGTCCTGTAGGTTAACTTGGTCCTGTATTCGATTCTCGACACGGGTCAGTTTGGAATTTTTTAATTACATTTTTCTATAATTAGGTAGGTATAATGTCTAAACTGGATCGGGTCTGATCTGGTGAGTAGCCTCGTCCGCGACTGGAAAGACGTACCTAGCGCCAAGTAATTTAGCGTTTCGGTGCGATGCTGTGTAGCAACTCTTAGATAAAATTTTCGGCTGCACCTTCATTTACTGTTTGGTGAGATTGCAGTCAACAGTAATATTGAACGATTGTAAAAAAAGATGTAGGTACTACTTACCTATATTCCTACCAATAGAAAGTAAAACTATTACAGTAAACTCCTGCTGCCATCTATTGGTGAGTAGCTGTAATACTACCGAGCAAAGCTCGGTCACCCAGAAAAACATCCACATACAAGCGAATGAGAGTAGTGAAAATAAAAACGCTGCTATTAATGTCACCTGTTTATTTTACAATAAGGCACCCAGGTAGTTAGGTAACTAGATACGTACGAAGAAACGGTCCGTCCGCCCGTCCGTCACATTCCTGCAAGGATTCCGGCCGTCTCCGCGTCGAGTCCGGTTGAAAATATGTAATTACCAGCTCCCACTGTTTATTGCCTGCTTACTAGATTTACGCACCTGATTAAGATTCTCTAAAATGTGGCCAAGCGTTAACAAGTGTACATTGTGCCATTGTGGGTATTTAAGTCTTTGAATAAGTAGGTACCTTCCTACCTAGCATCTAAGGGTTATTTTCTATGAGGTTTGAGGGTTACTTCTTCTACTAACTATATCATCATCATCGCATCAGCCTGCAGACGCCCACTGTTGAACATAGCTCTAAGCTTTGTTGGTACGCAGTCTCCACTCCAGGACCTTTCCACTTCAGCTTGCAGATTTGGACTATGTCAGTGACCCCCCTGCGGATCTCCTCATTTCGGATTTTATCGCTCAGGAAACTCCCTAACATAGCCCTCTCCTTGGCTCGCTGAACGACTTTTAACTGGCTTTGTCCACGAGTGTGCACGTTTAAGTAGCTGTGTATAACTGCAATCCACCCCTACGTCATTACATACGATAACACATCTTTTGTGTTAGCTGAGGGGTAGCGTTGGTCAAGAGTGGCGTAGAGAAGTAGCCAACTGAGCCAACACGTATCTACAACTTTTTTTTCAATACTTTCAGTGTCGCGTTAGCCCAACACGCCCCAGTCTGCGAGGTGGATGACAGGCGCTGCCCTTACGACCAGTGTGCTTACATCGCGTCCACTCCAGCACAGCTGAATAGGTAGGGTTTTCACTTCCATAGGAATTATCAGTAATAGAATCCAGTTTTTAACTTTTGGGAACGGAACCCTAAAAATTTTATAGTGACATCTAGTGTACTCTTATGAAACTACATCACCGCGTGAGCTGTATAACCACAGCTGGTATAAACTTTGTGTAACGATATCAATGAGGTATATAGACTGCCATCTACTGATATGATGTAGAACTACATTACCATCTTGTGGTTCACTGTTCACCATAGAGTATATTGAATCTGTTCACACAACACGTTGTTTTCGGAATAGTTTTCTCTTTACACTAGTATAGTATTATATTATCTGTGCTTTACACTAGTATAGCACAAACAAAATAATTACGCTCGTTACTGATCTTAATATGACAATATAACTTTACTGATATTTAAAACGATACCTATTTTTCTTTATTGACACAATTTTAGGCATCGTCGCACGCACGGTGAACGTGTAAAGCAGTACGAATGCACGATATGCGAGTTCCGAACGGAGCAGGCGAGTCACTTGAAGAGGCATCTGATTTGCCATGAAGGTGTGAAGCCGTATGCCTGTCCACACTGCGACTTCACCTGTGGAAGTTTGGTGAGCATTAATACTAGTGGTATTCCCCGTATTCTGTTAACTCTCCTATCATACCACCCTACCGGCTACCGTGGACCGCTATAGGAAGTAGAAACCTCGCAGTCGCTACCTCGAAATGTAGAACAGATACTTTGGCAGTTTTATGCAACCAATGATACCTAATTATTATTATTTTCATAGATGCTTTTCTTCCACGTTTATGAAACTTACCGCTAAGGTGTGGAACACCCTTCCAGCTTATGTGTTCATAGCCAAGTACAACCTGGGTGCCTTCAAGAGAAGAGTCAATTGGCATTTTCTAGGCAACCGCGCTCCATCCTAGATCTCATCATTTCTGTCCATCAGACATGATTGTAGTCAAGCGCAAGCCTATCAATCTCACTCTCTCTCCAGTCGCTCCTTCATTTTTAAAGCTCGTGGTCTTGTAAGTTTGTAACCTCGCGCGGATTAAAGTCTTCCACCGGTTTCTGTCGGAGGCTAGCCGTGCAATTGTGTAAGACTTACATATTTTGGAATCTCTCAGTTGGTCGACCATCTGGTTGGTGATCGCTCTCGAGCTTTTAGCCTATCAATAGAACAAAAATCAGGACTCGAGTCTGTAGCTGTAGCTAGACTGAGCTGTTGGTGTTGCCATTCTCATTTGCAGGAGAACCTCCGCAAGCACGTGCTCCGCAGCGGGCGACACCCAGGGCTGCCGCTGTACAGCTGCCGCGCGGCGCCCGGCGCGTGCCGCTTCCGCACCGACCGCGCCGCGCAGCTTCGCGCACACCTCACCGCGGCGCACGCGCAGCACTACGACGCGCAGACCGCGCTGCACGCCGTCAAGCGACACCTGATGAGAGACTGAACAGCGACCAATGAATCAAATATTTTTGCCAATTTTAATAACCTACTGAAACGATGAATATTTATAATCAAGTAATGAATTGAACTTTGTTAAAATAATAAAACTATAATATATACGTGAGTGTCGCAGAACACTCGATAGAAACATAGTTTTGTTCGGAATAACATTACCAACCTACTTTATAGAATAGGTTACACCTAAAACAACTTCATTTCATATTATTTTCATGTGTGATATCACTCATCGCTCAATAGATGGCGCTGTCTACAGCTAGCTCATGCTAATGAGTTTTTCATATCAATTACCAAAATGCGCGCCTATTCTGTTGAATAACAGTCAAATATTATTGACTATTATTAGTCAAGTTCAACAGAATGGGCACGAGACACCGAGGGTTTTTCTGCGCCTAAGGGACGCGAAAAGCGATCTTGTAAAGCAGCGTCATCTGTTCATGTTTGCCATCATTCGTCATGCAACACTTTACAGAAATGTTCTGTATTTGTACTAGATGGCGCTGCATAAATTAGAAATGCTGTGTAAATTGGAAAAAAAAATAATTTCAAACGAAAATTTACCTTATTTTATTTATATTTTATAGTAAACAAAAAAGTATATTTCAACCTCAGATTAATGAAGATACAATATTTACAAATAGCAACACTTTAATGCCTAAAATCAAATCAAATTATCAAACGTCAGTCGTTTCCCTTTGTCAAACTGACGGGCGGTCCATCGGCGCAGCGCGCGAACGGCAAACCGCAAAACGTGGAAACAGGAAAAAGTCGTTTGACTTGCGCCGTGTGCTGTGCTCGTATTTTAATTTTCATTACGGGAAATAGCATATCAAAGGACAGAGTTCGTTCGCGACTATGTTACAAGAATTTACAGAGAGAAAAAGTAATCCATGAATCGTAAAAAAGTCTTTGGTTGTGCTTTTAAATAAATGTTGTGAAAAATTGTAAATAAACAATAATTTTGCTGTGCAAAAACAGTTTCATTTCAGTGAACGATGACTGTTTATTTCTCAGTTTCTTAAACAACGCATCGATTTTTAAAATGTCTTTAAAGGTAAGTTTATGGCACATTAATATTATATTCACTGTAACATAACACTGGTCTTTTTGCCGGTTTATTAAAGGTAAAAATGTTTGCTACCTGCTGCATTGCAGTGCACTTTAATTAGCACCGCGAATTTATTTACATTTTACGACTTTCGTTAAATTAAAAGAATAAATGCTATCAATTCTGAATTCAATTTGAACTACACACACACTGCTTAATACGTAAGGTAGATGTATCTTTGAAGTCAATAATAATGTTTGGGTTATTGTTTTCATAAAGTAGTGCTGTTATTGAAAAAAATTATTATGTTATTAAACTGATAATATTAGACCTCTGACACTTGGTATTTTCTTTACCAGAACAATAATGTAGGTAAGTAAATGACTTTGTAATATTTTTGAATTATGACAATAAATATGAAGTCTGTAAGAATATAGTATCCTGTACTCAGCTTATACTACTGCTACTTGCTATCCTGTTGCTCACAGATGTGTCCACATATTTCTATACATATTCATACTTAGGTTCCTGGAGCCGTATGAATTATGACATATTTCAATTAGATTTTCTCAAAAAAATTAAAGTCAATAAATGTATGAGAATAATGCTGAAGTCAAATGCTCAATTTAGCGATTACACATGCAATTCTCATATTTGAGAGAATCAAATTGACATATGTCATAATCTCGTCATAATATGGCAATAGGTGCTGTAACCAAAAGGTTTCCAAGTTCCAACAAGACCATGATATTAAGCCTCTGCATTTTCCATCAACAGTTTGCTATCTGTAATAGGCAAATAATTGAAAGTTTCACAAACAAAAAATTTAAAGAGGTCTGGACTCCATGCTTCAAACTTTTTAATTTGGCTCATTAGTATAGAACTCTTCATGCGCAAGGCAAACTTACAATGTGGCTAATAAATATTAGCCACATTTTTTTGAACCCGCAAGACTTTAAAATGAATGTTAAGTATTGTACAAAAACTGAGATGAAATTCCTGTTTTGATCCTGAATTTTTAATTTAACTACCTACATTTAGTTTGCAATAAATTTCAGAAGATAATTTTTCCCACACTTAAACTTTTGTTTTTCGATAATGCAATTAATTCCTTATGGGCAGTCCACTTTTAAGGTTTATTTCCACTGAAGCAGAATCCAGCAGATATTTTGAGCTAGCTAGTAACCAAGCTTTATTTTATTTTAGTTTATTTTGATTTGAGATTAAAACATAATACCTCTCTTCTTTACGGTGCCCTACTGTACCATTAAATTTGAATTTCTAATGATTCAAGACTTATTTTTTTACAAGACACATTGGTATGCAAATATTTGTATCTACCTACCTATGTATGAACTCTGAATGTATTTAATATGTTTTCCAAAACTATTGTATGAATCAATCAGATTGTGACCAGCTTTTTAATGTCTTACATTTTACTTCAGGGAACAATACAGATTTCATCAAAGTCGGCCCATTAATTTTCAAGATTATGAACTTGTGTGGTATCTAGTGTAGTCAGTTTAATTATCACATGTTTTAGTATGATATGAAAATACTTTTGTATTATTGCTGTACTGCAATGAAGTCAATTCGAGTGGGAGTGAATAAAAGCTGAGATTCAATCAATATAATTGATCGATTTCTGCCCTAATGGCAATGCACCCTAAGCTGTAAAGAGCACAATGGTGAGACAGCTGCGAGGGTGGCGCCTTGCAAGTGCCCCAACCTGTTATAAAACCTGTCCAGAGCCTCGGCTACTGCACTGTGACATCTTCGGGCAATAAATGACTTTTCAGTTAATATTTCTTGGCAGTATTGGTTGTAATCATTCAGTTAGATCGTATTGTGAATTGTGCTTCATGATAAGTGCCTGTAAATTAAGCAGATCTGAAATACATAAGGATGTATCAAAAATGAATTTCATCAAGAAATATTTTCATCAACGAGCAAATTACGTGGAGTCGTAAATGAAATCGTCACTTAAGTAAACTGGGTAGGTTCAGGTACTTAGGTTTTGAGCCTAGGTAATTGCTTAGGCATAAAATCTTAAATTAACGGCCTACAAGCCGTATTTAGGTGATTTTGAATGAAGTTTTATGCAAAAAGTATAAAGACAATTACTTTCAAATTTACACATCATGTATTTTGGGTCTTTCATCTAAAATCGCTTAGAAGCAGAAACACGATTGGATAAAATTTTCTCGATAGAAAGTTCTCCCAAAAGTTGCTCCAAAATCTCAATTTTTCTATGTTTTATCGGAAACTACAATGGATGTAATTGTAATTTTTGTTTTAATGTATCGGTAATAATAATATCCTAAAACGCTTAGAACAGATTTTTGATAACTGGCCTAGTTTTTGAGTAATTAGGTAAAACGTCGTTTTTCTGCTTTATTCTTCCGCGACGCTGCATGTCGCACCGCACCTACCAAATCTCCGTGAGAGTGAGAAAGACAAAAATAAATTCAATTAATCCCCATAAGTAGGTAAACACTGTCGCTAAACCTTTCCAACAACTAATACCTAGTTGTGTTGAGCAACATGAAGCGAGGGTGCATACTACAGGGCTATTCATTTAAATGTCAACTTCGTATTGAACTTCAACACTTGGTATAGTTGAGACAGTTATACTAAGATTAGATACGACAGACCGAGAAGGACAGCGGGCTGAATCTCGTAAATTAATCTACATCGCCCAAACATCGCTGGTAACTATGCCAACGCAACTATCTACACTCAATCGCGTAAACTGCACAATCGATGCAAACAGTGCATAAGCGGCTCAACAGGTGCAAGCATCAACGAATCAGTACCCAAGATATGATTTCGTCGATGCAAAGTATTTTCGCAGAATCGTACAGCAGAGCAAGATACAACGTCTATAGAATAGCTAGACTGGATGGATATGGCGTGGTGCCATATTTAGCGTGGCCCGACCTGCTTCAAACCAGTCCGTTTCTCAGTCACTGAACCGCGAAATCATCTATAGGGACACTTTTATAGAGACCTATGATAGTTACTTTAGTTTTACTTACCTCCGAGAAAATGTTCATAGGTACTATGCTCGCATTAGCGTACGATTTCCGAATGTGCGTAAGGTGATAATATTATGTAGGTACCTACTGATTTTATTTTTGTTCCTCTCACGCTTACGAATACCTATATATGTTACATGTTTTACTTATTTCCCCACTAAAACACAAATCCAGTTATCAAAAATCCATTTCTGAGTTTTTGAATATTATTATTACTGGTAAAACAAAAATTACAATTAAAACCATTGTAGTTTCCGATAAAAATTAGAAAAAAATAGGTAATGGAGACTTTAGAGCCACTTAAATAGGAAAAACTTTTATTGAGAGAATTTTATCCAATCATGTTTCTGCTTCAAAGCGAAAATTTTAAAAACACTGTTGCAAGAATTTTTTTTACTTTACACAATTAATATGTTAGTAGTACGTACCACCGGTTAGTACAAATAATTTCCTAAATGAAATCCGTGAAACCTACGCAGAAGTTTCCAGATTCCATCTCCGCTTTTAAAAACCAATTTTCACTTTGTAATGTGAACCTGATTCTGAAGGATCTATCTATTCGTCTTTTTCTTACGATTATTCTTTCTAACTAACTAGTGTAGTTTTTAGTGGCTACAAACATTTATTGGTGATGAACATTACCCATAGCGAAATTAAAAATTTAAATTTAAAATAGCGTGTTATAAGTTGTAATTCAGTAGAATTTGAATGACTAACGAGAGCGTCTCAGCTTTCAGTATCTTCATTGTAAATGTGACCTCCACTTGACTCTGACGTTTTAATTGTTTTGTAAACAACGCAACGACATTGCTACAGAATCTAAAATTAGATGCTATTAATAATCGCGTGAGATAGTTTTAAAGATTCTGTATACTTACTCGTACCTATAATTGTTTCTGTAACAACACAATTTTTAGGACCTGTTCTACATTAGTCGGATAACGTAAACGTAACTTTTGTTACTTTCTTGTGTTATGTTAAGTGACAAAGGCGAAATTTGTGAATAAGCTACTTCTAAAAAGGCATAGAAATTGGTTATTTATTTTAAGTTAATCTTACTTCCTCTTGGCGGTCCGTGATGGAGTAACAAAAGATTTTATAAATACAAACTTAGGTAGCCTAGTCCATTCTTCATAAGTTCTTGGGATGGACTATTTATTCTGTCATCCAAAATAGTAAAGATATTGCATATTATACCATACCAAATATGACTGTGTAGAGTTGCTCTATTTTTGTACAACAGTAGTATCCCACTTTTGATTTATTCTAAAATGAATTCCTCGCTATTTCTGTTGACTTCTCCCAGCTGTTTAAAATTGCTTTTTCCTTTTTTGACAGACTAATGCATTATCCTATCAATGTTAATTTGCAGAGTTTACTTTGGACTCTTCTTTAAATTAATATAATTATCACTCTTACCTTCTAAATAACATAATCTTTTAAAGTTATGTAAATCATTAGTGTATCAAAGTGTCTTCTTGAATAGTCTTTTGATATTGGTTATAATAATTTCAATGCCGTTTTCCTCAGTGGAGCACCGTTATAGGTCGTCTAAATATATTCTCGTGCCCATTGAAATGCAAAATGTCTAGATCTGTTCAGTGTACATCCCACGTCTGCCGGCCTCCTGCCGCCTCCCTTCAGACGCTATCTCAGACGCCGTTAGCAATAAATTGCTAGCATAAATAAACGAGCTTACGGAGGAAATTGAAATTAACTTTATGCTTAGGGTTGGAAGATGTTTTGCATTTAAATTCTTAGATTGCCTTTGTAACTACTCTAGAATCCCTACCGTCTTCTTCGTTCTATGCTGTTTCGACTGATATCTGATTGACTTGATATCACATGAAAATAATTAGCTTGCCAAAATTCGATCAATACGGACAAAGGTTCACTTGATGTTTCTTAGTTCAAGTAAGTTCCTAATTACGTTAATTTTAAAAAGATTAGTATCCACAATATGGCCTCTTGTCTGGCTACTGGCTAGACACTAGACAGTCAACCTAGCGACATCGTTAACTTCGCCATTAGTGTTATTGCTAAAGAATAATGTAGTAACTACTAACTAGTAATGTTTATGTTAGCCGTTTCGTTGCCATTTCTGTGACGTCTGCAGAGCGGTACTATAAATTTTACTCGTAACCTTGCTGTTTCCATTAGAAAAGATATTATATTACTGTTAGGTGATAAATGGTCTATCTATCTGTACAGCAATTAGCAGTGTGCTTAAATTGCAAACAAAACAAAATAGTAATTCAGTGTTCTGATTCCAAGACTAAGTTGGAATTTGTGTCAAAAAAGTTTCATATAATTTCTATGTAGGTACCTCCTCACACACTCTAAACGAAAGCTGTGTTAGAACATTCTGCGATATTGGCACTTGTACCAAATAAAGTCACGTCCGATGCTATGAGCTTATTTAGAGAGAAAACGCATAACTATCATTACTCTATAGTAGACCATAGCCATACCGATGCGTATGAATGAGGAATTGGGGTCGCACACATTGTGTCAAAATCGTTAGCATCCAGTGCTGCTGGAAGATATCTCCCTATAAACGGAGATGTGAAATGTCTGTATTATCTGTAACTACGTTTCTGTATTACCGGGAGATATGAGCTGTGAGAAACTGGCTTACTTGGCTTTATTTACGGCCAAGTCTGTGAATCGGCTCATATAACAATTTTAAATTATCCATTGATTCGGATTTCTTTTCCAAGCATTTTCGCGAAACTGTTTAACTTGATATTCTTATTAAGGTATCTAAGATATAGTATACTGATTCAATTTTATCTTTTAACATCCTAGTAACTTTACTCATTTAGTTTTTCTCTAAAAATGTGTCCTAACTCAAGTGATTTGGCTATTCATAGAAATTGCACTATGCTTATAAGTGTAACAATATCTTCTTTATAGATGGAATCTAACTTGTTCATTAGACCTGAATCCTACTTAATCAGTTTAAAAAACCCATTAAAAGTTACATCATCACCGTATTGAACAATAGATAACCCCAATCCACAACTGAATGGCCGTATTAGCAAATACTCGTAATTAAATTACGACCTCTGGCAGGTGACAATTGCCTCTATAACAATGTCTAACGCATTGCGAAGTCTTGAGAACTGTGTTTAGCGTGTAATAAACAATGCAGCATATGCCGTTAACGCGAGGTTGTTGATGCTTCCTCCATTATCTTGTGAATACCACAAGTTTATATTGCAAGTTATGTCATTATAGACAGTAACTCTTGGTGTATTATTACTTGAGCTCTCTCACATAATTAATGTAACTACGGCAAAAATGGCTTTAAAAAATGCAATACTAACTGTTTTGCCTTTTCGATAGTATAGGAACAACCCTCCACAACCCATGGTCCAATCAACCTCGCGGTTATCTGGGCCGAATCCCAAAAGGGCGCCCGTTAGGTACTTGCTCTTGGCACCCGGGGCACTCCCTACAAATTGTTTTCTCCGCTCCTTGTCCCTATGTGCTCACTCTTGCAATTCCGGAGCAAGACAAACAATAACGGAATTTCTTCGCGCCGTAGCTGTCGACAGTAAAGAATTTCTGTCTTGCCACTCCAAGCTGCTCCGCCTCTTATACCTACTACGCGTGCGCGAACACCCGTAACTTTTCGAAGTTGGCCGCCGAACCCACGAGATCTTGTAAAAAACTGGGCCAGAAACTTCGCGAACGATCCCATCCAGTAGTACGCGGAGGTCCATTTCTATAGCCAAAATGTTTGCTAAATTCTGAATTTTATATTATGTCATATTTAAAGTACTGGTTAGAATTCGAGTGTTTCTTTAAAAGAACCAAACATGACTCAAAGTGATTATTCAAATAATAGAGTGCAATTATAGTTAACTGACAATTAACTACCGTGGCGCAGGCGCAGACATTTCTCCCAATCATAGAAACGATGAGGTAATTGCTCGCCTGTGTCTAATTTGCGGTAATCATGGCAACGGCTTTGCGCAAACGCACACAACCGGTCGGATTACTGTAATTAGCTTCTACAGATATGCCAACTACTGAAGTAAAACCTTAATGCTAGCTTTGCCTAATAGGTAAAGACAGTTGTAGTTCCAACTTGATCCTAAACCTTACATGGATACATTTTACAGACCAATTCACTTCACTTTTTCCAATTCTTGCGTTTGATAATGCAGGTATTATTTTTAATTTAACTAAAGTATAAAATAAAAATAAATAATTAAAAAATTAAAAAACACGACTGCCCTGTTATAAAACGAACTAAAAAGTAAAAAACAAGTTATTTTAGTTCATCTGCATATTGACAATGGGAAAAGTGGTCAAATTTCTCATTAATTAAAACAGATAAACTCATATTATGGCAGTCGGGGGACCTCTTAGAATAGAAGGTGTTCCTCAGAACGGTCCCCCGACTGCCATAATATGAGTTTATCTGTTTTAATTAATGAGAAATTTGACCACTTTTCCCTTTGTCAATATGCAGATGAACTAAAATAACTTGTTTTTTACTTTTTAGTTCGTTTTATAACAGGGCAGTCGTGTTTTTTAATTTTTTAATTATTTATTTTTATTTTATACTTTTTAGTGATGGTCTATGGTGTTTGCGGAAGTATATTTTAAATATATATATATATATATATATATTCGGTTACTACTCTCTAATACCTTCATTTTGATACCCATATTGTGATAATTGAAGAAAACATTTTGATTTCAACTTTTGAAATTGGCTCCTCACGGTCGCCATATTAACTTTTTCCAAAAAAAATATAGCCTATGTTACCCGGAATAATGTAAGGATTCTAACGATACCCCATTTGTCCAAATCGGTTCATCCATTCAAAAGTTATGGTGGAATAAAGAAACTCACATACATACATACATACATACATACATGAACCCGAAAAACATTACACTCCTTTTTTTTGGCAGTCGTGTAAAAACTTACTTGTTGCCACTTCTGTTAGTTTATTACGTAGGTACTTTATTGCCTTTAACACGGGTTTTCTGCGAAATATTTTTACTTGATGTTAATTGATTTTGCTTTATATTAATGCTTCCAGTTTACAACGTTTTTAAGCGCGATATTATTTAAACACGTTTGGTTAGGTTTCATAAGACCAGATTTTAAATTCCGCCTTTCTGTTATTTTCCCTACGTGTTTTAGCATTTGTATTTTAAGATTGTAAATATTAGTCTTCAAACACTTTTCTTACATCTTTGCCTTTTTTTCAAAGGGTCATTTAATTTTATCTCACTTCACTTTTTTTTGGCGTGTTAACGGTTGGCAGTAGTAACTACCTAAATGTTCAACGGGCCAAATAGGTCAACAACTTCTTGACCTGACTCTACCTGATATAAAACTATATCTCACTCGTACCGTGAAGTTAGAATGATATCGTAGAGAAAAGCCTATTTAAACTTTTATAACATAGAAGTTAGTAATTATTACTTAGTTTAGAAATGAACAGGCAGTAAGCTACATGACATGATGTACTCACGAATGAGTATGTTTTGTTAAGAATTAATAATGGGACATGACAAAGATATGTGATGTCATTGGCTAATCATTCCAATGTTATGTCAGAGTAAACATATATGGACCATGAATTTTAATTAATAAGCTCCATTTATTTAACGACCTACGAAATGTATTCGGGTCTTTTTAACAAAAAAAAATAGATTCCTTGAAAGTATCTAAATAATTGTTTTTTTGTCATCGCCATATTGGTTTTGCGTTGTACAGGTAGCTGTAATTTAAACAACTAACTCTGCTTTCCGATCATTAATTACCCCGTTTTAAATTCAATGATTTTGATATCGTTATTTTATACCGTTCATTATACTGTTCAAAGATTCCGGAGGATTCCTTATATAGGGATCCTAAGCGTTGTGTTCTAATCGAGTACACTACTTGAAACCTTTAGTAACTTTATAATGAAGAAGTTCGAAAACAGGCCTATGTTTCGGATCAGGGTTTAATCTAAGTACAGTTAAAGGATTTTAATGTCAGTAATGCTATTCCATAATTTACCTATTTCAAAAGATTTTTAACTAAGAGATTAAGATCCGATTTGCTTCCAAGATATTCCTTTAAAACTGCAGTGTAGCCTGCGGTAGGATACATAATACTATATATTCATGTAGATTTATCTTTATTCTTTATGCTTCGTTATTTCCTGCGATTGATTGCGCAATTTGCCTCGACTTGTACAATCTTGACTCGACCTCATGTGCTAAGCAAATGACGGGTCATTTAGACTTGACCCTGGCCTTGTTATTATAACTCTTTCCTTTACAAGCCCTTGTTTATGTTTTACAATTCATGCTTTGGTTTCTATATGGAATATGTTAAAATTTAAAAAAGCCTGTAAAAATTTCATGTTTGCAATTCCTATGATCCTATGCTTCTATTTATTTTACGTCCATTAATTAAATTTGATTCAAATTCAAGTGCTGTTTGCTGGGCCTTTTTGTTCAATCTTTCATGTACAAGTGTCTGTTTATAATAGTAGGTAATAAATTACGAAAAGGGTCGCAAATTTTTTCCTTCAGACGTATGCGCGTAAAAGCATGTCTAGTAATGCCTCCGTTATTGATTCGAGAGCTTTTCCGGTGTATAGCTCCCATAAAAGCATTGCATTCATAAAAGCGTTTTCATACATCGCTTCGCCATGTTCATAAAGGAGTGCTTCATCATCGTCTAGAAAGCAAAATTTCAAAGTAAAGTAACTGCTTCTAACAATATAATAAATGTAAAAGTTGGTATGTTAGTTACTCCTTTAAACCGTAACTTATTTAAAATTGTTTTCTGACAAGCTTTTATGAAAACTGTACGATATCTTGTGTTGATTCGTAATTCATAATCACTCTTCTAGCTATCCATGTCTTAGCCATATTTTCATTAACTCATATTATTTTTAAAGAACACTTACTCCTAATTTGTAAGACAGCACTAGTTTTGGACCATTACTCCGCCTACTTGCAAGTTTAACTCCAAAGGTTTTATTAACATGTTCGGACATTTCCTGCCTAAGATTATTATGATTGTACATTTCCGTGCGTCATCTTTATTAACTTTTGTCGCATTATTTTACGTCTCAGATCTCGTTCTTTAGTGTATATTACGGTATTTGTTTGTCTGTTTTCATCGAAAATGGGTTTTATTACTATGTCAAATACATTATGTTGATACAAGTGTCCTTTTGCTAAATGTTTGCACATTTTGACACTGTTTTGTGCAGTGTCTCACTTACCTAGTCAGTGTTGAGCAAGCGTTGAACGTTGGGTCGAATGAGATTCCTGTTGAAATATTGTTATTGCGCTACTTAGATATATAAGTAACCGTTAGTTTCTATACTTGAAATTATTTTTATTGCTTAGGTTGACATGGCATTTTTGCGTCCTTCTTAAAGTTATGAATTTTACAATTTTCTACAGTAGGTAAATGCTTTCTTCCCTTTTCCTTCTCTAACTGTCATATCTATCGCTAGAATTGTTACATGCTCTTACATAAAGGAAATGCAGGTCTATAGGTACATATCGGTTACCAAACTAGGCGCCACAGGTAGGTATATTAGCATATCTCGTTAACTGTGATCGATTCGATCTTATCTCGGGAGCTCTTGCGTTACATACTCTCCGAGCGATAATGACTGCGTCTTAACGTTAGAGATGCTAGATAAAGGCTTTTATCATTGCATAATATAACAATAAATAACCTATCAAGTGCCAATATTCTTATGCGGGAAATTGGCTACCGTTTAAGGGAAAGAGGCTTTGATCCGATCCGGGCTAGAGAAGAAAAAAGTATACAAATTAAGATTTCAACATACTATTGCAAGAAAATTTCTGCCCTTGCAGAGTCTATTGCGAAAGGAGCTCTTATAAACTGCAGTGGGATCTTCTCTGAGACTTGATCTCCATTTAGATAAATGTTAATGAGAACATTTGTAATTACAAATTGTCGATGTTCAATCGGAGTATAATTGTATAGTTTTGTATACAGTGGCTTTACTATTTTCTCTACAACTGCGTTGCTAAAGTTCGTACTTTTTGCTATTTACAAATAAACTAAAATTTATTGTTTATTAGATACCTAATTCCTACTACTTAGATGATAAATTAGTTACAAGTCTGGTGGAGTGGGTTTTGTTTATGATGTTTTTCCAATAATTTTTTCGCTTATTACTACAAGGGGCGGCCAGTTTGAAATATATTAAAATACGCCTCTCAGAGGGTCTGAGTTAAGTTTAGCCATACAGTGTATATTTATTTTGTGGTACGGGTATCTTACTCGACGATCTTCGACCATTAAAGGTTGCATAACACTGGCCTGACCTTTAAGTTATAATTAACTAAAACAAGCACCGTGTTACGTGTTTAGATGAACTAGTATTGTTCGCTAGATTATGAGAAGATTAGAGAAAGTAAATTATTAGCTTTTTGTTTTTACGTCAGATCTTTTTGATTTTAATTGTTTGCAGAAGAAAATATACAATCAGTTAATGAAGGGAAATTGCAAAAATTAATTGCAATTTAAAAGTTCCTATATCAGCCACGTTAAGTATTACATCAGTACTTTCTAATAATTTGAATAATAATAATATCAAATTATCATACGCAGGTAGGTTACATATTTAATCTACTCGCTTATTTAAAAAAATATTCGGACGTAAAATAACTTTTGTCGGCAGTTTTTGTTCGGTGGTTTTATATTATTAAAGGTTTTTTCTCTACTAGCTGACCCGGAAAACGTTGTTTTTCATATAAATTATTTCTTACTAAGAATAGTTAAGTAGGTATATGATCTTATTCTCAAACCTAAATACTAACTAATAACCTAATACTAATAATAAACCTAAATGAAAGCAGAACACTTTTATTTATTAGCCAACGTTGTTTGCTACATAAATTATTACTCACTTAAATAAATACATAAGAACTCACTAACATACAAATACCTTAGCTACCTTAAACCTTGCTTATACAGCTAAACAAAAACTACTGATACTTCTATCCAAGTAACTCTAAATATAAACCTTGGTACAATTTCACCGTTACATTATACAAATGCTTCCGTTATAATTATTCAGATAACTCGAAAGAAAGCAAACACTCACGTGAAACAGTTTTATTGTGTTAACCCAAATATCTTCTGCAACAATAACTCACCGCGAGATAAAGACGCGAGATAAAGCCTGCGTTACTTGCGTTTTACACGCAGAATAATTATTAGGTATAAAGCCTATAACAGACATACCAACGCGATCGAATTTGTTATAATAACAAAAAACTCTTGATTCAGATTGGACAACCCAGCCTGTCAAAAATACGATTCGAACTATCACCTTTTTCTTATACGTTAGCTAGTTTAAATTATATAGTAATAGGAGACTTGTGCTGTCGAGTTATAATATTTTTACTGAAATAAGGCACTACGACCTTCGATTTCGACTCTACAGCAAACAAGCTATTATTTCGTCTAAAATTAAACCTGTTTTTATACTCGTAACTGTAACCCAACGCGACAAGGTTTAATACTCTAAAAGATTTAAATAGTACATGTTGCTTATAAATTAGGTAAAAACAGTAGATACTTAATTACTTACATTGTATACATGCCGTTTATTTTGTATTTTCTTCAAATCGGAAGTCGGTACATCCGTAGTGAGTTTAAAAAGAATGTGACCCAAAAGGTAAGGAAGACGTTATTGGTGTCAAAAATAAACTTTCACTGACGCTTCGCGTTCCGTGCATTGGTGCATATATGTATGTATGTATGTATGTTCTTCATTCCGCCTGAACACACTATATTATAATAACGCCTTGGAAATGTATTCTTTACCTATGTAGTCACAAGATATATTATAAACTAGCAGACGCCCGCGGCTTCGCCTGTGTGCATTTCGGGTTTTCACTAATCCCACGAAAACCATTGACTTTTTCGAGATAAAAAGTAACCTATATATGTTAATCGGATGGTTTAATCTATCTCCATTCCAAATTTCAGCCAAATCTGTTCAGTAGTTTTGGTGTAAAGGAGTAACAGATATACACACATACAAACCTTCAACTTTCGCCTTTTTAGGGTTCCGTAGCCGAATGGCAAAAAACGGAACCCTTACAAATTCGTCATGTCCGTCTGTCCGTCCGTATGTCACAGCTACTTTTTTCCGAAACTATAAGAGCTATACTGTTGAAACTTGGTAAGCAGATGTATTCTGTGAACCGCATTAAGGTTTTCACACAAAATTTAAAAAAAAGTAATAAATTTTGGGGGTGCCCCATACTTAGAACTGAAACTCAAAAATTTTTTTTTTCATCAAACCCATATGTGTGGGTTATAGTATGGATAGGTTTTCAAAAATGATACTAAGGTTTCTAATATCATTTTTTTCTAAAATGAATAGCTTGCGCGAGAGACACTTCCAAAGTGGTAAAATGTGTGTCCCCCCCCCTGTAACTTCTAAAATAAGAGTATGATAAAACGTATAGTATTATATTATCTGTGATAAAACTAAAAAAAATATATGATGTACATTACCATGCAAACTTCCACCGAAAATTGGTTTGAAGGAGATCTAGTGAGTAGTTTTTTTTAATACGTGTTGAATTGATATTTAACAAGTCTAATATTTTGTTTAACTTTGATGACGACAGATGGCGTTGCACGTCCGACTCGCACTTGTCCGGTTTTTAAATTCTATGGGCAGGGGTGTTTAGTTTACTTTATACGTACAATTGAGAATGAGTCTTGATAGTACGGAACCCTCAGTGCGCGAGCCCGACTCGCACTTGACCAATTTTTTAAATGAGTGTGATAGTGTGACTTCAAAATTGAGACAGGGATTTTGTTTTAGCTTAGAAGCCACAGTGAACGAAAAATGCATGAAAGTCACAGTTAGCAAGACACACAGACCACACAACCTCAGTAGTAAGCAATGGTGATATGTTTGCGAATTTACCCTGCTATGGAATAATTGTGACGTATAAATGGTGGTAATGGTGGTCCAGATGCCAGAGAAAATAGCTTATACCTAATTATCTAAACGCATTATCTTTTTGTTATAGTATTTTATACACTTTAGGTTTTACACACTTTATTCACTTTGTTAATAATTTATACAAATGCCAAAGTTAATAAATCGTAACGTTATTTTACAGTGGCCTAACAAAAACTTTAGTTAGACCGTTTGTAAGCAAGACAAGTTTGTTGAACGACCTTCACTAACAACTGGAAGGAAAGAACTGTTCGAGCTCGACCTTGAGATAAAAAATGTAATTCGCAAAACGTTCGCATACAAATTAATTTATTGTAGTTTTTCAATTTACCCTTTTTTTTTTTTTTTTTTTTTTTTTTTTTTATAGACAGAAAATGCCTAACGCATACCCCTTCGACAGGGGAAACGAAGGGGCTATGTGGGGCTTGCACCCACTAAAAACTGTCTGTTCCTACGACAAACCTTCTGGCGGGAGTACGGGATTCACTATCGTATTCACCGCGCTCCCGCCAGGTCTCGACCAGCCACCTCAGCAGCAAGTCCCATCATTGTCGGCAGCCTGGTCGCTGCTGGAACCGTCTGAAGGGCGCGCCTGTTTTTGCTCGCCACCTCCGGGCCTGTCTATATTTGAGTGACGGACGGCCCCTAACGTCCATCACCAGACAGGCCGGCAACTCATGGAGGCCGGAGGTCAACTGCCCTCCGGCGCCCGGTGCGTCTCCTGCGAGAGGGATGCGCCGCCTGATGTTCCCTCTCGCGCTCCGCCGCTTCCTTTGCAAGCATCACCTCCTCACAAAAGTTGGCAACGGCATTCCACGCTGTCTCGCTCTGAACCATCGCCTGAACGATGTTTGAGAGCGAGAGGCCACCAATAGCTGCCTCGAGTACACTGCGCTGCTGCGCCCACGCGGGACACTCCTCCAGTGTGTGCTGCGCCGTGTCCTCGAGGCGGTTTCCACAGTGGCGGCAACCAGGCGATTGCTCCCGACCTATGCGATGCAGATACTTACCGAAGCAACCATGTCCAGTAAGTATCTGCGTCAGCCGGAAGGTAAGGGCGCCATGCTGGCGCCCCAGCCAATCCTCCATGACGGGCCTTACCGCCGCTATCGTGGCGTGCCCTGCGCTGGGGTTCTCCAATCGCTCCCTCCATTCTGCCAATAGTATCCGACGGAACTGGGAACGATACCGTGCGTACTCACGCGGCATCGGTCGCTCACCCCGTCTTCGTGCCCCCCCGCTCCATTCATGTAATGAAGCGAGGGCTTTAGCCTCAAGATCCCATGGCAGGGATCCGGCAAGAAGGCTCGCCGCCTCAAAAGAGATCGTGCGGTATCCTCTTATTACTCTGACGGCCATTGCTCTCTGCGGTCTCCGCAGTCTTGCAACATTACGGGCCGTCAGGTTATCCGCCCATACAGGGGCCCCATAAAGGGCCATCGACCTCACGATCCCCATGTAGAGCTTCCGACAGGAGGCGTTTGGACCGCCAAGATTGGGCAGCAACCGAGCAAGCGCTCCCGCAGCCCCCATTAATTTAGGGAGCAAACGCGCGAAGTGCTGCCCGAAGTCCCATCTGCTATCGAGGACGAGTCCCAGATATTTCATCGTCGACTCGACGCCGATGCGAACACCTCCTATGATAATGTGCGATCCCGAGGGCGGCGCACGTCGACGACCATGGAAAAACAGCGCTTCCGACTTATTGAGCGCCACCTCGAGACCCAAACGCCGGATCCTTCCTACAATTTGTGCAACCCCAGCGGTTGCCAATAATGTCGCCTCCCGGTGTGTTTCTCCACATGCGGTAACTAGCGTGTCGTCAGCGTAACATGTGACGGCGACGCCGGGGAGAAGTGCACCGCGCAGCACCCAGTCATAGCCGATGTTCCACAGGAGTGGCCCCAAGACAGACCCCTGCGGAACACCGCACGAACACTCTCGCCGACCCCATCCATTCCGACCCGGGAAGATTACGGCTCTATCCTTCAGATAGTCCCCGATCACAAGGCGGAGGTACTTCGGCACTCGATGGTAGGCGAGTGCCTCCCTGATACAGCTCCAGGGCAAGGTGTTAAAGGCATTGGCGATGTCAAGAGACACCGCCAACATCACCTCACCCCTAAAGGCTGCTTCCTCCGCCAGGGCCCTGACGCGCATTATTGCGTCCACTGTGGAGCGCCCTCGACGAAAGCCGTACTGGTTGTCTGCCAGGTCCGGCCCCTCTCGCTCCAAGTGTTGGACGAGGCGGTCCGATAAAATTCTCTCTAAGAGCTTTGCCACCTCATCCAAAAGCACGATAGGCCGGTAGGCAGACGGAGAATCCGCCGGGCGCCCATCCTTCTTGAGCAGAACCAGCTTCCCTGTCTTCCATCGGATTGGGAATTGGCCCCGCTCCAAACATGCGCTAAAGAGCCCTAGCAATCGGGGCTCCAGAGACTTTGACGCAAGAACCAGGGCACGACCAGGTATGCCGTCAGGCCCCGGAGCGGTGTTTTTACACTGGAGCCGTCGCACCGCCGTTCTCAGTTCTTCCCGGGTCACTTCGGGCACGTCATCATCGTTGTCCGCACTAGGCAATGCGATAGGCGGAGCCATCAGAGGCGGAGTGTGCTCCTCTCTAGATGGAAACAGGGAGCACACAATGTCCTGCAGTAGTTGCGGACTGAGGCTCTGGGTCAGTGGAGGAGCCGAAGGTCGGAGTTTGCCCCTGACCAATAAGTAAGGGCGTCCCCATGGGTCAGTGTCAAGTGCCTCCAGCAACTCCTCGCGAGCCCTAATTTTGGCCAGTTGAATGGCGGACTGAAGGGCCCGCTTTGCCTCTCTATACGCCTCGTACAGCTCCGCCTCTACAGCCGGCCCAAAATGGGTGCGGCGACGTCTCCTGCGGTGCCTAGCATACCGGCGCCTAGTCTCCACGCAAGCAGCTCGCAAGTCCGCTATATCCGGCGACCACCAGTACACCTGGCGTTTGGCAGGAATGTGCAAAATACGTGGCATCGCCGCATCGCAGACTTGTGACAGCGCCTCCTGGAGCCACTCAGCCTCCACATCTACACTGATAGGCCTGTTCGGTGCAGAGACCCAGGCCTGTACGATGGAAGCCTCCAAGAGCGCCTCTCTATTGAGCCGTTTTAATGCCCAGCGGGGACCGCCCCTTCCTGAGCCACCACGGATTTCATCCTCCGAGAACGAGGAAGAGACATCAAACCGTATATATCGGTGGTCCGATAATGTCTCCACCTCTTCCATGACACGCCATTCTCGCACACGACGCGCTACAGCGGGGCTAGCAAATGAAATGTCCACTATAGACCCTCCCCGCTGACGCACGCAAGTGTGGACGGATCCTTGATTGAGAAGGAGCAGGCCTTGCTCAACAGCCCACTCCTCTAGTACTCTTCCCCGTGCATTTGTCGTCTGAGAGCCCCAAGCCGATGACTTGGCATTAAAGTCCCCAAGGACGAGCACGGGGTGAGGACTGCTTCGACTGATGACGATGCCTAAATCTCCGAGTAAAGTCTCAAAGTCGGCGAGAGTGCCATTAGGTGAGGAGTAAACACCTGCAACCACCACTTCCCCTATCTTTGCCGCTACGAAACCCCGTCCTCGTACGATATTTTCCAGGGTCGGACACTCAACAGCTGCCCGTAGAATCAGGGCAACCGTGCCCGATAGATCTCCCACCCAGTCGTCTCTCTGAGGGATAAAATACGGCTCAGCGACCACCACAACGTTGATCAACCACTGCGCCATGCTCTGGAGGAGCAAATCCTGAGCTCTGGCGCAGTGGTTGATATTTGTTTGGAGAAAGCGGAGATGTGGACCCATTATTAGGTGTCCATTCTCTCCCCCTCCTGGGGCCGAGATGGTGGAGGATTAATCTCGGACCTGCTTGATTTGCCCTTGCCTTTTTCTTTAGGAGCGGCACAGGTTTTGGTGCCCACTCTGTGTGTCGCCGGTTTGCCTGCTGCGGCGCATAAAACGCAGTGTGGTGCAGCTTCACACGAGTGGGCCTTGTGCCCAGGCTGACCGCAGCGGTAACACAAATTGCTGCGGTCCACCCCCGAGGTGTATTGAGCTCCGACGTGCCCCTCCACGAGACATCGGTAGCACCTCAGGGGTCTAGGCTGCAGGATCTTGACCTGCGCAGACACCCATCCCACTAAAATTCGGCCTCCCTCGGCAAGCTTTTTGGCCGCCGCAACAGGGCAGCTGACGACTGCTGTCCCCAGCCCGGTGAAGCCCGATGTGATTTGGCTTGACTTCACTTGTGCCGGAGAGCATTCTCCGACCTTTGCAACGGCAGCCACCAATTCTTCAATGCAGACGGAGTCATCCAGACCCAGAATGCGCAACTCCGCGTTTTTCGTTGGTCTTGACACCTTTGCTCCCTCAGGCTCCAAACACACCCTCAGTTTTTCAGCAAGGGCATCAGCCTGCGGTCCGCTGGTGGCACCTGCAACCTCCAGCATGCGAGCACCAGTTACCGTAGTTTTGCACCGGATGCCCGTGATGCCAAGCTCGCCGAGGTTAATTTCAGCCTTAGCCTTTGCTAGGGCAGCGGCATAAGTAAAGCCCTTCTCTTTTGCTTCAGGCTGCAGAGTTATTACTACAGCTGCAGAGCGAGGTGTGCGGAACTGCGCCTTCTGCTTTTTCGCCGCTTTCTTTGCTTTCTTATTCGCTTTCTTGGCCTCTTTCTTATCTCCCTCAGTCTGCCATTGACCTTTGTTTGGGATATTTTGCTGCTCCATGCTCGATGTTGGTGAGACCTGGGCCGCGGAAGTCTTCCTCTTCCCCTTGCCTTTACCCTTCTCCTTGTTTGAGGCGGTATCCTCGGGTGCCTTCTGGCTGGGCTGATTGGAGGCCATTGGCACCGCAGAGCCCTTTCGAGTATGCAGGCCCGACGTACTTGGCTTTGCAGCCATCTCTGCAAAGGAAGGCCCCGCATGTCCTGCTATCCGCCCGTCTGAATTCAGCGGTGGTCGCAACACCCGCGCCTCAATAACAGAGAAGCGGGCAGAAAGATTCGAAACCTCTTTGAGAAGCAGGCGAAACTGATCCGATTGGTTATCCTTCTGCGATAGTTTGGATGGAGCTGCTTCTGGCGACTCCCCCTGTCGAATTTTTTGCAGCTCTGCCCTCAACAGGCCTTGCTCACGTCGGAGCTCCACCATATCTGCTACGAGTCGAGTATTTTCTTCTCGCAGCTTTCTTACCTCCTCAGTTGAGGTGCGCCTCAGAAGGATCTGCGTTGCCTCTTCAATCGATGCCACTGCTTCTTTGAGGGCCTTCTGGCAAGTGCCTTTCAGGCCCTTGGATGTTTTGGAAACTCCCTTAATGGCATTGACGGCAAATTGAACTCTGTTGTTGAGTTCCGTCGCCGTCAAGCCCTCAGCTTCCGCACTGTCCGAAACCACAGAAGAGATCACTGACGCCCTGCTTGTTCTACCAAAGTCTAACTCAGCTGTCAGATCATCGACCTCCTTATCGTCGGCAGCCTCCTGTTCCGCCCGTTCTGCAGCACGTTTGGCAGCCTCCAGGTTCTTTCTAGCCTGTGTTAGACCGACATACTTGCCGGTCGTAGGCGGCCTTCCTCGCCCGCGTTTGGCAGCACCAGGTTTAGGTGCCATTAACGCTTCTTCGCCGCTAAGCGGCCTCTTGCGTCGAGCGCTTGTTGCGCTCCCCGCATCCACACTTACAAAGCTCAACGCTGAGTCTGAATCAGATTCAGACATCAGGTTGGACTTTCCTCCCTCCTTCTCGACCTCCTTGTTTTTAGTTTGTTTTAAATTTTCCATATTGAGTCCCACGAGTGTGACGGAAAAATGTCGACCCGGGCAGAGCCGTCTGTACCCGAGCAAGTGTAAATTTGTAACTCAACCAGGGGGTCCACCGGTACCCTGGCTGGGGGTGCGCTAGCGACTGATGCCCCTCTGAGGTTAGAAGCAAAATCCGTCAGCCATTCATCAACTCGTCGCGCACCAGAACTTGAGATTCGGATAATTTTTTATAGAGGTTTATTCCTCGCGGCCCGGGCGGTTAAGCCAAGACCCTCGGTCCCTGTGCAGGTCACGAGACATGACCATCACCCGCTACTCCTAAGGGATTACGATTTCACGGCGAGGGCAGCGCAGGACTAGTTCCCATGCAGCCCGCTCGGAGGCAGGGTAAGTGCACACCGAGCTCGCCCCAGGACCCTCCCCTCCAGAGGATCCTCTCACCCCTTCCTTCTCATGTCCTCTGCCAAAGCAGAGGATACAAAGGGGCGCCCTGTCAGGTTATTCGCCATCGACTAACAATGCCCCATATAGGGAGATTATTAGCCGATGTTACCGGGGAGCACCGGCCTCAGCGCTACTCGTCCCACCGGACGTATCCAGAAGGCTCCGTAGCACTCAGGCACTCGTGGAGGTTACCTGACCCAGCTCCCCTTTTCAATTTACCCTGGCAATCCTTGACACAGAGGAGAAATTGAAGCCGAAAGTAATTATGTGCGAATATTTTTGGTATTCGCGATAAATTCTGTATTGCTATACTTATTTTTTCTTTGATTATGCTCTAGATTTAGAACAATCAATCATCAATTTTATCCTATCTAGATCTTAAACACGTCCCATCATTTTGAAAAATATAACCCACAAAAAATACAAAAAAACGTATTTTCGAGTCCGGACAATTATTATGATTTTTTACATAGGTTAAAGAAAACGTGTCGTTCAACTGACGTTACAATTTTTTTGGTCATTTCAGGCAGAATTTGTTTACGAGTAAGCATACCTGTGAATACATTATACTTTTAAAAACACCTAGCTGATCCTTAAAAGCAAATGTTTCTTCGTTTTCCATTAACTAACGATCGTTTCGGAAAAAATCAAAAGCTAAATCGATAGATCAAAACGGTTTACGTTACGTGAAAGTAAGTATCGGTGTCACAAACACTTGCTCATTTTGTACGTAACAGGCCACGTAATTATTCATGAAACCTTATCTCTGTCACCGGCGTGATTATGCAGCTGTTGAATAATAAATACCTGTCAACTGTCTAACAAAACCTTGACTTCTGCACCTCTTACGTACACTAAGAAATACGTATTAAATGAGCAAGTCAGGAACTTGGCAAGAAGTGTGTTATTTCTTTTAAATTATTGTGTACTGTATTTCGTATGAGACTCCAGTTCTCAAGGCTAAGTAGGTAGGTACGTAATTATGCTTTATTTGTGTTTGAATGCTACTGTTTGAATAAACCTGATATTACTCGTAGTTTTTGTGGTGCTTTTAACTTTATTTTCCTTCAAATGACGGGTTATATGGTATTTTATTGATTTTAATGAAATATTCACGCAAGTGACATCTATACCTAATCCAATATGACTAGGAGGGTACACAAAGATTCCTCAGTTCTCTGAACTCTAGAGCTCTGTATTAGCATAAATGATTATTATGGAGAACTGTGACTTAGGAGCACAGTTTTTACAAAGTGGGCTGGTAAGCCTTTATGTCCACATTATTATGTGCTTGTGGTGTTGGTCGGATAAAATGAGAATTTTTGCGTCAGTTTTGTTAGCCTCACACGACACACATTGAACGATACAGAATCAGCCCACTGGAGGACACCCGCGCAACGCTTGCTTTTACAGTGTACACTTCAAATCTTTTCGGTTCTTATCTCTCAGATTTTCCTTTACTCCTATTGCATTGCCTGAAACACCTTGTAAATTAATTGAACGGTCAAGCTTGCGTGCCTGGGATTTATGGGAAACCTCGGAGTATTCTAAGCCTAAGTTACAAAAGGTATTTGCATACTTTATTCATACACTCAGAATGTACAAGCGATTGTTAAAAGTATGGAAATGGTTTTCATTTACGCTGCCGAATGCCGATACTAAATGCAACAACATATATATAATCGCAAAGTGAATTCCCGTTGTTATAAACTTACAAAGTCACGATAGGTTCAACGTCCCTTGAGGCGCGCCCTAACATTTGCTCAACAATGCATCCAAACAGTCACTGCTGCATAAAGCTGCAACTAGTAGGTATTAAACCGTTATACGTAATTATTCGCCTTGTGCCTGAAATTAATTTTATGACGTAAGTATAGGGAATTGGAGACCACAATATTTTGGAATATGTATTTTGGTCTGACTTTATTCTTTTTTGTGTCATATTGTCACAATTTGGAAGCATAATATGATTAGGTATGTTGATATAAACATACCGAATAAGTATGAAATTGTATACCTAAATATATTATATTAAATGCATCATCAGTGCATACCTACGTACTTACTCGTAATATCGATTGCAAAGGCAGGTTCTTTTTAAAGCCGCTACATTCTGAGAAGGTCTTGATGCTGAAATTATAGAATTCTGTATCCACCGACCGATCAGAAGAATAATCATTTTAAAAGGAAACTCTTTAGGCGACTTTAGGTTGAAGTAGAGCAACATTGTAGTATTCAGGCTGGGTATGAATATAAATCGCATACATAATGTTATTGGTTATTATCATACGACATCTGCGTACAATGCAGTTTCATGCGAGAGCGATGGAGCGCGGGGAACGCCGGCGGACGCGCCGTGCTGTTGTAACCAAGCTGACCAACTTGCAAGGATTTGAAGGGACGCGGTCGGCTCTCTGTGCTGCTTCAAAAACCTCAAAATTCTCGAAAATACAAACAATACCTTCAATGGAAAACCCAGAAGTAATTAATAGCCGTGCTTGCAATTTCATTAGAGAAACCAAGGTGGAAATATGACTTAGCTGACTAGGACCTTTAGCTGCAGCCATGTCATTTCAGTCTAAATCTACTTGATTTGGGTCGTTATTTAAATGTATGAGAATGACAACTGTTATTGATAAAATACGTGATCTAATTATCGATCGGATACGTCATTTCCACAGAGCACCTTAATAACTAGGTTATCTTATCAATAACAGTTGTCATTATTTTTCTGTGGTCATTTCCAATATATGGCTACGGCTGCTGGCGTGCGTCCCGTGGGATGCTCTAGATATATCTGGTTTCACGAGACCTGCAAAGACTGAAGCCCTCGTCAGACTATTGGCGGGAAGCGGTGCGTCTCAGGTACGATTAGAAGTCTTTTATCCCCGTTGGGTCGCTGAACCAGTGACATACCTTGTATAGTAATTAATCTATCTCCATCCCAAACAGCTAAACCGGTTCAATAGTTCCAGCGTGAAACATTAAGAAACATACAGACACACCAATATACAAACTCGCATCTTAATGGGATTTAAGGGGACAACCCTCCACCACCCAAGGCCCAATCAACGTCGCGGTTATGGGCGCCGAAACGCGGGAGGGCGCCCGTTGGCGTGTTCCCGGGGCGCCTTCTTGACTCCCTACAAGTTGTTTCCTCTCGCTCCTTGTCCCTATGAACTCACTCTCCCCATTCTGGGGCAGGACGATACAAAAGACGGACTCGCCGCGCCGTCGCTGTCCACAGCATAAATTATCTTAGTGGGATTATTTCTTACAAAGTTTGAAGTGGTGTCACCCTCTCTGGTAGGAAAGGCGATCCGCTCATACCGCGCGCCAATCCGTGCGGCACCGAGCCGCGCCGCGGATTGAATTACCCGATCTGCACATGTGCATAAATGTGCTCTATACATCGATAAGAAACCTCAGGATATGGGCATCAAATCGATTTACATAAACCTCTTGTTATATATGTACATGCAAACAGTATCGCCATCTGTCAAAATTCTATAGGTCGCTGCTGAGCGAACTACAGCGTGGCCTTACTGTTGGTGACAAAACAAGCATTTTTGCCACCAATAAACTGGCGGCATTTTTTCGCGCCATCTGCCCTGTCCATAATTATGTATATTGCTCTCTAGCAAACTGTTAGCCACTAAACCGAAACATATATTATTATACGAAAAAGCAAATATTTTTCATTTGCCAATTTATTTGCACTTCGTGTTTCAGTTTTTCATTTTCTCTAGCTATCGATACCGATACCTAGAGAAAAGAGATGCCCCGAAGCTAATCGTAACTGCACTACCTGTAACGTCATTTCTTTTTATAAAACAGACCTTACGCAAATCAAGTAGGTACCTACTTGTGTCTAGATTTTTCTTATTTACTTCCATTCCTGCGCGCCTTTGTTGCGATGAATATTCAGAAGGAAAGATACACTGTTTTCTACTCATTTCGAAGTGTTTAAATTACTGACCAACTTGAAGTAGGTAGTTACTAGTTAGGTAGGTAAGTACAATCATTTTCACTTTGTCTTTTTAAAAGCTAAAAGGTTTTTAAGAATGTTATAACAAGTTAACGGTAGATAGTTGCACCAGGAAATGTGCACTACTTTTCAGGAAATTTTTCATGCTACAAAAAATATTGTTTAATTTCCTTATTTTACAGTTCCCATTTAGTATGAGGTAGGTGGCTCTTACCGTTAGCAAAATCTCGTAAAGAACCTTAACTTATTAATAAAATAGGACTTTAAGATCTTTAAATAGAGAAATCATCATAATATTGCTGGTAGAATAAACGTGAAAAAATGTAGGTATGTGTGTACCTCCGGTGTATTGCTGTTAGGTACTCCTTCACTCAAAAACTACTAAAATTACGAGTGTTTGAGTATTTACCTAGAATTTTCTTTATCCTCTACAAATTAGTACTTGACTGCGATCTCAACTGATGGTAAGTGATGCTGGTGATGGAGCCTGGAGCTAAGATGGAGCGTCTTTTCTGGTAGGGTGGTAACTAGCCACGGCCTCCCCTGAGTTCCAATTCCACGATACCTGAGCTAAGTCAATTTATAATTATTAAAATCCTAAGTGACTCAAAGATTCTGTCAAAGTATAATAAATAAATAAATAAATATACACGGGACATTTTGCACATCGCAATCTAGCCCCAAAGTAAGCGATAGCTTGTGTTATGGGTACTAGATAACTGATAAATATACATACATACATACATAAATACAATGTATTGGAAAACACCCAG
The DNA here is from genome assembly GCA_036785405.1 of Coenonympha arcania. Classification (NCBI taxonomy): domain Eukaryota; kingdom Metazoa; phylum Arthropoda; class Insecta; order Lepidoptera; family Nymphalidae; genus Coenonympha; species Coenonympha arcania. The sequence goes on along the minus strand of CM072058.1, from coordinate 618,413 downwards.
ACACTGGAAAACATTCCTGCTCATCACACAAACATTTTACCAGTAGTGGGAATCGAACCCACGACCTCCGGCGCAGACAGCAGGTTCGCTACCACTACGCCATTCGGTCGTCAAAAAAAGTATTAAAAAAAGTTAGTATTGGGTAATCAAGTGTCACTATGAGATGGACCACCATGAAGCAAGCGTCATAATTGCTATTAGAGTCGTGCTGTTAGTTGTCACTCGTAGAAATAGAGAGTTGTTTACATCCGCATTACGCGTTGGCAATCGTCACTCGTCACTGTCAGTTTTTGTGTGCCCAGTGCCCCGTGCTCGCCGGCTGCCCGCGGCAAAAACTGACGCGGCGCCGACTCTGAGCCGTTTACGGCGCTCTTTCCGTAATCTGTGGCACCGATAGATATGTTATTATCTCGCTGCAGACTCGGTCATAAATCATTCGAGCGTTTCGCTTTTGTTGTTCTGCAGTAATGCACAACTCAACAAAGAACAACAAAAGCGAAACACTCGAATGATCTATGACCGAGTCTGCAGCGAGATAATAATAATCGTTTTAAAAAGATAGCACTACTTTAAATTAGTTTAGTTTAGAGATTTTGCACAACACACCATGTTTATTATTGTTTATTATTCAAGTGAATAGGTGCGTTGGACATTTTTAAAATGGAAAAGAACCATTGAAATCGCGACTGCGTGACCATTATGCTACTGCGTTGTTTCAAAATTTCGATTTGTCTTTATCTAATACGAAATGGCATACAGAAAAACTGAAAAATATCGAATACTTCTTTCAGTAGGGCTTTTTTTTCGCTAAAATGGTAACTCTTTGTCCTAGCTCTTAGGAAAATGCTCCAATCCAAGCTCTTAGCGTATGGGAAAATTATTACACTTGAAGAATTATACTTATACATAGTCAGATTACAGATAGAAACAAATTTAAACCTGACGTTCAGGCAATCAGATAAAATCATTTCTGAGTTAAAGAATACTTAAATATCTCTACAAGATAGATTAAGATTGCATATTATTTTTCTGAAAAAACTTAAAATAGAAGAAAGACTCCATTAAGTAACCTTTATTACCTACTTATTTTTTTGTCAAACCTGCTTCATGTAATGTAGTTTTAGAAAATATTATGTTTTCGTTATTATATAAAGATTTCGTAAAACGAGATCTATTTACGTGCAGGAATGTTAGTGATCCGTCATTGCGTGGTCAATGATGGCAATTTTAGGTCTTTGACTTGCTTGGGGTGTTGCGAAATAACAGGACTGGATTATCATGTTTTTGTAGGATTAGGTAGGATTTAAAGTACCCATGAGAGTCGTAGTGAATTGCTCTACATGTTAGTACTCGTAAATCGCTTAAATTTTATGTGAAATAATGATAACAAACATAAAAAAAACCTGGCTGAGTTTGTTTTGGGATTCTCCTGAATTTAGGGCGCGTTAGAACCTTCGTAAAATTGGTTTTTAAGTCTTGAAAAAGGTATCAATAACAAATAAGTATAATCATATTTTAGACTATTCATAAGTGCTTGTAAGTTAAGCGTACTTACATGAAATAAATAATATGAACTAAATGTTTCCAGCGTACTCGGACGAAACGCTTTTCTTCTACGTTTCTGATACGAACCGCTAAGGTGTGGAACACGCTTCCAGCTTCCGTGTTCCCAGCCAAATACAATCTGGGTGATGCCTTCAAGAGAAGAGTGAATAGGCATTTTCTAGGCAAGCGCGCTCCATCCTAGACCTCATCATTTCTGTTCATCAGACTTGATTGTGGTCAAGCGCAAGCCTATCAATTATTAAAAAAAAAAAAAAATTGATTCTTGATTCTTTTTAAAATACTTGAACCAAAACATCAGCTACCCAAGAAAAGTACCTAAGGACATTTTTCCAGTCGCAGTCTCTACAAAGATTATATTATAAACGTCCAATTTGGCTCATCAAACTTCCCTCGTTGAAAATAATGCCTATTTCGCGTGCGCGATGTTGCGGGAACAGAAATATAAACAGTTATAAAATTATTATGTTAGTTGCAGACTACAGTTGCGGCTAGGGCTGCCCCCTGCGGATTCGTTGATTGCGGATCTATAATAATTAAACCACTTAACATAGCGGTATCTGTGCCGTGGCCAATTTTAATAACGTCGTTAAGTATTAATGTTTAAAAATTTGTAGCTAAAGAGCTGTTAAAATTGGTTCTCATTTGGATCGAGAATCTCAAATGGCAGTGCATAAATTGGTTTTAATTCAAAAATCTGACAGACTTTATCTGCTTATGTTTGCTCAAAGTTTGATTTAAGTATATCAAACTTTGAGCAAACATAGCTTAGTAAGTTTTAATTGAAAGAGCCGCCTGCCTCTATTTTGCCTGCCTCTTTCTGCCTGAAAAATGGTTCTTGACATAATATCGTCATAATATTAACCCTGTTTTTACCGCAAATAACAAAACAATCGTAATTTTAACCGTAATCGTAATTTTAGGTGTTTACCAAGTATTTAAAACTCTCGTTTAGTAAACATTATAATGTTGGCCCCTTTTTCAGATGATGTATTCGCGATTTCAAAAAAGAGAGATTACACTTTATAATTTGCCTGTGCTTATTGCTGGCACACTCAGAGATTTCATCTTAGTCCACAAACCTGCTATCAAGCGTCTATAAACTCTAAAGACCGTCTAATTAATCCCTATTATGTCAGAGAAGGCTTTAAAAAAGATATATTGTATCCGAATTAACATTACAACTCGTACAAATTAAATGATAATTATTATCTATCAGTCATCGCTGATTGAGAACGCCAACACACGAGATGTGGTAACAGTAACGTGTGAAGTGTAAACGATGTAACAATCGACAGTCGGATTAACCTGATTGCGACACTGCATACTGCTGACTTGCTCATATTGAACTTGACACTGGCAGTGAACTTGATGATGACTATTCAATTCGTTTTATTTCTTAAACTCAAGTCCACCATGGTTTAGTTATACAACATCTAAACAGATGTTAACAATTTTGTAAATAAAGGTTTAGGTACTAAATCAAAAAATATACGCTTAGAATGTTGTATTTCCTTTACAAATATATATCTTTTGATTTTACACTATAAGGTGGTTAAATGCTTGGTGAAATTAAGGCTCACTAAATTAAAGAATATGTGCTTCGAATGTTGCATCTCCTTCACAACTATCTTATCATGTTTCATTTTCTGGAAACTCTTGATTGAACTGAACATCACCGTCCCTGCATTCTTGCATCAAGAAAATTCTTCTTGAGTACCTAAATACTCAACGCTTTGCGACATCTTCAAATGTCGTCAAGTGTTTGCAGGTATTCGGTAGTGTACCACTGTTGAAAAAAAGCTTGTATAATTCTTAATAAAACAAGTATTTTTCCAAAAAAATTATCTAAAAAAAAGGTATTTATCTAGTTTCAAAGGTCCTGAACAATCCTTAAAAATGTGCCTTTTCTTGTTTCAGAAAGAATCTCGTACAGATGTGCAATTCCACCTGGCGGCGCTGCGCGGGGACGTGGAGCGACTCAAACAACTCCTGGACACTGGGAAGGTGCACATTGACTCCAGGGACAGGGTGAGTCATCATCATCATCCATGTGCTACTTTCGAAACCAAGTTTGGCGTTCAACTTCTGAAATGCCTCTTCATCTTTTGCCGCCTCTTTTAAACTTGGGTGACTTTGGTCTTAGAACAGTCCCACGTTAATTTATATCTTCCAACCATTTACCTACGTGTCTGGTGATCTTCTTTTTCCTTCCAATATTAATCTTGAAAAGGAATGTTGATTATTAAATTGGTGGCTTAATGCCAGTTTCCTGCGTAAAATTATGGACTTCTTTTCAGTTACCATTTCTAGTACCTACAGTTTAGTAACGATTAGAGAGAGACAGTGAGTCTGGGTGTATATACAATTGATGATAGGTAATGATAAAAAATATAACATATTCTTTATCTAGGCCAGCGGTTGACAGTGATCACACCTGATGGAAAGGGATGATAGGGTAAGGCGCGCCGCTTGCCTAGAAAATGCCTGTTCACTCTTGATTTGAAGGTGGCCCAGTTGTAGGTGGTGCGAAAGACGCTGCCTGGGGCGGTATTCCAAACCTTTGCAGTGCGTATCAGGACCTTGAATTTTTCCTCTTCATTTGCTTTACCTGTAAATCGACTCTAATTGAGCAAAAAAGTCCGCGAAAGGCGACATAAATCTTCACTTGAAATATTTTTAGTTTTTCTTAAAAACAGTCATGCAGGATTATCATGGGTTAATACAGTTTTTTTTAAATACCGGCTCTATTTACGTTGTTACTCGTTGCGTAATATTAGAGACTAGAGTGAGCACAGAGCAATAACAGAGAAGGCGCGTTTTTAGGTTAATGACGTGTCCGCGAGATGGAACATTACAGACATGTTTATTTACTGAAAGCATCGCAGATTATGATTTATTGCCTAATGCACTAAGCCCACATACTTTAATGTATTTTTTATACAACCTTTCAACAAAAATACAGCTTTATATAGCTGCAAATTCTTTACCTACCAATACCTACCTACTTACTTCAATAAATAATTGAGGATTCATTCTTCAGATTCATTTCATTCATTCAGTCGGATTGATAGTAAACGTCAGCATCAATACGTTTTCATAGCTTTAAAATTATTTGCCGTTGAGGAAATAAAGTTTTTATAAGTACCTAGTCGTTGCCGTATTGAAATGATCTAGAATCCTAACTAAGTATATCAAATTGATCTAGTTCTACTTTATATAGACCTAGATTAGTTACATCGATTCACTAGCCAAACGTAATATTATGTCGTAAGTCATAAAAATAAAATATGAGTGTAAGTAGATACCTCATATCAAGTACCCGACTCATAATATGCAACCGCAATCAGTCTATCACTCAGATCGTACTGAAAAAGAGTGTTCCACTTTCAAGTTTTTTTCGTTCATTTATTTCGGTAACCACTTGGTGTCAAGCAACAAGCGGTAGCGATTTTGATCGCTACAAATATTAAGTTTACTTTTATTTAAATATTATGTTCATATTTCAATAAATATAATTTTAGTGTACAGAATTGAAACACAAATTAAAAAAATCTTTTCATCAACAACACACTGTCTGAACTGACTTAGAAGACGTGTATACCATTTTGTACCATGTTATATTAGAAGGCGACTCTTTTAATGTTGTCGGTCCATCTGGTCGGAGGTCTACCAACACTGCGCTTTCCCGTCATTCCAGCACTTTGACTCCTCTGTCGGTTCTACGAGCTATGCGTCCTGCCCGCCCATTGGGAACTCAGTTTCGCGATACGCTGTGCTATTTCGGTGACTCTGGTTCGTTAAGGATTCTCCTCATTCATTTAATCACGTAGAGCTACTCCGAGCATAGCTCTTTCCATCGCCTGCTGGCTTTTTTATAAGGCCAATACCTTGTCAATTTTCATTTCATTATAATTAGAAAAATAAACATCGCTGTATCTCGCTACTCGTGCCTCAGAGATCGTAATTCGCCTCGATATAGTGCTAGGAGTTATCGACCGACCCGCGTACGATCGGTTACGCAACGCGACGAAAGCCTCGGCCGATCGCATTCGATAGAGCTTTGTGTTGTTCTCTGTTATGCGTTAATTGACCTTGAGCTTACGAGTAGATGTGCTTTTCAAATAAGTACATTTTGACCACGCGGCAATAGCTTTAGAATAGCTTATCCAGTCTAAGAAAAAAACACGTAGAACCTCTAACTGAATCTCTCATAGAAACTCAAAAACCAAAACCAAACCTCAAAAAAACCAAAATGCAATAGGGCAAAAATTTGAGAAAATACAACGAAAAATGAAAGCAGATCTGATAGGTACACAAAATACCATAATAATTGTAATAATGAGGGTTGACGATTATTCAGCCATTGTTACAAATTAACCAAAAAAAATTATACTGAAATTGGGTAAGAATTACCGAATCAATTGACGGCAACCCACCCTCTTCTTGCTTTTGCGTTCCGGTCATAAAAACGACCTGGTTTCTGGTCCCTGATAGCGGGTGAATGAGGAAGCGGAGGCGTACCCTTGGCAAGGCCTATCACTAGCTGTCCTGTTGTCCTGTCCTCTCCCAGTTGTCCAGAATCCGTTCATAAGAGATAATGCGAGCGACGAATTCAGGACAACTGGGAGAGGCAAAATAGCTAAGGTCTGAAGACAGCTTTCTACCGGAAGTAATGCGACAGCGGTTCCCGGTAGATCGTTCGGCGGCAGGGAGGAGGTTTTTTAGTCCGTAGGCCATTGGGCACCATTCCCAATGGAGTCGGGCGTTACCAGTAGGTATCCTATGAGGATTTTTCCTCCTCCCATAACAAAAAAAAATCTCTATCTGTGTATGTCTATCTATGTGGTAAACATAATGAAGTACATGTATTGTTTCCAGGATGGAACGACGCCGCTGATCCTTTCGGCGGCCATGGGTCACACGGAGTGCGTCAGGGAGCTGTTGGCGCAAGGGGCAGACCCTGCCTGCTGCAGGACGGTACGTTACTGCCATCAGGCGCCGTACCACCATTTCTTAAAGCAATAATGCGGCAGTACTGTTTTAATATTTTCATACAAACAAAGTATGAAAATGTCAAAACAGTACTGACGCGTTACTGCTTTAAGAGATGGTGGTACGGCCCCAGGCTGACTGTTACGATGAAGAGAGAGCAAAGACTACCTCTTCTTATTGTAGGACGCGAATGTTACGTCATTCTCAAGCCAAAACTTATGATCACTACAAAATGAACTAATTTGTGTTACTACGTCTATTTGATCAATCTTGACCAAACCAATATTTTATCAGGAACTTGACTTTGATGTTTGAGACCATTTTTGTAGCTGATGTCGTTTTATAAAATACGGACCATATACATGTCTTCTGTGATGAGCACATACTCTCTCAACTTTTTGACTTGGGGCCGTACCGCCATCTCTTCAAGCAGTACTGGTTTAATATTTTCATACAAACATAGTAGGTATACAAACCAACATACTTAGTAGGAAAATTTTCAAACAATACTGCAACCTTACTGCTTTGAGAGATGGTGGTAAGTGAATTAACGCTCAGCTGAAGAACAATAGAAAATATTAGTTTTTGAACAAAAGCTACCATTTCCCTCAACAAAGTCGCCATGTGCGGCGACAGCAGTTCCCCTTTGTTGTTCCTAAAGCCCTGAATAAAGTAGCGAGCTTGTAGAGCACTTGGCATTATATAAAGCGCCTGCTCATGGCTCTTTTCACCGACATGGTCTCAATTCACATTTTTATGAATGGACCGCTTTCAAACGCTTACTTTGCGAAATACACAACTTCTTGACTTACTTGCTGAATAGAGGCCGTTTTAATGATTCAGCCGTAATTGACATACGATGTTGGACTAAATTTGAAGTTGTTCGGTAAAATTACCAGCATTAAACTTTATATACGCAACTAGTTTTTCGCGTGGGGGCGCGGCCCGCTAAAGCGGACCGCGTAACTGCTTGTAGCAATTTACGTGGTCGCTCATACTCGGATTTAGCAAAAATTAGTAGGTAGGTACCCAATCGCCATACAATTTAGTATGAAAAAAAAATTCCGCCATTTTGAATTTTTCTTCTTGTCACTAAATAGATATCCCCATTTCGATCATCTTTTGCTATGAAACCACTTTTCCAACTGTCATACCCTCCGAGATAGAGACCAACAAAATTTGTATGGCGGCCATGTTTTTTCCGCCATTTTGAATTTTTTTTTCAGCTCATTGGTAATTGGACGAGGTTTCAAATGACATTTGGTCGAGCACCCCCCACCTATCTACAATACCTTTAGCGTGCTCTTCACCCGTCTCCAAGATCCTCAATCATCAGCTCTCTCCATACTGTCCCCGAAAGAAATAGTTCTCCTCTTTACGAAAGTGTTTGTGAAAAAAAATTTTTTCATACAAAATTTTACAGGAGAAAATTTTGCGAAAATCTCGGCCGCCATCTTGTTTTTCCAAAATTTTCCATTTTTTCTATTAATCGTTTACTAATTGTAGATATTAGTCGTTGCGAGTTTGAACGAAATCGGTCGGAAAACAAAAAAGTTACAGAAATCACGTCGGCCGCCATCTTGTTTTTCTGAAATGTCATAATTTTTCCCTACTCGAATCCCGCACCCGAACACATCCTCCATACATCATTATATCGTTTTCAGTCTCCTTCTGGGAGAACAATTATGTCAATGAGTGAGTGAGTCAGTGAGTGAGTCAGTGAGTGAGTGGTAATCGAGCTATATAAATTACTAGTAGGGTGCGTGGTGGCGCGGGCCACATGTGGCCCGCGTGCTGTCTTCCCCCCTATTTGCCTTACAACTTGAGTCCCTTCAACATTCCCCATACATTTTCTATGAAAAAAAAAACCGCCATTTTGAATTTTTTTCCTATCCATCCAATAGAACTTTGGGTCCTGATCACTTCTTTCCAAGAAACCGTCCTTCCATCTTTTATACTTTCCGAGATATCGACAAAATTCGAACGGCGGCCATTTTGAATCCGCCATTTTGAATTTTTTTCCAGCTCACTGCCAATTGGATGACATTTCAAATGACATTTCAAATGACATTTGGTCGAGCACCCCCCACCTATCTTTGATACCCTGGTAGTACTCTTCACCTGTCTTCGAAATGCTCACTCATCAGCTCTCTCCATATTTTTGTTCTTAATGATTTTCTCCCTTCTATATGAAGTGGTTATTGAAAAAAAAAATGTTTCATACAAAATTGTTCAGGAGAGGTGATCAATGAGTCAGTCAGTCAGTGGCCAATCAGCACGAGTAGCTATATATATAGTAATAATAAGTATTAGATATGCACGGTTTTAAAACTACGAAAAGCTTGCAAAGCTTCAGGTCCTCATACGTTGTGGTAGATCACCAGTTTCTACATTCTGGATCCGTGAGATATGATACTTCATGCCATAGTGCCCGTTAGTTCGTTTGAATTAAAGTAAAAAATCCACGAAAGTTGACTGTTTCATGAAGAACGTTAAAAATTGCGTTCTCCGATTGCTGAGTCTTGCTAATTCGGCAATTGAGGGTTCGTGTGCCAGGGAATGTAAATAACTAAATTATGTGCGCAAACAATAATCACTCACTTAGCGAGAAAAATCTACAAACAGTGCTTCGCACTCCATTGAGAACACTGTTTGTAGATTTTTCTGCCTTGTTTGTGTCCAGCGTGACCAAAATTCTCTCATTCTGAGAACAGCGGTGAGACGATTGCCAGGCCAGGTTCACTTATCACGTGATCGAAGAAACTAGAGGTAGTCGAAGAAACTAGTACTAATTTCAGACGGCCGCCGGCGCCCACTGGGTTGCATGCGTTAGTTAGTTGCACGGTCTATTTCACGCGCTGCGTGCGCCCGATTACGAGGCAACCTTAATACGTCGAGAGAGATAAAGTTACGCGATAGAAAAGACCACAACTTTAGACGGAGCCAGGCGCTATTGCGAACTGAACTGCACTTTTTTGTGTCAGCGCTAGGGTCGCTATTTCTTTAAACCCTCTTGCGGAGTGAACCTTCTGTATCGTTAGGTACTATTATGTATTCCCTGCGATTGCGTATGTTATAACGTGTGGTGTGTGGTCAGACAGGGACGAGCGCGCTGTTCTTCGCGGCGCAGGGCGGGTTCCTCGACATCGCGCGCCTGCTGCTGGACTGCGGCGCCGCCATCGACGCGCCCAGCACGGTAATTACTGATGACACATAACGTGCGGTGTGTGGTCACTGTCACTGTCACTGGTCAGACAGGGACGAGCGCGCTGTTCTTCGCGGCGCAGGGCGGGTTCCTCGACATCGCGCGCCTGCTGCTGGACTGCGGCGCCGCCATCGACGCGCCCAGCACGGTAATTACTGATGACACATAACGTGCGGTGTGTGGTCACTGTCACTGTCACTGGTCAGACAGGGACGAGCGCGCTGTTCTTCGCGGCGCAGGGCGGGTTCCTCGACATCGCGCGCCTGCTGCTGGACTGCGGCGCCGCCATCGACGCGCCCAGCACGGTAATTACTGATGACACATAACGTGCGGTGTGTGGTCACTGTCACTGTCACTGGTCAGACAGGGACGAGCGCGCTGTTCTTCGCGGCGCAGGGCGGGTTCCTCGACATCGCGCGCCTGCTGCTGGACTGCGGCGCCGCCATCGACGCGCCCAGCACGGTAATTACTGATGACACATAACGTGCGGTGTGTGGTCACTGTCACTGGTCAGACAGGGACGAGCGCGCTGTTCTTCGCGGCGCAGGGCGGGTTCCTCGACATCGCGCGCCTGCTGCTGGACTGCGGCGCCGCCATCGACGCGCCCAGCACGGTAATTACTGATGACACATAACGTGCGGTGTGTGGTCACTGTCACTGTCACTGGTCAGACAGGGACGAGCGCGCTGTTCTTCGCGGCGCAGGGCGGGTTCCTCGACATCGCGCGCCTGCTGCTGGACTGCGGCGCCGCCATCGACGCGCCCAGCACGGTAATTACTGATGACACATAACGTGCGGTGTGTGGTCACTGTCACTGGTCAGACAGGGACGAGCGCGCTGTTCTTCGCGGCGCAGGGCGGGTTCCTCGACATCGCGCGCCTGCTGCTGGACTGCGGCGCCGCCATCGACGCGCCCAGCACGGTAATTACTGATGACACATAACGTGCGGTGTGTGGTCACTGTCACTGTCACTGGTCAGACAGGGACGAGCGCGCTGTTCTTCGCGGCGCAGGGCGGGTTCCTCGACATCGCGCGCCTGCTGCTGGACTGCGGCGCCGCCATCGACGCGCCCAGCACGGTAATTACTGATGACACATAACGTGCGGTGTGTGGTCACTGTCACTGTCACTGGTCAGACAGGGACGAGCGCGCTGTTCTTCGCGGCGCAGGGCGGGTTCCTCGACATCGCGCGCCTGCTGCTGGACTGCGGCGCCGCCATCGACGCGCCCAGCACGGTAATTACTGATGACACATAACGTGCGGTGTGTGGTCACTGTCACTGGTCAGACAGGGACGAGCGCGCTGTTCTTCGCGGCGCAGGGCGGGTTCCTCGACATCGCGCGCCTGCTGCTGGACTGCGGCGCCGCCATCGACGCGCCCAGCACGGTAATTACTGATGACACATAACGTGCGGTGTGTGGTCACTGTCACTGTCACTGGTCAGACAGGGACGAGCGCGCTGTTCTTCGCGGCGCAGGGCGGGTTCCTCGACATCGCGCGCCTGCTGCTGGACTGCGGCGCCGCCATCGACGCGCCCAGCACGGTAATTACTGATGACACATAACGTGCGGTGTGTGGTCACTGTCACTGGTCAGACAGGGACGAGCGCGCTGTTCTTCGCGGCGCAGGGCGGGTTCCTCGACATCGCGCGCCTGCTGCTGGACTGCGGCGCCGCCATCGACGCGCCCAGCACGGTAATTACTGATGACACATAACGTGCGGTGTGTGGTCACTGTCACTGTCACTGGTCAGACAGGGACGAGCGCGCTGTTCTTCGCGGCGCAGGGCGGGTTCCTCGACATCGCGCGCCTGCTGCTGGACTGCGGCGCCGCCATCGACGCGCCCAGCACGGTAATTACTGATGACACATAACGTGCGGTGTGTGGTCACTGTCACTGTCACTGGTCAGACAGGGACGAGCGCGCTGTTCTTCGCGGCGCAGGGCGGGTTCCTCGACATCGCGCGCCTGCTGCTGGACTGCGGCGCCGCCATCGACGCGCCCAGCACGGTAATTACTGATGACACATAACGTGCGGTGTGTGGTCACTGTCACTGTCACTGGTCAGACAGGGACGAGCGCGCTGTTCTTCGCGGCGCAGGGCGGGTTCCTCGACATCGCGCGCCTGCTGCTGGACTGCGGCGCCGCCATCGACGCGCCCAGCACGGTAATTACTGATGACACATAACGTGCGGTGTGTGGTCACTGTCACTGGTCAGACAGGGACGAGCGCGCTGTTCTTCGCGGCGCAGGGCGGGTTCCTCGACATCGCGCGCCTGCTGCTGGACTGCGGCGCCGCCATCGACGCGCCCAGCACGGTAATTACTGATGACACATAACGTGCGGTGTGTGGTCACTGTCACTGGTCAGACAGGGACGAGCGCGCTGTTCTTCGCGGCGCAGGGCGGGTTCCTCGACATCGCGCGCCTGCTGCTGGACTGCGGCGCCGCCATCGACGCGCCCAGCACGGTAATTACTGATGACACATAACGTGCGGTGTGTGGTCACTGTCACTGTCACTGGTCAGACAGGGACGAGCGCGCTGTTCTTCGCGGCGCAGGGCGGGTTCCTCGACATCGCGCGCCTGCTGCTGGACTGCGGCGCCGCCATCGACGCGCCCAGCACGGTAATTACTGATGACACATAACGTGCGGTGTGTGGTCACTGTCACTGGTCAGACAGGGACGAGCGCGCTGTTCTTCGCGGCGCAGGGCGGGTTCCTCGACATCGCGCGCCTGCTGCTGGACTGCGGCGCCGCCATCGACGCGCCCAGCACGGTAATTACTGATGACACATAACGTGCGGTGTGTGGTCACTGTCACTGTCACTGGTCAGACAGGGACGAGCGCGCTGTTCTTCGCGGCGCAGGGCGGGTTCCTCGACATCGCGCGCCTGCTGCTGGACTGCGGCGCCGCCATCGACGCGCCCAGCACGGTAATTACTGATGACACATAACGTGCGGTGTGTGGTCACTGTCACTGTCACTGGTCAGACAGGGACGAGCGCGCTGTTCTTCGCGGCGCAGGGCGGGTTCCTCGACATCGCGCGCCTGCTGCTGGACTGCGGCGCCGCCATCGACGCGCCCAGCACGGTAATTACTGATGACACATAACGTGCGGTGTGTGGTCACTGTCACTGTCACTGGTCAGACAGGGACGAGCGCGCTGTTCTTCGCGGCGCAGGGCGGGTTCCTCGACATCGCGCGCCTGCTGCTGGACTGCGGCGCCGCCATCGACGCGCCCAGCACGGTAATTACTGATGACACATAACGTGCGGTGTGTGGTCACTGTCACTGTCACTGGTCAGACAGGGACGAGCGCGCTGTTCTTCGCGGCGCAGGGCGGGTTCCTCGACATCGCGCGCCTGCTGCTGGACTGCGGCGCCGCCATCGACGCGCCCAGCACGGTAATTACTGATGACACATAACGTGCGGTGTGTGGTCACTGTCACTGTCACTGGTCAGACAGGGACGAGCGCGCTGTTCTTCGCGGCGCAGGGCGGGTTCCTCGACATCGCGCGCCTGCTGCTGGACTGCGGCGCCGCCATCGACGCGCCCAGCACGGTAATTACTGATGACACATAACGTGCGGTGTGTGGTCACTGTCACTGGTCAGACAGGGACGAGCGCGCTGTTCTTCGCGGCGCAGGGCGGGTTCCTCGACATCGCGCGCCTGCTGCTGGACTGCGGCGCCGCCATCGACGCGCCCAGCACGGTAATTACTGATGACACATAACGTGCGGTGTGTGGTCACTGTCACTGTCACTGGTCAGACAGGGACGAGCGCGCTGTTCTTCGCGGCGCAGGGCGGGTTCCTCGACATCGCGCGCCTGCTGCTGGACTGCGGCGCCGCCATCGACGCGCCCAGCACGGTAATTACTGATGACACATAACGTGCGGTGTGTGGTCACTGTCACTGGTCAGACAGGGACGAGCGCGCTGTTCTTCGCGGCGCAGGGCGGGTTCCTCGACATCGCGCGCCTGCTGCTGGACTGCGGCGCCGCCATCGACGCGCCCAGCACGGTAATTACTGATGACACATAACGTGCGGTGTGTGGTCACTGTCACTGTCACTGGTCAGACAGGGACGAGCGCGCTGTTCTTCGCGGCGCAGGGCGGGTTCCTCGACATCGCGCGCCTGCTGCTGGACTGCGGCGCCGCCATCGACGCGCCCAGCACGGTAATTACTGATGACACATAACGTGCGGTGTGTGGTCACTGTCACTGTCACTGGTCAGACAGGGACGAGCGCGCTGTTCTTCGCGGCGCAGGGCGGGTTCCTCGACATCGCGCGCCTGCTGCTGGACTGCGGCGCCGCCATCGACGCGCCCAGCACGGTAATTACTGATGACACATAACGTGCGGTGTGTGGTCACTGTCACTGTCACTGGTCAGACAGGGACGAGCGCGCTGTTCTTCGCGGCGCAGGGCGGGTTCCTCGACATCGCGCGCCTGCTGCTGGACTGCGGCGCCGCCATCGACGCGCCCAGCACGGTAATTACTGATGACACATAACGTGCGGTGTGTGGTCACTGTCACTGTCACTGGTCAGACAGGGACGAGCGCGCTGTTCTTCGCGGCGCAGGGCGGGTTCCTCGACATCGCGCGCCTGCTGCTGGACTGCGGCGCCGCCATCGACGCGCCCAGCACGGTAATTACTGATGACACATAACGTGCGGTGTGTGGTCACTGTCACTGTCACTGGTCAGACAGGGACGAGCGCGCTGTTCTTCGCGGCGCAGGGCGGGTTCCTCGACATCGCGCGCCTGCTGCTGGACTGCGGCGCCGCCATCGACGCGCCCAGCACGGTAATTACTGATGACACATAACGTGCGGTGTGTGGTCACTGTCACTGTCACTGGTCAGACAGGGACGAGCGCGCTGTTCTTCGCGGCGCAGGGCGGGTTCCTCGACATCGCGCGCCTGCTGCTGGACTGCGGCGCCGCCATCGACGCGCCCAGCACGGTAATTACTGATGACACATAACGTGCGGTGTGTGGTCACTGTCACTGTCACTGGTCAGACAGGGACGAGCGCGCTGTTCTTCGCGGCGCAGGGCGGGTTCCTCGACATCGCGCGCCTGCTGCTGGACTGCGGCGCCGCCATCGACGCGCCCAGCACGGTAATTACTGATGACACATAACGTGCGGTGTGTGGTCACTGTCACTGTCACTGGTCAGACAGGGACGAGCGCGCTGTTCTTCGCGGCGCAGGGCGGGTTCCTCGACATCGCGCGCCTGCTGCTGGACTGCGGCGCCGCCATCGACGCGCCCAGCACGGTAATTACTGATGACACATAACGTGCGGTGTGTGGTCACTGTCACTGTCACTGGTCAGACAGGGACGAGCGCGCTGTTCTTCGCGGCGCAGGGCGGGTTCCTCGACATCGCGCGCCTGCTGCTGGACTGCGGCGCCGCCATCGACGCGCCCAGCACGGTAATTACTGATGACACATAACGTGCGGTGTGTGGTCACTGTCACTGTCACTGGTCAGACAGGGACGAGCGCGCTGTTCTTCGCGGCGCAGGGCGGGTTCCTCGACATCGCGCGCCTGCTGCTGGACTGCGGCGCCGCCATCGACGCGCCCAGCACGGTAATTACTGATGACACATAACGTGCGGTGTGTGGTCACTGTCACTGTCACTGGTCAGACAGGGACGAGCGCGCTGTTCTTCGCGGCGCAGGGCGGGTTCCTCGACATCGCGCGCCTGCTGCTGGACTGCGGCGCCGCCATCGACGCGCCCAGCACGGTAATTACTGATGACACATAACGTGCGGTGTGTGGTCACTGTCACTGTCACTGGTCAGACAGGGACGAGCGCGCTGTTCTTCGCGGCGCAGGGCGGGTTCCTCGACATCGCGCGCCTGCTGCTGGACTGCGGCGCCGCCATCGACGCGCCCAGCACGGTAATTACTGATGACACATAACGTGCGGTGTGTGGTCACTGTCACTGTCACTGGTCAGACAGGGACGAGCGCGCTGTTCTTCGCGGCGCAGGGCGGGTTCCTCGACATCGCGCGCCTGCTGCTGGACTGCGGCGCCGCCATCGACGCGCCCAGCACGGTAATTACTGATGACACATAACGTGCGGTGTGTGGTCACTGTCACTGTCACTGGTCAGACAGGGACGAGCGCGCTGTTCTTCGCGGCGCAGGGCGGGTTCCTCGACATCGCGCGCCTGCTGCTGGACTGCGGCGCCGCCATCGACGCGCCCAGCACGGTAATTACTGATGACACATAACGTGCGGTGTGTGGTCACTGTCACTGTCACTGGTCAGACAGGGACGAGCGCGCTGTTCTTCGCGGCGCAGGGCGGGTTCCTCGACATCGCGCGCCTGCTGCTGGACTGCGGCGCCGCCATCGACGCGCCCAGCACGGTAATTACTGATGACACATAACGTGCGGTGTGTGGTCACTGTCACTGTCACTGGTCAGACAGGGACGAGCGCGCTGTTCTTCGCGGCGCAGGGCGGGTTCCTCGACATCGCGCGCCTGCTGCTGGACTGCGGCGCCGCCATCGACGCGCCCAGCACGGTAATTACTGATGACACATAACGTGCGGTGTGTGGTCACTGTCACTGTCACTGGTCAGACAGGGACGAGCGCGCTGTTCTTCGCGGCGCAGGGCGGGTTCCTCGACATCGCGCGCCTGCTGCTGGACTGCGGCGCCGCCATCGACGCGCCCAGCACGGTAATTACTGATGACACATAACGTGCGGTGTGTGGTCACTGTCACTGGTCAGACAGGGACGAGCGCGCTGTTCTTCGCGGCGCAGGGCGGGTTCCTCGACATCGCGCGCCTGCTGCTGGACTGCGGCGCCGCCATCGACGCGCCCAGCACGGTAATTACTGATGACACATAACGTGCGGTGTGTGGTCACTGTCACTGTCACTGGTCAGACAGGGACGAGCGCGCTGTTCTTCGCGGCGCAGGGCGGGTTCCTCGACATCGCGCGCCTGCTGCTGGACTGCGGCGCCGCCATCGACGCGCCCAGCACGGTAATTACTGATGACACATAACGTGCGGTGTGTGGTCACTGTCACTGTCACTGGTCAGACAGGGACGAGCGCGCTGTTCTTCGCGGCGCAGGGCGGGTTCCTCGACATCGCGCGCCTGCTGCTGGACTGCGGCGCCGCCATCGACGCGCCCAGCACGGTAATTACTGATGACACATAACGTGCGGTGTGTGGTCACTGTCACTGGTCAGACAGGGACGAGCGCGCTGTTCTTCGCGGCGCAGGGCGGGTTCCTCGACATCGCGCGCCTGCTGCTGGACTGCGGCGCCGCCATCGACGCGCCCAGCACGGTAATTACTGATGACACATAACGTGCGGTGTGTGGTCACTGTCACTGGTCAGACAGGGACGAGCGCGCTGTTCTTCGCGGCGCAGGGCGGGTTCCTCGACATCGCGCGCCTGCTGCTGGACTGCGGCGCCGCCATCGACGCGCCCAGCACGGTAATTACTGATGACACATAACGTGCGGTGTGTGGTCACTGTCACTGTCACTGGTCAGACAGGGACGAGCGCGCTGTTCTTCGCGGCGCAGGGCGGGTTCCTCGACATCGCGCGCCTGCTGCTGGACTGCGGCGCCGCCATCGACGCGCCCAGCACGGTAATTACTGATGACACATAACGTGCGGTGTGTGGTCACTGTCACTGTCACTGGTCAGACAGGGACGAGCGCGCTGTTCTTCGCGGCGCAGGGCGGGTTCCTCGACATCGCGCGCCTGCTGCTGGACTGCGGCGCCGCCATCGACGCGCCCAGCACGGTAATTACTGATGACACATAACGTGCGGTGTGTGGTCACTGTCACTGTCACTGGTCAGACAGGGACGAGCGCGCTGTTCTTCGCGGCGCAGGGCGGGTTCCTCGACATCGCGCGCCTGCTGCTGGACTGCGGCGCCGCCATCGACGCGCCCAGCACGGTAATTACTGATGACACATAACGTGCGGTGTGTGGTCACTGTCACTGTCACTGGTCAGACAGGGACGAGCGCGCTGTTCTTCGCGGCGCAGGGCGGGTTCCTCGACATCGCGCGCCTGCTGCTGGACTGCGGCGCCGCCATCGACGCGCCCAGCACGGTAATTACTGATGACACATAACGTGCGGTGTGTGGTCACTGTCACTGTCACTGGTCAGACAGGGACGAGCGCGCTGTTCTTCGCGGCGCAGGGCGGGTTCCTCGACATCGCGCGCCTGCTGCTGGACTGCGGCGCCGCCATCGACGCGCCCAGCACGGTAATTACTGATGACACATAACGTGCGGTGTGTGGTCACTGTCACTGGTCAGACAGGGACGAGCGCGCTGTTCTTCGCGGCGCAGGGCGGGTTCCTCGACATCGCGCGCCTGCTGCTGGACTGCGGCGCCGCCATCGACGCGCCCAGCACGGTAATTACTGATGACACATAACGTGCGGTGTGTGGTCACTGTCACTGTCACTGGTCAGACAGGGACGAGCGCGCTGTTCTTCGCGGCGCAGGGCGGGTTCCTCGACATCGCGCGCCTGCTGCTGGACTGCGGCGCCGCCATCGACGCGCCCAGCACGGTAATTACTGATGACACATAACGTGCGGTGTGTGGTCACTGTCACTGTCACTGGTCAGACAGGGACGAGCGCGCTGTTCTTCGCGGCGCAGGGCGGGTTCCTCGACATCGCGCGCCTGCTGCTGGACTGCGGCGCCGCCATCGACGCGCCCAGCACGGTAATTACTGATGACACATAATGTGCGGTGTGTGGTCACTGTCACTGTCACTGGTCAGACAGGGACGAGCGCGCTGTTCTTCGCGGCGCAGGGCGGGTTCCTCGACATCGCGCGCCTGCTGCTGGACTGCGGCGCCGCCATCGACGCGCCCAGCACGGTAATTACTGATGACACATAACGTGCGGTGTGTGGTCACTGTCACTGGTCAGACAGGGACGAGCGCGCTGTTCTTCGCGGCGCAGGGCGGGTTCCTCGACATCGCGCGCCTGCTGCTGGACTGCGGCGCCGCCATCGACGCGCCCAGCACGGTAATTACTGATGACACATAACGTGCGGTGTGTGGTCACTGTCACTGTCACTGGTCAGACAGGGACGAGCGCGCTGTTCTCGCTAATTCCACTATCTTGCGCTGCACGAAACGTTATTCGAGTTCTTTTCGAATATCGAAACGGACAAGACGCGTTCACCTATAGGATTAAGTTGTTGTCTCAAGTCATTACATATGCCCAGTATTTTTTTGGCTATAGTGCCCTTCAAACCGAAACAGAAATGCTTTGCAAGCCTAGTATAGTATGTGATTTTTCGGAGGTACCCCCACCCGGAGAGGACTCTGTGAAAAAGTCTTGTCATCTAGGTTTGATGCCTTTTAATTCGATTATCGAGATTGAGTGTGATGACATCCCCCTTTGTGACTCGTGCTATCAATGAGTTGTGGTGCCTCTCTCAATGTATTAATAGCACAGAAAGTAATTTATTTTCGTAACACATTCCAGGACGGCGGTACACCGCTGTTCGTAGCGTGTCAGTGCGGACACTTGCCCGTGGTGGAAGAGCTCATACGAAGGGGGGCGAATGTCAACTCTTGTATGAAGGTAAGTCTGCAACGATCTTATTGCGTAAAGTGTAAGTAAATTGGGTATGCGCCTTATTAGATAGATGATTGACATGAGTTGACAATCTACAACGTATTTTTTGGTGCAAGAAATGTTTTTCTCACTTCCAAGTTCTGTGTACCCAAAAATAATTTGTAAAGGGCACTTGTTTTTTTTTATTTATAATTGAAAGGCTTGCGCTTGACTACAATCAAGTCTGATGAACAGAAATTATGAAGTCTAGGATGGAGCGCGCTTGCCTAGAAAATGCCTATTCACTCTTTTTTTTTTTTTTTTTTTATATAGTCCACAAAACTGACTACAATTATTATATAAAAGCAAGTTGGTAGCTATAAAAAAAATTGGTTGTTAATTGAGTCTACTGGATGTGGACGTACCATGCGCGATTAAATAATAGGTACAATAACTACAGCGCAACATACACGCTTAACAAACAAACTAAACACAAACACTATTAACAAACAAAAAGAAGAAAAAATATGTTAACAGATTACTAACTAACTTATCTGGGTACTTAATTTATTTTTTATTCTAGGTATACTGTCACAGAAGATATCTATAACATCTCTTTGACAATTTGCAAGAAATTGCATTCTATACAGCGGACTATGTTGTCCGAGATTGGTCATGGCTTTAGGCAAACAGAAAGTCTTACGATTGTGTAAGCGGCTACAGGCACGAGGCACTACGAACTTTAAGCGTTCAAGTAACTCAGGCGCATCAATGACACCCTTTGCTTTGCAATGCTTTGCCAGAAAAATGACATCTGTAATCTTTCTACGGTCTTTAAGTGATTTCATTTTATAGTAAGAGAGACGAGCTTCATACGAAAATAATTTATTACATTTGAAGTCCGTGTAAGATAGATGGTATAGAAACCGTTTTTGAATTCGTTCTATTCTATCAGAATGAACTTGATACCCTGGACTCCATACCGTGCTGCAATATTCAAGGATGCTACGGACAATACTATTGAAGACGAGAATAGATAAACTGGGATCCTTGAATATTTTCATTTGTCTGAAGACCAGTCCAGATATCTTTGATGCTTTAGATGTTATTTGCTCGATATGTGGACGAAAACTTAACAGGAAAGTAAACCTGAGCCTAAATCGAGGAATAGGTATTTGAAAAATCTGTTGCTGTCTCGCTAGATCCGAACAACAAGAGATCGATGTGTGCGTGTGACGTAGCGTAGGCCACGGAAATCGGGGTAGGTACTGCATCTGTGTGTGTACTGGCGGGCCGCTCGCGCGCGGCTACGGGCCTTCCCCGTCGCGCTACGAGCTCGGCTTTGGCATTATTTTGCCCCGGTCGCAGTCGGACTCGGAGAGTGTTGGTGTTTCATCAGTGTATTGTGTCATCGTACTTCTTACCTTACTTATCTACTATTTATATTTGACTTGGCTATTGTTTACGGATTACTCATTTCATTGATCTGGGACTGGAATAAAATAAAGATCATTAAATTCAACATACAACTTAAGTGACTGGATGGCCTAGCGGCGCGGCGAGTAGTGGACGGGACAGCACGCGGGCAGTGGTTCTAATCCTAACTCAAATATGGGAAAATTTTTTTTGCTTCTTTTTCCCTTTTTTTTCTTTTTCCTTTTTTTAATTTACACTAAAGGTTTAGATAGTAGTTTTAAACAAGATATATTAAAAAAGAAGAAAATTTCTTACAAATAATAAAATTTTGGGAAAAATTGGAGTTCGATGGACATTATATTCTAATTCAACATGAACATGGATGAAATAACGGAACTTCTAAAATCAATACAGCGAGACGTCAATGAAACAAAAAATAGCGTGAGAAATAGTGAGTCCAACTTAACAAAGAAAATTGATGAAAAGTTTAACGAGGCACAAGTTAAGATATAAATATTAGAAAACACAATCGCAACTCAAGAAAACCGATTGGACTATCTCGAAAAACAAATTCGGTCACGAAATATTATCATTTTCGGCGTGGAAGAGACTGAACGGAGCTACGAAGAATTACTGAAAAATGTATTAGAACTTTTTAAACGGGATTGCCCGTTATTAAATGTGGGTTATTCGTTGACCTTGATAAAAGCTTTTTAGCTGCGAGTCCTGACGGATTAATAGGTGATGACGCAATAATTGAAATAAAATGTCCATATAAAATTTCGGAGATGAGTCCAAAAGAAGCAATTGAAAATAAAATAATTGACTGCTGTATTCTTGAAAACGACATGTTACAAGTGGAAAATTAAAAAATTTTAAAACACCCACGACTTTTGCAGACTTGTAATTGAAAAAGGATTAAATAATTTTTTTGAAACTCCCCGACTAAAGGAAAGTAAGAACTAAGAACCTATCAGTATAATTACAAATCCAAGAAAATCCGCCGGAGCTGCTGTGTTTTGCCTATGACGGTGTTGATGGTGCTGTTTACCAGTTGATGACCAATTCAATTTATTGATAATTCTCATATACCGGCAGTTTATTAATACTTACTAATTACATTAATTGATATTGGAAACGAAAATAGCAATGGCAGCTCCGACGGATTTTCTTGGATTTGTAATTATACTGATAGGTTCTTAGTTCTTACTTTCCTTTAGTCGGGGAGTTTCAAAAAAATTATTTAATCCTTTTTCAATTACAAGTCTGCAAAAGTCGTGGGTGTTTTAAAATTTTTTAATTTTCCACTTGTTTTATAGTTTTTCGATTAATATATTAATGTAATTTAAATTATATTATTATTAAAAAATGAAAATTAATCTTCAAACTAGCCATTAGCTTCTCTAGCAGCGTTTGAAGGCATCATCCCTTCCAAGTCATAAAGAGACGTTTATTGTGGCGCCCCCTGCTGTTCAATCACAAGGACAATTATCTACGAACCATTGCCAATGACTCACTAATATTTTATACAAAACTGGATCCAAATCGGTTCAGTCGTTTTTGTAATAATTGAGAACATTCGTTTGCACTGTAAATGTTTTTTATGGCGCCCCCTGGTGATCGATGTTCGTAACAACTATCTAAGAACCATCGCCAATGAATACCAAACATTATACAGAAAACTGCATCTAAATCGGTACAGCCGTTTTTGAAATAAATGGGAACATTCGTTTGCAATATAAATGTATTTTATGGCGCCCCCTGGTGATCGATGTTCGTAACAACTATCTAAGAACCATTGCCGCTGAACACCAAACATTATACAGAAAACCGCATCTAAATCGGTCAAGCCGTTTTTGAAATAAATGGGAACATTGATGTGCACACACAAACAAACAAACCAACAAACAAACACACAAAAATATTTTTGCATTATTGGTTTTTGTGAACAATTTAACATACAAACAAACATAAAATCTTTTTAACAGAGTAATGTACAAACGGTCTCTCACCCTAAACGCATATACCCGTACTCCGTTCCGTCGTGGGTAAAAATTGAAAAGAACCCATAATTATTATTACCAAGTTCAAGGACAATTACACGTCACTCAAAGAAAATTTTGTTACTTTGTATTGTGGAGCCCTAAGGGTATGCTTTTTGAAAAAATTGAAAGGGACGAAGAATTCTGGAAAAATATAGAGCCTAAATTAGAATCTTTTTTTTTCGAATGTTTGTTACCAGAAATTATTGATGGTCGCATACCACGAAATATGCCCGTGAGAGAAAGACAAATATTAGAATAAATGTAAATATTATAATATGATTCCTTGTTTTAGTAAACCCACTATTCCCCACTTTCCTAAATTAGTAAATATATTTTATGAAGTTTCATCATTGTGTCATGTGTTAACTCCAGACGAACCGTGGGGCTCAAGAAAATAATAATATAAACGTTTTAAAAAAAAAAAACTTTAAAATGAACCAAACTGACCACACGGGAAGCACCAGCTTTCTAATAAAAAAAAGAATCATCAAAATCGGTTCACCCAGTCAAAACTCCCAACTTACTTTAAAAAAAAAAACATGACTGCAATCCACACGTGGTAGAAATGAAACCTCCAAAAAATGAATTTAGGTGTCTATCTCTTTTAACTGTCGCTTTTTCATCTACTTTCAAATTGTTTATGCCTATAATTGGTAATTGTAAAAGTACCCGTTTGCAAAGAATAATTATACTATATGAGAGTTAGAGGTATAACTAATTTATGAGCACATTTTTTTAGAAATACTGGGGCAAAAAGATCTGGACCGGGTCCTTTAAGTGAATCCAAGTTTAAAAGATGTTTTAAAACTTCTTTTTCAGTTAATTGACAAGTACCGAATGGAGCTTTGGGAATGGTGTTGTTTAGGAGTAGTGAATTTCCCACTTGACAGTTACTGGTGTTTGTATAGACCGATGAAAAATGTTTGGCAAAGGCATCGCATATATTCTTTCCTCCTTTGGCTACAAAATTATCCAGAAACATTTCAGTCGGAATACAATTGGCGCCATTTTTACGCTGTTGTTTAAAAAACTTCCAAAAGTAGGTGGGATCGTCACGAATACATTCAACAACGCGTTTTTTAAAACTGTCATAACAATCCTTTATCATGATGGCGCAACGTTCGCGCAGTAATTTGTATGAAAGTTTGTCTATTGAGTTATTATACTTTTTGCTTTTATGGTGAATTTTCGCCTTTTCCTTTAATGCTCGTAATAATGGACCTGAGAACCATATAGGATAGTGTCTATCACGCGGTTTCCGCATGGGTGTATGTCTATGAATGATGGGCATTAGTGTCTGGTAAAATATATCTAATTTTGCATCAACCGTGTAAGCGTTTTGAAATAGAGACAACCAGTCTATTTGATCCAGTTCGTTACAGACATTATCAAAGTCACATAGGAACAAGTTGAGAAATGGTGTACGAGAAGGTTTCATGCAACGGTTATAATTTGCTTTTAGAATAATTTGTAAAGGTGGATGATGGTTGTCTATTGTAACCAAAGCATTATCTTCTTTTTTAGGGTTCCGTAGCCGAATGGCAAAAAACGGAACCCTTATAGATTCGTCATGTCTGTCTGTCCGTCTGTCCGTCTGTCCGTCTGTCCGTCTGTCCGTCTGTCCGTCTGTACGTCTGTCCGTCTGTCCGTCTGTCCGTCCGTATGTCACAGCCACTTTTTTCCAAAACTATAAGAGCTATACTGTTGAAACTTGGTAAGTAGATGTATTATGTGAACCGCATTAAGGTTTTCATACAATATTTTAAAAAAGTAATAAATTTTGGGGGTGCCCCATACTTAGAACTGAAACTCAAAATTTTTTTTTTCATCAAACCCATATGTGTGGGGTAGTATCTATGGATAGGTCTTCAAAAATAATACTAAGGTTTCTAATATCATTTTTTTCTAAAATGAATAGCTTGCGCTAGAGACACTTCCAAAGTAGTAAAATGTGTGTCCCCCCCCCTGTAACTTCTAAAATAAGAGTATGATAAAACTAAAAAAAATATATGATGTACATTACCATGCAAACTTCCACCGAAAATTGGTTTGAACGAGATCTAATAAGTAGTTTTTTTGATATTTACATTAAACCTCTAAAAACAAAGTTAGTTTTGCGGTTCGATAAGAAAAGTGGTTTTGGTTTTATTCCTCCGGTTGTAGTACGGAACCCTCAGTGCGCGAGTCCGACTCGCACTTGACAGGTTTTTTTACTTCTATCAAATCAGTATTATTAGTAAGAACTAAGTCTAAAATACGGTCGTTTATATTTTGAATAGGATTGCACTGTTTCAAGTTATTGAAAGCAATATTCTCCAGAAAGACACTTTCTATATTATGACATGGTTGGCCAGACACTAAGCCGTTTCCATTCGAATCAGTTACCCAACAAATATTAGATAAATTGAAATCACCAACGATAAGAATTGATGAATCTTGACATATTCTATTACTGCAAATATCAGTCACACTTTTAAAAAAACATTCCAAGTAATCTTCCTTAACAGGCGGAGGAACGTAGACACCACAAATATAAACAAAAGAGTTGTGACTGACTTTAATCGCTATCCATAAATCTTCACATACAGATTCCCATTCGTACTTCCTAACAGACTCATATTTATTACTAACGGCAATTGCTACCCCGCCACCTTCTTTTTTATGGCAAGATAGTGGACACGAAGAGCGATCTCGCCTATATAAAATATAACGACTATCTAGGATTTCATTATCAAAAACCGTGTTGTTCAGCCAAGTTTCTGTTAAGATTATTACATCGTAGTCCTGACATAAAGCCGCTGTATAGATATCTTCTGTTTTGGTCCTTAGACCTCGTACATTTTGATAAAAAATATTTAACGTGAATTTTATACACTAAAATGTTACTGCATGCATACACAGATAGTTTACTAATTTAAGCCGTTCAAAGTTTCAGTATTTTTTTTTCCACAGTGCTGCAGCTTCATTGTTTTTCCGAACAAATATACGACCATTTCTTATCCACACAAATTCATATTTCTTCTCTTTCGCAGCTAGTCTAGTGGCAGCATGTAACTTTTTGTTCTTCGGGGATAAGTGTTCCATGATGTATATAGGTACAGTTTGACCAGCGAAACCTAAATGAGATGTATTCAGCTTGTTCTGAGGATTTTTCTTATTAAAGCGTTTTACGGCCGCAAGTAAGTCATCTCGTACTCTTGGGCTAGACAATTTCACTACAATGTTTCGCGGACGTTGGGACTGTGTATCCATCTTAGGAACTCTGTGGAAGTTCAGAATGCTGCCATCTGTTAAGTCGCAAGAGACAACTGATGCCATCTGCTGGACAATGGTAAGAATATTCTCATTTTTGGTTTCCGGGATACACTGAAGCTCGACGTTACAATCTCTAGCCTGCTGCTCAAGGTGATCAATTTTGCTATTCAAGTCAATCATTTGTGATCGCAAGTTTTGGTTTTCTATATTTAGATTTGATAGAGACTTTTTGGATTCTGCATTTAACTTAATCTGGTCATCGTGAGCATTAGATAAATATTGCATGGACTTTGTTAGCTCGTCCACTTCTTTTTTTAGGGTACAGAATTTACCTCCAAGGTCCCTAACTTCTTTTTGGACTTCGGTAAGCTTGGCATCGAACTTATTTAGGCTTATTTGTTGGACTCTTCTCTTGAAGGCACCTAGATTGTATTTGGCTGGGAACACGGAAGCTGGAAGGACGTTCCACACTTTAGCGGTTCGTATCAGAAACGTAGAAGAAAAGCGTTTCGTACGAGTACGCGCCTGGACATCAACCACATAAGGATGCCACTTCTCTCTTGTTTGAACTAAACTTTATTATTTCCTTTTTGTAGATCGTTAAACTAAGTACTTAAAGCATTTTTGTAGCAGATACAAATTAGGCGCACTTTTGGGCTGATGGACCTTTGGAATTATCCAGGTCACAACTGGAATCATCCAGGGCAGCAAGCTCTTAGTATTCTCTCTGTTTTTATTTCAGGATAAAGCCACCCCGCTGTTTATCGCAGCACAGAACGGGCACGAGGAGGTGTGCCTGGCGCTGCTGGCGGCGGGCGCGAGCGTGGACGCAGCACGCAACGACCGTGCGTCCCCGCTGTGGATCGCGGCGCAATGCGGCCACCAGCGCGTGGCGCGCGCACTGCTGGCCGCCGGCGCGCACGTCGACAAGCTGCGACAGGTAAATATAAGGTGGTGTCAAAATATCTGCCACCGTTCCAGGAGGTGAATGTGCCATACTTATACACTTCTATAGTGAAGAAATCTCAGTCCCCGGGCTCAATTTTTTTTTAATTAAACATTATTAACATATCGCATCATGTTGCATAAACACGACCATCAGTCAAACTTGAGTACATGTTTAGTACAGTTATCGCCTCGTAACGGAAATCAGCTGTTTGGGCGCGGCGTGAGAGCGTTGACCTCGGCTTGCGACGTAATTTTTAATTAAAAAAAAATATTGAGCCTGGGGACTGAGATTTCTTCACTATTGTAGTGTATATGTATGGCCTCCTGGAACGGTGGCAGATAATTTGACACCACCTTATACCTATATATAGGGACAACCCTCCACCATATCATGGCACCGTCAACCTCACGGTTACGGGAGTCGGATCGAGAAAAAGGTAAATAAGTAATCGTTCCGCCCAAAAAACATACATAGCTGACGCTCTTCTTGCCAGAAATGCTTTATCTCACTTCTTAGTTCTGATTCAAAGCTATAGTGCATGACCATTTTAGCCGTCAGGCGTTACAATTTGCTTCTCGCTCACTCTCTAAAGTCCGGCCATTATGAGCGTGGACAAATTGTAAACAAACCCACGTGATGTCGTCGACCGCTTAAGCGCGTCTCATCCTATGCGCGAAAGAGAAATATAGTTTTGGCGTAGTTAGTTGTTTCATAATGAAGGTCTGTTTGTTTACGTTTTGTCCGCGCTCATTGTGGCCGCACTTTACACAGTGTTATTGTGTAAGGGAGAAGCAACTACAATCCAAGAGTATTTTAATCGTATAGTAATAACAGTGTTTCCGTGCGACAGGACGGCGCCACGCCGCTGTTCAAAGCGGCACACAAGGGGCACGCGGCAGTTGTCTCGGAACTGCTGAAGTACAAGCCCAACCTGGGGATACTGCCGGTAAGTCATCCGACATCATGTCACATCACGTGTTGACATCCACATTTATTGTAGAGTGCGTCCGGGAAGATACCACTACTGTGTCAGACATTCTATCGTGAGACTTCTATTACGGAGAAAAATGAGACTGTTGTCTCAAGGTCATGAGAGCAGTGCAATGTATCGTATTATAATGAAGTGCAAAGCCGTTGGACGCCTGCATCTGATAGGGCAAGGTGTGTCACTTAGCATCAGGTAAAATGAGCTTTTAGTAGTCGCATACGGTGTAGAAAATCTGTACACTATCACGGAAGACATAATAGTACCTAACGGTACAGAAGATTCACTCCACAAGATGATTTAAAGAAATAGCGACTCTAGCGCTGACACATAAAAGTGCAATTCAGTCCGAAATAGCGCCTGGCTCCGCCTCCGCTATTCATCTAAAGTTGTGGTCTATTTCAATCGCGTAACTTTCAACGTTCTGTGGTTGCCTCGTAATCGGGCGCACGTAGCGCATGAAATAAGCGGTACAAGAATTAAATAAATGCGTACAATCTACCAACCTAAAAAAATGTTTCTCCAACTTCTTTACATTTTCACTCATAACTTTTTATTTATACGACAAAAAGTTACTGGACCAAAGTTGTAGAGAATTTAATTTGCAACAAAAAATGTTAACAATTTTTTTTATCAAATAAATAGTTTAAGAGATATATCGTAAAAACCATTTCAACCCCTATTTTCAAGATGGCGGCCAAGGGTGGCGACCCCACAAAGTTGGTTTTAGCTTTACACTGACCCCCCTACACATCAAAAAAATAAAATTGCGTCCTCTAAAAAACGCAACCCCAAATGTAACTTCTCAATGGACTATGTAGTTTCTTCGATCACGTGATAAGTGAACCTGGCCTGTCACAGTGTATAACATGTCCACAGAACGGTCAGTCGGCGCTGCACGGCGCGGCCATGTTCGGGCAGCTGGCGTGCGTGCGGCTGCTGGCGCGGCGGCGCGTGGCGGTGGACGGGGCGGACGGCGAGGCGGTGCCGGCCACCGCGCTGCGCAACGCCGCCGGCCTCACGCCGCTGCAGGTGGCGGCCGGCGCGGGCAAGCGCGACGTCGTCGCCTACCTCAAGCAGCTCGACCACTCGTGATACGCGAGTCGCGACGCACACCGTCTAACGTAATATGTGACACGTACCTTGTATTACTTGTGACACATGCCGTGTAACATATAACACATACCTTGTAACATTATGTCATACATGCTGTGTAACACATATAACACAAACCTTGTAACATATGTGGTACTTGCCGTGTAACACATATTACACATACCTTGTAACATTATGTCATATACATGCTGTGTAACACATAACACAAGCCTTGTAACATATGTGGTACTTGCCGTGTAACGCATATTACACATACCTTCTAACATAATTACGTGTCACATGCCGTGTAACTCATATTATAAAGCTAACCTTGTACACATATTGTGGCACACGCCATTAACATGTCGTCGTGGTATTATTACACCATGATGTTATAGTTCGAATGTGGGTAACTAGCACTTTACAGGGAAGCCAAAAAAC
This sequence comes from Coenonympha arcania, assembly GCA_036785405.1. Taxonomy (NCBI): domain Eukaryota; kingdom Metazoa; phylum Arthropoda; class Insecta; order Lepidoptera; family Nymphalidae; genus Coenonympha; species Coenonympha arcania. The sequence continues at coordinate 588,914 of CM072058.1, read as the reverse complement.
GCCTTTTTAGTTATGATTTGTGATAGTGAAATTTTGTCTCGCTTCTGATTGATTGGTAAAAGAGTTTAAAATCGTTACAGATAAGTGCGTTTTGGATACTCCATGCCTACATTCGACTTATTGCATGTACATTTTACATACCGCGACGCTATAATAATATAATATACATACCTGCAATATAAGCATTACCAGCTCTTCGAATCGATTTTGACAGACTGGGGCGCGTCTGCGTGGATTGAAATATCTATAGCGTCCTTTTTGTAAAAGGTTTCTTTTTGAAGAGACAAGCTTTGCCTATTTACTTCTTTGATTATCAAATATTCGTCTATCACGAAATTAAAATTATATTTCGCTCACAGGTTGTCTAAGTAACAATTTATATGTATTATAATGTAATTACTCAATTTTTAGTCCTCGGCATATTTTGATTAGGTACAAAGACTTCGTATAGCGCCCCCTAGTGCAAAACTATACTAATGAAATCTGTTACCATATATCAAACTAGATGGCGCTGTACGAAGAAATAACAAGTTTACATACATAATATTATATTATTTTTCAATTTAACCAATAATAATTTTGGTACCTCTATTTTTATCATAATATTGTTTTTCGCAGTTCCTCGAAACATGTATCGCATAAAAGTTTTGAAGTTCCTAAAAAAGTGTGTGGTCAATGTTGATTGATGACCTAATTATTATTAATTTATCACAAACATCAGTATGTACATGATTATAAAATATAAAATAAACTATATCTCATAATGTAAGCGCATCTTAGACATCGCCTTATATGTATACCTCATTATTATATATACATATATGAGTAATAACTATATTTTATTACAAGTATTTTTAAAGTAACGGGAAAGTACTATACATAAAACACTAAGTATTTTTAAAACAAGGATTAACGTAAAATAAATTGTATGTAATAATATCACATAAGGTTTGATTATCGCCGACTTTGTTGAGCTTAATGATAAAAGTGCGACAATATGTATGGAGAAGGAGTGCAGAAAGAGAAAATTAATGGATAACACTCGAATTTCATAATATCGACCAATGGTCGTGATCAGTTGTTCAAATAAATAAAAAACTATGGTAACTATTAGTTACTGATCGAAGGTTGGAGCACTAATCTTCTATGCCACTACCATGTATCTTTACGTTATATTAATCTGTCTAATGCAGAGTTGCACGAAACAAATTCAAAAATTTAATTACTAATTTAATCGCAATCAGTGTCAAAAATGTATGAAATTTTGACATTTCTTGCGATTAAATTAGTTTAAGTACCTACTTACCACTTAAATTTTTAAATTTATTTCGTGCAACTCGAGGTAAGATTCTAGGTGCTTTTTGTTTTAAAGTAAGTCGTAGATTAAGTTCATAAATAATCTCATAAGTACAGTCGCGGAATGAAAAGGTTCGTCACCTTAGTGTCGATATTCGTTTGCACTAGTACTCCAGTACTGCAAGAGTCATTATGCCAACATTCCAGTGCAAGAAACAGCGCTGCTAACATTTGAATAAATATGACGTTTGCTTTCGAATAAGGTTTTGCTTGTTTTTTCTATCCCGTCAATGTAACCTCACTAAAACCTTAGTTATTTAGGAGAAATTATGATATTTTGAAATTATGACATTGCCTGATTGACAATAGTTTTAACAGAAATAATAATGTCAGGTTGAATTAACAAGAAGGTTGCAGTTTATCTATAATAATCTTGTTGACAAGATAAATAGTCAAACTACCTTGATCTGAACAATTTTGAACTTTACTAACGAACAGTTAAACTTTATTTTCTCTAACTCGAGTCTATTCTGTAACACAGTTTCAAAACGTAATATGTGCTCGTGATACGTTGAAGGAATCAATTTGAAAATCGACGAACCTTTTCGTTCCGCGACTGTACATTTAAGTAAGTTAATGTATAATCTCACAAGTACATTTAAGTTTAACTAGTCAATTAACCAATCTTAGGTTAAAGCATATACCTTCTACGTACTGAAATACTAATCTTGAATCTCGGGATTTTAAATAAGTACATTTTAACATGTACTTATTTAAAATCCCGTTCATCCCTTCATATAAGTAAATGTGTTATTTATATGAAGTTCGTATGATATTAGGGTCGATTCTTGAAACCTTAACTAATTTAAAATAGTGCTATCCTTTTCAAACTGCTCCCGATGGAAAAGGATGGCATTATTTTAAATTAGTCTAGTTTTTGCACAGTAGAATCGACCACAGTGTATTCATTTTTTTAGTGAAAAAAATATAATTATTAGCATAACTAACAGTAAAATTTGTTGTCTTTGCAACATTTCTATGTATTATCAAATATTCATTTTACTATACGTTCTGCTCCTGTTTTAGTTTTACCTATGAGTAGCAGAAAGAGGTAACGTTTTTGTCATAAGTATTTAACTTTTAACGTGGTGTAGGTACAGGGTGTGGTTCTACTATTGAATAACAAAATGGTGGATTTCTAATATTTTTATTCTATTTTGGGCACACCTTTGTCTATCCTTAGTTTACATTAACAACATTGTAGATCTGTAAAGAAACTGTTAAATCTCGAAATATCTATGAAGCAAATGTTATAGTTTTATACATTCAAAGTTGGCGCAAACATGTCAATTCGTATATAACTATATTTTTGAGCATTGTTTCACATCACTAGCTGCTAGATACTTTGTGTAAGTACATTATAAATATTGTGTAGTAAATGTATAAATCACAATTTCGTATACAATTGTGGCAGTGTTAGGTACATAATATTGTAGTGAAACTAAGGAGGTATTTAGGTAATAAGAACTACTTACATTGTTGATTTTTTATTTATGTTACTTGAATAAAGCTGTTTTAAACATATGAGTATTATTAAAAGAATCATGTACGCCATCCTACATGTTATTTAATTAAAACCAAACTATATAAAAGGCATCATAATTTTAACTTATTGTATGGTAATTTATCAATCAGGACCTGGGTACCGAGCTTTGCTCGGTAGTATTATAGCTAACCACCAATAGATGGCAGCAGGAGTTTACTGTAACAGTTTTACTTTATCGCCAATAAATGCCAGGTAAGTGATTTATATTTTTTTTTGGTAAATACATTTTCTAAAAAAATGAATCCTAGCTAGATCAAATTATAAATAAATAAATAAATAAAAATAAAAATAAAAATAAAAATAAAATAAAAATAAAAATAAAAAAGCCTTTTTAATCTCATACCTCCTTAATGAGCTAGTTTACAGGAAATATTACATATTATTTGGTTCGGTTAGTAACAATTTTTCTTAGAGAACTATGTTAGTTATTGTGTGATTAGTTTTGTTAGTAACAATGGTTTCTTATATAACTATAGTAATTCATGAGCTAGTTTACATATTATTTGGTTCGGTTAGTAACAATTTTTCTTAGAGAACTATGTTAGTTATTTCGTCATTAGTTTTGTTAGTAACAATGGTTTCATATATAACTATAGTAGTTCGTCAGTAATCGTGTGTGTGTGTATCTGTATGTGTGTATGTGTGTGTGTGTGTTCTTTTTAGTTTTAGGTTGAACTTTCGTTACGAGATATGAGCACCCTCTAGGGTAAAGGCCTCTACTAGATCGAGATACTAGATCAAATTATCGCCCCCAAAACCCCTTGTATACTAAATTTTATGAAGGCCCTTATAGTCCGCTACTGCTTTCATCTGAAATTTCAAGCAATAGTGACGTGGTAATGAAAAACAAAAACAGCAAAATTAGAATAAAATATTTTTATTTTATATAATTAAATTGAACTAATTCATTGCATATTATGTTAAAATCTTAACTAAAACCTTAGTTTACTTTGTAACGAAAAATATATCAATCTAACATTAACCTAACCCATCAGTATTTGAAAAATATAATTTAAAATCTATCTATCTATCTAGCATTTGTTATTCTATGCTGTAAAAAAGCATATTTATGAAGAATACACATATACCTTTACATTTGTTCAAAATGAGTTTTATAAGTACAATAAACTGCTTCCACTGAACTTTGTAACTGCACCTAGTGGTGTGGTCGGGTTGAGACCTACACTATAGTCCTAAAATAAGATCATGACGAGGCTACATCTGGAAGTCCCTTGCCAGGTAGTCCTCGGCCGCTAGCGCGAGGTGCTGCGCCGAGGGTCGCCGGCAGGGCTCCTCCTCGGTGCAGCAGTGGAACAGCGCGAGAGGGCCAGCGTACTCCTTCTCACAGATGTTGGCGGGTATGTCGGGCCGGGTGCCGTAATTGGCGGAGAAACCAGCGCCGATGCTGTCTTCCAGCACGCTCTCCATGCTCATGTCGAGCGTGTCGTCGTCGCAGGCGGAGTGCGGCGGCATGAGGGCCATCATCTCCCACAGCGTCAGCCCCAGTGGCCAGATGTCTGCCTTGCTTGTTATAGTCTCACCGCTGATGACTTCTGGGGCGCTCCATGCTTCTGTACCTGAAGAAATAGTAATGCTTTATTAAATCCAATAGAGAACCTTTGCTGAGAACCAACATAGCACATTCAAGACTCTAAACTTTCTCAAATAAATAATAAGATCAACAGTTGATTTTCTTATAGAGAACTGTAAGAAATTGTGCAGAGTAATTGAAAGAGAGGTCTAGTATAAATGTGGAAGTCAGGATCAGGCCATCACAAGTCAAAGTAAGAGAGACATTGCAAACCACAACGAGAAAAACAAGTCATTTGGTATCGTGTGTATAATAATATTTAAAAGTCAAACACTTACCAAAATAAACAGCCTTCCCAGCATTCTCCTTGTCAAATACACCGTTTTCATCCAGTGGCAAAGTGACTCCGAAGTCACACAGCTTGCACACCACAAAGTCTCCATTCACCAGGATGTTGTATGACTTCATGTCTCCGTGCAGGATCTTCATCTTTGTATGTAAGTAGTCAAGGGCCTTGCCAATATCTAATGCCACCTGGAAAGAGTTTAGTCATTATTATTAGCTGCGGGGTCTTTACTGGTACTTGCTAGATAATAGAGACTATGTAGAGGACTAGGATTAGGTAGCCTGTGCCTAGGGTTTGTTCCCGGGAATTCTCGTCCCGGGTATTCCCGGGAAATCGGTCGGTCTCGTACCCGGGAAATTCAGCTCGAGAAAAGTCGAGACATCGAGAAGTTTAAATAAACATTTTTACGCTTAGCTTTCTTTGTAAATGCGAGGCGGCAGCGGCATCCTTTGACAGCACGGCTCGTGTCTGTCGTTATCCTATGTTTTTGCTTCGGTCGGATCATAAACCCAGCATAGTGATTGTATTTACTATTTAGTGACGCACGAGTAATAGAATCGCAGAACAAACAGGTAAGTATTGTTATTATTTATTTAAATAGTTCAAGTGTTTGTTTTGTTTTGTAAGTACTTTTGTATTACCAAAATAATATTTTTGTTTAAAATGAATAGGTATGTTAAAGAAATAAAACTTTTGTTTTTAATCAAATAAGAGAATTGTTAGTGCATAAATATTTACCGATTTCATTAATTGCATTTGTATTGCAGATGTTGTAATGCTGTGGTGCTTTCCAAATCAATTATAAAAAGAGTTTTTGCTATTTAAAAAAACAGGCAAGAGGACCCCTAATCTGGAAACACTATACAAAGCATTAATTTCAGTTAAGCCGACTTCAACAGAAAATGAAAGGGTATTTTCCATATCGGGAAATGTGGTCAGTAAGATTAGGAGCCGGCTGTCTGATAAATCTATTAATGCTTTGGTTTATCTTAAGGCATATTTCATAAGAATTAATAAGCAGGCTTAAAGACAGTTATATTTTTCGTATTAATAGTAGATACTAGATAGATATCTCTTATTTAATTACATTAAAACTGCCAAAAATTGTGATACCATACCACCCACATAGTGAGATTAGTGAGTGATCTTTAGTTATGATGAGAAAAATTATGATTGTTTTTAGTTAAGATGTTTGTTTTAAGCTGATTGTTAACAGAGATTTTGTTTTTTATTAAAGATTAGTGAGATTAGTTATAATAAGAAGAAGTATGATTGTTTTTAGTTAAGATGTTTGTTTAAAGCTGATTGTTAACAGAGATTTTGTTTTTTATTACAGATTAGTGAGATGAGATTAGTTATGATAAGGAGAAGAAGTATGATTGTTTTTAGTTAGCAATTTTGTTTTGAGCTGATTTTTTATTGAGAACTTGTTTTTTTTGTTAAAAATTATGTTGATTTTTTTCATGTAAAATAAACACAGTTAAATTAAAGACTCTTTTTATTAATGAAACAAAAATTTAGACGTATTTTATTTTTTCTCGACAACCCGAGAAGAACCGAGAAATCAGGCTCGAGAAGTCTCGACACCCGAGAACTAAAAAACCTCGAGAAATCGGAAACCCTACCTGTGCCCCAATCTACTTACTTATTTGGGTTTGTTAATAATCCTGCAGGAACCATAGATTATTTCCAGAATTGAAATTAGTTGAGTAGTTGTTGTGTGAAATCAAACTTTAGTGTGATACTTTCAAACTTCTGATATTGGTGTGGTATTATAATTCCTTTTACTTAATTGTTTTATGATCTGCTGATAATATTGATATAGAAGTTACAAACACTCTTACTTTTAACATCTTGTTGGGTGCAAATGGTTCACAATTATTTTCAATTTCCTTCTCGATCATGTCTCCCAGTGACAGGTCGCACGCCTCCATGCCGAGGTACAGGATCTTCCCCTGGGAGAAGGCCCGGAACCCGACGATGTTGGGGTGCGACATTCGCTTGAGGAGCTCTGCTTCCGCCTGCAGCCGGTCCGTGTACACTTTGTTGGGTTTGACTCTCTTGTTGAGCATCTTCAACGCCCACGGCGACCGCACCTGACCCCCCACGGGAGATCGGAGCAATTGCATAACAGACACACCTGCAAAGTTTAGATGAGTTTAGTCGTCGTCATTATCGTTTCAGCCGATGGACGTCCACTACTGGACATAGGCCTCCTGAAATGACCACCAAATACCATGCCTATATTTATAATCTCCGCTAGAAGTACTAATGTTCTGTGGTTTTCATAGTTAATACCTGTGCCATATCCAAGTCTGTTGAGAAACGGTGAGGGAGGAATCGTGATCGTTGCGTTGATGTCAATTGCTTTCGCTTTCGCCTTCACTGGTGTCCGGAATTCGGCCATGGTGTCGAACGTTGGTAGTCAGTTAATTGAAAAACACAAAACAATTCACTTTAATCTAAATAGCAATCACCACAAGTCACAATTGTACCGCAATTTCAATCCGCCGTTGTTATTTTTCAAATATGAAATTTGACAGCTGATTGTAAACGGTCAACGGAAATCAAATCTTGTTGACAGTTGGTTGACCACAGAACAAACTATAGTTTAATTAAACTCTGAGGTTACAACTTGTACAGTACGCGCGGCGAGAGTTTGGCTTTGACCTTCGGGTGGAGGGGATTACTGCGCATGGGTACCCAAATTATTCTGATTGGTTGATACCCAATTTCTGATTTCTATGCAATAACGGTCAAAGCCAAACTTTCGCCGCGCGTACTGTAGACAAAAGTAGTCTAGTGGTTGACAAAACATGGACAAAACACAATACTATCTCAATGACAACGTTTGGAAAGATTTTTTTAAGATATATATATATAAGATATAAGTTATTTATGATATAATCTACTTACTATATAAAAATAAGTCGGGTTTTCCTTCCTGACGCTATAACTCCAGAACGCACGAACCGATTTCTACGGTTTTGCATTCGTTGGAAAGGTCTCGGGCTCCGTGAGGTTTATTACCAAAGAAAATTCAGGAAAAATTTCAACAGAAAAGCGGGAAAATCTTTTTTCACCGTAAAACGAAGCCATCTGGTGGCGAAACGGAGTTCGCCGGGTTTGCTAGTAAGTTATATAAGATATAAAAATTCTGTTGATTTCAAAGTTTTTTTTTAACTATTGCTAAAGCCTAAATTATATTTATACAAAAAAAATTGTAATAAAACAGCTAAACTGCATAATATGTAATTTATTTTATTATTGACCAAACGTCGTTTGGTTGCGTATATATAACAAAGTACTCTGTGGTTGCGTACTTAGATAATAATCTGTGATTATGGTGGATTGGAACATCCAGGCGCGAAAATTCAAATTTTATTTAGTTTTTCACAAAATACTGTAGGTACAAATCATTATACGTCTTCGGCTTATGGCAATGAGTTTTGCGATTATCGGTAATGTTTATGCATCTAAGTACCTACATGATTTTCATAAAAAAAAATTAGTCAAAATATTTTAGTCATTTTCTTCATATTTTAGTTACACTAGCTCTAAATCTGGAAAACGGCAGAAAATAATCTTTCGGGAACCAATATGAGGTGAATGCATGGTGAATGAGAAGTTTTATCAATTTGATACAAAACCCTAATAATTATGAAAAAATCTCAATATACTTACTTACCTACTAAAATTTTTTATGTAGGTTGATTTTAGGGTCCCGTACTCAAAGGGCAAAAAAACGGTACCCAATTGCTAAGACTTCGCTGGTCCGTCCGTCCGTCCATCCATCCGTCCGTCTGTCACCAGGCTGTATCTCTGAAACCGTGATAGTTACAGACTTGAAATTTTCAGAGATGATGTATTTCTGTTGCCGTTATAACAGCAAAAACTAAAAATAGAATATATAAATATTAAAGGGAGTTCCCTTACAACAAACGTGATTTTTTGTTTTACTTTGTGGTCAATGATCCAGAATACTTAGGTAACTATTAAAAAAACTTAGTAGTAGTAGGTAGGTACTTAATTGGCATTTCTGGCTTCTGCATCATCATCTCGCTACTTTATATAGATAATAATGGTGCGGAAACCTTCGTGTGCGAGTCCGACTCGCACTTGGCCGAATATTAGTCATGAGATCTGCAATGTTATTACCGTGTGAAACCGTTGATTTATTATTACCCTATTTTTCGGATAGAAACTGAAAACTGTAATGATCGAAGGCCGTTGCGTACCTACCTACCGCAGGCTACAGCATACCTACCTACTTAGATACAAAATGAAGTGCATAGGCATAATTTGTTTCAGTAAATGTGTGTTACCTACCTAGTAGGTACCTATCCTATCAATAAATTCCGATTTTAGTTGGTCAATGGCACGAAGTCTTCAGAACAATAATTGTAATAATTGCTAAAAGTCCATACACACGCTCCGACTTGTGCGTGTTTTGATTTTTTACTGTTTTAACTGCACAGTAAAATCTTCGTGATATTGTCATTTCATCCAATAAGTATATACTTCAGTGTCTGAAAACTAAGATTTTCGAACAGTGCAATTGATGACATCCAAATCCGAGACATTCATTAATAAATGGGCCTCATAAGAATAAGTTTAGAGTCACTTGATCGCGGGTGATGGAAGATTTATGTTTGGAGCTTCTCTACGCGATCAAATCAGAGAGATTAGTAGACGAAACCAGGCTCTCCGACTATCGATATAGTAAATATCATATATTTGTTGCAATGGGCGGGGTATTGTTCTTACGTAGTTCGCAAAACCGACGAACGCTGGGGACAAAAAGTGCTGGAATAGCGTTTCCGCACGGGAAAATGTAGTGCTGGCAGGCTTCTAATCAGCTGGCGGACTAATGATGTTCAAGAAAGTCGCGGGAAAGCGCTGGATTCAAGCGCAAAAGTGTTGGAGATCCTTACAGGAGGCCTTAAGCCAGCAGTGGACAGTTCGTAGAGCCTGTACTTGGAACTACTCTTCTCAAATTAGGAACAAGAAGATTTGTAGAAAAAATAACACACTGTAGGTAGGTACCTATTGCTTAGCTGACGTAATATATGATAGATGCATGTGACTAATCCGCCGTGGTGAAGAAATTATATTGAGGCGGTTTAAGATCCCTCAGGAGGCCTACCCAATTCCATCAGCCGAGACATAGGTACCTATCACCTATGAGACGAAGCTGGACGGAGCGTGTGGATGAAGTCTACAGAATGTTCAATGTAGATTGTAGATCGAATCGAATAAGCATTTGATATCGCTCTATCGGTAGCGAGCATCGCATCGCAGTTTATTCGCAGTGACCGATCGGCCGCAGCGGTGGTCGCGCGTGTTGTAGCTGTCAGCTGTCATGTGCGCCCTGTGACGCAACCAGACTGAAGATGTCACTGTGCAACACTTTCAGGTAAAGTAAGTGCGCGCGAATCAGAGCGTGAACTAAGTTGCCGATCGTTAATAACGGCTATTCATTCGAATTCAATGTTACGGATTATCGGTACGATTTTACTTTTATAGTTTTCGAACGTAACAGATACTTTCTTATTTCTTTTTAATATTTAGCTAACTACCGGCGAAATTTGTTTACCGTCATAAAACTTTAAATATTCTAAGAAGTTTCTTCGGAATTAAATCGGAATTTTTCTAAATAATAAATTGTTTTCACTATTATTTATCTATCATAATATCATATTAGTGGAATTTTGGTAGGCAATGTTATAAGTGGATGGAATTATTGCTAAACCCGGTTGAGTTTGTTAAAGGCTCTTTTCAGTGTAGGGCGAGTTGGAACAATATTTATCACTAAACGTTTAAAGTTAAACAACACGTTTAAGTTAGATAGGTATCTAGGTACAATCTCATAGGATAATATCATGTCCGATCTCATTATTAAGTAGGTACCTAAGTACTAAACATCTTGGAGTAATAATTGACAATGCAATGTACCTACCCACGCTAAATTATTTTCTTTCCCCTCACCGGAAGCACAGCTGGAAGGGTCGTACTTACCTAATCAACCAAATCTGACCACCAACAATAAGTTTACAATAAATAATCAAGGTAGATATTACTTATTACCTACTAACTAGGTACTTACTCCAACAAGGGATCACTTTAGCAAGGGCATAGGTAGATACGTAAGTACTTAGGTTCCTCAATTACTTAATTTGTTAATCATAGATTTTAGTACATACATGATAGTAATTTATGTATTTTTCCACTTCAATTATGGAAGTGCAGAATTAGGTAAATCGCGATTAAGTAAACCTATTACCCTGCGTACATAGCACCGCGAGCATGAAATTAGCATCCTCAATAATTTACGAACAAATTTCTTCGAGCACAATCGTTCCACTACGAATATAGAAACTAAACTACGAGTCGGTACGTAAGGCTAACGGATTGACTTCTTGCAGCAACATTATAAACGGTTATTAATAATTATTATATACATCATACAATATACTATACATACACCAGTAATAAACGAGTTTCATTAAAATGCTTAGCTTTCTCTCGACAGCAGATTTGGGCATATTTTCTATACTCAGGTATACGTGGTATTGCCCTTTCACCTTAACCGTAGGAAATTATGGTCTCAACGACCATTTTCACTAGTCTCTAGAAGAATCTCTAGTAAAGCTGCTCTAGTAGAATCTGAGGTCTCTTCAGAAATGATGGCTTGAAGAGAGAAACCCACTCTGTCCCCATTTGCATTATGAACTTTGACTTAAAATGATACCTAGTTAATTCTAACGCTATCAAGCTTTTTTATTTATTGTTTGTATTAGTAATAGCTTGCTTTCCGAACGTGGTAGGTACTTAAAAGTTTAATTTTTGACGCAGGCCTATGTGAAATACAACGGCCAGTATCTTGTCATTCTGTGAGATAATGAACCGCCAAAAGGAGTTGAGAAAATAAGGACTTATAGGTATAGGTCCTAGGTCACATACCTACCTACCTATACTTACCTACATTAATAGATACCTCCTTTTTCCGGATACTCTACCGGCCACACACGTCTTTTACTTTCATAATAGTGATTAGGTACATACTATTTCGCTAACCATGAACTTTCGTGAATACGTAATATTATTTTGACCCTGCCTCACATTAACATGATACCTACTTCATCCACCGGGGCACCTTCAGCGGGTCACAAGTATCGTCTTGCAAAGGTTACGTTATCGGGAAGGTGTAATTTTTCACGCTGGTCATTGTTTCCGTCTGAGAGGGTTTCAATGGAAACACAACAAGGATGCTTACAAGTCTACATCTTTTCTGCTTTTATTACGCTTTGAGATGTTATTCCAATGGGATCTTGCCGACATATAGGATATTTTTCCATCTCCATAATATTATCGTTTACCGCTTTTTGTCAATAGGCTGTACCAAGTCTCTATAAAGAAATGCACACTTTTGCAATAATATGTATAGGTAGGTACCTATCTAAGTACTAAGTACCTAACCAATGCCTCTACTTACCTATTTGGATTCTGCAAATTTTCAACGAAGTTGGCCTGGCACTCTATCTTCTGCCATTCTCAAAAATGGTCAAGCCAAGTTAATAGTGTCGATGACTGTTTTCTCTGTCGATCTTTTTCGTCTAAGTTTACACAATTTCACCATCGCTTTCATGATCCGTCAAGGGTTAAATGCGAATTTTGTAAACATGACAAAAAAACAAGTTGCAATCTAAATAATTGACAAAAACTTGATTTGATTGTTTAATTTATGGGTAATGAAGTAAACAGAGGACCAAGCCCTCGACTTCAAAAGCGCGGCAAAAAATACTTTGCCCAAATTGGCAAACCCGAGCCGTCGCTACATAATTTTCACGCACACTACCATCCGCACACCATACTTTCAAATTGACACACTCAAACTACAAGAAAAAGTTGCCGCACTCGCGGAGCTGTCGTTGGGCTCTATCTAGTCGGAGCGCGAGCGACGACCTGTTATAAATCTATGGAAGTAAAATGTTAGTAGGTTTTTAGGTAAGAACTTATTTTATGTTTAGTGCGTAATTCAAGAGTCTTTGTGGATCGGATCGGATTCACGCAACATGCAGAAGTCAAAACAATCGAGGCACAATAGGCATATTTTTGTATATTTAATATAAACAATATACATACTTATAAAACATAAGTATTAAAATATTACAATAACTCCTCTAGTGCAACTGTTTGATAATAAAATTGATATAACAATAGTTTCTATCCGCTTCCTTCCAGTGATACTTATAATATTTAATTCGTTTACGTAACTTGTATAAACATGGGCGCATTCTGTCCGGTAATCATTCTTACATAGATTTATTGCGATCAGGACGATAGTTAATAGCGTGACTTTTGAACTGCATGATTACGCCAAAAATTTATTTAAACGACTTTTTTAATCGGAAATGTGCGTGTTTGAATCCAGTTCTAACTAGCCACCCTAGACAACCGACAGCCTTTAAGTATTCATTATTGCTATATTTTTCCTTACTTAAGTTACGCGTTTTTCATTTCAGGTTATCTGTTGCATGCTGCATTATCGTGTTGTCAAACATTGACGCACCGGTAGTAGCATTGTCACTACATCGCGCGAAAGGAGCCATCGACTCCGACAGGCATCTCGCTCAAGAGGAGAGCGTTCAACTAGAAGTTAAGAGAGAGCTACACGTACCTGATACTATACCGTTGCATGAGAGTACAACGATTAAAGACTATGCAAACAATGACAGTTTTGTACCTACAAACCCGTCAATGAAACTAGAACAAGTAATTCCTACGGAACCGCACACAGAGAAAAAGATTAACGAACAAACGACAAACATTCCAAATATAACTGTTATACAAGATCAAACAAAAGGCAATGAAAAAGGCGTTACAACTGATGGTTCTGAACTTGTAACTAATACAGAATCGCAAACTGTTATCACTGGCTTTGATTTAGAATACACAACTTTGGCATTAGTTGACGAAGTAACTGACATTGAAACTACAACTTCTTTTATTGACATACAAACAGCGAGTGAAATTAATATAAATGACTCTGAAACGACTGAACCTGCTCATTCAAATAAGACAACTACACATGATGAAATTAAAATCAAGCAGAAGTTAACGGAGTTAGAGAAATTAAAAAACAAAATAAAAGTACATAAATCTCGACCCATGCCTAAATGGAAAAAATACAAAATTATAGAAAGAAAACGACCATCATATTCATCGGAAGAAGACGTCAAAGAGGAAAAAAGGAAGGCATTACAGAAAGAGGATATTCTTAAAGCAGAAACTCAGCACGTACGAGTTAAAATACAAGATCCTACAACATCCGAATTACCATCTATAGAATCATCAACTACAAATGTTAAGGCAACGGAGAGCGAAGATGGGGTTACCTTTATGGTTACAGAGCAAAGTGCAAGTACAATTGATAGTTTGACGCAATCAGTATCTCCCACGGAAACGATATCACAAATAAGCCACGAATCGAAACGAGCAGGGTTCTTGAATTATTCAGGAAAAACTACAACAGAAAAGGCACCTGAAACAACTACAATTAACATACCCAGTGACACAACGACGAAAGAAGTAATAACGACAACGATAGCTGATAATCCTGATTTAAAAACGAATGAACAACGTATTGCCATAAAGGAAAGTTCCTTAGAAGATAAGAAAAACATCGAGTCACAAATTGTGTTGGTAGGTATTATTCAAATAGAATTTAATTATTTTATAACTCACTTCATATTGTGATCATTTACAAAATCATTGTAAATCTAATAATCCATAGTAAATACATAGTTACGTGCTTTGCGTTAATGCGTCTTGTTTTTATTTTGCAGAACGAAGATGCCATTAAAGAAGAATTCTTGAAGGAGGAGTTAATTAATAACAATAAAGAAAATGCTAAACGTCAACGTGAAGAAGCAGTTAACAACAAGTCCGATCCCACAGAAAATAAAAATGCAAATCAGGAAAATTCAACAGAAACTAATACATCCTCTGAAATTAGTGCTAAGTCAAAGAACACCACATTATATACAGTCAGCCCTAATTATAAGCCTATGAAAAAAATAGAAGTCGTACCACCTAAGCAATTTGTTAGGGACCCAGATGACAACAGTTGGAGGAATGAGAGCTTAAGCTCTTTGGGAATTGTTTTCAAACCCAAAAACTCTTCCAAACCTTTCACTCAAGTCTTAAAGAACAAGACAGAGACTGAATGGAACAATTTGTCAGATAAAGATAGTAAGAACGAATTGCCTGATCTTAGGGAAAGATTGCAAAAGGAGACACAAAAGAGAAAGTCCAAACGAAAGAAGACAGACTCGCTTGGAAACGTGGTTTACTTTGACTACGAAGAGAATAGTAACTCTGCGGAACATGCAGGCGTTACGATCGATTCGCGTTCTTCAACCGTCACGACTTATTCCCCTATTTTGCAAAGCACAATTCCAGAAAATGGTTCGCTACAGGAAGCTCCACAAAATGCTACCAAAAATGTATCTTCGATATTAACAACAGAAGGTGTACACAAACATAGGTTTACCACTACGATACCAAAGTTTCTCCACGAATATTATGATACGGATGAAGACGACAGCGACTATTTGAATATGGCCCAGATTGACTTGAAGAAATTCACCACCTCCCTCCGGACCAGTACTCCGTTCCACCCATCGACGATAGGGGCGAAGCAGCCCGACTGGCCGAGACAGAATAGCAAAGTAACGTACAGCGTGTTTCCCGAGAGGAAGGCCACCGTGCAGTACTTCCCGCCGCGGACGACACCAAGAGTGAACGTGAACGATTACGACAATGGATTCAACTTCAGAATGGAATCTTTCACGACCGAAAGCGTTTCGCCGGCTCATGTCTCACCCGCTTCAGGAGAAGCGCCCATAACTCCGGCGACAGTCAATACAGTTTCATCCAGCGAAGATTACACTAAGAACTTGCTACTAACCCAACCACAAATAACAACTGAAGCTGGCCTGCCTCTGAATAACGACGGCAGCTTCGACAGAGGCACTTACGTTATCAAACATTACAAGGACTTCGTCAACGAGGCAGCAAAGCACGCCGAATATGACAAGAATATAGGATACATACCTTATACTGAAGCACCAGTGGAGGTAGTGACCAAAGCACAACTCATTGACTACGAGACCGAAAAGCCTAAAGCTATCGACAGCGAGTACGATTACGAAGGGCAATTCAGGAAAGATGTGCTGCAAAGATTCGTGGACAATTTTAATCAGAATACCGACCAGTATCGATCAGATTTCCCCATTCTGTTTAACAGTAGCATAATTCACAGGGGAATGCATAATAATGGGGATATAGCTTCGTCGCGAGCGTTTATGCGGGGTTCCTACAATAACGATCTGTTCAAGCCGAAGTTTACTGGTTCGAGGAAGGCGTGCGAGCCAAACTGTGATAAATTAGCAGTGGAATTATCGCCGGCCTACGAATTGCACTATTATGTGCCCGATCAGGAAGAAAAAGAAGAAGTGCAACCCGTTACACTGCCTTACCAGTATAGGTAGGTTATGAAATTGATTGATTCAACGCGAGGTTACCACTTTACCAGTAGCAGTGTCGAATTATCATTAAGACGTTAGATTATGTAACGGTGTACGCTACTGTTATAATAGTATTGGTTTCGTTTTTATGAACAAGTCCGAATGCTATGAATCAAACGATTTTCATTATGTAAGAAAAATACAGGTATTTATTTTTTAAGTTTAAACGTGATTTTCGCTGACTGTATATAAATGAATTTAGACTAGAACATTAGTTTATTAGGGGAGCCTAGTTTTATTCGTGCTTAGTACTAAGAACTACCTACCTATGTCTTCCATATGAATATTTATTTTCATTTCACCTTATCCATTGTAAATATTATTTCACATAAATAAATAATAATATACCTAATTAAGTCTAAGTAATTAATCTAAAACCAAACACAATCTAAAGCTAAGTTCGTATTCATTTTATTTACTTCTTATCCAAAATGTAAAACTGTAGAAGTTTCACAAATTGTACATTACAATGATACATTTTTGCCAAAATATTAAGATAGTGAGATTTAAAGATGAAAAAGGTGTGATCTGATTTAATGTTGTGCTCGTGTGATATGGAAATTATTTTAATTAAAAAATGATGTATAAACTGCTGTCTTTATTTTGTATTTAAATATCATCCCTTTATTCACCGTTTTGAACTCGTAATCGAATCAAAATCGATATTAATAAGTATTAATCAATTTCATATTACCTAAATGCGACAAGGCTATCTTGGCGCGTGGCCAAAATCGGAACTAACGCTGTCTTATGATACGTTTGAACTTTGAACTATCAAACGTATCACTATCTAAGACGATCTATGGCTCTGACAGCATATCGTTGTGTTGCGTTGTTCTCTTTGTTCTTATAACCGACTTCAACAGGAGGAGGTTCTCAATTCGTCAGAATCTTTTTTTATAACTAAAATTGACGTACAATTGAGATTTTATTTGCTGGCTGCATTTATAACTATGTCCTCCTGTCAAGTGCCCAAAGAGCCTTGTCTTTTTGGTGTATTTTCTCTTGTCTTGGATTGTCCTTTGTTATAATCAAATTGCTAGACAGAATAATCTGTGGACAGAATTATAACTTACAAAAAACTATCTATCTACGATTTTCCCTGGTAGAGATATAAGAGCTACATTAATCGTTATCAAATTTTTTATTTGTAGTAGGGAAAATCATGGATAGATAGCTAATTGAAAACGGCCCTCAATTGTTTTTTCTTAACCTTGTAGCCTACACCTTCAAAGCTTGACTGTAAGCGAAACGTTATAGTTAAATATGGCGGTCTGACCCTTATTTCAAAAGATATAAGAGCCAGGCCGCCATATTTAACTTTAACGTTTCGGTTAAAGTCAAGTCAAGCAACCGAGCCTTAATCAGTCAAAAGTCTTCTACGGAGTTTAAATCTAACCAAGAACACATTATCTTACTTATTTAGGGCTAGTGAAACACAGTGGGCCGTTTAAAATACCACTTTATTGACATTTTCATTTATAACAGTACGCATGACTCGATAGTTCGGTCCAGTTGGTTATGTCATTTGAGCAGAATCATACATTGATTGTAGTAAATATAATATAGCATGGTACGGAAGCTTAGCACATAATATAACATACACTCTGCAGTTATCTGAACGAGTGTAAATGCAGTCTGGATCCAATAAATAGTTATGTTACAATTTCAATTAAAAAACAAAATAAAACAAACAAAATAAAAAGGCAATTCCATAAATGAACACATTCCTCTTTGGATAATAATAGAAAAACAGCTGATTATGTACATACAAAAAAAAATTGTGGTCTCATTGCAAAAGATGGCCCAATTGCAATCCATTCATTATTCGATACTCCATTCCATTATTAGAAACAGTTTTTTTTAATGCATAACACGAAAATGCGATGACTGAATGATATTCCAAGTTTCACAATAAAACCACTGAAATAACGCATGTGTTCATTTCACTAAAAATAAATAGTTAAAAATGACGTGTTAAAAATTAAAAAAAAAAGTTTATATATTTCACATAATAAAAAAAAGGGCAGGTAAGAACAGAGGTACGCGAGTAAATCTCCATGTCATATTGCAAAGTGTACACTGTAGAGCGATTACAAAATTTATTAAATATAGGTGCAACGCAAAATCGCGACAAAACTATTGCTAGATTGCATGTCGAGAACTAAATAGGCCTGCCACTCAAATATACACAAATATTGGTCAGCCTAGCAATTCACGTACGTATTTTGACGCACTGAGTGTGATGCCTCACTCCACGTAGGTTCGATATTAAGAAATCATAATTATATCAAAATGATGAAATTTTACTGGAATACTAGCAGAATAGAACCAAACGGAAAATAATAAGGGGAGCGAGGGGAGTGGTGTGAGGTTTGTTCACGTGTAGTCTGCGAAAAGACGTGAATGCCGCGACGTTTTTTGCACATTTCACTTCACGAAATGCAGCCGACGACGCGCTACGTGAATCGTTAGGCAGGTTCTTAATACAATACGTCAGTATTCATAAAGTTTGATAAAGGATTTACCAATGTTTGTGCAAGTATAAGTGACTTGAAAAAACAAGCAAACGAGTTCATTTGTCCAACTGTTTGACTAGTTGAACACAAATGAAACATGCCTGCTTTGACCGGGAGAATAGTAAAACAAAAACAAATCATGTAAACTTTTATATAAAAATCTGTTTTAAAATTTCATAGTCTATCGCTAAGAGAGTAATACAGCTTCATAACTATTTTTTATTTTATTTGAAGGACTTGTCGTCGGCCATTTTAAGACTATCGCTAGAAGCAAAGTCTAGATGTTGAATTGTCTACGGATTAAACGCGCACGACCCTAGATAATTTGGTAGTCCGTCTATAATACCCTATCTAGTATATCCTGTGATAACGTATGACTATAGTTATAACATACCTATTTTAGGCTTAGGACGATAACATTTCGACAGTGGAAAAGTAAAAAAAATATATATACATATGGAAAAATATCGACAATATATCTGGTGTACTTATTAGAAAATTAAGTTAAACATCTCCCTATTCATAAAAACTAGGTTATACCTATCATTTATCTATTAACGTTCACTTAGAGATACCTATTATAGCTTTTATAAATAAGGAGGCGAGGAAAAGATGAAATTAAAAACCAAGAATTTATTTTCGTCTATCAAACCGTCTCTGAATACTATTTTAGACAAGTACATATCAATCATAAAAGCGAAGCTGTGTGTTCTTTTATGTATATCTAAAGTTAGCACATACGTCATTGAGAATAAAGACGTGCTTAACTATGTATCTGATTAAAAATCAGAAACGACGCTATTAATTTAGACCCATATCATGCACAACCATGCACCCTGATTTAATGTTTGTTTTGATAAAAAAATTACATTACAGATAGAATTTGTACAGGACAACGGTTTGAAGAAAATAAAAATGTGTTTGCACCGAAAACTATAAATAAAAAAACTTTTTCAAACAGTACTTATAAATAATAATATTAAAGCAAGATAAAAGGAACGGGAGGGAATAGAATAGTTATTTGCAGTAATAATAATTATAATCGTCTAAAAGTATAGTTTAGACTAAAAGCATATTATATTTACAAGTAAGGGCTCGTCCCTTTTCTTACTACAATTACATACCTGCCTCCCGACGTTACTCGCGCTATAATACGACCAACCGCGTGCTGGTTTTAAGTGTGTTCATAAAAGTAGTTTTAATATATTTCTCAAATAACATGATTTAACAGCGACAACAGAGTTCTAATGTAATTTAATAAAAATATTCTTGTATACCTACGTATGGCATTCGGTTCGATCATTCATTTAAATTAATTATTCATAACCATAATTTATTAGAAAAAAAAAACATGATTTTCCTTCTAATAGGATATTGTAGTTTATTCATGGTTCATTACTGGTTAACGAATTAGGAATATAAATGAAGCTAATCCGATGTTTTTTTACAGCTAATGTAAAAAACCCTATTTTTGTACCGCCCTACCGGCACCAATTTACGATTCGGTATCATATTATAAAACTTGAGCAGATTAAATATAGACGAGATACGTAAACAACGGGGCTAGACAAAGTAACAGTCGTTTAGCGTTGACGACAGTAGATAAAAATGTATGGACAAACGAAAAATTACGTGATCGAATGAAAACAAATGAAAGCAGAATCTACTTTATGCTTAGCGTTGTTCACTGTCGGCTGTCAATTGTCATGCGAAGTACGCTAAAGGTTATCTACAAGACCTGCGAGAACGCCAGGGAGCGTTCAAATTGTCGTAGCCAATTTTCAAACACACCGTGTTTTCCTCTATTCGGTCGTGGTTTTTCTACAGTCACGTGGTTTTGTGATTTGTCCATACATTTTTGTCTACTGTCGTTAACGCTAAACGCCTGTTACTTTCTCCAGCCGGCCTGCTTAGGACCGAACTTGAGAATAGTTACTGCGTTTTAGCGCGGTTGGTCGTGTCGTGTCGCCTGCGCCGGCGCATCCTACTCGTACTCATTACATTAGCCAGTCTTTCGATTACACTACACTAAGCGCCCCGCTGCGTCGCGCCTTCCACCCCGCCCCACGTTCAAAAGATTATATCCTAAGATACGTTACAGATATGGAGCACAGGTGAACAGAATATCTACGGAGATGCAAGCATGCTAAGGCCTCCTTCAAAGTTTACTTCGAAAAATATGCAGAACGCAAATACTAATGGCAGGAGAGATCTTAAAATAAAGTATAATATTGTATTGTCTCTCGCGCTACGTAAGACATTATAACGTCCTCCATCTGCCACGAGCGATAGAGTTATTCTTAAAGGATATTTTTTTGTCTTGATAACCAAATGTGCGGTGAATCTGCAAGTTACTCCATCTCGCTATTATGTGTTTCATGTGAAGTAACTTCTAAATTGAGTTGATATTTAGCGAATAGCTCTACCAACTCTGCTGATATGTGATGACTATAGAGGCCTAAGCATGAGATACATGCGTATCTCATCCCCCATTACCCCATTTATTCAAACAATTTTAAAACTTTCAATTGATTCTCACAGACAAACTTATCTAATTCAAATAGAAATAGCATAAAGTGTAAGTAGAAGATAAATTTAGCATACTACTACGAGCATTTATAACTAAGTTTTACTTTGGATATTATGATGTAGATTTTTTACATCTATGAGAAATCAAGACAATTTTAAATTTCCTTAAATATACAGAGCAAATTAAATAAAAAAAGATAAAACGCATAAAAACTATTAACGTTCAGATAATTTAAAAACCGATATCAATTATTTTCTACGAATTTGCTATTTAAGAGTCGGGAATAAAACAGATGCTAGTAAACCGTTAAAAACTAAATAAATAGTGTTTTCAGAAGCCAAGAGAGTCAAGCGTTAAAACGATGAAATTGTCTAAAACAAACTCCTATATTGGCACCTTGTATTTGGCACCGCTATATCTATACGAAATATTCATCGCCGATGACGCTAAGCTCAGACTCAGTTTTAGCTTAGATTTAAGCTAAGCAAAACTAAGCAAATATTGGCTCCAATTCCCTCGCATACAAATCGCAATCTCTATCTCTAAACCAAATAAACAGTTCTTTTAGTTCTACACTTGTGGGAACATTGTGAAGATAAAAGCACTATTTTTCAAAGACTTGTGAAATGTCGTCGTAAAAAAAAAGGTAAAAAAGAAAACTAAAGCTAGTTTTGATGACTATCTCAATTCTATATTTTCTGTCGCTATCTTCAGACAAAAGAGATCTTGTAAAAAGAAGCTACGTTTATTTTACAGCAGCAGTAGTATTAAGTTTAGAGATAGGCGATTTGTGAGACAGAATTGACGCTATTGCCAAGTTTCGTCGGTGGCAAACATTTCGCACTATGTTTACAAAAAAAAAAAAACTCATAGGAACGAACCAGCGAGCACCGATACAAAATAATTAGGAACTTGGTGCTGCGTTGAAGCTGCTATTATACCGCCGATGTACAGCAGCGGGCGTCTGCAGCCCATTACTCTGTACATTTACTAGCACCACACAGCGTTACGTATATTTGAGGGTACCCGCACCATGCAGTCTTTTGACCATGGGACCTAGCAATTCAGATGGCGCTACTGGCGTTGGCCATTTAAAAAAAATAGGCGCGTTTTCCAAACTGGCATAGACAGTTGATTCGCGCGCCAGTATGAAAAAAAAAATTAATCGATAACTAAAGAGATATTCGTTGAAAAAGCTTTTAATAATCATTTAATCCGTGTATCAATTAATATCGTAACATCAAACTTTGCAATTGAACATCATCCCTGTGAAAATGTGAAAATACTAAATTAGGAAATGTTCTCCAAATGCAGCCGAATTAGTAGTTTATGTAACGGTTACATAATGGGGGGTATTAAAACACGAGTGCGAGTTTAAAAAACGAGCCGCAGGCGAGTTTTTTAATAGTATCACACGAGTGTTTTAATACCTAATTATGTAGAGTTTCATACACTACTTTATCTACGCTCATATTATTATCATAAATCCAAATCATAAAATCTTGCTAACGTTTGTCGTAAATCATTGCAACTACTAAGATGTCAGGTGGAGTGAAATTTTCTTTAGTAGGTTTCACTGCTAGACATTTTTAAGCGCAAAGTTTTGACTAAGTAACAAAAAAAATTGGTTGTCTGTAAAGTCGGTTTACGGACGATAGATTTACGAGATAATGTCATAATCGTAATCGTAATCATAATCGTAATCGTAGTCGTAATCGTAGTCGTAATCGTAGTAAAATTGGTTGTCTGTAAAGTCGGTTTACGGACGATAGATTTACGAGATAATGTCATAATCGTAATCGTAGTCGTAATCGTAGTCGTAATCGTAGTCGTAATCGTAATCATAAATACAGGCCCAGGTGGAACGTTACGCGGAACGTTAGACTTGTGTTGTTGTCTATGGTCAATCATGGCCCATCCATACTCTCGGCAATGACTACCAACTATATGTTGTCTGTGGATTCACTTAAAAAAATATTACATAAAAAATATTACCCCAGATACAAATACAGGAATCCTGAGCCGTGTATCGTTATAGATTTTATCTACGCTCATTGCTTAAAGTTCGAATTATAAAATCGAAATGTGTCAAATAATTACCTACTTTATTCACAGACTTCTATAATTATTAAAAAGTTATTCATAATAACATCGCTCTACTATGGAAATATTTAAAGAAAGTTGTATAATATTCATAACGATACACGGCTCTGGACTCCTGTATTTGTATCTGGGGTTTTGAAGGAATTGATTACAGTACCGCTATCTGTGCGGGCGAAAATAAGGCGTTTGGCGTATGCGTTAAAGGAAGAGAAAATTTAGGAATACTCACTATTTTCTTTCCATGAGGGTTCACAGATTCACACACTGCAGTTTTAAGTGATTTTTTTATTATTCGCGTTGCGCGCACGCAGGAGCGGTCGTTTGTGCGTTTTGAATGCAACTGAATTTTGAAATCAGCGTCGCGTGACGCGCGTCCTCGATGCGTTGTCACTGTGAGCGTAGGTGAAGGACGGAGGAGCGAATGTGATGGATATATATGCTTATTATAAGGAAAGAAGGAGATGGCGCCAACATAGCCTCCGCCTTGAAAGGTACTTTCAAAAAAAAAGAAGAGTTAATTAAATGAAGTTATATACATGAAAAAATTGCGTTAAAAAAAATTAAGTGAAATGCGATAAAGAATTGCGAAGATAAATTGACTTAAGATTATGAGCGTTAATACCTATATTGAATTGATAGAGCGTTTACGTGCTAAAATAATTAATTGTTGATCGGAAGAGGGCATAAACGAATTATAGGGCGTTTAAGTGTGCCATTTTTAGTCCTAACTAGAGCTACACGTATACGACCATCAGGGCCTTTAAATACTTCCTCAATGACCCCTAGAGGCCAGTGTAGAGGGGCACTATCCTGCATTATCAAAACAATAGTCCCTACTTGCACTGGACGTGACTCAGTATTCCACTTTTCTCGAGTCTGTAGCGTATGTAAATATTCGTCTCTCCATCGCTTCCAATACGACTGCACTAGTTTGTCTAAAAGCGAATATCTAGACAGTAAACTTGTACGTTCATTCAAAACATCTACAGCAGGTAATGCTTTAAGGGGAGTAGTGTTTAAAAAATGTGCGGGAGTAATAGGCATGGGTTCCGAAGGATCTTCGCTAAGAATACCAAGCGGACGCGAATTAAGTAAGGCCTCTATCTGACACAACACTGTCAGTAATTCTTCATAAGTCAATATTTGTGTGCCTATTACTCTCTGCAAGTGCGTTTTAAAGGATTTGACCGTTATTTCCCAATTTCCACCGAAATGAGGAGCGTTCGGGGGAATGTTCAAAAACGAAATTTCTGAATTTGCGAGCTCCTTCTTAAAAGGTTCATCATATGTTGTCCTCAAAAATTCATAAAGTTCGTTTAAATAAGCTTTAGCTCCTAAAAAGTTGCTTCCGTGATCTGTTCGCACGCTTAGAATGGGGCCTCTGCGACTTAAGAACCGTTTGAGACAATTTAAGAAAGAATTTGTTGACAGATCAGGTGCAATTTCTACATGAACTGCTCGGGTTGACAAACATATGAATACGCAAACGTATGCCTTTTGGCTTTTGATTCCGCGGCCTCGAGTGGTGGTCACATAAAAGGGACCGCAATAGTCAATCCCTGTATGCGTAAAAGGTTTTGAAATATCAAGTCTACATGCTGGTAGATCTGCCATGACTGGCGTTTGAAAGGAATTTGGGCGTACCTTGAAACAAGGCATACATGCATGTATACGGGAGCGTATTGCTTTCCTAGCGGATAAAATCCAATATTTTTTGCGTAATAGAGATGTAGTGAGTTGAGGTCCAGCATGACAACTGATACGATGAACATGATCTATGATGAGATTTACTATGTGATCTTTCCCAGGAAGTAAGATGGGATGTTTATGATCAAAAGAAATGTCTTGACTTGCGGATAGTCGACCACCTACTCTTAAGATTCCATCTAATAAGAATGGACGTAATTTTTTAATAGTGCGTGGTAAGGAAGCGTTCTTCTTTAAGGCATCGATAAATTCAGAAAAATA
Source organism: Coenonympha arcania (assembly GCA_036785405.1). Taxonomy (NCBI): domain Eukaryota; kingdom Metazoa; phylum Arthropoda; class Insecta; order Lepidoptera; family Nymphalidae; genus Coenonympha; species Coenonympha arcania. The sequence continues at coordinate 563,424 of CM072058.1, read as the reverse complement.
AATTTTCTGAAGCTCGCGAATTATGAACAATTCGGAAGTCTTTAAATCTTCAGCGGTTACTAATCCGTGCGTAGTTAAGCGTTTAGAAAAGCGTAGAATATAAGTAAAGGTGCGTATTAATTTAGACCAACTCGATATGCGTTCAGCGATTTTTGTAAGTAGCGGTTTCTCTGACGTAACAGTATTTAATGTGACTGTTTTTGTTTCAGGCAAATCATTTAAATCAGGAATAAATGGCTGAATTGGCCACTTGTTACATTCTTCATGCATCCAAGTAGGGCCCTCAAACCAAAGAGGATGAGAAATCAATTGCGCTGGCGTTAGACCACGAGATAAACAATCACTCGGGTTTTCTTTACCGGAAACATGAAAGAAGTTTTTTGGATCTAAATTTGACTGTATTTTTGAGACTCGATTTGCGACAAACGTTTTGAGTTTATGAGGACTTGAATTGATCCAATTTAGAACAACCGTTGAATCAGAAAAGGCGTAAATGCGATTTATATTAATGCGTGTACAATAACTTGTCAAAATAGTGCGAACCAACTTAGACAACAAATGAGCTGCACAAAGCTCTAAACGAGCAAGTGAGATTGTTTTGACCGGAGCTACCTTTGATTTAGCGCAAAGTAAGCGAACTATGACTTCACCATTTGTCACAGTGTGAATAAATATAACTGTCCCGTATGCTTGTGTGCTAGCGTCACAGAAAGCAACGAGATTTATCTCATTATCCTGTAATATGCCGATATGCCGGGGTATTGAAAGTTGCGACAAAAGAGATAATTCATTTTTAAATTTAGTCCATGATTGCGTAATATGTGTAGGAGTTTCCTCATCCCAATCAATTTTGAGTAACCAAAGTTCCCTAATTAACAATTTTGCGTACAATATAACCGGTGCCGCTAAGCCCAAAACATCAAAGAGCCTAGCTATAAGTGATAATATTGCGCGTTTTGTACATTTTTCTTCCACTTCAGAAACAGTTAAACGAAAAATGTCATCCTTCGGTTCCCAAGCAAGTCCCAAAACCTTAGAAACGGTATTTTCATCTGTAAAATTCACGGATGAACGATGTGAATTTGGCAAGCTATCTAGTAATTCTGCTGAATTACTTGTCCATTTTATTAAATCAAATGCACCTGATTTAAAAAGTGAAATTAAATCTTGAGATAAATGTTTGGCTTCTCTTTCGGTAGGTGCTGAGTGTACAAGATCGTCCATATATAACTGGGATTTGGCAATTTTACTAGCTTCTGGATACTTAATTTCTTCATCAATGCATAATTGTTTTACAGAGCGCATAGCCAAATAAGGGCTTGACTTAAGTCCGAAAGGAACTCGGTTAAACTGAAACGTGCGTATTTTTTCATCAGTAGAGAATCGAAATAAAAATTTTAAATATTTTCTATCATTTGGTGCGACTTCAATTTGTAAGTACATTTGTTTTATATCGGCAGTCATAGCTACTGGGAACAATCGAAAATTTAAAAGAAGCGTGAATAAGTCAGCTTGCAAATTTTGACCGACATGTAAAGCTGTGTTTAAGCAATTGTTTTGGTCAGGCGTTTTCAACGAGGGGTCTATAACGATCCTTACTGGACTAGACCTTTTCTCGAGGCGAATAATCGGATGGTGTCCTAAAAAATACCCATCTTGCGTATCTCCATTTATTTCGGATATATAACCCAATTCTAAATAATCATTTATGATTTCGTTATAATTTTTGCGTAAGTTTGAATCTGTTTTTAATCTTCTTTCTAACGATATTAAGCGTTTATGTGCGACACTGCGTGAGTCACCAAGTAAATTGGGATCAGCTTTAAAAGGTAAGGCAACCGTAAACCTACCCTGTGCGTTGCGTGTAGTTGTGCGAGTGTAAAAATCTTCGCACTCCTGTTCTTCACTGCTGAGGAACTGATCTTTAGGTAAAGGTACCTCTTCTAATTCGAAGAAGTTGCGTAGCGATTTATCTAAGCGTTGATTAGTAATAGCGCATAATGTGTGTGTATGAGTTTGCGTTAAATTATTAGGGTTAGTTAATAAGGGTGCGTTACCCCAAAGCAAAAAACCTAACTTAGACTGAATTGCTTCGGGCATACCAGGTGGCGCTGTTACGCGACCTGATAAAAGTATTTGCGTAAATAATTGCGCGCCTAGTATCATATCAATATTACCAGGTAAATAATAATTCTCATCTGCCAAAGGTACACTCGACAGATAAGTGAGAAGCGATTTATCTACAGGAGATGTAGGTAAATGATCCGTGATTTTGTCGACAATCAAAGGGTTCAGATTATAAGAATAATTTTCAAATCTCGAGAATATAGTTATGTGCGTAATACCCTTTATTGCGTTTGATGTGCCGCCAAAACCCTGGACAGTAGTAGGGTGCGAGATTGGTTTGGTAGTTAAACCTAATCGAGAAGCGCAATCATTTGTTATGAAATGATGCTGTGATGCGGGGTCAATAAGGCATCTAACACTGTAACTTTTACCAGCTGTATCAAAGGCACGAACTAAAGCAGTTGCAAGCAGTACTGTAGTTTGATTAGCGTCCCTGCGATTCAAGGAACACAAAGAAACAACTTCATGTTTTTCTGATTTATTATTATCAATGGTAGCTTCGCAGGAAGAGATATTATTCTTCTTTTCACTGCTGCTGACTGCGTTTTCTTTCGGCCTGTGTAAAAGTGTATGATGGTATTTGCTAGAGCATGAAGGAGCCTGGCAAACCTGTTTAGAATTACAGACAGGTGTCCGGTGAAAAAAAGATAAGCAAGAAAGGCAGCTGTTATTTGCTTTAACTACGTTATATCGCTCCATAGGTGTCATTGTTAAAAACTTAGGACAGCGGTAAAATTGTTTGGGATGAGCATCGTCCTTACATATAGGGCATGAAGCGTCATTAATTTTAGTCGATGTTACAAATGATTTTGTTGCATTAGGTGGCGTCAATAATTTTTTAGGTGCGCCGCGTTGTTTATAAACCTCTTTTGTTAGCGGTGAGTGTGACGGACCAGCGGCGGTACGTTCATTAATTTTTGTTTGTTCTTTTATAAATTTAATAAAGTTATCGAAAGAGGGTAGTTTTTCCGCGCGTACGTTGTTTTCATATAATCTTGCAGTCTCTTTATCAATCTTTTTCAGGCATAAATAAAGGTAAATAAATTCTGCCTTGTTACCAATTTTTAATTTTTCGAAAGCTGCTATTGATGTAGCACAAACGTCTAAAAAGGAATTTAATTTATCCGAGGATTGAATTGGTTTAAAATTAAAAATTTGGTCCAAATATACAGTACCTAATGCGCGTATGTCCTGATATTTATCTACCAAGGTTGAATAAATTAATTGATAATTTTCACTCGTAGGTTCAATGCCAGAAATACATGTAAGTGCGGAATCCGTAAGTTGCCCTAGTAAATAATGTAATTTCTCTGAATTATTTAATTCTTTGTTTAAATGTATGGTATTGTTAAAAGATTCATAAAAAATCGGCCAGTCCTTTAATTGACCTCCGAATTTAATTAATTGAATAGGTGGAAGTTTTATTTTTGATTTTACCGAAATAACATTATGTTCTTTACTAGGGCTTTTTATATTAAGTGAAGGGGTTGCAGTATTTTCCTTCACTTTATACAATACGTGTGAATATAATTCCTCAAATGCGCTTAGCGATTGAAAATTGGGTTCATAATCAGGATTTTCTTTCATTCTTGCAATGTTTAATTCTTTAACAAGTTTAATGTATTCTTCCCGAATATGCTCAATATTGGCGGACTTAGATAAAAATAAATTTAAACTTTCAGGAGTATCTAAATTTTGCGAAGAGTTATAAATAGACTGCATTGTCGAAAAATAAGATTTAACTTGAGCCTCCAAGATTAAAACTTCGGCAGAAACTTCTGGAGGTGAACGTGCTCTTCTCGACATTTTTTCCGTTTATTACAAACCGACTAACAATAAAATAAAAGCGACTGCGTTATGTTTACAATAATTAAGTTCACAATGGTTAATAATTTTATTAAAAATACAAATTATATTTTATCGAATAGTTACAGAATAGAATGCGCGATTTTCATTAACAGAATAACCCTATTTACGATACCATAAATAATAGTAGGTAAGTAAACTATTTGTATTACGAGTTATAGCGAAAACCAGTGTAATATTCGAGTTTAGATAGTAAATAAGTTATTCTAAGCGTAAACGAACTTATTTCGACAAACTCAGTTTATCGTATAATGAACAAGTTTAGTTTTTAATCCGAAAAACCAAGCTATGGCGCGAGCGTTATGCAAAACGTAGGTACTTAATAGTTACCTAGGTAAAATTTGAGCGATGAATCGAGCGAGTGACGAAAGAATCACGTACAGTGCAATTATACAATAGGTATTTTTGATATTAAATATCAATGAACAATCGATTTAGCTATAATAATGCAAGATAGCTATAATAATGAAATGCGTAGCTGTAAGCCATGTAGGTAGGTACCTAGTACTGTTAACACAATATTTAGGCACACTTATAACCTTACAATTCGTAATATGCGAAGTAATTAGCTAATATTAAGCGGATAAATAGTCTAATGGCTATTTATTTTTAAAATACTCGAAGGACCTTGCGTGAAAAGTAAGCAAATGCGTGAAATATAATAGGGGATGCGTAAGTATAATATTTGAAACAAAGAAAAAGATGGCCGGTTTTATCGCGGCTCGAAAGAACCAATTTTGTGCGGGCGAAAATAAGGCGTTTGGCGTATGCGTTAAAGGAAGAGAAAATTTAGGAATACTCACTATTTTCTTTCCATGAGGGTTCACAGATTCACACACTGCAGTTTTAAGTGATTTTTTTATTATTCGCGTTGCGCGCACGCAGGAGCGGTCGTTTGTGCGTTTTGAATGCAACTGAATTTTGAAATCAGCGTCGCGTGACGCGCGTCCTCGATGCGTTGTCACTGTGAGCGTAGGTGAAGGACGGAGGAGCGAATGTGATGGATATATATGCTTATTATAAGGAAAGAAGGAGATGGCGCCAACACTATCGGCAATACAACGGTTAACGGTTACAATTATTATCTGGGGTAGGTAATATTTTTTATGTAATATTTTTTTAAGTGAATCCACAGACAACATATAGTTGGTAGTCATTGCCGAGAGTATAGATGGGCCATGATTGACCATAGACAACAACACAATGTCTAACGTTCCGCGTAACGTTCCACCTGGGCCTGTGATTATGATTATGATTACGATTACGATTACGACTACGATTACGATTACGATAACGATTACGATAACGATTACGATTATGACGTTATCTCGTAAATCTATCGTCCGTAAACCGACTTTACAGACAACTAATTTTTTTTGTTACTTAGTCAAAACTTTGCGCTGAAAAATGTCTAGTAGTGAAACCTACTAAAGAAAATTTCACTCCACCTGACATCTTAGTAGTTGCAATGATTTACGACAAAAGTTAGCAAGATTTTATGATTTGGATTTATGATAATAATATGAGCGTAGATAAAGTAGTGTATGAAACTCTACATAATTAGGTATTAAAACACTCGTGTGATACTATTAAAAAACTCGCCTGCGGCTCGTTTTTTAAACTCACACTCGTATTTTAATACCCCCCATTATGTAACCGTTACATAAACTACTATTATACAACTTTCTTTAAATATTTCCATAGTAGAGCGATGTTATTATGAATAACTTTTTAATAATTATAGAAGTCTGTGAATAAAGTAGGTAATTATTTGACACATTTCGATTTCATAATTCGAACTTTAAGCAATGAGCGTAGATAAACAATAATAAGGATGGTCTTTAGTATAAGTTTGGTGCTACTGACTTTAGCGTATCATTGAAAAAAAAGGGTTTTAGCCAAAACCGCTACTTTTAGTTCTTCAAAGTTGATCTTACGTAGAATTTAGAAAAGTTAAGAAAAGCATATTTCTTGGTTTGACAGTAAGCAAAATGCAGTTAGTTACCCGACTGAGTTTGTTGCGGGCTTCTTCTCAGTGGCTAAGACAATGTGGAATAAGCTATTTGACGTTGCATTTTAGACAGGATTATTAAAGGCGAGTTACGAATGTCAAAAGTCTGCAATGCGCGGGTGTTCCGGTCGCACGAAGGTTGTAACCGAATGTTATTATAAATGCAAGCCTTGTTCAGTTCGGAATCACACGATACCCAATTGACAACATCCGATAGGAAAGCCGGCGGACGCGGGCCGGCCTTTTTGTTCACCAAACGATTACCGACCTGCTTAATGGCTTCCGTTGAGAAATTAAATAATAATCGATTGGTTTAATTCAATGATAATTCGATCGTGAGTTTATTGATGCTAAAGTAGGTAGCAGATCCTACGCAAAGACAACAAACATGTCATGGCCTCTTCAATTACAAATTTTCTTATTACACAACTGAATTATACATTATTATTTATTTATCGTAATTTAGGCCTCGTTTGCACTATATAACCTTTTTGTGTTAAATGCGCGATTTGCTAACAGGCAAGTCACAAATTTACAGTAGTAAGACTAGTCTCTTTAACAAACGACTGGTTAGACAATGCGTTTGTAACAGTTCAAATATATCCTTTGAATGTTGTTTTTTTTTCCTGTTTAACCATACATACCTATGCAAATTGAAAAAGAGTCATTTAAATATAAATTTTTAGGTATTTGTGTAGAAAGGTATGATGTCACTGTTTTTAAAGTAAACTGTCAAAAACGCAGTCTCTCTGCGGATGTATGAAAGAACAGTGGCAACTAAGAATTGTTTTTCCAAGGTATTTCACAATTATGTAGGTGTAACCTTAACAAAGTACTGTAATTTTCAGTGTTTGCTGTACGTTTTATAATGTCATTATGAATCCAAGGACGTAATCGGCAGGTATCATGTAATTTTATTGTTTGCACGTTGAAGCAATGCCATAACTAAACTATACATAATAAATCGCTCCGGTACAAATGTCAACCTTAATTCAATAGTGAGTATGTTCAATTTCGCGTATACTTTACATAACCATACCCATAAAGCTCTAAGAGGAAGCCTCACTATACAATATATTATAAAATGCAACATCCATCAAGAACGACGCTAAGAACTGCTTGGATTTTTCAGAAAAACAAAACAGGTAGGTAATAAAACCTTCAGATACCTTTGAAAATACAAAATTATAATTTTAACTGCCGAATAGGCAATATAATTTTAGCATAATAATAAAAAACTGAGTTGTAAGTATTACTGATAAAGAAAAAAAAAGGAAAAAGAAACTTAGCTCCGTCCTAAATGTTTGTTGCGCTTAATTATAATTAATTATTATTAATGTAATAGTTTTAATTAAATATTTTTATTTAAATATCATTTGTTTACATTTACACATTCATACAAACTCTAAATTACTAAAGCATTCTCGATGTCCCAACAAACCACTACGAATCTCACCGGACCGTATATTTTTTAGATAAGCATTCATTTAATAAATTCATTTAATAATAATTATGAACGTCACTTTATACCTCGTCCATTAAACTATTTTCTATTTGTCGGATGTTAAAAATTACATATGCCTTTTCCGTATTCTATACCGATTTGTGATTATGTTTCTATATGGGTAACATAAAAATAACCTTTAGGGTATTAATTAGTCTAACCTTTCAAAAGTGAAGCTTTTTAAGGGCTTGAAATTATAGTTCTTTGCTTTTAAAAAACATATTGAGAGACTGTCAAATAGAAAACAGGAGGGATAGTAACCGTTTTCGTGAAAAAGCGTATCGGATGTTCTACAAAATAGCGTCGTGGTTGTTCGGAATTAGATTCACTTTCGACTAGTAGACCGTTTTCGAGGAGGCGGAACGATAAGGACTCAATAACTGTATTATCCTTCGACACTTTCAGCCCAGCATCCATCTCATCTTTGCCTGTGTTGGAGGCAATAACGAAATTTCCCTCCAGGCAGGTGTAATGCCTGGGGACCGCTTGTGATCCGTGCGTGTGACGTCAGAACTTCTATTTATAGAACGCTCGTCGAAAGCTCCGTCAGCGTGTGCTATTGCGCTAGTTACGCCATCTATCGTCAGCTATCGAAGACCGCTACACATCTATCAGATCAGGGGATATAATATGGACCCAAGACATGATCATTGACTACGGGCCTCATAAGAAAGCTCATCTTCACTTACTATCACGGGAGATACAATAGGGAGCCACACTCTAATCAACAAGTGGGATTGCAGTCAAGTAATAACTTGTAGTGTGTAAAAAAATCCTTAATCAGCCCTATGACAGCAGTCGACATCCATCGTAGTAAAATATAATGCAGTAAGCTCTAATTTCATCTAATGCATCGTTGTAAATACCAGCTACCCATAACGCCATTATACGACACCATTCTAGAAGTGCAAGACGCCGAGAGAAGTGGCATCCTTATGTGGTTGATGTGAAACATACTCAAACGAACCATTTCCTTCCACGTTTCTCATAGGAACCGCAAAGGTGTGGAACACCCAGCTTCCGTGTTCCCAGCTAAGTATAATCTGGGTGCCTTCAAGAGAAGAGCAAATAGGCATTTTCTAGGCAAGCGCGCTGTAGCGCTTTTATAAAAAAAAACATGTTATAAAAAAAAATGACTGCCGTGACACGATGTTGCTGGGATGAAAGTGTCAAAAACTTAACGAAAGTTATAACTCAGTTAATTCGCCAGGAGAACTACTCGATAAAAATTCGATTTCCCAACCAAATCATTTCCGTTCTCAACTTCGTATATCGAACCTCCGTCGAAAACTCGAGACTTGCAACTCTGTTAAAATCGATTAACGAATTTCCGTATCGATGTTAAAACTTAACAAGCCAAGTTGTGGGTCATGCGCTGATTAGTTTGTAATTAGAGTTAGGTTTATATTTAAGTCAATTTTGTAGTGCATGATTGTTTGTTTGTCCCTTAATTTAAATAAATAAATAAATAAATAAATAAATAAAGTCACGAAGTGTTAACAGCTAACAATTACTATTAACATTAATCGATTATTTATTTATTTGTCTCGATTAAACTCGCTCAATCGAATACAATATCATTCGTATGCAAAAATACATGTCCTACATACTAAATCTCTTTCATAAGACCATTTCTATAATTATAATATTGTGTTACACATCTAAACTATAATACACGGGCACGAATTTACGATTACTTTCATATTACACATTATAATCCAAACGAAAGGATGTTCAATATATTTGGGACAATATGGTCGAAAAATTAATCAAAGCAAATACAGGACTAAGGAAAATTTTGAAGTATCTGTTATTCATTAAACATAAATGCGAAACATGCATATTATATTAGTATTGGGAATCGATTTCTAAAAGGTAAAGGAGAATTCGAAAGTAATTGAAAGTTTAAAGGTTAGGTTAGATTTTACATTTTCTTCACAAGTTAATCGCTGATTCATTTCTGCTGGATTTTTGTTACAAAATATTAGTGGAGAAAATTATTAAAGTTCACAGAGGGTTTAATCCCTTCATCCCCTTTTTAGGTTTAGGTTTAGCTTTCGTCATACTGTCTCAAATAAACAAACTATCTCATATGAAAATCGTTTTATCTTCGGTCCCGTTTCTAAATGGCTACCAAAGATCTCGATAGATCTGTAAAAGCGGACAGCTTTCGCCGCGGGGCCACGACCTTTAAGACTTTAACGATAGACTAACAAAGAAAAATACAGAAACGACTTAACGCGATAAGTCATGTATTTGTAGCTAGCATAACATCGTTTAATTATGTCGCTTTTGAGAAAGTCGTGGCCCCGCGATTGAAGTCTTCAGAAATGCTAAAGGCCATGAATAGGTCGGGTCTTACAGCTCTATAAATTCTAAATATTCGTAAATGCTAGCGAATAGGGCCCGCCTTAAAATTCACTAAATTACTATAGAATTAATTACTTCGATACGATAAAATGTATTAATTATATGATTCGACCGACCGACGTTGCTTTTATATATGAATGTTTGTAAATAAAACAAGAATAACTAAATAACCCTAGCATCTCCGTAAGCAATCAAATGCGTTCTCGATTCTGATTGGCTGATGAAAATTATTAGCGCGAATTTAATAAATGCCGCCAAATAGAAAGAAATTACAATAACTGCATTCAGTTTGATGCTATGGGAACGTGGGAATCCTCCAGGGCGACACTCAAGACCCTTGTTTTACAAACTTGTTACGACACAAAGTAATGATATAGGATATGTCGCAAAATGTTTTTAAAAAGTTTATTTAACACTATCTAGATAATTTTACGTTCTCAGTCCGTGTAACCCTGTTGAAAGTAAACTGCCAAACTAATAATTATAAATGACAATTACAATAATATTAGAAAGATACTTTATACAATTAAAAAAAGTATGCCAACAATATACAGAATATTTTAAAATAATTTAAAATCGGTATTAATTATAATTCACAATTAAACATAATTTTTACGTTTAAACACCATAATGTGAGCGTTAACCCGGCGCCAATGACGCTGGGTCATATTGACCCGAGGTGATTGTATACCTTCGTAAAAATGTTTCAACACTCGCGGTGTAATTGACTTTTCGTGTAGCTGGAGATATACCCCCCCTCTACCTGTAGCAGTGTGGTACTCAGTGCGACACCGCCTGCGCAGCGAGATACACGTGTGTTGCGGCAAAACGGGTAAGTATGACCCAGCGTCATCGCTGGCGTGGTGTTTTCGTAACATATTTAAATTTCTTTATTTTAAGTTATTGTTAATTTTTCTCACGTTTTTTAGATATTTGACAAAAATGGCGTTGAGGGATCATCCAGAGAGAATATTGGCGATGTTGGAAGAATCGGACTCCGATGAAAATGATCGTGATCCATATCCAGGTTCAGACGTCGAAGTGGATGACCATGTATCTGAACGCAGCCAAAGTAGCGATACTGAACAGGATGCTAACTATACAGATACGGGCTCAGAGTCCTCAGATGACACAGGTGTTGACTCAGATGATGTCAACCTTTTGACCTTACAAAATTGTCATGCTTGCCACATTTATATCTGCCCAGAACATTTGATTTCATACTGCGAAAATTGCAGCAACTCCATGTCCATAAATGAGGAATCGGAAGACTGATTTTATAGTCTTATTTTGATAAGTAGTTTTTGTGATCTCTGTATTAGCATATAAAATTGTTAGTTCTTTATAATGTTTAGGTTTAATAATAAAAAAATAACATACTATGCAAGTTATGTTTTTCAGGTTGATTTTGCATGCGTTTTTTAAAAAGTCAATAAATATTTAATTCGTTAAATTTAATACATTTTTTTATTATTCTGTCATTTACTCAAAAAACCTTAATTTCTAAAATGGTTACTAGAAATTATCAGTTCATTTAAGATACTGTAAATTTACCGTCTAAAGTTCGGGTAATGATGACCCGACGTCATTGGCCGCGTAATATTTTTCACGTCATTGGCGCCGGGTTAAATAAGAAAATCGTAAACGAACGAAATGTTAAATATTCCGGCACATTTAATTAGTGGTGTTCGCTGATTTAAATCACCATAGGTATGAATGAATTTGAATGGAGCGTTATTATTAAACGTTCGAGCCAATTCTGTTTTAGAGACAAACTTTAGCGCGTTTAAAAATAGTACTATCTCTCTTACAACGGCAACCTTGGAAAGGGATAGTAGTAGTGTTATTATCTCGCTGCAGACTCGGTCATAAGTCATTCGAGTGTTTCGCTTTTGTTGTTCTTTGTTTAATGCACAACTCAACAAAGAACAATAAAAGCGAAACACTCGAATGATTTATGACCGAGTCTGCAATGAGATAATAACACTACTACAGTCTTAGAAGTAATACTATTCGTTTCCATAGGAACAGTTGCCGGCACGTAATTTGGCAAGAGTCGTCAAACACGCAGAAGATGCTCTCGAGTCTCTTTGGTTAGGAAGCGGGGCGCGGGAGACGAGGTAACGTGATCCGAGGGCGCTATTGGCTGATCAGTTGACTGTTGTCTCTTGCACTTCGTTGCATGAAGTATACGATGCGCAAACTTTCCCCCACCACGCCGAAACCTTGCTAAGTTACGTACCGTTGTGAGAGATAGCACCATGTGTAAACACGCTAAAATTAAAGTCACTTAAACAGAATAAGTAAAATTGAGTCCGTTTACGTTTTATTCACGAATTATGATGATAATAAATTAAATTACCAAAGATAATAAAATTCGTGTAATAGTCGTGGGTGTGATGGGTGCGTCTGCGCGTCGGTCGGTCCGGTGCGGGTGTGGTGCGGGTGGGAGCGAGCGGCGCCGCGCTACTAGCTGGCCACGTGCTGCTGTCGCGGCAGCTGCCCGAAGCTGCTGCGGAGCGACTCCTCCATCAGGCGGCAGATCTTGTCGCGGTCCGCCTGAGGAAACAGCGATTTGTTTCATTAACGACGCTGTCGCATGAAGTGGCATCCTTATGCGGTTGATAATTAGTATCCAGCGGACTCGAACGAAACGTTTCTGATACGTACCGCTAATGTGTGGAACGCCCGTTCAGCTTCCGTGAGCCTAGACCCCGGCCAAAAATAATCTGGATGCCTTTAGGAGACGGTAAATAGACATTTTCTAGGCAAGCGCGCTCTACCGTAGACCTCATAATTGGTTTCTATCATGAATTTTCAAGCGCAAGCCAATCATCAATAATAATTAAAAAAAAATTGACACTATTGACTGACGAGTTAGTAAAGATTTGTGAGTTAGAACGGTACTACTGACTAGTAAGATAGTAGCGCATTGAATCACTCAATCTTAAAATAAGTGGCATAAGTAGCAAACACATTTTACAATGTCCCAGAGCAACGGAACATCGCTCACCTCGTGTATGAAGCCGAGCTGCACGAGCTCGTGCGCGAGCGCGGTGGCGGAGTCGCGGCGCGACACGGCGCACGTGAGCTGGCGGTTCATCTTGTCGTCCATGCGCAGCAGGATGGTCATGAGCAGGTCGGCGTGGTCGGGGTCGAGGCGCGGCGGCGCGGGCGGCGCGGGCGGCGCGGGCGCGGGCTTGAGGCTGCACATCATGTCGTGTTGAACATCGCTCACCTCGTGTATGAAGCCGAGCTGCACGAGCTCGTGCGCGAGCGCGGTGGCGGAGTCGCGGCGCGACACGGCGCACGTGAGCTGGCGGTTCATCTTGTCGTCCATGCGCAGCAGGATGGTCATGAGCAGGTCGGCGTGGTCGGGGTCGAGGCGCGGCGGCGCGGGCGGCGCGGGCGGCGCGGGCGCGGGCTTGAGGCTGCACATCATGTCGTGTTGAACATCGCTCACCTCGTGTATGAAGCCGAGCTGCACGAGCTCGTGCGCGAGCGCGGTGGCGGAGTCGCGGCGCGACACGGCGCACGTGAGCTGGCGGTTCATCTTGTCGTCCATGCGCAGCAGGATGGTCATGAGCAGGTCGGCGTGGTCGGGGTCGAGGCGCGGCGGCGCGGGCGGCGCGGGCGGCGCGGGCGCGGGCTTGAGGCTGCACATCATGTCGTGTTGAACATCGCTCACCTCGTGTATGAAGCCGAGCTGCACGAGCTCGTGCGCGAGCGCGGTGGCGGAGTCGCGGCGCGACACGGCGCACGTGAGCTGGCGGTTCATCTTGTCGTCCATGCGCAGCAGGATGGTCATGAGCAGGTCGGCGTGGTCGGGGTCGAGGCGCGGCGGCGCGGGCGGCGCGGGCGGCGCGGGCGCGGGCTTGAGGCTGCACATCATGTCGTGTTGAACATCGCTCACCTCGTGTATGAAGCCGAGCTGCACGAGCTCGTGCGCGAGCGCGGTGGCGGAGTCGCGGCGCGACACGGCGCACGTGAGCTGGCGGTTCATCTTGTCGTCCATGCGCAGCAGGATGGTCATGAGCAGGTCGGCGTGGTCGGGGTCGAGGCGCGGCGGCGCGGGCGGCGCGGGCGGCGCGGGCGCGGGCTTGAGGCTGCACATCATGTCGTGTTGAACATCGCTCACCTCGTGTATGAAGCCGAGCTGCACGAGCTCGTGCGCGAGCGCGGTGGCAGAGTCGCGGCGCGACACGGCGCACGTGAGCTGGCGGTTCATCTTGTCGTCCATGCGCAGCAGGATGGTCATGAGCAGGTCGGCGTGGTCGGGGTCGAAGCGCGGCGGCGCGGGCGGCGCGGGCGGCGCGGGCGCGGGCTTGAGGCTGCACATCATGTCGTGTTGAACATCGCTCACCTCGTGTATGAAGCCGAGCTGCACGAGCTCGTGCGCGAGCGCGGTGGCGGAGTCGCGGCGCGACACGGCGCACGTGAGCTGGCGGTTCATCTTGTCGTCCATGCGCAGCAGGATGGTCATGAGCAGGTCGGCGTGGTCGGGGTCGAGGCGCGGCGGCGCGGGCGCGGGCTTGAGGCTGCACATCATGTCGTGTTGAACATCGCTCACCTCGTGTATGAAGCCGAGCTGCACGAGCTCGTGCGCGAGCGCGGTGGCGGAGTCGCGGCGCGACACGGCGCACGTGAGCTGGCGGTTCATCTTGTCGTCCATGCGCAGCAGGATGGTCATGAGCAGGTCGGCGTGGTCGGGGTCGAGGCGCGGCGGCGCGGGCGGCGCGGGCGGCGCGGGCGCGGGCTTGAGGCTGCACATCATGTCGTGTTGAACATCGCTCACCTCGTGTATGAAGCCGAGCTGCACGAGCTCGTGCGCGAGCGCGGTGGCGGAGTCGCGGCGCGACACGGCGCACGTGAGCTGGCGGTTCATCTTGTCGTCCATGCGCAGCAGGATGGTCATGAGCAGGTCGGCGTGGTCGGGGTCGAGGCGCGGCGGCGCGGGCGGCGCGGGCGGCGCGGGCGCGGGCTTGAGGCTGCACATCATGTCGTGTTGAACATCGCTCACCTCGTGTATGAAGCCGAGCTGCACGAGCTCGTGCGCGAGCGCGGTGGCGGAGTCGCGGCGCGACACGGCGCACGTGAGCTGGCGGTTCATCTTGTCGTCCATGCGCAGCAGGATGGTCATGAGCAGGTCGGCGTGGTCGGGGTCGAGGCGCGGCGGCGCGGGCGGCGCGGGCGGCGCGGGCGCGGGCTTGAGGCTGCACATCATGTCGTGTTGAACATCGCTCACCTCGTGTATGAAGCCGAGCTGCACGAGCTCGTGCGCGAGCGCGGTGGCGGAGTCGCGGCGCGACACGGCGCACGTGAGCTGGCGGTTCATCTTGTCGTCCATGCGCAGCAGGATGGTCATGAGCAGGTCGGCGTGGTCGGGGTCGAGGCGCGGCGGCGCGGGCGGCGCGGGCGGCGCGGGCGCGGGCTTGAGGCTGCACATCATGTCGTGTTGAACATCGCTCACCTCGTGTATGAAGCCGAGCTGCACGAGCTCGTGCGCGAGCGCGGTGGCGGAGTCGCGGCGCGACACGGCGCACGTGAGCTGGCGGTTCATCTTGTCGTCCATGCGCAGCAGGATGGTCATGAGCAGGTCGGCGTGGTCGGGGTCGAGGCGCGGCGGCGCGGGCGGCGCGGGCGGCGCGGGCGCGGGCTTGAGGCTGCACATCATGTCGTGTTGAACATCGCTCACCTCGTGTATGAAGCCGAGCTGCACGAGCTCGTGCGCGAGCGCGGTGGCGGAGTCGCGGCGCGACACGGCGCACGTGAGCTGGCGGTTCATCTTGTCGTCCATGCGCAGCAGGATGGTCATGAGCAGGTCGGCGTGGTCGGGGTCGAGGCGCGGCGGCGCGGGCGGCGCGGGCGGCGCGGGCGCGGGCGGCGCGGGCGGCGCGGGCGCGGGCTTGAGGCTGCACATCATGTCGTGTTGAACATCGCTCACCTCGTGTATGAAGCCGAGCTGCACGAGCTCGTGCGCGAGCGCGGTGGCGGAGTCGCGGCGCGACACGGCGCACGTGAGCTGGCGGTTCATCTTGTCGTCCATGCGCAGCAGGATGGTCATGAGCAGGTCGGCGTGGTCGGGGTCGAGGCGCGGCGGCGCGGGCGGCGCGGGCGGCGCGGGCGCGGGCTTGAGGCTGCACATCATGTCGTGTTGAACATCGCTCACCTCGTGTATGAAGCCGAGCTGCACGAGCTCGTGCGCGAGCGCGGTGGCGGAGTCGCGGCGCGACACGGCGCACGTGAGCTGGCGGTTCATCTTGTCGTCCATGCGCAGCAGGATGGTCATGAGCAGGTCGGCGTGGTCGGGGTCGAGGCGCGGCGGCGCGGGCGGCGCGGGCGGCGCGGGCGCGGGCTTGAGGCTGCACATCATGTCGTGTTGAACATCGCTCACCTCGTGTATGAAGCCGAGCTGCACGAGCTCGTGCGCGAGCGCGGTGGCGGAGTCGCGGCGCGACACGGCGCACGTGAGCTGGCGGTTCATCTTGTCGTCCATGCGCAGCAGGATGGTCATGAGCAGGTCGGCGTGGTCGGGGTCGAGGCGCGGCGGCGCGGGCGGCGCGGGCGGCGCGGGCGCGGGCTTGAGGCTGCACATCATGTCGTGTTGAACATCGCTCACCTCGTGTATTAAGCCGAGCTGCACGAGCTCGTGCGCGAGCGCGGTGGCGGAGTCGCGGCGCGACACGGCGCACGTGAGCTGGCGGTTCATCTTGTCGTCCATGCGCAGCAGGATGGTCATGAGCAGGTCGGCGTGGTCGGGGTCGAGGCGCGGCGGCGCGGGCGGCGCGGGCGGCGCGGGCGCGGGCTTGAGGCTGCACATCATGTCGTGTTGAACATCGCTCACCTCGTGTATGAAGCCGAGCTGCACGAGCTCGTGCGCGAGCGCGGTGGCGGAGTCGCGGCGCGACACGGCGCACGTGAGCTGGCGGTTCATCTTGTCGTCCATGCGCAGCAGGATGGTCATGAGCAGGTCGGCGTGGTCGGGGTCGAGGCGCGGCGGCGCGGGCGGCGCGGGCGGCGCGGGCGCGGGCTTGAGGCTGCACATCATGTCGTGTTGAACATCGCTCACCTCGTGTATGAAGCCGAGCTGCACGAGCTCGTGCGCGAGCGCGGTGGCGGAGTCGCGGCGCGACACGGCGCACGTGAGCTGGCGGTTCATCTTGTCGTCCATGCGCAGCAGGATGGTCATGAGCAGGTCGGCGTGGTCGGGGTCGAGGCGCGGCGGCGCGGGCGGCGCGGGCGGCGCGGGCGCGGGCTTGAGGCTGCACATCATGTCGTGTTGAACATCGCTCACCTCGTGTATGAAGCCGAGCTGCACGAGCTCGTGCGCGAGCGCGGTGGCGGAGTCGCGGCGCGACACGGCGCACGTGAGCTGGCGGTTCATCTTGTCGTCCATGCGCAGCAGGATGGTCATGAGCAGGTCGGCGTGGTCGGGGTCGAGGCGCGGCGGCGCGGGCGGCGCGGGCGGCGCGGGCGCGGGCTTGAGGCTGCACATCATGTCGTGTTGAACATCGCTCACCTCGTGTATGAAGCCGAGCTGCACGAGCTCGTGCGCGAGCGCGGTGGCGGAGTCGCGGCGCGACACGGCGCACGTGAGCTGGCGGTTCATCTTGTCGTCCATGCGCAGCAGGATGGTCATGAGCAGGTCGGCGTGGTCGGGGTCGAGGCGCGGCGGCGCGGGCGGCGCGGGCGGCGCGGGCGCGGGCTTGAGGCTGCACATCATGTTGACGACGCGGCGCGTCTCCAGGTCGCGCGCGCGCGGCTCGGGCGACGCGGGCGCGCTCTCCGACGACGCGCGCGCGCGCTCGCACGGGGACGCGGCGCGCCGCCACAGACCGTACGCCGTCAGCGGGTAGATGCCGTACCTGCAATCGGGACCGACCGTTACTGCAGCGCTAGCCGAGACGAGATTCGATCAAACGAACAAAACAATCGACTCTATCTATTATACTTTTTTTTTTAATATTAACAATGGGTAAACTTCAAAAAACAAAGTAAAATTTGCGAGTCCGACTTGCACTTGGCCGGTTTTATTTTCATAAATTCCAGCCCATTTTAATTCAAACTATTTTATAGTAAGTAATATGTAATATATATAAAGCTGCTGGAAACTTTTAGATTTATGATTTAATAGCAAACCAGCGTGAGGGGCATGGGCAGGACACTACAACTAGATCAGGAAGTAGCAGGAGTAGTAGGCGATTATTATGTATGATTTCAGCTTTAAGCACTGTAAAAAAATTGGTTGTCTGTAAAGTCGGTTTACTGACGATAGTTGAACGTGACAACGTCTTCTTTGTCGCTCGTTCCGCGCTCGCGAGGTAGCGCCGGTAACGCCGCATGAGCGAGGTAACGCCGGATGAGTCATGTTTTTTCGTGCGTGCAACCGGCTCTATCGAATTCGTCAAAAACTTTGTAACATCTGCTACAGAAGCACCGTCCATCGCTAGTCACGAACGGTCGTGCGGGCTCGACGTAGACTGGCACTGACGTTTCGACAACGAGAAGCACCCACTTGACGTCCTCGACGAACTTCTCCAGCTTCTCTGCGTGCGGCGTGAGGTCCTTGGCGGACAGCTCGTGCCGCTCGCCGCCGCGCACGCACCACGCCAGCGCGCCGCCGCCCGACCCGCCGCACACCTCGTCCGTGATCGTCTCCGAGATGTTCGCTGCGCACACCGACGACACCATTTTAAACAAAAAAAATTCTTGTATTTTTATATTATGGCAGACAAAACCAAAGGTACTAAAACGATGCCTAAAACTTCCACCACCCGCATAACAAAGGCCAAACATTGCACAAGCGTCGGAAGCACCAGACACCGCTTGTCATGTGTGGCACAACTTAGAAATTGGCCCCAACTCAGCATGGTGCATAATATGCCCCCACATACGCATGGAATCAAACCGCTTTGATTTTCAGTTGCGAGCCCATAACAGATGCTACGAACGGTTTTACTGACGGTACTCTGGATTCCGGCCGGGTAGGATCGTCAGCGTCAATTAATTATTCTACCGTCAAGCGATAATGTATTAATGTATTTCGGTTTGAAATGGACAGCATGGCGACGAGATTACTGCCTAAAATGCGGTGTAAAAAAATGAGTGCTGTGCATGATATTGCAACGCAAAACATCTAACGTGGGCAGGCGTATTACATAAAATAATATGAAAAGACTTATTATGCCATAGCTTTTAATTGATACGGGTCTATAAGTCCTATAACCGAAATAATGAAGACATACTAAATAGTGGGCTTTCACTGCTAATCGGCAAGGAAAATTATTATTTGGTTCTCAGTTTGGTTTAGCAGTTCAATAAAAAGGTAAACACAGTAACAAACCAATGGTTATGCCACCACATTCCTCCATATAAACGATCTTTGATCAACTAAAAAAATTTTAAAATAGCAAAACTAGTTTGGTATAATAAACTGCGAACCTGGCCGGCAGCGAGTTAAAAGGAAAGTGGTTTGGCGCCTTCTACATTAATTACTGGGCGGAAACACTTTAACCCCGCGTTTTACTAAAAATAGCTGCAACGTTACTAAAACGAGGGTGCGCCGCTAAATATAGCGGCTGAAATTCTAATGGATGCGTATGAGAAAAAATGTTTATTATTTATTTCAACGACCATGCGCAATAAGGACTCCTTGAAAGTTACGAGGGTATAACATGGGTCAATAATAATTACTAAGTAATCAATAACTATAAAAAGCTTTGTACTGAATGACTGACTGACAGGTGGGAGAAATATTCCTTTATGCCGCAACTACTGAACCGATTTGGCTGAAATTTGGAATCGAGATGAAAATCTATAGTTCCCGCGGGATTTGTGTCAAACTGAAATTCATAAAATAATATCCCCGGGCTGCTGGTAGTCAAGCGGATAAACCGGGCTGCTGGTAGTGAATAAAATGGGTATATAATTCATTTTTACTTGGAAACAGATATACAGATGTATCTTTTTGTTTTGTATTATTAGATAGATCTAAATTGCAAATTATTATAAAACCTATTTAAATAACAACTTTTGGACGGTTAATAAATTAGACAGACACAGAGATCTTCGAAAAACAATGATCAGAGTTAGCGAATTGGGGCTAAGGACGCAAAACAATAATTATTTTAAGAATGAATGATTGGCCAGTAATCTTGTAATGTTGCAGCCTGCCCAATGCTTATGACAGATGCACTGGCAAGACTTTGTCCTGATGTCGCATTGCCCTGTGCTCATTATCCTGGGCCATTAGTTCTTAAGTCTCATTATGCTCTGTAATATCGCCTTCGTTTTTGAGCACGTGCCTTATTAAAAACTCTGAATTTATGGATTGTGAACTCACCACTAGTATTGACGAGTGTATGCGCCGCTAGAAGCTTCAGCGAGTGCACTTCAAACAGCAGCGGATGGAACAGGAGCTCGCGAGCCGTCGGCCTCTTCGCGGGGTCCTTGTTGATGCACCTGAAACCACCAGCACACTACGGTTACACCACGTACATGGTCCGACATCACACGGAGCCGATACCTAGAGGAGACGTGACCGGACTTACCGAGACCAGCTGGAAAGGGGGTGCCATTCCACTGGAGCTGAGACCGGGGAGAGGAGAAAACGTGACTGGTTTTTCAGGGAAATTTTTAGGTCAAGTTTCGGCTAGGTCCGTTTTCCCCTCTTCCCCGGCCTCCGCCCCTTGGGCCGGACCCCGGCGGTACCTGTATATGAAGTCCTTCTGCCGCGGCTCCTCCAGCGACTCGACCGTCCTGGCGATGTGATCGTCGGTCACGTGGCTGCCGGAGTCGCCGTTCCCCTGAATCTCTAGAGCGGCGGTCTCGAGCGCGCACATGCCGAACGAGTAGATATCCATCGCTGGTGTCACCATTTGCGATGCTGAGCCGAGGGAAATAAAGTTGCAATGAATATGTAAAGTCGCTACGGTTTCCGCTTCGCCCATCATCTGCGCACAACCTTCGTTAAATTTAGCTGGACTCAATTCTATTGAACACCTCGATATTCATAAGTTCAGGAATTTATCACTTTAATAAGAGTATGCAATCAACTGCAGTAAAATGGGATATGAACAAGTAAAGCAGCCTTCGTAAATGCCAGGCAAGAATAAATGCAAGGATGTTGGATACTCAGATAATCTTTGGTCTCTGAGTCAAAGAAATATCTACAAGACGACGTTAATATAACTTTCATATAAACATCTATTAAATAGTTCTAGAAGTTGTGCTTAGATCATGGGTAACGGAAACTAATGGTCTTTGCCTTCTAACCTAAAGAGTTCTTGGTGGTAAGATGTGTACTTACATCCATATTCCGGCGCGACGAGGTGCATGTTCCTCATGTTCTCGCGGCAGGTCTTGACGTGATGATGGATGGCATCAGGCGCCACTGACCCTATCTTGACTAGGCCGTTGTGCTGGATGAAGATTGTGTCGCAGGTGAGGTTGCCGTGGACTATGGGGGGCACGCAGTCGTGAAGGTAGCTGAAGAGCAAAGGTTCCGCCATAAGTTTTAAGCACAACAGATAATACGTCTTGATAACATTCAAATACGCGGTAAGCTATGTTACGCACTGGTCTAGTAGGCTTTGCTATACCTTAAAATGGTTTATAATCTTACTAGGATAAATAAGGTTTTAATGTCAATCACTCAAGAGTCAGCAACCCCAGACCTAAGATTTTGTGTATTGATATTGAAATAGAGAAGTCTATAATGGACAGTAGGTAAAATCTGGTGGAAACATAAACTTATTATGTACGCAAGAATTAATAAAATAAAATTGTTAGTAGAATTCACAAATCTCAATGTTATTGGCCACTGCTAGTTTTCCACTATCCATGGGGTAGTGAAGAAGATCTAAGTAATATGTCGTGTACCTGAGCGCCGAGAGGATCTGTGTGCACCAGCGTTTCCACGCCTGCAGCGGAAGCCTCTTCACGTTTCGTTTGGTTCGCTTCAAGAACTGCTTCAGGGACCCACAAGACATGTACTCCGTTATAAATATCACCTGCGGAGATAACGTTCATAAGGGATGTTAGGCAAGAATGAGGCAAAACTTTGATCATTATGGTGGTTTAAGTAAATTATGTCATGGTTATTTACAAAGTGCAGTTTCTTATGGCTTAAGTTGCAAGTGTGTAAGAATCTGAAACCAAGAAACAATCTGAGTGTAAATTTATGTCTAGTTTTCCTGGAGCAAAGTTAATTTCTTAATAGTGAATAAATTTTAGTTTTTCTTATTCAGGATTTTTAGGCTTGTTCATTTTCAACACAAACAATAATGTTAATTTTTTAAAATTTCATCTCTATCATCTCTATTAATACGAGTGGGACTGCTTTCGCACTTACCCGCGGCTTGTCGTTGTGCGTGTCGGTCCAGTAGCGGTGAAACTTGACGATGTTGGGGTGCTCGAGGCGCGTGAGGTTGTCGAACACCATCTGGATCTTGTCCTCTTGCGCCTTGAAGTTCTTCCGCTCGGAGAACTGC
This sequence comes from Coenonympha arcania, assembly GCA_036785405.1. Classification (NCBI taxonomy): domain Eukaryota; kingdom Metazoa; phylum Arthropoda; class Insecta; order Lepidoptera; family Nymphalidae; genus Coenonympha; species Coenonympha arcania. Next base: position 541,055 of record CM072058.1, on the reverse strand, counting down.
ACCTCGTTCCACACCACCTCCACGCCCTCCTCTGTGTCCATGGCCAGGTGCGCGCAGTCGATGCCGGGCACATCGCGCTGCTCTACCTGGAAACAACATGGAAGAAACTTGTAAATTGTAGAGCCAGCTTCCATTTGTAACTTCCTACACTAAACTTCCTGGACCCCTCGACGGCTTCGGCTAACCTAACCTAACCTATTAGCATAGAATATTCTATCGACAATCACAAACGATTGTTATTTGTCAATGACCGCGTTGATAATAAATAAAATAACAATATTTTGTGATTCATTAAAATTCAGTTTTTTGAAATGATGCGTTACATCGCTGCAGTAATAAAACATAAATCATTCATGATTGACCTAATCAAAAGCTTAGCTTTGTTCAACATTTGTCAATTGTAGGAGAGGAGTTGCACGATCCACAAGGCGTTTCAGGGAATAACAGGGTAAATAGTAGAGTGAATTGGTGTAAGTATAAAAGTCGAAAGTGAATTAAGAAAGTGCTAAATTATTTGTTTACGATACAATCATAAAACATACAAATAACTAAACAAATATGAAAATAACTCTGATCACTGTCAAATTATCTCTGTTATAACCATTTTACATTCAAATGTAGGGATTTAGTCTTCAAGAGCGACATCGTTCAATTTGCAAACAATGCTCATTCATTTTCATTCATACGTGAACGCAATAATGTGGAATCAGCCCCGGTCGGTCCCCTTGCGGGACCAATCATTCAATTGAATCTCTCCTGCGCAATTTGCATGCGAGGCTATTTTTAACATTGTTATTGTATCATGTGATACGAGCTATTTATTTTATCAATATCAGATTTCCATTGGGGTTTTAGCTTCGAGGTCTCTAGAAGGTTATTGTCGTTTATATCATTATTGTTCTTGAAGTCTGATACCTTTTAAAGAATTGAGACGTTTTTTGAGTCAATTTCATATTGTTAATGAAACGGCCGTTACTGGATTTTAATGGTCATTGCATAAAATATATCCTAATGATCTTATATCTTTTAAGGTAACATTGTTTTCATGAATATATTAAACAGTACAGCGGTATCCACGACACTGTAGTGTGCAGACTGCAGTGATGTTATGAATAACGAATGGTCAATTAAAGACGTCGTCCAAAGCGATAGGCTTGTTAAACGCTTCTCCTTGATAAATAATGTATCATGAGCCAAAGAGCGTATAAACATAGCTACTAATTACCATGCATGTAGGCACGAATCGTGTTTGTGCCTTGAATCCTGAACTTTTTCTTTATATCGTAGAGATGAATGAATCTCTTTTTAACAAAATAATCTTATCCACTACTTGACCAATATGGTAACATATATATAATTAAACATGATCTGACATTATAGTACTTGCAAAATTATTACTCATTGGCTAATGGAACAGACTATAAGGCACGTTTATGCAAAACCACAACGTTGGCTTTAAAATAAATTCAATCTCATTTTGGCTGTTAAGGGTGTCACAGACGAATTCGAAACTTACGCAATATACAGCCGCCGAACTACAAATAATGTGCATATAGAATATTTACGTAACGACTTATCTCTTACGTAGCCTTAGTAGGTGCAGTAAGTCTAGACTCTAGGCTATCGTGTAGGTCTAATCGGTCTAGGCGTAGTACAAGTGGGCAGCGGCACATCAGCGCTGTTATCGGCGCACGCGCAGGGTTCGTTCACACAGTCAATGACGTCACACACGTGATCGACACAGTAGTAATCGCTACGTGACGCAGGCGCTGCCGATGCCGATTGTTGTGGAAACAACAGCACATAAAGTGGTATTGGTATTGGCATTGATAGACAATTTATGGTCGGCGCGCTGAGTGGCTCAAGATCTCTCTAGAAATAGTCAAGTTCGCCTCTATTACCAACAGTACCAACACTGTTAACACTGTTGTAATGCATTTTCGAGGGCAAATACGTGTGGCATTGATTGATTTAGCTGTATTCATATTGAGTTAGGTTTCCGAGGTGTTTGAAGCAGGAAAGTGTGCTAAGGTCTTTGAGAAATATCAGGACTAAAAACTAATGAATAACCGGGTGTATCAGTAATTCGGTACTACTCGTCGAGTTTAGCTAATGCTAGACACTTTAGTTCTAAATGTAAATTCTGTTATTTAACAGAGGGAGTAATATCGATTTCGGAATAGCCTCTAAAAAGATGTTTGCGATTGTAGATATTATTCCTCAAGATGAAACATTTCGAGAAAATGGAGTTTTAATGAGTTCCACTGTCCACAATATTGCATTTTCCTAGGCAGCGCCGGCTGTTTCAAATACGCGGAACTTTGATTCATAGCTTTTAGATAGTAGTTTCGGGAAACTGCTGCCATTTCGCGGTGATTTTTCATGGAAAAGCCAAATAATTTCCGCCACGGGCGCGGGACTTGATATCAATTTCACCTACACTACTAACTACACTTTGTCTGCCAGTCTGTTCACGGCTGTTAGAATAAATATAATTAATAACATACACAATATGTAGGTAATTCGATTTAGTGTTTTGAACACGGAGATAAGTACTAATACTAATGTACTGACTTCTGCTCTGTCATAACTCATAACTATGTCTATAGCTCTATAATATTTACTGTCAACTGTAGTGTGAAGCTAGTAGCAAATAAATGGACAATGGGACAATCAAGAGCCTGAAATAGGTACGGTAGTTTATATAATAGTAAATGTTTGGGTCCCGCGGGAAATCAGAATATCCACCGGTCAACACTCAGGAGTACAAACTACAAACAGTTTATAAACTTTTCTCGTGTCTGATCAATATAAAAGAAATTTGGGAACCTCCCTAATCAATAACGCTACGTATAGATAAGGCTTTATTGGAACGCAGATGAGACTATTGAAATGAGCCCAAACACTGCTGTGTATCTCAGCTGTTTTAATGAAGAGATAGAGGGATATTCTGCAGTTTCTCTGCATCAGGTCAGGGTTGCATCTGCATAGTTTTCCAATATTATTGAAGTGAAAAGATTGCAAAATTCTACGAACGATTTGTACGTCAAACATTATAACACTTCATTTTTGCATCGTTGTTGGTAAAAATTCTGCTTACTTCTTTTTCACGTTAGGGGTAAAATAAAGACATTAGGCGCATTACGCGTCGCGTGTACGGATTCTGCTCTATCCCCTATCAGACACGCTTACGCCGGTGCCGACCGAAGCCCCGCTATAGGGCAAACTTCGGAAATTTATTTTACGCTCAAATGAAGTTCAATGTCACGAGAACGCCTCAGCTGAAACAACGGCTCAAGATCAACAGTGCATACCGAAACAAGAAAGTTAAAGTTTAAGTTTATTGATGTTTAAAGAGTTGTACGGTTAGTGTTTGGGCGCATTGGAATGGCCTTTTAAGATGGATGGACCACGAAAGATAGCCTGCCAGCCCAGCCATAGGGAAGAAAGCCTGATTTTGGACGAGAAAAAGGTCATATCATATTTATCAAAAAGTAGATACATTATTAGTGGTGGTATTAACGGATGACGTCTCAAGATGAAAAGCGACATGAAGTGCGTCCAAGAATGCAATGTTATAAGAGACTAAGACACTGCAACCGACAAGGGCAAACGTATCACTTGATTTAACATCAGGTGAACATCTCGCTCTACTCGACATTCTCTGCTATGAAAAAAAATTAGTTCAGTTTCAAAGGACTTGAGCGTAGTTCTACCTCGAAATTGTACGAAGGTCGCAAATGCTATTTCTTGACCAGCGTGTTGAGCTATGGTCTAACAGTTCCATGTTCCAAACCTTGTTTAGTTGAGGAGTGGGCCGTGATTTAATAAAACAGGTGATCAGTTTCGTCCATGGGCACACTGAACTCCGCTTTGAATGTCAGCGTCAAGGTCGGCACCACGGTTTACCCCAGGCCAAACTACAAGCCCCAACTAAATCAAAGTCAAGATCACGCTATTTTTGTACCAACATATTAGTAGCGTCACTATTGACGTGGTATAGCTATTTCACCGTTGGGCACTACACTACCGCAAGGCTACAGCTCTTAACCAATGACCGTACATGTTGTCCAACTGAACGTTTGGTGAACCGTGTCATCGAAGTCCCAATAAATTGTGCCATGTAAAGCCCGCCCACCTCTCATGTACTGCACAGTTGGAATTAGCAGTGTATTATTATCACTGATACGTAACCTCGGATGAATGACGTAGAAACGTAAAGATCGTGGAGATGCTCTGAGATCATCTTGATATTCCGGCTATTGGTTTAGTTTCATTCTACGTAGTTCTACGTCTTAGCAAGTAACACTAACCTCTTTATTACTCCTATCGTCCCAAACTCGTCATTCCTTTTTAACCGACTTCAAAAAAGGAGGAGGTTTACAATTCTTCGGAATCTTCCAATAGAATAGGATATTTTTTGGAAAGAAATATGCTTATCTGAACACAATTGGCGGCTATCGCATTGCAAGTGTTTCGTTTCCCAATAAACGATCTATCTTCTATTTGTCCTACTAAAGATATCAATGTGACATAAGCTCTACAAGTTATGTCAAATTTCTACAATATAAGGCAAACAAGTATAGGATATTGAGAACCGCCAAATCGCATCAGCGCTCAGTGACCATTTCTAATAGGATTCCTTTGCCCACAATGGCCCTCTAGCCTCATTCTGTACCTCTAGCTAGTATAATGCAAATTTTTAAGTTTCTAGTTCTACCCTCAATTCTCTCAAAAATAAAAATATCCATTTCTTTCTCTTCATTCATTCCTTCATTGCTTAAGATCGCGGTCTTGGTATATTTGCGACCTGGCGCGGATTAATTTCTTTCACCGGATTCTACCACAGGCCAGTCTTGTAATCCTGTGAAAAGTTCTTGTTTTTTGGTTCATGAACATGCTTTATCTTTTGGTCCCGCATCAACATGCAGGTAAATGCCATGTTACAAATTGCACTTCAGCTGAGATTTCCCTGTAGTCTCGATATCGCGCTAAGCTATTTATTGATTTAAGCGTGGGTCGCTAATGCGCTGGTAAATAACGTAGCACAGATAGTTTATTGGTTACAACTTCGATAGCCATTTTATAGTCCGTATAAACGTAATTTAAACATTCAACTATTTTCACTGATACTTAGGCGACATTGGTTCTCAAAAACTTCCGGAACAAGAAATGAAGGAAAACTGAAGACAAAAACAAAAATAATCTTGAATTTAATTGAAGTTTAGGAGCATATACTCGTAACAGCTGGAGATTATTTAGGCCACGTTACGTACAATATCGTAATTTGTAATGCTATATCCCTTTTTGGCGGATGACATATTATTATGTAAGAGATACAAAGAATCTCAAACATAATAATGATTAATTGCTAGGTGAATTCGGGTCGAAGCGGATTGTTTACATTAGTTATTCGAAAGAGCAGCTTCTGGAATGAATAAATAAGAATCAGAAGGTCCTTTATTTAATGTAGTCTGAGCAGAAGGTCATCTATCTCCAAACATCAGTTAACGAGGGTAGACAAACGACATCAAGTAAGTTAGAGACGTTATTAAGCATAACGATGTGCGCACATGGACATTCAGTCGTAAGTAGTAAGTACAGGATAAATGCAGCTATTGCAATCTAGCTGTTGCGTCGCGGAGTCGTCCGGTGTCGTCGACCCGGCGCCGGCGCACTGCTCGCCTCGACGCCTGCCACCTCGCTTCTGGCACCACTCCAAACGCTGATGCACATCATACGGGCTCCAATAGTAACTCTAGACTGTTTCAGATTGAAAACTGTTCGTGGTACGTGACGAACGTCACAGCTGGGCCTCCTGAAAGGATCTACTCGTAGGCTCAGAGTCTCATTGTTCAAAGTTTTGGACGCATTTGTCATGGGTATGCGTAACACTTAACATCAGGTTAAAGTGTCCTTTTTGAAGCAAAAAATCTCAAGTTTTTTTAGCTGATGGACGTTCACTGCCTGACATAGCATAGTTCTCCTGAGGATAACTCCTACCCTGCACCATCGTGCCACTGCTTGGGTGCAGTGGATTCCCGTGACTCTCTTATCAGTCTCGTCAGAGTTACTATTCCAGCCACTCCTCCCCCGCCCCCATGCCAGTGATGGGGTCGCCATTCTAACACCCTGTGTCTCCAATTGCTTAGGTCGAAGGACCCTATAGAGTCCTACGAGCTAATCTATATGCCACGCCTAATGATAGTTCAGATTCGCAGATACTCCGGTTTCGTATAAGGATCTTCCATTTCTGATATAGAAATTGTTGATTGTCCAAATAACTAAACCCCATGTAGGTAAGCATTTTAGTAAAGTACGGTAAGCTGTAAGAAAATTAAGGAAACCTGATATACCTATCTATATATTTCAAAATAATACAACTAGACTAGAAAATTCGAGAAATAGTTAAACGACGTTGATGTTTCACGTGTAAAGGAAGCAACTTCGGTCGTTAAAAACTCGGCAAGGTTAAAATAATTCTGCGTTTCAAATCTGTGCGCAATAGACGTTTTGTCTTAGTTGTGATTTAGAGTTTTACGACAGTGTAACATATAAATCATACGTTTATCTAGTGATTGTGCGATAATTCAGCGCGTGGAAGCTTTTCGAGCAACAGGAAACTCGGAGCGACTTACGTTTGGCCAAGAGTGATCAAGCGTGTTTCACTTGTTTGCTAATCAATCATTTACATGACACAATCGTGATTCGTGAAGCTTCTAATCAGAGGCAGAATCACTTTATACTTATTCGTCTAATTACATATGTATGAATAAATTTCTATCGGTCTCTTTCCTATACATTACTATAGGTAATGCTTCAGCCTTAGCTATATGACTTACCTGCGACCGTCGCAGAAACCGGTCGATAGCTCAAATGAAACGAAATTCAAAACATTCACATACAATCTCTAAATTGATCATGTCACTTGTCAAAGAAACGGTTATTTCTAATTCTTTTTTTTTTATTTCATCGCAAATTGCAGTTGAGCAATCGCAGATAAGTCATGATATATTATTCGGATTCGAGGAAATTAAGATGACTGCGTGCTTTCGTCGAAGTCAAAATTCTTCACCGTTAAAGATGTATATTATGTGTGTAGATAATATGTGTATTTAGGACAGGATATAGGAAAACCACGGCGGCGTTCAGGAAACCTACGTTAAATTTCGAGGAAAAGTCTGCTATATATACGAGCTTAAAATAGTCAGATCCCGTTAGATGATTACAGGTTGGGAGGAAAGTAACAGAGGCGACGTAGATCCAGTTAGTAAACACCCACGTACCACCCAAAGTGATTAATGCGATGACTAACGCCTGGCTCCTACAGCCACTTATAATACTTATAATACGTCACTAGCTCCAACAATGTCATGATCGAATGAGATACCCATTACTTTCACCACTGTACATGGTTATAATAAATGAACACACATTTAGTACCTTGTGATGAAAGTTTGAAGGTATAAAAACAGTAGGTTCATAGTACAATTTGAGGATTTGATAGTTGTTACATTGAGATTTTTCAGCGTGTAATTTTACTCTACCTTATTGACAAATATGTCCATCAAGCGATTAATTTTGTTCGTTCTCTTTGTTACTTTTTTTGTCTATCCTTGAAAAAAATTCCACCTCTCTAAGTATAAGCAATGGAAGTTACCATAACGATGTAAGTAAAGTGTAAACATTACCACAGAATTTCAACATCAGAGATAAGTTATTTTTATCCTAACCTTTGGAATGGGGACAATTTATTTTTAAACCCAGTAAACTATTGTAACATTACTTAGCTTAGATGAAATTACAGAGGAAAATAAGTGAAACAAATTTAAAAAAAAGATGCCACTCTCTAAGCATTATCATATCTTACAATAAGGCAGCAACATGTAATTTAGAGTCGGTATGTTCACTAAAAAGAAGGAAAAGGCAACAGCTAAGATAAAATATAGCATGCCAATCCTTCATGCCATTTACAGTAGTGTTATTTGTTTAAATGTCGACTTGTTATAATCGCAACTTCACCCGCGTGACACAGTATTACAAAAGGACGCGACTGTGATAAACATGAAGAATTCGCAATGCACGCGGTTCAGTTACAACTTGCAAGTCCTAACAAAACTTCTCTACAGCAAGACATTAACGTATAAATAGTACTGTTTGTACTGTATCAAGAAAACTCTTCAAATAACAAGTGAGATCCAAGGCTGCCTAGCGAGATTCCTACACGAGTAACCAAGGTTATTCCAAACGGGGAAACCAGAAAAACCTGGAACACAGATAAACAAGATTTAGATGTTATACGTACAAAAGCTGATTCGCTACCGCCTATATGAGAAAAATTGCCAATAGCAATAAAATTTCAATTTAAAGACTGTGGGTCCAATAGGAATGACGAAGATAACTTAACCAAGACAATAATAATTAAATTCGAACGTATGAGCGAAGCGAGGAGAAAACGAACTTAAACACGGCTATTAATGAACATTGCAAGTGTTATAATAGTCTCAGTTGCGCGTTCCGATGTAACGAGCAATGCCTATAAACGCGTAACAACACGAGCAAAACGCAAAATAAAACAAGTGCGGTGAAAGAGCGACACTGGCCGCGATTGGTGGCGTCGGAGGGGACACATCTGCCCGGGATGTCCTTATAAGTGCACTGGCGAGAGTGCAACTAGCCTCGAGTGCTATTTTAGGAACGATTAAGGATGTGCCCAGTGCTTGTTCTAACAAAACAGTGCATTTGATAACAAACACTAGCGGAGTTCATTTAAAAGTGAAACCACAATTGTATCAGACAATTCACTCACGACCACGAGTAACCCATGGATAATAATAGTTTCACAGTTGGGAAAAAATATAGAGTTCAAGAGATTAGCCCGTCTCTTTTCAAAAATCAACTAAATAGACAATTAGCCTGTTTAATTATAAGAAACTGTGTTTTCCTAAAAATGTTAAAACAGATATAGTTCCTTGGCAATTTTCGTTAAGTGATATACTCGTATAACAGTATAGGGCTGTAGTAAGAGAAAAATGTTACTGCTACTTTAGATCAAATGATTAAGAGTACACTTGGTTAAGTTAAATAAGTGCTTAAAACCGTAAATTCATCTAGAAGTCAGTACGTAAGAACATTCATTTTATAGGTAGCTAATTTTTGTTTTGCAGTTAAACTACTACTTCTTATTCTCTTGGCTCGACATTAGTTTCAACAATAAACAAATGCTATGTTTGTTGACTCATCCTCGATTAAATTCGATCTATAATGAGCCTTATTGAGTTGTAGCATGAGAAGTGAGATTCTCTAAGGTGATGGTCATAAAGCTCAAAATTCTATAGAAGGTATTGTTCGCGGCGCATCCTTTATGAAGATCATCCCTTATTAGCCGTTATAGCGGATACGATGGGCTATAAATAGCGTTGTATAACTTACTCGGTCACGAGAAGACTCCGCTATTGCCAGATTTAAACCTACTTCAAACTTACCTACTTCTTGAAATCGTAACTCACCCTCGGATTAACATATTCCGAGCTGTAGCACAATTAGGGCATGCACCCGGGATTTCCCGGTTCTTAAAATCCCGGGATTTTTAAGGTGTTAAAAGAACCGGTTCTGAATATGACTTCCCGGTTCTCCCGGTTCTTTAAAAAAATCCAATTATTACGTATTTTATCGAAAATTATTTTTTTGTTTGAAAGAGTATACTTTCCAGATGGTTTCATAGTCATCAAGTCAGGATCTGATGTTGGGATCCTGGAGAAATCGAGGAAACTCTTCAAATTTTATAAGAACACTTGAATGTTTCGTACAACTGTAGTCCTTCCTAATACCTACTCCATGTGCGAAGAAAATACGTTAATATTATAAACAATCGCCTGACGTCAAATTGGTATACATTAAAGATTATTTCACTCTTTGTAGTGGCATTTGAAGTCGGTTTTTTAGAAATAATTTTCTATTTCATGTTTACTACAAATCGTAATAGCCCCTTTTGTAGGAATATTAAAAAAATGCTTTTAATTAAAATTTTAAAACTTTTTTACCAAGAACCGGGAAATCCCGGGTACCCGGTTCTGAGCTTGGTGCAGAACCGGGAATTCAAAATTAAGAACCGGAACCGGTTCTGCATGCCCTAAGCACAATGCAAAAGTGTTTATTAGGCATTTTATTTTTAGGACTGGCATATTATTTTACTTGAGATATTTTAAAGCAGCATAGTTATAAATTTCAAGAAATTATGCATATTAATCTAAAAATTTTCAATCTCATCGTAGCATTTCCCCTTTATGTTTTGAGACTGAATGCAACCAAAAAAAAACATGTGTAGAACTTGAGGCGTCTCACACACTTCGCTATTGGGCCACTGGCTTGGGCCGGGTACCGTGGTTTGTCAAAACGGAAAGATCATCTCCCCGAAACAGTTTACGCTGCTTTTTGCCGCTGTATGACATCCCTTGTTCGTTTTGTGGACACGGGCTATTTTATACTCCGCTAACATAATTGGAACATTACTTCACTAGGCTTAAGTGTGTTGTAGCTTTTATCTTCGTGTTGTCATTCGCAGTGTTATACTGGCTTATTTGGAAGTTCACCATAGTTTTTGTTTATACAGTACTAATAACATTAGTTTCAAGTCTACAAATATTTATCACCATCTTATGGTTCATCAATTGCCTATATGATTTTGAAATTCTAGGTTATTTAAATGGGATCGCGAATAGACTTCTACCGTGTATAGTTTCTGATGTCCAACTTCGGAAAGAGATCTTTTAAGAAATTATTGGGATGTAAACACAGATTAGTAAAAGAGCGAGATTGGCCCTATGAATCAAATTGTATTGAAACCTGCTGTCGCCAGTTTTCCCCACCACTTGCTACAAATACACATGCAGCAATAGATGTGAAGTATCTTACACACCACGCACACCGATAGATCAGTGCAAAGTGGTAAGAACAAATATAGTCTTTGTTGTTTATAAAACAGCACTCAATTTAGAACACCGTGCAGATGCACACAATAAAATATCAACCGTGGTGAAACGCCAATGAAAGCCGTCGAAAAGCCATTAATTTTAGGGATGGACTAAAATTTAAAGTTATCGATTCTTCAATTTTTTAATATTCGTGTTTTCACAATATCTCTATTCTCTATTTTTTATGTATAAAAATCAATTCCAAAACCCCTTGGTCACGACATCACGCGTGAACGGCTAGACCGATTTCAATAAATATTTTTGTGTTGTCAGGAGTAGGTTCTTACGAAAGAAAAAATTAAGAAAATTGCGCGGAAAATTAGACTGTTTGGCAAAACGAAGTTCACCGGGTCAGCTAGTCTACCAATAATTATGAAAAGTAATATACCTACGTGTGTATTCGTTTATATGATATTATTATTATTATGTATCTACAAAAAAAAATACGACAAAATGCCTCAAATGCAAAAACGAGGTTCACAAATGCAAAAATATGTATCACACATAATAAATCGTTAAAAATATCGAAAACATCGCCCATCTCTAGTTTACGCAAGCTCACAGCGGCCTTACCACGAAACACACCACGAAACGTGCAAGTAAAAATCGGTAAAGCACACTCAACCATTGCGTCGTAAGACCGGCCGGTTCATTGATTGATTTATAGTAAGCAAGCAATGGTTTTTGTTTATAATGTGATACAAAGTTGTCACTTTACATATTTTGATACTGCTAAATAATGTTTTATTGATTTTTATGGAAAATTACAACAAAATACATGTACTTACGAGTGAAATGAGATGCCATCTTTAGTATTATTCACTTTTTTGCTTGATTTTTTGCAAACAATCACTGAACAACACGGCATTTTTATAAAAATCGAGAGCAGTGAAGCGATCGTTGGACGACACTCCACTAAAGACAGAAACGGTTAGGAGGTGTATTTTAAACTACATAAGCTCGCACGGACCACACCTCCTTGGCCCATCTTGCTCTTTTACTAATCTGTGGATGTAAAGTTACGGAAAAAATGTACAACCAAATGATATGCCTGTGTTTCGTATTTTTTTTTGTTATTTATTTATTTATTTATTTATCTTTGCCCCTGAGCCTTCTGAGTACAAACACGATGATTTATCTCCTTCAGCACATTAACTCTACTAGGCCGTTACTTTATACGCAGTTAACCTGATAGATAAACATTTTAAAACAATTTGTTAAACTGGACTATTGCGCAATCTAATTGGTTATCAGCGAGCCATTCAATCGTTTAGCATTCATTAGCGCGGCGTCAATCCGGTGCCCCGTGCTATCGATATCAAATTTTGACGGTTCTAGCAAAGTGCGCAGTTGCCAGTACTGCTGACGACTGATAGCGCCGCTGTCATGGTCTAAATTAGTTTATTAAGCACGTCACGAATCACGAATCACAACACACACGTAACGTTTTCCATTAGTGACATTCTATCCATATCCACAAACATGGAAAAATACCTGTATGGCGATCAGAGTTGAGACAGCTGGGATTGATTGGGGAAATTTTGTTTCGATGTTGACAGATTTAGCGAAGTAAAATGCTGATGACTGCACAAAATTCTGTATTACTTGTGTATGTGTAAGTAGAAACACCGAAATCTTGTACCTGCCTGCTTTCTGTTCCTAACTTATATATAGTCTCCAATTTTTGGAATAGATGAAAAAACATAATTTGCATTGCAAGTGAACCACAGGTAGTACGTCTCTAACACATCATTCAACTCACTTGGTCTCCATAACTTCTATTATAAGAGGGTGCTAATTTTTGAAATTTAGAGCATACAATACTCGAAGCAATAGTTAACACACTTTACATCACAAAGAAGTAACTGTGGCTGATAAATTAACACCTTTACAATAATAATTTTATTTGAGTAAGCAATATGTTTGACACTCGTGTTTTGTCGCAGCCTACGTTGGACAGCAAACACGGGTTGTGTTCATTTATCAACGGTAACACTAAAACTTTAATGATTATTAACATTTGATGACAGAAAGAGCGATTAAGGAGAATTTATGCTCTGAATTAATTGCGATGCGGAGTTAGAGGATTGTCTTAATAATCTGATAAATGACTCGAGGTGGGTTTTGTGACCGTGAGACGTTCATTTACTGGTCTTCACAGCCGTTTCGTTTATCGTATAATATGGTCCTGTCTTGGAGTGAAGCCGAAAGTACCCAACCCGTCTCACCATTTTTTAGCCTTATCTTCTGTGTATTTATAATTATCAAGTACAATTCAGTTGTTATTAATTCTTACTTGAAATCAATGTCTTGCTAAGATTAAAAATGAAACTCTGTGAAAGCTATACCACAATATTTTTCCAAAATCGACCAATTCTTAAAAACTAAGGTTCCTTTTTTGAAATATCGAAGTTAGTCTATTTAGATCTATTTGCACTGTTAAATTGGTATCCGACATCCCAGAACGAATTTAATACCAACATAGAAATAAATCTGATTATTATCATTGCTTTAGGCTTTACTGTAGAAAATCATTTTAACGGATTGAGGATTATTTTTTATCTTCGTTTTGGGTTTAAAATGGAAATTATTGATCAGATACTACATCTTAATAATGACGTCACTTTTTAAATAATAATATATTCAGAATACCTAATCGCTTCAGGATTTTTTGAATAACAAATAATAGGTATCATGCCGTATCACCCGCTTATCTCATCACCCCATCAACTCGAAACAAGATGTAGGTATAATTTCGCCAAGATTACGTGTTTATAAGCCGAAATGGCCAGATAACATTCCAGTAAGGTCAATAAACAAGGCGATTATACAAAGTCATTATACAAACGTCAGATTCAATTTATTGAAGATAGAGTTACGCTTGACGACAATCTTATAGATGGAAAACATGATTTATCAAACGATGATGATGGCCAAAGTATTCTTTATAATGGCAGAAAATTAAAAAACTGGAAGGGCGTTGATAAGAATAAAATGTGATTGACTTTTGTGCAACTCGAGAATCGAGATGGCTGGATGTCCATTGTCTTCCAAATAAGGCCAGTCAAGGCTCCCGGTGTATCTAACTTTACACCAAGCTCCAAGCAGGCAGAATCAAATAAAAAGTTTAATGAAATTGCTTATTGCAATTTATTGGGCTACCTAGTGCCCTAGATTACCTCGATTTAGAAGAAAGGAGTGAGCAGTTGTTAGTCATTGCCTCTGGAGTTTAAAATATCTTTGGCAGTCGCAGTAGATATGTGGTTATAATATATGCAAACTTTTTTCAAAATGAGAACTGCAAAAGCATTTATAGCAAGGGAAATATTTCGCAATGTTATTTGATCAAATTCGAGATTTTCATAAGTTTTTTTAACTTGTCTGTATACATTGTACAAAGAGTTTTAATTTAGTGTTAAAAAAGGGAAAACAAATTGCAACACAGAGATATAACAATCAGTAGTGATTCAGCGAAGCAATGTGGCGATGACAAAGGCACTGCAATTAATTGAGCTTGTACGAAATAATGAAACATGCCGAAATAATAAAATGTCGAAGGTGAGGCACGACAAGCCCAAAATATCAAAGGAAAAGCTCACCCACGCGAACATTATGTTTTCAATGAATTTTATGATTTTTTTTTCCTGTAGGAGGAAAATCTCATACGACATGCCCGACTTCGCTGAGAAAGGTGGTATACCCAGCGACCTACGGACTAAAAACCTCCTACGCTCTCTGGCCACCCTTCCTGGAACCGCACGAAGCATTACTTCAGCAAGAGGGCTGATGATTTTTCGCTTCGTCCATTTTTAGGGTTCCGTAGCCGAATGGCAAAAAACGGAACACTTATAAATTCGTCATGTCTGTCTGTCCGTCTGTCCGTCTGTCCGTCCGTATGTCACAGCCACTTTTTTCCGAAACTATAAGAGCTATACTGTTGAAACTTGGTAAGTAGATGTATTCTGTGAACCGCATTAAGGATTTCACACAAAATTTAAAAAAAGTAATAAATTTTGGGGTGCCCCATACTTAGAACTGAAACTCAAAATTTTTTTTCATCAAACCCATATGTGTGGGGTATCTATGGATAGGTCTTCAAAAATGATACTAAGGTTTCTAATATCATTTTTTTCTAAAATGAATAGCTTGCGCGAGAGATACTTCCAAAGTGGTAAAATGTGTGTCCCCCCCCCCCTGTAACTTCTAAAATAAGAGTATGATAAAACTAAAAAAAATATATGATGTACATTACCATGCAAACTTCCACCGAAAATTGGTTTGAACGAGATCTAATAAGTAGTTTTTTGATATTTACAATAAAACCTCTAAAAACAATGTTAGTTTTGCGGTTCGATAAGAAAAGTTTTTATGGTTTTATTCCTCCGGTTGTAGTACGGAACCCTCAGTGCGCGAGTCCGACTCGCACTTGACAGGTTATTTCTGTTTTGTTTTGTCCTACAACCTTGCGCCATCATCATATTCTTGTACTATTTTTGAACTGACGTTTGGCGGTCAACTTCCGAAAAGCCCCTCTATCTTTTGCTCTCTCCTTTAAATATGGGCAGCTTAGACCTGTCCACCCCCTGATGTCATCCAACCATTTACATCGCTGGCGACTTGGAGATATTTCCCCAGCAATTTTTTCTCAACCTTTAAAACTAATTAAATTGTTAAACAGTGTCACCCATCAACTCCAAACAAGATGTAGGTATAATTTCATATTATCCGTAAGCATATTCATAATATCCGTATTATGAATATGTTTGCGCTTGTATTACGAGTCGTCTGAGTATGTTTGGCTTGTTACTAGTTATGCAATCCCGTTTGCAAAGCTCGCGCAGTGCAAAAGCTCAATCGGCCCGACCACCTATACGTTCTGTTATCACATCCTTTTACTATTATACAACTCGACGCAAATCTTAACTTAACTAAGTTATATTGCAGTCATGTTCTTTAAAGTACTCCTAAGAGATTTCCAAATAACTCAGAAAATGTTTAAAAAAAAACATCTGTAAGTTTGACCTATTTTGTTCTGCAATGAGAAAATTCTTGCTTCGTCAATGTAAGAATTGTTTTCATTGCTTGGAATACTGAATATTTTATCATCATTCATTTACAAACGTCCTAGGTTATTTATTTATTATACAGTCGCGTCTTTGACAATGCACGCAATTGCTTTCACAGAATTTTGGAATCAACAATATTTATTGGTTGTGGTTTTTTTTAATCTCAAGTTTTTCACAATGCTCCATGTCGAAAAAAGTCAATTAAGTTTATTGGTTTTGTAGGATGGAATAAGCGCTAACAGGCCTAAGTCTTTTCATTCAGGTTTAGAAAACCTCTACACTAATTTGACTCGCCTATAATCTTCCTTTTCTTAAAGGCTAGCTGTTTTCAGAGGCAATATTTATAGTTTTTGAATTTATACGTCCGAATAAGCACCAGTATCAAAGTTATACACTACAGGCTGTTTCATAGCATCGTTCGTGGCCTATTAGATTCAGCCTCAAAGCACATTGGCATTACCTTTTACGAAGCAGCTACAACAAAACACATCCAGCCGTCCCGCCCTTATTCGTGAAGATCTATTGGCGTCTTACCTGAAACAAAATTCAAAAAGTTGTTACAATGTAAAATGCGATTGTGTGTTCAACTTTGCCCACGCAGCACTTATGTATGGATAAAGCTAAAGAAATATTATCGTGCATTTTACTGGTGTATCTCAAGGGATTTGAAAGCGATCTCGATAAACGCTTGCAGACGGCTCGGCTTTCTTCGACACTTAATTGCCAATAGGCATCTGCTTATGTTTTTTGGAAATTCAACAATTTACTACCTTTGTTTCAGTTTGCATTGCAGCCGTACCAAGTTACCACAGAACATTTCAATCGTTGTTCTGGTTTTAGTTCAACTTATAATAAGCTTCTCTGCAAATCCCTAGGCCTCCTCATTCTCATTGTTGGTACGGAACTTTAGGCGCGTGAGTCAGGCTCGCACTTGGCTATGTATTTTAATTACTCTGATACGTAATAAACGTACATCTTGGTACAGAAGAAGTGGCGCCAACCGCCCAAGGTAGCACAATTTATGAGCGAATTTGACATTCCTTGGCCGAAAGTAGCGCTGCGTAGGGATGGCAATGGCGAGATTTTAAGACAACATTGCATAAACAACAAACAACATTACAAAATTTTTTCCATGACACAACTATCCGCCACGTGTGTTCTTTTGTTAATTAAAATACGAAACACAGCCATTCTCCAATTAAGTAAGTACAAGCAGTAATAAGAAGAGTCAGTAGGGTGAATAAAAGCAAGACTAAAATATACCTTCATTTTTCACGGCATGTATTGTGAAAGAGTTATGTTTAACGTAGCAGTTGTAACTGTAATTAGGTTTAAAGTTTTGTGTTCAAGAATTTGTGCAACAATTTAGGCGTGCCGCACGCCAAGTTTGTTTATTCGGCGTCTAATAGATTAGTTGGCATGCTTTGCTAGATAATTTCTTAGAACTAGATAACGTTTTTATTCAAAAGTTATTTAATAATACAATAATGAGCTAGATAGTAACATAGGGTTGCGTGTTGATTTATTGTCACGCCAAAAAATAATTAACGCAAGGTGTTGCTATTAATTCTTTGTTTGTTATTCTTCAAGCAGCAGCAAGGGAGTAACTTATCGTCCTGATTTTTCAAGACCTAAATTCACCTGGAAAGCTAGGTCTATAAATAATTTGCATTGCGATCAAAATATATTATGTTCTTCTTGTACTTAATGTGCCTGTGGTATGTGGTACGTACCTATATGATTCGACAGCGATTACAATAATATTGCGAAATAGTGGTCGTAATGTTGTTTATACGTCACAAACGCTGATTAAACGATTAGTTACAATGAAATTTCTACGTAGTACTCGTCATAGAACCTCGTTGTTTATGTTTTTGTTCGATAACAAATCAATTTGAAAACGCTTTATGTTACTCATGGTCGTTCATTCTATTTCGTGTGATTGTGACAGCGAAGTGAGTAACGTAGTTTGTGCGTAATAAGTATCCCAACAATGTCATTACCGTCACAGGTCTTTTCTTTTACCTCAAATAAAATTGTACCTTTTTCGTGTAGTGTCAGCCCTAGATTTCGGCTGTCGTGCTGAAGTGACGTAATATTCGCGTATGCTCGTGAGTCGTGACGTAGGCAAGACGAGGCAAGACGCCAGACGCTTTTGGAGTTTCATTTTTAATATTCAATTTTAGTAATGTAATTTCAGGTTGACGTGACGTGGGATACATTCTTGAGGCCCCTCTCTTTTCATGAATACAAGGAGGATTATGCAATCTATAAGAGGCAAAAGGGTCCATAAAACAAATGATTCCCAACAACCTACTTTAGGGATACTAATATATATCCCATTCATTAATTGGCTTTTCTTTTATTAGAAAAATACCCTCTACTACTGCTGAATTATAATGAAATTAATAGTATGAAGCAAAAACTGCATTAATGAAAATTAATGACCTTTAAACAAACGCCTGGACAGTTTTTTTTATGAAACCCAGTAAAACTAATTTAATGAGTTTTCAAATAAAATCCCGAATAAAGTCTACGCTACTAGTATAGATACTCTCAGTAGTCTCTACCACGGAAGCGCAATATTGAATTCCATTCAGCATCCATTGAGTAATTTATTACCAGCATTGTGCCTTACAAACCTAGGAGTGCATAAATCTACCGCAACTATTGTGGTACAGGGATATCTACCAATATCTCGTACAACGGATCCGGCATAATGCACGCGAATCAATGCCGTAATAATAATAATAGTAGACAGCAGACTGACCCAGTTATTAAAGCTGGATGGTGGCTCGAGACCTGTGGATTTAGTTTTTCTGGACGTTTTCTCCCATTTTCTCGGGAACCGATATTGGTAGCAAGTATTCATTATATGTATATTTGTTTGTTTCCTTACAATAGAAAATTAGAAGTCAAAAGTCAAGTTTCGTTTCCATCAATTGTCTGTTTTTTGTGACTTATTGTCGTGTCAGACATGAAAAGTCAGGAATGTGGACCTAACAGCTAACATTGCAGATAAGCGCACAACTAATCGCACGCTCCATTAGGTGCATTGGGATCGCATCGCTAATTGCTAAATATTTCAGGCCTTACCAAGGAATCGGGCTCAAAAGTCAAAACCTTGTTCGGGTGTCTCACAAATCTTATTGATAACTAAATTATATGGTTAGAGTGAGTGCTACAAAAAGAAGAACATTGGACTATAGTGGAGAAATACATTGAAAAAATTATGAAAGAAAAGGGGGAAGAGGAGAAAAGAAAAAAGGAAACGAGGTTTTAAGACCAACGTGTTGCCGTTTTTTAGGCTTAACGGCAGGCACTCGGCAACATCGGAGATGGAGGGGTTTTAGCCGGTAGGAGTCCGGCACTACCAGAATGGTGTCCATGAGGATTTCCCCTCCGAAGGAAAAAAAAAAGGTTAGAGTGAAGACAAAACCTGCGAAGGTTTTTGTTGAGGTAGGTACTTAGGTAGACACTATGTTGATAAACCTTCCAGGTAATAGGACAAGGCGCCGATCAGCCAATGTTACAATAACAAACATCGCGGTGTAACACGATCGGATCAAGGGCACATTAGCGGATTGTCTTACGGTCTTCTTACAGGTATTGTGTTACTGGCGACGCGACGCCTTACGCCACCTGACTAAATCAACCAGACCCCTAACTCAGCAAGGAAATTAATTGTAACAATCTTATTCACAGGTGGCAAGTTTTACAGGTGGTAGAAGTTTATTGTTGACTCCGCCTGGATAAGTATCAGATTTTATTCTGCTGTGTTTCGGGTCGAAGGCCTCTGTAGCCGGCAATACTAAACGGCATAATAAGACTTAGAAACTAATGTTGCAGGATTGAACAAAGTCCTAGGACACATCTGGCATGTGCTCTGCAGCATAACACTTAAAATAAAGTAAGTATAAAAGATAGATGCTGGATACTTTTCCCTGATTGGCTGAAAACATCCGAAATTAGCCAATCAGAGGAAAGCAACTAGCTATTTGTAATTATTTGATTTTTTTATAAATTTTAATTAAGTATACTTAAGTAGTTAGGTCGCATCTCATTTATAGTTATCAGAACCAATATCTATATATTGGTTCTGATAACTAAGTTTGCAACGCCAGTTTGATACAAAAAACGCATGCTCAGCTCAATTAGCAAAGCTTTTTTAAAAGATTGAGTGAGGCTGCTATTTTAACTATGCACCAACTTAATTTGAGGACACTTCGGTATCTATCTGCGCTGCGCTTCAATGACTTTTCCGAACCTAATTGCTACTGTCTGCCAGAAACCTAAATTTAAATATTTTTTATGCAATACAAGAACTTATTAGTATAACCTTGTTGACTGCGATTTAACGTGAAGATGCAGTAGGATATCTTTACACCGTATAGTTCTAAATCGGACTGACTTGGAAACTCATCAAACTACACTTGTAACTGATCAAATCAACATCAAACGAAATCAACAGAATGAGCTAAACCCAAACGTAACCAATTAAGTTGAACTTTGACATTTCGCTAAACACACAACAGCGTAAAAATAACGTAGCTATTCATCGTAAACAAATTCTGCCCACTGTTTGGCCGAATCCGCTGTTTACATTATTTCCAGCCAATCAGCTGGCGGAATTTGTTTACGATTACGAAAGCTATAAATACTTTTTCCTTATACAATCGCCGTATCGCGTATTTTGATTTTTGCATAATGGGTATGCCGTATGAGCTGCAACGACTATTCTCACAATAATGTTCGAGAGCT
This sequence comes from Coenonympha arcania, assembly GCA_036785405.1. Lineage (NCBI taxonomy): Eukaryota > Metazoa > Arthropoda > Insecta > Lepidoptera > Nymphalidae > Coenonympha > Coenonympha arcania. The sequence goes on along the minus strand of CM072058.1, from coordinate 520,255 downwards.
AATGAAGCAGGACCAATTACCACTGCTTCTGGCCAGGGCGTCCAGGTTCGAATCCTTTGGCTTTCTCTGAATTTCTGCATTATGCACAGTTATGGACCACTAAGTATCACAGCTCAGCGTTCAAGAAGATCATTGCGACGAAATCTGCATGCCTTCACATCAGTATTCCTAAAGGTGTGCGATGCCCGCCAACCCGCTCTCGTCCAACTTGGTGGACCATGGCCAAACGCCAGGAGACCCCAGCAGTGGAACAAAAAAAGGGATGGAGACATTATGTAAGGCTAGTTTTTCAGCGCAAGACATGAGGAATTTGGACAATATCTAAATACTAGCAAACGCAGACACTTTTGAAAATTCTATCAATTAGGAACTCTCAGGAATATGACATAAGTTTCCTTTACTGATAAAAATATATGTGGTGTGAGGCTTAAATCCTGTATCTCCAAACACGAGGCCAAAGTATAGCCACAGCCATCGAGTCACAACTCATGGGCTACACAATTAGCACGAGTAATGGAATAAATTAATGGATGCAGCATTAATTATCGGAACGAATGGCGTTAACTCGGACATATTAAGTAGTTAGGTATAGTTGAGTAGGTGCATAGTCAAGTGTTGAGGCAGGTCGTTTCGTAGAAGCATGCGCCGTATTTATCTTTAACGAGTCTATATAAATAGCATGTTTTCCTCCATCTATCGTGGAATTATCCAGACCCTATGTATATGTATACGTTAAAAGGAATGTCAATATCGTCAAAGTGATTGTCTATAGTCAAGGCAGTTATACGAGTAATTAACAATATCAAAATTATCATGCTTGCAATGAAGCAAACGTATCGACGATCAAATATAATATTGTTAGATTTTTTAGATACGTGAAAAGGCTATAATACACCTGAATCCAGTAGGTACTCATTCTCTTAGTAAAAAAATAAAACAATTTCAGGTAGCGGATTATAGCAAAACAAATTAATCTGTCCTACAAAACAATTTTTTCATAATTTCCTAAGAGTTGTACTCCCGTGTAGGTAAGAAGGTACATAATGTTTGTCATTAGAAAAATTTATATTCATGTATGAGTGTACACATACGAGCATTTTTGAGCCTAGTCTAGACTTTAAATCCTAACGTGTAGTGTAACCTTATACCCTTGTCAATATGAACTTACTTCTCCGATCTGTGTCTATAGTCTATACCTTTGCGTACATCATTTCCTCCGCAATCATTTCATTGTTTTACTTTGTAAAGCGCCAATGAAGTGATTGACGTCATAGGCCATGGCTCGTAATTGTCATTGTGATTCGCTAAAGCCGTGACCAAACTGTTGTTTCCTTTCGCATAAACGTAACATAATATGCTATGTGTCATATTACCTCCCAAAAACATGACAAAACGAAACATGGCATAAACCGATTTAAAAGCTATGTGGCTGTCACAATTCTCATGGTACAACGCTTGTCATTTGTCGTCCGAATCAATGAGACGCCTGGAGGTGGCGCCTATATTCGGGATGCTCCTTTTAATGGATTTAGCCGCAGCCAGGTTGCTGAAAGCGAGGGAACCTGCTACCCAAAAGGCGGGTTGTGACCTGGCAGATGCGAGGTGAAAATGAAAGTGAATTCCGCGTACTCCCGCTAGCGGGTCAGTCGTGGCACTTTAGTGGCGTTTTAGTGGCATGCAAGCACCTATCTCCCCGTTCCTTTTCCCTGTCGGGGAGGTATGCATCAGGCATTGGACTACAATCTGAACTGTAAGCTGACGACTGCGAAGTGGGACGACGGTACTTATAGAATTACAAGCAAACTATATCAAGTGAGCATTGTAATGAAGCTTCGGTATAGAGGCGAAATTACACTAAGATAGGTACATACGAACGACAAATCAGTTGCTAATTACTCGTGTTTATTAGACACATCGCACATCGCTGCCTGCTCTCCTGTCAGGCACACTCCAAGCACCGCGAACCTCTTAACGGCCCATTATCCCGGTTTTTAGCGACTACGCCACTTTTCAAACCAATTCAAAGTCATGAAAAAATACTTTTTTTTCATTGTTAAAAATACATATTAAAGATACATGCCTTATCTCTTTAATGTACTCATGAAAACACGATAAGTTAAACTTGCCTCGATCATAAAAATTTTTGAAAACAGGTCGTTTTTGTTTATTTTTCTAATGGCAATTCCAAAGCTTTAGACTAAATTTCATGAAAATTATACATAAAGTAAGCTCATTGTATTACCTATTTATTGGACAGACAGATTTTAAATAAAAAAATTGCTGCAAAATTTCGCCTAACAGAAGTCATAAAACGGTCTAACGCATCGAATAAGCTATGTACTCAGTGGCTCACGAGCCTCTGTACGAGTAGGACCTGCTCAAATTTTCACGACTCACGCTCCTTTCGCGCTAAAATTATTTATTTTTTAATTATTTCTAAATAAATTCTTTTTCTACATTTAGTGATAAAATTAAAATAGTTTTCGTTAGCCTGTAAATATTGTGTTTCTTTGTTTGTGATTTTTATCTAAAATGGGAAATAAAAGTGCCGGAAAAAAAATCTGACAGGAAGCGAAGGAGAAATAAAAAAAATATATGGTAAGTGTTTCTTGAGTTTATCAAAATACCTAGTCCTCAAAAGCTCCGAAGAAAATCTGATACAAACTAAGAAAATTATGGTAAGTAGGTAGAGTAAATTCCACCACGTGCAAATACCACAGTTTACCTATAAACAGTCAGTAAGGGAGACGAGGTTTTTTTTGTTTGGCTATACGGAGTTTCTCATGAATACATGATATAATAATTGACTTGACGACCGAATGGCGTAGCGGCAGCGAACCTGCCACCTGCGTCGGAGGTCGTGGGTTCGATTCCCAATACTGGTAAATGTTTGTGTGATGAGCATGAATGTTTTCCAGTGTCTGGGTGTTTTTCAATGTATAATATTAAAGTATATTAGGATGTATATATATTTATCAGTTTTCTAGTACCCATAACACAAGCTGTCGCTTACTTTGAGGCTAGATTGCTATATGTGTAATGTCCTGTATAAATATATATTATATATATTTATTTATAAAAAATAATAATAATAATATCCTCTCGACTTTATTTTGGCCATGGCGGTCAATAGAAATTACCAACTGCGCGGGAGATATTTCTGAACTTCCAACCAGTGGCGTAGTATGGGGGGGGGACACCGTCCCGGGCGGCCGAATACGAAAGGGCGGCATACGGAAAAAAAGTGTCTTATTCTGAGAAAACTTAAAAAATTTTTCGCTCGCTTCGCTCGCGTTTGCTGATTTATTTTGTCAAGTATAAATATCCGCTCTAAACTGCTTTTCGGTGAAATTTGTGTTTGTCACTTGGCTCTATCTCATGAACCATAGTTGAAATTTAAAAAATGTTGTAGGTAAATAACAAATCAACAAAGATTATTAACAAAACAAAATTAAGTTAAAACGTAAAAACAGTTAAATTTTCGACGTTTTTTTGCTCGATTTTAACAATTAGTTAGGTTCAATGATACAGAGACGTTGGAAATTCGACTATTGCAAGTTCAGCCTGTAAAAAGTACTCCATGCTTTTTCCCCACTCTTAAAAGTTGCTGGGTACGTCCATGATGAGTACGCTGACAAATTTACGTCATAATTTAAAGTTAAATGCCCGTGAAACAATATTTTAATGAAACGGAATTAATAGTGTAGATCCATCTATGCACGCCCCTCAAAGGAATCCTGGCGGCGCCCATGGTTGTCAGTTGATGTTGTGCCCAAAGAGTTGGTTCACCTATCAGGTGGCACCATTATGTTTACCACCATGGTTGGCACCATAATCATACATTATATCCCAAAAAAAACTGTGGTTCCTTCGAGATGAGTGAAATCCCTATTTCACGTAGGTGAAGCTGCGGAAAAAAGCTAGATGTTAATACTTTCCTTTAGTCAAATAAGAGCTGATTTTTCAATAAGCAGATAACAGCTAACTGAGGGATAAATATGGTGTTTTTACAGGTTTTGTAAAGCACATACCTATGTATTTCAAATTTTGTTCTTAGATAGTTTATTTGACTAAAAATCAGCTCTTAAAGTATAAAGTTACTTTATGTTTTAAAGTTACTTTATTTTGTTTCAGTGATCTGGATGATTTTTGATTAAAAATTGAAGCAAAAACCGAGAAAGAAGATTTTCAACCCATTTCAGGACGAAGAATCGTCGATATTAATTTTCTTTTGCGAGAATTACAAGAAAAAGCTCGTCATAATGCTTTATTCGACTGTTAAACCAGTAACTTCCAGTTGATTGGCGAAAAAAGATTGGGATTAATTTCTGTTTATAAATTTCAATGCGATATGTGTTATAAAAACGTGTCTAATCCATTCCGAAGATATCGAAAATAAGCAACGTGTAAATATAAACATAGCGGCAACTACAGGAATAATAGATTCTGGCATTGGATTTTCACAATTTGAAGAACTGTTCTCTGCTATTGATATTCCGATATTTTCTCCAAAGTATCATTCCAAATTGCAAAATGAAGTTAGCGACCAATGGGAAAAAACTGCAAGCGAATCTATGGAGGCTGCTGCCAAAAAGGAAAGAGACATTGCAATTTCAGAAGGTCGAATCAAAAACGGCTACCCTGTGATTGATGTTTACGTAGATGGAACTTGGTGTGCTAGGTCTTACGGTTCAAATTACAAAGCTCCTTCTGGCACTGCGGCAATAATTGGGAGGAGAACTAAAGAAGTCCTTTATATTGGAGTAAATAATAAATACTGTATGCAGTGTGCCAGAGCAAAAAACAAAAAACAAAAACAAAAACATTTAAATTATAGATGGTAGATATGAACGTGGCATGCCTATACGAGATCAGGAAGATATAGAAAACGTGCAGCCTAAAAAACGTTTATCTAGTACACCCTCTGATTTGCAACCAGATTTGCAGCAACCAGTTCCAAGCTCACGCGTGATTTTTAACGATGAATTTTGATTGTTTTTGTAATAATAATTATATAAGTATGTAGGAGCTTTTCAGTGGTTTAAGTTTGTTCATTTAAAAACCAAATAAAAATGTGTTCTTATATGTGTATATTTTATTTTTAGCACAAATTAAAAAAAAAACGAAGTCTATATTAGAATAGTTTAGTTATAGTATTGTTGCATAACAAAAAGAGTGTCGGGTCATAAGTAAATTAGTGAATCAGTAACAAAAGAGATTTTCACCAATGTATTTACAATACAGCAACCCCCACTGAGATTGCCGCCCCGGGCTCCCAATGGACTTAGTCCGTCACTGACCACTGTATACACGATATTGACAGCTAATAAATTTAAAAATGCTAGATGCAAAAAAATCTGTCAGTTGGTCTGTCGGCTTTAAATTATAAAGATATTAATTAAACAGATCTATAGAAATTGTTTTGGAAAATCCCCTTTTAGTAATTATTTATTTTTATTCTCTTTTAGTATTTATTTAATAAAATAGGGGATGACAATTAAAATGGGAAAGTTTTAATACTGTTACTGTTATTTTGAAATTTGCAATATAGATACGAGTAGATTATACCTACCCTGAATTTAATATTATATAGTCTACTTTTCATCTCAGAAGTACAAAGATATACTCTTACATATAAATAATACTAGCTTTCATGGCAAATTTCGTTCCGCCTTAGCATTTGTTTCATATAGGTACTCACCGTTTAAACCTTTCCTAGACTACGACTAACATTTAAAAACAAAATCAGCTAAATCGGTCCAGCCGTTCTTGAGAGATCGTTTTAGCGAGACAAACATACAGCAATAACTGATTTATATAATAATATAAATATATACTAAACTATATTATAATCAAAATATAGGTAAAAACGCAACTTCCAATATATATTCCGTGAAGCGAATTATAATGTAAATAGTCCAACTGTAACAATTCAACTGTGACGCAAATATTTATGATATAGAGTCACGGAGTTCATTTGAACTGCGCGACTCACGGCGATGATCGCTAGGTATCGTAGCGTGCGTCTGAGTGACCGACAAATGCCTAAAGTGCTGGGATATAGTCGCCTTAAGCCTCTGACGTCAAAGAAAGGAAAAGTAATGTTTCGCCAATGTTCAATAGCTCCAGTCCAATAGACCAGCGGGTGGTCTGCGCCCACGCAGCGTGGTCGCGGTCATTCACCCCGCGATAACCTTTGCTATTACGACTGTTACGCTATTTATGTAACTGATAACTATTATAATACCTACCGGTTCTATTCACTATTGTATTGTAACAGTTGGTTGCGTAAGCGACAGTGAAATTCGCGGCGGGCTTATCTCTGCTATCTCAAAAGTATAGCCAAGCACGCTTCATTCTGAGGTTGTGCTGTACCTACTACCTACAGCTTTCCTGCTGAATAAAGCCTCCCCCACACAGGTGCGTTATTATCGCGCGATAATATCGCAAGCGTTATCGCAATAACATATAGGATGATCAAGTAGTTACACACTGCTGCGATAATAACGCGCGATAATAACGCGCCTGTGTGGGACGACGGACGCAGCGTCCTACTAATATGACCATCCTAATACAAAATGTACTGAAAACAGATATCGCAATAACGCTTGCGATATTATCGCGCGATAATAGCGCGGGACGCTGCGTCCGTCTGCGCGTTATTATCGCGCGATAAAAACGCAGCTGTGTGCAAGGAATCGGGACGCATTATCGCAATAACGCTTGCGATATTATCGCGCGATAATAACGCGCCTGTGTGGGGGAGGCTTAAATGGTTGTTACCTGTAAGGTTTTACAGTAAAGACAATAAGTACCCATTCAAAGCCTCGCAGTTATTTCGGTTTTGCAAAAAAAAAAACCATTGGTTTTACGATAACAATTCCATAAACAGTAACTTGTAATAAATTGTCTATAAAAAAATATTTATTGTAATCTGTGTTTTTTTAAACATACAAATTATTTATTACCAATTGTTTATTTCAAATATAAAAATCATCATATGCATAGAGCTTTGGGCAATAGCTTATTAAAGAATTTTAATGGTACACTTGTAGTGCCAGATTGATCTCTAGAACCTACTAGGCAACTGCTACTTTAGGAAATAATTTAATAATAGGACTAAGTAGGAAATATAATAATTGGCGAGGAAGTGTGAAGGTTTTAAGGAAGGAAATGATATTAATAATATAATATTTTCTGAATGACGTCTGGCACAGCTGTACACATACACGTTACACACGCCCGACAAATTCCTAACCCCTCAACAACAATCTAATAATAGTTTTCTGAAGTAAGAAATTAATAAAGTTATAGCACAGTGTTAAAAGATCCTATATCTTTCAACAGTATGATGCGTAAATATTTTGTGCAATCGTCGACCTATTATAGGGAAAGATCCGATTTGTATGGAAACATACTTGCGTGTCCATCGTTCATACAATCGATACCGTCACGACAACACTTAGACAAAATAATGGATGAAGACAGAAAATATGTTGTATAGGTACCTATAGCCCCGACTTTACATCGATAGGTGCCAATCAAACTATTTTCTTCTTTCTTCCATTTGTAAAATTTTTATTATTGACTTATTTTTATTATTGAATAATAAGTGTACCTACGTATGATACCTACATTAAATAAAATATTTGATTCGATTTGAAATATAATATAAAGGATAGAGCAAATGAGTACAGAGTGAAAATTCCAACACCTTAGTCTTACCTAGGACGGACGTGTCGTCTCACTTAGTAAGGGGGCTAATTGGTAAATAAACATGGGTTGCGTAGGTACAATAGAGTCCCTACGAGATCGTGCTGGATATTATCACCATCCGGGGAATAAAACCCGGGACCTTATCTTCTCTATACTGCTGTATTGCACATTTAGACAAGAGTTGTCGTCAGACTATAGTACTGATTGTTAGGCTGTCGATTGCTTCTCTTGTATTAGATGACAGTAAAGATTTTAAGTGAGAATCCTCTAAGCACTTCTTGCATGCCACTGATATGATGCTCATAGAGGTAGGATGCAGGTATAATTGTACGTGTAGTATGAACATACTGAGCTAAAATGATTAGTAGGGCAGGGTCTACAAAGCGTGTTACGGCAAAAACTACAATCAGGTTAGTCTATTAGAAGGGTCCACGCAAGCAGTTCCTTGAGTAGAGCAGTTCTATCTGTGTGGGGCGTGAACCTTCATAAATTATGAAGCGTCTAATACGCGCTCAAAAAATGACGTGAGTATTTTTTGTCCGAGTTTTTTACCGCGCCGGGTCGTTGTTCCGTGTATGACACCCAAACAGAGATAAGCTTTAGTTGTGTCTATGAATGGGATATGGATAGTGAATGGATGCTTCGAGTCACGTAGCCACTAGTCACCCCGGAACTTGAGAGGGGTGTCGATGTAAAGATCATTTGTCACCATCAAACACTTGGTTCTGGCTTATTTTAGTGTATGGGGCTGATTTTTTCCTTACCACAAAGTGCCATACTGCCTTAGATTCAAGCTCGAAATACTTTTTTAAAGCAATCTTTGTGATGAAAATAAATTGCTATTTTTATCACAAATACTGAAAGATCCTATCAAAGGTTTGGCGATCGTCTTTACAGGCTGTTCTAAGCACTCATGGTAAACAATCGGATGGACTACTGGATGGAGTAGAACTGTTCTGGCGTTAATGCATTTATTCCGCCTCGATTCAATCTATCGAAAGTTCAAAACTAACATCCCTGTAACAAGTGATTACGACTACTGGCTGAGTACTTGTTGTTTATGAATGCAAGAAACTGGCAAGGTGATGGCAGCCAGTCACCCTTGGCCGTAAGGCGTGATTCTACAGATTATTATGGAGTAGGTAGTGACGTGAGATGAGTCACGTACCCGTGAGTCGTGACCCTCAGGGGAAATGGGACCCGAGACAAATCATTTGTCACCGTCACTCACCGGAGTTAGCTGAATGGGGATGGATGAATAACAGATGTTTTCTAATAAAACACATCTTCGGCACTTTCACATCTTTGTGCGCTTCTCATATTCGCCTCAAACTTAAAGGATATCAGCACTAAGTGATCATAAAATTTAGAGCCGAAATCTTAGGTACCTCTTAGGCTCTAAAATACAAGTAGGTAGTACACATTCCTAACAAAAGATTTAATCGGAATAGCCCGGCCTAAAGCTGTCAATAACAGAACTATAATAGAAAGCTATTCATATAATTTATTAGAATTTCCCGCCATTAGGCAGAAGAGGGATTTACGAGAAGTCCTCCAAACGACCTCGAGCGTCCCGACGACCTTATACACCGAAGAAACTTAGGACTATACTTTAACCCTCTGTGAGTAGGAACTAGGAACGCGAAGTAATAATCATTTAACTTGTTACTTATGTACACTACTTACATACTCAAGGTAACATTATATGACAACAAAAAAACTTGTTGTCAATGATATTGCATATATCAAATCGTATGGATGGATGCTTACTTGTCAGATTGTCAATTAATTATTGTAACATGTTTGGGTAAGTTACAATTTTTTGCACCCGTATAAGGTTGCGGCGGCGCCTCACATAGCTGATTGCAAAAAATTGCGTAACGAATGGACTTGACACCTTGACATAATAATATTCAGTTTTTGACTGACTCAGAAAAATTAAGAGGTGCTTGTAGAGACGCGTGTTTTAAAGTTTGGTGTTACGTAATAACAATCCATATCCAAGCTAAAAGAAAACTTTGGAAAATTCGTGAATAAAAAAATTATGTACACAAGTGGAAAATTAAAAAATTTTAAAACACCCACGACTTTTGCAGACTTGTAATTGAAAAAGGATTAAATAATTTTTTTGAAACTCCCCGACTAAAGGAAAGTAAGAACTAAGAACCTATCAGTATAATTACAAATCCAAGAAAATCTAATTCAATTTCTTTGAATTTGATGACTAATTCAATTTCTTGATACTTCTCATATACCGGCAGTTTATCAATACTTACTAATTAAATTAATTGATATTGGAAACGAAAATAGCAATGGCAGCTCCGACGGATTTTCTTGGATTTGTAATTATACTGATAGGTTCTTAGTTCTTACTTTCCTTTAGTCGGGGAGTTTCAAAAAAATTATTTAATCCTTTTTCAATTACAAGTCTGCAAAAGTCGTGGGTGTTTTAAATTTTTTTAATTTTCCACTTGTTTTATAGTTTTTCGATTAATATATTAAGTAATGTAATTTAAATTATATTATTATTAAAAAATGAAAATTAATCTTCAAACTAGCCATTAGCTCCTCTAGCAGCGTTTGAAGGCATCATCCCTTCCAAGTCATAAAGAGACGTTTATTGTGGCGCCCCCTGCTGTTCAATCACAAGAACAATTATCTACAAACCATTGCTAATGACTCACTAAAATTTATACAAAATTGTATCCAAATCGGTACAGTCGTTTTTGTAATAATTGAGAACATTCGTTTGCACTGTAAATGTTTTTTATGGCGCCCCCTGGTGATCGATGTTCGTAACAACTATCTAAGAACCATCGCCAATGAATACCAAACATTATAGATACAGAAAACTGCATCTAAATCGGTCTAGCCGTTTTTGAAATAAATGGGAACATTCGTTTGCAATATAAATGTATTTTATGGCGCCCCCTGGTGATCGATGTTCGTAACAACTATCTAAGAACCATTGCCGCTGAACACTTAACATTATACAGAAAACTGCATCTAAATCGGTCAAGCCGTTTTTGAAATAAATGGGAACATCGATGTGCACAAACAAACAAACAAACAAACAAACAAACAAAAATATTTTTGCATTATTGGTTTTTGTGAACAATTTAACATACAAACATAAAATCTTTTTAATAGAGTAATGTACAAACGGTATCTCACCCTAAACTCATATACCCTTACTCCGTTCCGTCGTGGGTAAAAATTCATCTTCGCAATAATTTGTATGAGATGGCTTTTAAGATATTCTCAAATATAAAGTCAAATTTTTGGATGATACAATTTTTGCCTTGAGTTGTTCATAAAAAATGATTCTTCCAAGGCGGTATAAGGTTCGCTGAGACTTCCGTATGCCTTCTTCAAACCTATACCTCTGTGAGATAAAACAGTTTCTCAGTGCATAGTCGTCATTACAGCTCCTAGGGATCCTAACTTCGGAATTCGGATCATGTGCTATGCGCTATCAAGTTTATCGCTCATTGCCGCTTAAGCTTTGCGGTCCGTATAGAGCTACCGATCTCCGGTTTGTCTACGGATCCCTTCATTTGTGACTGACTTGATCGCATTGGAATCGGCATTCGGCACCAATATATATTATTCTGTGCTAATACATCAATCTATATTCCATGTCATACCCAATTACACCCAGCGCCGCACTAAAAGTTAAAACCGAGTAGCACGTGCTTAGTGCAGTAAGTGGGTAACGCATAAATTAACCAGACATGAATCAGCAGAGTGAATCACAGCTCCTTACTGAGGGTATAGGAAGTGTCACGCTATTATCGTCCTAATTACGGTGTACAAAGGTTCAGAATAGAGGAGTGGTGAGAGACGCGGATGGCGTCAAGTTTTTGTTCGTGTTATGCACAAAAAATGGTTTGAACTTTTGAAGTACGCGCGCTATGACAAATGGTACATGCGAATTAAAAATAAGTGTTTTTTTCTGTATTTGGTTTGTTGTGTAACAATTTACATACATTGTCTATGAAGTAGGACCCATATTGATACGATCTAATCTAAATTGTATAATACTGAGCGGTATTCTACATGGTGCAATGAATTATGTACTAAAGGATTACAATGATCCTGTATTACACTTTGTATATGTACATTGTTATCACGATTAGTGGGATATTATGCAAATGTATTCAATTTTAACAAATCCAGCAGGGAAGCCTTACCTAAACGAGCACTCGTGAAATTAGCCGCTGCTGCTTGTGAAAGTCATAAATATACCAGTAATTAACTAATTAAAAAATGATTAATGCCTCATAGACCATATACCCGCCGGACGCTCGTGTATTGTGTTAACAAGTTGACATTACATCATGTTCCCCGCTACAAAGATTAGAATTAATCACCATAGTCCTCTGAGGCATAAAAACCACGCTGATACGCCACCGTATCACCATATGTAGATGGGCATGGTCTCATCGGTGGTGAGCTTCAACTGCGAAAGTTCGCGTACGCGAGGCATAGACGACAGAAGAGCTTAGATATACGACGAAGATGACGCTGAGGTAGACCTCTGGAGGACAGCACAGACTTAGATATCCGTAGCTAAGCTGGAAAGCTCCGAGAAAGAAAAATAATCATCACATAAATAACAACAAAGACTAAAGACAACAAGGAAGTTGGTGAAGAAAGTTTGGTATGGAGAACAAAAAGATATCACGGGAGAAACACCCAGTTTGCCTTCCTGCCCAAGAGTCCGTAAAACCAGGTGCAAGGTAGATGGAGGAAGGAAGGTGGATGGAAATTACCTCGCCAAATTATTGCAAGCACTTCTACTTGTGCATACGCTCAATGTCATAGAGTCTGAGCCATGAAGCATTTTGCAGGAACGGCTCGCTTTTACAGTGCGTTCAATCCACGAAGACAAGCCCCACTCCTGACTAACTCCTTACGAATCGCACAAAACGTAAGCAACTGTGAAGGAGTGTGGCACTTCTTCCTACCTATTACATTAGGGAGTCATTTAGGAGTTTAGTGTGTTCATGGTCGATGACGTTGCAGGTTGCTTAACATCGCGGGTTTACTAGTGTGCCACAATTATAAACGTTTCAAAGACTAGACATTACGTAAAATGATTAGACGGAGACTACTAGGAGTTGATAAACTGAAAGGGTTCTACTGCTCAGATACGTCACACGGGTTGACGATGGCTGAATGTTGATACACCACACAGTAGGTATGCAGTGAAGAAGACTGTACAAGACATATTCAACTTTTCAATAACATTAATCAGTAATCTATTATGCTTTTACACATTCGTATTTTTCCCAGCAAACCCTTACATTTAATACCCATATTGTAAGAGTAAGGTAGGTACATAAAAAGTAACTAGTCCGCCATGTTGGATTTAGAATGACGTCACACAGAGAATCGAGCACTATCATTCAAAATAACATGTGTGTAAAATTTCAGCTCAATAGGTTGAAGACATCTGCTTCAAAATTGAGTTACAAGATTCCAACCGAAAAAACGTGCATTACTGGTAAGTAATAAAACCGGCAGTCAAATTCATCTTATAACATGATTGCCGAGCGTGACTGTTTCCCCTATTATAAAACATCCAAAAAAATAGGAAATTAGGCACCAGCTGGCCAGTACTCAATTGTGAAAATCCAGGCATTATTATCTGCTCTTCGTTATTGAATACTCATAGGTAAAGTAACTATTTATTAGCTAATGAGTACTTATACTCGTATCAGTAGTTAGTTAACATTGAATACAGATAAAAATTATAAACAATTATTTACTAGTAAATTGATAATTACATTTCAATGTTCATCTTTAATTGCTTTGAACTTGATATGGAAATAATGTACGTACTGTTATACTGTAATAATGTAATAAAATATTTACGAGTAAGTAGGTACTTATGCTGATTGTACAGTCGCGGAACGAAAAGGTTCGTCGATTTTCAAATTGATTCGTTCAACGTATCACGAGCACATATTACGTTTTGAAACTATGTTACAGAATAGACTCGAGTTAGAGAAAATAAAGTTTAAGTTTTCGTTAGTAAAGTTCAAAATTGTTCAGATCAAGGTAGTTTGACTATTTATCTTGTCAACAAGATTTTAATGGATAAACTGCAACCTTCTTGTTAATTCAACCTGACATTATTATTTCTGTTAAAACCTCAAAACTATTGTCAATCGGTCAGTGTCATAATGTCAAAATATCATAATTTCTCCTAAATAACTAAGGTTTTAATGAGGTTTTAATACATTTTGGTAACACATTGACGGGATAGAAAAAACCTTATTCGATAGCAAACGTCATATTTATTCAAATGTTAGCAGCGCTGTTTCTTGCACTGGAATGTTGGCAAAATGGACTCTTGCAGTACTAGAGTACTATAGTGCAAACGAATTTCGACACTAAGGTGACGAACCTTTTCATTCCGCGACTGTACTTGTAATGCTATGTTCTATTCGAAGTCTTACTATTAAACACAATAGCTTTATATGAATGGTAAATGGCAATAGAAACTGGAAATCCAAAATCTTACATGCAAATAAATGACTTAGCAATGAGGAAGCCAACGTCCATCAATCGGCGATACAATCGGTAAAGAAAGAACCTTATGATTTAAAAATAATCTGAACACGCTTTCAAATTTGTATATGCAAAAGCTACATGTGTAACCTAGATAAACGAAGACCAAACTTCTGAAAAGGTAGGCAATTTATCAAACTTAGTGCCTTTACAACAATGGTCGACAAAGAAAGAAAATGTCACAAGCCGTAGGTACATCGTTTAGTACAAATTCTCGTAGGTTCTTCTACATTATGTAAGTACTAAGAATAAACAGCGATATATTTTGATAAAGGACAGATCACACAAACGACACAATGCCGGCAGCAGTGGGTGTGCCACGTGTATAGTGTACCATCACGAAATAACGTCGTATAAATCTGCTTTGCGCCAGACGGGAAAGTTTGCTACCACTGTTATACCAACCCGTATTATAGAATACGGGTTGGCATAACAGTATGAGTTCGATACGTTCCTACTACCCAGTGCTCGAATAAATAGCGATAAATTATGATAAGGCCTCGTACAAGACGGACACAATAGCAAACGTGGGTGTGCTATTTATAGTGCGACAATAACGTCGTAAATCTGCTTTTCGCGGTGAGACGAGAAAGTTTGCTTCTACTGATAATAAAATAAATAGCGATATGTTACTTACAATTACGCTTCTACAATATGATCCCGAAGTCTGTTTTGGACTTACCTTTGCACAGGTTTAAAGACACTGTCAAAAACATTTAATTAATCATGGTTACTATACCATTGAAGAATTTCTTAACGACAAAGATTCTTGGAATGATAGAAATATGCTTCCATCTCCAAATATGTTATAATCTTTCATACTTTATAAAAAATCTTGTATTATAACAATGACATTTTTGAAAAGAGCATGTGCCGAGTTTCTTGCCAGTTCTTCTCGATGCAAACCTCCTTTCCGAACCTGGCAGTAGAGTTTTGACGTTTCATAAGAGCCTGTTATTTAGGCCTATGTGAAAATAAATATTTTCATTTTCAAGGCACTGACTAGACTAATGGCAGCAGCGGGTGTACCGTGTGGTATTTACCACTATCACCGGTTCTTCTTCGTACCATAAGATAATGTTGTAAGTCTGCTCTGGGTCACCACACACCACCGAAAAGTTAGTGACCACATAATGTTCGTACTTTGTGTGAGAATACCATTATAATATGTTAAATAAGCTCCATTATGTAAGGTCTTGAAATAAATATCGTTAAAAGGAAAACTTTCCAGATCTAATAGGTTGGAGAATGGAATCTTTGAGGAAAAACAAAACAATTTACGCAACGGAATTAGAATGAGCGGAAAATCATCTGAGTGATTGTTCGGTCCCGTGGTTGGCGTCACGTAGCTTTAAGGCGAGTCATCGGGCATAAAGCGGGAAAGACAGTTTTTTTGAACGAATAATTTAGGTGTTTAATCGTCATTCCCGATCTTGCAAAAAATACACAATACACATGAAGATATCATCTAAAGAATGTGCTAATTTGTAACACGATAGGATTTACTTTACTCGATCATATAAAATCTTGAAATTGACTTAAATAAAAGTTTTAAACGAATAATTTCATAAGAAAATTTCTAAATATGCACATAATTTTTATATGGAAATATTTGTCTTGAAGTACTACAGAGAACCTGCTAAATTTTGGTGTTCAATTGAAGTCCTGTATCCAGCAAATTCAAATTTATCCCAGAACTGGAATAATAACCAGCGTTTTCAGGACATGCCGCGCCGCCCGCTACCCCGCCAGTACCAATTCGGCGCTTGCCAACGTCGGGTGTGTGTCAAATTTTGTACGCCTGATCTTTCGTTCGCGCAACGGTTAAATAATTAAAAATGGGGGATAAAATAATAAAATAAGGCACAAATCAGTGTTAAAATCGAAGAAAAATACAGGAAAAAAGAACTATAAGAAAAGGAATGTAAATAACTCTCTTAGTAAAGTTATGTTGATTTGTTTTCTTTATTACGTTATGACATATAGAACACAGATTAGAAAATTAAATTTGTACAGAATGACTAAACAGCTAAATCTATAAGTACGAGTACTGTCGACCGTTCAAGCGTTCGCGGTCGAGTAAGTGATATTAAAAGATAAAATTAAATATGTAGGATTTGGACATTTAGGAATTTCAATAAAACAAGACCTTATTTATACTTCGAATTTAAATTTGATGCAGTAAAATGACGTTTCATATTTTTCTGAACTCCATTAATCCTCCGATGTTTCACCAAAAATATTTAAAATATTATAACATCAGAAAAGTGACTTTCAAAGCGATTTATGTGATGGCGGCAGTATACTCTCGTCGAGGGCCCGCGAGGCTTGACGAACGCGAGAGTGTACATGTATCACTCGTTTCATCTCGCTAAGCTTCGTCTCGCCTCGTGTGCTCTCCGCTCCGAGTCGGTTTTGTGCGCGAGTCAATAGACCTCCCTAACTCTCGCGAGGCGACGCGATTGCATTTCTGTACACTCTCGCGTGACGCGTCGTTCGGCTTCTCGCGCGAGGGCATTCGGTAAAGCATGGCGAGAAAACTCGCGGAGAGTGTATTTCCCCATAAAATGCTTTGATTATATATATGTATTTTTGTTGTATTAATTTACCAAATGACAGTTAAAAACGTCATTTTACTGAATCTAATTAAAAGTCGTAGTATATAAAGGCCGTCCAACGAGTCGAGATACTAAATGTAAACATTGCCATTCATTTACTCGTAGCGACGACAGAACAAACAAAATAAAGTCTATCTCTTTCTATCTTGTTTGTTTGCCATCTGCCGCACGGCTCACGGATACAAGAATGCTCAAAGTCAAACGAGGCTAAAGAAGGGATTGAAAACATTCGGATGGCCATTTGGATTTGTAGTTTTTTAATCTATTTCATTCCGTGTCCTAAAGCGCTCGGGGTGATACATAAATTTCGTTCGTTCTTTGTTATTTCGTGTTATTATTTTCACTTCAATTATTGTTATCTGTTACTGGTTTTATAATTATAGTTATTTGTTGTATTGGTTGTTGTTTATGTTATTTGTGGCTGTTTAGTATATTTAGTTGGCTATTATGGAACTTTATTTTAGTTTACTGCCAATTGGACGAAGTTTCAAGTGGCTTTTGTTTGAGCAACCCACCACTATCTTCAATACCCTGGTCATGCTCCTCATCCGTCTTCAAAATCCTCAATGATCAGCTCTCTCCATATTTTAGCTCCGAATTAAATTTGTTCCTCTATACTAAACCATCGGTGAAAAGAAAAAAAATCATACTAACTTTTACAGGAGAGGTGATCAGTGAGTGAGACAGTCAGTCAGTCAGTGAATCAACACGAGCAGCAATATGTAGTAATTATATAAGATTTAATACTTCTTAAATAGTAATTATCGAAATATAAATTTATTTTACATTTTACAAATTACTTACAAAACCCTGCATAAGCGAATGACCTGGCAGAAGGTTTGTTTACATTTAGTATCTCGACTCGTTGGACGGACTTTATAATATATTATAAATAAAGTATCGATATAAAAATAAACGTATCCCATCAAAAACATTTTCATGTAAAATGTTGCCAAGACAAGAGCATATGGCTCACACTGTCGAAAAGTTATCAAATTTCTTATAGAGCAAGACTTCTAACTATACAACCTAACATACAAGCCCTAACTTCACAATGGCCGCCATTTTGAACTTTTTTGTAACTGGGCCGATTGCTTTCCAAATCGACATCTGACCTTGGCAGCAAGCATTAAGAAGGAATTTGTGGTCAAAATATAAAAACCTGTCAAGTGCGAGTCGGACTCGCGCACTGAGGGTTCCGTACTACAACCGGAGGAATAAAACCATAAAAACCACTTTTCTTATCGAACCGCAAAACTAACTTTGTTTTTAGAGGTTTAATGTAAATATCAAAAAAACTACTTATTAGATCTCGTTCAAACCAATTTTCGGTGGAAGTTTGCATGGTAATGTACATCATATATTTTTTTTAGTTTTATCATACTCTTATTTTAGAAGTTACAGGGGGGGACACACATTTTACCACTTTGGAAGTGTCTCCCGCGCAAGCTATTCATTTTAGAAAAAAATGATATTAGAAACCTTAGTATCATTTTTGAAGACCTATCCATAGATACCCCACACATATGGGTTTGATGAAAAAAAAATTTTTGAGTTTCAGTTCTAAGTATGGGGCACCCCCAAAATTTATTACTTTTTTTAAAATTTTGTATAAAAACCTTAATGCGGTTCACATAATACATCTACTTGCCAAGTTTCAACAGTATAGCTCTTATAGTTTCGGAAAAAAGTGGCTGTGACATACGGACGGACAGACGGACAGACGGACAGACGGACAGACGGACAGACGGACAGACAGACATGACGAATTTATAAGGGTTCCGTTTTTTGCCATTCGGCTACGGAACCCTAAAAAGTGGCCGCTATTTTGAACTTTTTTGTCACTGGGCCGATTACTTTGAAAATCGATATCTGACTATGGCAGCAAGCATAGAGAAGAAATTTGTGGTCAACATTTTAAAAAGTGGCCACCATTTTTAACTTTTTTGTTACTGGGCCGATTGCTTTTAAAATTGACTTCTGACTATGGCAGCAAGCATAGAGAAGAAATTTGTGGTCAAAATTTTAAAAAGTGGCCACCATTTTTAACTATTTTGTTACTGGGCCGATTGCTTTTAAAATTGACTTCTGACCTTGGCAGCAAGCATAGAGAAGAAATTTGTGGTCAAAATTTATCAAAGTGGCCGCCATTTTGAACTTTTTTCTTACTGGTCTGATTGCTTTCATTATCTGGAACAATAATCAAAATTCTCGGGATAGTCGAATTCTGGCCTAAGTTCAATTTTACACTCTGAAGACAATGGACGTAAAGTTCATTTTTCCGTCTTATTTTTTTTTTTCTTTTTCTTGCTTCACATCACTAAGTGTGTGAAAACATTACGAGAGTGTCATACCTGTGGTGACTAAAAAAACTAAAAAGGAACTAGATGAGTAGAGCTCGATGTGGCGAGTTTGGAATTGTTAGTTGCGATGAAATCTTACACAACGACTGGCTGAATTTACCTGATGGTAGACTTTGAATAAGTCTACAGTCTACTGGACCTCATAGACAGCTTTAAATTTAATTAACAAAAAATAATCATTTAAAAAATAATAATTAATTACTATATTTGTTTTTTTTATATTTTTTATCAAACCAAAAAACATCCGCAATATAAATAATCTATCGTTTACAAAAAGTTGATCATACCTACTTGAAGTTCTGAAATATTTTATTCTATGGCACAGCGCTAATATCGTGACGCACGAAACGAGAGTCGTTGCGTCTTACGTACGAAGTGTGAGACGCGCGGGGGGCACCCCACACCTCACCTCCTAAATTCTTGCGTCGCATGGAAGAGACTCGCCTTAACTTGTTCTGCTGGTGGTAGGACTCTACTCTCTACCTTCCAAATACTTATATCATTGAGTACGAATTACATGTTTATGTAAAAACCTGTCAAGTGCGAGTCGGACTCGCGCACTGAGGGTTCCGTACTTCAACCGGAGGAATAAAACCATAAAAACCACTTTTCTTATCGAACCGCAAAACTAACTTTGTTTTTAGAGGTTTTATTGTAAATATCAAAAAATGAGTTATTAGATCTCGTTCAAACCAATTTTCGGTGGAAGTCATATATTTTTTTTAGTTTTATCATACTCTTATTTTAGAAGTTACAGGGGGGGGGGGAGACACATTTTACCACTTTGGAAGTGTCTCTCGCGCAAGCTATTCATTTTAGAAAAAAATGATATTAGAAACCTTAGTATCATTTTTGAAGACCTATCCATAGATACCCCACACATATGGGTTTGATGAAAAAAATTTTTTTGAGTTTCAGTTCTAAGTATGGGGCATCCCCTAAATTTATTACTTTTTTTAAAATTTTGTGTGAAAACCTGGCGAGTCATCGGGCATAAAGCGGGGAAGACAGTTTTTTTGAACGAATAATTTAGGTGTTTAATCGTCATTCCCGATCTTACAAAAAATACACAATACACATGAAGATATCATCTAAAGAATGTGCTAATTTGTAACACGATAGGATTTACTTTACTCGATCATATAAAATCTTGAAATTCACTTAAATAAAAGTTTTAAACGAATAATTTCATAAGAAAATTTCTAAATATGCACATAATTTTTATATGGAAATATTTGTCTTGAAATACTACAGAGAACCTGCTAAATTTTTGTGTTCAATTGAAGTCCTGTATCCAGCAAATTCAAATTTATCCCAGAACTGGAATAATAACCAGCGTTTTCAGGACATGCCGCGCCGCCCGCTACCCCGCCAGTATCAATTCGGCGCTTGTCAACGTCGGGTGTGTGTCAAATTTTGTACGCCTGATCTTTCGTTCACGCTACGGTTAAATAATTAAAAATGGGGCATAAAATAATAAAATAAGGAACAAATCAGTGTTAAAATCGAAGAAAAATACAGGAAAAAAGAACTATAAGAAAAGGAATGTAAATTACTCTCTTAGTAAAGTTATGTTGATTTGATTTCGTTATTACGTTATGACATATAGAACACAGATTAGAAAATTAAATTTGTACAGAATGACTAAACAGCTAAATCTATAAGTACGAGTACTGTCGACCGTTCAAGCGTTCGCGGTCGAGTAAGTGATAATAGATAAAATTAAATATGTAGGATTTGGACATTTAGGAATTTCAATAAAACAAGAGCTTATTTATACTTCGAATTTAAATTTGATGCAGTAAAATGACGTTTCATATTTTTCTGAACTCCATTAATCCTCCGATGTTTCACCAAAAATATTTAAAATATTATAACATCAGAAAAGTGACTTTCAAAGCGATGGCGGCAGTATACTCTCGTCGAGGGCCCGCGAGGCTCGACGAACGCGAGAGTGTACATGTATCACTCGTTTCATCTCGCTAAGCTTCGTCTCGCCTCGTGTGCTCTTCGCTCCGAGTCGGTTTTGTGCGCGAGTCAAAGGACCTCCTTATCTCTCGCGAGGCGACGCGATTGCATTTCTGTACACTCTCGCGTAACGCGTCGTTCGGCTTCTCGCGCGAGGGCATTCGGTAAAACATGGCGAGAAAACTCGCGGAGAGTGTACTTCCCCATAAAATACTTTGATTATATATATATATATATGTATTTTTGTTGTATTAATTTACCAAATGACAGTTAAAAACGTCATTTTACTGAATCTAATTAAAAGTCGTAGGATATAAAGTCCGTCTAACGAGTCGAGATACTAAATGTAAACATTGCCATTCATTTACTCTTAGCGACGACAGAACAAACAAAATAAAGTCTATCTCTTTCTATCTTGTTTGTTTGCTATCTGCCGCACGGCTCACGGATACAAGAATGCTCAAGGTCAAACGAGGCTAAAGAAGGGATTGAAAACATTCGGATGGCCATTTGGATTTGTAGTTTTTTAATCTATTTCATTCCGTGTCCTAAAGCGCTTGGGGTGATACATAAATTTCGTTCGTTCTTTGTTATTTCGTGTTATTATTTTCACTTCAATTATTGTTATCTCTTACTGTTATCTGTTACTGGTTTTATAATTATAGTTATTTGTTGTATTGGTTGTTGTTTATGTTATTTGTAGCTGTTGTAAATATTTAGTTGGCTATTATGGAACTTTATTTT
The DNA here is from genome assembly GCA_036785405.1 of Coenonympha arcania. Lineage (NCBI taxonomy): Eukaryota > Metazoa > Arthropoda > Insecta > Lepidoptera > Nymphalidae > Coenonympha > Coenonympha arcania. The sequence goes on along the minus strand of CM072058.1, from coordinate 498,267 downwards.
AGTTTACTGCCAATTGGACGAAGTTTCGAGTGGCTTTTGTTTGAGCAACACACCACTATCTTCAATACCCTGTTCGTGCTCCTCATACGTCTTCAAAATCCTGAATGATCAGCTCTCTCCATATTTTAGCTCCGAATTAATTTTGTTCCTCTATACTAAACCATCGGTGAAAAGAAAAAAAAATCATACTAACTTTTACAGGAGAGGTGATCAGTGAGTGAGTCAGTCAGTGAATCAACACGAGCAGCAATATGTAGTAATTATATAAGATTTATTACTTCTTAAATAGTAATTATCGATTATATTATTATTTTACATTTTACAAATTACTTACAAAACCCTGCATAAGCGAATGACCTGGCAGAAGGTTTGTTTACATTTAGTATCTCGACTCGTTGGACGGACTTTATATATAATAAATAAAGTATCGATATAAAAATAAACGTATCCCATGAAAAACATTTTCATGTAAAATGTTGCCAAGACAAGAGCATATGGCTCACACTGTCGAAAAGTTATCAAATTTCTTATAGAGCAAGACTTCTAACTATACAACCTAACAAACAAGCCCTAACTTCACAATGGCCGCCATTTTGAACTTTTTTGTAACTGGGCCGATTGCTTTCCAAATCGACATCTGACCTTGGCAGCAAGCATTAAGAAGGAATTTGTGGTCAAAATATAAAAAAGTGGCCGCCATTTTGAACTTTTTTGTTACTGGGCCGATTACTTTGAAAATCGATATCTGACTATGGCAGCAAGCATAGAGAAGAAATTTGTGGTCAAAATTTTAAAAAGTGGCCACCATTTTTAACTTTTTTGTTACTGGGCCGATTGCTTTTAAAATTGACTTCTGACCTTGGAAGCAAGCATAGAGAAGAAATTTGTGGTCAAAATTTATCAAAGTGGCCGCCATTTTGAACTTTTTTGTTACTGGGCTGATTGCTTTCATTATCTGGAACAATAATCAAAATTCTCGGGGCAGTCGAATTCTGGCCTAAGTTTATAAGGGTTAAAAAATACGGCGAAACACTTCGAGAAAAGGTAGTGCCCTCGCGCTTCGCTTGGCTCGTTTTGGCGGGGACTTTACCGTGTCCCCAGATTCGTATGAGATAAATTACGGTCTGGGGGCTATTCACGTTACGTGTTGGCTACACTTCGTGATGTGAAATGATTAAAAAGCTGATGGCATATAAGCAGACGATATTTTAAAATCAAAACATTTTTTGCGAATACTGAAAAATTAATTTCAAGACAATTGACAATCACGTCAAATAGAGCATTGTATTTCCTGTGTTGAAATACATTCAATTTTACACTCTTAAGACAATGGACATAAAGTTCATTTTTCCGTCTTATTTTTTTTTCTTTTTCTTGCTTCACATCACTAAGTGTGTGAAAACATTACGAGAATGTCATACCTGTGGTGACCAAAAAACTAAAAAGGAACAAGATGAGTAGAGCTCGAGGTGGCGAGTTTGGAATTGTTAGTTGCGATGAAATCTTACACAACGACTGGCTGAATTTACCTGATGGTAGACTTTGAATACTTCTACAGTCTACTGGACCTCATAGACAGCTTTAAATTTTATTAAAAAAATAATCATTTAAAAAATAATAATTAATTAAACTGTACTATATTTGTTTTTTTTTATATTTATTTTCAAACCAAAAACATCCGCATTATAAATAATCTATTGTTTACAAAAGGTTGATCATACCTACTTGAAGTTCTGAAATATTTTATTCTATGGCACAGCGCTAACATCGTGACGCACGAAACGAGAGTCGTTGCGTCTTACGTACGAAGTGTGAGACGCGCGGGGGGCACCCCACACCTCACCTCCTAAAATCTTGCGTCGCATGGAAGAGACTCGCCTTAATGCGGTTCACAGAATACATCTACTTACCAAATTTCAACAGTATAGCTCTTATAGTTTCGGAAAAAAGTGGCTGTGACATACGGACGGACAGACGGACAGACGGACAGACAGACATGACGAATTTATAAGGGTTCCGTTTTTTGCCATTCGGCTACGGAACCCTAAAAATGTGTGTTGGTCTTAATTTCTTCCTTGACTTTGATTTTTGTTGTTCGAGAACGTATGTCTATGAGATAATACTTGGATTTCTATTAGGTCAAGATTGTTGGAATAATATTCAAAGCATGGTGTAATAAATAAAAATACTTACAACTTACAAGTCAATTTTTAGTGTCCTCTGATATTATATTTCTTAGGCACAAAATAAGACTGAGCCAATTTCATTGATTGTAATAGATTGAATGTTGTTCAATCAAAAAACATCAAGAAGATTTCGGTGGCATACCAAATAAGAAATGTTTAATAATAACAACTAGGTATATGTATTTCTTGTTTCTTACAAACAAAACAATCTACTAAAGTGACCGAAAAGTTGAAAACCAAGTAATCTTTGGCTCAGAACAAAGTAAAACAATCAAAGGGACAACAGTTCTCAGAATCTGACCGAAGTTTGGGGCCTTCCCAGTGGACGACCATTATCCTTATCGTTAATGAGGTGGATCGGAATTAGGGCGCCTAACGGACCTGCCCAGATAAAAGCCTGCAGAGGTGACATTTGGACATATTTATTAATAACTGTAACAACCCTCACATAACTTCATGGTTGAAGTGGATAATATGACGACGCACGATTAAATTCAACATTGATTTCAAAACTGAGCAATGTCACATCATGCATTGGATTGGACAGATCTTCCATAAAGGCCATTCTTTCCTCTTCATTTTTCATTTATTCTTTCATATAAGTAGTTATTTTATAGAACATTAATGTACGGACGCTAAACAATATTGTTTCGATGGCTCTTTCTTTCTGTTTTTAGTCTCTGGGTCTGTAGACATGGTTTTTTTAAGTACAATTATATTTTTACACTTATCATGCAATAAACCTTATCAAGAACTATTGTAGGTATTACAATCGTCAGAAAAGGAGCTGCCAGTTTTGGCACCTTAATTCGTGTAATGTTTTCTGTCGATCGAAATCGTGAGCAACTCATCCTATTATTGCCTGTAGCAGTTTAGTTCCCTTGTCCTATAAATCTTTGCTGTAACGCATTGTAACATGGGTTATCACTTATCTTATCACCATTCTGACATGCAATTTTCCTTACATCCTCAAACTGCCTGCATTCGAAAACGCTTTAATATCCCGGAAGATATTAACATAACGACTATTGGTAATGCAATATACCTTTATAAAGTGCAGTTCCTTAGTGGATGTAATCTGGTATCGCCTACGCGACAATTTGCACGACGCGGTATCGCGGCGGAGGCGCAGCGGGCGGCAGATTTATAGCAGCCTTCAACTTGATCTGTGATGTTGCCGCGAGGCTGTAGCGGGCACGGCTGGAAAGTCGTCGCATAAATTGTGGCCAGGTTGGTAGTTCTCTACACGAGTGACGAGACATGCACCCACGGCAAATGGTTTTTAAAATTGCAGACACCTTAATAATTGTGATAAATGTACCTACTGACCACGTAATGGATCTTCAATTCTGGTAACACAATATGGAATCCGCAAAATATGTTAAGGTACCTGTGTCCAAAATGATATAAGCTTTGCGTTTTCATTATCTGAAGGTTAGCTGAAGGATAAATATGGGCACTCCTTTCCGAAAGCAGCTAAAAATAGGGTTATTTTGCTTGAATGAGCTTTATCATACTTGAGCTTGTAAAGTAGAAGAAGAAGAAGAAACACTTTATTGCACCCAAACATTACAAAGAAAAAAAAAAGATACACAGAACAAAATAAAAAAGATCGCTTCCAAGGCAACCTTTTCTGGCTATAGGAAATTAAAACTGAAAAGTGGGATAGGGCTGAATGTAAATGAATAACTAAATATATTACAGTATTTTTAAAAAGTTCTGTGTATTTCATAAGTTATGCACGAAAGACACTAACTTATGATTTTTAGAAAACTTATTTAGTTTCCTTAAAGATCAGTTATTTTATATTTAGATGTTTGACCTCCAATCGACCTGCAACTGTGATAATATTGAGGACTCAATTTATAATTAAGAACTACACCTCCATACGTACGCTACTCGTTAATAAAACAACGCTATTGATTAATCAGCAGAAGAATAAAACAAACAAGCTTAACCAGCCAAAACATTAATTAATTATCTCATTTATATATAACAGTTGAACTCTTTAAATAGACGGTTTTTTTCCACTAATTGTCGGAAAAACCGGCCCGTTACGAATTGAATGAGTCATTTGTAATAAAGATATTTGATACAAAATGACTATTTATTTGTTAAAGAATGAAAGCCAAATAGCCAATAGATTAAAATAAAACAGAAACTGTGGGTAGGTTACGAGAGGAAATGGTGACTTTCGTGTAGATTTGCCAATTAGTCTGTACTGGGAACATTTTTATCGATGACATCAGGTGTTAGGTACAAAGAGTTCCTGATTTGGATCCAGGTAAACCATGCAGTTTGGAGATCCCTTCAGGAGATGACCATCGGTTGAGGGTTGTGATGGCGAATAGGAAACTTGATGCTGCTAAAGCTGATAACCAAAGCCGCATTCGAGGCGCTAGTCTGATTATAATAGCAAATCTTGATTTGTACTTCCTGTTATACGCCAGGATTTCATGCACGTGTTGTTTTGATGACAAAGCAATAAAGTCGCAACCGGCAATTGTTGTCGCCGACGATGCGGCCTTGAGACGTCGCAGACGCTCCACAATCGTAAATACTAATCTCATCTCACAATTTCAACGTAATCAACACAGCTATAAATTACACACTATATGTGCATGCCTTTACGTCTTGAATGTTGACAGTTTAGTATTAGTAGGTACCTCAGGTGTTTGAGTGATCTCAGGTGTTTGAAGGTAGGTTAGCCTATGACCTATGATAGCAAAAGTTAGATAGTGGCAAACTGTCTTACGTTATCTCATAATTTCAAAAGTACATCAAGTTAAACTGACAGGATTTAATTCATCATCAGTACAGCTTCAAAGTGATGCTGCGTGCGAAGTCTCAGGTTAGTTACATGAGCTCAAATCTAGATAAGAAAAATTAAAACCAGTTCATTCGCTTCAGAACTGGCACGCTAAAAACATTGTAAACATGTTATAGCAATTTCTAAGAATTGCAGTTTAGACGACAAAAGTCACGAAACGACCAGTTTTAGGTTTTTGGCCATCCAAAATGTGCAGAACGAAACAATTATTATTGCACTGTACCGGCATCTACATCCTTTTCAATGAATTTAGGACTGCAAAAACAGTTTTCATTGTCCGGGTATTCCGCAAACTGTATTAAGGGGATTTATTGAATTTATTTTTGTCTTTCTCACTCTCACGGAGATTTGGTAGGTGCGACATGCAGCGTCGCGGAAGAATATAGCAGAAAAACGACGTTTTACCTAATCACTCAAAAACTAAGCCAGTTATCAAAAATCTGTTCTAAGCGTTTTAGGATATTATTATTACCGATACATTAAAACAAAAATTACAATTACATCCATTGTAGTTTCCGATAAAACATAGAAAAACTGAGATTTTGGAGCAACTATTGGGAGAACTTTCTATCGAGAAAATTTTATCCAATCGTGTTTCTGCTTCTAAGCGATTTTAGATTAAAGACCCAAAATACATGACGTGTAAATTTGAAAGTAATTGTCTTTATAGTTTTTGCATAAAACTTCAATCAAAATCACCTAAATACGGCTTGTAGGCCGTTAAGGCTGGCGGTGTTAATTGCTGGAATGCCAGCGGCCGGAAATCGGTCGTTAATTATTAGAAGGGCGCTGTAACACCAGTGCACGAGGTGTCTAATACTGATACAAACTATGCAGATCCGGTGCTTCGGTTTTTCAAACAGCAAAAATATCCGCCTAGTGTAAAAAAATTAATCGAATGAACATATGTATAACTAATATGACAGATCATGTTGATTATAATGAATCTTAAGAAAGGCTCCATCAAAAAATGAATTAAAGCACCATAAAGTTAAAAGTTAATTCGTAAATAATATAAATTATAGCACACATCGATGCATCTTTAACAGCATGCAATACGCACAGAAAAGCTCTACTTGTAGAGAAATTTAACGAGCCAGTTTATTAGTTTTATTGAAAGGGACGGTAAAACACTTAAAGGAGTTTATCTCACAAATACACTAACAGATCTACGGAACAATTTGCAATAGTTTATAGCGTTGAGAAAGTCAGAACATTTGAGAATTTTGTGCTTGAAACTTGTGACTTACAGAACAAATAGCTTTCGCTAAACGCAAGAGAAAGGTACTTACCAAGCTCCCATTAGAAATGGACAAATGTGCATCGGCGTAGGCGCGGGCGATCTGATTGACAATGATAAATTGGTTTCTATTTACTAGCTACTTACTACTTACCAAGCTCATAGATGTCGACTTACTACTTCGAACACTATCTATATTTTCGAAAGTTGATAGTGAAATTTCCTAACCTAATTTTTTATCATAAAATCTATTAGCTATACATTTTATAATACGAAGTCAGAATTGGTAAAACATGTTTGATGCTATTTACAATTCACGACAATCTTTTAGCAACTAGTAAACTGGTAACAGGAACCAAGGTTTGATTTCGGAATATGTTATTCTCCAGGTCAAATGTAATCGTACAAAATCACATACATTTGTTGTTTCCATCTTTGATACTGCGTGATTCCAATAAACAGACACACTTTCACACGATAATAGTTTTATTATTGAAGCAATAAACCAACCTTCAAGGCAGCTTTGCGGTGCAACGACCGGAAAGCTCTAAACGACATATCAACTTTTCAAAACGTGGCAAGCTATTTTTCAAGGTAGATCTCGATGTTGATAAATTTGACTGATAAGGCAATACACGGTACCGGCTACCGATACAGTCATTACTCTTGGAAGTGGACTTGTAGTAGTTTTCACTATAGCATTACAAGTCAGTTACTTAGACAACTGGTACACCTACCAAGGATCTTAAAGCATTTTGATAATGGTGATAAATTTGACAGCTCTAGAAGCTTTTGGGTTCTGTACACAAAATATATTAAAAAAACGCAATCATAATCTTCTAAGACTCAACTGTCTGTATCTCATGGACCGTATCACTGACTTTGATGTTACGGAACCCTCAACGCGAGAATCGATCTTACACTTGACTAGGTAACTTGATAGAGAGCAGAAGAAATTGGATGACTTTATACTTATGAGAGCTGCTAGTTGTCTGAAAGTAAATAGGACCCTCAACAATTTTATATTGTGAGAACTGAGAAGGTAATTTATTTTTATTTTTCCAATTTATTCAGTACTTTTACATCTCGATTTATTCTTGATACAGATTTCAAGAAATAACATGGAGCTCGTAATAAGCGTGCTATTTTTAGGTTCAAGTTATTGATTTTGTAAGAACTTTGAATGCATAAGTACCTAGTCTACTTGCTCTTGACTTTATCACGTTTATAACGTTCAGTTGCAAACTTCACATTTAAATAACTTATACTTGAATCAATCATTGTAGTTGAACTTGGTGGAGTTTCTAGTTATTGATTCAAATACACTTCTGTTTACATATTATATACAAAATATACATATTATTGCATCTACAAAGCATACATGACTTGCATAGTTTCAAATGGATGTTTAATCCCCTGTGGAGATTGTCTGTCAATGCACTTGCGAAAATAATTTTGTTGTTATTTCTGTCAAAAATCGAAAAACTTTTGCAGACGATATTTCTTTTAACTCATCCACGTAACACTGGCCTTAACAATTTATCAGATCAGTCTTTACTTTCTTTAGACTTGAACTGTGTATGGACTTACAAAATAAACAAGGAACATCAAAGGAGAACCGCAAAAATGGTACCCAACAATATTTGCTTTGTCGCATGCTAAATGAAATGTAATTTTAAGAAGCATTTTTCAAGGGTTTTTAAAATATAAATAATTTAATTTTAAAATACGGGTAAACTATTTTAATATTTTCCAAAAAACCAGCCTCTTATTGATGCTGGCGTATAATGAAACGTACATTCCTTCACTGTAACTAGTTCCCTGAAGTTATATTGGCACTATTGCAAATCACACAATAATAAACCTTAAGTTCTGAAAGATAAAGCAGACTACACGCAATAGTACCAACATGACTAGGGCATGAATACCGGGATCCCGAGATCTCGAAATCCCGGGATCTCGGTCGATATTCCGAGATTCAAATACCGGTATTGACTAGGCGCAATACCGAAATCCCGGTATTGAAAAAAAATACTTTTAACTTGCGAGAACGGATAAAAGAGAGGCGTCTTTTAGTGGCGGGCGTACTTCATTACCTTACTGACGTTGCGAACTTTTATAAAATGCCAGAAGATGAAACATTTCCAAGTCTATATGACTTGGAAGGGAAATTCTCAGTTTTAATGTTATTTCTAGTTGTGTTAGGGATTGTATTTGTTTTAACTAGTCTCAAACATTAAATTTGGTGACGAGGGTCTGATGATGCAACATGGGCCTGATTAGCGATGCTTAATAATGGTAACTGGCAAATAAATCGAGTTTAGTCTCATTTGATTTGGTTAAATTATTCTAACACATTAGGCTTGGTGGCGAGGATTAATGAACGGATTTTCTTGGATTTGTAATTATACTGATAGGTTCTTAGTTCTTACTTTCCTTTAGTCGGGGATTTAAAAAAAAATATTTAATCCTTTTTCAATTACAAGTCTGCAAAAGTCGTGGGTGTTTTAAAAAAAAAAAATTTAATTTTCCACTTGTTAAAGAGTATAAAAAGAATATATCTGTTGATTTCGAAAAATAAGACTGAATAAAAGTTATATGAAAATGTATGAAAATGTAGATAATTTAAAATGAACGTTAACATAATATTATCGATTGTGAGTGTTTTACATGATTGAAAATCATTAAAAACGTGTTTTTATTGAAAAATATTTAAGTACAAATTGAGAACAACAATACCGGTATTAATACCGGGATCCCGGTATTGAAGTCCAATATCGAAACCAATACCGGGATTGAAAAAAATCCGAGATTTGCATGCCCTAAACATGACAGGTAAAGGCAGGCGGGTCTGTGGCGGTGTTTTGACAAGCCATTCATCGTTGTCACAGAGAATATAATGTGTTCTGTGGTTGTCACTTGTCAATTTTGTCACTTGTCAACATTGACAATTCAACTGGAACAGAATAAATATGATCGTCGAACGTCAAAAATAGTAGATTTTAATGTTTATTTAAAAATCAATATCCCGAGAACCCAATATTTCTTGGAAACAAAAAATTTACCAAAAATTAAAGAAAAAAAAATACGTTCCAATAGGTCATATTTCGTTGCTTTACGCTCTAATTTGTTTTTGGTACCAACACTCTATACAACGTTGCGGTTGTCCTTTCATTGATTTGAAAACCTTTTCTTCTGTCTTCTGACCTTACCTCGTGGTTTGTACAAATATAATAAGGAACAAGAAACTTGTCACGTGATTTCGTGCTCCAAAGAAGCGGTCCCTTGTGCCCTATCAAACGGGCGTGTTCTCTTAACCGGGTGTGGGCTGTAGGCTAGTCGATCGTTGCACCCGCCCTGCCTTTCTCTGCCGTCTGCGGACTGTCTAGCGGCCGGGACTGGCGGCCGACGGGCGAGCCTTAACACTTTCACATCGCCCATTGTATTTACTATCTGTGGCATTCCGAAACAACCGCCGCGAAGGCTCGCTTGTGCTATTATTAGAATAGATTTATTTTCTTCCAACCAATATCTTCTTTCGATTCTTGAAAGCTTTTACTTGGGTACTTTAGTGTTTTTTTGCGGATTTATAAAGGTACCAAAAAAGTTGGAATGATACCTTCTATGTTTGTTTTAGACTTTCACTGTTACCATCATCTATTACTATATTACAAATCTTCGGCATTCCCAAACAACCGCAGCGCCTGGGACGTATGTTGAATTGCTGTCAATAAAACATATACGTATTTTTGTCACGTAACCGATTACCTTGGATCTTTGAAGGTAAGTGTAGGTACCTTCAAAGACATGCACAGCTAGGTCCTTGAGCCGTTTGAAGTTTTTGCGGAATATGCAACTGCCTCAATTGGTCATTGATTCGACATAATAAACTGTGGATCACGAGATCTTTGGTTCGATATTGATGTTCTCATGCCTGCGAGAGCATATTAGACCGTCGCCCTTGGTTGTTATATTTAACTAACTTGTTATAATTGAAATCGTTAAGAAGCAAGTTAGCAAGTTAACCTCGCCTAGTTCGTTCGTTCATTCGTTCGTTTCAGACGACGGACGTCCACTGCTGGACAAAGGCCACCTGCAATGCTTTCCAGCCCGCACGGTCCTGCGCCATTTGTATCCAGCGCCTTCCCGCGACTCTTTTAATGTCGTCAGTCCATCTGGTCGGAGGTCTGCCAACACTGCGCTTTCCCGTGCGGGGTCGCCATTCCAGCACTTTGGGTCCCCAACGTCCGTCGCGTCGGTTCTACGAGCTATGTGCCCCGCCCATTGCCACTTCAGCTTCGCGATACGTTGAGCTATGTCGGTGACTCTGGTTCGTATGCGGAACCTCGCCTAGTGGTGGGTGTAAAACTCTCATCCCTCTCACCTATGAAAGAAGCCGACAGTGGGTCATAAACAAGCTGGTGAAGAATGGTGATAAGTAATGATGATTCATAAAGGAACGCCTGTAAGCACTCTGGCGTTAGTAACTTAGTACGCAATAGGCATATAAGCAACAGCAAGGCTGTAGGCACGAGGCGATATAATAAATCGCCGTAATTAATTACCACGAAGGAGGTGAACGCACGCGTTATGTATGGTTATCGCGGTGGGAAAAACATGCGCCGTTTATTCGTCGAAAACCCTCACAGAATTTAAGTGAGTAGTATGTACCTACCTACCTAAGTTTTTTTCTATTGACTAAAAGTTAAGGGCAATTCCGTATGTCATCCTCGTCAGTTACTTAACTGTTGAGGATGGCTGACGATAAAATTGAAGATGTACGCATCGCACTAACATGCAAGAGTAAGTTGTCCTATCGATTTCCAGTACGCATCATCCGAAACGCTAAATAGCTCGGAGATAAGTACGGTATTTACAATTCAGCAATCAGGTTAGACCTGAAAATATTAATCTCAAAATGCTCCTTACAGGACTAGATACCGCACGCGATCTTAAACTTAAATAGGAAGCTGGTCAAAATAACGCTACAGAATTTTTAATATGTAGAGACTAGAGTATGGCGAGAAATCATGCTTAGGACCACCGATAAAAAACCTTAAGATATGGGCATCCCAACAATTGCTGCTGAGCAAACTACAGCGTGGCTTTACTGTTGGTGACTGCCCCGTCCAGGGTAGATGTCAATTGTGACACAGGCTTGAGAATTCTCTATAATTTCTTCAAAGGTGATTGATAGAAGTCTGAAAAATCTGTTTTTGATTTTGAGAGGAGACTCCGTGCTCGCGTGCTTAGTTAATAAAGTGTAGTAATGAGCCGGTTAAAAAAGTATTTAACCAAATTCATTATTTAAAAAATGCGTCAATACCCACCTTGATATTTACACTCACTCAACGTAAATGCCATTTGGCGCTACTCAATGTCAAAACTCATCGCTCATCAATCAATCATTTGCTGTACAGTTTTTTTGTCTCAACCAGGCGCCGTTTCAGCCAGCATCCAAATAGCGAGTCTATTTTAGTCGTTCGAGGATCGAGAGAGAATAGACTGCATAGCTATTCTGTTCTTTACAGTGTACAGGCTACAGCTAGGTTTCGAGTTCGTCTTAGTCTGCCAACTACGAGTTCTAAACTTACACTGATTTAGTTTTGTTTTTTGAAAGCAAGACGCGCCGAATTGGTTTAGTTTAGAGATTTTGCAGAACAGAATTAGCTACGATTTAAAATAATCTAACTTTTCAGCATCATCAGTCATTGATGATTCTAAATGATGCGAGTGATTCTGCGGATCTGATACAAGCCTTGATCTGGCAAGATCAAGTTAAGTCAAGTCTCACAAAATAATGTCAATTATTAGAATTCAAAATTAATATTATTTTTTTTTTAAGGATTGGTTATTGTATATTTTGATTTGAATTTAAAACGTTTCGCAGCGCAGCAGCTAGGTTTGTATCACATTTGAAGTTATCTGAAGTTTGTATAATAATTTAGTCATGAGAATAATATCTACTTGGAAACTAATAAGATCAATCGCAAAACTTGATGACATAAAAATCAAAGCAGATTTAATAAAGGATTCAAGCGTTTGATACCTATATAATATTATACTAGGTAAGTACTTAATTAATAAGAATATTGATTTGTCCTTGTTGTTGAATTACCTATATCACATTAGCTAATTGGATAAACGTGTTTTGATCTAGAGCCACTTTTTAAACTTAGATCTTTTATAGACCGAGATGATTATCTATATTTTCCCACAATAATAAGTTTAGGTATGTACCTGATATAGGTGGGTACTAGGTACATAACGAAAGGAGGCCGGCAGAATCCCATACATGTCTGGGCTAAAAACGTTACAGCAATGATTCTTGTGTTATTAAATAGGTAAAGAACTTATATTTATGTAACAAGAAGATTTTTTTTATAATTCTATGGGAATCAGGAGAAAAAAAATATTTTTATAAAAAAAAAAAAAAAAAAAAACTTAGGTTAGGATGAAAATAATGTACTCTGAGAACCATTACTAAGACTACGAAAATGTCTACATTGGCTTTCTCCACAGATTTGTTTATCTGTGGAGACAAAAGTCATAATGTTTAATGATGCTATGAGTTGATACTGCAGTCAAGTAGGTAGGTACTAACTGGTTAAAATAACTGATTGTAAAAATCAATGGTAGGTATTATATAGGGTATCAATGGGCTAACTTAGGACAAGGTATATTAAAATAAAACTTGTTCAATTATTTTCAGTAATTCTTTATTCATCTTCTAAATCATATTCTATTAAAACATAGTCAAGAAAAGGTGCAGGTGGTGTGATAGATTCTTGGTACCTTGCCCAGCTAAGGTACCAAATGATGACTATAACATGGGCACAGCAACCTACTGTTCTTCTGCCCACAATGCAGTTACAACAATATTGTTTTATAGAGTCTTTGCCTGTGAGAGAGTTGTCTAATAAAATATAAATAAAATATATTTTACCACTGATGTGTCTAGATTGGATTCGTCCTCTTACAATGTAAACACTGTCCGTTGAGCGAAATCGGTGTCCAAGGAAACAAGCAGAGGTCGTTCGCAACAGCAAAGGTAATCGGAGTCCAAAAACAAAAGCCAAAGTCGTTAAAAATACAGTAAAAATCATGAAAACACATCCGTAAGCGCACGAGTACGAAAACGAATGACGTATGAATTATGAAATGTGAATGACAATTGAGAAATGACATTGACAACTGACAGTTATTTTTTAAAGATCGAAATCCATAGACACTACGCAAAATCTATAATTCATTAAATGTCGTTATTGTCTAAAATCGTTATTAATCTGTGTTATTTATATTACAAATAATATTTTTATGAAATTCCTATGAACATTATATCATAGTAATCGCAAAAACGCTGAATTATTTATTATTTTCATTACTCTCAAAATGCCTAGAACCCAGAGCCACGAACCAATGACAAAACAGACTTTAGAATATGGCAATAATTAGTTTTATTTTATGCAATAGTACGAATGAATAAGAATCATGATTTTAGCACATTCCCATAGAAAGTTACTAAAACTTATAGTGATATAGAATCAGAAAAAAATCTACTATTTTTTGGTATATATGGGGTTCCAGTAACAATTTAGCCCATTTTGGCCGACCTCCTTTAAGATTCATGGTTTAAGTACCAACATGACATATTATAAGTAAATCTTATAATCAAAGATAATATTATGATATAATGAATATGATAATTTAGATATTTGTAAAGACAAAAGAAACCATCAAAACAGTCGCGCAGGGCCTCCGCAGACTTGTCTCAACAAGTTTGATCCAAATTTCATGGACCACGGCCGGACATGGTTCACGGCCGGGCGCGGACCACTCACTCACCACGCGCGAAATTAGTCATTATAAACATTAAACTATTGAATAACGTCAACTACCAGTTACGCCTTAAATCTGAACGCACATTGAGGCCCGGTTTCCAACTTTCCACCAAAGCGGAGCGGAGCGGGCTGTGTTTGAGTAACCAATCAGATTTCGCATTTTGACATCTTCGAAACTGAGGGGAGAGGACATGTCGAAATGACGACATCTGATTGGTTACTCAAAGACAGTTCCGCTCCGCTCCGTTTTGGTGGAAACCGGGCCTAACGTAGAAATATCCTGTGAAGTGTTTGCTTGTAAAGGTATTATCATATCAGCTATTCCTACTCACGGGTAGACAACCAGACACCTTCACTGCACTACTCGAGGTATTTGTGTAAAGGAATCAATAACGACAATCGGAATTTATTTAAAGATGTAGGTAATATGAAAATCTGTTTAATAAAATTCCATTTGAAAGCAATTTTCCCTAGAAGTTGCACATAATATTAGGGATATTAATGCAGTACATAAACAAAGCGAATAGGTAGATGTAAGATCATCATTGCTCCTGACATTTATGATTTAACGATGTTTAAAAAGCTATGCTGGACTAACTCCACTATTGCGCTAGTATCTGCCGCAAAGGGATCTATTAAGTGATGGAAATACACAGGCAGGTTTAAGCAAGTCTGTAATTGTGGAACCGGGGATGTAGGGTAAATACATCTTAGCCAACGGACTTTAATGAGCGACACAGGTTATACTTAATCGTACCATAACCACAATGAACTACGTTATACTCTTACCACAAGTCTAACTACCGCATCTGCGGGTCTGTGAAAACTTCATTAGCTATTACTAACTTAGTCCGCTTTAAAATCAGGCGAGAAGGATCCTTCACTTGACCTTTACTGATTTGAGAATGTCTGACTCTGGCTCCAAAATAACATTAGTTTTCTCACCATTCAGAACAGGCGTAATAATTGTAAAGTTGATGGCCCCAATTAATATCGACGCAATGACCGAAACAATAAGAAGAACTTATAGCGATCATACAATTGAAAACATTGCATTTTGCAAGCTCTTACGAGTGTAATATTATGAAGAGCGACTGAACCGCAAAGGCTGCCAGCGTATGTACCTAAAATGTAATTAGAGTGTGTGGAAATATCTCACATTGGATCTATACGGTGCGATCGAAATAAAGCCGCAGTATTATAGAAATCCCCCCATTGTGATGAAGAATCGTTTAGTTAGTAAGGAGTACGCTATGCTAATTACAATGAATGGTAAAGCCCGTCGACGCAGCAAACATGTTTTTCTATTTTTATCAAAAATATTTGTTACTATAAGAAAATTACAAGGAGAAAAAACGAGCAAAAGAAGAACAGAAAATGGACACAAATGAACAGACTGTTATTCAATTCTGAAGATAATATTACAGACTTTTCAACAGAATTTTCTTTAGTAAATATTTTGCTGACAAAGTTTCATGCCGGTAAACCAGTGTAACTTTTCAGGGTTATACATGGAAGGAAACTATTGCAAATGTACTACAACAGAGTTGAACAGTGCGTCGCGTGCGGAACAAGCATTGTTTTTGTGCAAATCGCGACAATTGGCAGCGTCGTAATCGTAAAGCGCACGAAATGCCGGAGCGGTAGAGGTAGACAGATTTAACAGGTTTCTTGATACGCATTTTAGATCACTATATCTAGAAACTTCGTTTGTACAATTCAATTATCTAGTAGCTAGTTTTGCGCACATCACAAAGAATAAGAGAGAGTTAAATTAAGGAAAGATGGTCTGAATTAAAAATCGCTTTTTTTGTAAAATTAAGGAGTCAGAACTAGTTATAGAAAACCTTAACAATATCAAAGCACGTTATCCTATACCTACCTACTTAAATAACCCAAACTTGTGTCAAATGTTGAATTCGAAAATTATTTATAGTAAAAATCTTAATCAGTACTTTTTTTATTAATTATCAATTTTATTTACAAATAAGAGCAGCGAGCTTTTAACCAGTTTTTACGCAACAAGATATTTTACAAAAATGACTGAAAAAGATAAGAGTAAGACACCCGTCTGCCAATGATGTGTTTAAGACTTTCTGATCGACGATAAAATCTTGTAACTTTTATTGCAAACTGTTCACCGTTTTGTGGCAAGATTGTGTCAGCCAAGTAAAATGATTACAGCATTAAAAAATTTAAATTATGAGCTATATTACGTCGAATACCTACTATTGAAATTGGGTGAATGGCAACCATTCCAGACATCTTCCGAACTTCGGTGGGTGCTTCGAGGAATTTCGGACTTTCATTCGAGATATTTAAATGGAAAGTCTTGAATACCGAACTATCAAGTATTTACCTACTTGTACTAAACAGTAGGATTGTTAATTAAATGTGATCTTTAAATGTGTAATGCAGAAAAAACACCACGATGCATAATTAACCGGAAATACTTTTTGAACTATGAAAATATTAAAACACCAATAAGCATTGAATTTAATTTGCAGTAGGATTTTTTCAAAATAATAAGAGAATAACCCAAGAAAGTGAGACTGAGTAGAAAAAAACAGTACTGCTTTGGCACAAACAAAAGCCATAAAATAAATCAACAACTAAGTACAAGAGTTAAAAACTTCAATTATTTACAGGTAAACTAATAATAATAATTAATTCGGCATCACTGTTTTTATAGCTATAAAGAAATCATCATGTGTAGAAGTAGCTATCATGTCATTCACATTAGAAAATTGATACAAATTATGTAACAAATGGGTAAAATCAAGGACCGATTATTATTTATCAACAAAATTGAACTGCTTCAAATATCAAAGTCCATGACTTGAATTATTAGTAGATACCTACTGAGACTTATATTGAGATGAAACTAGCGTTGTTATCTAGTCATTAAGGAAAGTACTGAGGTGGTGATTAATTATACTGCACATAGAAGTCCCAGCTTTCACTGAGCCAAGATAAAAGTGATTGACGTCCATAAAAAAGATAATACAAAACTTACGACTTTCTTCCTTACATCTGCAGTAGGTATCATTAGGTAGCGTAATTATAAACACGATAATTTCGCTTTCATACAAAAAGTAAACCTCAAAGTAGGCACCTACCTAACAAGTATGGCAGTGACCCAAAGCACAGATTAACATTGATTTGATACGTTGACCGAAATGTACGAAAGTTAATGTTATTTTGAGGTAACGAAGATTGTTATTTTGGCAAATTAAAATAAACGGTAGGACCTATGATTCATTAGACGTAGGTCGTGCATAAGAAAGTTGTTTAATTAAGCTTCTAAATAAAGAGCAGATGACTTCTGATGATGAAAGAGCAAACTACTTCTGAGAAAAAAAATGATTATTGATGTAAATGGAATCAAATGAAATAAAGATGAAAATAAAAGGTAAG
Source organism: Coenonympha arcania (assembly GCA_036785405.1). Taxonomy (NCBI): domain Eukaryota; kingdom Metazoa; phylum Arthropoda; class Insecta; order Lepidoptera; family Nymphalidae; genus Coenonympha; species Coenonympha arcania. The sequence goes on along the minus strand of CM072058.1, from coordinate 480,753 downwards.
GCCCTATTACATCCAAATTAACTTCCTTAAACCTATGGCGATCACCAAAATATGAGTAGTTACTACTTTTACATATTAAGTTTGATTGAACTGTGAGTTATTGGCTACTACATAGACCATACAACTCTGAAACGAAGGCCGAGTGCATACGAAAATTTACTTTCATAGTAATTTAATAACAAACAGATAGGCAACCGTCCAAAAGCGGTGGTTAAATGGCCTTTAAAAATAAACGATAAGAACCACATCCCATCCCACAATGTGAACGAAAAACATTATTTGGCTTCCATATCAGAGAATATTTTATTTTTAAAGGTTTTCGTAAGGAAATGCAGTGATTCTTTTTCGACTTTGAAGATTTGTGGAAAATATAAGACCGGTAATTTGAACATTCTTAAGCTTGAATATTTATTTAAGCATTATGATTCCAGTTCTGCTTCTCAGTTAGCAAAGCCCGGTCGATATCCCAATAAAGCTTGATAGAGCCTCATCAATAAACATGCAACTACGACAATCAATATCCATACATTTATGAATTTACGAAAATTAGCGTGGACTGAAAAACATTGCAAAGATTTTGAAATGAATTATTCCTTATGGTATCACGTAGGTAATCATTATTTAAAGAAATTGAAAGCTTTTCAAAGATTTGTCAGGGATTATTCAACTAATGAATTAAGACCCCGGTCCTCGAGCGAGGCAACTTACGATCCTGATATTTTCTGGGCACACAGAAACAATGCGCGGTGTAAATTTAGTACCCTGACCATGAAAAATCAAACTTCGATACTTCAGACAAATTAAATGTCCATCGCGCGTTTAGTGTTTGAAGTGTGGTCATAATTGTCAAAAAACACGCATTGTACGTAGAAACTAGTTTATCGCATTCGCAGTTCGCGGCCTAATACAGAGACAGTTCGACTTTGCAGCCCGCAGATGCCGCGTCAAAGTGTGAGCGTTTAGGCGTGAAGTTAACTTATTATTTTATTAATGAGCATTTCGATAATTTTTAACTCATTTGTAAGATCTGGGTTTCTATATGATTTATTATTCTTATTACTGTTGTCACTACACTGTATGAAATGCTAGGCAGTGGTTTCAGTTGATGTATTTAATCAACCGAATATGAAGTTTTTTTAAACTGTATAGGCTAGCGCTTGACTGTGACCACACCTGATGGAAAATGATGATACAGTCTAAGGTGGAACGCGCTTGCCTAGGAGATGCCTATTCACTATTGATCTAAAGGCGCCCGGGTTGTAACTGGCAGGAAAGACAGTGCCTGGGAGTTTCATATTAAAATGTATGGCGTTTTTCGCGTATAAATATGATTGATTTGGAGCTCATATTATTTGCTTTTTGGATTGAATTATAAAAAACTAGGCCGGTGAATGTATTATCGATACTTTCGTCTCATGTTTGAACCAAAAATATTTTCAAACATAATAACGAAATGGCTTGCATAGTTCAATTAGAAAAGGCTGTATTAGATGTTTTGACCTAAGTGACGCATTTTTTTCTCTAAAATCAAGAATTATTGTATAAATATTCTATGGTGTTATCTGTTTACATTAACAAGTGTAGGTACTCGTGTAACAAAACTCCTCCGAAACTTCTTGGCCAATTTTTTGTGTAAATTTGGTAGGTCTTTAAACAAATTAAAAGGCAAAACAAAGTTTCTAAGGTCAGCTAGTCCTTCTTTTAATATAAAAAATATTTTTGTGTCACAGTGTTTGTAACATAATTGCCCCTAAACGGCTTTTCCCGATTTTTTTGAAATTTTTTATGTATTCGCTAAGGCTGAGAATAGGACGCAAACCTTTTTTTGTACCCTTGTATTTAAATAATCTATATAGCAAAACAACATTTGCCGGGTCAGCTAATCTTAATGTATATTGAATGCTCTTATCGTCTACTTGCTCGAAAAAAATACGAATAATTATATTACAAGCAGACACAACTCTGTCACTGACGACCCACCCCGCTATTCACAGAGTGATAAAAACAATATCGATCGCGAAGCACTTCCAGCGCTGCAGCGCTGGAAGTGCTTCTTCAAACGTGCAGTCGCCTTGAGAACTGAAACCGCACTGAATTTTTCACGCTCGAAGTCTCGTATATAAAGCGATTTGTGGGAGGGTATTTTTTCATAGTAAAATGTATGGCGGTTTTCGCACATAAAGATGATTGATTTGGGGCTCATATAATTTGCTTTTTGGTTTGAATTAGAAATAACTTGGCTGGCGAACGTATTATCTATACTTTCCTGTCATGTTTTAACCAAAAATATTTTCAAATATAATAACGAAATCGCTTGTAAAGTCCAAATAGAAAAGGCTGTTTTAGATGTTTTTGACCAAAGTCATTCATTTTTTTCTCGAAAATGAAGAATAATTTTATAAATGTTCCACGGCGTTAGTGTAGACTCATTCACTAGCCATCTGAGTTTTTATTTTGGTGTCATATAATGAAGTGAGTTGTTCAATATAGTTAAAACCGTAACTCCCTTTTTGCACGTTTTACAGGTTCGCGACCCTTAAGGCAGGCAATCCAATATTTTCAGCAAATGAGTTTTGGCCGGAATATTGGTTTCACATAGTTATTAAATTGTTTTACGACCAGGTGTATTTTTTTCAGTTCAAAAAAAAATGATAAATAAAAATAATGATGCTAAATAGGTACGATATTATATTTAAAAAAACGTTTGTTTGAAAGCTTTTTGCAAAGTATTGCTAATTTGAAGCAACAATTCGCAGAAGTGTCCTCACCTCAGACCTGTCAGCGGCAATGACGAGATGAAAAAATTGCAAAGTGTCAAACTAATGAATATGACATTGAGTGTAGGTCACAAATCTGACACACGTCGTGTTGGGGGCCGGGTGGGACGGAACGAGGTCGAAGTGGGAATAGAGAACTCCAGGGTCTGTTAACTTCTATAGACGAGATTTTGACCTTGCACACATACTTAAAAATCAATGTGTGCGTTAGTAAACAATACCATCATTAAAAATTAAAATTGTTTTCAGAAAGAACCTGGTCACACTGTTGTTCAGACCGCCATATATGCCTTAAAGGACTGGTATCCAGGGCCGTAAAATAAATTACAAAAAAATAGACCGCCATATTGTCAAAAATTCCGTCAGCGCCATTATAGTACCTACCCTAATTACAAAGTACTGCGTTGATCGAGTGTTCAAGTGTTTTGCTAAACTTTCCACATTTAATTGTAATGAATAGCAGCTATAAATTTTCACAATTTGTAAGTGTCAATTAAGTTGGGAAAGGACGTGTGTTATTAGTGTTTAGTTGCGACCAGGACGTTTTTTTAGGTTAGTAGTGTTTAGGTACGACAGGACTGTTTTTATCACATAAGTTAATTCTTCAGTTCTTCTTGTGTATTTCTTGAAAAAAATCTATAGCATTTAATAAATAGCACTTTCTGCATATGCATTAAAAGATACTTAATACTTACTGAAAATAGAGAAATGCAATAGGAGAGAAAAAAATCTCTTGAATGAAAAATGAAATTTTTAAAAATGTATTTCTTGTTTCTCGTGTTTGTTAAACTCCTCTGAAACGGCTTTTCTGTGTTATTCGGTAGGTCTGAGATTGCTATTCTCTAGGATCTAATAAACTTTTTGTTATATCCCTAAGGCCGATATCACACTATACTATACATCATCATCAGCATCCTATATCTATGACATAATATACTTGAAATAATATGATAGTGTAATGGCCCAAATTCTCGATTATCAAATATCTAGGGTACTATTTGTCAACATGTTGTTAAAATAGGATCCTATTTGAGAACACGGACAACTATTGCTTGTTGAACGGGTTGCTTGTTTGACGATAAGGAGAGCAGTTTTTGTAAGAATGTAGTTATATTGTAGATTCTTCCATGCGTAAATAGGTTCTGTAACAGTTTTTATCATAAAATCAAAGTTCCTTGAGTAAGTTTAAATGATTCCCTTTTGATAGCCGCCGTGAGACCTAACGTATTTTTTTTACTCCGGGTTTTGCTTCTTTTTTTCTTTTCATAAGTAAAAAAGTAAGAAACGGTAACAGTAGTAGCAGCAATAATTGCACTCTTTTGAGCTTCAATTGTAATTTATTTTGTTTGGAAACAGGTAATTCATAAGTAGGCCATTGCACCACAGACCTCAAACATTGCACTCAGATATGAGCAACTTGAACCCTATAGTGTAATACATTCATATAGTATCAAGTAGATCATATTTATAGGATGACGATCTGTGGTGCAAGATAAGATCCTATGTATAGTACAGTGTAATATCGGTCTAATAGTAAAACGTTTGCCAGGTAACTAGTTTTTATTAATTATAATAATACCTATATGTGTTTGTGTAGTCAAGTGTTTGGCATCTATCTATCTTGTTATAAACTAAGGAATTAGTTGTGGGTACTGAACCTTCGGTACGCGAGTAAAACTCGCACTTGGCTAGTTTGTTTTAACTAATCACTTATTTGAATACAAATTGTATGTTTTTGATTAAAAATATATTTTATTTATACACATTTTGTTTTGTTTTGATAAAGCTCAAAGCTCATTTCCTATTTAAATACTATAGCTTACTGAGGAATCTGTATGTATATAGAGTACCACTCCAAGTTTATTATTTGTCAAATAAATATTGTTTTATGGGCAATTTTTTAGACGTCAATAATAATATTTTATCTTATGGAATAACTTTGACGTTTTAACAAGTTTTATACAGGAAAAATGTGAAAACGTAAAATTTATTCTTGAGATAAAATTTATTAGCTATTCGAAAACTGCCCGTAAGGTAACTTGGAGAAGTTGTATTCTGTGTACATACAGATTCCTCAGTAAGCTTGAGATGCCTACATAAATCATTCATTTAAAAATCCCGCAATGTGCGATTTTAAAAATCCCGCCCAAATTAGTTTCTTGACAATCCGCTGTGGCGCTGCGTGTATAAGTGTGTAAACGGCGTGGTTGCATTTTTTTACTATGGAGATGGTGTTCTTCTCTCGTTAGAGAGTAGTATATTCCTTGGAGAACTCAATCCGCGGTGGCCGACGTCTTGCCGACAGACTATTGCAAATGGTGCTGACTATTGCAGAAGTTTCCTCGTCTGCACATACATACTCTACATATCACCTATTATAACAAGTCTCAACTTCTCAAGTCATCCTGTGTATTCGTATCGAAGATTTGCTCTATTATCAAAATAATTGAATAGATTTGAAAAAAAAGGAAGCCAGTTGGATTTGATTTTTTGTTCGAAAATTAAGCCAATATAACTACATCTATTAGCGTAAAGCTTGAGTGTTGGCCAGAAGCCAGGCTTTTACAATCCAATTCTGGATTTACTTTTCACTATAGGTAAAAGATAAAATTTCTTTCATCTAATAGATAGTAAGGTATCAAATATCAAGTCATCACAGCGTAAGACAGGCGTATAAAAGTGAATCAAAGAAGGGCCGGGTGCTCCTCTGCAGTCCATTAGGCGCTAGTCGGTCCGGTGGCTGCGTGAAAAATGACCCCGAGCCTAGAAAGCGACAGTGATTACGGTTGCGCAAGCGCCGAATCGCAGCCGGTCAGTGACCGGCGCGCCGGGCGGGGAAAGTCGCGGGCTGTAGCTGTAGCTGTACTGTAGAGCAGCTGAAAGCACTCCAAGACTAGACTGGTAATCATTTCTTTACACTGCAAGTTTGTACTTTACTGCAATGTCTGATGGTTAATGGCAATGCAGCTGGAAGAAGACGGCACTGGATCCCTAAATTGCTTGGCCGTACATCTTAGTCACAAGGAAAGTCAGGTCATTTAAGAAATTATAATAGGATTATGAGGATGTCCCTGTGTCGGGACGAAACGTGCGTCAAAGAAAGCGTTGGAAGAATTCTGTGTGGTGTTTCACGTGGGCGGTGTTCCTGCATATTGTACCATACAGAATCTTTTCAAGTAGCAGATTGTAGCAAAACGAATCAATCTGTCCTGCTTATTATGGATTTCCGCAAAGCAACGCATGCTTTCATTCAAGAGAGTAAGGTAGTTTGTCATCCAAGTAAGTGTAATATAATCTAGCCTGTTGGCAAGGAAGCCACTTACTACCGGGTAAGATTGTGGCACAATTTTTCATCACCATCAACATTTTGCTTTTAAGATCTTTAAATCTCCATCAAACCTAGCGTTAAATTTCAAAACCTAATCCACGGATTCTATTACAAACGCATCAATAAAAATCAATCCATGATTCAGAAACTCATTATTCATATGGTTCATTACTCAAACTCATTAATTTTGAGTGCCACACACAGTTTGCTGATGATGACAAGATGTCGCAAGCTGTCATAATGGTACATTGGAAGACTATACCGGGGTGCAGATGTCAAAAAGAGAATGGGAAGAGATTGCACCTGCAAACTTGATGCACTTAAATTATCTGTAGGATACATCACTTATGACTTATGATTTATGACTCATCATGTATTTTAAAATAAATAAAAATAAATAAAATAAAAATAGCCTTTATTTCTCCGATCAACACCAGCAGTTTACAAATTATAAATACATTTAAAGATCGGGCTGTCCTTGGACATAGGCCTCCTCTAGATTTTGCCATTTTTTCCTATCCAATGTCCATCTGCGCCATCCCCTCGGCAAGTCATCTTCCCATCTGATTCTTGGTCGTCCTCTTGTTCTCTTACCGTCCCTAGGGTACCAGAACATAACCTGTTTGGTCCATTTTTCTTTTGGAGATCTGACTATGTGTCCAATCCAACGCCATTTTAGTCTCTTAATCTTCTTTGACACATCTGTCACACCCGTGATCTTTCTAATTTTTGTCAATCTCCACTTGTCTTTCAATTTAATGTGCAGCATGCTTCTCTCTATCCCCTGTTGGCAAACTTTTAGTTTTTGGCAGTGTGCCTTTGTCAGGCCCCACGTTTGGCATCCATAAGTAAGTATTGGCAGGATGCAAGTGTTGAATACTTTGCGCTTAGTTGCCATTGGAATGTCTTTGTTCTTTAATATTTCTTTCAGAGACCAATAGCGATTCCAGGTGTTATTTACTCGCCTTTGCAGTTCTTTGTCCATCTGCAAGTCAGGTGCAATAATTTGACCTAAGTAGATGTATTCATTCACATACTCTATGGCCTGGTTGTTAACATGAATAGTTTGTTGATGTCTGTTGGTCATGACCTTTGTTTTGGTGGTGTTCATTGTCAGACCTGCTTTTTGGCTCTCTATTGCTAGTTGTTCAAGCATTTCTTGTAGAGTAACTGGATCTTCGGCAAACAATACAAGGTCATCTGCAAATCGCAAGTGTGACAGCCCACACTCTCGCAAGAGTCACACTTGCGGCTGTCACATCATGTATTTTACATAGTATGAAAACATTACACTCCTTTTTGTGTAATGTTGTTTGTAATAAAAACAGTAAACCATGTGCGCTTGGCTTTGATTTTATTAAATCAAAATTAGATATTGGGGTTCTCTATAACATTTCACTATTGTTGAAGTATAGGCAGCGAGTCTGTGTCATCACTCCGTAACACCTTCACAGCTGCTCTGTGGACTCACCCATAATTATGCTCTACTCTGTGGCGTTTTGTCTCTTCCCGCCGGTTCCGTAAAAATATCGGTCGCTTTTCTGTTCACATTAATTTTGTAGTTTTCACTAAAGTATAGAATCTTCGAATATTGCCGTGTTTTTCTTTACATCAACAATGTTCCTTAAAGAGCATGTTTAATCACTCCCAGTTATGATTAACTCAAGATCTGATTATGACTAGTTGTACCTTTTAAAACCCTCATAAACTTAGCTTTAATCTGTAAAATAGGCCACCATCCATTACTATGAAATTCATATACCAATTTACTGATTCTTCAGAAGTGCTTGCAAGTTGGCTTAAAAAAAATAAAGCCTTTTGAGGTTTGAGTTTTTGATATCAATCTCACTGTCAAGTCTGAAGTTTGTAACTCTTGAAATCTTAATTTATTGTATTACGACAGAAGAGGCCTTTGCCCAACAGTAAAAAACTGACACTTTGATTTACTTAGTATTTTTTAATATCCTATTAAAGTATCATATTAATCAACCAAGAAGTTTCTTTATTAAAGCTAAATTATGTATCAATTTAACAACTCAAACTTTCTGCTGATCTTATAAATAAGTTTTATTTCAAAAATTACATTATTACAGGAGTTCTGTTGTTGTTCTGTTGACCAAAGGGTCAACAACTCTGCAAATAAATTTGATCAAACCTAAAAGTTTATTGGTTGGTTGTTTACCATTAATTTAGGTTATTCAAAATTAGCCTAATCCAAGTAGGCTGGATCGACGAATGTTTTATTATTTTTTATATGCTAACAATAGTTTTGCACACCCTTAATTTAAGCCTGACCAACAAAATGTGGTAGAAGTAAAGTTAATATTTATTAAATTTAGTGTTGAATACATACTGCTCAGGAGCTAAAACTTAAATAATCATAAAAGTTTAAAAAATTAATAAAACATAAGTTGCACCAGGACAAAACGTAGCTTATGTGTTAGTCTAGAATATTGTAAGCTATAGCTACATTCTAAATTTCAGTCAAATCAGTTCAGTGGCTTTGTTGTGATTGGGGTACAAACATTTTTCCTGACTCCCAAGATACGGGCGCCTAGTTTGGGAGTCAGCAATCTATTTTGTAATTATTCTTGTAATCTTTTATTATAAATAAATTTGTTTTATTATTTCAACATTTAAATTCAACAACATTTTAACAGACAAACTATCAAATTTTCATATCTTCATAATATTAAATATTGATAATTTTCTATTGTTGTTGTTCCTTGATAAGTGTGCAAAGTTTCAATTTAATCTGACGTTTTGATGTGGGTTAAAATCATGTTCAAAGGTCCAGTTACAGTTGTCTACGACAGACCAACTAATGAAAGAGTGTAAATAAGTCAAACATCTTGCTCGCGTTAGTAGTTCACTTAAAAGCAGGATTTAGTCTGTAACTAGGAGCATTCAGGATAAGGTTTTGATGCTGGTGTCATTCAAAAGTTGATTATCTCTAGACATTGGCACTCCAGTCATTTTGTAAAAGACACCTAGGACAATCATTGATGAGGTAGGTATATTACGCTAACCAGTGTTAAAGAGTTACATGGTTTGTGGCACTGTCTTAGCCACGCATTCTTCATGTTTTGTTATGACAATATACATTCATGTTTTGTTATGACAATTACATTAAAAAAACAAAAACACTTGTTTTTAGTACAAGATTCAATGAAGAAGAATCATAACACAGCAGATTCATTGCAATTGCTTCTTGAAACAAAGACAATCCAATCAACACATAGATTAGCTCTCAAAAAAAACTACGCCGCAAAACATCAGCTAACCTTGTGAATCAGCTGATGACAGCTTTGTTCATGTTACGTTCAAGATCTTGAAGTTATTTGTTTTACAGCTAAGTAGTAACATACCTCCTCGCGACGTTTGAGCCAGCGGCCGCAGGGACTCTCCTCCAGGATCTCACTCTCGTCCTCGGAGTCCTCCCCGCTTTCCCGGGGAGACTTGCGCTCCTTGTCGATACTCCTGCCACCCGACATCGCCCTCGGTAATCCGACACCGCACAACAGAACAAACCGACACCGCACCAGTCAACCGATACTTCACTGATGTTTCCACCGGAGAAAACACTAGGAAATATTTTCAAAATACACTTTTTCTTGTAACCACCGAGGTTGCAAGATTATGTGTCACTAACGTTTCATCCCAAACCATTATTCGTCACACGACACTGCATACGAAGATTGTGCTCCTCGCGATATGAAGATTCAATATTTCTCTACACAAAGCGATAGAACGCAACGACTCCGGCGAGCTTACTCATGTTAATTGAAATAAAATTGTTCGCCGTTGGTTCGCCGGCGTATCTCGCGACGTATTTCTATCCGACAGCGACACAAATATAGAACCATAGACACTTTCACTTTTTTTCGTCCTTCCCAGTTTCCAATAACCATAGACAACTAATGTCAATCGAAATTCATCAAAAATTATGTTTTGTTATTTTAATTGAATGGTTTGATTATTATTATAACATAAAAAATAAGAATTTACTATTATTTTTAGTAATAAATAAGTTATACATCTTGCGTAACGCGACATCTAGTATGAAATTTGACAATGAAACAGTTTAACGAAATGATGTTTTAGTGACATCTATCGAAACAGCATAAAAACATTATAATACTGCGTTATGGCTAAGGGCCATTTCCGTAGCGATACTGACGTTTTTCACGAGATGTCACTGTTAGGAAAAAAATCTTTCTATCGGATAAGAGCTGTACAGTGTACAGTTTAAACTGCTAAACTTTACGAACTGCAATGACCACTTCAGTATGAGCATAAAGTATATTGAATGAGTAAACGATACACTTGAGAGATTAATATTTTTGAGATATCTAAACATTGAACTATTTAATTTGGTTCCCCGTCACCTTTCTACCATAGAACGGCAAAGCATCGAAAAGGCTTCCACTCATACATAGTCTAGGTACGTAGGTACCAAAGACGCGTACGAAGCGGTTTGATTCCTCGTTCTTGATACGCACTGCAAAGGCCTGGAATAACCCCCCCCCCCCCCCCCCCCCCAGGCAGTGTCTATTTTGCCACTTACAACCCGGGTACCCTTCAAGTCAAGAGTGATGCATCTTCTAGGCAAGCGCGTTCCACCTTAGACTATAGTGTATCATCACTTTCCATCAGGTGTGATCTCAGTCAAGCGCTAGCCTATATAGTTTAAAATAAAAATAAAAAAGATTTCTCCTATTTTTCAGATATCTAGACATTGATTTCTCATACTTTTTGGAATTATTATGAATTTAGATTTTTAATTGTTCAATTTCACAATTTCACCCATTTACATTTTAAATCTTTGATTTCACCGAAACGCACTGATAGGAAAACTCGGGATATTGGCATCCGAATGATTTACGTAAACGTTTCTTTTGAGAATAATATGACTTTTATTTTTATTTTAGATATCTATTGATAAGTATGTAATAGGTATACTGTAGACACTATACAGTATAAATACCTAACTAACTTACCATTACGAATTCAGACAGACTAAAATTTCTAGAAATTCGTATCAATTTCAGAATCTTTCTTTTAATTTAGAAACCCCTAACCGACAATGAAAACAAAAATGGAGCCGGTCGTTGGCCGTCTAAGATTTCACATTCACAAAGGCACTTCTAGGTAGGTACGCTAGAAGGTGCATTCACAGGTAACCACAACGGTAACGTTCATTGTGAAGATTATCTAAAGCCTTAAGATTCGTTAGGGCCATTAGGTTGCTCCTTTCGCCGTACGAACGGTAGACAAATAGCTACGAATAGTACTTAAAATATCTCTAAGGATTTGGGATGTTTCCCAGTTTCACAATACAGGTGTAATACTGTGAATACTACATACCTACCTAGTTATTAAATAAGGTTTAATTGATTCTCTAAATGCTAGAAGTAATATTGTTTGAAAACTATCACTTGCTGACATACGATGCCGAGTCATAGCTATGACCTATGGCCTGATAAGAAGGCTAGCGGGTGATGGAGAGAGCTGTACGTAATTTCTCTATGTACACAATGAAGTCCGAAACAAGGAGATCCGAAAGCAGTTCATTTTTGACCCCCGTCGCAAAAAAGGGGAAGGGAGTGGGGATAGGAGGGGGGATATACCAAAGATTGACGTCGATGTCTGTCTGTGGCATCGTAGCTCCTAAAATGATTGACCGATTTCGATGCGGTTTTTTTCATTTGAAAGCCAGTTTCCTTGCGGTGGTCCTTAGCTATGTTTGGTTAAATCAGTCCAGCCGGGTAAGAGTATCAGCTCTTTTCCAAAATGATGTAGGTAAGGCATATTATAATCGTTACAAACTTAATGAAAATCGGTTCATCCATTTGGGAGATAGGTACGATACCACTGGCAGGCAACAACCCTCTCTGTTTTTGTCGTGGTTTAAAAATGACAAGCGGTGAGGGTTCTTAAATTTTTAATTTAGGTAGTTACCTAAATAGCTATTAGCGTAGTCTATTAGATGATTTATACCTACCTACTAAACGGATTAGGCACATATTATATCGTGTAGGACAATAGGAAGTTTGGGAGCCAAGTTGCTGGAATTGCGACTTTGACCTTTGAGAGTTTGACCATGCAGGTGGACTGTTGACAATATCGAGAGAATCGCGGACGAACCTATGTATCCAATACAGTTTATTATCGTATCATACAAAACAAGATAGGTAAAGTGAATGGTTAGATAACTATAAATGCATACCTGAAATGCATTTGTATTCAAAATCAGCTACCGACGGAATCGTCTAATTTACATGCTAAACATTTTGAAATCGAGCTGCAGTTTTATTTAAATTTAGTCAAGATTAAATTACTTAGTCTGGATTAGGGCACAGACTCTACCTGGTCTATCAATAATACTATATTATGTACCTATTTGTAAGTAGATACAATAATATTATGACATTGGCATGTCAGGTGGTTATGGGTACATGATACCTTCTACGTATACCACAGAAATCTGTGACGTATACCTTACGGTATTTTCGTAGTAGGTATACATAATAGGTCGTCGCTCGCGCTTCGGGTATTTTCTTATAGTGACGACAATATTATGGTTATGAGTTTATAACTAATATTTTCTTATTTTTTTATTGATATGACATACAACTGGAGATACGAGTAAATACTCCAAACCTATAAACCTATTTAGACGAAACATGTTTTGCTGATTATTATCCTTCAAAATCAATCATTAGGCGAAAATACAGATAAATAAGCTGCTAAGTTTTCAGCGCATTTTTTAAAATAAAATTAAGTTTATTTGCCAGATTCTTAAAAGTGTGTTAGTAGATACCATTGAGCTAATAATATGACATGTATCTACATAATCATATCGCTTAGTGGTAGGTACCTCCTTTAGGTAGGTAGGATAATTTAGAAGATAGGTAGAATACGTTTCCTGCTCAAGTTTCTTGTGAAGAATCCTTTTTGATAGAAACAAGTTAGTAACAAGTTATGTCGATACCAACTAGGAACGATGTTTTTATCGAGCTCATTTTTAATCGGCTTGATTCCTGAAAGGTTAGGTTATGGTTAGGTTGTGCCAACCAAACCCCTCCGAAACGGCTCCACCGATTGTTGTGAAATTTTCTGTGTATGCTCGGCAGGTCTGAGAGTAGGTCGTAAGCTATTTTTTATATCCCTAATGGCAAAACAACGTTTGCCGGTTCAGCTAGTTTTTTAATAAAAAAGAGAATGTGCAACGTTCATTAAGATTTAAGATGAATAACATAATTGATTAATGAGTATATTGTCAAACGTCTTAAACACACGCGTCGAATACTTTCTCACTCGAACACCAACTATCTGCACCGCTCTACGCACGCGACACGAGTAGAAAGAGAAGGGATCGACGTGTATATAAGCAGCCGACTGGCGAAGCGACATCAGTTAGCCCAGCGACCGGCCTAGAGCGATAGCTTCCGCAGTCCTCTAAGACTAGTCGGGTTAAGGAGTGCGGTAGCCCCCTGCAGCCCACTCTGACAACCAGTTGAGGTAGTGAACGAGATAGCCACCTGCAGTCCGTTCTTCCACCTCAAGCTTAGGAATTAAATTGTCCACGTGGAGGATTTCCGTGTTTTAAGTACACGGAACGAAATAAAGGTAAATTGCTCATCTTCGAGTTTCACTTCTAACTCCCCTACATTCTGGTACATAAGAAGAAGCAATAATGGAACCCCACGATATATATCTGGAGATATTTGCCAGTCCACAGAGGGAAAATGAGGACATTTATACATTTATAAGCAGGAAGCGTGTCTTGCTCGGCCAGTTGCCAGTCGGGCGCCACAATGAGGAGGAAGAAATAGACTTCATTTTTGGTCTATTGAAGCCCAAGATAACAGAAAAGATAGTGAGGTCGGATATAAAAACATTTGCAGATCTTATGGAACGGGCGCGTGACTTTGAATCTTTGGAACGAAAGGTCCTACAGACTGTATCAACGTCAGCATCTGCTCCGAATACGAGGAAAAGAAAGAGATGCCTATTCTGTAGTAACAAAGGGCATGCAGTGGAAAATTGTCGCAAAAGATTGGCAAAACTCGCAGCTTTCGAGATGACCGCGAAACCGGTGATTTCTTGTTACGGGTGTGGCGCACCCGGGGTATTTAGAAGTAACTGCGTTAATTGTAAAGACAAGGAGGATTCGCCAAAACCAGTGTCATTCTACTAATGTTTTTTACTTACAAAATACTATAAATGTAATATTTTTAAGTTATGGGAAAAGAAATAAATATTAGTTTGATTAATAATAGTTTTTCTTTTTACCTGCCCACCTAGCAAGGACTGGGGATAAAGTCGTATTACCCCGATTTCAACCTCTGAAAGGGAGTAAATCACTGCCATAGCATGGTCAAAGGGAAAAGGGAGTTTATCCCTATTCGACGTTTCACGTAGACATAAACTCCTCGGGACTAAAGTAATCAAAGTCATTAAATTTTTGACTTTCGAAATCCGATTATTGGTGGACGTTTTATCGTTTATCACCTGTCGGATGTACTGTCGGTTGTCGGACCAACGGCCGTAATTAGCTTCCGGCAGCTACACCTGTGGAGGAGTATTTTGCTCATCACGGAAGGGAGGGTAGTAAGGGGTGTATAGGATAGGGGAGTAATGAGCTGTATGTTATGAATGTCCGCGGGGAAATAGCCGGCGGCCTAATGTGACTCCACCATGGGAAATAGTATTCAGCTGACCGAGCCTCACAGCAGATGCATCGAGTAATCAACGCGGTTAAGACTGAGGGAGATATCACCCACTTCCCATAGTAGATATCTTGCAATGAAAAATAATTAAAACTTATTTATATTGAACTGTTTTTGCCGACGACAGGATTTGATACTGTATAGGTACGGCTAGGTCGTAGGTCGTAGGTAATTAATATATTAAGCCACGAATTTCACCACGACATAATATATTATCTGCCGAAAATCTTTACCTTATGAAACAAAGATTTCTCATAGAGTTAAGCTGCAAGAAGTGAGTATAGATACTTTTTATATTTTCGTTTAAACTACTAACAATTATTGTATTGTAATTAGTGCTCTGCATAATTAGTCTTTGTGTTGTCGTAAATTTAAATAGATTTATTTATTTTACTTAGGAGGTATATTGTTGAACTGTAGTTACTTGAACAATTTAGTCAATCTCGTAACTTCACCTGCTTGAATTTCGTTAAAATGTACGTATGTGTGTTAATTCATAATCAGCTCTGATTATTTCTAGTTATGCACTTATCTAATATAACAGTCACAGATATTTAAAAAAGGGTCACAATAAACAAAAACATGATACAAAAGCTGTAAGACAAAAACGAGCGAAACTTGTTAACTAGGTATTTGAAACTCAAAAGTTTTTTCTGTGCTTGCTGCCTGAAAGATGCTCGTCATGTTATCAAAGGTGTTTGAAGCCTGGTAATATTCATTTGGAAAGTTATGTTGCCATGGATAAACCGTTGTCATTTCGAGGGGAGATCCGATGAGGGCGATGATAGAAAAACCATGCAGGGTTGTTAATGGTTGTGGAATATCTACCATTTAGGTACGAAATGTAACCCCTCTAGCGTATGAATTAACCGTGTTAATTTCTTTTTCATTACTGGATGTTTGTTTGTACGGAGCCCTAATGAAACTTCAAAGGGCTCCAGAGTTAAACAATTTTTTCCCCCGCGAGTCCTTTGTTTGGTTAGGACATGGCGAGATACAATAAATTGTGTTATTGCGACAGGCTGAGTAAGTACCGGCTTTTAGTTGCGCAAATATTCCACAATCCACACTGAATGTGGACAAATATTGGAAATTTTATATTGAAGGCTCGTGACCTGAGGCGGGACTAAAGAAATTATCAGCTAATCCCAGCCTTGCCCGCGGCTGCGTTAAAACATACAAATTAGGTACAAAATGCAAAATGAAATGATAGGGCAGTATTCTCTAAATCTACAACATGGGGTTTATTCAAGGGGCGGAGCATTTAGAATTACTTACGTGCTGCAAATGACCATCAGCGGCAGTGATCTTTTAAGAAAAACACGAATTTCAGTTTTTTACCAATATCGCGGGAGATACAGATATGTGTTTTTCGAGGATACAAGAAGAAGCCTATATGTTATTCAAATTACAGCCAGATCTGTTCATTAGTTGTGGTGTTAGGAGAAATAAACATATAGACACACACAAGGACACACACACACAAAATTTCCCCTTTAAAATATTAGTGACAGGTGTGTAACCTCTAAGCTTATTTCTGAGATCTGTGTGTATGAAGGTAATGTATTTAACTAAAATACTAACTGTGTTGAAACCAAGTATTATTTGCGTAGTGGTGGTCTGAGTATCCACCGTTGTTCTCAAAGGTAGTGTGAAGATCACCCGCACTTGGTCAGCTTGTAGGGCTATGGCCGTATCCCCTTTTTAACCGACTTCAAAAAAAAGGAGGAGGTTCTCAATTCGACGCGTATGTTTTTTTTTTTTTTCTATGTTTGTTACCTCATAACTTTTGACTGGGCGAATCGATTTTGATTATTCTTTTTTTATTAGAAAGCTGACGCTTCCCATGTGGTCCCATTTTAATTTTATCCAGTTCTGATAACGGTATCCATGAGAAAACCATATAAGTATTAAATTTTCATTAAGTACTTGCGCGACAAATAGATGAATAACTCAATATCACGCCAACCGATTTCGATGATTATTGTTTTATTTGGAAGAATGTACTTCAAGGGTGGTTTGGTGAAAACTTGATTAGGTTCTGATAATGGTATCTATGACAAAATATCGGAACTCTTCAATTCTTAGGAGCAAATTATTTCAATTCAGCTGAATCTTTTATAGGCTATCCAGATATTTAGGGACCATAACGTCGTTATGGTCAAGTGGTCAAATAACTGCCGTAACCGAATATGATGATGATCAATGGAACGGGCCTCCCTAACGGCTTAGAGTAAGGATACGACCTGTGGCAGAAATTCTAACAATCTGTAATCAAATTTCAATGCGCTTACGTTCGTTGTTGCATTGTAACATGAGTGTAACATGCGTGACGTCACTAAATGCTGATGCGTTAAATGTTTAATCAATAATTACATGTGACCTTCTTCATGTGAAATCTGTCTTCCGACAATGGGAAGACAGATTTCGAAGTCTAGTTATGATCTTTCGTCATGTGGTCTATTTAATAATTTGTTGGCGTCCAAATCTGATAAGACTGTGCCTTCCAAACTTTTAACTCTACTAAGGGCAACATATATTTGGCCCTTTGCAAAGTTTTTTTGCCAAGGTCGATTACAGCCCTCTCAAGGGTGGTGCCTTGAAGTTTATGGACTGTAACCGCCCAGCTTAATATTAGAGGCAGCATTCGGCGCTCCACATCTCCGTAGCCTCTTAATGCCTGAAACGTAAGTAGTACTAGATGGAGGTATGGGTATGCAACCATCACTATCTTTTAGCCTAAGCCCAATAGATTCATCATCACATTTGACATACACGGCTTCTGGTAGGTCTCCATCCTCTTATTGATCTCTCCTCAAAGCCGGCCATTTGATTTTTTTTATCATGCCCATAGCTCCTAGTCCTTCTGAAACAACGATGTTGCGTCTTAACATCACGCGGGATTCGACGCCAATTTTTATCGATGGCAGAAAATCACCACAGCTATTGACGTCTTTGGGAACTACGTTCTCTGGTGGTGTTCTAACATATTAGGTCCTTACATATGAAATTGGCGTTTTGTATGGGAGGAACATAAAGTCGATTTTTTTTAATATAATATATATATTTAATCAAAGTATGTACCATTGCTATCTATGCACTTTTGCCACCTTATAGGTAGTTCATTGATCCCTTTACTAAAAAAGCCATTCGGACGGGAATCAATAAAATCTTTGAAAGCGCTTTGGACTGCCTCATCGGAGTTAAATTTTTTCCCTTGTAAGAAGTTATCCAAATTACGAAAAAAATGGTAATCTGTTGGAGCAAGGTCCGGGGAGTAAGGTGGATGTCTTAGGCATTCCAATTGAAGCTCCTCTAATTTGGTAGCCGTCTGTTGTGCAGTGTGTGGTCTAGCGTTGTCCTGAAGCAGCAGTGGCCTAGAACGATTGACCAGCGTCGGTTGTTTAGCAGCTAGCTTTTTCATCATGGATTGCAGTTGCTGACAATAGATATCCGCCGTAATCGTCTGGCCAGATTTAAGAAAGCTGTAGTGAACGACGCCGGCGCTAGTCCACCAAACGCTCACAAGTAATTTTTTTTGAGTCAATTTTCGTTTGGGGCAGGATTTGGCTGGTTCGCCAGGGTTCAACCATTGCGATGAGCATTTCCGATTATCGTACAGGATCCATTTTTCATCACAGGTAATGATTCGATTTAAAATCCCTTCATTACTGTGCCGGTTGAGTAATGTAACACAGCAGTCTACGCGCGTTTGTCGGTTTGCTGCACTCAATTCATGAGGTACCCACCTTTCAAGCTTTTTCACCTTCCCAATTTGCTTCAAGTGAACTTAAACAGTTTTATCACTAACACCGCAGCCTGCAGCTAGCTCGGACGTGGTTTGCGATGGATCCGCTTCCACAATAACCTTCAATTCTTCATTGTCAACTTTGGTCTCCGGCCGTCCACGGGGCTTGTTCTGCAGGTCGAAATTTCCAGAACGAAAACGTTGGAACCAAAAACGCACTGTGTTTTCTTTTGCGACACCCTCGCCGTACACATCATTAATCCTTCGAGCCGTTTCTGCAGCACTCGTGCCACGATGGAACTCGTACTCATAAATAACGCGATATTTCAAGTTTTCCATTTTGTAAACAGAGTGGCGCAAAAAAAAACCAAAAGAGAAAAAAAACAAATGAATTACGATTTTTATAACACAAAAGCATGATTAAATAGCTGTATAAATTTGAAATTGGAATTTCTAACCAAAGAAGAGATATTTGAGATCAAAGTGGCCAGTACGACAAAACGCCAATTTCATATGTAAGGACCTAATATTATGTCGCTACTTCACGACTCATCAACTGCGTTGATTTGGTAGAGCAGCCCGTTTAGCAGGTCTACCCATATTGAAAAAATAGTGAACTTCAGACCACTTAAAATAAAAATAAAAAATTAACAAAAAATATTCTTCTACAGCTTTAAAATCAACTTACTATTGCTACTCATCAATATGTAGGTGCGATTTATACCAGTTACCACGCAAGAAGGTAGTTTGTCCCTGACTTTGTGCGTTTCATTTAAACGGCCCTGTCTCACATGAGCAACACGTTTAGTAGGTCTACCCATATTAAAAAAAATAGTGGACTTCAGAACACTAAAAATCAAAAAATAAAATAAAAGTTTAAAAAAAAATAAAAACCGACTTCAAATAAAAAATGGAAAATTCTTTCCAAAAAACCAACTTCAAATGCCACTACAAAGAATGAAATAATTTTTAATGTACACCAATTCGAAGTCGGGCAATGTTTCGTTCAATCACTAATTGTTCTTCGTATTGTCGATAATTGTCTTCGCACATCAAGTTGTATATTACGAAGGACTATTAGTGATTGAACGAAACATTGCCCGACTTCGAATTGGTGTACATTAAAAATTATTTCATTCTTTGTAGTGGCATTTGAAGTTGGTTTTTTGGAAAGAATTTTCCATTTTTTATTTGAAGTCGGTTTTTATTTTTTTTTAAACTTTTATTTTATCTAGTAGCGGATTATAGCAAAACAAATTAATTTGTCCTGCTAACTGTGGATTTCCGTAAAATAACGCCTGCTGCCATTCAATATTTAAATTGGCACCATTATGTTTGCTGATGGGCGCATCTCTACGACGTTGTACTGTTATGTCTATGGTCTAGAAATGAAGAGATCGCGTTATTTCAGCGGTTCGTGTTTCGCCAGTCATATTTCTTTCATCGCTATTTCGTTACGCCTTAACATTTTGGCGGCAAAATTACTTACTCATTTTATTATCAGGAGGTCTGGTGCCAAAGGAACTGGATCGTGTAACGTTAGAACATCACCTAGTCATCTTGTGGCCTAGTTTTTGTTCGCTACTTCGTCTAGGTTAATTTGACGATCTCCCAGTAGCATAATATCATGGCACAGAATACCATAATAGTACCCTGCTTAGTGCAGTGTTATGTATTCTGGAAATTTCAGGTTCAAATCTTGACATAATATTGACATGACAATTTCAAGAATTTATAATTTTCTGAATATTCCCTTATACCCTCTGTCTGTGAAAGTCTTACAAAAATCAGTTCAGTCGTTTGAAAGTTTATCGAGTTTAAACAGGCGTGTAGAATTGTATATAGAAGAATGGTCGGAATGATGGACAAACTAAAAAAAAGTTTTTGATATAATTTTAACAAATGAAATCAGAGTAGTCAATGTGAAATTCTAGACAGACACTTTAATTTCATGTATTTGATCAATTTGCCTAGTAACGTTATCTATTCTTTTTAATCTCCCTCCAAAATAACATTGCGTAATAACTAATAAACCTAACTAACAATCATAATATATCTTTTGCATTCAATTGCAATAAAGATAAATGCTACACATGGTATTTTTCGAAATTTGAACTAATAATCAACTATGTCCTTTATACCTATCTATATCCTTTTTGTTTTTCTGGGATAAAAATATCTATGTTACGTCTCTATTGTCTACTTTAAATATCTATGACAAAAAACACTCATATAGTTCTGTTATTCTATCATTTTCCCAAGTATTATATAGCAATACTTGGGAAAATGATAGAATAATAGTAATAAGTGGGGTTGAGGCTACTTTTCTAATAATAAACTATACTATTACTAAAAAATATACTTAAAGATTGTTAAAGCTCCTAGTAGATTTCCATAACAAATATTCAAACAAGCCAGCTAGATTAATTTACGTAGAACATGAACTCGAGACATTGAAAAATCTGTTTAAGAATAAAATTGCTCGTTCAGTGGAAAAATCCGTTAATCTATAAAGATCGTTGTCAAGAGCAAATACATCGGTTTGTTGAAAACTAAAGTGGCTATTATTCAGTTTATAAGCTTCACAGTTTTTAATCATTTTATTGGAATTATGGATTATGGATAACTACTAAAGTATTCTAATTTCTATTTGACGATCGAATGGCGTAGTGGTAGCGAACCTGCTGTCTGCGCCGGAGGTCGTGGGTTCGATTCCCACTACTGGTAAATGTTTTTGTGATGAGCATGAATGTTTTCCAGTGTCTGGGTGTTTTTCAATATAATGTATTTATGTATATTAGTATGTATATATATTTATCAGTTATCTAGTACCCATAACACAAGCTATCGCTTACTTTGGGGCCAGATGGCGATGTGTAAAATGTCCCGTATATATTTATTTATTTATTATTATTTCTAACCCTTTGTGGTAGGACAGCCGGCCATACATGGACCTACACCGAGCTGTTAACAAGATGCGACCCATTTTTATTAAACTCGCCTATAATAGCCTTGTTCATTTTTCATTTAGTAATGACATCGTGCAAAAGTTTGTTTGATAGTTGATACTCAAACAAGCCTGCACAAACAACCTTTTTAAAAAAATTATGTTATTCTGTTTGCGCTACGTGTGTGTCCAACTGTACTTATTATAATTTGAGATCATGATTATTATCATTATGATTATTATCAGCAGATACACGCGGCTTCGCTCGTGTTTTCTCTTATTCTCACGGGAACCATCGGGATACTATTAGAATTATTTAATAAAATTACAATTTTGATCTTTGTAGAAAAAATATACCTACTTGGTAACTCAGGATAATTTATCTACCGCGTATTTTGGTAAAAATTGGAAATACACAAGGGCGTTTCCTAGTAGAATGTGTAGGTAGCACAGAAGTATACAGATAGTATAAACATGCAAGTATCGATCGTAGGTACGAATCAAGCATAATTAGAGCATGAACGAAGCCATACACGACAAACACAGCCGACCTCACTCGAAATCAAATTGTAACGATTTAATTAAACCGAACCCCGGAATCCAAATGAAGAGGCAAATAAAACGAAATTGTGCGGAATGCGGCCGGGCGGAGACCAAGAGGGAGGAATTGCATGTTTTGCTGCGACATCGACGACGACCTAGCAATTAAAATAATCAGAGGAGGCTACTTGACCACTGAAAACGGATTATCATTAATTCTACTGACTTGATTTTTACTCTTGCCTAAAAGTTGATATATAAGACTTGACTACCTCGGTCTCCGGCGATTTAAAAACGTTTTAATGGCGTGATAGCAATTTCGACAAAAAAGACAATATTATTATGATTATAATTAGGTAAATAGGTATAGCTTTGTAGAATAGGCCTCACTTTTTGATTTCAGAGGGCCTTGATTGCAACTCGATTTACAAACTAAATATTGGAAAAAACAATCTATGAGGCACGGGTTTTCATCGTACTAGGTATCTATCATCCATCGCTTACAATATCTATTGAGGTCTCTAAAGCTATGCTTCAAAATCATCACCACGAACGATGGAGACGTTACTGACGACAAAGAATAGTTTACTTCAGCTATTTATAAGTCAGATAATGTCAGTTATGTCGGAAATATAAATGCAAAATTTAGTAATCGCCGTCTGTGCTACTTGAATATTCATAGGATGATTACTAGTAAAGCAATTAGCGAGCGATCGAGCGTAACACGTGATGTATCGACGCAGAACATGCGAATTACAAACGCAAGGTTTTTTTACACCACTGACCTGGCCTATAGTCAATTGGCATACACTTTACTACTTAACTACAGGCATTAGTGGTCAGGTCTACAGCCTAGTTCACCATAAAGTTCTGAAAGTATCTAAACCAAATCAACACATAGAGAGGGTGATGGATTTTAGACAAATAATCTGTAGTGCCCGGCGAAATTGTATGCTACGTCACAGAACACTAAATAGTTCCAGAAGGTTCACTCCGCACGATTATTTAAAGAAATAGCGACTCTAGCGCTGACACAAAAAGTGCAATTCAGTTCGCAATGGCGCCTGGCCCCGCCCTCAAAATCGACACGCAACAAACGCAATGTTGTGGTCTCTTTCTATCGCTTAACTTTATCTCTTACGACGTACTAGGGCTGCCGTAGTCAGACGGCGCGTAAAATAGAGCGTACAGAACTAGCGCGTGCAACTCGGCCCGCGAGCGGCAACCATCTGAAATATTGAGGTCCGGACCCGTACTTGTAGCCGGGACGGCCACGTGAGACTGGCCTGGCTACGTGCGGTGTAAAATTGAGGGAATGATGAGTTGAATTATTGGAATGTTTTTGGATTTTTGTGTAGTCAGTTATTTCATAGGCTCAGAAGTTATGCACAAAATGCGTAAAAACGAGGCGTAAATAGCAGTTTTCTCTTCACGTAATTAATATTTATTAAATGCAGAAGTGAAAATAGATTTCAAGACTCAGCAGCTCTAGGGAAAGACCATCTGAACTTAGTTTAACTAAGAGTGAGTATGTACGCTGTAAGTATGCTGTAGCCTGTAACCGTGTGACACGACACGAGTTGAAGAGTACTTGGGAACAAGCCAGAAACTTGCTCCGCGTCTTAGGTGACAAGTTTGGCATACTGGCACGTTTATAACTAAAGACTGAGTTCATAGGAGCAAGACAGACATCAGATCAACAAAGTTTCATTTACACACTGTGTACTTAAAGTAGATTACTTTTGAAGAGCTACTTGTGTAAGCTGACCCTGGCATATGCCGGGATAAAAGCTAAGAAAATTACGTGTGCAAATTAGGTAGATATTTATTAGTACGTGTGCTAAATTAGGCAAAGTGATATTAATTTAATTATATTTAAATCTAACTAGCGCCCTGCCCCGGCTTCGCACATCTATAGGAAATAAGATATCCTTAAAAGATGGATTATTTGTGTCATCGCAGGTGTTTGTAGATCTATAATAATGGAATCTCCCACTGTCCAACTATACATGGTTTTGTTATATCTATATCGAAAACCGAATCAAGAGAACTGCGAGATCTTTAGCAGCTGCGTCGCAGAATGTAATAAATTATATTATGTTATGCATCTGTGAATACTTGTAGAAATATTTAAGACTATGAACGAACACGAAAATAAAGGTGTAAGTAATAGTGACTGTCAATACAAACTTCTAAGCTTATTAAAGGTGCCTAACTAAATAATTCAATTTGCGAGAGTCCGTCCACAACTCGCAAACAATACGAATTCGTCAATAATATACGCTCAAGTTCTGAGCCGAATAACTCGGCTAACTACTGTACAAGTGACTACTAATTTGTAGTCTATAATATGTACCTATATCTGGTATTAGAAATCCTACTAATAACTTTATCAGTCTCGAACTATAAGAACAATATTGTAAGTTGTAATCTCACTTCTGATCTCCTAGCAGAATATAAAAAATGGAAAATTCTTTCCAAAAAACCAACTTCAAATGCCACTACAAAGAATGAAATAATTTTTAATGTACACCAATTCGAAGTCGGGCAATGTTTCGTTCAATCACTAATAGTCCTTCGTAATATACAACTTGATGTGCGAAGACAATTATCGACAATACGAAGAACAATTAGTGATTGAACGAAACATTGCCCGACTTCGAATTGGTGTACATTAAAAATTATTTCATTCTTTGTAGTGGCATTTGAAGTTGGTTTTTTGGAAAGAATTTTCCATTTTTTATTTGAAGTCGGTTTTTATTTTTTTTTAAACTTTTATTTTATTTTTTGATTTTTAGTGTTCTGAAGTCCACTATTTTTTTTTAATATGGGTAGACCTACTAAACGTGTTGCTCATGTGAGACAGGGCCGTTTAAATGAAACGCACAAAGTCAGGGACAAACTACCTTCTTGCGTGGTAACTGGTATAAATCGCACCTACATATTGATGAGTAGCAATAGTAAGTTGATTTTAAAGCTGTAGAAGAATATTTTTTGTTAATTTTTTATTTTTATTTTAAGTGGTCTGAAGTTCACTATTTTTTCAATATGGGTAGACCTGCTAAACGGGCTGCTCTACCAAATCAACGCAGTTGATGAGTCGTGAAGTAGCGACATAATATTAGGTCCTTACATATGAAATTGGCGTTTTGTCGTACTGGCCACTTTGATCTCAAATATCTCTTCTTTGGTTAGAAATTCCAATTTCAAATTTATACAGCTATTTAATCATGCTTTTGTGTTATAAAAATCGTAATTCATTTGTTTTTTTTCTCTTTTGGTTTTTTTTTGCGCCACTCTGTTTACAAAATGGAAAACTTGAAATATCGCGTTATTTATGAGTACGAGTTCCATCGTGGCACGAGTGCTGCAGAAATGGCTCGAAGGATTAATGATGTGTACGGCGAGGGTGTCGCAAAAGAAAACACAGTGCGTTTTTGGTTCCAACGTTTTCGTTCTGGAAATTTCGACCTGCAGAACAAGCCCCGTGGACGGCCGGAGACCAAAGTTGACAATGAAGAATTGAAGGTTATTGTGGAAGCGGATCCATCGCAAACCACGTCCGAGCTAGCTGCAGGCTGCGGTGTTAGTGATAAAACTGTTTAAGTTCACTTGAAGCAAATTGGGAAGGTGAAAAAGCTTGAAAGGTGGGTACCTCATGAATTGAGTGCAGCAAACCGACAAACGCGCGTAGACTGCTGTGTTACATTACTCAACCGGCACAGTAATGAAGGGATTTTAAATCGAATCATTACCTGTGATGAAAAATGGATCCTGTACGATAATCGGAAATGCTCATCGCAATGGTTGAACCCTGGCGAACCAGCCAAATCCTGCCCCAAACGAAAATTGACTCAAAAAAAATTACTTGTGAGCGTTTGGTGGACTAGCGCCGGCGTCGTTCACTACAGCTTTCTTAAATCTGGCCAGACGATTACGGCGGATATCTATTGTCAGCAACTGCAATCCATGATGAAAAAGCTAGCTGCTAAACAACCGACGCTGGTCAATCGTTCTAGGCCACTGCTGCTTCAGGACAACGCTAGACCACACACTGCACAACAGACGGCTACCAAATTAGAGGAGCTTCAATTGGAATGCCTAAGACATCCACCTTACTCCCCGGACCTTGCTCCAACAGATTACCATTTTTTTCGTAATTTGGATAACTTCTTACAAGGGAAAAAATTTAACTCCGATGAGGCAGTCCAAAGCGCTTTCAAAGATTTTATTGATTCCCGTCCGAATGGCTTTTTTAGTAAAGGGATCAATGAACTACCTATAAGGTGGCAAAAGTGCATAGATAGCAATGGTACATACTTTGATTAAATATATATATTATATTAAAAAAAATCGACTTTATGTTCCTCCCATACAAAACGCCAATTTCATATGTAAGGACCTAATATGTTAGAACACCACCAGAGAACGTAGTTCCCAAAGACGTCAATAGCTGTGGTGATTTTCTGCCATCGATAAAAATTGGCGTCGAATCCCGCGTGATGTTAAGACGCAACATCGTTGTTTCAGAAGGACTAGGAGCTATGGGCATGATAAAAAAAATCAAATGGCCGGCTTTGAGGAGAGATCAATAAGAGGATGGAGACCTACCAGAAGCCGTGTATGTCAAATGTGATGATGAATCTATTGGGCTTAGGCTAAAAGATAGTGATGGTTGCATACCCATACCTCCATCTAGTACTACTTACGTTTCAGGCATTAAGAGGCTACGGAGATGTGGAGCGCCGAATGCTGCCTCTAATATTAAGCTGGGCGGTTACAGTCCATAAACTTCAAGGCACCACCCTTGAGAGGGCTGTAATCGACCTTGGCAAAAAAGCTTTGCAAAGGGCCAAATATATGTTGCCCTTAGTAGAGTTAAAAGTTTGGAAGGCATAGTCTTATCAGATTTGGACGCCAACAAATTATTAAATAGACCACATGACGAAAGATCATAACTAGACTTCGAAATCTGTCTTCCCATTGTCGGAAGACAGATTTCACATGAAGAAGGTCACATGTAATTATTGATTAAACATTTAACGCATCAGCATTTAGTGACGTCACGCATGTTACACTCATGTTGCAATGCAACAACGAACGTAAGCGCATTGAAATTTGATTACAGATTGTTAGAATTTCTGCCACAGGTCGTATCCTTACTCTAAGCCGTTAGGGAGGCCCGTTCCATTGATCATCATCATATTCGGTTACGGCAGTTATTTGACCACTTGACCATAACGACGTTATGGTCCCTAAATATCTGGATAGCCTATAAAAGATTCAGCTGAATTGAAATAATTTGCTCCTAAGAATTGAAGAGTTCCGATATTTTGTCATAGATACCATTATCAGAACCTAATCAAGTTTTCACCAAACCACCCTTGAAGTACATTCTTCCAAATAAAACAATAATCATCGAAATCGGTTGGCGTGATATTGAGTTATTCATCTATTTGTCGCGCAAGTACTTAATGAAAATTTAATACTTATATGGTTTTCTCATGGATACCGTTATCAGAACTGGATAAAATTAAAATGGGACCACATGGGAAGCGTCAGCTTTCTAATAAAAAAAGAATAATCAAAATCGATTCGCCCAGTCAAAAGTTATGAGGTAACAAACATAGAAAAAAAAAAAAACATACGCGTCGAATTGAGAACCTCCTCCTTTTTTTTGAAGTCGGTTAAAAAGATTCTGTATGGTACAATATGCAGGAACACTAAAACACCACACACAATTTTCCAACACTTTCTTCGACGCACGTTTCGTCCCTACACCAACTATTTTCTTTGACCGCTATTCAAGGTTCATCTATTGACCAATCTATTTATACACCAACTATCCTTTGGGTTTTGCATGCTCCTACACTTTCTCGTGACTCTCAACTTTTCCATGTGTGTAAATATTTCTTTATAAATTACTTAAGTATTCCATATCTTGACGGTATTGACATGTAAGTCAAAGGGTACATGCGTATGGGTTAATAAATAGCCACATTTAACTATTTTTTTAGATGCTGGTAATAACATAATGTATACTTAAATCAATTTTAAAACTAAAGTTCCCAATGCCGCAAGTTGAAAAGATACCGCAATAAATTAAGACCATCAAATTAGTCACTAGTTTTTTAGTAGGCCAGTCCAAACTAAATATGTCTATGTACAACATTCGTTTAAAAGCCGCCGCGATGTCTGCCTCGGTAATTAGTCCTCTCATGATCAAAATTACGAGAAAATGAGGTGTTTGTTTGTAAGAAGTTAAATAAAACTTTGTACCCTTTAGAAGGCCTTAGTACACCGTAAAAATCTCCGTGACTGCAATATCCATGGACGTTCTACCAGGTGGTCCTTTGGTGCAGAGTTCGTTCAGATGGGTTCTATTACTTTCGTTTTTAAGAAAGTGAAACTGCTAGTTATTTCCTAAGTAACTTTTCGTAAAAGTGAGGAAAGAAATCGTTTCAGAAAAACTAAGAACTGATGAGTAGTAGTGCCAATGTTATGCGGTGAAGGAAAACAAGTGTTCTTGGAAATGTTCTTAAAATTGTTTGGAGCCCCATTGCGTGGTTAATTGTAACCAAATCTCCCCTCTCATTCATAAAAACCTGTCAAGTGCGAGTCGGACTCGCGCACTGAGGGTTCCGTACTTCAACCGGAGGAATAAAACCATAAAAGCCACTTTTGTTATCGAAGCGCAAAACTAACTTTGTTTTTAGAGGTTTTATTGTAAATATCAAAAAACCGGCCAAGTGCGAGTCGGACTCGCGCACCGAGGGTTCCGTACTCAATGTAGATGTAACACGACCAAAACTGTTACGACCAAAGATGTAAAACGGTAATAATTACCTTTGTTAATCAACCGCAAAACTAACTTTGTTTGTAGAGGTTTATTGTTAATATCAAAAAAACTATGCTAGTTAGAGCATTGGCTATAGTTTTCCTGTAAAATATACGTAAATTCCTATTGACCATAATTATTTGAGATTTTTCGATTGGTAAACTCCGGAGATAAGGGGGGGGGAACGGTATTTTTTTAGACATTTTCCCCGATAAATCAAAAACTATTATGACTAAAAATAACTAAAAATCGGTTTTAGAATGTACAAAGTAAACCCTTTCATATGATACCCCACACAGTACAGTTATCTCACTTTTAAATTTCAACCCACCGATTTTCCCCCCTTTTTAAATAAGAACAAAAATAATTTCCATTTTTTTTTCATTCCAGTGTCATTGGGCCACTAATATACACAACTATTCCAAATTTCATATCGATAGCTCCGGTAGTTACTGAAATAATCGAGTGTGACGGACAGACAGACAGACGGACAGACAGACGGAGAAAGTCGCACCATAAGGGTTCCATTTTACCATTTTGGTACGGAACCCTAAAAAACTACTTATTAGATCTCGTTCAAACCAATTTTCGGTGGAAGTTTGCATGATAATGTACATCATATATTTTTTTTAGTTTTATCATACTCTTATTTTAGAAGTTACAGGGGGGGGGGGGACACACATTTTACCACTTTGGAAGTGTCTCTCGCGCAAGCTATTCATTTTAGAAAAAAATGATATTAGAAACCTTAGTATCATTTTTGAAGACCTATCCATGGATACCCCACACATATGGGTTTGATGAAAAAAAAATTTTTAAGTTTCAGTTCTAAGTATGGGGCACCCCCAAAATTTATTACTTTTTTTAAAATTTTGTGTGAAAACCTTAATGCGGTTCACAGAATACATCTACTTACCAAGTTTCAACAGTATAGCTCTTATAGTTTCGGAAAAAAGTGGCTGTGACATACGGACGGACGGACGGACAGACGGACAGACGGACAGACGGACAGACAGACATGACGAATTTATAAGGGTTCCGTTTTTTGCCATTCGGCTACGGAACCCTAAAAAGGGATCTCTGATAACAATTTAATGGCAATAAAACCACGTAACACCTGCTCGTCTGCTTGTTTCGAGTGGTCGTTGATCAAGTTTTTAAATTCGCCCATCGTTTCGCAAATTCGTATATTTCGTGAGAGATTTTTGAAGATTCGCGGCTCCGACAGTGATGAATTACGCAACGGATGCTCAGCGGTTCTGGAAAAAATGGCGAGAATATTTTATATCCGACGAATTTTACGACGGGAACGAGATTTTATTTCGTCGGATCTTAGCTGTAATTGATTGTTACTAAGCATTGAATAATACTGAATTTGTTAACGTAACATGGTGAGTGGTTTTGTATTGTATTGCAACAATACATTCTCTGGTATATTTGAAAATGGTACCAAATTTGCTGTTGATGGCGTGGACAATAATTTTGTTGAGCCTTTACTTGAGTAGGTATTGGAGCTACAGCATATTTATATTAAGAGCTTCTATACATTATTACTACTAACTCTATTACAATAATTTTATAACCTATGTATAATGCATTGGTTGATCTTTACCTGTCGATTATATTTTAAGAAGATGTTGTTAAAAAAGCTTAAGAAGATGTAGCTGCAACAACTAAATGTATACCTAAATTTTGTCATAATCAAAATTAAAAACGTTAAAAAATAAACTAAGTTACGGATTTAATCCATATTGGTATAACACCCAAAAGGAGTATGTGTGTTTGCTATCAATAAGTCAACTCACTATTAAAGAACTGTTGTGACTGTCGAAATGTTGCACAGAAATATCCGGAAGACATTTTGCCCCTTTTAAAGCAGGTAAAGACAATAAATATTTGATTAAACTAAAACCTGATACCAACACACAGAAAGCACCTACATTTCCTAAATTAGTTCATTGATTAATTTAGTATTTTCTAAGATTCATCGCATTTTCGTCCCGATCAAAAAACTTCGTATCGGAGTAGGTAAGTGTGAGAGAGTGCTGAAAGTTCAGCATCAGATACGTAACGTAAAACTCGTAAACAGGAAACTTGTCATCCTAGCGTACCGAACTTTGCGAAATAAATTTTCTGTTTATCTGTGGTTCAATTAATCTTCATATTATCTTCTTATATACAAACACGAAACTGGCCAGATTTGGGCACCAATATACAAAGTTTGAAACATATCTTTGCCTTCGGTTGCATCATCACTTACCATCAGGTGAGATTGCAGCCAAGTACCTACTTACTTGAATTGAGCCAAATATCTGTGTAGGCAATATCATAATCTAATTAATTACCGTTAGAGCTTTAAATATGAGCGTTAAAAACATATTTTTCATACTTTACTATATGGCAATGGTCCTTTAGGAATCATCGTAGTCTAAACTGCAAAATTTTAAAGTGATAATTTATGCATGAAATTTTACAGAAATTATTCAGTCTTCTGATTTCTCGAGTTTATTCCGTACATCGACGGGTCTATTTAGAACGTCTGTATTGCACCTAGTCGTCTTATCTTAAACAGACAAAATTAGTCTGGAAATAAAGACTAAAGCTAAACCTGAAGCGGGGCGGTTTAAATGCAAATTCAGTGGAATGACACGGTCTGCGGGGAGACGATAATTATGAATACAGATGCTGTTTAATGGACCACTCGCGTCCGTACACGCTAGACAAGGCGACAGATCAACTATCATCCATGCAGGATGGTAAACAATGTACTCATTATGAACTACCTATGATTAACGATTTGACATATTTCAATATGTTTGTAAGTAATCTTGTCGGAACTGCAACAAATCGCAAATAACTTACTGTACTTTGTAACATGTAATATGAAGCAGCTTTACCTCTACATTCTAATACAGATTTTATTTATTTTTGTAAGTCCGTGGTAGTTTAATGTCACTCAATGACGGTTTCTTTACAGTTAACATTTATTTCAACTCATGAAACAATGTAAATTTCATCTTTATTGGTTAAATAATCAAGATAATATGAATTATTTAAAAATTTTGAAGTCGGTTTTAACTTTTAAATAGAATGTTAGCTACTTTTATGACTTACATTCTAAATTATTTATAGAGAGAAAGAATAGTGTATTACAAATATATACAAATAAACTTTTGCTTCTACATTAAAAAAATAAAATAAAAGCCATTACCAATAGGTAGGTTTTAGATACATTTTTATTGCCCGTATTTTATTTCGATACCCCACTCGCAACAATCAAAAGTACATTGAAAGAGGCTTTCAGCTAACTTGAAATAATATTATTTCTGTCTGTTAGGAGTTTTACGACCCATAACAATTCCATATCGCCACATAAGATGTTACGTGGTTCGAATACAGAATGTACACATGGTGTTGAGACTGCGTTACCTTAAAAAAAACAATCATACATCGCCTTTATGCAAAGTACAGGACCACCAGGTCCATTAAAAATTTTTGAAGGTGTAAAATTATTGTGCTCGTGCGTAGTACTGGTTCACAGTTAGTTTTATACTAAAAAACGACTAAATGTGAGTTTGCACTACCAAACATACAAAAATGCGATTGTGAAAGGAGAAACACTGAAAACGGAAAACTCTATACTTAGTATTTTTTAAATTATGTACATAGTATGGTATTTCATCGTAAGGCAAAGCAACTGATGTACAAACTATAAATGTATATTACAAATGAGGGCAATAAGGTCCATGTAAAAAATGAAGTCATTAATTTAATAGATACACAATCTCAGCTCTGCTTTGTCTGCTTATGTTTTATTAAAAACGAGAAGCTGCAAACTTAAAACAAAAAGTATTCTGTTAGCAGTGTTCCTCGGAAGACGCTTCAAGAAGGAATAATAAAAAATTCAGATGGCAGTAGTGTTTTTGCAGATTTCAAAACTGATTCAACAAATGGATTATAAATATTTGTTAATGTCTGAAATGTAGTGTGTAATTTATAGATCTCGTATTCTGTTATTCAAATATACAAGAGTTTTTCATTATTTTACAGGTAGGGCCATTGAACTTCTATACGAGAAATGTAAAAATAACCAATGCAAATCATAATAATATGATCGCCAATCATATTATTATGATTTGCATTGGTTTTTGTTCTTCTAACCCTCCTCTGGATAAAGTTTTAGCTTTCCACCTTGCACCAATAAGGGTTTGTGGTATGGATGTGTGATATGATATACCTGATCGAAACATATCAAAACCATAAAAAGCGATTTAATTTCAGAACCGCTTTATAGCTTGTATCGTAATCCATTATAAGTTTTATTGGTTATTCTTTACGACGCCGATAACCACGATGAAAATGACATTTAGGATGTTCTTAGAAACGGGAATGACTTTTAAAGCTGAACGCACATTCGCTCCAATTTCGAGCGCGCTAAAGAAATCATCAGTTTTATGACCCGTATGTAAAATGTTTACAATAACATACATAGGAAAAATAAACGAAACTATTTAGAGAACATTATAAAGCATGTGAATTCTAAATCTAATCTCAATTTAGCTCTGTTTGTCTGACTTAAAACAGCTGTGGCGACATAATCGATGGTAATTGTTATGATATGATTTAAACTCTACAAGGCAGCTCAACTCTTGATGCCATTAAATGAATAGATGAAAGCAAATGAATTTAGCAGCCTGCAGCTGATACAATCCAACAAACGATGCTGACAAAAGTGCTTACCCCTTTAGCAGCACGTGGTACCTGCAATAGCGGTTTTATGCGCGTCACATATCGTCGCGTACCTGACGTGGCATACACCTATATCTACACTATTCAACTGTTCTTTGCGCAGAGTGTTTCGAGTGCGTTTACGTTTATGAATAAGAGGATTAATCTAGAAACTCGTAGATTAACCCTCATAATCATAAACGTAAAATAGCAGTGGAATTATTATTGACTTTTTTTGTCTTTTTCCTTCTTCTTCTTATAGTGCCGTCTCCTATCGAAGGTTGGCAACCATCATAGCGATTTGAACCTTGGATACCGCTGCTCTGAATAGGCTACGGGTGCTCTTCCCAAACCATTGGCGTAAGTTTCGAAGCCAAGATATTCTTCGGCGGCCAGGCCTCCTCCTACCTGCCACCTTCCCTTGCATGATTAATTGAAGGAGCTCATATTTCTTGGTATTACGCATCACATGACCGAAATATTCTAGTTTTCTCCTCTTTATAGTATTAAGCACTTCTAGACTTTTCCCCATTCTCTGGAGCACAGCGCTGTTTCGAATGCGGTCTGTCCAAGAAATTTTGAGCATACGGCGGTATACCCACATCTCAAAAGCTTCTAACTTCTTCGACATGGATTCTGTCAGGGTCCATGCTTCCACACCGTAGAGGAGGACCGAAAAAACATAGCACCGTACTAAGCGAGTTCGAAGGGGTATACTTAGCTTTCTGTCACAAAGTACTTTTTTCATTTTAGAAAAGGCGTTGCGTGCTTGCTCTATCCTGCAGCGTATTTCTAAACTGTGGTCGCCTTTGTCGTCAACCAATGTGCCTAAATATCTGAACCTGGAGACCCGTTCTAACACTTGACCATTAAGGCATAAAGAAGTATTAAGCGCAGATGTTCGACTTATAACCATGTATTTAGTCTTCTTGGTATTGATGTTAATACCATAGTCAGCACTAGCTGAAGCCACTGACGTTAGTAAATTCTGAAGGCCTTCAATACTATCCGCGATTAGTATTGTATCATCCGCGTACCTGATGTTATTTAACAATTTTCCATTCATTGAAATTCCATCTGGACATTCTTCTAATGCTTCCGAAAAAATAGCCTCAGCATATAAATTAAATAATAAGGGCGACAAAATGCAGCCCTGTCTTACGCCTCTTTCTATCTCGATGTAAGATGATAGTTCGCGATCTATCCTTATATTCGCATGCTGTTTCCAATAAAGATTTTTTATAAATTGACAATCCTTAAAATCTAGACCACTTTTCTGAAGCACTTCCATCAATTTCACATGACGTACTCTGTCGAAGGCCTTCTCATAATCAATAAAACAGACAAACAAATCTCTATTCATATCCCAGCATCTCTGTACCAGCACTTGATAGCCAAAGAGTGCGTCCCTAGTGCCCAGCCCGCTTCGAAAACCAAACTGGGTATTTGATAATAAAGGCTCACATTTTGAGTAAATCCTATTGTAAACTACCTTCAAAAACAACTTCAAAACGTGGCTCATGAGTGAAATAGTTCGATAATCACTACATTTCTTGGGATTTTTGATTTTTGGCAAGGTAATAAATGTTGACTTGAGCCAGTCTAGTGGGATCATGCCTGAGTCGTAAATAGCATTAAAAAGTTTCACTATATATTCCAAATTAAACTCCTCAATTTCTTTAATTAATTCGACAGGTAGTTCATCAGGCCCACAAGCTTTCTTTGTTTTAGCAGTTTTGATAGCATGCCAGACCTCACTTTTTGTTATTACCGGTCCAACGTCACTGCAAACAAAACCTGCAGAATCGAACCGTGTGTCTTGGAAAAGTTCTCTTACATATTGTTCCCACGTTAGTAACATGTCATCCGTACATGTTGCATAACTGCCATCTGACCTGAGAAGTGTGGGGTGAATCCGTCCTTGATATTTAGGGGCTATGAGCTCTTTTACCTTTTTATGCAAATTGAAATAGTCAAACTTTTTATCATAGTTCTCCACTTCTGAACACAAGTCACCATACCATTTTTCCTTTGCTTGTCTGATCTTACACCGTATCTCCAGCTGTAGACTTTTATACTTCTCTTTATTATCTTTATTTTCCCGTCTTTTATCCATAAGGTCCAAGATTTCATCCGTGATCCATTTAGTTTTCTTTATACGTGGTGTCGACACCAAAATATTTTCACTGGTATCGAGTAGTGAAGTTTTTAATTTAGACCATGCTTGTTCGGTATCTAAGAAACCAGGATCATCATTGTCTTGGTTTAGCTTGCAAATTGTATCATTAATAGCTAAATGCAATAGTTTTTTAGATACGGGATTCCTTAACTCATCAATGTTTATTCTAGAGGTTCTTGACTGTCGACGGATTTTCTTAAGATGAACATTGATAACCGCCACAATTGGGTTGTGATCAGAACCAATATCAGCGCCAGGGTAAGTTTTTGCAGATTTTATGCAATTTCTATGTCTCCTGTTTACTAACAAGAAATCAATTTGGTTCCTAACGATCTTGTCTGGATTATCGGCTGGTGAGCGCCAAGTATAAAGTCTTCTAGAAGGTAACTTAAAGAAAGTATTGGCAACCACAAATTCACGCTCCTGACAGAATTCGACTAATCTATCCCCCCGATCGTTTCTGCTCCCTAGTCCAAAAGCACCAACCACATCAGGCACTGGGCCTTGTCCAACTTTAGAGTTAAAATCACCCGCAATAATTGTAACTTCATGCTTTTTAGTTAATTTAAGAGCTGTTTCAATATCACTATAAAAGGCCTCATTAATAGTGTCACTTTTGTCTGCTGTGGGTGCGTACACTTGAATGACGTTAATGTTAAAAGGCTTAGCTTCCAGTTGTAACACCATAACACGATCGGAAATGGGAAGAAAATTTCTAACAGTTGATTGCAGAGCAGTTTTTATGATTATAGCCACGCCATTCCTGTGATGTTGACTGTCATCGCTACCCGAATAGTAAACTGTAGCAGCACCAGATGTTAAAATACCATTTCCTGTCCATCTTAATTCGCTTACACCAAGGATATCAATTTCCATTCTATTCATCTCCTGGATTAAATTTTCTAATCTACCATCTTCATACAAACTTCGGACATTCCAAGTTGCGATCTTTATGACTGACCCGGAGATTCTTTGCACCCTCTGACCACTTAAGGCCTGCCGGGGACTAAGGGCCATTCTTATATTTGTCTCAGCCATAATGATTTGTCCTGGGAAATAATTAATGTGGTGGTTTTCCGTTGCCTTCCACATCGCTGTTTGTCGCCGTACAGGAGCGGAATCCGCGACGTGCACGCCTAACAATGTCTGATTGGTGACTGTTCAAGCCCCCGCGGCCCCCACCCCCCAATCTACCAGTAGCGCAGCTGCCCGCCACTGAGGGAAAATGCTTATTTACTGACGGCATTGACTCGTCAGGTCACGGAATCATCATTGAGTCTTTTGCAGCTTTTTGTAAGGAAACCTTTCCCAAGGGCATCCCACTGCACTCTCCAATTCCGCCGGTGTGTGGTCAGGGACTGCATACGCAGCTAGCCAGGATATCTCCAGGCCGTTCCACTATCCGCCAGCCGTGGACCCTGGTAGTAGCTCACACCTAAGCCCTACCGTCTTTTTCCGCCGAATGTTAAATCACTGTTGACCAACAAAGACAAAACCATGTCAAAACAGAGAATAACTATGTGACTGCTATTGTACGTTTGTGAATTAGTCAATATAATATAAATTTATTCCCTGGTCTGTGTTTGTGAAGACGGTTATATTTGAAGTGTACGTGCGTGTAATTTGACGCTGAACAAAAGATGCGTATAAGCTTTCCCCAAGATCTTGGCAATGTCGTCAGCCCAAATCTTTGCTCGCCTGCCGATGTTTCTGCGACCAGTGTGTGGTCGTTATCCCAGTAGCAGTCGGGTTGATGGGTCTGTGGACAAGAGTAGCCGATTAACGCAAGACATGGCGTATATTATGAGGAGGCTTATGTCCAACAATGGATGAAAGAAGGTTCTTTGTTTGAAAAAGGTGAAAGAGAAATAGATGTAATAATATGTGTGTACATAACATCGCGCAAAAAGGTGAAATGAACTTGATACCTTGATGTACGAGATAGCTTGCGACAGTAAAATGTGCCAAACCACGCATTTTTCACTCCATTGATATGAGATCCCTTGCGCAGATTATTTTTTTATGATATCTGCTGGGTGTTCCGTGTTATTGAAAGTTTATTGCCTTTTTTATTATATTCGGAAGCTGCAGGTTCCTAAGAAGCAGAGTTGTGTATTTCTGATGCTTCATAATAAAATACTAAAAGCTCACCAAAATGTTTTTGTTTGTTACCTTACCCGTTTATGATACCATAAACCACACATGATAGGTATAATGTGATACTGTGAATATTATGTAGATATTCCTTTTTGTAGAAGTTTGGCAGATTATAGATATCAGCAAGTAGGCAAGTGTCGCTTCGACATCAGATCACCATCCTCAAAATGAACAAACAGATTGCTTTAAAGTCAGACTAGTTTTTTTTCAGAAAGTTTCGGAAAAGATAGCCTAGATACTAGATTAAAGGTTTTAGATAGGCGGGAATAAAACATCCCAAACTTAATCGAGTTGCAGCAAGCTTACAAACCATTTCATAGTTTCCATAACCCAATCTCTGCCCTATAGAATGGAGGCCGTATTTACACTGTGGCAATTGGTTCTATTTTTATTGTAATAATATTTTCGGAGAGTGCACATCAAAGGCCTAGATTGAAAAAAATAGAACAGTACTGAATCCTAAACTGACATGCCTAAAAGCAAACATTTTTCCAATGTTACATACATTGGAAAAATGTTTGCTTGGAAATTGGTAGTTATTTTTGGCGAGAGCTATTAGTTTTGTGTAGAGATATTGCACGGTTTCGGTAAAGTTTGTTATTCACTGCTCTGTTCTATGCAAGCATCAGATAAAATATTTTTTATAGAAGCGGGTAATTAAATTGGCAATTATTGATAGTGAATTAAAACTACGGACGACTTCTTCAAGAGGTCTTTTCAGACCAAAATCAAAAAATAAAAAACAAAATGTTTATCACCAGCCAGCCAGCCTTCAACGATGCCTCGTATTATCAGTAAAGCCTGAAATTGTCATTTACGAGAAAGATATTACTTCGTCGAAAATAGTCCGACCACATACAAGCGGATTTATGTGAGAATAGTCCGACCACATACAAGCGGATTTATATGCGAATAGTCCAAACACATACAAGCGGATTTATATGCGAATAGTCCGACCACATACAAGCGGATTTATATGCGAATAGTCCGACCACATACAAGCGGATTTATATGCGAATAGTCCAACCACATACAAGCGGATTTATATGCGAATAGTCCGACCACATACAAGCGGATTTATATGCGAATAGTCCGACCACATACAAGCGGATTTATATGCGAATAGTCCGACCACTTACAAGCGGATTTATATGCGAATAGTTGGTTGCTTCTGGGAACAATAAATCGCTCACCTACTTGGATGGTGGAATATTAGGCTAGGATAGAACTGAGATTAAGAATAAGGAGAAGCTAGATATAACATAATAATCCATATGCAGTAGACTATTTTATTAGCCAGAGATAAGCGTTTGCGACGTGAAACTTGAAGGTTTATGGCATCATAATAACTTATCAGTGAATATTAAGGAATTTTGAATCTATTGATCTATTGCCATATAGCGCTTCTGTATATGTACCTAAATATTTGTAAAAACCGAATTATCACAAGCTTTACAGTATCACCGATCATTAATTGTTACAATATCTTTGTAAAAAATATAGTGGACTTAAAATATCAGTGATGATGTTAATTTTAATTCCGATCTTTAATAAAGAACTCACAGTACTTTCAAATGAACAATAAATTATTTATCGTTAAGAGCGTTTATGCGTTTACGCGTGAATCGCGTGTCGCTCCATACAAAAAAGAAATTCCGTTCTCACTGACGCAATTTTGCGCGGAAAATGGTATTACAAAAAAAATTATAGTAAAATAAATAAACAACTTATTAAAATAGTAAATAACCAGTGACATTGAATATGAATTGAATTAAATTACTTTAATTCAGAAATAACAAAATATCTTGGATTTTATCCTAAAATAATACGTTTAATTTATCGAAAAATGCTAAAAATGGCACTTTTCGGTTTATGGTTTTTGAATGAAAATCTAGGAAAATCGTGTTTTTTTTTTAGACATTTTTTAGTAAATGTTATTAATTTTCTAAATATGTCATTGTTATAAGTTTGTGTTATGAAACATGGCAAATATCTTGCATCAAAATAGAGCTTCCACCGCAAAGTGAGTAATTAGCCTTTACTTTAAACTTTCTAATGAGAAAGTTATACACATATTTTCAAATATTTTTGAGACAAAAACTAGATTATGAACGATATACGACGACGACGATGTTACTTTGAAAATTGACAATTTTGACTCAAGCATAATACTAACGCATGAACAGTCTTAAATATGTAGAGCTTGAAATGAACTTACACATTTTTAGAGGAAAATTGTAAACATCTCAGTCAAATGCTTTTAACGCAAAATTACCTACCTTTAAATGGTTTTGCCGCCGTTTTCCAGATAAACAGTGGCAACAAGAAACACAAATTTACCGCTATTCTTTCGTAAGATATTTCCTTTTTTGTCGTAAATTTTAATGAGAAACATTCCTATTGACGAATACGTGTCGTAGTAGAGCTTGACCGAAGTAGCTCATACATACTCGTACACAAAGGAAATGAAATAATTTATTCATTTGCTTCAAACATCATTCATTTCACATTCAGAATTATCCTATAGCTCTTCACAGCTGGACATAGAGCATTCTGAGGTCGCTCCACCACACATGGTCCTCTGCCTTCCTCATCCACCCGCTACCAGCACTTTTTTCATCCAGTCCAGCGGGCAGGAGGTCGTCTTATGCTGCGCTTACCAGTACGCAGTCTCCACTCCTGAACACGTCTGTCCCAGCGGCCGTCAGTTCTTCAATAAGTATTGCCTGAAGTCGTATTCTGCTCAAAATCTGGAGAAACTCAAAGTTGAGTTGATAATTAATTAGCAGAGTTCATGTTTGAAGACACAAAGGACAATCTTAGTCGACAAATAACGTTAAAGGTTGACCAACGACCCAAGGACAATCACTGTCTTCAAGCGGTGGCTGTAAAAAGACTTTGTACAGCAATTAACGTCTTTTCTTTGAGATGCTAATGAGGAGTGGGGTAAACTTATGCGCTTGAATTGCATCGCTTTTGCTCAAGAACTGTTTATTGTAAAGAATTTTGCTGCATTGAAAGTATCATCATAATAATTCTGCGGCTTTGGAAAATTAATTCTTTTAAAGAGAAATTAATGTTTGAAATTGAAACAACTAGGCCACAGTTTTACCTACTTTCAGTTTGCATGATTGTAATCTAATTTGCTTTTCAAATCTTCTATTTACTGAAGTTTATTTGGATAACAATTTCGTTCGTTTCTAGATACTTCTAGAACATCTGTGTTGGTTTTATTTTTAACCGATTTCAAAAAAGGAGGAGGTTTTCAATTCGTCGAAATCTTTTTTATTTTTTTTTATGTATGTTCTGTATGTATAAAAATTCTTTCCAAAAAACCAACTTCAAATGTAACTACAAAGACTGAAATAATTTTTGATGTACACCAATTCGAAGTCGGGCGATTGTCTATAATTTTGTCGTTTCTTCGCACATCAAGTTGCATAATACGAAGGACTATTAGTGATTGAACGAAACATTGCCCGACTTCGAATTAGTGTACATTAAAAATTATTTCAGTCTTTGTGGTGGCATTGTAAGTTGGTTTTTTGGAAATAATTTTCCATTTTATTTGAAATGATAACTTATTTATGTGCGTTGAACATTTCTTGAGATGGGGAAAAACCCATTGAACTCGTGACACCGTTACCATTACCTCTGAAACCTCTGTATATAAGTATCTGTAGTGTAGTTTGCTTTTTTACGTAATGCTCAACGTAATTTTACAAGTTTTTTACTTCTGTCGGTAAAAAAGTTTTACGGAGATTCGTCACCAAAGTTAAAATTGCCAAAATCGGGTCGTGAGGGGTTATGAATGTATGACCGTTTTCTAAATGAGGTCAATAGAACATTGTCATTGGCTCGGATGAGGCAAAACCTCTGCTTTGGGATGTTCCCATTACCTCGTGCAATGATTAATGTTCAGTTCCTAACGACGCAGTGCCAGCGATCATACGTGATCATTTATCGTATGATCGTATGTTACGTGATCGTAAAACAAGTGGAAAATTAAAAAATTTTAAAACACCCACGACTTTTGCAGACTTGTAATTGAAAAAGGATTAAATAATTTTTTTGAAACTCCCCGACTAAAGGAAAGTAAGAACTAAGAACCTATCAGTATAATTACAAATCCAAGAAAATCCGTCGGAGCTGCTGTGTTTTGCCTATGACGGTGTTTACCAGTTGATGACTAATTCAATTTCTTCATACTTCTCATATACCGGCAGTTTATCAATACTTACTAATTACATTAATTGATATTGGAAACGAAAATAGCAATGGCAGCTCCGACGGATTTTCTTGGATTTGTAATTATACTGATAGGTTCTTAGTTCTTACTTTCCTTTAGTCGGGGAGTTTCAAAAAAATTATTTAATCCTTTTTCAATTACAAGTCTGCAAAAGTCGTGGGTGTTTTAAAATTTTTTAATTTTCCACTTGTTTTATAGTTTTTCGATTAATATATTTATCTACGCTCATTGCTTAAAGTTCGAATTATAAAATCGAAATGTGTCAAATAATTACCTACTTTATTCACAGACTTCTATAATTATTAAAAAGTTATTCATAATAACATCGCTCTACTATGGAAATATTTAAAGAAAGTTGTATAATATCCATAACGATACACGGCTCTGGACTCCTGTATTTGTATCTGGGGTTTTGAAGGAATTGATTACAGTACCGCTATCGGCAATACAACGGTTAACGGTTACAATTATTATCTGGGGTAGGTAATATTTTTTATGTAATATTTTTTTAAGTGAATCCACAGACAACATATAGTTGGTAGTCATTGCCGAGGGCTTATTAATTGCTACGAGGCCGAGAGTATAGATGGGCCATGATTGACCATAGACAACAACACAATGTCTAACGTTCCGCGTAACGTTCCACCTGGGCCTGTGATTATGATTACGATTACGATTACGATAACGATTACGATAACGATTACGATTATGACGTTATCTCGTAAATCTATCGTCCGTAAACCGACTTTACAGACAACTAAATTTTTTTGCTACTTAGTCAAAACTTTGCGCTGAAAAA
Source organism: Coenonympha arcania (assembly GCA_036785405.1). Taxonomy (NCBI): domain Eukaryota; kingdom Metazoa; phylum Arthropoda; class Insecta; order Lepidoptera; family Nymphalidae; genus Coenonympha; species Coenonympha arcania. The sequence continues at coordinate 437,728 of CM072058.1, read as the reverse complement.
TGTCTAGTAGTGAAACCTACTAAAGAAAATTTCACTCCACCTGACATCTTAGTAGTTGCAATGATTTACGACAAAAGTTAGCAAGATTTTATGATTTGGATTTATGATAATAATATGAGCGTAGATAAAGTAGTGTATGAAACTCATACATAATTAGGTATTAAAACACTCGTGTGATACTATTAAAAAACTCGCCTGCGGCTCGTTTTTTAAACTCACACTCGTATTTTAATACCCCCCATTATGTAACCGTTACATTAACTACTATAATGTAATTTAAATTATATTATTATTAAAAAAATGAAAATTAATCTTCAAACTAGCCATTAGCTCCTCTAGCAGCGTTTGAAGGCATCATCCCTTCCAAGTCATAAAGAGACGTTTATTGTGGCGCCCCCTGCTGTTCAATCACAAGAACAATTATCTACGAACCATTGCCAATGACTCACTAATACTTTATACAAAACTGTATCCAAATCGGTTCAGTCGTTTTTGTAATAATTGAGAACATTCGTTTGCACTGTAAATGTTTTTTATGGCGCCCCCTGGTGATCGATGTTCGTAACAACTCTCTAAGAACCATCGCCAATAAATACCAAACATTATATAGAAAACTGCATCTAAATCGGTCAAGCCGTTTTTGAAATAAATGGGAACATTCGTTTGCAATATAAATGTATTTTATGGCGCCCCCTGGTGATCGATGTTCGTAACAACTATCTAAGAACCATTGCCGCTGAACACCAAACATTATACAGGAAACCGCATCTAAATCGGTCAAGCCGTTTTTGAAATAAATGGGAACATTGATGTGCACACACAAACAAACAAACCAACAAACAAACACACAAAAATATTTTTCCATTATTGGTTTTTGTGAACAATTTAACATACAAACAAACATAACATCTCAATAATAAAGTAATGTACAAACGGTCTCTCACCCTAAACGCATATACCCGTACTCCGTTCCGTCGTGGGTAATAACCATTAGCGGAGCGGTTTAAAAGGTTTTGCTGCAAAGGAAGTTGACATGTAGCGCCAAACCATTAAAACCCTCTACGCCGTAGAGTCTGCGTAGCATTGTGATGTAGCCGCGTTATTGTAAACAGCTGATGAGTGGTGTTGCAGCGAATTGTAGGAGGTGTTAATTTTCATTACGATAGTAATAGCGTTCTGGCGTAAAATCACATACGTAAAAAAATATTTATTATTATTTCCTTTTAAAAATCGAATTTCAATATAAATTTTTCAATTTTTTATGACCGAAAAAATAATTGAATTCTTCAAACTGGTTGAAGACTAATCCTGTCTATTTAACTGATATTCAATATTATTATATCTACGAGACGATTCGTTTGTGCAACACTGCAGGTCTTGCACAAACGAATTATAATACGATTACGCTTACGACCCATGAGAGAAGGACCTAACGTTCTCTACGATGAACTGTTGGGAAAATTTCCATTCAATGTGAGAAATGAGAAAAATTAGAATCTCTCTCGTCAAACTAGGTTGGCCTTGAAATGATTTTTTGGCTTCACACCCTTTTCTGAACATTCTAATGAACCCATGCATGCAGATTTAATTAAGATGTTTTCCTTAACCATGAAATTATATTTATTTGTTACAAAATCCAATAACTTCGAAAAATTGTTTTTCTCGGTATTACTGTTTCATTAATATCACAAAATTATCGCGTTCTAAATAAAGTTCGTAAGATTAAAATAGCGCGATTCTGTTATAAGTTGCAGCTTGATTGTGGTCGCGTGCTCAATTCACTTAGTGCAACTTGCGCTGCGATGCGCTTCGATGCGCTGCCATGCGATTCTTTCAAAGAGACATGCGATGTCCTTCCAAAGGCGCATGCGATGTGCGGACAAAGAATTTTATGGTAATAGCCAAAGCTGCAGCGATGATGCGAAGTGGCCCATAAACAAAACGAGTTTAGAATATTATTTTTCGTTTTTTTTTTTATTTATTTAATGTTCAAAAGCATATCAAAAACATATTTATATCAATATATACTTGCCATCCTCTTAAACTCAAGGAGTTTATGTGAGGATGGCGAGGTCACATGCATTATACTTAATTAATCTAATTAAGTATATCGGATTGTTAATTCGGATATCTTACTTTAATAGGATCACGCAACCACACTAAGGTTAATTTTATTTATTGGACAAAAATTTGATACTTTTGAGGATATCATATTGGTTGTTTGACCATTGTACATTAATTTCTGCATTTATTATTAATCCACAAATATTTAACAATATCAATGTTTCACACTTCACCGCACGGAACTTACTTACGAAGGAGTGCAGAGAGCGAATTTTGTAAAAATACTCGTAATTATTGTGTGATAGGAACATGGAGCATAATTTTCTTTTTCGTGTTTCAGAATCTTTAATGTAAGGGAGGGATTCACTGCTGTATCCGCGATTGGAAATCATTAAAAAGAAAAAGGTTGCTCAAGGACCGAGGAGAAATTATTTGTTTTCCTTTCGTTTCAAATCAAATCACATCCAGGCCAACTCGATGTCAGCTGTAGCTCGGGTGATATTATACTAAACGACAAACTTTTAATTGATTAAATTCATTGCGGGAACGCGACAGGATCTTCCCGCTCACGACAGACCGACTTTTCAAGAAGAGCGAGTGGTTTTGTTTAAAAAAAATGAATTTTGACATAAATGGGAACATTGATGTGCACAAACGAACAAACAAACATACAACCAAACAAACAAAAATATTTTTGCATAATTGGTTTTTTTGTAAAATTTAACATCATCATCAATCACATCACAATCATCAATAGAATAATGTACAAACGGTCTCTCACCCTAAATGCATATATACCCGTACTCCGTTTCGTCGTGGGTAAAAATATTAAAATTAACGTTTTGTTTATTTTTCATGTTATCTTGCATTTCAAATCTTTGAGTTCTCTAAATAAATAATCAAGAAACTTCATAATCATTTATTTGCTTAAAACACATGGGTGCAAAGTAGTAGTACCTAGTTGTTAGTATTAATCTATCTAGTAAAGAATTTCTCCATAACAAAAGCGGCCCTCTCCTAAAGAACGGTTCCTACGATTCAGAAAATGGACGCAAAACTAGTGAAGTTAAATAAAAGGGCATGAAACTCTGAAAACGTTTATCCCTTTTCAGGTTATTACACAAAGACTGCAACATCGCTAACAAAGACGAGATAATTCAAAAGAAAACCGGGCATTCATGGAAAAGGACTGGGTATTTTCCGGCCTGTAAGGAAAATACGGATTTCGCTTAGTTGAGTTATCGACTATCTTTCGCAGTCGATAAAAGTAAACAAGAAGTCGTCAGCTACAAAGTTTGTACACTGTGACTCAAACGGATATTTTTAGAGATTTAGAGCCATCAAGACTCTTTGCAGACGACCATCCAACCAAAGTTTTGTTACTAGATTGCAGTTCCGAGACGATTTCGTAATCTTAGCACGTGTTTCTAATTCGAAAATGAAACTCGGAACGTTATCGAATTTTGTGTATGATTTACAATTAGCGAAAATAATGAAAAGTTTCGTTAAATTGCCCTCAGATATTTCTGAAAAATTAATAAGTTTTTCTACAAATTGTAGTCGACTCGAATTTTGTACGAAAACCTGTACTAATACTGCTCTTTCACGTATCATACCATAGAATAGGTACACATTTTTTGTAGCTTTCATCAAGAATAGTAATAAAGAGATCTGCACTAAGGGTATCCGAGACGTTTCCTTGTGTTTGAAGATGGGGAAGGATGGTCACAGCGGACGGTTTTCGTGAATTTAGCATTTTGAATTATACTTTGTTCACGTAGACTTTGCAAGCTATTTTGACTTTCAATTACTTTCTCGTTCGTTAATCAGTATTTACAATGTTTTCTACGTAATTCAATTCAAAGAATAATAATTAATCGATCAAATTAAATCTCAGCATTTGATCGCCAGACGATTTCTGGGTACAGAGATAATATTATTATCTCTGATTGTACTTTTGTGATTGGGTATAGCCAAAATCATCTTATTCCTACCGACTTGTTAACTAGAGCTTCATGTTTAATGTTTATTAGCAGTAGGTAGTAAATATTATCATTAACTTATCACATGTACCTCATAGTTTCGCGTTGGTAAGTGGGTATTAATGAATCCCGATACTTAACTATTAATAATACCTTACCGTAACATATAAACGAGTACCTAGGTTAATTAAAATTTACCTATGTTTAGGCAAGAATTGATGGTCCTTACCCTAAACCATTCGCTTTACATTTTAATAAGAGTAAGTCAATTAATTTGTTACAAATTGTTCCAATTTTCCCGAGGATTCCTCATTATACGTTAAGTACTCAGGAGACAAGAGTGAAAAACACATGCCTAGATCTCGTGTCAAAATACTGCACGTAAAAAAATAGTGAATGATAAGACCAAAATGATGTTATAGTGATACGCCTGCCCTGCAGTGTTACGCACTACTTTGCATTGGAACATCATACAACATCCTGAGACATCTGTAGTCTTATATTGCTTCGGAATCTTATCGGCTATAGTCACCTTAGAACGAAACACAGCAACTCTTCGCGGTGGAACAACTGACACCGTGGTGGTACCACCCACAAGAAGAGTCCTATACTAGCGTGGAATTTTTTCACTCCTGTTTACTTAGTTGGTACTAAATGTTCCTGTAGAATTTAATTAATTAAGTTCAGATCAATCTCGAAGCTTCACTAAAATGAAATAACTTATTCCAACTCAAATATGTTTCAACGATTTCGGGAAGTTTGTGTCGATGCTTGAAACACCATGGAATTAATTTGATCCGTTTTCGTGAAGCTCGAGACCACAGAGCAAGGAATGACTTTATATGTGCTCGAGACCGTTAGTCCACAGTCCACGTCCACAGGACGGTGACGTCCCGTAACACCGAGGAGGACTGTAGTTGATGTATGAAGTGACAGGCGCCCGATTGACACACGGCCATAATAAATGTATAATACCACTACTTCACCGCCCTTTGCTCGTTGTCAGTGACTTCCCGGTGATGCTGCGGTGGACAAACCCTCACCCGCCAACCGAAATGACTAGCGGGTTCGCGGCAGTGTACGATTAACCCTCGTTTATGAAAATGAATAGGTCCATGCTACCCATTATTCGCTTACGAACGAATAATTAAGGCTTTAAATTATTCCTGAATAATGGAACACACTAGCCGCTAAAATCGTGCTTTGGCAACTTTTTTTCGGAATGAAACTTTTAAAAGCCTTTTATGAATAATGGACTTTTGTGGCTACATCATAACGCCATTAAACTTCTTTTTTAATAATTACCGTGCGATTTGCGACTTGCGGGGGCGTAAGTAACAGCGTAAGTATAAAATAAAGCCAAGTTAATAAAGTATACTAAAACGTGTTGCATAATTCCATAAGTACTCAATGTTGTTATTATGAAAGGTATAAATATTCTCAAGGCTTGCACGTATTTTTTGCTTTGGCCAACTTCTGTCAATTTACACCTGAGATGCTTTGTACGGCCCTTAGCTACGCGTTCCAAGACTCTACGTTTCTTAATTTTTTCTGTTTCGGAGGCTCCTTTATATCTGTTATACCTGAAGAACCTCCTCGGGAGGCAAAACTAAGTCATTAAGAGGATTTGTGGAATTTATGCTTGTCCTTCTCACTTTTACGTATGCGTTGGTGAGTGATACATGCAGCATTGTGGAAGAATAGGACAGATAACGACGTTTTACCTAATAACTAAAAAACTAGATTAGAGACCCAAACTACATGACGTTTAAATGTTAAAGTTGTCTTTATAGTTTTTAAACTGCACTGCATAACTTTTTTAAACGGTCACTAAAAATCGCTTATATCGCCGACTACGCCGTTAACACCCTTCTGAGGCTCGTATAAGATAGCTATACAGTTTTTGATGTGCCTACTCTAGAGGCACAACTCACAGATTTGTGATTGAGTTTTATATCGATTTAATTGTGCGAGAAAGTATGACAATTTGACATGGAAAAACAAAAGAAAAGGAACACAAAATTCAACTTTTAGTCGAATACCTTTCAACCTTTATTGTTAGGTATTATTCTCATACATTATGACAGAAGTTCATAATTGTGAGCAAAGCTCGTTGTTACAAAATGATTGTTAAAGCGTTTCTAGAGTTTCAAGGGCACCGTAATAAATGAGAACGGCCTTTGTTTCCGATAGCGGCCATTTCAAAACTTTTGAATAGGTACCCGTATTTCAGTTGATGGTTATTTAGTATTCCTACAGAATACATTATAGTGGTATTCCTAACAACGGGCCCTGGCTCCCTTGATCAAAAAGTTTATTTCTTCATGCCGTCTACGCTGACAATATGTCAAAAGGCAGCAAGAGGTCAGAAGTCAAAAGTCAAAACGCACCTACGCTCTTACAATTGAGAGACAATTAAAAGAACAAAGTAAATGCTTAGGACATAAACTGTGTTTGAAGTGATCTGAGGATATAAATAATAATGATTATAATTTTATAACGTAGGTACCTACGTCAAAATCAGACGTTGATGTTATCAAATGAAGTAAAAGTTATCCTTACTTATATTAAAACATTTTATCTTGAATCTTAAATAATCAGAACAATAAATACTTTAGAGATCCGAGAAAACGGTGTAGTGGAGCAGGTATGTTAGTCTCCTACTTAATGCTATAAAATGAAATTGTATGAAATGATAAATTGAGAAGACCCTACAATAGAGTCAGTCGCTTATATTTTGACAGTGCACCGCCTTAAAGAGTATATGTACCACCCATCGAATAATAGTAAGTGCCTACTTATGGATTTAAGTAAGTATAAAGTATAATTTTGTTTTTCCAAAATAAAATAAAAAATTAGACCAAATGTGACAGTAATTAATTACTTTAGGACTATTTTTACTTCTCTTTGCTAAATACTAACTCTCTTCGTCAATTGAATAAGTTATGTTTCCAAAGTTTATTACAAAGTCGCCCGAAGTATTAAGATACTCTACTCGCCAACTGCAGTTTAAACAAGTTGGAACAAGTCGCAACAAGTTTGAGCTGTGTAAATTCAGTTGCGAGTGACCGGCGGCGATAGAGCGATGGCGGGGAGGGGGGAATAAGGTTGGTAGCTTGATACATTGACCTTTCTTCTCAGATGGACCAGATGCACTTGCAGTTTGCGAGTTATCCAACTTTCTTGAGCTACTGTTACTGCTACTGTTATTGACTCAAAAATTTAATTATACGAAGGAGTTAGCGATAAGTTTTATTGTAATTTTTTTTACAAATGAACGAACGTTAAGCAATTTCGATGGTTCTTTTGACGTGATAACGTTTAATAAATTGATCAACACCAGCAACGCACATGAAAAATAGTAACGTTCCGCGTAACGTTCCACCTGAGCCTGTGCGTGCAAGCGAGAGCGCGCAACAAGCGATAGAGACGCACGATAAAACAAACGATAGAGAGGCCAATTATGACGTTATCACGTAAATCTATCGTCCGTAAACCGACTTTACAGACAACCAATTTTTTTTATTGGAAAGTATGTAGCTCATGTAAGGGTAGTTTGATGATAGTTGAAGTTGAAAGTTGAGTTATTTTTTATTGTATTGTGTCCAGCAACTTCGGCCTAAAGTGCCCTTTGTAAACAAACACAGTAAGCCTATTTATCCACCGTACACGTTACGGGGACGTCACGTTATTGAGAACGAGATTATTTCTGACTGAACGAAGCCGCGGAAACTACATCGACTCTATCTGCTCTTTCTCAGTTAAGTCTCGGACTTGGCTACAGTGGAGAAACGGTCTAACACATTAATGTACTGTATTCATGGTAAATTAACTGACACCGCGGTTGTACTTACGTCTTAAACGAACGAACTCTACAAAAACCGCTTGGAAACCACGTTGCTTGGAAATTGGTTCATTAAGGAAGAAAAACATATCGATTTCTCTTAAGTATTATAATAATCATTATATTAAAGGTCAACATCCTGTTTAAGGCGAATGCGAGTATCTGCCCATTAATCCTTGTCGTCTGGAGATTGTACCGCGGAATAAATACTTCGGTTTAAGTGTCTCAGACCGAGAGAGCTAAGCCGGCGCGGGTAGATACACTGGGCGGAGTAAATCTGCCGTAATGGGATAAATATTGGCTTTGGAATACAGAGCTACAGAACTAAATGTGTACAGAGGACCGCAGTGCATCGCAGAATGCATTAAGTAGCCAAATCTATATATATAAAAGAGAGTTACCACTCACTCACTCACTCATCACGATATCTCAGAAAGTATAAAGCCTACAAACTTGAAATTTGAAAGGTAGGTTCTTTGTAATGGGTAGGTGTCAGCTAAGAAACGATTTTGAGAAACTACCCCTCTAAGAGGGTGAAATAGGGGTTGGAAGTTTATATGAAAGTCCCGTGTTTTTGAAGTTAGAGACGTGAAAATCGTCATTTAGGTTATCAGCTTCAGATATTAAAAATTTGTATAAGTCGTTTTGGAAAATTCCCCTTTAAGGGTGGTAAAATAGGGGATGAAAGTTTTTATGTGAAAATTTTAATATTGTTACTGTTGACTTGAAATTTGTAAAGTAGGTTCTTTCTAATGGGTAGTTGTCAGCTAAGAAACGATTTTGAGAAACTACCCCTCTAAGGGGGTGAAATAGGGGTTGGAAGTTTATATGAAAGTCCCGTGTTTTTAAAGTTAGAGACGTGAAAATCGTCATTTAGGTTATCAGCTTCAGATATTAAAAATTTGTATAAGTCGTTTTGGAAAATTCCCCTTTAAGGGTGGTAAAATAGGGGATGAAAGTTTTTATGTGAAAATTTTAATATTGTTACTGTTGACTTGAAATTTGGAAAGTAGGTTCTTTCTAATGGGTAGTTGTCAGGTAAGAAACGATTTTGAGAAACTACCCCTCTAAGGGGGTGAAATAGGGGTTGGAAGTTTATATAAAAGTCCCGTGTTTTTGAAGTTAGAGACGTGAAAATCGTCATTTAGGTTATCAGCTTCAGATATTAAAAATTTGTATAAGTCGTTTTGGAAAATTCCCCTTTAAGGGTGGTAAAATAGGGGATGAAAGTTTTTATGTGAAAATTTTAATATTGTTACTGTTGACTTGAAATTTGGAAAGTAGGTTCTTTCTAATGGGTAGTTGTCAGTTAAGAAACGGTTTTGAGAAAATCCTTCCCTAAGGGGGTGAAATAGGGGTTGGGAGTTTGTATGAAAGTCCCGTGTTTTTGAAGTTTAAAGAGTCGTGAAACTCGGCATTAGCACTGAACCTATTTTGGGAGCGGCGTATTTAAAGTACGAAAGTTTATATGTGCACATTACACTATAATATAATAAAGGTGAAAGTTTGTATATATGTGTGTGTTTATCTGTTACTCCTTCACGCTGCAACTACGAATCCAATTTAGCTGAAATTTGGAATGGAGATGAATTATTACCTGGATTAACACATTATGGTACTTTTTATCCCGGAAAAAGCGATGGTTCCCGCAGAAGTAGTGAAAAACCTAAATTCACGCGAGCGGAGCCGCGGGCAACAGCTAGTATATTATATTCCCTTCAATCCTGTGAAGCTTTGTAAACAGATGACGTATTTTCACGCAATCCTGCCTGACACTTTCAGATAAGAATGTATATGTTTATCATCCCGTTTTCCTATTTGTCATTCTCATTAGGTAATAGAACATATTATAAGTAGGTATTATGGTACCGCGTCGCTTCCGCTCGTACCTTGGCGCTGCGACAAGTCGCTTGAGAGAATTCAATTAAAATTAATTATTCAGCAAATTAATCAAGTCGCTTCTTACAATCCGCGGTGATTTCCAATTACTTAGCGAGTTGCTTCAATTCAACGTCCTTGCTAAGCTATCTTCACAATGTATTAATGAAACCGCACGACAACTGAAATAATTGCTCAAAATAAAATTGCATAAAATACTATAATTTGTAGATAAAGTCAGTAATTACGGAGAAAAGAAGACAAGCATAGATAAAATAGTAATAATAACGTGAATCATGAACTTAACATACATACATCTGTATTTGACATGTTTTTACGCAAATAAACTGATTGATTGATTGATTGATTAAATCTATATCGATTTTACAGGAATCATCGTGAATCTCAAAAAATTCTTCGGAGGTGATGTAAATTGTTTAAGTTGACGAGTACTTTGGTCACTAAGCATAGCAGAAATCGGATGCATAGAATAGTATTTGTTAGTGATTCAGCTTGTCAAAATATTCACCGTTTTATTGATACCTTAATATTTTTATGGGAACTAATCGAAAATCGCAACACCGCAATATGATTGCTCTTTTAGGATGTTACAGATCGCATATTCGTACCGCACGATTTATTACGATCAATATGAAGATGCTCTTATCCCCAGCCAGTGTTTGTCGAAGAGATACGATTAGGGCGTACAGTACGCGCGGCGAGAGTTTGGCTTTGACCTTCGGATGGAGGGGATTACTGCGCATGGGTACCCAAATTCTGATTGGTTGATACCCAATTTCTGATTTCTGCGCAATAACGGTCAAAGCCAAACTTTCGCCGCGCGTACTGTAATAAGCGTTTGCCTACATTAGAGTTTATGACGCGGCTGCTTCCCCACGGACCATCTTCCAGCTCATTTACCTCGCCGTAGTGATTTCCTGAGGAGTGACTATTAACCTTAGTACTAGGTAGCTAATCCTAGTTTGTTGTAGGGAAATATTGAAGCAGCCAGGCATCGTAGGAGGGGATGGCAGTTGAAACCTCTCGCTATGCTCTCATTTACACTGTTGTTTTAGTCATCAGTTTTAGACTATTTGGTAATATGGTCCCACGGCTATACAAAGGCCTTCTCTATCATACAAGAAATAACCTTACAAACTCTTGGTGTAGGTTACATAATTTGATAACTTCGTATTTTGTTTACCAAAACCTGTATACCAAAGAACATTTGCATTAATATAAATTGCCCTAAATTCTAAAATTAGCTCAAATTTTGTACTCGTTCATTCGTTTGAAGTTGAACCCCTTACTATTCACCTACTAGAACGGAAATAAGTTACCAGTGGTTTAGCTATAACTGACCACGTGCGGGTTGCCATATTTCAAACATCTTTGAATTTAATAAAAGTTTTCTCACCTATTAGGCAGAAGTATGTACCTAGATAGAAGATGGCAGAATATTTTACCTAATTAGCGCTAGGTAGGTACCTAGCTATAATAATATGTATAGGCAGAACTTTCATAAATTGTTTAACTATGTAAATTCAAGTTTCATAAAGTAGTGTAATTTATATAGATTGCTTAGCTTCCATCAGTTTGTTTACGACAAAGGAATAACTGACTGATGTAACGCTAAGAGTGTATGAGAAGTTTGAAAGGGGTGTTTGGTAAATTTTGTACAATTTTCTAAGTCTGCACCGAATAGTCACAACTTAGCTATTATATCACATTTAGTAAGATACGTTCCACTACTGGTACATGACGATCTGGTTTACTTATTGTGGTCCGACTAAAAAGATGTATATTTGAATAACAATTTATTGAATTATTATTAATAACATTTTACATATGGGATTTTTTGGGTCGTACCTAATGGAGGAATAACTTGGAAAGTTTTCACATTCGCACTATAAGTATATGTTAAACTATAGGTTCTAATAATTTGATACTCAAGTAAATAATACATGTAGTATGAAGGGTGTATGCTCTTAATTCTTCCCTTCTGATGTGTAACATCTGAACACTATGTTGGCCGACAGTAGATCTTGGCACCAACATTACGCGAAATGGAACCGCGCGCGCTCATTGGTCACATCAAATAATGCTCATCCCCGGTTACTCGTTACACATTTCCGTCCCTTTTTAAAACCCCCACCCACAAGAAATGTCCAGCAAACATTACACTTAAAAAGGCAGATTAAAAAACATTGATTTGGTTGTTCTATTTTCAAAACACCTCCTTAAAATTGCGTCCACGTTCTTGGGCTATCGGTCTCAGCTGTTATTAAGACGCGGGAGGCGCATCTGGGGTGTCGTCATCCATCACCGAGACACTCAGCTCGATACCGGTGCCATCGGAATTGGATTATCAATCAATTAGCAAGAGGATTGCCGCCCCCGCTCACTGGCCAACCACGTGTATTGACAATAAGGTGCTGAAGCTGAAACTGATGAAATCGTAGATAAAGGTAAGAATAGTCATGCTGCATACGTTCATTTCACTGATGGTAGGACTCTTCTTGTGGATCCATCCCTAGCGACCAATACAATTTGTTCTCACGCAATTTCCAAAATTAACATAAAAAAGTTTTGACCCACAGATGTGTATATAAATTCTGCCCGCTGATTGGCAAAATCTATTGCATACATTTTTTTCAGCCAATCGGGTGGCCGAATTTTATTACGATTACGATAGCGATTAAAATGTTTCTCTAACACAACCGCCAAGCAGAGAAGTAGGTAAGGTTTTTTTATAAATATATGTGACATATTTGACTCGTATAAAGTTGATGTCACGTGGATAACTGATAAATATTTATTATTATGTATTTGATGGTTCGGTGGCTGCGATAGGGTTTACGCCTGATGCATCTAGTTTAGTAGCTTTTATGACCCCATAAACTATCGGGCGGGTTAGCTATCAAAAATGTACTAGCGACGTGTAAGCTAGACTTTCATGTATTACTGCAGTTACTAAATAACAAATTATATATAGATTTTACTTATCACAAAAACAAGGTAGGAAATGTGTTTAAATCAGTAACTATACCAGTCCTTAATACTACCAGTAAGTACAATATATCTTGTGTTATAATGTTGTTTTTTTATTATGTTGATTTTTTTTCCTCTTTAACTAAAGAAAGACTTTTCGTGGTAAGTAGGTATAAAGTTCCTCAACGTGGAGACCAAAGGTGCTAGATTGATAAAACCTCTTTACTATACGGACGATATCAAAAGAATCACTTCTTTCAGACAAATTTGTGTTATTTGCCTATCATTTCAGAAGGTTTATGAAAAAGACTCTATATGTTCTACTAAATGATATAGACTACGAACTTATGCCTAGCAGAGGATGGTGGGATATATTTATAGCATCTCGGACCTTGTGTTCCAGACAATATTATTAGGTACTTGTTCCGCCCAAAAATCACAGGGTAAATAAATTACGGAAACCGTAGTTCATATAATTGCTAGAGAGTTTTCCTTAGCGACTTAGTACTTTGAAATAACTTTACCAAGCAGCAAGGTATTTTCTTAAACACATTTCTGACAGATTTCCCGTGTTCGTACTTGCGGTCCATTAATCCTGCTCGATTGATTAACTTCACATAAACTTGCGCTTATGGCTTCGTGGATCGTTGAGGAAACTTCAAAGCACGGGTGCTTTAACTTACTTCTAGTCCAAAGACCTAAGGAACAGACCACGTTATCTTGTACATAAAAATCTGTGTGTGTTAAATTAACAAATGCCTACAAAATGGATCGACAGATTTTAAAGGTTTTTTTTTGTGTATATTGTAATTGTAATTGTGAGGCATTAAATGCTTCTCTGTTTTCTTTTGAAGAAAGCAGACTTAATGCAATGATCTTTTTTCCTGTACATAAATCGCAGGACCATAATTGTTCACGAGAGTTACTCGGGTGGAAGAAACCGTTAAGCTATCAGAGACGTGTAGCAAATCTGATAATAATCGTTAACCCGAACGTTATTGTCTAATCCTCGATCGTTTCTCAGCGCTCACTGCCCTTATTTGGACGTTGATTGCTATAAAACCTGTATAGAAACCTATATCGGAATATGTAGGCTAAGGAAACTTATTTATGATTAGGCGAAAAGGAAAATCTTGTAATGATAAGAGAAAATCTAGACGGAGATTCAGCTATATATTATGTGACAGTTGGAGGATTATTTCGGCCCAATATAAGGATTTGGCTATAGTGCTCTACGTTGGAAAAGTGTGGAGTGTCAGGCTTCAAACACCTTTGAGGAAATTATGGAAAATACGGGTTTCACTGAAAAGTCAGTTATGTACAACATACACATCTCTGGTGGACAAACACCATTAATGAGGAAACAGAAGAGATTTTAATCGAGAAAGTTGCTAACGGGTTGTTAGGTAAGAACCCGCATTTATTACCTCAGAGGATCTTAAAGATAACAGGTAATTCCAGGTCATTTGGCCGCGTGCCAGGCAAGTGGGTGCTAACTAGCTGGCAAAGCGTTTGTTAAGACTATTCCTTAATGATAAGCTCAGCTCGTTGCAACCGCAAGATTGTAGGACGTTAGGGAAAACTGTCTCTTTGTTTTTTATTAAGCTAGTTGCTAGCCTAGCAAGCGCAAACGTGAATTTCCGTTTTCAAAAATCCCGTGGAAATCATGGATTTTCCGGGATAATAGTTGCTTATGTTAATCCAGGGTTATAACATATCAAATTTCAGTGTTTTTGGCGCCAAGGAGCTTGATTGGATAATGTAGGTTTCACACACGTTTGAGAATATTATGGAAAACTCTCAGGCATTCAGCTTTCCTTGTCATGTTTTCGTCTACCACTAACAAAAAGTATTTAGATTTGAATTTTCTTTGCTATTAAGCAAGTGTTATTGATGATTTTTTTTTTCAAACGTAGTCAGACATTTGTCTGGGACGCGAACCCCGGATTCCCAAAAACTCGTAAGTCTTAGGACTTTTAAGCACTGGGCTGTCGCGACATTCTAATAACTTTAGATACCCTACTTAATTAATTAATAGCCTACTTAATTAATTTTATCATTGCTACGATTTCAGAGTATTCAGAGAATTAAATGTCTATGTAGGAGTATCAATATTAATTTTAGCTTTTTCAATAAATTCCGTATTCTTAGAAGAGACGTTTTTAATAAAAGCTTTAATTAGTCGTCATCTATATAGGTAATTTATTAATTACCTACATCTTTTTTCTTCGTTACAAAAAAAAGTTTTTCTTTTACTTTAACATTAATAAAATAATACTATGACGAACCTTTGGAAAGTGCATAGATTGGAACTACAAAACATCCTACTAGAAGGCATCAAAATTCTGCCTAAGTATAATACGTCGAACTCTACGGTTTATTGCTCGTGGCTTACTTAGTTGGTAAAGCACCCAGTTGAAATAGCTGGGAGACACGGGTTTGAATCCTGCTAAGTGCGACATATTCTTTAAACGCATCCCAAGTGCATGAAAAACATGGGCAATAGAATTGGATGAGTGGAGTGTCCATTATAATCTTCTAGAAATGTACATACAATAAAATAATATAATCAACAAAATAGAATTAAACAAGTAGAAAAGCGAGGGTCCGGCGCCGGCGGCTGTCGATAATATAATGATCTATTAATCTAATGATATCCAAAGCTTAGGAAGTTATTTGGTCTGTGATTTAAAACCAGCGGACGATGGCACATCGATAGGGTAAAGTTTTATTTGAGGCCAGCTTCAATATGTTCTACCACTTCAGGAGTCGCCACACACTGTAATAAAAAGATAATGATTAGTTAAACCGAATAATTAATAATAATAATTTATCGGTTTGTTCCGACTTCCGTGAATCAAATCCAGAGTAGTGCTCTTCAGTTACACCGAGAAAACTCCGAGATGCAAGTATCTTGCTCGGAGTTCTAGGTACAGACAACTGACATAAATCACTTTCCCCGTTTCACTTTCAGAACAAAGGCGCGGGTAAATCCGGTCGGCGCGGGCTTACCTCTGTCTGGGCGCGGATAAGGGTCGCACCACACCTGGGTGCGCGGCACCTCAGACGACGAGAATTAATAGTAGGATCCACGAAGCTACTAGACGGCTATTGAACTGGCGATGTTTCGTGTTTCCCTGTACTTACGAGTCAGGAGTAACTGCAGAGCTTGAAAGTTCACTGCAGCTGAAATATACTAACAACATGCAATTCTTTCTGAACAGTGGTTGACCTTTTGGGTTTATTATCACAATGTCCTCTACGGTGTCGTTTGCCATAAGCTAGATTGTTAGTTTTCAATTGTGCTTTTACGCTAAACGTAATATAGGTACCTATTTGTATTACTGACTGTTATACTTCTGTTCGTTTTCCGGGGCTTTTCATGTTAGAATCTTACAAGGTTCGATTTTTTTTTCGCTTCAAATCTAATGAATGGCTAAATTTCGCTAAAGTTCTGACAAGCGCTTTATCGTGTTGTTCCAAAGCTATGTTGCCTGGAATATGCCTCTTTTAAGGGGATTGATTAAATTTATTTTTGTCTTTCTCACTCTCACGGAGATTTGGTAGGTGCGACATGCAGCGTCGCGGAAGAATATAGCAGAAAAACGACGTTTTACCTAAATACTCAAAAACTAAGCTGGTTATCAAAAATCCGTTCTAAGCGTTTTAGGATATTATTATTACCGATTCATTAAAATAAAAATTACAATTACATCCATTGTAGTTTCCGATAAAAACAGAGATTTTGGAGCAACATTTGGGAGAACTTTCTATCGAGAAAATTTTATCCAATCGTGTTTCTGCTTCTTAGCGATTTTAGATTAAAGACCCAAAATACATGACGTGTAAATTTGAAAGTAATTTTCTTTATAGTTTTTGCATAAAACTTCATTCAAAATCACCTAAATACGGCTAAGTTATTACAATCATATCTTCGATAGCGTCGTTGCTAACTACCATTATCAACATTATCTGTATGCAAAGCTATGAAATAAGCACTGAAGTAGGTACGTAATAATAATTCAAAACTTTCAATCACATTTGATCTCTACATAATATCTGAATACCCAAAACAGGAGGTGTATTTATTGGTGATGCATTATCAAACAAAATTTTCAGTCAATTATTTCTTCTTGTTCAGTTACGGCCCATTTTATTTACGTACGTAATACCAGCTTGATTCTAGCTCTGTTATCAACTTATCAAACATGGCGTCTACAGATGAAGTACGGTTTAAAAATAAATAAAATTCCGAGTAAAATACTGCCCGAGTCTGAGAGAAGGTCGAGAGGGGATTTGTTTTGGGATTAATTTAAATGAAGTGGAAATAGAAGAGTTCTCTGAATGCCAGGGGGTAGAGTGCCAGTGATGTTTGAATTGCTTTTTTGGAGTGATTAAAAACCGACTTCAATTAATAGGTATTCGTCACCAGAATAGACTTTTAAGATGAGGTAAAGGATGAAGAGAATTTAATAGTTATATTTACTCGTAACAATATTTTTCGACAGGGCCTAAAATTTATTACAGGGACTCAAAATAAATCTGAACTTAACACATGATTAAAAAAGAAATAAAATTAAAATTATTTTGTAAATTAACAATTAAATAAAAAAATAAAACAAAAACATTTTTAATCATGTATGAAGAGAATATAATAATACCTAAGTCGACTATTAAAGATCTAGTTAACTTGCATGCCAGTTGGTAGGTACATACCTACATCAGGATTCATAGTTTCGTGTAAATGGTACGTAAATGGAGAACTTTATAAGATAAATCAATACATTCTGGAACTGTTAGATACTCAAAGAGATTGATTTTATTTGTAAGCAGGTAAAACAAAATATGGCTTTCCCGGATTTTTTATAAACCAAAATTAAGTCACGCGTTTTACAGACGTTTTAGCAGTTAAGACTACCAGCTATCTATTTATAATGACTCGCTATTATCATTTAGTTTAAATCCTTATACTCAGTAAGCTTGACCTTCAATAATGCAAGATAAGAGTTAAGGAGGGATATGTTGAAATTTCCACAAGATCATAGTAAAGTAGGAGTAGGCTAGCTAGTAAATAATAGTAGGAGAATGTTCACAATACACAATAAATAATTCACAGAGCCCCAAAGAGTTAGTTTGCAAATTGCCGCATTTTAGTGCGAAGGCTGGATTTATGCCCAAAGTTGGCAACTTCGGATTGCCAGCTTAAACTCAGACGTCACAAAACAATTTTATTATCATCAACTTCAATTTCGGATGCTCTCTGGAGGATGAGGGCACAGTTTATTGCTCTTTCGCTTTGTGTATGTTTCTATTAAATTAACGTACATTTAGACGTACTTGTACATTCTCTAAAGTGCTGTAGGTATCGCTGTACCAAAGAGCGATGGATCATCGAATATTGAGGAAATTTTGTACACGACAAAAAGTCAAATGATTTCGTGATTCCTTTTCTCTTTGATGCATACTAGGCTAAGAAATTTTACTTCAGGAAACAGCGGATCGTAAAAAAAATTATAGAAATTCTAATCTTTACCTGACTTGGTAAGTACATAACATTTATACACAACAAATATGATGTACCTAAACAACGAAAGAATACTTGTGTAACTATACTGTACGTGTACAGTGTAGAGCTTAAAAAACAATCTTATCGCAAATTAATTATTAAACTATCTTCACATGCCATATTAAACTAGATTTGTAGTGAACAGGTGTGAAAATCTCAAGGGAAATTCTAGAAAAAAGCTCGGTTAACCTCTGAGTATTCTTCGTAAAATATTTGTTGATTTCTGAAAGAATTAAGTTTGTATACATTGATAATAGAGAAAATAGGGACTAATTACAGACTGATCTATCAACATATTGCTCAAACCTCAGGATGGTATCACAACCATTCGCAAAGGAAGAATTTTTGAAAATTCAATCCCTAACGGTGGAAAAACAGAAAGTTAGGTGAAAAAAGCCACGGACTTCCACAAGTAGGTACTGTTCATTTAAGCTGTTCCATTTAACAATTATTCAGAAACATAGTCATAACATGGTCATAAAAATAACTTTATAAACATACGCAAAATGTAATGAAGCTGAGTACCTAATAAAGAATTTAATGTTTCATAAACATAAAAATAATGCAATCATAAAATATGTATTTTCTGAGATACTTACTCGTACATTATTCAGATGAGATTGCTAGAGAATGAGTTATGACAACATCTTAAAACGAGAATGTTGTATTCCTAAAATAGAGTTATCAGTGTTGACAGACGTGCTTGTAGGTACTTACTTCTAATTGACAACGTAAATGTGTTGTAATGTGACAACTGAAAGAAGAGGCGGACTTGTTAAGGGGATTTATTGAATTTATTTTTGTCTTTCTCACTCTCACGGAGATTTGGTAGGTGCAGCGTCGCGGAAGAATATAGCAGAAAAACGACGTTTTACCTAATTACTCAAAAACTAAGCCAGTTATCAAAAATCTGTTCTAAGCGTTTTAGGATATTATTATTACCGATACATTAAAACAAAAATTACAATTACATCCATTGTAGTTTCCGATAAAATATCCGCTGGGTGCATAGGGCATGGTGGGGGACACAAAAGTGATGTCAGCGCTCGCTGCGGACAATACAGAAATTGCGGGTGGCTCTTTATTAACTATGTCCATAACAATAACACGTGTGTCAGTTAAATTCATTAAATAAAATAAAATGGGTCATCAAAGTTGTTGTTGGATTCCAAATAAACGATTTTTCTTCCTTTCTTTCTTTCTTTCTTCTTGTGTAGTCGATTGCAAAAATACTAGTAGGAATAGTAATTGTAAATTTTATAAGTTTCCGGTTGCCAAGTGGAAATTAAATCGGCGAAAAAAATGGATAACTGCTGTTAAAAGGAAAAAGTAGGTAAGTATTACACACACAGCTATCAGTCCGAACACTGTATAACGCAAGCCTGATAATGTTGCTAGCTTAAGTGGCTTGGAAAAAACTCCCACTACAATACCTATAGTACTTATTATAGGTACCATTTCCTTAGTGAAGAGTGATTAGTACCTAAGTATATTTTTAACTTCCGACGCCGTCTCGCTGCCCGCGATGAAATAAAACGGGGAAACGGCGTCGCCTGTTGTTCTGCAGATTGAAGACGATATTTGTTTTTGATGGTAAGTGACGGTCTTCGATTTCATTTGAATTATATATTATCTGCATCATACATATTGAAGACAGTCATTTCTTTTGATTGTACTCGTAACTGGTAAGTGACGGTCTGTTTTGGAGAAAGATTCCGTGGACCAAATTTAAAAAAAGTGGCCGCCATTTTGAACTTTTTTGTTATTGGACCGAATTCTTTCAAAATCGAAATCTGACCGTGGCAGCAAGCATTGAGTAAGAATCTGGTGTCAAAATTGAAAAAATTGGCCGCCATTTTGAACTTTTTTGTTATTGGACCGAATTCTTTCAAAATCGAAATCTGACCGTGGCAGCAAGCATTGAGTAAGAATCTGGTGTCAAAATTGAAAAAATTGGCCGCCATTTTGAACTTTTTTGTTATTGGACCGAATTCTTTCAAAACTGATATTTGACCGTGGCAGTAAGCATAGAAAAAGAATCTGTGGTCTGGAATCTGCGGCCACATTTTTCAATTTTAATACTATATCAAATGAAGTGAAAGACCGTCACCCACCATCAAAGAAAATTACCGTATTCAATATGCAGAGCCACAGGCGACGCCATTTTTCATTTTATTTCATCGCGGGCAGCAAGATGTTTGACCGATTAATCTTGGGTCTTATAATTTGTTATACTTTTTCCGCTAAGCCCCGTACGCGATATCGTCCGAAAAGAAACGTTGTTTCAACAAGAGGCCAGTCATTAAGGTTTTTTTTTTAAATCTCAAATGCCATGTTACTAACATACAATTTATACCTTACATCTAGGGAAAATAATTTCAATGTAGACTGGTCACACTGATGGACTCTCGCTGAGGTTTGGTGTTTCGAATTTAAATCAATTGCCGCGGCGACGACAGCGCCATATGCGCGTACGCGGCCTGCAAGCGGCAGCCGCGGGAAACTTCTCGTTCGCGTTGCCCGGCGTTCACTCGCCGTAGGTAGAAATTGAAATTCATGTCATGTATCACCCGGTTTTGCTTGTGTGATTTTTGTGATTTTGTAAGTGATTTCAACATAAGTACAAACTTATGTTGAAATTATGTAACTGTTTTTGTGTCGGGTGGCCCACAATTTGATATAGTTAATGATTTAGCAATACTTGACAGATGTCTTAACCTAATTCACTTATTGAGACTTGTTTTAGTTGTTGTATTTATTTTACTTACTGTTTTTAGCTGACCCACGGAAAATTTTTTAATTTAATATTCACTCTGTGTAATATATCACATTTCACATAGAAAAAAAATTTTTTTCAAGTTGATTTTATTTTTTCAATAACTATTTGACATCCAATGCATGTTTATTTTCTCAAAAGAGCCACCGCAGTTGTATCGTTAGATGGCGCTGGGATCACGCACCCAGCCAATAGAAAAACTGAGATTTTGGAGCAACTTTTGGGAGAACTTTCTATTGAGAAAATTTTATCCAATCGTGTTTCTGCTTCTTAGCGATTTTAGATTAAAGACCCAAAATACATGACGTGCAAAGTCATTGTCTTCATAGATTTTGCATAAAACTTCATTCAAAATCACCTAAATACGGCTTGTAGGCCGTTAAATATATTTTTTTAGATCCTTTAGTAAGCCCTAATGCAGTTTATCATTGCATCTCCAGAATATTAGGTACTTATAGGTACCGTTAATTTGACCTCTGGTGTTTTTTTTGAGGTGACAGATCTATGGGGGTGGTGCATAGCCAATTTGCTATAGTAATGTTACCTTCTTTTGTTACGGGTTCCCAAAAAAAAAGCAAAATCAAAACTGTTGAACCATTTTCGAGTTTTAGCAAGAATTACGCGAGGCTATTGACTTTTCGCCCTATTTTGATGAGTTTTTGTTTGCGTGCTCTAATTCACGATTACGTACCTACATATATCCGTAGGTCCACTATTGCACAATCTACTCGTACTTAAAACGTCAGTTGAGTCAGCAAAAGTCTTGTTACATTTTGCACAATTCATCAGGTGTATAGAATAGTAAAGTTAACCTTTCGTTACAATAATTGTGGACTCACACTGGATACCTACCGACAAGGCTTAATGAGTCAGAAGCTGTACCGCCAAAAGTTGAGGCCTAATTGCCTTTCGTGACTGGCATCACGTTCTCTTGTTGGGCGGGAAATTAGCCTTTTAGCGAAACCAAATACGTTGTTAGGTCAGTACCGTGTTTCGGTATTTGTTTTCAAATAAGACGAAAATTTGTTATTGCACTTTTTTAAGTTATCTAATATTTATAGGTACTTAATGATGCTTCAGTGTTGGGGTAAATCATTTAGAGAAGAAGTTGTTTGAATATAACTGAATAGAAGAACTGGGGTGTTATTCTCGAAAAAATAAAATTGTACCTACAGCGGCAAACCATCGACGGTAACCATAGCAACGCAGCCATCAGCAGCCAATTGTCGCCTTGGCTGCATAACTGACGGAAGCATTAATCAATCAGCGCATAGCTGTTAGCTCGTCGCTGCTATATTTTTGCAGAATAGCACAGCAGTCTTATTATAGTTTTCAGTCAAAAGTGCGGGGTATGTAAGTAAACTATTTGGTTTTGTTTTGTTTCATTAAAAATTACTTTGTGATAAGGACAAAATAATGTATGCTGGGTCGAATTATGAGTTAAATAGATGCTTTACTATAATGTCAAACTCATAGGTTAGATGATTAGATCGTCCAAGCAAACACAGTCTAAATGTTCCAGTTACAATAATTATTATCTTAGCGTTAAATCGCAAAGCTTTAATCCTTTGAGCGGTAAGAGGCAACTAAGAACGCCCGAAGAAAGATGCAATTAAGCACGGTGTAGCGCATTAAGGATTTTGCATTTACTGCTAATTTAAGTAGTACTTAGTTGCATCCTGTTTTTAGGGTTCCTTAGTCAACAAACAGTTGATGTACTTTTATAATCCGTTCAGCTGTCCACAGATTTTGAGACTAAGTACTAGAAAGCAGTCATTTGGCGTGGATACTGGAAATGTTATGTATATAATTATATGATAAATAAATAATTATAATAATAAATATATACAGGACATTTTTAACATCGCAATCTAGCCCCAAAGTAAGCGATAGCTTGTGTTATGGGTACTAGATAACTGATAAATATATATACATACTAATATACATAAATATAATATATTGAAAAACACCCAGACAAGGAAAACATTTATGTTTATCACACAAACATTTACCATTAGTGGGAATCGAACCCACGACCTCCGGCGCAGACAGCAGGTTCGCTACCACTACGCCATTCGGTCGTCAAATACTTGTGCTCAGCGGTAGTCGCGGTTTAAAGGTTTGAAGAAGTAACTAATATACACCTCTCTTAAACTTAGTTTTAAGTAGTACTTGACATAGTTATCACTATTATATTATGAGTATATTTTATAAATTTACTGACTCAGTGTCTGTAAGTTAGGTCTATGTGAAATAAACAACTTTAACTTGAATTAATGTGATTATTTTATGGTAACGGGCCTAACATCAAAATATAATAATTTATTCAGTCTGGATACCGGTATAAGCGTTTGATCCGCTTTTTATTCGGCTGTGACGTAAAAACCGCCCGCCGCGCTGAAAAAACGTGATTGATGGGCGAGAGTGCGATTATGAGGGTTCACTCCTTGTTCCCTCCCACTCAGCAATATTCACCGCTTTATGTACCGTGGAGTTTACATCTGCCGAGCGCTCGACTAAAACCTGATGCATTGTGTTCATAAAATCTTTTTTATTTTTGACAAAATATATATTTACCTATGTGTCATAAATCATAATCTACTTATATAAAAAAAGTTCTGCCTCATTCGCTTACTCCCTGATTCATAATCGCCCAGGCAAACCCTTTGCTCTAGAAAATTTAAGTATTCCTCGAAGGTTCTATGTACAATGTAAATAAGGGATGGTACGATAACTTGCCACGGGACCATCGGAGCGAAACACGGGCGGGTCAACTACAAAAACAATTACCTTCATAGTAAACTAGGTACATAATTACATAATTAATTCCACACCTGCAATTTAATATTCAAATTCATAAATATTCTAAGACGAGAGTACATCCGCTAATTGACGTTTAATAATTACAATCTTTGTTGTAGAATCAATTAGTATAATCTCAAGGATTAAGGGTTCGTTTCCACTGAAGCGGGTTGGAGTCGTGCAGTCCGCTAGTATAGTATTCCGCTCCACTTTAACCTCAATTCAAACTCTGTACTTTATTTCATGTAGACCTAATTTACAATAATAATAATTTGTGTAATGTAAAGGTGATCCGCAAATCGGAGTCACCATCATAATCCAACGAAAAACTAAATTGGTAATGCACGAGACACATTATTTGTATAACTGATGGACATTGTGGAATTTAAGTTGCCAAATAAATAAATAAATTAATGACTCAAGGTAGCGGCATAGGAGTCTCTTATACGTGAATCGAATCCGTGCAAAAAAGCAGAGAAACGCTGATTGTGAGTATAGCGCCCTGCACATTATCAGTTCCGCTATGTTCGTGTGTGACTGTACCCTAACTCCGCCACAGTACGGCTGGAATGAAAGATAATTATTTCACTACATTGTTTGGGAATATACCACTCTCGATACAATAATGACGTAGAGCCGAATAATTAAATCTGATCAACTCATTTAAATGACTGCAAACGGATTTATCGGATTAATTATTATTGATTTCCACGTTAATAGTTGTCGCAGTAAATCTGAATTACCTCAATTTATGCTAGGTATTTATTTTTAACCACGGTATTTATAAAAATATTTAAGTGAATTTTAAACGTTATGAACGTTGATAAAAAAATAAACGAAAATAAAACTGGACAAAAATATTCACTTTGGAAATTGCAACTTATACTGACTTTCTTTGTCAAAAAAGCGGAGTTTGTACAAAATAAAGCGTATTTGGTCGTCGCAAATGGCCGCTTAAATAAATAATTTTCCGCTAGGTATCGCTCGGCGCCCGTTTATTTCCTTCGGCAGAAACACGTTGCTGACCGCCCGGTCGTGTGTGACATCGCAAATGAGGTGAGTTTTCCACCCCCCACCGGTCCCGTTCCCACCCGATCATCCAATAACTAGCTTTAATAAAAAAGGTCAGCCAAAAGTCAGGTATTGTTATGATTGTTTTATGGATTTAGGGTACGTGTCCACTAAAGCGGAGGCGAGCAAAGCGGAGTTGTGATCAAAATGCAGGTGTTTTATCTGAATAATCTGACTATCTGTGTAAATATACTCGTATTCGTATATCCTCGCCTATAAATACTCGTATGTACAGTTCAAGAGATCGAAGAATCGAGAATCACTACTGCTCAGTTATATATTTTAGCTTCAAATGGTATAATAAGAATGTCTTTCAAAATATGCATGTTTAATTACCCTGTAAGTGGAGTATGCAACATCGTAAGAGAATTTTATAAACTGTCAATAGATTATTATTATTTCTCACTAGCGTTTTCCGGGTCATCTAGTAAGAATAGTACTTAAAATTAAAGGTATCCCAGCGAATATTTACCACCATCTCCTTTCTACTCTACTAGTTTCTGCTTCCGTGGAAATCCACCTTTAGTTTATATTGGTGTATTAGAAAAACACGTCTGATATTTGCAGACAAATTTTATTTCAAGAAAATGTTTTCTCTGAACTTTGTGTCTGAGGTGCTCATTGTTTGATAGTTTTAATAACATTCATAGTATATCATCTAGCAGTACGAAATTCTCCTTTTTCTCAAAAAATCTCCGATCATAGGAAAACTATTTAATTGGTGCACAGTAATTAAATATTAATTAATTAATTATTTACGCCAAGCTTTACCTATCGGTGCAAGTCTGCGGTTTTAATTTAAAAACTTGTTGATTAAATTAAACTTTTTGCTGCGCTCTATAACCAAGGTAATTAACACTACTACTGCGAACTTAACTTTGTTCATTTGTTTCTTCTATTACGTACCTACAGTATAACTACTGGCGTTAAGAGTGTGAGTTAATATTATAATAAAAATACGAAGTACCGTACCGTATTTTTTTCTGTCGGTAATAATAAATTCCAAAAATGCTCAGAAATACATATTTGATAATTGGCTTTGATTTTTATTAATTAAACGTTGTTTATCAGTGATCTTCTGAAGCAATGCTTGTTGTCGCACCCACTAAAGAAATCGTAAGAGAGAGGATGACAAAAATAAAATCGAAAAAGAAGCCTTAAGGATAAAAAATAGCCAAGCGAAACAAAAAAGGGATCTAAACAAGACTGAGAATTTTCAATTGCCTCTGAAACAGATGATTTTTGCCGGCTAGTGCTTCAAAAAATAATACAATCTAAAAATATTCCAATTTGTATAAAAGTGATCTATTCAGACACCATTCACGAGGTGACAATAGATTGATGAGTTCAATTCGCAACTCATTTTGTAACAAAAAGATACTTGTCCAATAAATCTAGTCTATACAATGATCAATTTCAGAGAGAGAAAATAAATGGCGATAATCTTCAATTTCAAAGGATCCTTGAATACTTATTATTTATTGGAAGGATGTGTACAACAACTAACACAGTCCTACATCAAGACGTGAAGTTTTAACACGACCACTGGGTCGATTCTAAATTAAATAATCGTGAGTTTTATATTCAAGAATTAGGATTAGGCCCAGTTTATCATGTAACGTTAACCAGATATGCAAATTAACATTACGGTTACGTGCCTGTTAACGATAGTTGCATCAACTGGGCCTTAGAATACGATACGTGTTTGAGAGCATTCTAAGTCGTGTCTATTGATTAGTATGGAAAGAATGACATTTGTTTATTGTAAACAACCTACCTAAGCTATAACAAATTATGAGAAGTTTTACGTTATTCGACGATGTTGTTGGAAACACAGATAAGATGTGAAAATAAGTATCGTGGACCATTATTTTGTTGAATGAACAAAACACAGCTGATATGCCGTTTTGTTAAATTTTTAATTATTTTATTTTTCGGTTCCTGCAACAGTCACAATCACCACTATTATTTCCCAATAATAAATGATCCTGTTACACAATAGGTCACGCTACATCTTCTCGTCGACGCGTTACTCGATCCCCGTTATGCGCTCCACCCTTTCATCCCAGTGATAACGGATTATCCATGCTTATAGCCCAAGGTCCCTGTAACATCGTTTGTATGAACGAGATTTATATCCCTTTTTTTTCGGGACAACAACCTCTGAACAATATTCAGATTATTTTTTGCATACTATCTCATCTACTTACTATGCTAATTGCTACTCAACAGAAGTCCATGATGGAAACAAGTTGTTTGCTGGATTTTAGGCAGATTATAGGCTGGATTTTTCTATCAGAAAACATCTAAAACATGTAACAGAAACTAAGAATCTCTCTATCTATCTAACTATCAGTTATGTTCCTGCGAACATAGAGAGCGCTATTATGTTAGGTTTCATGCCCAGATAGCAAACACAATAGTTAGATTATATCATTGCTCACATAGAAACAAAGGGACAGGGAAAGGATTAATTTTATTATTGTTATTGAGTGGTAAATATCTATCTGCCGTTCTAAACACTCTTATCTATGAAAGGGTTGGAATGATTTGTATTCCAGAAATCTTTTCTCGTAAGTAGTATTCATTGACAAAGTTATATCATGACATGTAAAATTAATCGCTGTTTCAGAAATAAACGATTTTTTATTTTTTATTCATGACAAAAACCGTAATTTGAACGAGACCAAGCTGAAGACAAAATGCATGACTAAAAAAAAGATTTCGATGAATTGAGAACCTCCTCCTTTTTTTGAAGTCGGTTAAAAAACCAGAGTCACAGCGCTTGGTCTTCGTCAGTCTTGAATTATAAACTAAACATTAAATTTGGTTTATTTATTAACTAAATAATAATAACACAATATGCAAACTAAGTGGAGGCTGTATTTGTATTTGGGGTAAACATTTCAAGGGTCTGGTCACGGGTCAACCTTACTTCGGGTCAGTTACCTGCGATAAATAACTGAATATTTTATTTAGGTACAGTTCTGATTAACCATGAAATAGTCTGTTTTCGTGAAGATTTCCTGATCCACGTTTCCATCTGTAACCGTGATCAGACGTTTTATTTAAAGGATAATTAACAAAAACGGTAAGGTTCTAGGGCATCTAGAAGAGTTCCTTATTTGTACCAGTAAGATGTCCCTGTGCATGTCCTCTCTATGTTCGTGTGTTTTGTAATTCTCTATCATGCACAAAAAAAGTGTTTTCTTACATTTGAAAGGACGGGCCTTTGAAATTAGATTGAAACTAAAGTAGTTCCTAATGGACAGCACCAAAACACACAGCATTGCCAAAACACGTTACAATAGTCTCGCTGGCATGAGCTCCCGTAGCTTAGTGGTAGAACACCTAGCCGCGATAATTTGGATACTTATTCAATAACTAGCTAACCCGGCAAACGTTGTTTTGCCATTAGGGATACACAAGAACATACACAGAAAATTTCATAACAATCGGCCGAGCAGTTTCGGAGGAGTTTGGTAACAAAAATTGCCATGAGAATTTTATACATTAGATGAGAATATTATAACTGACATTTTGTCCATTTCAGAGAGAAAGGCTCGTCGCATTTTCCATATCTATTGGTTGTGTACTCAAAGTAGTGACCGGCGGTGCCGGCACAGCCGATCAGCAACCCGCAAGGCCGTCCATTCGCCCCGCACGACGCGAGCTAGGTATAATACCTGTCTAATTTGATGGATAAACAACACCTTAACTATTCATACACAAAATAATATATTGAAGAACTAGCTGACCCGGCAAACTTCGTTTTGCCTGTTATTTTTTGTCAACATTTAATTGAACGCGGCCGAAGGCTCTCGCTGGATCACATATAGTTAATTGAATTTCATCTCAACCCCACAATAGCTGGGTTAGGGTTTCCTCTCAGAATAAGAGAGGTTTGTTTAGTAAGTACTTAGATGAAGACCAAAAAAGAAATGGATGGATCGTATGGAAGAGTATTGCACGTTGACAGCAGAAGAAGAGAATGGAAGAAGACTCCATGGTAATAATTTAGAATCGTTTGGCAGGAGTAGGGGGACGGGAAGGGGGAAGGGGGGGGGAGAGGGGGTGTCCCCTAAACCCCGATACCACTCCCTGAAAAGGTATTGCACCATTCTTGAACAAATTTAAAAAGATGAAAATAATTAAAATGACGATGATGGAGTCGCTTCGTCGCGGAGAGAAGCGAAAGGGGAAGGGGTGGGAAGAAAAAAAATGGGATTTTCCCCCCTCCCAAGCTAAAACTTTCGATACATAGTAGTTTTTAAGAAATATTTTTTTTAATTATGAAGTTTTGAATTCAATTTCGCTGTTATAATTACTGAAATACATGTTTTGAAATGGGAATTGTAGCCTCAAGAAGAAGTAAAGGAGCTACGAAAACCCTTTATCCATCACCATCTACCCCTCACCCCCCCTAAGGGTCAGTCGACAGAGCTTTAAAATCTTGAGGTTAAGACTCTTTTAGCCTTCAGTCTTTCCCTTACCCTTTTTTGGCTCGGTCTATTTCTGGGTGGTCATAAAAGAAAATAACCACTCAGAAGGATGGTGGGGCCTTGCAGGCCCCGCCATCCTCTTCGTCACCTATCCGTTATCCGAGTCGAGGTGCCCCAAGTCCCGAGCTCGCTTCGCTCGCTCTACATCCTAAGTCTTCAGTCTTTCCCTTACCCTTTTTAAGGCTCGGAGAAGAAGTAAAGGAGCTAGGAAAACCCTTTATCCATCACCATCTACCCCTCACCCCCCATAAGGGTCAGTCG
Source organism: Coenonympha arcania (assembly GCA_036785405.1). Lineage (NCBI taxonomy): Eukaryota > Metazoa > Arthropoda > Insecta > Lepidoptera > Nymphalidae > Coenonympha > Coenonympha arcania. The sequence goes on along the minus strand of CM072058.1, from coordinate 407,991 downwards.
ACAGAGCTTTAAAATCTTGAGGTTAAGACTCTTTTAGCCTTCTGTCTTTCCCTTACCCTTTTTTGGCTCGGTCGACGGAGCTTCGCGGGGCTCCTATTTCTGGGTGGTCATAAAAGAAAATAACCACTCAGAAGGATGGTGGAGCCTGCAAGGCCAATGCAATCCTCTTCGTCACCTATCCGTTATCCGAGTCGGGGTGTCCCAAGTCCCGAGCTCGCTTCGCTCGCTCAAGATCCTAAGTGGTTTGTGTCAAAAATGTAATACTACAAATAACATATTTAAAAAGTTCTGTGGCAATAACATATTTAAAAAGTTTAAAAAGTTAGTCGGTTGCATTTATGTTCAGCTGAAAGAAGCCTCGGTACCCATCTCGCAGAAAGCTTCGAAGCCCCAATTCATTATGAATTATATTTCAAGTTGGTTCATAGGATACACCTATGATTTCAGCTATTTATCTGATTTTCGATCAACGGCCCCGAGTATGAAATCCCAAATATTTCCGACGTTATTCTCAGTACTCGAAGCTGATGGCCGTCCAGCTCGTGGGTCATCAATTCTTCTGACCATTTTTTAACGATTGTATACGATGGAGCAGATCCTACTTCTTTGTCATTCTGTTTCAGCGTTAATCCTTTCTTGAACAAATACTTGGCATCGACGTAATTCGACGATTTTCTCCCAAACTAACAATCGGTATTATAACGTTATTTGCATATCAAATAAATTAAATAGACCAAAGAGGTCGGACATCATACTCCGGCTACAAATTTCGAAACAAACTTGTCAGAGGTGCTGACGTGACAGCAATGAAATGTTTACATAGCAACGCCATTAAATCAATTTTTTAATTTTATTTTCAATTAGAAAATACTCGATAATCCTGTCTCCAAGTATAAGTCCTCGACTCGGATCGATTATTTTTTTACGCTCTTTCATTTGATGTGCGATTCGTTCGATTCCACCATACACCGGTACCGCCCTTGGTTTTTGTATGGGAAAATTAAATCGGCCAGGGCCAGGGTTCTTCAGCATTTTGGGAGATCAAATATAGATTACAACCCGCTCCCCGACCCAGAGATCACACCCCGAAAGTTTCACAACGATCGATCCAGCCGTTTAGGAGGAGTTTGCCTACAAAGAAAATCGAGAGAATTTTATATATTAGATTAACTTTTATCCCCTCTCCTAAGGGAACCATGCTGAATTTCGGGATAAAAAGTATCCTATGTCCTTCCTCGTAGTATGAACTCAAGTCATACCAAGTTTCATTGGAATTCATTCAGTAGTTTCGGCGTGATGCGCGGCCGTGATACAGAAAGACAGACAGACAGACAGACAGACAGACAGACAGACAGACAGACAAAAATCAAATAAAATACAGTTTTGGGTTCAGAACCGATTTTAGAGTGCCCTCGAAAAAAAATTTTCAAAATATCTTTAATGTACAGAATTTGACCTGTTACAGATTTATTATAAGTATAGATTTAAAAATAATTAATTATAGAATATTATGTTACTTGATAATCATTAGCCGATTAGCCGTTAAGATATCTACTACAGTTTTTTCCTGTACCCGCTCCGCTCCATTGGCGGCGGCTTGAAGCGGAGGGCGGAGGGCGGAGGTCGCAGACACACGCGGTAACTTCCGCGCCGTTTAACATCGGGAGAGCTATAAACGAGTCTGGTGCTGTTTAGCCTCTCGCCGAGTTACGACCGGTCGCACACACACACACACACATACACAAGTAGGTTTTTTGAGTAGATACAACAAACATGGTCAAATACAAAATGCTACGCAGATAACTTCCTAGTGGGGCACAAGCTTCGTAGATTCAACTATGCTAAGAAGCTAACTAAGGTTTGAGTACGAGAAATATCAGAAAACACACATAACATTTCCTCGTTAATTTTTTTAAGATTGATATCCCAATTTTTATAACTCAGGAATGGTATTTATAGCCCGAATAGTAGAAAAATATTAAACCTTCAAAAACACGAAACAAAAATTGTTCAAAGCATTGGTCTCTTCTTTGGTTACCTCTTTTTAGATCAGGAATTTCATTTGTCCTATTTCAAAAGATCACTCTTTATATGGTCGACACGTCAAAAAGTCGCTAGTGTGCACAAATAATCGTCCATACGCCCACAATATTAATGGCATAGTTAAACCGTTATAACACGCTTAAGTGATTCAGCTCGCGAACGCCCAAAGTACGTTTCGATGTCGAGAGGATTTCATTTTAATGTGGCCCAAGCGCCGTCTTTACGACCTCTTGACCGATTGTTTGGACCACTTTAATCTCTGACCCACAATATCGGCCATTACCGTTACTGTATATAGGGTTTAACCCTGGTTTTTGAAACTGTTTTATTATGCATTAGCAACACAAACAGTTTCAATTAGTACGATAACATCTTTGGCTGCGTCGTCATTAACCATCATGTGAGATTTCGGGAGTTTGTTAAATAATAAATAAAAAACATATAGCTTTGTCACTGCTTTATACAAATCTGTGGATACGAGGTAAAAGTTGATGGATCGATTCGAATCTCGATTAGTTTTCACCATTCATTCTTTATGAAGGGAGCAATCAAAAACGTGTAGCTCTATCGAACTGTTCTCAGTATTGTATTTTGCATTAAACCCCTTCGCACACGGCTCGTAAGCGTAAACGTAGCGTTACGAGAGCATTACGAGCACGAACGTTTTCAAACATGTCCGCAGACGAAGCGTTGTTGTAGCGCATCGTCGAGGCGTAATTGTCATATTGTTATGCGTAGCGTCATAACGATACGCTTACGCTTACGAAACGTGTGTGAAGGGCCTTACTCTACTGCAGGGCTAGACAATGTCACTTAAGCGTTTGGCGTTAACGCTAGTCGCTAGTCGATAAAAATGTATGGACAAAACAAATGACTGTAGAAAAACCACGACATTAATTAACTAAACACGCTGTGTTTGAATAAATAACTACGCTAACTTCAACGCTCGCTGGCGTTCTCGCGATACTTGTAGATAACTTTAGCGTACTTCGCTTGACAATTGACAGCCGACAGTATCAAACACAGCGTGTTTAGTTAATTAATGTCGTGGTTTTTCTACAGTCATTTGTTTTGTCCATACATTTTTGTCGACTAGCGACTAGCGTTAACGCCAAACGCTTAGTGACATTGTCTAGCCCTGCTGTTCTTATTGTATGAAGCACTGAGATGCAAAACGTATCTCCGTCGTAGCATCGTAGATCCTGCTACGTCGATACTGCGCCGTAGCATGGCAGCCACGTATCGAGTACTACTAGCAAGATCTACGGTGCTTAGCAGATTTGGGCTTTGCCATAATTATTGCGTTTCTATGGGTGGTATAAAATTAATAAAAAAAAATTATGAAAATTAACGGTAAATTGATACTTATGCAATATGTCGTTTTGGCTACGGCTGTTTATCGGCGTGTAGTATATTTGCATTTAAAATAAAATGTATTTTTCAGCGAATTTATAACGCCTAAAAACTTCGTCGCACTTGAAATACGAGGCAATTTGGCCACCACAATAACACACAGTCGTCAACCGCGACTGAATTATCGTACATTGCATACTAAATAACACTTTTGGAGCAATTTCAACAAATAATGATCATAAAAATTCAAATTGTCGTTTTACAACCATTCTTTATTTCTTTTTACCAAGAATAAACGCGGATCCATGATGATTTGTAAGTTAACAAAAGAAATAAACTGTAAATGTTACATAGCATTTAAAATGAATATACCTAAGATCTAGGAAAATTATATTAAAAAATCCTTTTCAATTACTCAGTAACTAATCAGAACACGAGTTTTAAATCGTCTACGTAAATGATATCGTTATTTCTGAACAACTGCGTGAATTAGTTATTTGAAACTCTTCGTGCATCTTGAACTTAGCTGATTATATTATTATAATTTTGTAGAGTTTGAGAATTGCACATAGACTCATTAAGAACTTAAAATTATAGCCAATCTCCTTGAACCAATTATTGATCTATCGTTTTATTCGATTCTTAATTTTGATCATAATTCACTGATTGTAGCTTTCAAGATTTTATCATCCCTTTGCAATATAAACTTTACTTAGCCTAATTTGTAAAAGATTATTTGACATTGACTTTGACTTTCGCAACAATGTTTACGACTGTTCCTAAATTACATACGTGACATTTATAGGTAGTAAAGTGGGCATTTATTGCGTTATTGAAACAGCACCCGGCCGAGTCTGGGCTGACTCGGCCGCGACTCGTGAGCGATGTCTGCGAATAAAGCGCTCCTACAACACTGATATGCGTACAGGACATAGATATTATACTTATCTTGATCTTGATCTAGTCAAAAATCAAGACTATCTCTTAGCTCTTTTTAGAGTCAGAAGTTTTGATCTCTGGTGCACGGAACCATGCAGAAGTAAAAATTAGCCCAACGGTTTCACACGTGAAAGTTACGACTACGTAACGTAAAGATATTTTAATCCGCGATGACGCGCCCCACTCTTTCAAACTCTATACGAATCGAATGAAACATAAGCGATTTTGACAGAGTCGTGTCTTCGTGAATTGAAATATCTATACCGACCGTTCAAGTTTGAAAAACTATGTATTTATATGGTATTTAAAATAGTTACATGAAAATGAAAATGAAAATCTTTATTTTTCACATAGGCCCAAATAATAGGCTATTATGAAAAGTCCAAACAAGTCAAACTACAGCTTTTAAATGCACATATTAGGGTATATTTTACTGCGAAAAATAAATGGACTACATAGACTAGGTATGCTTTAGTGAAATAAGCAAACTAGCTCAATTAGTTTTGAAAAGCTATTGTGAAATGATAACGAAACACCCTAGGTTTTTTACGCGTTTTTTCTCAGTGCAGGGTGAGTTGGAACCCTCGTAAACCATACTAACCAATGAGTTATCACCATATCGATCAAAATATATCTTATTGACTTTTAATAATTTCTGAAATCAATTTGCTGTATACACAGTATTCAAAATGTTTCATGTTTACAACTCACTGTTACACGACAATGACACTGGTACTTGTGCTTTTTCGTCTGAAATTTATTGGTCTCAAATACTTCGGCATGGGCATAAAATATACGAGTGACTGCATATCTTCGGCATTGTATATCGGCGCTCGTAAAACGGGAATCGCTGTTTGGTGCGCGGCACTAATGTATGTCTTCATGACCTTCAGCGACGACAACCCCGTAATGGCTGGCATTTGCCAGCGAAATCCTAAAAAATCTCGTGAAAACATAGTCTTTTTTACAAATACCTACTTACTACTTTTCTTATAAACAACTTTTGCAAACAAAATTAATGCTGGGTATCTTTTCTAAAAGCAAAAACAGCGTTGTGAGTGATATCTTATAGGTTAAGACTAGGGATGTTATGGATATATAATTTCGGATCCGGATATCGATATGGATATTGGTAAAAAATAATATCGGTTTCGGTTACGGTTATGGATATTAAATTATTTCAAATTATTCAATAGTTTCGGTTACGGATATTAATTTTTAAAGGCTGTAAAATGAAATACAAATATTCGACTTTAATTGTACCTTGTCGGTTTCGCAATCTGTAATTCTTTCTTACAGCTACTCACTTTGAAGTGTTATATACGATGGATATGGATATTGGTAAAAAATAATATCGGTGTCGGTTACGGTTATGGATATTAAATTATTTCGGATATCCGATAGTTTCGGTTACGGATATGGATATCCATAACAACACTAGTTAAGACAAATCTCATATTTGGGAGTCCGGGGCCTCAGGCACAAAAATCTTTGACTTTTTGGAGTATTGTTTGCTTAGCGGCGAAAAATAAAATTGTATGAAGCCTGCTTATCCATACTTGGTCAATTTAATTATGACTTTAGTGGTGTGAAAAGTAGGCGATTGCTGTAAGAGTTTGAAGTTATGAGCCGAGGATATTGCATGTTGATTTTTTCCTTTAAATTATGTTACAAGTATATTTTTTAAGGAGGTTCCGGTTCCGGCGCGCGAACAGTTCGGACGCAATCTGTGTCACTCTCGATATTTAAAACTATTTCGTGGAAATACGAGCTAAAAAAGACAACATAGTGCTCTAAATCAATAAAGGACGTTATAACAAAAGTGATTATAGTTGGAAAACTGTGAAAATAGTGATATTTAACAAAAATAAACGTTGAAAGTGCAAAACCGTTACGCTCGAAAAGTGTGAACATTCCACGGCAAAACAAAACGAAATACCAAATAATTATCAAACAACAGTGACTTCGTCAAAACTAACTTGTAAATAAGTGAATTCGGCAAAAATAAGATAAACTATTGAAGAAAAGTTAACCTAAAAATTTGTTATATCCTACTGTCAAGTCAAATAACTATGAACGTACCTAAATGAAATTCCTACCAAATAAGTACCAAGTGCCAATAATACCAAAATCTGATATAATAACAACAGTGCGCCGACGCGAAGTGTACCAAAGGTGTCATTCGGTAAAAATACGCGGAAGTGCTTTGCTTGGAAAGTAGCATTCCCGCGTAATAACTCGGACCAAAGTCGAAAAATAACAAACAACTATTCCACTTTTTGGCAGAACAATCGTGAAATAAGTGCTCACTGGTATAACTAAGCCAACATATCTACCTACAACACCCCAAAAGGCCAAAACCAGCAACAAAAGTGCTAGTGCCTCGACAAAATTTCTACCAATTATCAATTTCTACCAATCTCCCAATTGAAGTTGAACTAGATAGGTACAAGGCGTGTTTTCAACCCCTTTAACAGTCTCCCATCTCTCGGTACATAACAGGAAAACTCGCAACAAGAGTGCAACCAAATCTTGATAAAACTACCAATATTTTTAATTTCTACCATTCTCCAATTTCTTTAAAAATCAAGGGGATTTGGCTAGAATATTCAAGTACGAGGACGCATAGGATTTGAATTGGATAACACTGCTGTAAATAATGGATAGCCAGATGCAACTACTCCTTACAAAAGAAAAAATGGATAGTCAAACCATTGCTATTACAGAAGCAGTCACAACATCAGTTATGAAACAAATTGATGAAAAATTAAAACTTATCTTGGAAGAAAATAAGGGTTTGAAAGTTGAAGTTCAAAGGTTAAACGAAAAAATCAAAAACTTGGAATCTGAGAAGAAAGGTAATAATTTAGTAATATTTGGCCTCGAAGAGGACAGGGAAAATGGTTTGAACTTAATAGAAATGTTGGTGGACACAATGATTAAGACAGGATTTGATATAACAAAACAAGATATAAATAAGGCATTCAGGATTGGAGTATTTAAAGGTACCACACGCCCTGTGTTAATAAGCTTTGTGAATGCCTGGAAACGAAATGAAATCTTACGTAACAAGAAAAAGCTGCCTAAAAATATAAGTATTAAGGAAGACTTCACAAAGGAAGTTCTAGAAAAAAGAAAGGAATTGCTACCTATTTTAGAAGAGGAAAGAAAAAAGGGACGGATAGCCTTTATAAAACAAGATAAACTGATCGTAAAGGACAAGGGCGAACTCAGCCGAGACAAAAGAAAAAGGGAACCAACTTCATCACCCAAGGAGGCAGATAACGCGACGGAGCAAATAAAGGCACCGCAAAAAATTAATAAAATAAACGCATTTCACCGCTTATATAGAGGGAGATCACAATCAAATTTGGAACATAAAAACGAATAGCAATCAAAGATAGCCGTAGACCGGAAAACAAAACAAATAACAGTAAAAAATAAAACTAGTTTAGAATCAAAACAAACAAACAATTACCCCCCAAACCGGTTGGTCCCCGTGGGGGAGACAGACCTAAGCCTTCCAGCAAATTTTAAAAACTCATACAATAGACAACTTGACAAGCTATATATCGCAACACTAAACTGTCTGTCACTGAGAACACAGGAAAAATTGACAGAATTAGAAACCGCCCTCTCATCCGTTAAATGGGACATACTAGGATTAAGTGAGGTTAGAAGACAAGGAGATGCTATAGAAGAACATAATGACTATATTTTCTTCTACAAAGGAATATTAAAAGGAAGACATGGAGTTGGTTTTATGGTTAAAAAACATTTGGTTAAGCAGATAGAGGAATTCAAGGGCATCTCGGATAGAATTGCAGTTCTCAACATAAAATTACCAGGCTACGACAAAAATTGGTCAATAATTCAAATCTACGCACCCACTGAACAAGCTAACGAACAAGTCAAAGATACCTTCTATGACGAACTGTCACAGACCATACAGAGTGTAGGATTTCAAAACGTAAATCAAATCTCGCCGTGACGTCATACGAAGAGAACAATAGTGACGTGTTCACCCCTCATTGCTGAAATTCGATCGTCAGTCAAATCCTAGACAAAGACGCGAGCGCACGTACACCTGTGTGCAACGAAATAAAAAGTACCTCACGTGATCAACAATGCAACAGATCCAGCGACGTTAATGTGAGTTCTTTTTTTGGGATTATTATTTCAATAAGTAATTCAAAACCGCAACAACCATACATTTTGGTCCTTCGAGCCGGATTATCCAGTTATAATATCAATAAGTTTCAAATATCGTATTCAATCTAACCACTAACGTATACCTAGAACCTAACTACATATTATTTCATCGCCGCGCGCCGTTTGTCGCGTCGCGCGAATTCGTTTCGATCGCTGCCTACCTACATAATTTAATCTTTATTATTCCTATTTTCCACATTAATTTGCATTCTAGTATAAATTATTATAATTCAATATGTCTAAAAACCCTAAAAGCGAAAGTGAATTGTATAGGATGTTACAACCTCACGAAATAGCTAAGGAATTATATTTTATGCGAACGAACGGGTTATTAGATCTATCAAAAAATGCTTCTGAACAACCCGAATTATTAACTTTGTTCCGTTCAAAATATAAAGACCTGGAATCGTGGAAAACTGCCTTTGAAGAAGCTGTTCGTCAAATTTATAGTTTGAACAAGAAATTTGATCCCGATTATATGCCTACTTATCAGGAATTCGTCAACTATGATTCGATGTATTATTCAATACAAGCATTCGCATCGAGTATGGATATCAATAACTCGGAAACCGATAATTCTAAAAATAAATCGTCCAATAGTAATCCAAGTGCTAGACCTCGTCTTCCGAAGCTAGAAATTTATCATTTTCACAGCGAAAACCTGGAAAATTGGCCCACTTTTAGAGATACTTTTTCAAAATTAATACACGAAAACTCAGATTTATCTGACATCGAGAAATTTTATTACTTGTTGTCGTCCGTTAGCGGGCCAGCGCTGACTATCGTAAAATCCATGCCGGTTACATGCGAAAACTATTCGCTTGTGTGGAACGCATTGTTTAAAAGATACGAAAATAAAAGGGCGTTGGCGACTAATTATTTAGATAAATTATTTGCTTTCAAACCGCTTCAGAGTGAGTCATTCAATGGTCTTAATTCATTCTTACAAATTTTTCAAGAAAATGTTCGAGCACTTCATTTATTAAAAATCAAAGATATATCCGAATTTATATTATTTTACATCGCAGTACGTAATCTCGATCCGAGTAGTAGGCGAGAATGGGAACAGTCTATTTTTTCAAAAGAGCAGCAAGAAAGTATTCCGACTTTTACTCAACTAATGTCATTTGTGGAAAATCAGGTGCGCGTATTAGAGATGTCTGAAACGAAAACTTTATCAAAATCGGTCCATCAAAATAAAATTCAATTAAAAAATAATCAGGTAGCTAGTACTTCAAAACAATTTAGTTCAAATAAACCGACTGTAAAGACGTCATTATCATCAGCAGTTTCAAATAAAAATTCTAAAGGTACTTTCACACAGTTCAAACCTTCTGAGTGTCTTTATTGTAAAAAATTGCATTCAATTTATAGATGCCCTGATTATAATGATCTCTCACCAGAACAGCGTTTAGATGCAGTTAGGAAACTCAAAATTTGTGAAAATTGCTTACGTCAGCATCTTCTAGAAGAGTGCTGTAGTCACATCAGATGCTCATGTGGACTTCAACATCATTTTTCATTACACAAAGTGCTAGGTTCAAATACGGATAATTCAAATAAAGATAATTCAAACAAAACGGTTGCGTTAACGTGCTCAGCGTCTTTGACTGTTTTACTCGGCACTGCAGTTATACATGTGGCAGACCAGTGGGGCAAGTTCCACTCTGTGCGCTGTATGATTGATAGTGGGGCCATGACTGGGTATATCACTCAAGAATTAGCAACACGTCTGGGCTTAGCTCGACGTAGGTGTCACTTTCAACCTCTTGGGTTAGGTGGCAATGCGGTTCAAGATTTCGGGTTAACCACGTGTACAGTCAAGCCCACCAACCGAGCAGGTCCTACCTTGTCGACCGACACAGTAATTGTATCAAAAATTACAGGTGTTCTGCCCACCATGCCTTTAACTGATAAGGTGATAAATAATTTCAAAAATTTATGTCTAGCCGATCCCATGTTCTATAAACCGGGTCCTATCGACATGTTAATAGCGGGTGATTTGTTCCCCTATATTTATGATGGCAATCGAATTCTACCACAAGAGAGTGGTATGCCAGTGGCTCTCCGTTCGATTTTCGGGTACGTCATAGTTGGTCAAACTGAACTGTCAATTAATCAGTCCAATCAGTCTGCGACCTCCGTCGTTCAACCTGACAATCAGTTGAGCTCACACAGTGCCTTTTCTGGTGTTTCAACCCACCTCGATCAAATTATGAGCTCCTTTTGGGACTTAGAAAATATACCTACTGAGGTGCCTCAAAATCCTGATGATGTCCTCGCCGAACAATTGTTCGCTCAAGAACACAGGCGTGACGTCAGTGGTAGGTATACTGTTAAGTACCCAATGCGTCCGGGTTTAGAGATCGGTGATTCGCGTCAAATTGCCACTCGTCGATTTCTCAACTTAGAGTCCAAACTTGAACGCGAAACGGAACTCAAGGTGGAGTATCACAAGTTCATGCATGAATATGAGTCACTTGGACACATGACTTGTCTAGGCTCAATTAATGAAGTGGAGTCGAATTATACTATTCCCCATTTTTGTATTGTCAAGCCTTCAAGTACAACGAGTGCTCATCGTGTCGTCTTTGATGCGTCATGCGCCACGACAAATGGTAACTCACTCAATTCAATCGTGTTGCCAGGTCCTAAACTTCAAGCTGATCTAAATCAGCAAATAATCAATTTCAGGCTCAAAGAAGTTTGCTTGTCTGCTGACATTGCTAAAATGTACAGACAAATCGAGATTGAGAAAGATCAACGACCATATCAACACATTTTATGGCGTTTTTCTCGGGATCAAGAAATTCAAGTCTATGAGCTAAACACGGTCACCTATGGTGTAGCTAGTAGCCCTTATCTAGCCATCAAAGTCCTACACACATTGGCTGAGGACGAGGCAGATAAGTATCCCGAGGCGTCTAAAGTTCTTAAGACAGCATTCTTTATGGATGATTTTCTATGGTCAGTTGACACAGTTGATGAGGCTATTCGACTCCAAGATGACCTCATTGAACTTTTGAAGAGTGGTGGATTTCTTTTACGCAAGTGGTCTAGCAATTCGCTACCAGTTCTCGCGCATCTACCTGATGATCAAAGAGAAACTCCACTGAACTTCAATGATGAGAATCAATCTTTCGCAATCAAGGTTCTTGGGTTGCAATGGTCACCAGCTTCTGATTCTTTCACATTCTCAACGATACCTCCAAACCCTGTGGTGACAAAGAGAACGATTTTATCACAAATAGGTCGACAATTTGATCCACTCGGGTTTGCAGCTCCTTGCATATTCTATGCTAAATGCTTTATGCAGAAGCTCTGGTCACAACAGCTAGGTTGGGATGAGAACTTGCCTGCAGATCTCGAAGCTCAGTGGCAAACTTATGTCAATGAACTTCCCTTACTGTCAAAATTCAAACATGATCGACATGCTGTACTCAAAGAAGATGCACAGTATCAAATCATTGGCTTCTCAGATGCATCTTCACTCGGATACGCAGCAGTTGTATATCTAAGATCTCAAAATTCTAACACAAAAGTCAGTCTTCTTATCGCGAAATCTAAAGTCGCACCTCTCAAGACTGTATCGATTCCGCGTTTGGAACTTATGGCTGCACATTTGTTAGCAAAGTTAGTCAAATATGTACACACAATTATTTCAACAAGACTGCAGGTATCCGAGATACTTATGTTCACTGATTCCTCAGTGGTTTTGAGTTGGCTCAACACACCGAGTCATCTGCTAAAGACTTTTGTTGCCACTCGAGTCACAAAAATTGTAGACACAATGCCCAGTTCCTGCTGGAATCATGTCACTGGCGTCTGTAACCCAGCTGACGTATGCTCTCGTGGTGCTTTACCATCGGCACTACTCGAGATGCCAGAATGGCAAAATGGACCTCAATGGCTTTATGAGGACAGATCAACCTGGCCTATAAAGTCAATTGAAGAGTTCAAAGATACGAGCATTCCTGAACTAAAACCAGGAGCTCCAGTGTTAATGACAAACCAAAAATCTTCCAGTTTGATATATGAACTGACTGAGAAATTTTCGAGTCACACTAAACTCGTCAACGTAGTTGCTCGAGTATATTTATTTTTGCACAATATTAGGTTTCGGAAGCAACCTGATAAAAGGAAGAATCTCTCTTTAGTCGAGCTACGTAAGGCTCACGACGCCATAATCAAAAGTGTTCAACAGCACCACTTCTCAGAAGACATTGCTGCCTTAAGCAAAAATGAAAATTGCAGCTTGTCCCTAAGGAAATTGAATCCGTTCATAGATTCAGATAATTTCCTGAGGGTGGGGGGTAGGCTTTCCCAGTCAAACCTACCTTTTGGCAAAAAACATCCACTCTTGCTTCCAAAGAAGTGTAATTTCATTAATGCATTAATTGATCATTATCATAAACTTCACCTACATGTTGGTCCACGCACTTTGCAAAGTATACTCACTCAGAAGTATTGGATAATATCAGCACGTAGAGTGATACGGTCGCGTACGACAAAATGTATCGCGTGTTTTAGAGTTACACCCTCATCTAGGCAACCTATGATGGGTGAACTGCCGAGATTTCGATCTGAGGACATACATGCATTCCACACCGTTGGTCTGGATCTAGGCGGCCCGTTTTATCTCAAAGAATCAACACGCAAAAATGCTAGGATTACCAAGGCATATTTATGCATATTTGTTTGCTGCGCTACGCGCGCCTTGCACCTCGAAGTGTTATCATCTTTGAGCACAGACTGCTTCCTAGCAGCTTTTGACCGCTTCTCAGGAAAAAGAGGTCTCCCACGCTTGCTAATTTCTGATAATGCATCGAATCTGGTATCAGCAGGTAGGCATATAGCCGAGGTAGTCAAATTCTTAAAATCCAATTCAAATGACATATCGTGTCAATTAAATTCACGTAACGTTCAGTGGACTCATAATCCACCTACTGGTAGTCATTTTGGTGGAATCTACGAAGCTGCTGTCAAAATGGCTAAATTACATCTAAAACGGACTATAGGGACTCGCGCCTTAACCTTTGAAGAGTTAGCTACAGTTTTTTCCAGAATAGAGGCTGTACTCAATTCCAGACCGTTATGCGCCCTCTCAAACGATCCCAACGAGTTTGAAATTTTAACACCTGCACATTTTTTGATAGGTCGCGAATTGCTGTCAGTCCCGGAGTACGACGTTACGGAAATAAATCAAAATCGCCTTAAGCGATGGCAGATGGTCCAACAAATATCCCAACTGTTTTGGAAAAGATGGAGACGGGATTATTTGCATCTGCTTCAACAGCGCCAAAAGTGGGTCAATAAAACTCCAGATATCAAAGTTGGCGACTTGGTGCTGTTGAATGCAGATGGTGTGGCGCCTCTGCAATGGAATCTGGCCAGGGTTTCTAAATTGCATCCTGGTCCAGATGACATTGTTAGAGTGGTCACAGTTCGAACTAAAAATTCAGAGTTCATACGACCTATAGTCAAGCTTAGTCCTTTGCCGATAGAGCAGGACTCAGCTTAATTAGTTTTGCATGTTATACTTAGTTAAACTTTAAGTATATCTTTATGTATTCAACTTATTATATTCAAAGTATTAGTATTTAATCAAAGTATCAAAATAATATTTATTTCAATTATCTTATCATACAGTCCACTCTCTATATAGTATTCAATGTATTGTTTTCAACTAACACAGATAATAACTAATCTATTTATATTGGTATTATAACTGGTGAAATCCAGTCGGATTTCGGTGGGGGGAAAATGTAGGATTTCAAAACGTAAATCAAATCTCGCCGTGACGTCATACGAAGAGAACAATAGTGACGTGTTCACCCCTCATTGCTGAAATTCGATCGTCAGTCAAATCCTAGACAAAGACGCGAGCGCACGTACACCTGTGTGCAACGAAATAAAAAGTACCTCACGTGATCAACAATGCAACAGATCCAGCGACGTTAATGTGAGTTCTTTTTTTGGGATTATTATTTCAATAAGTAATTCAAAACCGCAACAACCATACACAGAGCACACATAAAAACGTCATAGTAATGGGTGACTTCAATGGAAGAATTGGTGCAAAACAAAGCAAAGAAGAAAGGCCAATTGGAAATTTTGGATATGGCAAAAAAAGCAATAATGGAAAGAGAATGATCAACATGGCTCTTGAAGGAAACCTAAAATTTATGAACAGCCACTTTAAGAAAAAACCCAACAAAAAGTGGACTTGGATTGCACCTGATGGCGCATATAAGAATGAGATAGATTACATCGCAACAAATAATGAAAAAGCCTTCAGAGATGTAAGTGTTATCAATCAGTTCAATTTCAACACAAATCACCGCATGGTAAGGGGGACTATCCATACAGTTAAACAAAAGAAAGGCAGACCGAAAACCATAAAACGCAATATTGCTAGACTTAACGTAACTTAATACACCTTTTATCAGCGAGCAGCAGAACAGAGTACAGGAACTGTACAACAAAAAAATTGACAAACTGTATAGGAAAACTCAAATTAAGAACCAGCAAAACGGTAAAAGAAACTTGAGTTTAGAGACAAAAACATTGATAGAGAAAAGAAAAGAACTATTAAAGGATAAAAAAGATAAATCAAAACTTATGGAGATCACACAGATAAGTAAAAAAATTAGCAACAACATCAAGAAGGACAGAATAAGACGAAGAGTAGAGGTTATAGAGCACCATATAAGAAAGACAGGGGGAGTTAAGAAAGCATTGAGTATGCTTGTTGAGAAAAAAGATTGGATACCAGAAATGAAGAACCAGTCAGGAAAACAGCAAACAACAAGACAAGGTATACTACAAGTAGCAACCGAATTTTACAGAAGTCTATACTCAGATTCTACACCATTAGAAGCTTTAAAACTAGACCTGGAAGATAATAAAGAAACTGAAGAGATCCCAAACTTCCTTCCTTCCTTCCCAAACATCTGAAGTAGAACGAGCAATAAAAACTCAAAAAAATGGAAAAGCTCCTGGACCTGATGACATAACCAATGAAATGCTAAAGATGTTCATTGTAGAAAACTTTAACAATCTAAAGGAGCTGACTGAACTCTATAACATCGTCTTATCTACAGAGTGTATCCCATCGCAAAAAGTGTCATTGTACTTATTCACAAGAAGGGAGACCGAAGTGCTATTGAAAATTATAGACCGATTAGTCTTCTCTCCAATGTATACAAAGTTTTCTCCAAATTAATACTCTGCAGGATAACAAAAACCTTAGATGAAGAGCAGCCGATAGAACAAGCAGGATTCCGTGAAGGCTACTCCACCGTAGACCACATGCATGTACTAAAGCAATTAATTGAAAAAACTCAGGAGTATAGAAAACCTCTGTACATTGCATTTGTGGATTACACTAAAGCGTTCGACTCGTTAAAACACGACCAACTCTGGAAGATCCTGCTGGAGCAGGGAGTGCCAAAAAAGTACCTAAGGATCATAAGGAACATATATATGGAGAGTACGGCTCAAATCAAGATGGATCAATTAGGAGAAACCTTCCCAATATCTAAAGGAGTGAAGCAGGGCGATCCACTGTCTCCTAAACTCTTCTCGGCAGCTCTAGAAGGAATATTCAGAAAACTGCATTGGGAAGACTATGGGGTAAACATAAACGGTACAAAACTAAACCACCTAAGGTTTGCAGATGACCTAGTCCTCGTATCAAACAACAGTGGAATTCTCCAGAACATGCTTCAACAACTGTCTGAGAAAAGCAGAGAAATAGGACTGACAATGAACAAAACAAAAACAAAAATAATGACAAATATGGAGCAGTTAGATATAAACGTGGACAATGAAAGCATCGAGTACGTAGAACAATACATCTACTTAGGGCAAACTATCTCCTTCAGAGATCAAGCTGATTTTGAAATAGAAAGAAGAGTGACTTGTGCATGGAGGAGATACTGGTCCTTGAAAGAGGTCATGAAAAGCAAAGACTTTCCAATAGTTATCAAAAAGAAAGTGTTCAACACCTGCATTCTCCCCTGCCTAACATATGGATGTCAAACGTGGGCACTGTCGCAGAAAAACCTTTTGAAGCTCAGAACATGCCAAAGAGGAATGGAGAGAAGTATGTTAGGATTCACTCTCAAAGACCGCAAAAGAGCAAAGGATATTAGATAAAGCACAAAAGTTGAGGATATACTCCGAACAATCAAAAAGCTTAAGTGGCGATGGACTGGTCACATGACAAGAGAAAGTAAAGAAAAATGGACACAAAAGATTACAGAGTGGGTACCGAGAGATGGGCAAAGAAAAAGGGGAAAACAACACAGAAGATGGGAGGACGACATCAAAAAAGTAGGAGGAAACACATGGAAGAGGACAGCAAGGGATAGACTAAAATGGAAGATGCTGGAAGAGGCCTATGTGTCAGAAGGACACGCTGACAAATCTTAAACTCAGTGTAGTTGGACTTTAAAGAACTATAATAATAGTGTAGTAGTGAATAAATAAACTTATTAGTGAAAAAAAAAAAAAAAAAAGACTGCATACTTTGTCGGCAAGACGGCTAAATAAATAAATAAAATAAAATATTTTTTAAGAACTCAATGCACGTAATTAGTATCCCCATTATCCCCATTATATATAGTTTAGCCTCCATTCCCTATTTCCACCATTATTGTTAACAATTCTGTCATAGTAACATTGTAACATTATGTATGCCTCCCATTCAATCTTGGCTGGATTAATCCCAGCGCATTCACGATATATCAGCCAATATTCGATTATAATACGTCACGGCGGCTGAACATTGAGCAATGACCGTAGCACAATACAGTGTGTAATAGGGTTTACATTGAGAGTAGTATTAGTTCTCGTGACAGATTACATACAGTGTAGTTTACGTGCTTATAGTGTGACACTAATCACGGACCTGAATGATTGGATTAAATTTCTATTTTTCGATTTCGTTTCAATTCACTCTCCCAGACTGCCTGAATCGTCTGAAAAGGAAAAAGATTTTAGATCTGGATAGATCAGACAACCTAAATAATGTATATTTCCATTCTAATGGGGAAAAATAAAGAAAACTTACCAAACATCTGCTCATAGTCTTAAGACTGATCGCATGATACCAACAGAGAAAACTTTTTTTTTTTGATTTGTCATTGTATTGAATTTGATTACGATTTTATAGATCGGTTATTGCGTAAAATAATATAATATCGTCTAGTGTTTTAATGTGTGAGTTTGTGAATTTCATTGCAATACAATTTATTAATACCTAATAGCTCCTCAATTATTTTTCCGTAAAACCTATCAAAAGAAAATATCAGATTTACATACAGTTGTCACTGTTTTATTACATTTTTTTTAAACTGCTAATTATTACTTGACCATCAATCCCCCCTGATGGTAAGTGACGAGATACTATGTAGGAAGTGACCCCTAACGGATGCTGCATCACACCGGAACGCTACCAATAAACCATGGCCGAAGCCTCACAACTAGGGTAGACCTAAAGGCTAAAACTGTGCCGAAAATTTTACCCGACATCATTGGGAAAGAAGGTCCGTATACCTCCCACTCAAATCCCACCAACTACTTCAAGGTTCAAATTACTTTAGAAAACCTGCGAGAAAATTAAATGCATAAATATTTTTTAACACATTTGCTCAAATAGTGGACTTTTCCATTTATGTTTAGCGTCCGCAAAGTTATTCTTTTCCGCACTAGTACTTTTTGTTTTCTTTCTGCACGGAGGTTTTAATCAAAAAGTTTGTAGTACAAAATGTTTGTATTAAATTACTATTTTATAGCGTAAACACTATTTAATACTTGAATTAAAGGACGTAACTTTTTAAATTGTTAAATCTGAAATAAAAATATAATTTTTCAACAAAGTTTCATTGATTGTTTCAGAGTTACTTTTTTGTAAATTATTATAGGACTTTCATAACTTCCGGATTCTGACCCCAGGTCACAGAGTGCATCAGTTGACCATTGTTTATTTTTTTTGTGCGTGAGTGGTCTGAATTCATGGTAAATTGGCCTTGGCCCCAACTTTATGTATTTGCGCAAATGTGTTAAAAAATGTCGTTCAATGCACGTGCGGAATTGTCATTTCCACTCGTCTCTATTGTTGACACGCGCCTACGGCTTGTGTCAACAAACCGAGACTCGTAAAGAAATGACATACTTTCCGCACTTATATTGAAATGTACTATACTCAGCGAGTCTTCTGCACAATTAAAATAATGAAGCCATCTGATGGAAAGTAATATCGCATTCCGGGACGTGATGATGTGATATTGCCACTTAAGTTCTAGAAAGCTTACGAGTGTTGCCCGGAAATTGACCGGGAGCTTAGGCGTAAGTAGTTCTAGTCATGCATTTATGATAAAACTGCGTATCCACTGGTCTGATTGTAGAAAGCGTATGCAGGGCAGCAAGGAGTCTAGAGTATGATTGTTAGCAGGTTTGACTAGATGTGTAGTTTAACAAATCATAAAGTTGTCCTTTTTTACGAGAAACTATAGAGATTTACATTTTTTTCAAATTAAATATGTATGTATGCTTCTCTGCGTTTTTCTAAGAAACCATAAACCGATTTGCTATAATTCTTTTTAGTAGATATTGCATTTTTTTAACTCAAGGAACGATTTTTCACTATTAAGAGTATCACTATTCTTATTTCGATAAAAAGGGATATTTTAAAATTATATTGTTTGATCAACCAGCTCTTAAGTAGTTAAGCTAGTGAATCTTAGAAGATTACAATATGGCGGAGTTATTACAAAGTGATGGAACACCGAGCGGTAAAAGATAGCTCACGTAATATAATTTAGTTTGATGGGAACAAGGAAAAGGAGGGCCGCTGTCAGTAGGGAGTTATTGAGCAGAATCTTGCCTCGCCGCTAGTCGGTTACTTTAACTTACAGGCTCTATCAAGACATAAGTAATCTTATCCTAGTTTTTCATCGAATTACATAACTTTTGTTGCTTTTACAGTTACTTTATTTGTAAATGCTTTCAAAAAGCTGCCATTAGTGAAGGGTGAACACTCGGCTGGGTATGTTGTGGACTCTCTTCAGTACTTTACATAACGTAAGTGATAAATTCAACATGCACGAAACATTCAACGATAATATTCAAATTATGTAAACATGAAATTGGAACAATGAAACGAGGAAATCGGAGAGCAAACAAAATAACACCAATCCGTGACACAATCCACAGAACGTGTTGCAAGCAACCAAACAGTTGAGCTTAACGACGGAAATATTCCCAGCGGAACTATAGCGGATGCGTTGATTGGCGTGAAATATTTTTTTTCTACGATAGGACTTTTTTGCAGAGTCCGCGCGGATATGTAGGGACCACCACCTCAGCGTTAGATATTCTGAGTGAAGCAGTTATTATATAGTTGTTTCGGTTTAAAGGGCTTAGGGTACTTTTACTGGCAAAGGTATTGGGCACAATGAGACTTAAGAATTAATGTCTTATATAGAAAGTCCTGATTCTATACATATAAAACATTCTATGTATGTATGTCTTTATTACACTATATACTTAGTTAGGAAACGGTACAAGTTAAATCTAAATTGCTTCAGTAATTTAAAGATTAAGGCAGTTATAGATATTTCAATGCACGACAACGCGCCCCGCTCTGTCAAAATCATTTATGTTTCATTCGGCTCGTATGGAGTTTGACAGAGTGGGGCGCGTCATCGTGGATTGAAGTATCTATAACTGATGAGCACCCACTGTAATGCAACATTATCGTTATTCTAAAAAAAGTTTTATCTTTCTTCTTTTAGCTAAAATTACTTTTTTGGTTCCCTTATTTAGTCCTTTCGATCTTCTCGACTTATTAATCTTAATCAGACTCCCGCGATGCTGCAAAACCAAAAACTGTCGCTAATGAAATTAAACGTGTCATAAATCTTTGGGTGATTAATAAAATGGCACGAATTAAAACACAGGATTAATGGTTCCACCGGATAGGCCTCCTTGTTCTAAATGTAATAACTTGTGAAAGGACGCCGAGGGTATGAAGGAAACGTTGCCACTTTTAATGGTGTAAGATGGAAGGCCCGGATATTATCACTTATTCATTTCAGCAAAGAGGGTTTTAATTTTTTCTAATTTTATTATGCCAAAAAAGAAGAAAATAGTTAATTGCAGACCAAAATGAAATATTTTAACAAATATATAGAATCACCATAAAACTTTTTCGGATTCGACATAAGATATTATACTGTTTAGCCAAACTATCAGGGACGTAAATTACATACGTGTGGCCCTACACTCATTCAATGACGTAAAAATAGTACCTACGTTAGCTGGCACTTTAAAAAGCAAAGTCACTCCATTTTCGCAGTTTTTTTCTTTGTTTAAGAACCACTTTAATAAGTACGAAAGCAGCTGCCGAGCTGTTGCTTACTTCATAAAAGTCTAGAAAAGTATTGAAAATTTCATTTTAAAAGTGTTATTTTAAAGTTTAAGGCGCAAGCACACGAGTTTTTCTTGACAAAAAAGGTTTTGTTTCGTAGTTTTACTAGTAGTTTTCGCCTATGTAGTCTTCATGTATGAAATAAGAACCAAATTGGAATACAATATACAATCGTAAAAAACACAGTGTAACATAATAATATTATTATGGTTAAAGGTGTCACTGTAAAATACTGACATTACCCCTAATATATAGAAGCCAATAGGGTTACAATTACACTAATTCTGCAAAATAATTTCACGGTTCATCAATTCGTGGAAGTTAAAGCAAAACACCAAATCGGATGAACAAACTATAGGTCAACATCTCTTGGTGAGGTTTCGGTGTTGAAGTGTATAATATCACCGAATACTTAATATTATTAACTGTACGTAGAGTTTTACTATTGGCAGGAGGGCTTAGTACAGGTTTTTGTACAAATTTCGAGTCGACTGGCATCGCACAAACAAATCGAATGCCTCCATACATTTACAGCTAGCGCCATCTATTGACAGCCGCATGTCAGTGACTTTCCATAGATGGCGTTGGCTGTAAATGTATGGAGGAATTCGATTCGTTTGTGCGATGCGAGTCGACTCGAAATTTGTACAAAGCCTGTACTAACCACAAGGGAAAGAAGTTTTAAAACTTTATGCATATGAAGCCTCGACCTGTTGGTGAAGCAACTCTAACTTACGTGTGCCTATTGCAGTATTGCCAATTGCCATTTGGCCTGCTTCCAGTATTGGGCTTCTGGCACGGTCGTACCCGTAGAGCGGGTTAATAAAAGATTTCATATAACTTGCGTCGTACTGTATCGGAAATTCGAAAAAAAAGAAAAGCTATGTTCTGCTGCAGGAATTGGTCAATTATGTCTTCTCGTAGTTTAGTGTTGAGAGTAGATTGTGTGTGTACGATTAACGTCGGAACTACAAAAGTATAATCAGGTTGTATTTTGAGTTGAGAGTCTCTTAAATATCAGGAAAATTCAGAAAATAAAAGCTTCAAATATAAGAGCAGAAACAAATATGATAGATTTCCTAAAACACGCTCTTTCATTGAAATGGAAACGGGCTGGACATATAGCAAGACTTCAGGACAACCGATGGACTAAAAAGATCACCATGTGGGCTGGACCCCAAGGTAAAAGGAGGCGCGGCAGACCAAACTCAAGATGGGCAGATGATATCAAATTGATTGCTGGAGAAAATTGGAAGGAGTCAGCTAACACAAGAAAAACCTGGTCAGTTTTGGAGGAGGCCTTCACCCGAGAGGGTTTCTCATCTTCACAACAAAATGCATGTTAACATATTTAAAACGCAGTAAGATATTGTTTGACTAGAAATACAAAATATTACTAATATTAATTTTAATGTTATAATAAGAATAATTAAAAACAGTTATTACATGCAATTTATATTTATAACTACTTGTTTGACTAGAAATACAACATATTACTAATATTAATTTTAATGTTATAATAAGAATAATTAAAAACATTTATTACATGCAATTTATATTTATAATTATAATACTAGTTTAAACTATAATGTAATGTAAGATTGAGGAAATAAAAAGGCTTATTTATTTATTTATTACTAGCAGATACCCGCGGCTTCGCCCGCGTAAATTTTAGTTTTCCCTGTTCTCACGGGAACCATCGATATTTCCGGAATAAAAAGTAACCTTTGTGTTAATTTAGAGCGAAATCTATCTCTATTTCAACTTTCAGCCAAAAATTTTCAATAGTTGCAGCGTGAATGAGTATTTCTCCCGCTGGAATAGTGAAAAACAAATATTCACGCGGGAGAAATAACCATTGATTTTCCCGGGATAAAAAATAGCCTTCTCTATTCTAATTTTCAGTCAAATCAGTTCAGCAATTACGGCATGAAGGCATATTATCTATCACTATTATCATGGAAACCATGAAATTTTCCGGGATGAAAAGTAGCCTATGTATTAATCCAGGATAAAATCTATCTCCTTTCCGAATTTCAGTCATATCAGTTCAGTAAGTGCAGCGTAAAGTAGTATTTTTCGCGCGTGAATATCAATTTTTCAGTTTTCCCGCGAAAACCACGGATTTTTCCGGGATAAAAAGTAGCCTTGTTATCAACCCAAGATATCATCTATCACCATTCCAAATTTCAGCCAAATCGGCCTTGTACTTGCGGCGTGAAGATTTTTTTCCGCGTGAATTTTGGTTTTTAACTAATCCCACGGGAATCATGGATTTTCCCGGGATGAAAAGTAGCTTCTGTGTTAATCCAAGATACAATTTATCTCAATTCGGTTCAGTAGTTTTGGCGTGAAGGAGTATTGAAGCTTGGTAAAATACAAACTTTGGAGCCCCGTTTCACCCCTTTAGGGGAGGAATTTTGAAAAATCTTTTCTTAGTGCACCCCTAGACCTCATAAAGAACCTGTGTGCCAAATTTGAAGTCTCTAGACCCAGCGGTTTGGGCTGTGCGTTGATATGTCAGTGAATGAATCAGTCAGTCAGTCAGTCAGTATCTTCTTTTATATATTTAGATTTATTTATTTTGAGTTGACACATACTTACTGGTAGCTGGGCTAGTTTCCAATTGTTTTAGGGTTGCGTATTTTGTTCCTATTGTCGATAGGTTTGCACTTACGATACCTGATGAAAACGCTTTATGGATGGAAATACTCTTTTCTAAATTTGAATCCATATTGTTTTTGGCTGAAAACACGGAAGCTTGACAGACGATCCACACCTTAGCGGTTCGTATCAGAAACATGGAAAAAAACGTTTTGTGCGAATTTCTTGGATGTCAACATCATAACCACAATCACTTTCGGCGTGTTGCCGTACTGTGGTAGAAATTTGAAGAAAGCACAAGGTTGTGGAGTTCTTGAGCACTCGCTTCAAAGTATATGCTGTAAAACAGCTAAGCAGGCAACACTACGTCAGTGTTGATAGTGTTAGTGCTGATACCGATAAATTACTTGAAAGATGAACGGAGAAGAACTTGATTACGGAGATTGGACATTTATGTCATGATACTTCGCAGTGTCTCTAGTAGGGAAAACTTGAATTTATAGTAGTTAGAGGACTTATTTCATTGAAACACAGAATACATAATTATGTTAGAGAACAGAGAAAATTAATAACCAATAGACGTGTACCGTGCATGGGCTGCCTTATTAAAAGATCTTGAGCATATCATGTTACATTATAAGACATTATAGTACGTATAAAATACGTTTTATTTTTAAGAAAATATTCAATGCTACGAAACATTGATAAGGCAAAATATTTCGAGGGCAAATATAATATTTTTCTTGCCTAGCAATATAAATGCCCTAAGGCCGCGAAAATGATATTATGATTTGTACAGAAGGCGTATCGAGAGGCAGTATTCAGGGGAAAATAGATTAGTAAATCAATCTCAGGACGGCTGCTACCGACGCCTGCGAGGCTGTGTCCCGGAATAGAGCGGAGCCCGGGGCGCCGCCGACCCACTGCGACTAGATCAGATTATGCGAGATTACATTTCACTTTTCTAGATATTACTTACTAATTTTAAAATAAAAACTGAGTGATAATCTAATACTGAAAGGTAAACTACTTTATAACACAATTAACAGATTATTAACTTGAAAACTTGATTTTTAATGAAACGTGCACTGTTCTCGATATGTTGTATGTTGATGTTTATTAAATGGTGATGTAAATATAAGCAGAGACAAAAAGAATAGTTACAATGTTATTGTAATGTTCTGAATCACCGGTCACTATGGAAGCAAATATAATGATGTCAAAAATGAATGTAAAATCAAGCACTCATTTTAGAGGAGAATATTGGCCAAATATTATATTTAATGAGCTACCTTGTCCTTCAACAGTTGTCAAAGCACAAAAGAAACCTAATTAAACGGACCTTTGTGCAGAAAAGTATTTGTACTTTAACGTAATGAAATATCGCTGAGTCAACAATACTCGGAATGTATACAGAAGTCAATGGTTCTTTGATTTGCGGTGGATTAATTGGAAGAATTGGATTAAAATATTGGGTTTTTCATGTATTGAAACATATTGCGCTCGCTACATCAGGGATTCTAGACTGTAAACAGAATGATACATTCCTTACAATACAATTATTCTTGATTGAATTTCATGATGTCAACAGCGCTTGTTATGTCTCTGATCCAAGACATGACGATCTCGGTAAAAATACTTCGTAAAGCTTTCTTCAGGAGGCATTTTAACTTTTTTATAATCTTGAAAATACAAATTCAAAATTCAAATTTATTTTACATCAATTCATTTCACTTTCCATATACCTTTCTAATATAAAAATATAAAAAAATACTAAAAATAGAATTTAAAGTAAATTAGTCCGGTTGATAAGAGAAACAAAGGTCTTATAGCTTCAATCGCTAAATTAAGGCTATATTTAAAAGAAAAAATATCATCTTTAAGGATGAATTCGCGCGACTTAATTTGACAGGGCTATCTCACTGATATTCAAGATCTAAAAGCTTCACTTTTAAGACGATTTGTAGACTTAACTCAATACAACCACTTTTAAGTCTCTCCCAATAGAGTCGATTCTTATCTATGAACATTCTATTTTATTTTATGTAAATGATTTTGAACTCAATTTTGAAGGCGCAATAACACAATGTTGAACTCTTTGTACTAAGCCTCCTTCTGAGACTATTAAGATCCTACTACTGTAAAAAAAAACAGATATTATGATGAACTTTGATGTTCTACGTTACTCTAACATGGCTTAACGGTTTCAATACAGACCTACAACGACTTAACGGAAACTATTAAAGAAGCACAAAAACAGCGGATGCTCTGCGAATCATCGATTCTTCTATAAAATATAGTTATAATAGTAATCAATTAACAGATTAATAAACCTCTTTTTCATATTAAAAAATACGTCTATCTAATCCTAATATTTATCCAAGAGTATACGGTTAGGCAAACAGATTAGAAGATGGAACGTATAACGACAACTCGTATTACATGATAATAAAAACTTTTTTTCACATACACCTAACTAACAGGTTCATAAAAAACAAAAATCTACCGTCAAGTACGGAAAGCGGGGTTGCACCGAGAAGCGCTGGCAAGAAACTCGGCTCGTGGTCAGACGAAAGCGAATAACGAATACGATAATTATTATTGTTTCCTAACATACCCAAAGTTGTTTCGACTAATTATAGTTTTTTAAATTTAACTTTTCGTATTAATTTAATAGTAGTTAGCGATATTTGAACAGACGCAATTATATTCTTAATTTAAAAGTATTCAAACTCAAATCTGTCTAACAATCGTTTTGTGTGATAGCATGTAACGGTATGGGTCTAATCTAATTTCTGAAATTACTTCAATTTGATTTCTATCTTTAATGAGAAGGTCTTTAACGGTGGATATGTCTAGGTACGTATATTTAGTTATAATAGCATTTAAAATGTAGGGTTGAGCTCGAGTGGTCGACTCGGCAAAGAGTATGTGTTACCAGGCCAGTCTCACTTATCACATGACCTTCCCGGCTACAAGTAGGGGTCCGGACCTCAATATTTCAGATGGTTGCCGCTCGCGGGCCGAGTTGCACGCGCTTGTTCTGAACGGTCTATTTTACGCGCCGTCTGACTACGGCAGCCCTAGTACGTCGTAAGAGATAAAGTGAGGCGTTAGAAAGAGACCACAACATTGCGTTTGTTGCGTGTCGATTTTGAGGGCGGGGCCAGGCGCTATTGCGAACTGAATTGCACTTTTTGTGTCAGCGCTAGATTCGCCATTTCTTTAAATAATCGTGCGGAGTGAGCCTTCTGTACCTATTTAGTGTTCTGTGGTGGTACTACCAAAAGCAAAACAGTTTTGTTGTCATAATATACCTACTTGTATCATAGACACACGTAAAGGTTTTAACCCAATTCCTGTAACCGTGAGTTGTCTCTGACGAACGTCAAATATGTTGATGAAACCCCTGTTTTCAGCATTAGCTGCAGCAGCTGGCACTAAAGTCAATGCCAAGACTCAGAAAATAGAATTTTCTACATGTCACATACTTATTTTGACAGTGGAGACCTTAAAAATAGGTCATATTGTATATCAGAGCTTCAAATTGGTATTTCAATCTCACTCAAAAAGCGGGAAGCTCCGCGTTGTATTTTGTCAGTTTATCTCAATAAATTACTGCCATCAGCAATACGGCGGTTTAACTTGAACGATAAATTATCGGGTCCGGTTTCCGGGTCATTGGCCCCTCGGTACATAATCTTCCCTTCATAGTTAATACATTAGGGGCGATGTATGCGGTCGCTGAAAAAAGGCGATTACCGGCTTTTCCGTGATACAGCTTTTCGGTCATTTGAAATATTGGATTTTGTATGGTTGGGTAACGACATATTTATTTTATTTGCTGGTAGATAAAAGAGCTATATTGCTACATTTCAATTGGCAAATGTGTAATTGTATTTGTGTATTGCTAATAGAAATATAGATAAAACTGTGTAATATTCTGCGTAGTTGGAGAAAAAATAATTTATTTGGGTCAAAGAAAACAGAAGAGGGAAAGGCAGAAAACATGAAGAGTTTTTTTAAGATGACAATTTTAAGCGTCAAAGTATTCCTCAGAGTCGGTGTCAACTGGAAAAGTGCCCATAAGGCTGGCAGCATTGCCACGTTGAATGGCAATTCTTATCCTCTGACCTAAAAATAGGCTAGCCCTCTGGTCACGAGAGGCATCGATTAGGCGCTTTGAGATTTCTCTGAAAAAGAAGCGAGTATTTGGACCCCACGGACCCAACGTCTCGACCCCAAACGGCTCAAATACGTAATCTCCAACGAGATTACTGTATTTGCGTCGCTTGAGAGTCTCCGCTGATGCAGCAGCAGCGCCCGCAGAACCCATCGTGCTAGGAAGATGAGAAGGCGCAAGGGTGTCCACGCAAGTTGCGTCCCACACCAAAGGCCTACCCGTTTTCCATGGCATCAATGACATGCCGTCCGGTCTTTGAAAAGTTTAATTGAGTTGAATCATGCCATATTGATTAAAATATCACGCTTTTTGCCTGAAAAACAGGCAATTTTCTTGCACTGCAAAGGAAATTTTAATATCGTCCATTAGTAATTTTACAGTATCTTTAAGAGATTTAATTTAAAAGATCCGCAGATGAAAATTAACGCCGTAATTCTCCCCAAATTATCAGACATTTAAAATGAAAGAAACTTATTAAAAAGAACCGTTAAAAATAAGTGGGGATCTAACCTCAGCATTCACGTTTAGCTTGCTCATAAGAATAATTTCAAGGGTCATTTTTGTGTCCATCCCATTTATTTATGAGAATAACAAAATTGCTTCGGAAACTTTTATTTTAATTGGTAGTAATAATATGATTTATATATCCCGTTTTATAGGTTGTTGTGATATGACGACCTGTCTGACGCAATTGGCCAGTAGGAATCTAATATTCTGAAGTTGGCTTAGTTTTGGTCTTATGGGAAGCTTTAGCCGCAACTGGACTGCTTTTCTGTTATGCAAATACAAATTCATCATGTGACTTATTGATCTGCCCCCGTTTCCCTCGTCCTTGATTAATAGTAATTATGGGAGCCTGAAACATAAATCCCGTGTTTTTTTTTTGTAAAAAAGTATGATTTTACTCTAGAACTGTAGAAAAACAGGGTGGATGAGAGGTATGGGCGTGGTATGAGGCAAGCAATCTCATTATTTAGGAGTTGATTGATGAATAGCTCGCTCCATATGTTTTATATTGACCACCGACTGTCAACGTGACGGATGGGCGCCTCATCGGCTGAACTGTAGGCTTAATGAGGATTTGGATTGAAGCGGGTCTCACTGAGTAAATAAATCAGGAAAGCGTCTGGTGACCGCATGATGGGTGACAGGGTTGAATCCGTGGTCACACCTGTGCAATGACATTTTGGAAATTTCTCCTACTAAATTTAATGCTTTTTTTAATAAATCGTGTATCTCGTTCTCAGCTTGTTAACTACTTTTTCTTACAACGGGGAGAGAAATTTTCATCGTCTATGCTACTCAGATATCAGTTGGTTGGTCAATGACCTCTACTTAGTTTACTCGTACATAAGAAAAAACGGGTTTTTCGTGTTCACTGCAAAGTTTCTTTCACCTTCCTGAGGTTGCTCGTAATGTTTTGTAAAACACTCCTTTTACTAACGCATTTATTGAGCCAAGACCCTTGTGATAAAGTTGACCATGCTATAAGCAATAGACCTAAGAAGTAGTCATGATTATAATATAGGAACCTACTTACCTGTAGTGGAAGTGGTATCCATACTCCACAATAATTAAATTCAAGTACGGAACCCTAAAGCTCTTTGAATGGAACCCATAAAGATTGCAGCTATAATTCTATATAAAGAGGCAATAAAGTATGCCATGATGAAAACTGAATACTTTTCCAATATTTCTGAACCCTTTTTATGGGGCACCGTAAAATTTATGACAATAAAATAAAAACCCTGCAGCGCTGTTTGTTGGGAGCTCTATAAACTTAAAAATAGAAGCTTCCTTTATATTGTACTAGCAACATAAGGTAGTATAATAGAAACTAAAAGAATATCAACCATAATATATCAAGCAATGGAGGTTTAGTGATTGTTGCGATAAATTTAGTTGAATATAATAGAATCAAAGTTTTGATTGCTCAATGACTTAGTGAATTGAAAACCAAGGGAGCGCGATTGCTTCGGGCCGTTTAATTTTACCATGTTTTAACATAAAATATAATCTAACAAGAGTTTTGTAGAAACATTTCTAGGCTTAACGATGCACAAAATGTTTTATCTATATTTTATTAAAAAATTGTAATAAAAATATTTTATTATTTAAAATTAAAAATCGTTTGGTGTTACACACTCTAGTATATTTATGTTATATCAGAATTAGATATCCTAAAAACTTAACGGCACAAAGGTTAGCATACTTTGTAGTAAATCACTTTCGCTACTTTATCAATCTGAAATTGCCTAATTTCTTTAGGGAAATAGCAATAATATTAACTTATTGCAAATTGTCAATCTAAAATCTCATGTGTTTTGATCATTTCCCTGCGATATATTATCTTAATTTCCGTTTAAACTGTCACCTAACACGCCAATCAGAAATGGTATATCCCCTACAAACGCCTAGCAATGCAAGTGGTGAGATTCGTGTATAGTTACTATACGAGTGCCCCCTAAAGAATTGGCCATCGATACAAATTGTCAGGTTAGCGTCTAGGGAGGGGAAACTTTCTTACAATAAAATACCCAATTCAGAGCCTTGAGAGTAGCTCCTTGTAATGTGCGAGTGATGTCGGTCTGCGCTGATCCTAAAACCATTTATTTAGTACCCGTGTTCTTGTATTCTAGCTCGGTCTCATTTGGCTGGGTATCATTTCAGGTTTATTAAGGAGAAAACAATTGTCACCGACTATTTGCCCTGAATCTACTAACTGTGTCTATTAACGGGCTAAAATTGTTATCTAATAGCGTGTGACCAGCAAGTTCAACACTATAAATGTAATTAATTTCTTTAAACGTCATGCATTTGAGGTCTTTTAAATCTCAACTTTTCACAATAGTACATTTCGATATAAGTGCGGAAAGTTTGTCATTTCTTTACGAGTCCCGGTTTGTTAACCCAAGCCGAAGGCGAGGGTCAACTATAAGGACGAGTAAAAATGACAATTCCGCACGTACATTGAACGACGTTTTTTAATACATTTGCGTAAAAAAATTATTGGATTTACGTGTTTGCCTGCTCCGTGTTTGCATGCCGTGTTCGTGTTCATGCGCTCCTAGTAGGTACGCCCGCTCCGGTGCCGCGTAGGAGGAAAACATAAAAGCACTAGTGCGGAAAAGAATAACTTTGCGCACGCTAAACACACATGGAAATGTCAACTTTTTGAGCAAATGTATTAAAAACTAGTAGGGCGCGTGGGGCGCGGGCCACATGTGGCCCGCGTGCTGTCTTCCCCCCTATTTGCCTCCCAACTTTAAGTCTCTTCAACATTCGCCATACATTTTCTATGAAAAAAATAAATTCCGCCATTTTGAATTTTTTTTCTATCCATCGAATAGACCTTCGGGTCTTGATCACTTCTTGTCAAGAAACCGTTCTTCCATCTTTTATACTTTCCGAGATATTGGCGAAATTCGTTTGGCGGCCATTTTGAATCCGCCATTTTGAATTTTTTACAGCTCACTGCCAATTGGATGACGTTTCGAATGACATTTGGTCGAGCACCTCCCACCCAGCTTCGATACCCTGGCCGTGCTCTTCGCCCGTCTCCGAAATCCTCAATCATCAGCTCTCTCCATTTTTTTGTTCTTAATGAATTTTTCCCTTCTATACGGAATGGTCATTGAAAAAAAATTTTTTCATACAAAATTGTTCAGGAGAGGTGATCAATCAGTCAGTGGCCAATCAGCACGAGCAGCTATATATATAGTAATACTTTTTTAACACACGCTACCATAATAATATATCAATCTGTATATCAATTTAAGCCTGAACCAATCACTCAGTCACTTTTCCATTAGATATTCAATTTTACATGTAGGTATCATTGCTAATAAATATGAGGAAGACGTGAGTCAAGAATACACAACTTTCAACACTTGTTATGCAGAACCTAATTGAATATCCCAGACACGGACAAAAGATCAAAGGTGTATGTACCTATTCGTGCTAGTACAACTAGATGACTTTGATCTGCAAAGTCTTCCACAAATCATAGATCAATCTATGGCTTCTCTCCAACAACTGGCATTTCATGTATTCATGGCGAAACATAAAACAAATCCTTCAGTGATCAAATGCTGTTTAAAAGGGGAGCGTTGAAAACCAAAATTTCTATATAACTATATATTTCAATACCTAGATAGGTGTTGAAATATACCTAGAAATTTTGATTTTACCTGTACTGCATAAGGTCTTGTAGCCCAGGGAGGTAGTTTATGAGGGGCGGTAAAATCCTCGACGATTGCCTCCCCATAATATAGGAAGCCTCTTGCAAGACCTGTGTGGAAATCATACCTAAAATCTTGAACTGGTTGGTGCTTGGAATCGAACCCAGAATCTCTCGCATAAGAGGTAAGTATATTGTATGCAGCTCGGTCAAAAAAGTTGTTTTATTTTTTGTAAGATTATAGCAAATCAAATTAATCTATCCTGCTAATTATGGATTTCCACAAAATAACGCCTGCTTTCATTCAATATAAAAAAGTATTTTCTTGAGAGAGTATTTGATTGAGGGATTCATTTCTGTATGGATCACGTGCCCCCTAGAATCTAGTTTCTGACCATCTGAAATGAATCACATACATATTTCACGCACACAACTTACGGAACTGATAGTTACTACCTCGAACGTCAAAGACCGAAATTTGTGCTTATAGCTTCGACAAAGTAATGACGTAATATACTGTCGTAATATGCTGGACCTGGAGGAGGCCTTCAGTATAATAAATAAATATTATTTATTTATTATACTGTCGATCCAGGCCGTCCTATCGCTCATACTAGGCTAATGTAATGCTAAAGGAAACAGGAACTTTCCATGTTATTAGTTTGGGTATACATACCATACCCGAGTCCCAAGTACCTTCCTAAAGGTCCGTCACAGATTATTTACTTTGAATGAGAGTACCCAAACTGTTATAAGATTAGGTCCAGAATCTTATTAACGGTTTACAAAAGGATGTGGAGTTTCTGAATTTGATGCGTTTTCCTGATTTCTCATCAGACAGGTATCTATTTGTTAGCGAAAATCTCAACCACCAAGTCGTAGATTATCTACCAAAACCTTGAATATTTTTTGATAACTACAAAAAGATTAAAAAAATCTTCATACTTAGTTAAGTACTCATAAATATTTCAGATTTGTATTTTTTAATTTACTATAGTCACTTTACGATTTCAGTGACCTCCGCAAAATCTCACTCTGTAAAAACATTTTTTCAAACATCAAAACTCCTTTAACAACGTGAAAACAATATCGTAAAACTAATATCTGGAACTCAAATAGAGTATCAAACTCCGCGTCGAGAGCTGAAATATTTGCAAAGATAAAAGATAAAGGATGCCATAAAGTTTATTGCGATACTCTGAGATTGCGAGATGCTTATCTTTACATACGTGCGTCCGATGCAAGTGTTATTATTGTTTACTGTAACGGGACACACAAACACACGTTTCTGTCATATGTTTTGCTATAAACGTTATTCTTATTAGATACTATCTAGTTTTATTAGCTCAGTAAACAGCAGTCTTATAATTTTACCTTAATATACTTTTTTTGTACCGAATGTTCAATCCATTCGAATTTTTTGGGCCATTATAATAGAAACAAAAATATTAGGCAGTATTATTTTTTCAAATAATTGAATGACTACAAACGCCGTGTACCTAATTAGTGTCCGAGTTTTAAGGTGACAAATAAAATAGGAAGGGACACACAGAGTTGTCAAATAACCTGTCAAGTGCGAGTCGGACTCGCGCACTGAGGGTTCCGTACTACAACCGGAGGAATAAAACCATAAAAACCACTTTTCTTATCGAACCGCAAAACTAACTTTGTTTTTAGAGGTTTTATTGTAAATATCAAAAAACTACTTATTAGATCTCGTTCAAACCAATTTTCGGTGGAAGTTTGCATGGTAATATACATCATATATTTTTTTTAGTTTTATCATACTCTTATTTTAGAAGTTACAGGGGGGGGGGGGACACACATTTCACCACTTTGGAAGTGTCTCTCGCGCAAGCTATTCATTTTAGAAAAAAATGATATTAGAAACCTTGGTATCATTTTTGAAGACCTATCCATAGATATCCCACACATATGGGTTTGATGAAAAAAAAAATTTTTGAGTTTCAGTTCTAAGTATGGGGCACCCCCAAAATTTATTACTTTTTTTTAAATTTTGTGTGAAAACCTTAATGCGGTTCACAGAATACATCTACTTACCAAGTTTCAACAGTATAGCTCTTATAGTTTCGGAAAAAAGTGGCTGTGACATACGGACGGACGGACAAACAGACATGACGAATTTATAAGGGTTCCGTTTTTTGCCATTCGGCTACGGAACCCTAAAAAAGGGACGATCATTTCTTTTGTAAAAGATTTAAAAAAAAATACACAAAATCGAACTCACTATCTTAAAATTTAGGACACAATGCATATGTTATGTGGAAATAGGATCAGTATTATTTTTGAAGTCGGTTAAATTTTTTTGTTACTTGATTTATTTGTCAGAAAAAAAACGAGCTGTTTACTTTATGATAGCGGTGCGGTGCAGTGGCTGCATTCTGCCGGCAGCGCGTCATTGCCCAGTATTTATTCCCTGCAGCCGACCGGTAGTCCTGCATTGCGAGCCGCAGCGCTGCATTACGCGGTAGGCACTGCACTCGTTTGTCACGTCGCGGCTCATTGCTGCTACTGCTATGAAAAGAGACTCTTTTTTTTGACGGTAGGTAATTAGGTATGGTGCATAGCCACAGCGTCACCGGGCGTGTTGGGCGGGCGTAGAAGCACCGTCAGGCGGACTGCTGTCCTTTTATAAAACACCACCTCCCTAATGCATTGGCGCGTGCTCGGATTCGAATGGGAGGTCGGAGGTTCGATTAGCAAATTCTGTCCGCCAATTGGGTGACGTAAATCAGAGAACCAATCAATAGTGTATCATCACGTACCATCAGGTGAGATCCCAGCAAAGTATTAAGTAGTAGTGAGTAAAAAAACAGCTGTTTCCCTGCTTATGTTTCTGCTGAACTGATTTTGCTGAAAAAAATGGAAATAGCTTATACTCTGGATTAAGTGAGCTTTAGTTACAGAATTTAAATCTATGGTTAAACTTACATTATTACGTTAAACGTAAATTCGTACTTCGAGTACAGCCGAGTTATTTACTTTTTAATATTTAAAATACTTCCATTAATTTCCACTTCCGCTCTCGAGGATGTGTTCAAGGTTTTGGACTGGAAAGGTTGTGGCATAAACGTAAATGGCGAATACATCTCACACTTACGGTTTGCAGACGACATAGTAATATTGGCAGAAACGCCGCAGGAACTTGAGCAAATGCTGACCGACCTTAGCACTTCTTCCAGACGAGTGGGTCTTAGGATGAATGTGGACAAAACGAAGATCATGTTCAATGATTACGTCATCACAAGGCCCATCATTGTCGAGAATGCCAGCATCGAAGTTGTTCAAGAATATAACTACCTAGGACAGGTAATACAGTTAGGTAGAAACAACTTCGACAAGGAAGCTGACAGAAGAATTCAGCTGGGATGGGCAGCATTTGGAAAACTGCGTCAAGTCTTCAACTCGCCGATACCCCAATGCCTAAAGACAAAAGTCTTCAACGCCTGCGTCTTGCCGGTCATGACATACGGAGCAGAAACGTGGACACTCACAGTAGGCCTTGTCCACAAGTTCAAAGTCGCTCAGCGTGCTATGGAGAGGGCTATGTTGGGTGTTTCTCTTAAGGATAGAATCCGCAACGAGGACATCCGTAGGAGAACCAAGGTTACCGACATAGCCCAACGGATTAGCAAGTTGAAGTGGCAGTGGGCGGGCCATATCTGTCGCAGAACCGACGGCCGTTGGGGCAGACGTGTTCTGGAGTGGAGACCGCGTACCGGTAAGCGCAGCGTAGGACGACCTCCTGCCCGCTGGACCGATGATCTAAAGAAGGTCGCTGGTAGCGGGTGGATGAGGAAGGCGGAGGACCGTGTGTGGTGGCGCGCTCTCGGAAAGGCCTATGTCCAGCAGTGGATATCAATAGGCTGATTAAGAATTTCCACTTTGAATTTGCCCTAGGGAAAGCCACTATCCTCTACACTAATTCTCATACAAGGAATATACTTCAAAGTAATTATTCATAGGAAACAACTGATCCAAAATAATTAACACGAGGGCGCAGCCAAGTGTTAAATTGAAACTAAAAGGGAAAACATAATAATTATAATAATAATTTACTAAAATAATAATAAAACTAAGTCTCAAAAACACATAACACATATTTGGAAATAATAATACTTAGAATAAGCATATTTGATTTATGCAAAATCTACGCAGTAAAGAATAAAATGTCTCTCCAAAATCTGTTAAGGAATTTTCAAGCTAAACTGAATAAAAGAAACAGGGGCATACAATTAATTTGAACCAAAAACTGTTTTAAAGATGTACTTAGTTACTTACTAAAGAAAAATATTTCATAATATCTGGTATTATACGTTTTAATAAATATTCTTTTACCCGTTTGGAAAATCTTACCCGCTTTTCCATAAAACTTTCAATCATAAATATGCAGTGCAAGGCAATATCAAAAAGTTTTCCATTGCCTATTAAGACCTATAAAATTTCATTAAGCAATGTAAAATTTACGTCTAAAAAAATAATTTCACTTCAGACTTGAGTCCATGTCTCAATGTCATTTTGAAACCTATTAATTTTAATTTATAACCATAAAATACATCTCAAAGGCAATGTCAAATTGTTTTTCTTTTGAAAAGTTCTAACTTTAAAAACAAATTACTTTTCTTACTTACTTGAATTTTAAACTTTATTAACTTCATTTTTTGTATTATATTTCTGAAGATTAGTGTCTAAAATCTGTACTACAGGCAGACTATCAGAATAAAGTCTTTGTAAGTAGTGGGGGGTGATTATATGCGAGAATAAATAGCGTCGTTTAACCCTTCTTTTATGGCAGTTCAATAATACCTTTCTTATTCGCCATGTTTTATGCGTCTCCGGCGTCTAGATAGTTTCCGAGCTACGGGAACGCTTATGAGGGAT
The DNA here is from genome assembly GCA_036785405.1 of Coenonympha arcania. Taxonomy (NCBI): domain Eukaryota; kingdom Metazoa; phylum Arthropoda; class Insecta; order Lepidoptera; family Nymphalidae; genus Coenonympha; species Coenonympha arcania. The sequence continues at coordinate 371,139 of CM072058.1, read as the reverse complement.
TTTGGGTTGAGTTGTGTCTTTTCGCTGCAGGGAATGCGCTCTATTATCTTAGTAAAAATACCTTAAAATCCCATTCAGACTAATAACAAGGTCTTATAGCACCGAAAAGACAAAGAAACCGTAATTTTTTCATATGAGAAAGGCTGATAATATGAGTAAAACGTTTATTTTACGCCCACTCAAATCAGATGTAAGCTGGCACTTTGCATTGCAATGTTATGCTTTGCACTGTACTGCGATATTAATTGTTAAGTTTTGTTATTCTTAGTATTAGGTACGTATTTTATTATGTTCCGCAATATTGGACATCACACCACACAAAGCTTCCAAAATCATTAATCTATTTAGGTTTCGCCCCGACATCACAGGATCAGGAGATTTTGACTCTAGTTAAGTCAGGTCCGGTGCACTAAACGGATCTCTTCATATCTGAATTAACCACAGAGAGACATAGAAATACTTTAAGGCTACCTAGCTCTGGCCATAGTGCATACAAGTGAGTACAATAAACAAGTCTAAACAACCTTCGACAAACAAGAGATTAAGTGTTCATAAATTGAATTTATTAGCTTGTGTTTTGTATTGGCTTCCCGCGCTCCTGGCGATATCGACACGGCATCTTGACCCAGTTCAAACACAAATAGATGGGATTTTGATTAGTTTAATCTGCAAACAAAACAACTGCAGTAATATTATAAATCCAATATAGAAAGGGAAATATAAGTCTTTGATTTAATTTTGGTTGAAAATTTCATCACGAAGAAAAGGACGTTTTTGAGTATGATTATTTATTGCATTGTAGTGTGTCCCTTTGAAACCTTTCGCGATATTGCTGGTGTCATCCTTTTTTAATATCCGCCGTAATAAGCGCAATCGGGTACAAAGAACGCGGTATATTATAACTATTATACAGCTATACTGAAGCCATTATACAGCTATACTGAAGCCATTGTACAGCTCGACAATCAATAGATCAAAGGGTTGCATGCCACAGGTGGTTAGGCGACAGAGCTTCTCGTGAATTAACGGATGTTAGTTCTCGGGTAAGCTAGCAAACGGTGTGGCTAAGTACACCACCATACAGACTTCAAATAAACCCAGGTATCCTCTATCCACCTATATAAACCGTCAACCGGCTTAGAATGGTCGCTTCTCAGGCGAATAGAGACATCATAGTTGCCGCTAATATTGATTATTGCTGAGCAGGTTTGTTCTCAGTTCGAGACAAATAAAAAAATGGAAAATTCTTTCCAAAAAACCAACTTCAAATGTCTCTACAAAGAATGAAATAATTTTTAATGTACACCAATTCGAAGTCGGGCAATGTTTTGTTCAATCATTATTAGTCCTTCTTATTATAAAACTTGATGTGCAAAGAAATGACAAAATTATCGACAATACGAAGACATCAGATCCTGACTTAATGAATACAGTCATTACTTGATGACTGCAAGGAAATGCAATAGTAACTATAAAAAATACCTAAATCGCTTCAAATGTACTCGCAAAACTTGAAGAGTTCCCTCGATTTTACCAAGATCCCATCATCAGATCCCGACCTGATGACCATAAGACTATCTGGAAAAAATTACTCTTTCAAACAATACCCAAATAACTTCAAGTGTACTTATAAAATTTGAAGAGTTCTCTCGATTTCTCCAAGATCCCATCATCAGATCCTGACTTTATGACTATGGGACCATCTGTGAACCCTTTCAAACAAAAAAGAATTTTCGAAATTGGTCCACGCATCTTCGAGTAATCGGGGAACATACATAATAAAAAATAAAAAAAATGAAAAAAATAAAAAAAAAGATTCCGACGAATTGAGAACCTCCTCCTTTTTTTGAAGTCGGTTAAAAAGGATACGGTAGAAAATATTTAAAAGGAAGATAGTTTTGGTCAAACTCGGAGGGCTAGCATAACTGTATTTATATTTTTGAAGGCACTTAAACGTTAAAGATAGAAGAGTAACATTTAACATTCCCAAAAACAATTACGTCTTGTTTATGTCCTCTGTAGCAATCTGAGTAGGAGTAAAATAATTTTCCTCCTATCCATTTTGTAAAGGAACGCGTGGGAGAAGACTGTATATGAAATTGAAATAAATGGAAAACGCCTACTCATTCACTCACATTTCAAAAGGCTTTCAGGGAAACGTCGAAAAGATCAAAAGAAAATGTATTGGTTGTAATAATTAAATTGTTCACACAGAACTGGGTTTGCTAGAAGGAGGAGTAGGACTCGCACAAGATTTAATATTATGTACTTAATTCGAATCCAATTTGGCTCAGGTTTAGTATGGCAACAAACGTGGCTAGTTACCACCACCCAACAAAAACGCACCGGCCAGCAATTAAGCGTTTCGGCGCGATGCTGTGTAATAATCTTTGACTACATAGTCATTCATCACCTGAGACCGCCGCCAAAAACTAATGAGAAGGTAGATCAGATGAGTTAGCTTTTTTGTGTTTTACTAAAACACATCTGGCCCCTAAGCCAAGTGACTATTTGTCACTTTGTCAAGTTCCAAAAATGTATTCAGTGACACGAGCGTCTCCAAGTGTCAAAATAGCGATAGTTCACATACATTTTTTAATTTTGTTCCATTTCTATACGTCGCGACATAACGCTATTTGTCACTTAGCTTATTTGTAAACCAAAACGCAACCTGATCAGCCGCCTGGGCTGATCAGGTTGCGTTTTGGTTTACAAATACATAATATAACATAGATATTTGTAGTTACCTGCAATAAAAAGTGCTTCATATTTTCCCTATAAAATATTAGATTTTCCAAATACAACTCTGCAGGTCGGAAACTTCTGCAGCCCTAATTCAGTTGTTTTGGTTGTTGTTCGCTTATTTCCGGATCGTTAGAAGTACTTTAGTCATTAATTTCACAACGGGGCCGCATTGCCCCCCGCCGCGCCGTTGGGAGACAAACAAACCTTAACAACTGTAGTCTTTGAGAAAAACTACAATCGACTCAATTAACTAACCGTGCCTCTAATAATTTAACCAATATTAGGTAACAATGTCGCCCTTTATTGTAAGATAGTCAAAAATTCCGTCATATTAACATTTGTCTTAAATTAAAGAAAGTCTTACATATATGGATTAGAAGGACATAACCAAAAAGTACACACAGAGAAGTTATCACTAATTTATAAAGCCATAGAGTGTGGACGAATTGGGCTGAAACGCTGGGCATCCGAACGACTTACGTATAATTTTTCGTACAACCAAAAAGCCCTGAGGCAAAAGTATGGCTATCTGTCAAAATTCGATGAGTGGTTGCGGAGCGAACTATTATATTTCGTGGCCTTACTACTGTGACAAAACAAGCATTTTTGACACCGGTAATCTGGCGAAAATTTTTCGTGCCGTCCGCCCTGTCCAGGGTATTTGTCTATTATCCTAATACAGTAGTAAAAAGACAGGATATTTTAAAATTCAACCACAGTGTGGAAATAGGAGGTCGTGAATGAAGCCGCGAATGTTGTAATACATGATAGCTAGCAATATAACAAGTGTAGTCTTATATTGATCAGCAATATACGGAATACGAAACCGGATATTAATTAACGAGCTTACTGGCGTATCTAAAAGTTAACACTGAGTGGAGTTGCCGAAAGCTCTGCTAAGTTACATAATAATTATAAGTCTCGTAACTTGAGATATGTGGTGTTCTTTACCTATCAAACGAGTGTGAAACTTTCGCAGTTTACTTAGGAACTACATTTATTGCCGTAGTTTCGTAATAGTAGTGTATTTAATTAATTTTGTTTCAAACTCCAAACTGCTGTAACTATACTACCGTAACTATCTTACTTTGGCAGAGTTATGAGGAGCAAAAATTAAGGGATATTATAATTATCATTCAAGTAAAATAGCAAAATATTTTCCTATTTTATGTTCTTGTTTTAAGGTATGGCTACGCGTTTATTCAAATTAGCAACCTGAACTTCTGCCCAAAGAACCAGCAAATCTGAATGTACCGAAAATAACATCGTTCGCGGTGCTTTTTTACAAACTGGATTCCGAAGAAGTTTCATCAGGAAATTCATGGACTTGGTAATTACTTCAACCCAACTTCATACCAAACTTCTGCCGACAACTTTGTATCATTCAACTTTCATTTTTACTCGAACTTTTGGAGCTATGCAAAATAAAGATCACTTTTACATTTTTATATCGTGTTTTATCAAAAAAACTTAGTGACCCTATTCCATTTTAGTTGGCTTCTTATTCTTATGTTTAAAGCCAAAAGCTTTTCTTTGAAGTATGTGTCCGTACGTACTTCAAAGAGAAGTTGAGAGTACTTCTTCACATTGCTTTACTTCCCCTGTAAAACAATTGTTACTTGATTGCCTTAAGGCCCTGCACGCTTTTTTTTGTCCTCTTTACCTTACAGATACTTTGATACGGCAGGCAGTGGTTAAGAATATCTCAGAAAAACGAAGTTTTACCTAATTATTAAAAAACAAAGCCAGATAACAAAAAATATTTCTCAGCCGTTTTTGGAAAAAAATGGCGATCTTGTATATTTTGGGAAAACTATTTCCAATCACGTTTCCAAGGCGCAAAGTACATAAAGTATTTCTTTATAGTTTTTACCGTGCAAGTCACTAAAAATCGCTTAAATATAACCGATTTTGCCTTTTACTGCATGAAAATTTTCTTTTAAAGTCATTGGAAACAGACACCGGTAACCAAAATACATTGTCTGCTTTTGTTACTTATGATAACACAGATTTTTATCACTGCCGGTACAATCTCAGGAGAGTACGAAGACGTAACACATTTCCCACTTTATATTAAGTATTCCTTGCATTTATATAACACATTTTCCTTTTGCAGCTCGAGCAATGAGATGGAGCGAGCAGGCGCTGAGTGATTGCTGTAATCAAGATGTGGTAGTTATCTCGGAAGACGAACTAAGTATGTTTTATATCGTGGAGTAAGAGTAAGGAATGAGGCATGCTCGAGTTATTTCCTATCGATAGTAAATCAAAATGCAGTAATAGTCCATAATTATTGATTCATCTGGGGTCTGGGGCTAGAATTCCGGGTACGGACGTCTGACTTTTTGGAGATATACGAGTATGTGTGCTCAACACATTCTCAACAATTTAACATAACTTCAGATAAAAATACTACGAAAATTGTTCGCATACAATTTTCATATAGTTGTGTTGGTAGGTACTGTTTCGATGATTCGTGAAGTGAATTTTAGTTCAGTACGAAAATATATAATCTGATTAAAGAACAAACTATTTAAATTCAAAATAGATAGAGAACACATTAATTTTGCTCGCGCCACCCATCGAGGTGATTATAAATCCAAAGTCAATGCTAAATCGTAATCGTTATAGTATATAACATCGACATATTTACAACAAGTGTACAGGAAGACAAAATATTGCTATTGGCATCCATTAAAATGCTAACTTTTATGTAGCAATGTGTGCTAATGGCGCTCTCTGTGAAATATTATGATAGTGTTTCACCGTGGTGGGTTCTGTGCCAACTCAGCGGTGGTCTTAAGAGTTGTGGGCTTGGCTGTTCTTCTGAATATTTAAGTGATACAGTAAACGACTGCCCTAGAAAGTGTAGGGCAGGTCAGTGGCAGTAAACGTAGAAATTTTCACCGAAGTATCTAGCCCACGAAATCAAAACTCTATAAACTTTAATATTGTATTTCACAAAGATCTTATTTACATGCACATATGAATAGTAAATTTTAAATAGTCGTACATACTTATCGAGGTTTTCAAACTTCAACACGCCATGCCACTGAGAAAGAGCCCAAAACAAAGCTCAGTCGAGTATATTCTTTTTTGTTACCACCATTTTACAAAACTTAAACAATTAATTCCTTATAACCAATAAATTCCTATAACTCCTAAGAGATATCTCATCGATGTAGACCTTTATAATTAAAGTCCACCTTATTTGTGAGTTTAAGCTTGGCAAATTCTTTAAACCTGCAGCTGTTCACAGGAACTCCACAACCTTCTGTCTCTTGCACCTTTCTAACATAGGCCGGCATAGTCGGTATTCTTATGTAGTTGACATCAACAAACTTTTTTCTTTCCTGTTTTTCTTTGCACGCAACGTTTTTCTTTCCTGTTTCTAATACGAGCCGTTAAAGTGTCGAACGCTCTTCCAGCATCCGTTTATTCACCCAAAAACAATTTGTGTGTCTTCTTGAGAAGAGTAAATAGGCTTTTTTTGGGCAAGCACGCTCCAACCTTAGACAATAAAAAAAAAACATTTTTTTGGTTTTTCGTAATCTTTATACCAATACACAATGCCTAGTCAACAATAGCATGTGTTGCGTAAACTACATCAATTTGTTTTGACAATCCCGCCAATATTGATTTATGTGTACTATGTGTTTGTGTTTCAGGCCAAGCGCGCTGAGATAAGACACGTACTAACGCGACACACGGCACGACTCCACAGACCTTGTACATTTGTACAATGTACAGAGTACAGCACTTCGTGAATAAGATTAGTTTCCAAGTCTATTTGAAGTGATGCCCACTAAATCCTAGATTTAGAACAAATTAAAAGTTTCTTTAGTCGCTGGTGCGCTATCATTCTCCTACAGAATGTACGAAGAAAAATTATTATCAGAAGAGAAAATGTAACTATAGTTGTAGTAGTAAATTAAAAAATATCTACTGACATCTACACCTTAACAGGTACAGTAGAAACGCGACAACACCTGCGCTATATTTTAGCACTAGTGCCGAAAAACATGCGTTACAATACGTCAAGAATCAGAGTCATAAAGTAACTTAACAATAACTGTATGTTTTTGCCCGTTCATTTGAACTAGTGTCGGCTGGTTTATGGGCGTTATTTTTCAGCTGAAATGAAAAAGCTTGATTTGTTTGCCGTCAGTCAACGTGAGTTACTGTTGGTGAACCAACATATATCGCAGCATAGAAAAGTTTTTTGCTTTTATGCAATTGAGAAATTGCAATGGTTTTGTATAAAATTGAAAAGTGGAATCAGTTTTCGCATGGAAATTACGAGTTATCAATAGCTGCACTTGAACGCTTAATCGTTTGGAGGTACGGTTAAGGTCTTGCTGGTAAGGTGGTAACCAGGCGCAGCCGAAGCTTCCCACCAGATCAGTGACTATCTATAGTTATGCTATTGGAAGTCAGCTACATGAAAAATGACGTATGATACGCGTGTGCATTAATCATTACACACTTATCTCTCTTATTTGATGCCGCTTGAATGTAATGACTGACCTTCCACACGAGTGTCATAATGCATGTTACAAAAATTTCGTAATCAAGCATGTCGTCAAGTCGTTCCAAGATTATTATACTCTAGTATTTACGAATAAATACAATTTCTCCTAAGTGATAAATCTTTCACGTGGTAAGGTAAATTAAATGTTTTTGTAAATAAAGAATTTCGTTGAAAGGAAAATTGGTCTTTTCATTTTTATTAAGTCTCTTGTCGGTAGATTACTACGAACCTAATATACAATGTGTTTTCACGCGAGCTTACGGTTTGCTTTTTCCCATATTTTCATATTACAGTGTGAATATTGAAAGATGATAAAAAGCTGTTGTTTATGGCGTTAGACACGTACTCGCATTGTACTTGAGAGTACGCTCAAGATAAATTGAAAATTGAAAATTTTGTATATGTTGGTGTCTACGACACGGTTACCCGCGTGCATTTAGTTTTATCAACCTGCTTGGATAACACTTACAGATGATGAAGAAGGTACAATTGAATCCTGAATACAACTGTATCGTGTTGTGAGCTTTTTCTCAGTTCAGAGTGCGATTGAATCCTCGTAAACTTAGTGTAACTTGTCTAATAGTTAACACTACTATTAAATAATGATGAGAAAGTATGGTAAATAAACCATTTTCATTTTCAAACAGCGTAACCTCTTTTTTTATGAGAGTTTACGGGCGTCAAATCATCCATACAAAACTATAATAATATAAAATCTCCAGCCAAAGCGGCGTTATTGAGAAGTTTAGCTTCAGGGATTAACAAAATATCAAATTTTGAAACTATTGAATTGTAGAACAACCAAACATAATACATATGTACATCTTATAAAGATTATGTTATATTCTTCTTATTCGAGATACATTGAATATTGAATTTCGTTTTATATTCTCTCGCGTTTATTGCATATTATATTTTGGAAGTTCGATATATTCTGAGAAGTGCATAATTTATATATGAATCATGTTGTACAGTGCACTCCGCTTACTTCGTTATTTTATAATGAAAATTCTGTTAAAATATAATAGGATTGAGAGAGTTTTCAGTTTTTGAGAATTTTCATGATCTAAATAAATTAGTATCACTTTAGTGATGATTTAAATATGGAACATATTATACATACTTTTCTGATTTCTCTTATACAAAAGAATGTTGAGATAGGCAAGATGCTCATCTGATGTTAAGTGATCTACATGTCAGATGGAGTGTATGACATCCATTTGCGTTGTAATATCATGCGATGTATTGCACTGTACTCATCATCTTGATCAATCTCATATTGCTCAGTAAGCACGTCGGCTACATTGCCCTTCAAAACACGGTTATATATTTCTGCTCCATAGCAGAATAACTAACATTGTGTTGATGCCCACCCGGGTAGACTCGGCAATAAGAGCTCTACCATTCTGCTAACTTGTTTTTGCATAAGAAAGAAGAATTTCCTCCAATTCAGTAACTGAAAACTAAAAGAGTAAAGAAAATAAGTACTTTACTTTGAATAAATATTTATTTAAGCAAAATTGTGGTACCGAGGTAGAAGGTGATTTCTAAGCTTTATAACTCAAAAGTTTAGTTAGTTATACTTCGTGAGAAAATTTCCAAAGTATTTTATACTTATAGCTTAATATTATCTCAAAGGAATACCTTAAGTCCGCTGTCCGAAGAGAGTGCAGCGAGTTTGCGCTACAACACAGACTTTCGTATGCAGATTGCAGATTAAACTTTGTAGAAGCTTTGTACGTACTGATATACTGCATACTTAAAGTTCTATGTGACATTGCGATCCGATACATGCGATGGGCGGGCCATATCTGTCGCAAAAGCGTAGACCTCCTACCCGCTGAACTGACCTTAACAAGGTCGCTGCTAGCGGGTGGATGAGGAAATCAGAGGACCGTGTTTGTTGGCACGCTGTCAGAAAATCAATCCAACAGTGGATGTCTATAGGCTAAAAAAGTAGTAAAAAGTAAATGTAAACTAAGCAGACTTTCTATTAAATAATGAATAATATGTATTCAAGGTCAATCCCTTATCGTCCGTCCTCATCACATTGTATGCAATGAAACTGATACAACTGCAAGAATAAATCTGTTTATCAAAGGCATCCTTTAGAAATAGTTCTATATAGAGGTCTTCTCTTTTTATGTTATCGTTATCAAGTTACGTGTTAGTACTCTATTAACATACTGTTCACCTATTTACATGTGCTTAAATGCACTTTGCATAATGTAATGGTGAATTAATTCCTATTGTTTTTACTGCGTCGTTAAAAACTTAATAAACGGCCATCTGATTGTGAAAATGTCTACAGTAGTCTGTGTGCAATGTTCGTTGTGACTTTATTAAATGGTGGGCTATAGCTATACCCTTCGAACGAAGAGATTCTTTATCAATTGAAGCCCTTAAAAAAAGTTGAGACTGACTTTTTTAAGGGCTGTTTCATACCCAAATAGGTGTTGAATTTTCAGTCCTTCCTTATCCATATTCTGACAAGTACTGTACGTATCAATATGGCTAAGATAAAGGACTTTGAAAATTCGGTTTGAGCTGTGAGTTGATAGATCAGTCTATCAGTGATAGATTTTATCTGAAACAAAGCAGCTGTCAACAGGCAGCTAGACAAAGGCCTCCTGCAGACATTTCCAACCTTCACGATTCCATGCAGCTTAGACCCAGCAGCTTCCAGCGACAATCGTCGTCAGTCGGAGGTTTATCAACATTGCGTTTACCCGTGCTTGGTCGCCATTCCAACACTTTGGGTCTCCAATATCCGTCGATTCTATGAGTCACTAGTATGTCCTCGCCCAATGCCACTTCAGAGTTCAGCCTTGCAATACGTTGAGGTATGTCGGTGAAAGTGGCTTTATACTTAATACTAACCATTTTTTTGTTTGGAGATATTTTTATTATGGCATCATAAACTCAATTTAATGTACCCAGGAAAAACGTGGGGTAGTAATACGAATATAGCGGCGCTAGCGGGTTGTCTGTTGCCACGTGAACCAAGTACGATTTGAACCAATTAAAAGTTCGCTAGCTACTTGAGTTTGGATCGAAGCCAGCCGATTGCCGATACCCACTCGAATGTTTGTCAAACAAATTTTAATCTTGCCGTCTGTCGTTAAGTCTGGAGACAGGCACATTGATTCGGTATTGACTTTGGTGAAATTTCTAGTTTTTTTATACAAATTAAGACGTTTTTGTTTGGTAAGCATGGGATTCACTCCTTATTCTTACAATATCGTAGGCCGATAAAATAAATGGGAATTTTCCCTTACTTTATATGAGTGAAGCATTGATAGATCAGTGGCATACTTCAGCATCTCATCAAGGGGTCGAGGATTCGAATCCAGGGCACACACCTCTCGCTTTGATCTCTTCTTACTCAGAAACAATACCTAGGTGGATTTCATTAGTCTGCAGCAAAAAAACTGTGCACGATTTATCGATATCATCGATACCATATATCGATTTATAACGACCTCCCTGGCGCAGTGGCGGCACGCTCGGATTCGAGTGGCAGGGCGCGGGTTCGATTCCCGCTACGGGCCTCTTTGGAATTTCATTATTTCTAAATTGGCTAAGGTCCGGTTTGGTGGGAGGCTTCGGCCGTGGCTAGTTACCACCCTACCAGCAAAACGGCACCGCCAAGCGATTTAGCGTTCCGGTGCGATGCTTGTAGAAACCGTTGTGGTAAATTTACTTACCCTTACCAGGTTAGTTCGATAACATCTTAGGCTGCATCATCACTTACCATCAGGTGAGAACGCAGTCAAGTACTAACTTGCATAGAGTAAAAAAAATGTTCAAATAAAATAGAAAATTATTAAAAAAAAAACCGACTCCAAATGCCACTACAAAGAGTGAAACACAACAAGTAAAGAGTGAAACAAGGTAGCGAGCAGGCAGCAGATAAATATGCAAGTACCTACCTACGAAAAAATAGAGTGTCTAAGTCTACCTATCTAGTTAGGTCTGAAAATAACTACGATATATTGTGATCGAGCGCCTGCTGAAACATTGAGAAGCACTCTACGTGCCAGTAGTGTGATTTACTACGAGTTAATGTCTTAACGACCTTTCCATACACGGGAGTTGGATGGATTTACATAATCCATACAGATAAATAAAGTAAATGTGTCTGTCTGTGATTGCTAAAGAATTGCCTCTGGTGAAGCTTGTTTAGTTTATTTGGTTTCGATTATCGATATACCAACGATGGTTTCAATGGACTAACAATAAACCAAATATAGCAATAAAAATAGCAATGGCACTTACAAACCTTTTAATTAATGTTTTGGATTTCGCAAGAAATTAGTCAATATTTCTGTCATATTTTGCAAATCGCGCTGATAATATGTGTATGTGGCACAGAATGTCAAATAGTACCTTCAATACTATGGAAAACTATGGGTCTGTGTCATATATTTATGTATGTGGTCTGTAAATACTGGTATGTGTATGTATATATGGTAATTAATATGAAAACTATTATAATAAATTCTCATATATGAAAAAATAATATACCTACGTCATACATGCGACACCGGACTCAATTGCTTTAGCTCCTTTGAAAGAAATATTTGAAGTGTTATCTAGATGCTAGGCTACTTTTTTTATTACGGGGAGACTTGCGGTTGCAGTTCCCATTGAAGTTTCAGTAAATTAATATTATGTAAGGGTTTGAAGTCACTGGCAAAAGCTAGTAACCTTCATCTTGTGTTTGAACTTTGAAGGGCCTAACGACAGTCGCTTCTCATAGCGGTCGTAAATAGATCGTAAACTGTCGATCTGTGTATGATTGACTGCGGCAATCGTAAACCGCTGATTTGTTTGTTCGGGACTGATTTAATGACGGGATTAAACGCAGCGCAAACACATCATAGCCAGCTAAACTAATGAGGTTTAAATGGTTATGTTCATGGGGCTAGAACAAGACAATAAAAAATGCAATAAATTTAAATGCCATTACAAACAGTACAATAATTTGAATATACACCAATTCGAAGTCGGACGATTGTCTACAATAATATCGTCGTTTCTAAGCACATCGAGAAGGTATTACGAAGGACTATGATTGTACCAAAAAACGACTTCGAATTGGTGTACATTCAAATTTTTTCTCAGTTCTGAAGCGTCAGAGCCGTCGTTTACTTAGTTAGTGGCTGTGAAATAGATATCGCCATTGTAAAAACTTTTCAACCATTTAAATGACCCTTTATAAGGGCCCTATGTAAAGTTAAGCCTATGAGAAATCTGATACTTGGTACTTGATAGCTAATAGAGGTAAAACCACAACAACGGGTCTCGTTCTAAGTACTTACCAGGCTTTCCTTTGAGTTTTCAAGTTGGCGTGAGTTTCCTTTGGACTAGTCTTTGATTAATCTCTACTCGCGGATGCCAAAAGCTTCGCTTGTTTGAATCTGTTATGTTCCTTGAACTTTTAAAACCCTTTCATCCGGTATTTTAAACTACGCGTTGTTAGATTAGGCAGTTAGTCAACTATGTCTCATACTTAGATTGATTTGTCTACACTTAAATTTGAATTTGTACTTGATGCCTCAAACTATCTATACTGATATCAGAGGCACTCTAAGAAGGATTCCATGTGAGTACTAGACACTACGAATAGAATGCCATATTTAACTTCTTGCACTATGCTAAAGTCGTGACAAAATTTATTAGATCATGCCAAAGCAACTGCCAAAAAACCTCATTACTAAGCTTATCTGAGCTGGTCTATGCATGAAATCTGTTCTCATGTTATTAACTTGTCTATAACTCCTCGTTACGCGATATTGCCTCAGTCTGGGGATTTTAATAAAAAGCAACCGGGCAATGCTTATTCATACACTGCAGTCCGGTGAGTAGTAGCTGGAGATTGAAGAGTCATAATACTGTATTACCATGCAGACTGCGTGCTTACACGCTGCAGACACTGATCGTTGCTGCGGAATGGTTTATGTTACTGCAGCTCGGTTAATATTTACAAAACTTTTTATGAGGACCTTTGCGCTGGAGGAATATTTGAGCGCACTTGTCAAATGTTGGCAAAAATAGAATCTATTTTGTGTTTGAAATTAAAGCCAATTATGAACATTGGTGCAAGGAATGTTAGTGTTAATATAGAAGGCATTTTCTATACGGAAGAACGATGATACGTACAATACGTTCACCTGATGTTAAAAGTCCCACCGACTTCGCATTGCAATATCATAATACACTGCACTCTTTATCCTAAGACGTTTCATTTTGCCCAATAATCTCGTCACGGTAGAATTTAATAACACTGCAGTGGTACCTACCCGGATGGGCTCCACAAGAAAAGTCCCTATAAACAGTAACCATTTGTTCAATTGAATTTGTTCTTGCCATAATTTTAGCTTTCTGCACTCTCTAACCCAGTACACAAAATGGACTGGGTATAGGTTAACTAATAACTAACTCACAATGATGCTCTATACTTACTTGTACAACTGAAATAAATTTCTACATGACAGTGTGGCAAATTATGGAAGAATTTCCTTAATATCATCCATGGTTCACCAAATAGACTTAGACTTGATAAAGGTTTTGTTTTTATAAACCTAAGTAAAAGTTAGTACTTAACTGTAATCAGAAGAATATGTTAACTGACGATGCAGTTATCATAGTATAACTTGCAAGGCTATAGAGCAACCCTTAAGTAACGGTTGCTACACAGCATCGCATCGGAACGCTAAATCGCTTGTCGGTGTATCTTTACCGGTAAGCTGGAACTGCTAACCTACCAGATTAATTATTATACCAGCTAATATTTCCTACCAGACCAAACCTAAGCCAGTATAGGTACAGATATTATAAAATTCCAAAATCAATTCAGTGGAATTATTCCGATGATCTACACGATCTGCACTGGAAGAAGACTATCCCACCGGATTTTTTCTTACATTTCTGCTTCATAATTTGATGGTAGGTATAACATATCTCTAAGAGGTCTTTAGACCGGCCTAGCCTTATTCAGCCTGAGCCAATATATTTGCGTATTCGTCCGAGCCACCCTTTTCCCTTTTCCACCCCTTATCACTTCCCCCTTCGTCTGCGGCTAGCACCACTACATGCCACAATAGCATGATTGATGAAAATAATATTGGGTTACACATAAAGAGTGTAGGTATTCGGTGAACATTCTGCTAGTCAGCGACCAATAATAAAATATTCGTGTATCGGACATCGCACCTCAAAAAGAACTTTGATGAAATCGGTTCCGATTGTTATCTCTAACATAAGTATACTCTGGGTAACCTAACAAAAAACTAAAATAAAAAAACTAACTGCCACCCAGTTAGTTTATATTCATCTTTCTCATGGGAGACTGCTTTGCCTCACCAGGGGGACGTTAAATCAGGAAGACTGATGGCCGACTCTCGATTACGTACTCTCTCTAAAAAAAATAACTATACTCTATTCGTTAGATAGCTTCAATCACTATTTATAACACAGACTTTTGGCCGGTGCTCTGCTAGCGAAGATCTTCAGGTTTGTCTCAAAAGGAATTTTTCGCACTATGTGGATTTCTAATTTAAACCAAATCGGTTCAGTAGTTATGGTGCGGTGTGAAGAAGAAGCAAACATATGAGCTTTCACATTTATAATATGAAAAGCTTTTTCTGTTGTATTATTTCTATGGCAATGGAAAAGAACGGATAAAATAACAGGCAGCACTTGTCATGCATTCAATTTTAATTATATCTTTGACAATATGACAATAGTGTGAAATATTTACAGGATATGTACATTTTTACAATAACGTTAGGTGTACAAATTAACTACTCGCCTCGCGGTAAATATACAATAATACATATAAGGTAGATACCTAAACGTTAATAAATTCTCTGTTACAACCCCAGACCAAACAACGTCCATCAACCAAACATACAGTAATAACTATACAATATAACATTAATATTATTAAATTATAATTTGTTAATTTGTTACTGTAAAAGCTTACAAATAATTCGTAGGTTTTATAGAATAATAATCACCCAGCTGAAATCACTCATTGAAATTGTCCCAGCTTTTGCAGTAACATATTTTGTTAATGTACATACATCAATGAAAAATCATTGCGAACAGTTTCGTACCAGGAACTTGTACTCGTATACTCAGGTCCACGCATTACATCCAATTACTCGTATGTGCGAACATAGATCAATTAAATGGGGAGGGAGCTCATTACATTAAAAGTCTTCGAACGTATGTGAATAAAGCCAATGTTAATATCGAAACACGAACGAACAGATAGGTAATAGAACATTGTTTACGAATGGTCGTTTGGGTTTTTGTACAATATATAGATACCAGCTTAATGTTACAGCGACATGTCACAACAAAAACTTAAATTCCTAACATTAAAACTAACAACTTTTGTTCTAAGACTTATTTTGTGAAATATCAAATGATTAATATTTATCATAGATGTAACGCTTGCAGCTCTATCTTGCGGTGGAAAGTCACTGACCCTACGCTTACACAATTCTTGTAATGGCACGTAAGAGACATTGAATATAAAGCATTGTAGGAATGACAATAATACTGAATTTGGAAAAATCGTAGAACGAAAATTGTTAGTAGAAAGGAACTACAACAGGCCGAGAGCATTTTGGTATTTTTAATTTAACGTTTGAATGAAAACATGACCAATCTTTCTTAATCACTGCGTAAGAAGCGATTAGAAGAGAGAGTGAAGTGCGTCTCCGTATATTAAACATAATACAAAAATTGCAATCTTACTTATTAAAATACTTAAGTTTTAAAAACACCAGCGAAGACAACTATGAGACCCAGCAAGAAAAATTGGCAGCCTCTCCCCATTACTTATGGGTACATTAATCTTAAGTTACCTTAGATCTGACAGGTGGAGAGACAGGGCTCGTGTCTCTCGCATCTGTCAACTAATACAATTGCGCAAATTTTCTTGGTCTCCTTTCAGGTAGGTTCATCTTGAACAGAAACCAATAAAACTTGTGCAGACTATGTATCTCCCTAGCACCAAATTTTTAATAATGCAAAAATTGCTATCTATTGAACCATGGATGACTTTATAGCAACCCGCATAAGAAATCAATGATGTGCAAGAGAAAAACAAGAAATAAAAATAATTACTTCGCTACTATCTACAGACCCCGATATACGTTTCACTGAAAGTAATAGCAAACACATTTTGTGATTTTGTGGATTCAACAACTCTTGAGGATCCTTCAGTCTCAGCGCTTTGTTGCTATGAAAATCGAAGAAACGGTAAACGTTTTAAGAGCTCGAATTTGGTGCTAGGGTGGTGTATGGAAAGCCAGTCTTGTGATCCTAATCTATGGAAACAATCAAAGTGTCCTCGTCTGGCACTGGGAGCTCGCGACTGAGGCGAGAGGCCCGCACTCAGAGGCGCGAGTTAGTCAGTCCATTGGGGGCTATGAGAGGAGCGAGGGAGGACGGACGGGTCTCCATGTGCAGGGCCTCGCTCGCTGCCACCGAACGGGAAGTGAACGCCGTGGAAGCTTCGGACCTCGACCCTCCGGCTATGTCCCCCTGAGTGGACATCCCACGAGCTTCGGCCATAGCGCGAGACTGAGCTCTGGCCACACTGCTGCCTTTCTTCCGCGGAATCACGCTGTTCTCCACGTGCAGCGTAGCATTCACATCCTTCCCCGCAGCACACGTGCAGGCCTTCAGGAAACTCTTCTTGAAATTATCCGACAGGAACGCGTATAGGATCGGATTCATGGCCGAGTTGCTGTAGCTGAAGCAGGCGGCTACCAAAAAAACCGTAATCGTAATACGACTCGCGCATTCGTAGGAATAAATCAAAGCCACTTGAAACGCCCAGTACGGCAGCCAGCAAAGGACGTAAACTGCGATCACTGTCAACACGAGTTTGGTCACTTTTCTATGAGAGCGCTTCTTCTCTTTAGACTTGTTCTTCGGGCCGACAGTTTTCAGCTTCCTTATAACGAGACAGTAGAAGATAAAAATAAGCGTCAAAGGTGCCGCGAAGCCGAGAGCGAAGGAGTAGAGAGTGAAGGAAGTCTGGCCTTTATTGAACTCCCGTTCTGGCCACACTATGTTACATGTGAATCCATTCTCTGATTCGATTAAAGTCGTGTACATGAATATCGGAGTCATGACTAATGCCGAAGCAATCCAGGCGGCCGCAGATACTATCCTGGATACGAATGGAGTGCGAAGTCGTGGCGCCGCTATCGGATGACACACAGCAATGTATCTATCGGCGCTCATGATACAGAGGAAAATGCTGCTGGTGAACTGATTGATTCCCGTGGAAATCATGTACGCTTTGCACATAAAACTGCCAAAAGGCCACGAGCGGACGGACATCGTGACAAGGAGGAACGGAATTCCAATTAGGAAGCACTCGTCCGCAATGGCCAGGTTCACAATATACATGTTCGTGACAGTCTGCATCTTGGAGTAACGAAGGACGACGTATATTACCAACGTGTTTCCCAGCAGCCCGACGACGCACACTAGCGCGTACAAAATTTGCGTTACGATGTACACAATGGGCAGGTTCAAGTTGGGACAGTTCTCGTACGTGGAGTTGAAAGTTCCGTTGTAGCTGTAATTGGTTCCGTACAATTCCACGTCCTCTAACGGCTCCATGGCGAACTAGTTAGTTTGGAGTGTGACAGCTTTTGTTCCGAGATCCGACGTAACGCTTACCTGCGAACAAGGATATTGTGTTTTAGAGCAGTTTGAGTAGTGACACGTCTTTGTATATACGTTAAGGAATTTCGGTATTCTAACTGAATTGTTAGATTTTATTATACTTTAAAATTTCTGAATAATACTGTGTGAATAGGTCTAAAGAGTGCTAGTCTACACCAAGAACTATATGTTTAAACAAAAACTATATACTCATTTAAAAAAATTGTGTTTGTCAGAAACTGTGGACTGATCCTTAAAAAATAATATTTTAACAGACAAACATCACAATTATATAGCACAATTATATACTCTTACTACCTACTAAGGAAACATGTAACCTACTATGACCAACCGTTGTAAATAATTTACATTTAAGAGAATTTATGGGAGATCGTTTTGGCCATGCCCTTTGTAAACATGAAACTTGTGAAGTGCAAAGTTGTTATTTAGCTCAAACAAAATCGCTGATTGAGAAAATATTCCTTGAATAAATTCAGTCGCCGACGTTCAGTTTTGTGGACGTAATTTTGAACTCAGACTTTATATTTCAGCAGGTGTGTTTCTAGACTTACAGTAATGTGAACTAGTACGGAACGGCGCTATGCGATTCACGTACAGTACACAAGTACACAAAGTTTCGTCTGCGCAAATAAGTATATAGCCTTTTTGTTGCTAATGTTTACTTTTACCTCCTCTACATCTGTGCTACGAAGTTTTATTTTAATGCTCGGTACTAGCGCGTCTAGGTGCTCGCTTTAGTTCTAGCTTTCATTTGTATCAGACGTATATCCCACGAATATTGTTCTGTGTATACGTGTGCTTTATTTGTACCTTTACAATCCAGTATGTTGTCTGTATATTTCCTTAGAATAAGGCTTCACACACTATCATTAGCATGCTCAAGATGCGTTGAATTTTTGAGAACATTAAAAATAATTGTCTTGTGATTTTCTTATTTATCGTTAAGGCAAAACTGATATTTAGTTAGAGACGAAATAGAAGCAAAGGCACAACAGCTCTCTATCTATACAGAGTTTGAGTAATTTGATATGCAGAAATAATAATATTTAAATATTCCTAAGAGTACTTTTACCAAAAATAATTGTTCCGTTTCAAGACGATTTTTCCAAGAATGATGCAGAATGGAGTAGAATAATACCTGGACTATTTTTATTTAAGAAATGTAACTTACATAGTGTGTAAACCGTTATCGCCAAGTTTCTTCCCCGATGCGGTCAGCGTAGATCTGTAATTGGAAAAGAATATAATACTTATTATATTTATCGTGACAAATTCGTTAACGTCAATTGTTCCTTAAGGATGGACTGGACCACGAAAGTTTCCAAACACAATAGTTTCTATTACAGAGTACATATCTCTTTAATATAGACTACTGAAGCAAATACAGTGATAACTTTGTCCAAGCTAATCTCATTGGTCTCCTGAGAATTAGCATGATCTACCAATTAAAAAAATGTGATTTTTTTCAAAGCGGATTTCACGCTAGGATAATTGTTTATGGTAAGATTTTATTTATTAAAATATTTTCACAGTAGACGGGATTTGAATCCGCATCTGTCGTTGGCTACCACGGCCAAGGCGTCTACCACTTGACTACGAGCGGTCATCTAATGAAAAGAACACCTAATTGTTGATGTATTCCTCTAACTCAATTCTAGGCAGAACTCTGTGATTTATCTTTTAAGTACAATTAGAGTACCTAAAGGTATTGATCAGACAAATATCTTATCTTAGTCGGACTTCAAAATGTACCTAACCCACGAAACCATATGTCTATCAACATAAAAAAATATTTTGCTAGTCGATGCGAGAAATTTTTACAGTTTCCGCATATTATTATCAGTTCCATGATTAGTCTATTGTATTGATGATAATAATAAATGATTAATGCTCGCTCGCTGTTGTGTGGCGTGTCTTTGCATCGTTTGAACTGACAGCAGATGTTAGACCTATTGTTAGAAGGGACGAAACTGAAAGCAACCCGTCTAAATCCAGTGCAATAACAGACGCACGCCTAAACTAAACATACGTCTGAACGGCTAAGCGCCTCGACACAAAAACAATCTATTTATGGTGTAAACAGGGACGCGCCTCCGTCATAGACGACCTTTCAGGATACACAAGAAAATATTATCATAGTCTAATAACAAACTTGATGTTTTTGGCAATATTATTTGTGTATAAGATTACCGTAAAGCTATTATTGGACTTGAGATCAGAGAGTTAATTAATTCCCATTTACTATAAACAGGCTCAAGGAGTTTGGGTAATTTGTTCAAAAGTTGGACAAAAGATTGAACTTCGTTTAACACGAGCCTAATCTATGTTTAAACAGTCTGATTTATTTTTTTAAATCTCGGCCAAATCTAATCTCAGGCACCTCTCTAATCTAAAGGCAGTCAGTAAATATTGATATAGATATTTCAATCCACGAACTCCATACGAATCGAATCAAATTAAACGACTTTGACAAAGTGGGGCGGGTCTTTGTGTATTGAAAATAGCTATAAATGGGTTATCTTTCTAGCCTTATCTAAAAGTGATCAAAATTCAAACCAACCTTTCTTGCAACTAATTTTCTTTAGACAAAATCTTAATAATTTATGGTGATACCACAATGCTCCAAGAGTGAAGAGTCAAACGCACCGTATGCGTCGTTACGCGCCGATTGCGGCTCTTACGACAGTGTGCAATAATATTATGGTACAACCTAAAATTTACTAACAGATTGTTTATTTCTCGGGAATATTATTCTCCGTTAATGTATCACGATAACAAATACATTGGAATGTGTACTAGGTTGTGATAGACGCATGTTTGTTTTCACGCTCCCTAAATACGAGATTTAGGTGTTACGTGTGTGTTTATGTTTTGATTCTTCATACGTTTGTATTTTGCAACTGTGTTTTGTGTACTCAAGACTTTTTTCTAGAGGATACTCCGATGTGAGAACAAAACGTGTCTAAAGAAAGTTTTGGTTTTTCTCTTTTTACCTGTTAGTAACTTGACTTCGATTTCATTTGATAGTAAGTGACGATATAATCGCATTTGCTGCTGTTTAAGGGATGTTACCTCTAATCGTATTTTACACAGCATCGCATTGGAATCTTAGTCGGTTGTTTATGTCTTTACCTGTGGGTTGATAACAGCAAAGTCCTCAGACCAGACCAGACTTAACTTTAAAAGTACGTAGGTAAAATGGTGATTTACTCACGTTCTAAATATCAAGGGTCTCATAACTGCGTAGCTAGTAGGTAGGTTTTATATCTGTAACAATGAAACAGACATATTATAATTAGAACGAAATTGTAATTAAAATAATGCTAATTTATGTTTTATTTATTCACAAAATAATACCTTGGAACCTGTGTTACATTGGATTAATTTATCACAAGAACACAAGGCTGTATTTAATTATTTCGTATGTTGGTTCTTAAAATTAGTACATTTTTATTTTAGGTTGCGTATCGTTTTTGCGCCAGAGAGAGCATTTTTAGGGTTCTGTACGCAAAGGCTAAAACGAGACCCTATTACTAAGACTTCGCCGTCCATCTGTCCGTCTTTCACCAGGCTGTATCTCTAGAACCGTGATAGTTAGACACTAGAAAATTTCACAGATGATGTATTTCTGTTGCGTTGTTCCTGTATATTTGATCATAGTCTTCTTCTCAGTGCAGGGCGCGTTTGAACCCTCGTAAACTTAGTTTTAAGTCGACTGTAGTTATCACCATACATATGCGACAAATATATTGACGTTTTACAAGAGCCTGCATGTTAGGCCTATGTGAAATAAAGATATTTTGAGTTTAAAGATTCTTTTCAAGTAGCGAATTATAGCAAAATAAAATAATAAGTACTGCTAAAATCGTATTCAGTTGCCTGAACCTCAACATTGTAAGTACCCATTCAGTTTACCGTATGATACGATTAAATAAATAAAGTTACCCTTGTATGAGTTTGTTTGAATTGTTAGGTATTTGCACTAATCTATAAAACAGGGCCCGTGTGTACATTTCATTAGTTTGACAATAAAACAGACAAATTATAATCGCGGATTCAAAGCGTAGCATTTCATTCAACATCTACCCACGTACCTATACCTGTTATCGAGTTTCAGGGTGAAATCAACATAAATGAAGCACTTTAAATATTAATTGGTCTTCAGCTCTCTTTTATGTTTCTATTCTATTTCCGTCATATTTAATAAATGACAGTTATTTATTTATTAATATTGATTTAAGTTTTTACTAATGAAATTGGCGTTTTGACATATGACCACTGTGATCTCGAATATCCTCCTCTTTGGTAAGAAATTCCAATTTCAAATACAGCTATTAACTCATGCATTTGTTTTTCAAAAACCGTATGTTTCCATATGTTTTTCCATGTTTGGTTTTTCTTTGCGTCACTCAGTTTACAAAATAGAAAACTTAAAATTTAACAGGTAGTCGAAAGTACCTACGCTACGTTCGAATTTGTTCATATACCGAAAAAATAATAATCCATTGAACTGCGAAAGAATGGAAGGCTCTGAACTCGAGCTTGGCTAACTCGCTGCCGTGTGTCCTAATTAACATGAATAATTAATTATTACTATCGGAAATATACTCGTACCTAATCACTGTGACGCCAACGGAGCGTGTGAGCGATTGTAGTTCGCAATAATTAATGAGTACCTTAATGTGATTAATTTGGACAAATCTCTTCATTGCTTTAGTAATATTATATATTGCTATCAAGTATCACCCTGATTACATCTTAATTACTGGTAACAATTATACTGTTATTAATTAATATTGGTTCAAAGGATGTTTGTTTGGTAGTTTATCCTTTAATCAGAATTGCTCAATAATTGGGTAACGAAATAACGTGAAATTTGCAGACATAGTGAAGCAATTAGTTCAAGATCTCGAGTAGACTATTACTACTCGAAACTTTTTTATTTAAAAAGCGATTGAATGAAGATGGAATCATATTTTTTTTAATTATTAAACTTAGTGCTTGATAGAGATGTGAACATTTTTCTTCAGTGTACGGATGGACAGAAAAAAAACGAAAATGTGTGTTTGTATCGTTTTATCCACGTATATAAACAAAAATGAAGAACCGAATAAAATAAGTATGTATGCGCATCATTAAAGAATGATTGCCCCTATTCGATTTTAATTGTCAGGACAGGGTTTGTATGACTAATTTTTATGATTTTATGTAGGAATGAAATTTTTAAAAAAAACCTCGGGGTAAAGCAGTTCCCGCGGGACGAATTTGCCGGCTACAGTTGGATGGGAAAGTTGGAAATGGCATTTAAACAAAAACACGTGACAGGCCCATCATTCAATGAGGACACAAAACCGTCAAAGCCTGCGGAAATTTTATTGAAAATGTATCCTATATTCACATATCTGTTTTAAAATACAATCATAACACTAGAGCGTAAGGTCCCAATTCTATTGAAGGATCATCAGTGGTTGGCCCATAATTCAGGAATTCATATCTCATTGTAAAGCGGACTGTAATCCGTGGGTATTAGGGTTTAATTTAAATGTGCCACGGGTGAGCGCGGCCGGAGCGGGTATCAGGCGATTTTCAACAAGATAAATAATCCCAGTCTGGCGGAAAGCTCGCTAGGGGTCGCTAACCGACTGTAACCAAGCGCTGTTACGGTAAACTATAGTGAAAAAAGGTTTAGACTTAGCACCCTTGAAACTATGCGCTGATTTAGACTGAGTAACTTATATAATGTTACCCCTATGGATATCCCATAACTTCAAAAAGATTATTTTATTATCATGTAATCTTTTTGTCGAAAAATTGCATGTCACTGTAACGTACGTTTCTTTCTCTTTCATGCTGCGAATATTTAACCGATTTGACTGATGATTGTGTAGATTATACCTTGAATTAATACATAAATAAAATCGAAATAGTCCATGGTTCTATTGGTGTAAATCCGAATTTCACATGGGCGGGGAGTTCTCTAGTCTAAAAATGTTTATTGTCAATTTCGGTTTCGGTGTAAAAAATTTAGGGTAATGAGTCCAAGGACAAAGTTAAACGGGTACAATATACGGGTATACATTTGTGTCACACGTCGCGGCGGCTTCGAGCGTTTCCAGCAAGATCTTCTGCTCCGTAAATCAGCTTGCTTCAGTTTAATGCTGCTATCAGCCGACAGCGAGCGAAGCGCTGGACGACTTTAATGATGGACCTACTCGTATACTGAGAAATAAAACCGTAATGTAGTTATACTCATAGGTATGTATATTACGTATTTTACTTTTACGGTGAGCATTTGGTTTATTTAGCCAGCAGAAAGAACTTTTAGAATCAACTGTCCACATCGGTTTCAGAATTTACACTCCATAAACTTACAAACTTTGCCTCTTCTTATAATTTATATTTTATTTATTTATTCAACAGTTAAATCATTAATAACATAATCATTACTATGTTAAGAAATAAAAATACCTAATTGCTTTATTATTAAAGTGCGAAGTGCGGATGTCCGCATTCACCGCATTGCCGCACATTGTTTATCGACAAGTCATAACAGCATGTTTTTGCGGCGACCCCAAAATTATGATTCCCTTTCAGCTGATAAAAAAGTGAGTACATTTGTCTGGTATAATATCATCATTACGCTATCAGGCCGGTCCGGCGACGTGTCACGATGACAAATGGCGTCATTACAGCCGTCACTGTCACCCGTCAAGTGACAGCTGGCGACAGTTATTAAGCTAATGGCGTGTACTCCGCTCAATTAATTTGCATTAATGTCATAACTCGGGATGTGAGGTCAGAGCAGAGTGTTAAACTTATGCAACTAGCATGGTTTACCTTTTCACTACTGTCTTTTCTGATTAGGTAACAAAACTACTGAACCTAATTTGTAACGTCTAAGAACAGTGCTATATTTTTCCATGGACACCGTTTTGAAAAGGATAAAACTGTTTTAGACGTGTCAAATTTGTTTAGTTTACAGAGATTTATTATACCCGATTGGGTACCATCATCTTGTGTACCGAAATTAAGTAATAATTATTTACATAGCTAATTTTAACCTTTTTAGTAAAAGTATGCTGTATAGCTTTATATATGAGGCCATGAGAGCCAGAGTGGCCTAACTGTCATTTTTTCAATACTGATTTTAATTCAAAAAACTGCTCTAAACGACAAAAGTCATAGCGCCACAGTGGCCTAACATTAGTTCAACATTGTTTTCATAGATGGAATTAGTATTACTACCACAGCCTATGAGAAATTTTAAGAGTTTGGTAGCGCTATACTGGCCTAAATGAGTTAGGCCATTTTTGCACTATGGCAATACTAATAAATTGACATTTCTTTGACGTTAGGCCAAACTGTCAAAATTTGCCGCGTATTTCTTGGATTGTTTTTAATGTTGAACGAAAGTTTTTTTCTTGCAATTAATGGCTTAAACGGATAACATGGAAGCTGGAACCTCTATTAATATAGAAAACACAATGCAAGGTAAGCAAAACATGATTTTGATAAGAAAAATTGTCAGTCAATTGAGTGTTGTAACTAATTTTCTCAGTCTACTGTTTCATAAGCAAATTACTTTTTACTTTCAGATATCTTCGGAGTGGATGAGGAAGACCCCTAACAAGATTCAGGCTCTGAGTATTTACCATCCAGATCGCCATCGCCAACTGCCTTCGATCTTATTGATATTTTAGCAGATAACCATTCGCAAAACGACCAAGCCCCTTAAAACGACCAAGAGGAACGGAAGCCAAGAAAGCGAGTTCGGCAGCCAAGTAAGTGGAAAAGGAATATACACAAGGCAAAACGCGCGAGAGGTGAGGAATACGTGAATGCAAAGGGTAAAACTGTACCTTAGAAAAATATAAACACAGATATACCATGTAGATGTGGACTAAAATGCCATGATAAATTTGGTGCTGCATAGCAAAAACCACTCTTCGATAGGTTTTATGCCATGGAAAGTTTTAGTTTGCAGTCATCTTACCTATTTTCATTGGTAAAAGTGTTACCTAAAAAAAGATGCTCTTTTCTCACTGATCGCCGACAAACTGAGTCTAGACGCTCCAATACCCGAGTATATACTCTTCCAAATTCCGATGGTTTGTCTACTACAGTATGTAAAGAATTCTTCAAAAAAGTTTTTGCAGTATCTGATGGAAGAATATCCAGAGTGTTGAAAACAAAATTGTCCATTCCTACACCACCTATTGATAGAAGAGGAAAGCATGTTCCTGTCAATAAGACATCTGAAGAAAAGATTCAAAAAGTAAAAACATTTATTGATAAATTTCCTAAGTATGAATCACACTACACACTACACAAGACTATGAACAGAAGGTTCTTAGCTCCAGATCTAAGTTTATCAAAAATGTATTCCATGTACTGTGATAATACTTCAGAGTCAGAAAAGGTATCCGATTTTATGTTCCGGAAAGTATTTAATGAACAATTTAATTTATCATTCCATGCACCTATATCAGATTCATGCAAGAAATGTGACAATTTGAAGATTAAGATAGATGCAGCTCATTCACAAGAAGAAAAGCACCAGCTTGAGTTACAAAAAAAGTTACACCTCTCAAAAGCTGACAGTGCGAAAGATAATTACAACAAGAAAGAGAAAAACCTTGCTAAAGAAGACTTAGATGTCACTGTCATTGTATTCGACTTAATGAAAACATTGCCTACTCCAGTAGTGTTAACGGGAGTGTGTTATTATAAAAGGCAGCTGTGGACGTATGTACTAGGTATACATCTCAGATGAAATACATGATGCTGCAAATGACAACGCAACAATGTGTGTATGGGATGAGACTGTAGCCTCTAGAGGACCACAGGAGATAGGCTCTTGTTTATTGCGATACATTAAAGAAAATGTTAAGACCAAAAGGTTAATTTTATATTCTGACCAATGTGGTGGCCAAAATCGCAATATTAAAATGGCCACTCTTTGTGAATATATTATTAGTCATCCAGACTATATCGTGGAAAATATTGACCATAATTTTTTTGTAAGCGGTCATTCTTATTTGGCGTGTGATCAGGACTTTGGCTTAATAGAAAAAAAGAAAAAATATTTTCAGAATATTTTCGTACCTGATGATTGGATTGAAGTAATAAAGACTGCAAGAAAGAAAAACCCTTTTCAAATTATAAAAATGGCCAAAAAAGATTTCTATTCAACCAAAAATTTGGAGAATAATAATATAGCTTGTGTACCTAGACGATTTTTATTAAAGCCTTGAAGGCTCAGTGCTACGTATAGAGGAATAATAACCAAAAGGTTAGATCCTCGTGTTGCTGTAATCACAGATGAAATGGAAAAACAATGCTATTAAAAAAATATAAAAATGTGAAGAAATTAAGCTTCGATGTTATTTACTCAATCACGCCACGACTACTGAAATTTTGAATGTACATAGCTTATAACCAGGACTGCAAACAGGTTACATTTTATACCGCAAAATCTACAGGATCCTCAGGATCTGCAGTCTTGGCGGATTTTGAAAAATCCGAAATTTGAACATAGATATATGTTTAGATAGATAAACGAACAAAGTAGGTATAATAGAATACAATTTATGGCAATAGGTAGATTACTATAGCATTCTTTCGCTGAGAATTGTCTCCACACAAAGGATCCCAGTCTGAAACTTTCCATATAATATTATACTTGCACTTGTTTTACTATAAAGCTAGTTTACGAAAATTTAATAAGTATTTTGAATGTTAGGTAGGTATTTACTTTACATTTACTTCGGTGTTTATAGAATAAGCCGTCTTAAGAGGAATTAGCTCGTCACGCTTCTTATCATTAGGATTATAATATATTATAAGCCATAAACAGCTTAAATATGGCCTAATGTGTAGAGCAGTATTAAACGTGAGTACCTCTCAAAACTTCAAACAAACCGAACCTACAGGGTTAATACAAGTTACAGTAAGATTTCGCTAGCATTATTCGTTTTGAGTAGCGGTTAGCAGTATTGTGTGGGAGAAACGAAAATGAGATTCGAACTCTATATCCAACTTGTACTTTACAGATCCAGACAGATGGGTCCCAAGTACGCAACGTACGCAATACAATATAATTACGTTTTAATACTTTTTTGTGTTTAAAAAATTTATTAACTTAACTAAATATGTTCTAATAAAATGTAATTTCTCTTCCTCCATTAAACATTTTAGATATGCCAATTTAGATGACGATTTCGCTTGTTTAGTCCCGGTTAAAATCCATGTTATCCTAGGGATTTGTGAAAAGTTGAAAAAAAAAGTTGAAACGAAGTATTTATTTACTAGCATTACTACTAACAATAATAACATTAATATACGCGAGCAAAGCCGTAAAAAGGAAAAAAATAATAAGATAATATTAGTGTTAAATAAAGCGTTGAATTGCGTGAAAGAAGCTAATATGCGCGTGAAAGGAGTGGATTGCGAGTTGACATCTGATAGAGCGAATGGAAGAAGAGGACATGTTGTGTCAATCCCACATAACTTACTTAGGGTCTCTCTAATCTCTTCTTTATATAGATAAGCTATCCTATGCATTTATGTAACTTTAAGTCTATAAAAATTAATAAAGAGTTAATAAAAATAAATAAAAATAAAATAACGTGAGAAAAGGGCAGGAAGATGAGTGTTAAATAAAGCATTGTAGAGTTTGCGTTCTCGGGTCCAGTCTATCATTACCATAACCGTGAATAAATTTACCATTCACGTCCGCAGTTGAAAGGCCATTATTTTTTTACACCCTAATAGTGTAAGAGCGAGCGGCATAAACGCGCTATTATTCGAGCGGGACCTCATAACGGGGTGGTTTTTACGAGCTACCCGCGCTTTTTGCGAGACTTTTCATTTAGGCCAGTCGTTTGAAGGAAATCTGTCTGAACGACTGTGACCGATATTTTCGGAATCGATTGATTTATTAAAAAAAAGACTCAATGATATGTAGCATGTGTGCTTTGCTGTTATAATAATTTTAAAAACCAATATACAAAAAGAGATAGGTAATTATCTCATTAATACGTTATTCAAACGTGAATTCTAAAGACATTTACTAAAAGTGAAAATTAACTTTAGGCATATTGCTCTTAGGTTGAAATTAGTAATAAAAAGTAGTTTATTCTTACCTTTACGTAATGTAATTCACATACTGTAATTATTATGCGTAAAATATAATGCGTTCAGGTGATGATTAATAACTCTCCTAGTCAAGTTCAAGACAACAAGAATGCCTTTTTAAAATCATGTTTAGAAAAATGTATACAAAAGAAACTAAGTTTTTTTGATATTTGGTTCATTGATGTATTCCACTCTTGTTGGGTTAGTACTACAGTAGATATTATAATATATTTCGATACATGCATGGTAATTTCCAACTAAAGAAAATGCACGTTCTAGCATAACTCATCCTTTAAGCGTATATAAGTTATGTAGTTATTTCATATTTCCTTTCATGCAGTGGAATTTATCGAGTTTCAGCGGATATCGGCAATGTATCTGGAACCTTCCGAGTGATCTACTCGAGTACAGGTGCATGATATTGAGTAGGTAATATATGAACAAATCATTCTCCGAGCGTATGGAAATGATATGGAAACGCAGAACTTCGATAATATTGAAGATGTATTTAGAACGAGGGAAAGAAAATGCGAGTGATTTAGTGGAAAATTGTTTTCAATATTACTTTTGTTGATTCAGAATATAAACGTTGTATTTTTCTTACAGTAACAAGCTTTTCTATTCTTTTCTATTTTATAAAAAAATATACACATCTATTATTATGCTTCAGTTACGAATATACGCATAAATGATGCGAATTATGAAAATGAGAAGGTAAATCGCAATTAAAAAAAAATACGGGTTATAGCGTAGGGCATAATAGAGCTTATTATGCCTTCAGCCTTGTACGTATACAGTCCAAACAAAATCAGTGCAGCCGTTTCAAAGATTATCGTGTTGAAACGAGGTTCAAAAAGACCGGCAGAGAAAGAGTTTTTAGATTAAATTAATTTCATCATAACTCACGAACTTAACTACGTTGTATATGCAGTCATTTAGAAAATACAGACACAATTTAATTATATATATATTTCAAAAAAGCACGATGTACCTAATCGCAGAGAAGGATCATAATCAGCCATTACAGTAAAAAGTAACGATGTCCTTAGATTCAATCGATCGAAAGCCTTTAGTAGCAATTGTCCTGACATTTATTGCAGTATATTTTCCTCCACCGTCCATCGCTTATGTTTCATTCGATTCATATGGAGTTTGACAGAGTGGGGCGCGTCATCGTGGATTGAAATGTCTAGGTATACCCTGGGTAGCCTAAACCCAGCCCGGTCAAGAGCCGGGTGTGGCTATTCGGGGCACAGACCACTTTATTCTGGTCACAGAGCCCGCTTACAAATGACCCAGTCTTTTGTCATACGAGCCTATGAAAAAGTTCTAGTACGGTTCACGCAATAAAGAGATCGCCTAGTGGTAATCTTCTAATACGATACTTTATTTCTATAACTTTGGTATACCCAGGGCTCGGTCGTTCTTGTATGTTTCTAGGGCTACGCAGGGTGGTACTGAACCCTCACAGATTGTCGTAATTTACAGTTTAGTTTGATTCAGTCATAAATCACGAGGAGGGGAGCTCAATTCTCACAAGTTTTTGGGAGTTCTTTGCAATTGTGGAAACTTGATGTTTCTTGCGTACAGGTTCCTATACCTGTGACAACACAGTGTGAAAGCCTGCATAAAACCCGAAGGATACCCGTGTGAAACCTGGCAACCCGCATCATGGTACAGAAGATCGACTCCGCAAAATAATTTAAATAAATAGCGACTCTAACGCTGACAAAATAAAGTGCAATTCAGTTCTCAATAGCGCTTTATACCCATGTCGTTATTAACCTTAATGTTGTGCTCTCTTTCCGTCGCATTTCTTTACCTCCCCTCTATCTCTTTCCGGCTCGCGGGGTCCTGATAAAACCGCTGAGCGGTCGACACCATAAACTTGTAGCCTTTGTACCTACAGTGCGAGTGAAACAACCCTTGCTTTGGCAAAACCTTCCTATAATATGAGGAGAGTGGTGGTTAAAAGGGGTTGGGACAAGAAATCAGTTTGAGGGACATTACGTGGCGCGGCACTCGTAATTTGAAGTAATCTGAGAGATTGAGGCCTAAAGATGTCTCACTGGGGAGCCCTAAGAAACTTGGAGTCTCGCTAATGAGTTCGTTACTACATCATTACGCTGATTACTGAGAGTTCCTCAATGTCAGTTTTCGCCTGAAAGTGTACCCTAATGTGCTAATAACGTTAATGTGCTGAAACTTCAAAGAGTTTCTTACAAAACATAATATACGCACACATTGACATATCGTATTATATTAAGTTTCATAAAGGCAGTCATTCAATCAAATATCAAGTAAAGCGAACCGTTGTTTCAAGCGAAATTTAATTTCAGGAATTTCCAAAAAAATCTGAGAAGGCAGATATCATGTCTGCCTGGGCATTTGGTACTAATTTGAGACTTTTGGCGTCGAAATTATGGGACAGTGAGGACCAAGAGTGAAGACAATTTTATCAATGAGGTATTTTGGGAATAATTCTCACTCATAGCGGCCTAGAAGATTTATAAAACATTTTTAATTACTTTTATTATGTATAGATTTTGAATAAATATGTAAATTCAGGTAATGGGTATTAAATAAAGAAGAAGAGAAAAATGTTATGTTTCAATTGACTTTCTAACTAATTTATTTTAAAAATAAGTAAGTAGATGTTTTGAGAAAAAAACTAATTTAACACTAACTCTGAGTTACTTTGTATCACAATTACTATGTAGATACTAGATATTTCATTAAAATTTTAATGTAAACATAGTTACGAAACCGTCGTTAGTTTCTTTGTAATGAAAATACCTCGAGTAGCTCGTGATTAAGTAATTAATTATTAAGGACTTCAGTCAAAATATAATATTATCAAAGACCATCACATAACATATTTAATATCTATCACATAGCAACTAAGTTTGTGACCGCAACATCTTTCAAAATGTTCCTATAAGACTTTCTGCAAATTCTAACGAATTGTTTAATAAAAATGTTTTTAAAGTGATGGAATAGATTTCATGGGATAATTTACAGACATTCTTTTCGGTGTAGAGTGCATGTCGCGCTCTACACCGAAAATATTTAACTTACTGGCTGTACCTACTAAAGTACTTAACTATTAATTCCGGAAAGAACATAGTTTTTAAAATTATTATGATTCATCATAATCATCATCTCAGTCTGCGGACGTCCACTGTTGGACAAAGGCCTTCTCAAGCGCGCGCCACCACACCCAGTCCACAGCCTGGTCGAATGGTCTGCTTAATAATATATTATCATGTATGTAAAAGCACAGCCAATTTTTTTAAATATGCCGACAATATGTGTTTAAAGCGCACGCTCAGATTTGGGCGGGAGGTCCCGAGTTCGATTCCCGACACGGGCTACTTGAAAATTTCATGATTTGTTTAGGTACCTACTATGATTTGTATAAGTACCTACTATGATTTCAGAATTGACTCAACTTGGCCGCGACTTGTAACCGCCCTTCCGACAAACACCGCTAAGTGATTAAGAGTTCCTATACGATGCTGTGTAGGTAATAATCGTTCCGGGGTTACGTATCCCTGCCAACATTAGTTCCAAGTTAGTATAACATCTGACTGATTCTGACAGGTAAGTTTACAGGCAAGAACTGCAACACAGTTTATACTTCTGCAGGATCATCGTTTCCCATTTGTTTCTGTACCTTTTCCTAAGATTCAAATAAAGCAACTAACAAGTAATGTAAAAAAAGTCGACATAAATATATAAGTAGGCTCAGTACATCTCTAGAGTTATCATTCTCAGACCTACATTTGGCGGACATTGTCCTGAAGTTTATCACCTCCTGTTCTAGTAGATTGCGCCGGACAAGTCGGACGGACAGGGCTAAGATGTCCGTTTATGTGGACACAATGCCTAACAAATGGTTCCACTCCTTCATCACAAGAAAGGCGGGGTACGGGACACTTTTACTACTCGTGCGTAGTCGTAAGAAAACTCAGTTTGTTTTATACCTAT
The DNA here is from genome assembly GCA_036785405.1 of Coenonympha arcania. Lineage (NCBI taxonomy): Eukaryota > Metazoa > Arthropoda > Insecta > Lepidoptera > Nymphalidae > Coenonympha > Coenonympha arcania. The sequence continues at coordinate 338,015 of CM072058.1, read as the reverse complement.
AGTTTCTTTTTTAGGGTTGTTCTTTGTTGTTATTATTGGTGGTTGGTCGGTTTTTTTTTTACTCGTCGAAAGAATGTATGAGAAATTCTACGTGACCGTTTTTCGGATTCTATTGAATTTAAAGTATCAAATGCTGTAGTCAAAGTTTACTGTAGTTAAGTTTAGTAAGTCAAGTCAACTTAACTTTTTATTTCTTTAACTTTACTTCAAAACCCTGCATTTATATGGATAAATTGATGAACAAATAAAGTATAAACAAACACGATTTTTCAATTATCAGCGTAATACATTATTTAATATCTAGTGAACGAATTTGATACAGAGGGATCAAAATCTCCTTTCTCTACACAAAACCCGGTGGGTATTACATACTTCACTGAACATGATAACTAGTAGAAGGAAGGAAGGAAGGAAGAAATCATTTATTATGTATTTCGAGTAGTAATGTAATATTACTATCCTTCGCAACACAGGAACCTTATACGAATAACAAACAAAGGGAGCCCACTATTCACTAATGAGCAAGGAAACTACACCAGTGCCAATCTATATACACAAGGCTTCTGCACCGGATCCAGGAGGGTCAACCCGAGGCCCCCGCGCTGCAGTTTCAGGGAGCATATAGATCCTAATTTAATATGATAAAAAAATTGCACCACCTTTGGAGCACCAGCAAACAGAAGCGTTAGTTCATTCGACTTGGAAGAAAAAAGCACGAGAGGATAGAGGCGCGACACTGTCTAGAGTCTGCCCTGGTTCGAAAAAGTCGTATATCCGTGTTTGTAAAGTCCATAATTTCGTTCGCGCAGTTTCTAGCTAAAAATATACAATCATTAGTTTTTCGCGAGTCAAAAAGAATTCCTATGTAACGTATGTGCACTTTTACTGAGATCTAAATTTCAGTTTTTCACAAACCCGAAAATCATAGATTTTTTCGGGATAAAAAGTAGCCTACGTCACTCTTCGTGCTTTTAAATATCTGTGCTAGAAATTGCGTTGAGTTTCCTAATTAATTGCTCCATTGTGGCATAATTGAAGAACGAATAAACAACTAACTGAATATTATAACAAAGTCATGATTAAATTGATATTGTATGGACTGACACAAGTATAGTCTTGAAGACACAGCCTATGTTAAGGACCAGGCTTTTGCAGAAGCACTAGAATATATTTTCAATACAAAACACCACAAATCCACATATAATTGTAGTGGAAATTTACGCTACGTAAACGGCAAAAATATTTTGTTTGTACAAAAAACGCGTGAAACGTTTAAACCGCTTTTATTCCGGTTTCGCTCCAGCGCCGGAGCTGTATAATTAAATACATTTTTCGTCGAGCATAATTTTCGCAAAATATATGCAGCGCTGTTTTTTGAGGGTTTTCAAGCTTTACACCCGAGTGACAAATAGCGCGGTATTGCCTTAATGAGCCCTGAAATATTCATGAGTCAAACAAACCCCTGACTTCAGAAGTTGTGGCAAGTATAAAATAAACGACAACTTTTGATATTCTTCACCGCGTAGTTCTTTGAATGTGATTATAAATTATAATTACATATTAAAATAATCTATAGAAAATAAACATACCTAAGTATGTAGTACATTATATAATTCAATTTATTTTTTCCTTTCCCATTTGTATTATTCCTGTTTTTTACCGACTTCAAAAAAAGGAGGAGGTTCTCAATTCGTCGGAATCTTTTTTTTTATTATTTTTTTTTATGTATGTTCCCCGATTACTCGAAGATGCGTGGACCAATTTAGAAAATTCTTTTTTTGTTTGAAAGGGTCGATAATTTTGTCGGTTCTTTGCACATTAAGTTTTATAATACGAAGGACTATTAATGATTGAACAAAACATGGCCTGACTTCGAATTGGTGTACATTAAAAATTATTTCACTCTTTGTAGTGGCATTTGAAGTTGGTTTTTTGGAAAAAAAATTCCATTTTTTTAAGCATTTTATCTTTTTAACCATATCTCTTTTCCATTTCATTTTCCTATAGCCAAAGGATTATCAGTTGATCATAATTTCTTTAGAAATATCTGTTTACCAAACCAGGTACATTTTAAGTCACTTGATAAATAATCCTCTACGTTCAAAAAGAAATATTAAAAAGCTTTTAGATGTAAAAAATGTTATTTATGGAAGTTGTTTACTTAATATTTGCGCAACATACTTATGTAAATAGGTCGCGTCTGGAGCAAAAACTCTGCTCGAAAATAATTGCGAATTCAATCCACCACAACTGAATGTTTGCGCTGCGTTAACCGTCGTACCTCAGGGGACTAATATTTAATGCGCTTATTTGGACTAATATTATTTTTATTAAGATACTAGCTGACCTGTCAAACGTTCTTTTGAAATTAGGGATATAAAATAATAGCTTACGACTCAGACCTACCGAACATACACTGACTTTTTTTTATATAATTGACAGGCTTGCGCTTGGCTACAATAAAGTCTGATGAACAGAAATGATGAGGTCTAGGATGGAGCGCGCTTGCCTAGAAAATGCCTATTCACTCTTCTCTTGAAGGCACCCAGATTGTATTTGGCTGGGAACACGGAAGCTGGAAGGGTGTTCCACACCTTAGCGGTTCGTATCAGAAACGTAGAAGAATAAGACATAACAATAGGTCGAGCCGTTTTGGAGGAGTTTGGTAACAACTAAGTATTGGCACGAGAATTTTATATTATATTAAAAGATTAAATTCCACAAAAACTTTCGCTTCCAAAATTATATAACCGGTTACATTGCACTGCAATAATGTAAATGAGTCACAATAAAACTATATTAATGGTGAATAAACAATTAAATAGTACCAGAACAATTTGTGCGCGTTTTTCAGCGAATCATCCAATTCGCAGAGCAAAGGAAATGTATTGTTCAATACACACGGACGGTTTTTAAAGTTCAATTAATGTTATTTCAATTATACATGTTTTTCGTAGACTGTATTTTTTATCATCTCATTTTTTTCCTTACCAATATGACTGATAAAGCTAGCGGGATATATTTTTTTACTTAATTCAAATTGGTAGGTACTTGACAGCAATCTTATAGGACAGTAAGTGAAAATGCAGTCGAAAGATTAAATCAGGAAAGGAGTATTAGTAAGATAACAATCCTACTTACTAGAAACAGTCCCTCTGCTACGCAGCATCACAATTCACAACGAAACGCTAGTTACTGAATTGTGATCGCTGGGCGTTGGTACCTACGTCTTTAATTTTAGGATGGTAATTAAGGCGACTATATCCCAGCACTTTAGGCATTTGTCGGTCACTCAGACGCACGCTACGATACCTAGCGATCATCGCCGTGAGTCGCGCAGTTCAAATGAACTCCGTGACCCTATATCATAAATATTTGCGTCACAGTTGAATTGTTACAGTTGGACTATTTACATTATAATTCGCTTCACGGAATAAATGTTGGAAGTTGCGTTTTTACCTATATTTTGATTATAATATAGTATAGTATATATTTATATTATTATATAAATCAGTTATTGCTGTATGTTTGTCTCGCTAAAACGATCTCTCAAGAACGGCTGGACCGATTTAGCTGATTTTGTTTTTAAATGTTAGTCGTAGTCTAGGAAAGGTTTAAACGGTGAGTACCTATATGAAAGAAATGCTAAGGCGGAACGAAATTTGCCATGAAAGCTAGTATTATTTATATGTAAGAGTATATCTTTGTACTTCTGAGATGAAAAGTAGACTATATAAAATTAAATTCAGGGTATAATCTACTCGTATCTATATTGCAAATTTCAAAATAACAGTAACAGTATTAAAACTTTCCCATTTTAATTGTCATCCCCTATTTTATTAAATAAATACTAAAAGAGAATAAAAATAAATAATTACTAAAAGGGGATTTTCCAAAACAATTTCTATAGATCTGTTTAATTAATATCTTTATAATTTAAAGCCGATAGACCAACTGACAGATTTTTTTGCATCTAGCATTTTTAAATTTATTAGCTGTCAATATCGTGTATACAGTGGTCAGTGACGGACTAAGTCCATTGGGAGCCCGGGGCGGCAATCTCAGTGGGGGTTGCTGTATTGTAAATACATTGGTGAAAATCTCTTTTGTTACTGATTCACTAATTTACTTATGACCCGACACTCTGTTTGTTATGCAACAATACTATAAGTAAACTATTCTAATATAGACTTCGTTTTTTTTTAATTTGTGCTAAGAAAATTTTAATTAAGTGTATTAAAATAAAATATACACATATAAGAACACATTTTTATTTGGTTTTTAAATGAACAAACTTAAACCACTGAAAAGCTCCTACATACTTATATAATTATTATTACAAAAACAATCAAAATTCATCGTTAAAAATCACGCGTGAGCTTGGAACTGGTTGCTGCAAATCTGGTTGCAAATCAGAGGGTGTACTAAATGAACGTTTTTTAGGCTGCACGTTTTCTATATCTTCCTGGTCTCGTATAGGCATGCCACGTTCATATCTACCATCTATAATTTCAATGTTTTTGTTTTTGTTTTTTGTTTTTTGCTCTGGCACACTGCATACAGTATTTATTATTTACTCCAATATAAAGGACTTCTTTAGTTCTCCTCCCAATTATTGCCGCAGTGCCAGAAGGAGCTTTGTAATTTGAACCGTAAGACCTAGCACACCAAGTTCTATCTACGTAAACATCAATCACAGGGTAACCGTTTTTGATTCGACCTTCTGAAATTGCAATGTGTCTTTCCTTTTTGGCAGCAGCCTCCATAGATTCGCTTGCAGTTTTTTCCCATTGGTCGTTAACTTCATTTTGCAATTTGGAATAATACTTTGGAGAAAATATCGGAATATCAATAGCAGAGAACAGTTCTTCAAATTGTGAAAATCCAATGCCAGAATCTATTATTCCTGTAGTTGCCGCTATGTTTATATTTACACGTTGCTTATTTTCGATATCTTCGGAATGGATTAGACACGTTTTTATAACACATATCGCATTGAAATTTATAAACAGAAATTAATCCCAATCTTATTTCGCCAATCAACTGGAATTTACTGGTTTTACAGTCGAATAAAGCATTATGACGAGCTTTTTCTTGTAATTCTAGCAAAAGAAAATTAATATCGACAATTCTTCGTCCTGAAATGGATTGAAAATCATCTTTCTCGCTTTCTGCTTCAATTTTAATCTAAAATCATCCAGATCACTGAAACAAAATAAAGTAACTTTAAAATATAAAGTAACTTTATACTTTAAGAGCTGATTTTTAGTCAAATAAACTATCTAAGAACAAAATTTGAAATATATAGGTATGTGCTTTACAAAACCTGTCAAAACACCATATTTATCCCTCAGTTAGCTGTTATCTGCTTATTGAAAAATCAGCTCTTATTTGACTAAAGGAAAGTATTAACATCTAGCTTTTTTTTTTTTAACGGGACATTTTACTCATCGCAATCTAGCCCCAAAGTAAGCGATAGCTTGTGTTATGGGTGCTAGATGACTGATAAATATACATACATATGTATATACATGAATATAATATGAAAAACACTCAGACACTGGAAAACATTCATGCTCATCACACAAACATTTACCAGTGCTACGCCATTTACGCCATTTACAAGTGATAACCATTACATTTTCATTAAGATAGGTTTTATGCTTAGAGATGGACTTTCAATGTACTTTAGTAAACACCATACGTCGCCCGTTTTACGGGGAGGCAATAATAATTTATCCTTTTATTTTATTTGCTACTATTGGTCCTGACTTTTCTTTTCTTCCACATTCATCATTTTTAAATTCATGGGTAAAGTAAGGTGACAGTCACTTTACTTTACCCATTCTTTAAAACGATACGAATCGTTGGTAAAATATGTAAGACCTAACAGATATTTTTTAAATTTTTATTAATTCCTTATTGTGACAACCCTCGCTTGTAGGCAATAAAGTGCGACTGCTAGTAATCGAGTACTGTTAGCAAAAAAATATTAAATATTGGTTCGAAATTAGGGCTAACTTCACTTTGAATTTATTGTCTCTACCGAGATCCATTGTTTTCGTTGTTCGTTTACTCTTTTAAAAGCTTACTTGTGACTTGACCTCCGTCCTGCTCGCAAGTTTCAGTTCGGTGCACTAATTTTCCTAGCCAACTATCAGCGACCTAAAACTATTAAGAAAATCTTGATCCGCCCAGCCAGGAATCGAACGTGTAACATCCGTCCTTATCACTTCGACGTAGAGGTCTTCACTCTCGTTGAAAGTAAGTAGTTAAGCAGTCACCATAACTGTCGATTGTTTCGAACGAAACCAGACAGTCATTTCAATTTTAACAAAGCAACTTGTCTCTAATCTCAAAACTAACAAACAATTTTAATAGGTACATAAGTAAGATTTATTAATTATTATCAGACTAGCGACCCGCCCCGGCTTCGCACGGGTGCAATGCTGATACTAAATTAAATACACTACAGAAAAACTATGAACGTTGTATATAAAAACATAGCGGCCCGCTCCGACTTTGCACGGGCATAAAATATATATGCCTATGTCACTCAATGAAAACATGATCCATCCATCGACGAGATCGAGACGCCATCTACGCCGCTACGCCATTCGGTCGTCAGTGGTCGTCCATGGTCGTCGCCATTCGGTTTCCGCAGCTTCACCTACGTGAAATAGGGATTTCACTTATCTCGAAGGGACCACAGTTTTTTTGGGATATAATGTATGATTATGGTGTCAACCATGGTGGTAACCATAATGGTGCCACCTGATAGGTGAACCAACTCTTTGGGCACAACATCAACTGACAACCATGGGCGCCGCCAGGATTTCTTTGAGGGGGGTGCATAGATGGATCTACACTATTAATTCCGTTTCATTAAAATATTGTTTCACGGGCATTCAACTTTAAATTATGACGTAAATTTGTCAGCGTACTCATCATGGACGTACCCAGCAACTTTAAAGAGTAGGGAAAAAGCATGGAGTACTTTTTACAGGCTGAACTTGCAATAGTCGAATTTCCAACGTCTCTGTTTCATTGAACCTAACTTATTGTTAAAATCGAGCAAAAAAAAATCGTCGAAAATTTAACTGTTTTTACGTTTTAACTTAATTTTGTTTTGTTAATAATCTTTGTTGATTTGTTATTTACCTATAACATTTTTTAAATTTCAACTATGGTTCATGAGATAGAGCCAAGTGACAAACACAAATTTTACCGAAAAGCAGTTTAGAGCGGATGTTTATACTTGACAAAATAAATCAGCAAACGCGAGCGAAGCGAGCGAAAAATTTTTTAAGTTTTCTCAGAATAAGACACTTTTTTTCCGTATGCCGCCCTTTCGTATTCGGCCGCCCGGGACAGTGCCCCCCCCCCCATGCTACCTCACTGGTTGGAAGTTCAGAAATATCTCCCGCGCAGTTGGTAATTTCTATTGACCGCCATGGCCAAAATAAAGTCGAGAGGATATTATTATTATTTTTTTTATAAATAAATATATATAATATATATTTATACAGGACATTACACATATAGCAATCTAGCCTCAAAGTAAGCGACAGCTTGTGTTATGGGTACTAGAAAACTGATAAATATATATACATCCTAATATACTTTAATATTATACATTGAAAAACACCCAGACACTGGAAGACCGTTTTATGACTTCTGTTAGGCGAAATTTTGCAGCAATTTTTTTATTTAAAATCTGTCTGTCCAATAAATAGGTAATACAATGAGCTTACTTTACGTATAATTTTCATGAAATTTAGTCTAAAGCTTTGGAAATGCCATTAGAAAAATGAACAAAAACGACCTGTTTTCAAAAATTTTTATGATCGAGGCAAGTTTAACTTATCGTGTTTTCATGAGTACATTAAAGAGATAAGGCATGTATCTATAATATGTATTTTTAACAATTAAAAAAAAGTATTTTTTCATGACTTTGAATTGGTTTGAAAAGTGGCGTAGTCGCTAAAAACCGGGTTAAACGAAGCCAAAGCTTCCCACCAGACCAGAGCAAAGCCAATTAATATTATAAAACGTGTAAGTGAAAGTGGCCGGTAATCAAACTTGGAATCACCCATGTTTCCAATTTACCCGATACCTTTGCACGTATAAAGTTAAATTTCAGTTCGATTGGTTCTGAGTTTAAGGTGACGCTCAGTTAGCGGCGGCCGCAGTTAGTTTTAATCGTCGTAATGAACGACGCACACGGTGGTCACCTGTCTAGACGGGTCATTAGGAGCGACGGGCAATTAGCGCCCTCACTGCGCCAGGCCCCGGGCTTCCCTCTCATTATCCTACTTGCCAAACAAATAACTTGAAAGTGCACTTCCATCCACCGCCCTGACTGTCAACTTTGTTTCCCCGTTTCCGACAAATCGTGAAAAACGTAACGTACGCAATAGAGTCACGTACAATACAAGAAACGTCGGAACTCTTTGTAAGTTTCATCGTCTTTCTAACGGGAAATATTCGGAGAAATTATATGCATCGCTGGTAGTGTTTGCAATTCTAATAAATAGCGACTCTAGCAATCATACAACAAAGTGCAATTCAGTTCACAACAGCGACTTACACCTACGTGGTTTATGGTTATTAGCCTAAACATCGTGGTCTCTTTCTGTCGCGTTATTTGATCTCTCCCCTATCTCTTTCCGGCTCACTACAGGGGTTCTGGTAAAACCGTTGAGGGTTCCACGATATGTACTTGTAGCCTTTGTACCTACAGTACAGTACCTGTGCGAGTGAAATATCCCTGCCACTGGTTTACTACGGCAGAAATTTCGACTCGCATCTGAAAATTGCATACCTAATTCAAAATTGCATACCCAAAATTGCATAGCCCGTCTTCAATGTCTCTCAAAGACTATTCAGTCAAGAGAACCTGAAAAGCCAGGTGGCTTTTGATGCACCTGCGTGAATGCTAAAAGTCGCCTTTTCAACTTTCCCACGATATGTATTTAAAGCTTTTGCTAAAGGTAGTTGTGTTGTGAAAAGGTCTTGTGTTGTCGTGAATTCTTAGATTTCTTGCAATCAGAGAGACGTAAATATTGACGTCAAAACTCGTCGCACGTCACGTCAGTGGTGTCACGATAAAATGACCGTCAGTTGTGTCAGCTGCGTGAAATAAATGACAGCTTTGGATAAACGCTGACCCCTCAGGCTGACCAAAAATAATAAAGGGGTGCCGACGAAATATGACTGCGGTTCACAGCGCCGCAAAAATCTTACCTTTTATAAAAAAATGTTTCATTGGTAATACGATTTTATGAATCTCTATGAAAATCTTTTAATAACTAGATACAATATGATTTTACGATTCATAGCGGTGTGGGCAGGGCAGAATTTATTTTTTAATGTCGTGCATTGTGTACCATACAAATAAAAACAAAAATCGATAGAAAGCTTAAAGAAGAAGAATGAAGAGTTTAGAATTTTTGATACCATACTACAGTAACTGTACTAAACCGTGGAAAAAATAAAATATTTATAATAATAAAATTGTTTTAGGTTTTACAAAGTTTGTAGAATCTTTTTGTTGAGAAACTCTCGACGTAGATTTATTTTGTAACGACTTATATTTCGCTTTAGATTTTCCTTCAGTGACTCATTACGAGTTGAAGCGTACATTTTTCTTGATCGATCATATTTAATGGAAACTTTCCAAAATGGGGAAAATAAATGCATCTACGTGATTGTTTTGACAAAAATATAATGATATATTGTTTTTTTATGTCGCTTGCTTTACTTCTTCTTTAATGTACAATAATATGTTGACAAAAATAGAAAAATATGTACTTACATCATTCATCAACTTTGTCGTAGTGTTTAATGACGATAGCCCAAATCAATCAATATTCAATGAATAATTAGGTAAAGCAACATTGATTGGTGTCTGCAACAATTCAAAAAGAACCAAATAGAATCCCTATTTCTTAGTTCCTTTGTTCCAATGCCTGCCTAATTACTATTAACACACTTAAATATAATATATTAAAGTGTGATTATTTATTTATAGGTATCAAGAATATGATATTCAAAGTTCTTGAACAAAATTGAATAACTTTAAGTTTGATAACATTTATGATTGGAAACACAATAAGTACGTGACGCAAGAAACGTGCATAATCTTGAACACTTCAAACAAACTGCCATTAAGGCTGAAACTTCGTAGACAGTGTGTACTGTGGGTACAATACACCCCCGTACACACGAGTTTGTACGCCCCGCGTCTACTGTGGCCTACCAGACCCCATAGAAAGGTGGCTGTACAATTCGAGCCGACGCGACGTGTATATTGGAGTTTCATTTTCAATTAACGAGTGTCGCATTATATATTGGTACATGCACCTCGATAGCGTATAATGTGTAAACTGGTTAAACCCTCACCAATTACTCGTTTGTGAATCTGTGTTGTGAACTCGCTATTGTTTCTGAAACTGTTTTTAATTATAACAGTTTGTTTTAAAATTGTGTTGTTCCAGGCTATTTGCCTTTATTTTAGTGTTACCATACTAGGATACAAAAAATCCTATTCGTCAATCAGCAGTGAGGGATCCGTAGTTTCATTAATAAAAGCTCACGCCACTATAGGTAAAGAAACGTAGATTCAAAATCCATCGGATTAGAAATCTTTGTTCCATTTTCGAAGTGAAAAATTTGAGATGGGAAAACCATTGAACTCGCTCCGCCGTTATCGACATCTCATGCACTGTTACCATTACCGACACCAGGGCGATGAGCATTTTTGAGAGTAGAAAAAATTGAATTCGAGACATTATACCAATACTTACACTATACCACTTACCACCTATTACCGAAAACTCTGTTTGACTTTTCTCTTCTGTCGGCACTCCTTTTGTGTCAAGACTTTTTTTCTAGCTAACGAAATTTTTTCCCATTTCTCCCACATACTCAGTAAAAAGAAGCAATTATAGTTGAGAAGCCTCTCTATGTATATTACTAGTTGACCGCTCAAGTAGCGCTCGGGTTTCTCTCACCCACGGCCCATTGAGCCCTAATTTGGATCAGACCCTGTGATCAGACCCAAACCTAATATTGGCTCCATAAACGGTTTTTAGAATTACATTCGTTTTTAATGTGTATCTATAAGTATCGTAGATAAGTGTTAGAAATTCATTATCATCATTCTTCAAAATCTTTTTTGGAACATATTATGACCACTAGTCCAAATTAAGTCGGTGCAACTGATGTGTCCATTGAAGGTTTGTCATGAAATGCTTCTTTTATCTCACAATTAAAGCAGCAATGTATATCGAATAGCGTGGCTTATATATTTAGTCATTTATGCGGAGAACAGCTCACAGACAATAACAACAAATAAAGCCCACACCTGTGCCTGTCTTCCTTAATAGCTGTCTGTCTCTGTCACAGCCTCGTTGGAATATGAAATCAATTACTGTCCGCAGAAAACGAAATCTGGAATCATTCACATTCATCCTCGTGCTCCATTGAGAGTCGACATAATTCAAGATTTAATAAAAGCAGCTCAGGTGGACACGGAATCAATAATAGCCCCTAGCCCTAGGGCTGTCGAATGCTCGGACTTCGGCCTGCCGTGCGTACTTTCTCAAGCTTTTTTTTGTCCTCCTTGCTCTTGCGAATACGTTAGTGGGTGCGACAGGCAGCATTCCGGAAGAATATGACAGACAAACGAGGTCTTACTTAATTACTAAAAAGCCAGCCGATCAAATTTTTTTTCTGAGCGTTTCTGGAACTTATTATAACCGACACAATGGAAATAAATACACGTATCTACGTCCATTGTATTATCCGATAAAATTTAAAACATTTAAAAATTTAGACCAACTCTTGAGAAAACTTTCCATCGAGAAAATTTCTATGTTTCTGCCTCGTAAACGAATCTAAATTAAAGGCTCAAAATACATGACGTTTAAATTTGCAAGTATGTAATTATCTTTATTCGTCAGCAGCTTACAAAGGTGAATAAGATACCATCTCTTTTATTTGTTTAGATATAGCCGCTCATCTGTGTAGCCGCTCTAGTTTTAGCCATTGCTTCAAAACCGACCTTTGACGACCGAATGGCATAGCGGCAACCTGCCGTCTGCGTTGGAGGTCGTGGGTTCGATTCCCACTACTGGTAAATGTTTGTGTGATGAGCATGATTGTTTTCCAGTGTCTGGGTGTTTTTCAATATATAATATTTAAGTGTATTAGTATGTATATATATTTATCAGTTTTCTAGTACCCATAACACAAGCTATCGCTTACTTTGGAGCTAGATTGCGATGTGTGTTTGTTCTGATATATATTTATATTTATATTAAAAAAATAAAATAAAATAAAAATCTAGATATTTTTATTGATTTCTCCTGCTATTCAAGTGTTTGAGGTGTGCAGAAGGGTTTTTGCCACGATTGGACATCTAAATCGCTGAAAAAAATCCTTTCAGTGAAAACCAACATCTCTCTAGCACAAGCAGTTTCTCATCTATGGACAGACAGTATGGAGGAATTCGATTCGTTTGTGCGATGCGAGTCTACTCGGAATTTGTAAAAAACCTGTACTAAACCCTTATTTCTTAAGGCGAGGGCAGTCGGCAACCCTAGTCACGGCACGAGCGGCGTGCGGAGACGTGGACGAATGGCACACGGAGTCAGGGATGGAGATTTCGCAGTCGCCGGTGAAAAATCGCCGATAGCTGAGTGCGCACAATACCTACTGCAGACGTGAACTTGAATGGGAAAATCTACGATAGTTTATTACTTTTAAACTACCTTCGGGGTGCTTCGGGACCCAATCTCGCGTTTTATTTGTCCCCGTGTTTTATTTACTCCACTTACTGGTCTGTTTCTTCATATTATATCGAATATAATCTTTGATATTCATTATTATAAATTAAAAGAAACTCATTCATTCATTCAGTCATTAAACTATCATCCCCAGCTTAAACAGTCAAATGACGAAGAAGTTTTTTCTTATTATGTAGATAATGGATGAGAAAGACATTTTTTTATTTCCGCGTGATAATCCAAGCAAAGCAGTCCGGATGAGCTAGTTTATTTTAAACAACCTTCGGTTGCAAACAAAGCGAGGAAAAGTAATATTCTAGTGCTTATCATTAGTCTGAACTTTTCCCCAGCATTTATTGCAGGACTCGTTCGCAATGAAGCAAGACCGCGATAACGTCAGGCGATGTCACCTGAGCTCGTTAGTCACAGCTTATCTTCGGTTGCATACATGTCGCCTGGTAGATACCATCACACGGCCGTAACATACCTCCGCGCTCGGGAAATACCGCTGCTAAAGTTATTATTTTCACTTTCGCGAATTGTGGAGGAAAAAACGTCAACTGGTATTATTCTTAAAGGGACCAGATATTTTTTTTCATTTCAATGACAGGAAATGCCTAACACATACCTCTCCGTCAGGGGAAACGGAGGTCGGGCAACGGACGCCATAGCCCTTTACAAGTGGTGCGTCTCCTGCGAAAGGGATGTGCCGCCGAAATTATCCCTCTCGTCGGTCGTTCCCGCCCACTTCGATGATTTTATACGAGGTTGTCTTCCTTGGAGAGACCAGACATAAGATACCAGTTCTAGGATAACATAAAGTACTAGATGTGATACATCATAATTTGTGACTATCGTAAAACATATTTTTTATTTAATTTGCATAGAAGATTTCGGCTGAAGTATGTTCAGCAAACGAAGTATATTCATGCTATGGAGAGGGTTATGCGGGGCGTTTCTCTGAGGGACAGATTCCGCAACGAGGACATAGGATTAGCAAGCTGAAGTGGCAGTGGGTGGGCCGTTCTGGAGTGGAGACCGCGTACCGGTAAGCGCAGCGTAGGACGACCTCCTGCCCGCTGGAACGACGACCTGAAAAAGGTCGCTGGTGGATGAGGAAGGCGGAGGACCGTGTGTGGTGCGCACTCTCGGGAAGGCCAATGACGTCTATTGGCTGATAAAGTAATATCCAGAAACAAAACATCACAACATGATGCGATGCGGCAGCCAGCATGACGAGACATTATCATGAACGGAAATCGTAGGTCGCTGCAAGGCCGGCTTGTTTTCAGGGTCGCATGTCTGGTAGATAGCATCAGATAGCCACAGAGTACTAAGTCGCATACGTTGCGCCTCAACTAATTGAACTTATTAAAGTTTTCGGCAGTCGGTTGGTACCACAAGAAAAATGGACAGAAGGAAATTAATGTGCAATATAGACCACAAACCGAACTGCGTGCTACTAGACTGATACAGAGAATTTCTCGATGGAATTAACAGCTTTAGCAATACTATCGATTCCTAGCTAACAGCAACACTGTGGACTTAAGTTCTTAATGAAATTAGCACGACCCAGCGCAGCGACACTTCAGTGCGAGCCAGTGATCACACATGCGGTAGACTCTCAAAAATTGCGGTTCCTGTTTATACGACGTTCTGATAACCTCACTTAATAATTGCCCAAGTCTGGTCTGATGAGGAGCCGTGGGCCGTGGCTTGTTACCACCCTACTAGCGAAGACGCACTGTCAAGCAACTTAGCATTTCAGTGCGATGTCATGTATAAAAGTAAGGTTCTACGATTTTTCTTATAACTTATCAGCACCTGAGGGCTGATTCTGTAGTTAGTAATGCTCACTGGGTTATTAACTAAGAAAACAAAGGCCAAAAATCCAATTTTTGTATACTGTTTAGACAAGTTAGCAACTAGCATGGTATGTTGACATGATGCTATACCAACCAAGGTTGGTCACTTGTGCAAAAAGAATGCAAAAATAGGATTTTGCGTCCGTTTTCCTAGTTAATAACCCAGTGAGGGTAACTAACTAACAAACTGAACGGTACAGATCATCCTACTGATAACAGACTGAGCTTGTGTGAAAACCACGTAGTTCTCGACTTCTCGTACAGGTGTCGGCAAACTTCTTAAACGTGGAATGACGTAGTGGGGCAAGATAGCGCACGCGACTCTCCGCCGACGCTCCCCGCACGTACCACCAAAAGGATCTAAAATTCGCTTGTGCGCAATCAAGGTCATATATACCCAAGAAGTTTGCCGTGCACTGTACAGCACTGTGCGTCTAACGGGTTCGCTGTCGCTGGTGCGAGGGTTTCAATACAGCGGGTCGGAACTCGGAACACACGTGGCCCACTTTTCAAAGCGCAGCTCGTTTCTCGGCAAATGACAATGGATTTCTAGTTTAATCCAGTTGGAACTAGTAATGCTTTATTTTACTCCCTGAAATTACTTTCAAATCGATCAATTGAAATATTATACAAATATTAAATTTAAAGAGATGCACAGACTCACTTGGTCATTCATTCATACATTCCTTATCACCAGCCACAAAAATTGGATCCAGCAAGCTAAAAGCCTTAGACCAGCGATAAGGAAAGGTAAGTAATACCCACATACAATCGAATAGTATACGTTTCATTTAGTCCCATCTTCGAAAGTATCCACTAATGGGATAGTAAGTTAGTTACAAACTCTATCTAAGCTGTTCTCATGTCGTCAATAATATCCCATCCATTTAGTATTCATATACAGGAGGGGAAATACGCACGCTGTGTTATACTCGTAGTACGATGGCTAGTCTTCTACTTTCGAGAAAACCAAGTGTCGTTAGCCCAAAATTCTGCAAGGGCAGGACGAAGGGTAAATAAGCCTAAGCCTGTTGTGTTGTGATTAGGTACTAAATACCGGGGTTAGTTCCGAGTCCGGTACCTCGGAGTGCCCGGGCGTCCCGTACGTGACGCCGGAACAGGCGGCGCTTTGTTCCCGCTAATTGCATTGTCGGAACATTGGGCGGGTTTATTGGATCGCCGGAAAGCTCTCTTTTAAATTCTTAGCTGTACTGTCTAAATGAACTCTCGTAATTATTGGATTATAGTGAGTCGATGAAATTACCGTGAAACAGTACGTCATTATATATTGCAATGATTTTCATAAAGCTCGTGCACACTATATTTGGATTCATTTATACACGAAAATGGCAGCAAAGGTATTCAACAGGATAAGTTTTTAAATATTTTATTCTTATTAGTCAATAATTTAGGAAACTAAACATTAGCGGGAAGGAAAATCTGCATGTTCAGAACAATATTCTCAAGGAGACACCAACCCGCACTTGGTAAGACTATAGTAGTGGTATTATCTCGCTGCAGACTCGGTCATACATCATTCGAGTGTTTCGCTTTTGTTGTTCTTTGTCGAGTTGTGCATTACTGCAGAACAACAAAAGCGAAACACTCGAATGATTTATGACCGAGTCTGCAGCGAGATAATAACACTACTATAGTGAGGCGAGTCTCCCCTTTACATAAGAGAGATCTTATTCTAAGAGGAGACTCGTGTACAGAGTTGGAATTTAAAAAGGTGTTGAGAGAACTAATTTTATTTAACCCGCTATCCTAATTAATGGGGACAGGCTACAATAAACCTAAACTGTCAAACAATTCAACTTCTCATGTAAGAGTATTTAGTTCAGTGTTCGAAACTCGTAGGTATTAAGTACTCGGGCTACGTGACGGGCAGTGAGGCGCGGTGCTTTGTGTCGAAATTGCTCTGTCGGCAAATGGAGCGGGTTTTTATCGGATCGCCTTTCAAATCTCTTTTAAAGTCTTCGCTCGAGCGTGTAACCGAACTCAATTAGTGAACTGCAGGCTCGATGGAGCAATGGCTTTCCGTTCCGACCGTATTGGGCACACGGGCATACTTTAGGAAAAAAAACGGTTTTATTCGGATGATTTATTAAGAAGTGCTTGTTCCTTTTTAAATCCACATCCTTGTTTTTATGTCAATAATAAAATGGAAAATTCTTTCCAAAAAACCAACTTCAAATTCCACTACAAAGAGTGAAATAACTTTTAATGTACACCAATTTGAAGTCGGGCAATGTCACATCAATGTTTTGTTCAATCATTAATAGTCCTCCGTATTATAAAACTTGATGTGCAAAGAAACAACAAAATTATCGACAATACGAAGAGAGTCTCCTATCGATAATACAAGAGTTCTTGATGACCATAAGACAACCTATATTATAATGTTAGGTACAGTAATTAACTAATTATTGTTTGTAAGAAGTACGAAATAATTATTTTAAAGCAAATAGTTTCGTATTTTTAGTAGTTTCTAGTTAATAAATTTACAATTGAAAGAAATTGATACAAGAATTATCTAAGGCATTAATTAAGACAAAAGTACCTAATACGACATACACAGGTAACCTGGCATTGGCTTATCTGTGTATAGCCAATGAGAGAAAAAAATACATAGGTATAATGAATTTTTAACTAATTTAAAGTGCTATATGTTTTTGCCGTTATAAATGTCCAAAAACATATTTCAGAAAAATACTATACGATAATAGAGACTATATCGAGATTATTAAAGTTAAGTACTTCAAAAAGTATACCTAATCTAAGATAAAAAAAAAAAACAGATTTCTCCAGTATGTTTTCAGATCCAAACTACAATAGTGCCAATCCAAATTAGTGCCAACAAAGAATTATCTATCCAGAGAGGTGGATAGGACGCACAAAAGGCGCACCAGTTGTCAGAACGAGTTTCCCTGAGTGGCTCCAACTGACAATGAGCTGCTACAAAACTCGTTCGTTGCCCCGACTGCGTCCAACTAATGTTATTGTTACCATTGAAACGTTTTAAGCTGTCCAATTCGTCGCTTATTGAAACTCCGTGCATTTTTCCGATACAAGCACTCTAACGTCTTTTCTGCTCTACACTTTAGCAAAAATATAACAAAAAATGGGGACGCCACTGTTTATACATACGAGTGCTCGAACCCTCGTAAACTTAGCTTTAAGTCGACTTATATGGCTATCACCATACATATGCGCGACAAATATCGTATTGACGTTTTACAAGAGCCTGTAAATTAGGCCTATGTGAAAATATTTTGACTTTGACTTTTTTGAGTCTTAGAATAACAAACAAGCGTTTTGGGAGTAATAATAATTAAAGGTATAAACATAAATATGCATAAGTTATATAGTCATATACCAGAAAAAATACTGGGGTAGGTATCTTCTATCTAGTCTCCTCTTATCTAAAGTGTAACTTAAAGTTTAAAATATTCAAATATGAAATGGATAACTGGGTAGCGCTTCAGTGCAAGGAAAGTAAATTTATTTTTGTAAACAAAGTACGTGCTTTAATACTAATTCCATTTGTTTCGGCTATTCCACGAAACGTAAACTCCCGCAAACAGTCCTTGTATCGTAAACAAGGGCGGCGCGCACTAGTGCGGTATAGTTTTTGACATTTTTGTAGTTTTCCCCGTAATATCATTATTCTGAATGTTTGCAGTCTGTGTGTGCATAATGCCCACGTAATATAGGGTTACTACTGTTTAGCATAAATCGCGGCCTGTGCCAATATTTGAAGGATTAAATTATACCACAAAGGCCTCTAGTTTTCCTTTAACTGCGCAGTACAAATGTGGGATATTTCAATATTAATTAATACAAGCTAACGAGTTTTTGGAGAAGGAGTGCAGAAAGCAAATGATAAGGAAATATTCTTTATAAACCAGGAACTAAGATTTGAGCATAAAAAATTGTGGAACTCTACAGCTGGGCTGATCTCTTCACAGATTGCAAGCGGTTTGGCTAAATAGCGCACCAGGCTGGTCAAGTGTAAAGTGGTGGATTTTACACACTTTATAGTTATCTCTAAAGTGGTCAAGAATACTCGAGTAGGAACAGCAATTCGAATTACAAGCTATGTGATCGCATCCTATATCTGAAATTGACTGCATTGTCCCGACAATTGGCTTCCGGAAACGTTAATTTACCGGCACATGGACTCCGGACAACGAGCGGCTTCGGTTTTTAGCTGTTTCCAGATGTTACTGCTCAACATAACGACATGGGACAGTGACGAGGTCCACATATTTAATGGAAGCAGGCGTTGTTTTGCGGAAATCCAAAATTAGCAGGACAGATTAATTTGTTTTGCTATAATCCGCTACTTGAAAAGATTCTGTATGGTACAATATGCGGGAACACTGCCCACATGAAACACCACACACAATTTTCCAACACTTTCTTCGACGCACGTTTCGTCCCGACACCGGGACATCCTCAGGAGATGTTGACTTCACAATGCGAAATCGTAGAACTCTACATTCCTTTGTGAATTATCAACGTAAATACATGGAAACTTACGTTGATTGTATATTTACAATGAGGTAGGTAATATATTCGGGTCACACCAGACTACCATAATCCTTTCGGGACATCCGAGACGAAAACTAGTGAGTCAGTTTCGTGAAACTTCAAGGTGTCGAGTGTAGTAGCCTATTAATTAACGCTGGCTCGAGGAGGCTAATGAGACCTCTGGCAAATTAATTATTCCATCCACTGAGCTTTTACAGCACTCTTTTAGAATCGGTGCCACTTTGGTTGAAGTTCGAGTACATTTTAAAATCAATGCTTTTTAGAACCGTATTGATGATTCGGTTCTGTCCCCAGGCAGTGGCCCAGGAAGCCTTTAAAGTTATAATTGTATAATTCATTCCATTTGAGCCAATCGAATCGAACCGAAATATATCATAATGTTTACGGCTACGATTACTTTTCTTACGCTTGTAGCATGAATATATTGGATCGACAAATTCATCACGTATGATTTATCGATGACATTCTTATACATTTTTTGGGTTCGTCTAAAAGCGCACTAAAAGCAATCGTAGAAACAGAAAAGATAACATTATGGCTATGGCGGGTTTCGTGGATTTAAATTCTTACCATAGGTATAACATTTTTTAACCAGCGTTATACCAATTCTACCTAATTGAATTTGCGGGATTTACTTAGAACAAGCAAGGACATCCGCTGAGAGCAAAATCGCAAGAAAATTATAGTTAGGTGTAAAATAATTAACGAACAAAAAACAAAGCTTCGTATTTTGTAACGAAAATATTGGAATCCATTATTTGCAATGTATGTGTTTCATTTAATAAACCCGCAGCTATAATCCGATGAAAATAATTAAACTAAAGCTTAACGAACCACATAAAAATATTATTTTGCGTTGCATTCACCGCGTAACGTAGAACAAAACAAATACGCGTGAAACTCAATTTAACTTTGAACAACTCAAACTACATTATCACCGTCGCACGATATAACATCGTCGTAAAGTTGTTCTAATAGTGAAATAGTCGTCCGCGCCGTCTATGCGTCGCGATATACTCGTGCCGACGATAAAATCTGAAATTCACGCCGAAATAATATTAAAACTACGACAACGCCATATTTTTAGAATATCCTAAATTAAAAGTCAGAGAGTGATCACCGTAGAGCAATCTTACAGTTATACGTACCTGTGACTTGTCAAGGTATTGGCGTGGTGGGGGAAAGTTTTGCGCATCGTACATTTCGCACAACGAAATACAAGAGAGACACCAGTCAACTGACCAACCAATAGCGCGCTCGGATCTCGTTACCGCAACAACTCTTGCCAAGTTACGTGCCGGTAACTGCATCATAGGTAGGAGGGAGATAATATATTGTATTGAAATTTTTAAAAAGATCGCTTTATAAGGTAATATAGGTTAAGATAATAAACTTTTATTTCTAGGTGAACTCTTGAAAAAAGCACAAATTCCTGCTGAACAAGAAACTTGAAAACAACTTCAGTTCTGAAAAAATACATAAGACAGCCATGGTACTGTGGCCCAGTGATCTTATAGTAGTTTATGTAACGGTTACATAATGGGGGGTATTAAAACACGAGTGTGAGTTTAAAAAACGAGCCGCAGGCGAGTTTTTTAATAGTATCACACGAGTGTTTTAATACCTAATTATGTAGAGTTTCATACACTACTTTATCTACGCTCATATTATTATCATAAATCCAAATCTTAATGATTTGGATTTATGATCTTGCTAACGTTTGTCGTAAATCATTGCAACTACTAAGATGTCAGGTGGAGTGAAATTTTCTTTAGTAGGTTTCACTGCTAGACATTTTTCAGAGCAAAGTTTTGACTAAGTAACAAAAAAAATTGGTTGTCTGTAAAGTCGGTTTACGGACGATAGATTTACGAGATAACGTCATAATCGTAATCGTTATCGTAATCGTAATCGTAATCATAATCGTAATCGTAATCGTAATCGTAGTCGTAATCGTAATCGTAATCATAATCACAGGCCCAGGTGGAACGTTACGCGGAACGTTAGACATTGTGTTGTTGTCTATGGTCAATCATGGCCCATCCATACTCTCGGCAATGACTACCAACTATAAGTTGTCTGTGGATTCACTTAAAAAAATATTACATAAAAAATATTACCCCATAGACATTGTGTTGTTGTCTATGGTCAATCATGGCCCATCCATACTCTCGGTACTAGTATAGTATTATATTATCTGTGCTCTCGGCAATGACTACCAACTATAAGTTGTCTGTGGATTCACTTAAAAAATATTACATAAAAAATATTACCCCAGATACAAATACAGGAGTCCAGAGCCGTGTATCGTTATGGATTTTATACAACTTTCTTTAAATATTTCCATAGTAGAGCGATGTTATTATGAATAACTTTTTAATAATTATAGAAGTCTGTGAATAAAGTAGGTAATTATTTGACACATTTCGATTTCATAATTCGAACTTTAAACAATGAGCGTAGATAAATTGATTTTACAATACAAAATTCCTCAGCAATTAAAAGCTTTGCCCCTATATGAAATGAAACATAGAAGTAAAGGACATTAATAATATTTTTTGAAACTATAAATTCATGCTGTTTTGTATAATTCACACGCTAAACATGTAAAATTATTCTCGTAGGCTAACTGTATGATTGCTAAAGTGTTTCTCAACGTTTTTATTCAAACAAAGCCAAGGTGTTAAGTGGGTGAGAGTAATACAGCTTGTGAATAAAAACAGGGAAATACACAGTTTGTTAATAAATAAAAGAGGAGGCGTGGATATGCATTCTTTACGTGTAATTAATTGTTCGCCTTCGTGGCTAAGCATACCGGCCGCTTGGTGCACTAGGTGTTTTTATTTCTACTTTTTTTCGCACTTTGTTAGATAGGTAAATGTCGTAGTATAGTACAATGAATAATATGCACTTTTATAAATACTTAAAATTGAGGCTATAATTCATGATATTTTGCAGTTTCCATATAAACTTTACGCTGTCATATTATAAACCTATGTTACTTTCTTTCGTCTACATTATGCATAAAAGAGGTATAACAAGTACTCATGGTAGATATATTAATTAATACACATAGAAGTTACCCGTTGTTCTGCCCGCGTGATTTATTTTTACATATCGTGGGGAAAAAGTCTCTGTCTCAAATCTCTATTTTAAATTCCGGCCTAATTAGTTCGGTAGGTTTAGCGTGAAGGTAGCAACGAACACAATTTTATCTGTATATTATTAGTGTGATATGAATACTGTTTAGATGCTCATAACATCGATAGGATGCGAAGTTATTTTCATACTCACAAAATGCACATTTTTCTCGTTTCGTCGCAGTGTGCGATGGCCCTAAAGTCTCAACTGTAAAGCAATGGCTAGACAAAGTGTAGCCAGGTGTGGTTATAGCCGCTCGTGATTTATTGAATTCTTCAGACGCGCCGCGCGTGATCTACGAGGGAAGTTTTAACAATAAAAGTGCAGTTTTTCGTGAGAACCGAGTATCAAGACTGGTTAGTGTCACATTTTTCTGAAAAGATTCGAAGTTCACCGCTCGAATATTGAGACGAAAGTGACAAAGTTGTTTTATCCGACTATACTTCAACGCAAGTGTATTCAACAGACCATTAGGTATTCTCATGTGTCATAAATATTATTTATTGGCCGAAATTGCTAGATCTTAAAACAAGATTTCTTTCATAGATTTCTAAACGTAGTCGCTCGCGCTCCGACCTCTATGGTTTCTTTCTAATTATGTAGCAAGATGGGTCCCAAGTCCCAACCTCTCCGTATTCTGAGGTCCCAACCTATACTTGGTATTGATGTGAAATCAAATGTATTTGTTGTCCTGTAAGGTAAATAAAATATTTTCAAAATCAGTAACTTATTTTTACTGAGGATTTTTCCTCAAAATCAAAATCAAAATATTTTACATAGGCCAAACGTACAGGCTCTTGTAAAACGTCAATCGGATATTTGTCGCATATGTATGGTGATAACTACAAGATGACATAAAACTAAGTTTACCAGGGTTCCAACACGCCTGTCAGTGTTTGTTACCAAACTCTTCCGAAACGGCTCGACCGATTATTATGAAACACTCTGTGTACGTTCGGTAGGTCGTAAGCTATTTTTTATATCCCTAATTGCAAAACAACGTTTGTCGGTTTAACTAGTAAACTGTAAAAGTATCGAAAATATCGGTAAAAAATATGTTGCCAGAAGACATAATGCTATATTGTATTAACAATTTAGGTATGAGTAGTGGCTAGCGTATATTTTAAACAATTAATATGCTTATATATTTACCGGGTACATACCACGATTAAAACATGATGTTGTTATGCCGATATTTCGACCTAGTTTCATAAAATCATTAATTAATATTAGACCAGGGCCGATAATTTTTAAAACATAAAAAAATAATAGTAGGATGAAACCCATTACAAAAGGAGGAGAATATTATAAAAATTAAAGGAAAAATAATTTACGGTCGATCCGAGTCCGGGAACAGGGGGGGAGGGGGGGTTTAAGTGTAAAAAATGCTTTTCCTTGATTTCCGGCAAAACTACAAGTCCTATGAAAAAAAGTTAAATGGCAAAGTTGTAGGTAATAAAAAGATCTACAACTTTTGTATTTACACTTTTTTCACATAACCTCAAAATTTAGGTAAAAAATTCAAAAAACCAAGTTTTTGGTTTTTTATTTTTATCTTTTACAAAAAAAATTATTTTTTGACGAAATTTGGTGAAAACTTACCTTTTTATATCCCAAATACGCTGTAATTTATTTGACTAAAAATATTTATTTTTTTCACCTTATTTTGAATTAATATCGAAAAAACACCCTCATTTTCAATCGAAAATTCACCCGTCAAAATATCAGCTTCTTTCAAAAAGTTGGTATTTTTTCTATTTGTTGAAATCTCTTCTTTCCGATGGTGAAAAAAAATATATGTTACTATAGTAAAACTTCTCGAAAAAAACTCGAATTCGAAAAATTTTTTTTTAACAAATTTTTAGCTATTTATTAAAATTTACACTTTAATTACTCGAAAAACGTAAGATTACATGTTACATTGATAAAAAAAATTGCAAATCAAAATATTCTTCAATAATTAACAAACAAATAAGTTAATAAAATTATTATTTAATAAGACATCTACAATATTTGGAGAAAGTTGTCAAATCTTCTTAAGATTTTTTGCATTTTCTGAGAAGATTTACTAAAGTAACATATTTTTTTTTTCACCATCGGAAATTAGAGATTTCTACGAACAGAAAACATACCAACTTTTTGAAAAAACCTGATATTTTGACGGGTGAATTTTCGATTGAAAATGAGGGTGCTTTTTCGATATTAATTCAAAATAAGGTGAAAAAAATAAATATTTTTAGTCAAATAAATTACAGCGTATTTGGGATATAAAAACGTAAGTTTTCACCAAATTTCGTGAAAAAATATTTTTTTTTTGTAAAAGATATAAATAAAAAACCAAGAACTTGGTTTTTTGAATTTTTTACCTAAATTTTGAGGTTATGTGAAAAAAGTGTAAATACAAAAGTTGTAGATCTTTTTATTACCTACAACTTTGCCATTTAACTTTTTTCATAGGACTTGTAGTTTTGCCGGAAATCAAGGAAAACCATTTTTTACACTTTAACCCCCCCTTCCCCCCTGTTCCCGAACTCGGATCGACCGTAAATTATTTTTCCTTTAATTTTTACAATATTTTCCTCCTTTTGTAATGGGTTTCATCCTACTATTATTTAATTTCTTTTTTTATTATTTTTAAAGCTATCTACCCTGGTCTTTAAGCTATTTGTAAATAATTAGTATAGGTATATGAAAGTAGTTAGTTTTTATCTTCGTTGTTAGTAAATATTCGCAAATTATAATATTTACGCGATAACGCCTTTTCGATTTGTTTTCTAACGAATTTTTCTGTTCATGAATACAACTCCCAGTGTTATTACATTCAGAGATGTGATAAACATGTGAGATTTATCGACGTGTTTCGAGTGCTTTTATTCTAATCGTTTATCAGGTTTTTTATCGTGCATTCTTTCACAATATACGGCGACATAAACCTATCGTGTTTTGCAATGAAAGAAACTCTTTACTACTATATTTTCTTTTTATAGATTACTTTAATGATTTGAATAATTCATAAAGTACAAATTTCAATAATAATCATAGACTTACATACGTAATGTATCTTTTTTTATTTCTACTTTAATTTTTGTTAATTGTTTCTTGGGTGCACAATAAAAGTATATACATTTTGAATCGTGGGCACACATTTCATTTCTCGTTCCGTCTCATGCAATTTTATTGTTATAATTTTACAACACCATATAACGTCCTGAATAATCTAAGTATTCTAAAAAAGGTCACTCATCAAAATTGGTTCAGGCGTATAGAAGTTATAGGGGAATAGGTAACAAACTCTGATACATATGGTCCTGAAAACAGCTACTAAGAATATATTTTTTTCCTAAATGAAAGATTGTAGTATAATCGTTTCTACTGTACTATAAATTGAACAGAGAAAGGTACCTACTATTAGGTATTCTGTGACATAGCTCGAGTCGTATTCTATCAAATGGCAGTCTATTGTGGCACAGATCGTTATATCTGTTTATACAAGGAGGTAGACAATACCTCATTGTTAGTACTTGGTAATCCTTTTACTAAACGTTTCTGCTAAGAAAACACAATACTTAGGGGCCTTCGAGGACTTATTGCAGTCCGTCATAATGTTCAGCGATTATATCCAATGTTTACTAACCAGCTTAATAGTTTTCGATAGCTATCAAAAAGTTCGTTTGTTCATTCGTTTCAGCCAACGGACGTCCACTGCGGGACAAAGGCCTCATGCGATGATTTTCAACGTATATGGTCGTATTTCTATAGACTTGCCGCTTGTCAGTCCATCTTGTTCGGGGGTCTGCCAAAACTGCGCTTTCCCTTGCGGGGTCGCTTTTCCAACACTTTATACCCAACATCCATCCGTCGGCTGTGTTTGCAATCCATTGCCATTTCAGTATTGCTATATTTTGAGCTATTTTCGTGACTCTAGTTCGTTTACTGATTTCTTTATTTCTGATTTGATCATTTAGAGAATAGAGATACTTCGAGCATATTATATCTCTCCACCGCCCTCTGAGTGACTGAGTCTTCTTATAAGTCCTCAAACTCTATCTCATAATATATTTTACATAGGCCTAACGTACAGGCTCTTGTAAAACGTCAATACGACATTATTTTTCACATATATATATGGTGATATCTACAAGTCGACTTAAAAGTAATATGACCATTGATTGCAAAGTAGTGAGTCAAAATAGTGAGTGAGTATCATTTGAGAGAGCAAACCCAATCATTAGTTTGCGAACAGAATCACCGAAACATACATAATATCTCTACTATACCTATCTCTACTACCGTAGACCTATTGACTTTTCGTTAGGGTTTATCATATATTTAAATTGATGTTTATCATATATTTAAATTGATGTTTATCAAATAAAAACTAAAATTCCAAGTAGTATAAGTAATTAGGTAAGTTTCCAGAAAAAAAAAATATTTTTTTCTGAAAATTTCTGACTCATGTTCAGATATAAAATCAATTCTCGTTTTCTTTTCACTTTTTGCTAATAGCATTTCTAGCAGTAATAAGAACCTGATGTAAATAAAATACACTCATGGCAGACCACTGTACAGAATAATTATAATGGCGCGCGCATGCGTAGTCGCGAACGCGTGTTCAGATGCAGCGCTTATGAAAATTTTACGCATAGCACTAATAATAGGATTTCCAAGAAGCTTAACAATAAATCAAATATATTTCGGAGGGAAACCATTTGGTGTATTGTTTCAAGGCCCGTCTCTCTGTTATAGTCTAGTCGATGCGAGAATTAATATGAAGTACAATGAATGAAATCGAACAATACCCTCCTGAAATAATAGTCGTTACGTACTTTACTTTCTTTTATGTTCAAGCTTATTAATGCTTACATAAATTTAAAACACTGTGTTACAGTGTAATAAAATACTTTCAACAACATTTTTTAGTTTTCTGAGTAAAGTTAAAGTTTTTAAGTTGAGTTAAGTTTCTGATTCTAGCGAAAAATGAAGGAGGCGTTTTAAATTGGGTTAGCTAGGTCTTAGGTAGAATTGTCTCTGGCATGATGTACTGTAACCTACTGCAGTAGAAGAGAAGGTATATATTGTGTGATATGTTACATGGGAAGACAGTAACGCCATAACTCAAAGATTGTTCAGCTAACTTTTTTCATGGTCAAGTGTTTTTACTTAAGTGTATGAATGAAATGACGATTAGGTGTGTTTTGTGTTCAGTACTTAACAGGTACTTCATTTGTTGTTATGAACGTGATCTCGATATTATTTTCTAGTATTCGGAAAAATATACATACAATATCGTGGGATCGATGACGAGATTCATTCAATGCTCTATAAAACATAATATGCCATTAACATTGTGTGCAATTGAAGATCCAAAGTACTTCAGTATTATGTTAGTGAGGTTGGCAACCCTAGTATCATCGCACGGGTGACGGGTTGCAGGTAGGGTTGCCATATCTCAGGATTTTTCCTGAGATTTCAGGATTTTTCGACTCTTCTCAGGATTCCGGCCGGATTTAGCAAATCTAGTGATAGCTCAGGATTTTCAATAAAACACAGGTTACACTTTAAAGATCTCTCTTATTAAACTGTTAAAATAATTTTCTTTTGGTAACGATTGAACAGTTCAAATCAATACTTATTTATCAAAGTAAAACAAACTAAAAATAATCATCTTCCTGTAAGAATTGCAGGTAAAATCAATACTTATTTATCCAAATAGGTACGGGCGCCCCCTCCTCCCTCCACCCCGCTGTTTTGAGTGCGATGTTCATACAAGCTTGCAAAGCGTCGCGTAAAACTCGTGCGCAAGATATATGTAAATAAATAAATACGTTTTTGAGAGAAAATTCTCAAGCTGTAGAAAATCTCAGGACTTTTCCATGGAAATCAGGCCTTTTCTCCGGACTTTTGATTTTTTCATCTGGTAACCCTAGTTGCAGGCATCATGTAATTCAGACTATTCCATAATACAGAGACTATTCTATAATACAGGTACTCGCACCGTTTGAGCTGCATAGTTCAGGTGCTATTATGGTACTCAGTGATAGTTCGTCTAAAGTTTCTCGCAAACTGCAAATTATAGCTGTTTACTTACTAATGAAATTCCATCTTCTCACACTTGTAGAGTAAGATATTTTTTTCAAAATTATGTTTAGTTTCAGGTACCTTTACAAGTAATACTTTTTATGTAGATGCTCTGTTTTCGTGATTTTAAAAATACTAATAATAATAAAAATATGCAACGTGCAGGTTACTTGCCATAATTAGCCGAAAGCCTTAAGTTGGGGACGACGTTTAGATGCATGAAAAAATATCACAAAAATTAGCTCATATCCTGAAGGAACTATAGGGAGTTCAAAAATGTACCATAAATTTCAAGTGACATCCCTAAAAAACAGTTCATTCATTATGAATGAGCTAGGAATAATGAAAAGTGTATTACGTTTTGTTGACATCACAGTTAGGGTTGCTAAAAATAATTTTGCCTAAATTAAATAATAAGTTTTGTATTTAAAATAAAACAAAATAATTGGGTCTTCTTATCTCCATTAATGTTTTTCTTGTATATATTTTTTCATTATTTAAATGCAATAAACGCAGGTCTTTGTTTCGCAAATCAAACGATTTGATTCGAACACATAATCGCGATCAAAGGCACTATGTCATTCCAAATATCTTGCTGTACACCTCTTCTCTGCAGCGGCTAGCGACTGCTGAAACTTTAATCAAACTGCAAAACACCAGCTGTTTGCTCGTAATTGAAAATTCTATTTGCTGGAGCTTTGGCCTGCTCTTAATAAATAAATAAATAAATCTTCCTCTGATCTCTCTCACAATTTGACTATGTGAAGCTATTCTATACAGAGATTTTTGATTTTATCAAAGGCTTGTGATTCAAATAGGATCTGTCGTGTTTTAAGCCACATCCGTGAAACAAGAAACGTGTGTAGTGTATATAATTTCATGTATGTTATAAAATACTTCGTTTGACCGTCATAAGGAGCACTCATCTAATCAACCTGTATTTGTACATCGAATGACAGTCACATTACTCATTAGACTCGTCTTGATCCGAATTCACAGGGAAAGGGAAGTGATGAATTTGAAACTCACGAAACGATCGCGCCATCGAAACGATGTTACAGAATAGGTAGGCTGCTCTGAATTTAATAAAACCTTGTATTCGCGTCTCGCGTCACAAAGGAGTGACATTTCAATATCAATGCAAACAGGAAAATGTTTTGGTGTTTGAGTACTGTAACTGCCTTGAAGCCTCGTGGTTAGGACGATTGAATTCTGTGTCCGCCATAAATTACTGTTAGGTAAAAATTGATAGGATATTCTTGGAACCAGCGGAGTGTTGGAAAAAGGCAAGCATTTTTAGGCATACTATTTCAATCCGTGCCTCGGCAAGCACGTTGAGCTATCGGTAGGTACAACTCTTCTACTGTTTCAAGTTGTAACTCTTTAAGCTTTTGATGGAAAATGTTGAATCGAACTAAGTATGGAAGTGAGGGAGCGAAGAGTGCATCTGACTTTCACTTGGCAAAGTTGCTAAATTTTTCACGATTAAGTCGCTACCTTTGAAAAATCATATTTATTATTTGCTCTAATAGCAAAATTGTGATATAATATGTGTGTTATATTTGTTATAGTATCATTTGCATCTGCAAAAACAAAAACTTTTCCTTAACGGCAACTAACTTTTAGCAAGTTTACATCCGGGGTTGATTTTCAAAAATTTGCGTCTCTCTTTGAAGAAACAGGGTTGTGAATTTCCTTTGACAATCAAAAGAGTTTGAACAACTTTGAGTGCAGGAGATTTACTTTTTTTTTTCAAAAGTGCCTTTCTAAGGCTTCGTGGGCGGGTACTCGTAGTTTCCATGATTCACTGTATTTTTGTTATTAAGTAATTCAAACTTTACTCTTTCAAAGGTTACGTAGTTCCCTTGGGAGAAAGCAGTACTCTACTTCTAAGCCTCTGCTGTGTTTTATGTGTGTCTTAAGAATTAGAGTAAACACACGTAAAGTTTTAAGCCTTTGTATATCTTAAATCTAAATTTTATTTTTAGCTTTACCCTTAAGTATCTACTGGAATATTGCTAAAAGTTACTGGAAAAGGAACGCTAAATCGCTGCGGATTAGGTATGTCTTTGGCGGTAGGTATCTGCGGCGGCCAAATCTTTGCCCGAGCTTGACTGACTTTAATTTAAAAACTATAAGATCCCAAATTTGGAAACCGAACCCGCTACCCATCGACTCATATATCACAACTGTTAGGTCGTCGAAAATAAGGAAGTACGGATGTTTTGTAGTGAAATCACAGCATCTCCTTTCGATCCTAATCCTGCCGTGTAGTGCGTCAACGGAAAAGATAGTTACACACACAATACACGCCCCGCGCGATATTACACAACAAAAGAGCCCTATTCATGAGCGCCATTGTTACGAGTATGATACGATCACGACAGGGTATCGCGGCCGCATCTCCGATGACTTACATACGCCTTTTTGCCTGTAACTACATGTATGTATGATTGGGACGTAAATAACTCGCGGTAGGTCGACACAATAGAGTGAATAGGCATTTGCTTTGTTGCAAGGAAGTAATACGGTATGTAGACGGATTTTTGGATAAAGGAGGTTTTTCAATTGTGATAAATCTTTAGCTAACACCATAGTCATGTATCTTTTTTGTATAGCAAATATGTGCAAGAAGTTCTTCTAATAGAAAATGTTGCGCCTGCATTGTGTCCCAGAACGTCCAGTGTCCAAGCGCATTTTTGTCTAAGGGCCGATTTTTTAAACGTCAGATAAACTATCTGAGGAATAAATTTGAAACATATGCCATATGTATAAAATCTGTCAAAACGTCATAATTATTCCTTAGTTAACGATTAACTGGCGATTGAAAAATCGGCCCTTAGTTCAATAATAAATTATTTTAAGCCATTAAGTCCTGTACATATCGAACCGGCGAGGGCGCGCCCTTTCAATTATGGATACGTGAATTTCATTCACAGAAAAATTACCGCGAAAACGTGTTAATTTGAATAACATCAAAAAGTAGTAATTACGTTTAAAGTAAAATAAACACAGTAATTTAATTTCAAAGTGGAAGACAATTACGGAAACCGCATCACACGAGCCGGGTCAGTATTTTACTACCTCTATGACCACTCGCGGCTTCCAACTCCCAACTAGCAATGACCGACCTACCACTCCCTAACCTACATAGGGAACTGCTGCTTTGCGACAAATAATTATGTTCTACGCTGCGTTTATTAATTTAATTGAAGCGTCTTTTTCACTGTGACTTTTTACACCTTTATTTTCATAAATGAGTCATGGTTCACGCGATTTTTCTTTCGGAGAAATTGTTTTCTGTAATTAAAGGTAATGTGTATAAAAGTTTTAAGAGCTTTTACCTGTTATACTGTTGACTGTTTTTGCAGTGGAGTTGTGAAATTATTTATTTCATTCAACTTCGTCAAACGCGACGTCTTATTTCAGTAAGAACTTTTGCCTGAAACAAAATAAATATAGATTAGTCTAAATAAATGTTCCATTTGACTAGAACTATGGTAACTGTTATTTTTAATCGATTAGGTTCAAAATACCTAAGTACATATTTGCACCTTGAATGCTGTGCACAGAGTTTACTGTCATAACGTTGACAAGAAATAATAATTTCTCAAAACTCTCACCGGGATCATCTGAAATATTTTTATTCTCTTTGGTAAATGTTTTTAACGAGTATGAATGATCTGTAAATAATTATTAACGCCAAGTAGTTTATGAAGCTAAAGTAGGTAATTCAAGTAAGATGGCAACATCACACCTTAGTGTTACAACACTGTTTCTGCAATAATTAGGAGTACGTCTTTTTAGGATCTCCTCCCACACGGTGTGCTTCCGAGGCTATTAAGTGTTCATTGAAATGTACAGCGCAATAACAAGCTCGCCTTAATTGTTATTACAGTAATAAGTGTTCAGTTTCACTGGCACATAGTTTTACAGCTTTGCTTTGCTTAAGAAATTATGTCTATTGAAGCCCACGTAAGCGTGGTAGTACAGTACAGGTATAAAAATAATACAAAGCTATAGACCAAATATTTTTCATCTCAAACGCTCGGTAAAGAGATCTTTAATGCACAAAATGCGGGCGGAAAATGCTAATATTCCATGGGCCGTAAAAGTATTTTCATTTCTCCCTAGGGCGGGAAAGCATTTTCAGTATTACATAGGATAGAAAAACATTTCCAAATTCAAACATGACGTATAATCTCTGTGTGGGAAGGGTATGTCAAATATGTAAAATCGGCCCAAAAATCTATTTTGTACCCATACAAAATATATTTTTGAAGGAAATGATTATTTTAAATTTTTATTAATAATATTATAATCTACAAATATTTCGAAAGGCGACACCTTGCTAGAAAATTCAATTGTTTTCAACTCGTCTCGACATCAGTTTTCGCCATTATTTTCGTTATTTCCCCACACTCATAGCCATTTTTCCTTGGTTTACGAGGCATCGGGCGATCGTAAATAACCAGGTGCGCGATAGTCATTAAGTACTCAACCAGGACGGGAATCCAACGCTCATCCTTTGGCAAAAATATCAGCAAAGTTTCTGGGGGTTTTCATTTATTGACTTGATACGCGCGGAAGTTAATATGACAAATGCACTGATAGTTTAATAAGTTTTGTGAGAATAAATAACTTTTTCACTTCTGTTGGCTCAGTACTTAATACCGATAGTCTACGCGGCGGGAAAGCGCCATCAAAAGACCGTATATTTTCAGATAGCATTACTATTGCGAACCTATGAATAGGTACCTCATGATGTATGTACATACCTAGATCTTTATTATTTCTCTCTCTATAATTTTCTAACGCATCCAAGTTGTTTGAATAGTTCCAGATTTATTGATAAAGAGATTTTCCCAATGTTTGTCTGAATCTCGAATTAAACGCGATTAAACAATGATAATAATGTTATATGTATAGACTTTTCTAACAATAACGAATTACCACAGAGACAAATTTGAAGTAGAATTTACAAAAAAAAAAAATGTTTTACGTATTTCAGGATTTTTTTTTAAATAGAGCCTTTTCGGATTTACGATGAAAAAGATAGTCAGGTCCAGAACAATATGTTTTCTTCCAGGAAAGCTCCATAGTTTCATGTTAGGACTTTGGACAAAAGAACGCAACAATTCAAAACTCGAACATGAATTGTGTCAAAAAATAATGGTTGGAAACTTATTTAATTGTTAGTTGATTCTCTCTAAAGTTTTATATCATCAAAATGGATTCTTGGACCAACTCCGTTAATAATCGAGCGCTGCCGATATAAAATCCTGGAGATACGTGAAAAGAATCGCAAAATCTCCCCGACACGCAGTGGATTGCCGGCTGGTATTCCTCAAATCCCAGTAAGTAACGAGTGAGGTCTGCGACTCTTCCTCTCGACAGATCGCTATCAACAGATGCCATTCTTAGCGATTTTCTTTATTGTATTTGTGCAGCTATAAATGTTATGAGTGCGCTCGGGAATATTTCACGGAGTGATCGTAAAATATAAATTAAATCTCGATAGCTCAGTGGTATACAAACTATTGTAGGTTTGGTATAATAATTAGTCTTCATGTAAATAGTTTAATTGCAGGAAGTAGGATTGTTAAATATGAAATAGATGTTTGATAAATGAAATAATATGAAAAGCCTTTGAAAATAACATGTATTAAAACAAAGTACGTATTCATATCATATGTTCATAAAAAAACGAGCAAGTGTATAACTGGAGGTTGTAACAGACTATTTTTCATCCTGGAAATATTAGTGGTTTCTTAAACCGAATTCCGATCAAAAAGGCTTATACTGACACAGATCCGCTGTAAATCAAGGTGAGTCGACGAAACCTAGCACAAGCATTCTTACGTCGAATCGTATATAGTTATACATGTTAAGTGAACAACGCTGATACACGACTTATATTCATGCAAAAACCAAGGTCAAGCGTTTGGAAAAGCTATTATTTTAATCTAGTTTAATTACTGTATTACAGGTATTTTTGAAGTAGGTGTAACTAGATCTCTCACATGAAAGGATTTAGCACATTGTAGCCAATAGGCAGCGGAGGAAACCACATCAAAGTGTCCTTTTGAGTAGCCCCGTCAGCCAATTGACATTTAATACAGCTGCCCATTAACAGGTTAATATGGAGGGCCTTTGTTAACATTATTGCTTTAGACCTTTTTAACAGAATTTGAAGAGTTTTTTCAACAATATTTTCATACGATTTCCTATTTGATACGACTTATCATGTTAGATTCAGTTGTGCCAGAACTTTAGTCCTGTTAGCATAGTATTGCTGAGATATCAGACTTTCGTCCTTGATACTTTCCAGGTGCATCAATCTTGTCAAAACATTGGCTGTTATCCAAAACGTATACATATTTTGTGCTTATTTTACAACGTAGAACGCAGTTTGCAATTTCAGAGGTGTTGTATTATATTGTAAAATTACCAAATGTAAGCCTACATCGATTTTATTTTTGGCCACCTCAGTCGAGCATATGCGTTGGAGGGTGCGACATTACGAAATAATTTTACAGAAATAAACAAATTTTACCTAATTAATAAAAAACTAAACCAGTTATGAAAAAATCTCTAAATAACTTATGTGGCCTATTTAATGGCTAATATTGATATTAATTAGTTTAAGTTATTGTTATAAGTATATAATATTGTCCCGTTTAGGAGCTTTTTGAATGAGAAAAAGCGGTGAAGGTGTGGTGGTGTGAAGTGGTGGTAAAATGAAACGGCATAAATAAACTAAAAATATTTATTTGCCGTAAGTGCCTGACTCACACAATCACCGCACTAGCTCAGGGAGCACACAATTTGTAGGGCGTGGGGGAAGCCTTTCTGTATTTCACTTAAGTCGCACTGGTTAGCACTTCCCTTGGTTTGAAAGCGGGAGTGAAAGGATCGCTCGGCGACGGCGGTGAGGCGGGCGCTGGCTC
Source organism: Coenonympha arcania (assembly GCA_036785405.1). Classification (NCBI taxonomy): domain Eukaryota; kingdom Metazoa; phylum Arthropoda; class Insecta; order Lepidoptera; family Nymphalidae; genus Coenonympha; species Coenonympha arcania. Next base: position 302,633 of record CM072058.1, on the reverse strand, counting down.
CGGAAGCTGATACCCGTAGTCTGGACGTCCAGGAGTTGACTGCCGGCTTTAATTTAAACCCAGCTCCAGCGTAAAAACCCGAACGTTGATCCTGGAATTTGATATAACCGAGCCTTAATTGGTGGCATATCAAATTCCGTTCTGATTCTCCACTCCGGCATGGAAACTCAAAGAAACTACTAAATCGCAGAAAGTTTGCCGGCGTGGTAGAAAATCAGAACGGAGTTACAATTATGTGGCCGGGAAATATAAAAGTAACAATGATTTTGACAAAAATTAACAAATTGAAACCGTTAAGTGACGTTTGAAAAATGTGATGCAATATGCCTAATGATTTGAAATTTACGTTAAAAAAAAAGGAAAATTAAAAGAACAAATGAATATGGCGAAGTTAACGTTAAATTATCAAGGAAAGCTGAAATAAAAACACGATTAAAATTATAAAACAGAATAGGTATGGACATGTAAAAAAAATGAGGTTAGTATCGTGTGTGGTTTTTATTGTGCCAATTCAAAAACTTACCCTAATGCGGGAAATCCATTATCGCTTAGTAATTGTGTTTATATTGTACAGTACATTACACTATTTAAAAATATTCGAGCCTGACCTAGTGCGGCCGGCGCGAAAAATATTTGGCGCGGCCATTCGCTAAAGCGCGATGACCGCGCGGCGTTCGGTAATGTGAAAAATGAATCGTCCGCAGTGTGCGCTGGGTTGCCAGTTGCCACTGTCATTGTGGAGTCGGCGACGCTACGCGCGGAAGGTTTTTTAGCCAATGGGGAGGCCATATCGAAAAATAAATGCATAATATGATAAATACTATTAAATAATATTTACGGACTAAATAATAATATATGTATTAAGATAATATTATAAATATTAAGAAAAATATTAATAAACTTACATACATTGTAACGTTTCGTTACAATATAAATCTTATAAAAGCGTATTGAATATTAACAGTTACCTCGTCCTCTCGCCAGAAGAGGTTTTCTCTAATTAACGTTATTAGCAGTTACGACTATTCAAAGAGGCAATAAAGCCACTTTGCATTCATAATTACATGAGCGGATTAAAGTCCTGCAACGTTAGTCTAAAAGCCTACCTAATAGGCTTGTCCGTTGCCAAATTGTAAGGCAAAGGCATTCATTGGCTTAACTTTGTGCTGCGAGTCACTTGGCGGGCCGCCATGCGACGTTTTAATCCACGTATAAAGTATGCCGAGAACCGACGTAGCTGAACGTAAAGTTGGCTCAGGAACTACATAACCTTGTACCTCCTTCACCTTTCTACCATAGGACTGCAAGACGCCGAGAGCGGTGGCATCCTTATGTGGTTGACGTCCAAAAACTCGCACGAAATGTTTTTGCTCCACGTTTCTGATACGAACCGCTAAGGTGTGGATCGCCCTTCCAGCCTCCGTGTTTCCAGCCAGGTACAATCTAGGTGCCTTCAAGAGAAGAGTGAATAGGCATTTTCTAGGCAAGCGCGCTCCATCCTAGATCTCATCATTGCTTTCCATCATGCATGATTGTCGTCGAACGCAAGCCTATCTTCAATAAAAAAAAGCTACTTATTAATATTGGAATCGTGTATGAAGTAGAGTTATACTACAATTAGGGTCTTAGCTTTCGATTCATAGTGCGTTCTCATCTCGATAGGTGAGAACGCACTCCTCAGATTTTTGGACTTTAATAGCATATGTGGTAACAAAGTTTATTTTAAAAAAACGTCCATGTAAAAACTTGCATACTAAAGAGGTCGTAAATATATGTGAGATACAACCCTCAATCTTTTTCTTCCTGATCATTTCTGGGCCCGGTTTTCTCAAGATAAAAAGGATTTTTATCTTGAGAAAACCGGTCGAGATTGGCAGAAATCACACACCATTGAGATACTTTAATAAATTCAGTGGTTTATCTCTGAGATTCGTTTACTACTTACTCTCCGAATAAGTTCTCATTCGCGAATCATTGCTTCGTATAATTCGGGGTGAAAGCATGAAAATTATTGAATCGAAGCAAGGCAACTTCGTTGGTTTTATAATCTAAAAGAATAATTTACGACGAACGGCCAGACACATAAATCAAGATTAAAATTCTATATATAGAATAGCGATAATCCCTTGGAGTGGATGTTTTAGGCGTTTACACCGAAACATAAAGAGGGACGCAATTTGTTAATGTTAACACTTATTCTTCATTTGAACCGCGAGAACCGTAGTTTTTTCAATTATCAAAAGTAACTGTTTTCTTTTTGTTTATACAGTGTTGAAGATATCTCCGTGTAAAATGGAAGCCACATACATTCGTTTAGTTTTTGTGGCAAAAAAAAAGTAACAAACGTCCAAACTTTCTTTTTCAATTACTGGGTTTTACCCGAAACATAATCTGAACAGAAACTATTAACTACCTATCATATAGATGTAGATAGACACAAAGTTATGTCTTCCTAAGCGCCGCCACATTCAGAATTGTTCGTCTGGACAGACAGACGTCCATTACAGTGCCGCGGAGCGTGTCGCCTGCTATAAAACCTGCCTTCACCACCAGGCTTACAGTCCGGAAAACGGATTACACTAGATTATGACGAAAATACAAAGAGTTTAATGCTTTGAAAACAATACTATGGTAGGTACTGTTACATAGAACAAGGGTAAACTTTTTCAGCATAACTTTTTTAGAGAGCTTGAGATTTGAAAACGCCTAAAAGCTTTCCTTTTTTTTTATTTGCCAAAAAGGGACAACATTACTTAAATATTCGTTTCAATGAAATCTAAATTAAAAAAAAACCGGCCAAGTGCGAGTCGGACTCGCGCACCGAGGGTTCTGTACTCAAGAAGTACTGAAGCAAAACAATCAGGCATACTAATGTAGATGTAACACAACCAAAACTGTAACGACCAAAGATGTAAAACGGTAATAATTTCCTTTGTTAATGAACCGCAAAACTAACTTTGTTTGTAGAGGTTTATTGTTAATATCAAAAAAACTATGCTAGTTAGACCATTGGCTATAGTTTTCCTGTAAAATATACGTAAATTCCTTTTGACCATAATTATTTGAGATTTTTCGATTGGTAAACTCCGGAGATAAGGGGGGGGAACGGTATTTTTTAGACATTTTCCCCGATAAATCAAAAACTATCATGACTAAAAATAATTAAAAATCGGTTTTAGAATGTACAAAGTAAACCCTTTCATATGATATCCCACACAGTATAGTTATCTCACTTTTAAATTTCAACCCTCCGATTTTCCCCCCTTTTTAAATAAGAACAAAAATAATTTCTGTTTTTTTTTTATTCCAGTGTCATTGGGCCACTAATATACACAACTATTCCAAATTTCATATCGATAGCTCCGGTAGTTACTGAAATAATCGAGTGTGACGGACAGACAGACGGACAGACAGACGGAGAAAGTCGCACCATAAGGGTTCCATTTTACCATTTTGGTACGGAACCCTAATTACAGATTTAATAAACATATTATATACAAATAAATTAAGATTAAAAATATAAGAACTTAATTCTGCCTTTTTAAGAAGACGAAGCACTTGATAGCAGGGTTATGGCAGTGGAAAGAAAAATGCAGAGTAAACTTTGAATTACATTATATTGAATGGGAGCACGAAATTAATAAGGGCAGGGCGACGTGTACAGAGATGTATACTGTTCGCAGTTTCGGCGTCCCATAGATCCTCGTGGATCAGCAGCATGCGCACTAGAAATTTCCACGTGCTGTAGTCCTCCGTACCTTTTAGTTTTTCGACGGTCACTCGGCAATCCGGGGCAGCCATGCTATCGATCGAGGATGCTCGACGGGTGCCGCGTGCCACGCGGTGTGAAGGTTATCTCGGGGACAAAGCAAAACGGTAAACTCGCGCAGTGGAAGCGTGCTGGGCCCATAACCTGATAGCAGGGTTATGGCAGTGGAAAGAAAAATGCAGAGTAAACTTTGAATTACATTATATTGAATGGGAGCACGAAATTAATAAGGGCAGGGCGACGTGTACAGAGATGTATACTGTTCGCAGTTTCGGCGGCAAAGAGATCAAGTAACTTCGTTTGAAGGCCCGCATTGACACATTGACAGACAAAGCTATATTAACGTCAATGTCAAGTATAATGTACCAACTATACGTACAGAGTTAAATTACCATTGCTGTGTAATGGTTTGTTTACACTTTCCAACACTGGCCCTTCAAACGAAGTTACTTGATCTCTTTGCCGCCGAAACTGCGAACAGTATACATCTCTGTACACGTCGCCCTGCCCTTATTAATTTCGTGCTCCCATTCAATATAATGTAATTCAAAGTTTACTCTGCATTTTTCTTTCCACTGCCATAACCCTGCTATCAGGTTATGTGCACCAGGCCCTTCAGGCTGCGCGAGTTTACCGTTTTGCTTTGTCCCCGAGATAACCTTCACACCGCGTGGCACGCGGCACCCGTCGAGCATCCTCGATCGATAGCATGGCTGCCCCGGATTGCCGAGTGACCGTCGAAAAACTAAAAGGTACGGAGGACTACAGCACGTGGAAATTTCTAGTGCGCATGCTGCTGATCCACGAGGATCTATGGGACGCCGTAGAACAAAGGAAAGGACCGGACGACAAAACGCAACGTAAGGCGCTTGCGCGCATTTGTCTTTTAGTTCACCCTAGTGTTTTAACACATATTAAAACTGCAAAGACAGCTTACGAAGCATGGGACAGTTTGGAGCGAGCATACGAGGGCAAAGGACTCACGAGGCGGCTAGGTCTCCTACGCACATTGTTCGCGCTTAAGCTAGCGGCCTTCGACGACATGCAGTCATATCTGAACAAAATAACAGATGTAGGTCAACAGCTTCACGACATAGGTGCAGGCCTGGAGGACGACTTCCTTGCAGTAATCATGCTCAGCGGGCTCTCAAGCGACTATGACCCGCTTATCATGACGTTGGAGAACTCAACGGAGAAGCTCACTACGGACACTGTGAGGTCGAGGCTGACTCAGGAGTATCAACGGAGACTGGAAAATGACACTAAGGCTGAAGCTCTTGCAGTGAGTAAACCTAAAAAGACAATTCGGTGCTTTAAATGCAAACAGCTAAATCATAAATCTAGTTCTTGTGTTGTGAAAGTGAAACCTAGAGAGAAAAAGGACAAATCCTTTTTTTGTGCAATGTCGGTGAATCTAGGCAATGAAGTGTTCTGTGTGGACTCGGGTGCGACTCATAATTTGACAAATAATCTCAAAATATTGCATAATTACAAAGAAGAGGCCCCCGTAGAGATAAAAGTTGCTAACGGTGAAAAATTGTTGGCATCGGGTAGAGGAAGTGTGAAGATTTCTCTACAAAACACCTTAAGGACTATAAGTGAAGTTTTGTATGTTCCTGAGCTAACTGTTAACTTACTATCGGTTAGTGCTATGACTAGGAAAGGCTTTACAGTAGTTTTTGATAAAAATGTATGTAAGGTGTTTGACGGGGATCAGGTTGTCGCAGTGGCTAAACAAGTTAACGGGGTTTACATTATAGATAAACCATGTGTTTTGCCTTTGAGTAAGCAGAGTAGCGCTAGCCCGTCCACGTGCACAGCTACGGAGCAAGCTGTGCTGGCATCGCAGTCCAGTGAGTCACAAGTGATGTGGCATAGGAGGCTGGGACATCTCAACAGGCGAAGTATGGATTTGCTGAAAGGTATGGCTGTTGGCATTGATTATGATAACTCAAATTTCAAATCATGTGTACCTTGTATACAGGGAAAACAAGCCAGGCTACCTTTTCCGAAGAAATCTTTCAATAGGGCTAAAGATATATTAGGTTTGGTTCATACTGACCTGTGCGGGCCAATGTCTAAGCCATCTTTAAGTGGGTGTAGGTACTTTCTCACATTTATAGATGACTATAGCAGAAAAACTTATATATATTTCCTTAGATCAAAAGATCAAGTTTTTGATAAGTTTAGGGAATACAAGGCTCTTGTTGAGAAACAGACAGGAAAGCAAATTAAGGTTCTTCGCAGTGACAATGGCGGCGAATATATTAATAAAAATTTACAGGACTTCTTGAAGAAGTGCGGGATTCGCCACCAGACCACAGTGCCTCACTCGCCGCAACAGAATGGAGTTGCAGAGCGTGCCAACCGGACCATCGTAGAGAAAGCAAGGTGTATGCTTCTCGATGCCGGGCTGGATCAGCGCTTCTGGGCGGAGGCAGTGAACACTGCTGTCTATCTCAAGAACAGATCGCCTACCAAGGCGGTAAGGGACACAGTTCCTGAGAGCAAGTGGTCAAATAAAAAGGTAAATATGACTCACCTTAGAACATTTGGCTGTTTAGCTTATGCACTTGCAGAAAAGAGACAAAAATTTGATGCAAAATGTGAAAAATATATTTTTGTAGGCTATTGTGAGGAGACAAAAGGATACAGATTAATAGATCCCACTAATCCTAAAGTCTGCATAAAAGCTCGGAATGTAACATTCCTCGAGACTGAATTTTATAATTCCACCATACAGCAACCGCCTCAGACTGTTGAAATCAGTTTAAATTCTCCGTCTTCAAATGAGTCTGTACACACTAGTCAACCTGTAATCCCACATGATGCAACGGGGAGCCCCAGTAATGCGGGATCTGATGGGGTTACTATAAGGTCAAGGCGACGTGTACAGAGAAGCCCTGAGAAGTGAGCAGTGCGACTCTGAGGGATCCTGCTACGAAACTAGCCTGGCGTTGCAGTCTACGTGCCTAGCCAGTGAGAGCTGTTTCGATGGTGAACCAGAGACTGCGAAAGAGGCGTTGCAGAGTAAAGACTCCGAGAAATGGAGAAATGCAATGTCAGATGAGTATAAATCTTTGTTGATAACAACTGCTGGACCTTGTGTGAACTACCCAAGGGTCAGAAGCCTGTGAAATGTAAATGGGTCTTTAAACGAAAAAGAGGATTGGATGGAGAAGTTTTGAGATATAAGGCGAGATTAGTTGCTAAGGGCTATACACAGAAATATGGTGTGAATTATTTTGAAACATTTTCGCCCGTTGTAAGGTACTCAACTCTTAGAATTTTGCTTGCTTTGGCTGCTGAGAAAAATATGGATATAGATCATCTTGACGTTAAGACAGCTTTTCTTAACGGTGACCTTAAAGAAACTATCTATATGGAGCAACCGGAAGGTTTCAAAAGTAAAGAGAATCCTCACATGGTCTATCGCTTAAATAAGGCCATCTATGGACTAAAACAAGCGTCTAAAAGTTGGTATGAGAAAATTAATTCTGTTTTAATAGATAAAATGAAATTTAGAAAATTTTCTTCAGAGCCCTGTGTGTTTATAAAGAATCATGATGATGGTACAGTGACTATTATAGCTCTGTATGTAGATGATATCATTTTGTTCACTAATAACAAGAAAGAAAAACCTAAGATCAAGCAGCATCTTATGACTCAATTCGAGATGAAGGATCTAGGGCCAGCTCATCAGATTCTTGGCATGAGATTATGTAAACAAAATGGGGTATTTACTTTAGATCAATCAGATTACATAGGTAGGGTGTTAGAGCGTTTTAATATGTCTGATTGTAAACCAGCTAGCACTCCTATGGAAACAGGTTTAAAATTAATTAAATGTGATAGTAAACCGGATAACTTACCTTTTAGAGAATTAATAGGTTGTTTAATGTATATTGTTGTTTGTACTAGGCCTGATATAGCTAATGCTGTAAGTATTTTAAGCCAATTCAATGACTGTTTTAGTGAAACTCATTGGAAGGCAGCAAAGCGAGTGCTTCGATACTTAAAAGGTACTATTAACTATTGCCTCACATTTAGTAAAACTAACACAGAAATAAATGCTTTTGTTGACGCCGACTGGGCGTCAAATGAGGTAGACCGAAGGTCCTATACAGGCTTTGTTTTTAAGCTCGGAGGATCAACAGTCTCTTGGCAAAGCCGCAAACAGAAGACTGTTGCTCTTTCGAGCACAGAAGCAGAATACATGGCACTGTCGGATGCATGTAAGGAGGCGTTATTCATAAGAACATTTTTGTATGAATGTTTAGGAATTGAATGTAAAATATCAATTTATAATGATAGTCAGTCAGCGCAGAAGTTGTGTTGTAATCCAATGTTTCATGCGAGAACTAAACACATAGATGTCCGGCATCATTTTATTCGAGAAAATGTAAATAAAGGTATTATTAAATTGTGCTATGTATGTACTGATGATATGGTAGCTGATATCCTAACTAAGCCTTTAACAAAGTTCAAGACTGAAAAATTTGTAAGTGAACTAGGTCTTAACTCTAAGCTGTGTACTTAAGTTTTGCCTGTATTGAAGGGCATAAGTATGTAGGCTTTATGTAGCATGTAATACAATTGAGTAGTTACATTGTAAATGCTTTGTTTACACTTTCCAACAGCACTAGCTTTGATGAATGGTCTATTTTCGTCTTATTTTCAGTTTGGAAAATTTATAAAAACTGTGTCACAATTGACTATTCAGGTGCAACGAAGTCGATCAAGCTTAAAAAACTCACAAAGGCCGATCTAAGCAATGACTTTATTATTATTAAATAGATTGTATATTATTTTTCAAGATTTATATACTTAGTTCTTTATTTCACATAAGATGGAAAATTTAAAGCAGATTATGTTAGAGACACATAATAGGTATAATGTATTATTTACCTTTCTATATAATATTCTTCATGCTTAATATTATAGTTTCTAATTAGACAAAGTCAATACATTCGGGATGGCATTGTTCAACAATTAAAAGCTTTTATACCGCTCTTATAGCGCGGTATAGTCTCATAAAAGCGCTATAAACGCCGCTCTCATTTTCCTACAAACAATAAAAAGGAAATAACCTGTCTATACGGAACAGTAATAATGTGACCTATTTTAAGTTCAAGTATTATGGTGTCACTAGGAGGGGCTTGATTGGATTTATGCTCTTAAAAAAAAAAGTTAAGGATAGAAGTACGAGACGAGAAAACCTTTACTTGGTAAATAATACGTTTGCACATGTTAAATGCAGTGTTTTCCATGACTTATACATAAAAATGTCATTAATTGACGCACTAAACTGCGCTCATCGCCTTGAATAGATCAGTATTATGGCCAGTACCTAATTCATTATTGCTTCACAATCCTAAAATATAATTTTGATGATACAAAATTACGTGTCACGTAGACTGCGCGTTGAGAGTAAAATAATGACGGGGATTAATATAACACAGGCCTTTCCACATTTTAAAACCAGTGAAATATAAAAAAGCTCTTATCCATGAACGCACGCTGTGGAGGTTTTAATATGCGCATTAATTCCGTTGCATGTCAAACCATTTTCATACATTTTTGTGATGAAAAATTTTAATCTTTTGCGGCTTGTCTTGTCACTGTGGTCGCAAAAAATGCGAACAAGTGTTATCCGCCATACAAACATACTCTGTCATTTGTTTCATAATAATTTAGTTTTACAAAAATATATTTTACTTTTGACGGTTAGTTGGTTTTACCAGCACTTCTATTGTGCCTCCACAAAGTAATTTTTTTACATATTGGATGTTCAGTTCCGATAGTATTTTCATCGTATTGGGCATAGACAGACAGGGCACCGCCGTAGCGTTGCCGTAAGCAGTTGTAATACCGGCCTGCTCCGCCGGCTGTGTGGCGAGAGCATAACCAAAACTGCAATGTATCGGAAAAGCTGTCGATGAAAAAGTAACTAATAGCCAATAACTGTTATCCGAAGCCATTCTCCGTTCAGCGCCGAGCAGTTATCGCGCTGTTCTATATGAGTGCTATTTGGCAGAGCGGGTAACTGCCTCGACACACTTTGATACAGGGAGCGTTGCAGTCTGGTCCCGACCTTAATTAGTACCGAGCGTACAGGAGTGGCAACGACGAGCCTACCTTTTAAAATGCATAATAGACAGGCGCGCATTCGTCACATGTTAACGTTGAGGGGACTAATTTAAGGTGATAGAACATTTTTAGCATGATCAGCCCGAATAGACAACACTGTAATATCTGATATTTTGCCGTAAAGCAGTACTGTATTTTGGTTTAAAAAGCACGGTAACTGGAAATCATAGTAGGTACCTGATGAGACTTAAAAAGTGATGCGTCATGATAGTGATTGCAATGCATGTCAATGCCTATCATAGATCAAAATAAGGCCATATGGGTCACCGATATAGGGGAAAGTAAATATTGACTTATATGGTCTTGAGGAAGAATACTGCTCCGTGTGCAGTTCTATTATTTGCCGGCGCCGCCATAGTTAGAGCGCAGTATTTACAAGTCACGATGGATCGCCTGCGCGCACACCAAACAAACTGCGAGCAGAAAAATTGCTCTTACTCTGCAAATGTTTACTAATTCACTTTATTTTTAACCTGCCGAGGAAATGTGGTGTGTTCTACGAGTAGGTTCAAAGAAATGATTGCTTGTTTATGACGTCAACGATTGTTCAGTAATTTTTACGACTTGTGCTGTGACTTTTGATACAATGGCAAAGTTTATTGAAGACTTTTTAGTGTAGTTTTCAATTCGGCAAGCATTTGTCTTCAAGTTCTTAATCACAATATATAAAAAAGACATTGACTGATGGATTGGAAGAATCCTTGTGAGGTTTAGGAGTACGCTAAGAAAAGATTTTTCAAAACTCATCCCCTAAGGAGTTGAAACGGGAGTAAACAGTTTGTATGGAGAAATACTCCTTCACCCCGTAGCTATTGAACCCGTTTGACTGAAATTTGGAATAGAGATAGATTACTTATATCCCAGATTAATGCTACGCTACTATATTATATTTATCCTGGAAAACGCGCAGTCTCTTTTAAATTTTACGTCTTGTAAAAGGTATAATATAGGTATGATGCAATGGGCAAAGTGAATTGTTCCCACTAAGAATACCGAGGTTCTGTTCCTGTCATCCTCAGGAACATCGTTGCTGCTTTTAGACCTGTCAGTTATCTCAGGGTTTGTGTAGGTGTCTAGATATAACTGTTTAGCCCGGTTGTCTGCAGCCAATACGATACTTTGATATGATGTTGTTTATTACAATATTATTGCTCGCTTACGCTGAACCTTTGCTATGTTTATATTATTACAAACTACGTATTTTGGCGGATCATGTTTGTTAGAACTTCGATAACATATTGCTTGAAGTTATCCACCTGACCTTTATGCTGCTATTTATGCTGGCGAGAAATAGATAATAAGAAAGTATATCCGTTTGCCCACACAGGTCCTGTTTGCTCAAACAACTCCTGTTTGCTCATCCAACTCCTATTCACTCACACGGCTCCTGTTTGCTACAAAATCTTCTATTCACTCACACAACTCCTGTTTCCTCATACCTCTCCTGTTTATTCTCACAGCTCTTCATTGCTCACAAAACTTCTATGTGCTCAAAAGTCTCCCATTCTCTCATAAAGCTCCTGTTTGCTTATACATCTACTGTTTTCTCTCACAGCTCCTCATTGTTCACACAACTTCTATTTGATCAAAAACCTTCTATTAGCACACACAGCTCCTGTTTGCTCATTATCTTTTGTTTGCTCTCACAGCTTTTCATTGCTCGCACAACTTCTGTTTGCTCAAAAATACCCTGTTCGCTCACACAGCTCCAGTTTGCTCATATATCTCCTTTTTGCTCTCACAGCTTCTCATTGCTCACACAACCCCCCACAGCCCCTGTGAGCTCATACAACTCCTATATAATTTGTTCCTTCACTCTGCTCATTTGTACCACTTGTCCAGTCACGCAACGCCAATTTGCTCGAACGACCAACGCACTGTGTATGTGTGTGTGTCGCAAGGGCATCTGGTACCTCAAAAACTCTTTTAATCATCATTCTTTGTTCTTGAAACACACCCCCCAGACTTCAAGCCAAGTCGACTTAAGTCTCTAATTCGGACGGTTAAAACTCAAAAGTACACAATTATAGGCTATTGTTTATTCCAGGTAGAGTTAACCAAAGGTATCGAGACACGAACAACATCGGCGGTAAAATATAAGTGTAAAATAGAAAACAACACCTTGTTTATTAATTTATCGGAGCAACCATTCGTAACGTGTGTGTGAACTAGATACTCAATTCAAGTGGCGTCCTAGCCGGCTAGATAGTTGGGTATTAGTCGGTATGCAAACAGCGCAAATCTATTTACTGGGCCGTGGCTATCTAGCCTAAGTGCATCTCCTATGGTATTGGTGCTCAGCACGTACGAGTTGATGGAAATTGCCTACACTGTGGTATTTGGAGATCTACTCGGGTGTTAACAGCATCTGTTAGTGTTAAGATCTCGCATAGTCATCATATTTAGTGCTATTACATAATATGTGCTTTAAATGTAACATAGACTAATCTTTTAAGAGAGTGTGTTATAGTTACTTCTGCTTTACTAATAGTTAATTTATTTTAGGTTACATTACACTTTTCTTCTTCTCGTATCGTTTTTTTCATTTCATAGACGTTTTAAGCTGTAAAACATACTGCATGGCCAATTTCACTGTATTTGAGATCTCCTTGGTTCGTTGAAAAGACTAATTTGTTTTGCTATAATCCGCTTCTTGAAAAGATTCTGTTTGGTACATTAATATGCAGGAACACTGCCCACATGAAACACCACACACAATTTTCCAACACTTTCTGCGACGTACGTTTCGTCCCGACACCGGGACATCCTCAGGAGATGTTGACTTCACAGTGCGAAATCGTAGAGTCAATCCGTCATGCACTTTGCGTTTTTGAACCAACCCACTTGCTTAATCAAAATATTTGTCGTATGACAAAATATTTTCGAGTGACGGCTAATATTAGATGAGCTATTGAGGATACAAAATTGCTAGGTACTCATACTTCATGAGGGTTTTTAAAATCTGGGTGACGCTAAATATAATTCAGTAAAAAAATCTTGAAGATTGGTCAAGAATTAACGAAGATAGTAGTCCTCTATAATATTTGAAATCAGTTGAAAAGAAGAACTAAGTTAAATCCAATTAATTTAGCTGGTAAACAATTAAGACAAGTTTAAATTGTTTTATAACAAAGCGCGAACGTTTCTTGTCGGCCGGCGCGGCGGCGCTGGGTAATTAAAAGTTTAATTTGTTACGTTGTGATTATATTTGCCGAATATCGCTAACATTTATTTGAGTATTCTAGTTCTTGGAATCACTCATAGCTTGTACAATCACTCTGTAATCCTATTAACATTATAAATGAAAGTTTGTATGTTTGTTACTGAATCATGTCAAAAATTGCTTGTTTGCTTAACTATTTAGAATGAGGACAGCTTATAGACTGTATTAACACGTGGGTAATTTTATAATAGCATAACATAATATAAAAGTGCAGTCATGAAATTTCCCATAACAGCTTTTCTGCCCTGTACCTCCTACCTCTACCTACTCTACGATGACGTGTTTAGGATATTATATATACTCAATCGTTGGAATAACTATCTTTTAATATAATATACTGCAGTTTTAACAAGAGGTAAGTATTTTGTTTAAATTCCCTTTTCGGAGATGCTTTCCTCCCCGACGCATGTTGGAGATTTTACTACAGCTTTGAAAAATCTCCAACATGCATCACATCTACAATCTCGGAGAGATTTCTAGATTTAAAAACCTCCAGTTCTAATACAGTTCAAATCTGGAAAGATCTCCGATTTCGAAACAGCTTTAGATATCAGATTTTGATACGAATCTCGATTGAATTTCGCCATACAGTCTATATGCGGGGAATAATCGAAAACGAAAAACTCTATCGAATTCTTAGCATTTATGTAGTAGCCCTCCTGTTGACGAAATAAACAAAGTTTCGTGAGACCGCGATCTTAATCAAAGTTTAGAAGTAATTTGATACTGTTTCGTAGACTTCAAAAAGTCGTAAAAATACTTTCGCTCCAAAAAGAGGAAAAAGAATTTCAATCTTCGTTTTTAATGAACCGCTCGCCTGTCTGTCTGGTTAATTTTATTGCGTAACTCGAGATTTATTGGATGAGATCTTGTTAAACAGATCGTTTTTCTGCGCTTCTATATATTATTTTCCCAAAATCTGAAAAGATCGCGGTAACTTGTTTTTAGGGTTCTGTTTCTTAAAGAGAAAATACGTCCAGCTCCCCTAGCTGGACGTATTTTCTCTTTAAGAAATTCCGTATATTAGTTACGAGTATGTCACATAAAATTATTAAACAAAGGCTTCGTATACATCAAAAATTCTTTACAAATAACAGAAATTCTTTGTTGTTCAAGTATAGTTTGTAAACGAAGAACTAAGTCTACCACGTTTCAGCGTCATACAACATGGATGCTGGCAAAAAGCTAGCAAGATACCACTATAAAGAGAAACGAGAAGCTTCCTCGGAAATGCAGCGCAATATTCACCTGTCACGCCTAACTGAAAGCGCGTGGACAGGGATACCGCAGATATTCTCCACTATTCCTCATATTCACCGCAATTCTCCGCGGTATTCTCGCGAATGCAAACGTATTTTTATTCGCCTTCGATGAGCGAAGTTTATGCAATTTCATTCCTCACAATGTTATGAATATTCAAATGCATGAAATGACATAAAAGGGGAATTTTCTCGATGTACCTCCATTTCAATTCAGCGGAAAAATTATGACAAAATGAATTGAATGAAATTTTTCTCGATAGAAGTGATCTTCGTTTAAATTTTTAAACACGTGTAAAAATTGTCGTACTCGATGAAACGGAAAAAATTATTGCACTAAAATAAAAGAGTTATTCACGGTGTATCAAAATTATCGCTGCCAACGGAACTTGAACCCGTATCCCTCAGCTATCGCGGCTGGGTGCTCTGCCAATTGAGCTACCGCTGACACGATAATATTTTCGATACACATTGTTTCCAGTTTATTATAAATTATTTATAGTGTATCAAAATCACCCCCTTTATCTGCAAATCTGACTCGTACATATAGAGATCATGCGACTGACTTTTAAACTATTTGCACCCGATCGATGGAGCTAAAATTTTAATTTATCTAAGTTCCTTGACAAATCTTCTTGATGGCATTGCATTATATGTCGTGTGTGATGATGCTGACCCTTGGAACTCGTAAACTACATGTAATAAACGTAATCGCGCTGCTTTGCTTTTTTACAGTGAAGCCTGCCAACCTGCACTTGATCAGTGCTGTAAACTATGAATTAGTACACGGCAAACTGGGTATATGACCTTGATTGCGCCATAAGCGAATTTTAGACCCTTTTGGTGGGACGGAGAATCGCGTGCGCTAACTTCCCCCCACTACGTCACTTCATACTCAAGAAATTTACCGGCACTTGGAAGTAAACTTAAATGTTTATCTCTCTCAGTCGGAGGTCCATGCCTAGTTTTAGATCGCGAAAGATGATTAAGGCAAAATCAACAACACTATTGCATTCATAAATAACATTAGTTTGATCAAAGCAGTTTCAGGCAACAAATAACCGCATTATTAGTCTCCGGTGCGCCGGCAGTATTTCAGTGCAGCATTACCGCTGAATCCTGCGGCAAGCGAGCGATGCTATCAAAGTAAACATTGCGATACCGCCGGCGGTAATGCGGCCTGCGGCGCGTGCCACGCACTGATTGCCGATGATCGTGAAATGATCACGAACTCAAATTTGCACGTCAATCATGCTCGATACACCATGCTATTGTTCTATCTACTTAGTCCGTCTTTTGTATCGTCCTGCCCCAGAATGGGGAGAGTGAGTTCATAGGGACAAGGAGCGAGAGGAAACAACTTGTAGGGAGTCAAGAAGGTGCCCCAGGTACACGCCAAGAGCAAGTACCGAACGGGCGCCCTCCCGCGTTTCGGCCCCCTTATCCGCGAGGTTGATTGGGCCATGGGTGGTGGAGGGTTGTTCTATCTACTTAGTCATTGATATCGTCTTGTCCATTATTTGAGGTTTGCAGAGCTAGTACAAGGTGCCGATAGACTAAAATATTAACCCGAGGAGCCTTATTAATTAAAAACATAATCAAACCTTGTATAATATGACTAGCTGACTTGGCAAACGTTGCTTTGCCATTAAATTATTTCTCACTTAGGGGTGTATAAAATACGCAATAAATGAAAAATAGTTTACGTCCTATATACAAAACTTACCTACGAAGTACTTATGCACAAAAGTTTGCATAAAAATCGATCAAGCGTTTCATAGGAGTTTTGTAACAAAGACTGTGACACGACATTTTACATATTAGAAAGGCTTGAAGTGATAGATTGAGAACGGAATGTAAAATATCAATTCCATAGAGAGTAAGAACATCAGATTGTGTACTGCACCGCAACACTGAGGTTTGTACACAGTGTATACTCGTATTTACAGTGTACAGTGTACAATGTTCACCCAGTTGATATGTTGCCGCCTGCGATCCTGCAAACCACAGCTCCGACTGAGCCGCAGTAACATATGGCACAATCTATTTGGCTCTTAGCCTTACTTATTGCTATGTTTTCTAAATATTACAACTTATACTTAGAAATGTTGAGCAATTTAAAACATCCGCATTTTTTAAATTTATACATTTGCCTCGTCTCAATATGGGAAACAGAATCCAGAATTTCCGGTCTTCCTCTCTATAAGAGACGAACAAGATTCGTATTTGACCCACTGGCCGTGGAGTCCCTGTAGTCATGGAGTAATGGTGTCAAAAAATTCCTGACTTGGCTACTTTTTTGCATAACTAATCAGTATAGTCAGACCTGAACCAAATGGGGTCAAATTAAAGTACACCTAACCGGGCTCAGGCCACGGGTTCGATTCCCGGCAGGGGTCACCCTACCGGGAATCAAACCCGTGGCCTTCAGATCGTCACACCACGTCAAAAGTCCCAGGTAATGTCATCAAAGACGAGTAAATCAACGGTCCATTTCTATTCGTCGATTTGTTAGATAAAAACTATGTGACGCCATAAACAACATTATACAAACCAAAAGGGCGGCGAAACCATAATAATAATTAATCGTTCCAGTAGCCTAGACAAGGCGTACTAATATAGGCAAACAGAAATAGCGCCAAAGCTAAACAACTACAAAATGGTTATGCATTAGCACTATTTATGGGTCATAAGTGCCGCTAATCTTAATGTAACATCGGAGCACTTATTTTGAACCCAATTCCATTAACCACAGAGCTCTGAATAGAGCGGCGAACTCTCTCGTGGCTGCATTTGACAACATGGGCGCGTGTTTATTTGTACAGCGAATGCCGCGATGGGCGATAGGCATTAATTACGTTCCCGATACCATCAACAGTTACCGCAACTTGACGCCTGTACTTTGTCAAACAACTGTGTAAAACCATCCCTGGCTCAATTATGAAGGAAAACATCGTGAACGAACTCGAAGCTAACTTGTACTGCTTAAAGTTCTCCATAATGTTCTCAAAAGTGTGTAAAGCCTAACATTCCGCACTTAGCAGCATTATAGGTTAGCTCTATTACGTACTATATACGACGTTAATAATTTTTTTAGGTTTACAGCCTGAAAATGTTTGTAACCTATGTTTCTAATAGTTATAGTTATAGTAGCTATTATGTTAATCATTTATGGCAATAAAGACATTTAAAAATCAAAATCAATCAATGGTAATATTTCTTAAACATGTCATCTATGGATTTTCTATTCACAAGTGGATAAATGACAGCTGATAAGACGATGTGATCAGAAAAATACTCAATCGCTAATAGAACACCAAGACTAATAGAATAAGACTACACCATGTTTTGTTTGACTTACAGCAAATTACCTACATGATAATAATGATTAGGCATTGTACGAAACCCTTTCCACGCGTGTTCAATTCGCACATATATCCGATTTTTAGTTATAAAATGATATTATTTCCTTGAGTTATAGGTGCTTACATACACAAGGTGCTCAAGTCAGATACAGTGCGTACAACGGCACGGCGTTTGCGTTGCAATTTCACACGACGCATTGCACTGCACTCATCATCCTGATATTTCGTAGCCAAGTAATCTCGTCGGATACAGTACCCTCAAACTGAAAGACAGTAGTTACTGCTTTACTTCATGGTAGAGTAACTGACACTAACTTACACGGGGCAGGTAGTATACCTACCCGGACGAACCCGCAAGTAGCATCCTAGATAAATAACCCCCAGTAAAATTACAAATAACAAGAATGTTTGTATGCAAAAGTTCGCCTCTCTGTTGAGTTTCAACGGCTCTATCAGACCGAATGCTTCATAAAACCTGTATAAATATAGAGTCGCATAACTCGTTCAAATACCGCTGTTTGCGGTCGCCGATGCTCGTTAGGCTGATTGGTGCGACGAGACGCGCGACTGTTTGCTCGATCACGAGGTTCGAGATTCGCGCCGGGCGGTTCGTCGACTTCTGTCAATATTTGTAGAATTTTCCTTATTGGCTGTTAGTTGCGGGTGAGAGATCGACGAACTGTGTGACGGCGCGACACGTCACCTGTCTTAATATATCTGATTTTCAGATATCTGGTGCCCCCTGAAAGTGTGAGAATAACGTATTTGTCGTAATCCAAAATGGATCTAGGATTCCAGTTACCGCCAAAAGCAACCAGGGGAATGTTGAACCTACTTTTTTGGGACAGACCGAACTTAAGTTTAAAATTACAAATTTACAAAAAGGTGTAATACGTATGCGATTTACGCTTAGTTACTATCGGGCATTCGGAAACCAAGGTTTTACCATGCGGGTCCTTATTTAAGCTCCTTGGGAACAGAAAACGTAGTGTAAGCTAATCAGTAATGCCTATCAGTATAATGGATACGTGAAGCAGGGGGTTAATTCCCCTATCCATTAGTGATTAGACTGATAGCATTTAGAGAATGCAAGATTTAAACAATACCAAATCTTTCGATGATCTCTTTAGAGAATTTATTTGCTATAAAACGACGATGGCGAAGAAATAAATGATAAAATGATTTAGTTTTGTCGTTATACTACCCACAGGGGCCGTATACATCAACATCGTACGTTCTTACAAACGTAGTATGAAAATTTCAAAACAATACTGCAACATTACTGCTTTAAAAGATGGTGGTACGGCCGCAGGTCCTGCTTTTAATTTCTAGGTCAAAACGTTAGCCTTATCTTAATCTCATTCAACAACTCTTTGCCCCCCTTGCAAACCTTAAATGTACCACCGCTCTCTCTGTGCTAATGTATGTATAAATATCAAAACCCAACTTATAGCATAATATCGTTAATTACGGAGAATTAAAGCTCGGAAAAAGACGGCAATACATCCCCGTCGAGTCGCATTAGTGCAGTAATTGACGTCGACTTATTGAGCACGAGACGACTGTACACATGTGATACAGGGTATTATGCTATGATAATACCTTATTGTCATGAATGAATAAAAGTTTATTCATAAAATATACGTAGAACATAAAGAGAATACTCATAATGAGGAGAACAATATGTCTCTATCCATATACTTATTTGTCAAGTTTACTTCGTATTGTTATTTTTACTTATACAAATATCATAGATTATGCTGGACTCACGGAACGAATTATAAAATATCATTGAGCGAAAAAATAAGGCCTCGATGCGTTGCGTTTGCGTTTTTTTAAATTTATTTATTATATTTACACAGAAACATGAGTTTTTCAACTGGTCAAGTACCAGTCGGAATTACGCACGTAGTAATAATCTTAACAGTAAATGACTTTCGTTTACATGCAAAATTAATTACATACCTAGATGGGTAAGGGATCAAATTACTCACTACAAGTAGGTATCTTTAATTCACTGGAGTCTCAATGGTAAAACTCTCTTGCGCAGTCGGTCCGGGTAGGTACCACCGCAGTGTAAGATCTACCGTAATGTATTTTGGTTTGAAGGGTACTGTAGCCGACTTGGTTACTGGGCAAAATGAAACCTTAGGAAGCAATATCTACGGATGATGATGCTTAGTTGTGGGACGCGCTGAATTTAACGTGAGGTGAACATCACTTAACATCAGGTGAACAACTTGTTAGTCTGATCACTTGGTATAAAAGAGGCACATGGCCATATCCATGTGACAGACACACCTTGATTTTTTTCGTAGATAGGTACCTTAAATTATCTCAATGTTACCCACTCTGCGTACCTTGGTGTATGATATCTTCGTACAAATTCTGTATTCTGTAGAATACACCAAGATGAACGCTCGGAATCTCTTCATTTAGAAATGCCAAAGGGTTCAGGAAAAAGTTTCACTACACAGAAAGTCAAATAGTACTGGAACATTACACACTTATTAACGTAAGCTATCTTAGGACTATTTTCTTTTTTTTTTTTAATTAGTACTTAAATATTATTATCGGCGACACTCTAGTTAGGATCCTCGTACTGACTTGATCATTTTCCCATTTCACCGTTCTGACATGATTTTCGTAACTTTGTAAACTCATAAATAATGGTCATGGTTTCGTAAAATATTTGAAATCATGCAAAAAGTAAATAAAAATACTGAGATTTGATTACCACTTTCAAACAAACAAGTATCGTATTCTAAGTTACATTTGATTTCGAAAGGAGTACTACGTATATCGGAACAAAACAGCGATAATAGACTTTATGTAGAGTAACTCTTAGTAAGTCGCTCAAAGTGATATTTTTCTCTGAGTACTTAGGTACAATAACGCTATTCTTAGAAAAATAAGGAGACGTAATCAATTGGTTCCTTGAGAGTTTGTTTCGTCTTCGTAACAATAACAGTGTATTGAAACCACGCAACATGATTATAGCCATTATTTTGCTGATAGGTACTCTTGTCCTATTCATCTTTAACATAATATATGTACAATATGAAGTTATGAACATTGGCTAAGCAGTGACGACCTAAATTTTAGATAACAACATTCTGCGTCATAATCGAAAGATCTGGGTTCGACCCTCATACCTCTTCGGAAACCTGCCTAAGATTTTTCTTCGCTATTAATCTCAATGGTAACTAAATAGCATCATCATTTAAATCGGTTTTTGAAGTTATTGTTTTTTTAAATATATTTAAATTACCTGACAAATGAACGTCACATATTTTTTTACACTGAAATGAAAGACAAGAACTTTGACATTTTTGTAAAACTTATTTAAACTTCCATCCGTATAAATTATTTTTGGTTTGATATCACTTTGGTATTTACAAAACAGCTTTTTCCTTCTAATTGCAATCAGCGGTAGCTTCTGTAATTTAGCAATCAAGCATGTTCATTAAAGCATTTTCATTAGTCAAATGGCGGAAAACTGCTTATTATCGTCTAGACTGTAGACGGGAGCCGCTCCGAGTTCCAGCAATGGATCAGCATAACTAATTATACCCAACTGATATCACACTTTGAGTGTGAAGGAATCTTTAAGGCTGATCACACATCTATCATCTTTCGGCATTGCCTTCCTAACGAAACGTATTACAACAAGTAGCGTTTCATGACACAAAACTCATGATTTTCCTCTGTAAGGATGGTCATTCGTCATGAATTTTACATGACTCTATTTAAAAAAAATATCCTATAGCTATGTTATCTGCCCTTGACGTTCTCTGGATTCTGAAATGTTAGTGTGAATTATTTGAATTCGTTTTTAAAGAGATTGTTGGACGACAGAAAAAAAGAGGGAAACGAAAATGGGCCGTAAAAAGGGATTGAGATGTCGCCAACGCAACGCACAGTTGTAAAGTTCCGCCTGTCTGTAGCCTATAAGTCTCTTGCACGGTTCGTGTGGGACTTGCCAGTGGGTAGATACTATGCGATCAACTTTAAGTTAAGTTTTGATTTATGAGTTGTCACTAGAGCGATGGTGTAGACGGTAGCGTGTTTGAGAATGCTTTGTGAGTGTGAGTAGTGACTGATGGAGGGCGAGCCTTTGTTTCGCGGTAATTAATGTGCCTTTGAATTGAGACATTATTCCATTAGTGGCTAATGAAAACAATACTGCATAATATGGAATGTGGTTTCATAAATAAGGGGTTATTCAAGGGATAAATAGACATCGGACATGGGACATGTTTCGAAAATTTTAAAGAATAGTGGGTATCACAGATCACTTCGCATCTGTTGATGTGTTGTTCACATTTTGCTCGCAATGGATATAAAAGTAAGGGTATATACTTAAAGTAAGTCGTCGTCGTCGTCGTCGTTTTAGCCGATGGACGTCCACTGCTGGACATAGGCCTCCTGAAATGACCGCCAAACACCACGATCTTGCGCCGCCTGGCGCCAGCGACTCCCCGCGACCCTCTTAATGTCGTCCGTCCATCTGGTGGGGGGTCGACCGACACTGCGCTTCCCGGTACGTGGCCGCCATTCCAGCACCTTGGGTCCCCAACGTCCATCGGTCCTGCGAGCTATGTGCCCCGCCCATTGCCACTTCAGCTTGCAACGTAGCGTTGCACAGCGGGGACCACGTGACATCTGTTACCAGGCACATCAAAGCCACTCAACCGTGACGCCGCAGCCAATCAAGCTTTGCGACACGTTGAGGTATGTCGGTTACTTTGGTTCTTTTGCGGATCTCCTCATTTCTGATTCGATCGCGCAAAGATACTCCGAGCATAGCTCTCTCCATCGCTCGCTGAGTAAAGTAAGTATAAGTAGTTAATATATTTACTGCTTATAGTATGAAGAAGACTGTTTCTGGTGCTTCGTCACGATGACTGATGTGGTGCACACGCGTTTTATTTTGTTTACGACGCACTTTGTTTCGTTCACGCGCCATTTATTCCCACTGAACCTCACATCACAAATTATTTATTAAGGCTTGGTTTTCCTGGAACAATTGCTCTCCTTACTCATATGAACTTGTCGTGTAGGTAAAGCCGCAATTTCTCAAAAACAACATCTTCTTTATGTTTTATTTAGGTATATTTTAGAAAATTTTGTTTAAAAGCCTTCTTTTATATCGCTAAGCAGTCTGAAGCGCGCGTGGAAACTTATCAAATAAATAAAATCAAAGGCAAAATCAAGGAAAATGTAAAAAAAATAATAAACACCGGTTTTTCTACTATTGCTGATTGATTGCGAAAACATTTATTTTTCTTATTTTTAAACATAAAGGGATAAGATATCGGATATATCTATAACATAATAGGTTTTCGGTACAAAAATAAAACTATTTTATGATTGTAAATTGATAAGAAAATAGGTAAAATCGCCTAAAACTAAACCTACCCCGTTTACGCTATACAAAGCTCAATGCTCACAGTTGGAATAATAGGAATTTATAAAGATATTCCTTGCTCTGTGGGAATTATACAAAGAGGCGGTAATGTTCGCGACATCGCTCGCGGTATCCATGACTGATGGGCCGGTGGTCAGGGTGACTGATGGACGATACACGCGTTTTGTTTTGTTTACGACGCAGTTTGTTTTGTTCGCGCGCCGTTTTTTCCCGCAGAACCTACAGGGATATCGCGTAAAATTTATCAATGACTAGCTGACCCGGCAAACGTTGTCTTGCCAGTAGGGATATTAAAAAAATATAGCTTACGACCTACTCTCACACCTACCGAAGATACACAAAAATTATCAGAACCGGACGAGCCGTTTTGAAGAGTTTAGTAACAAAAATTGACACGAGAATTTTATTTATTCAATTAATTAATTAGAGACTAAAGAGCTGTAACAATGTCTCATCATGGGTTTCAACCAATCAAAACACTTTAAAATCACGTTTAGACATTGATGCAGTTTTATAATGATACAATTTTAACGCGATCGGCCCGCTGTTCTACGACAAATTATTTATTTATTAAATTAACGCCATGCTAAGCTATCAGTGCTTAGAGCATGAAGTACATTATAATTCACGGAGGCGGTAATATACGCATCGCTCGCGGTATTCGTGAGTGATGCTTCGTCATGGTGTCTGATGCGCCAGTGGTCAGGGTGACTGATGAACCATATTATTTCACATTGTTTTCCCCATTGTTTCTACGCAGTTTGTTTCGTTCAGGCAGCGGAGCAACACAATTTACCCGCAGAGCCTGCATGAGAGAAGTATTTCGTTTATTTTACTTACTAAAATATGGACTAAAGCTTATTTATAATCACATTTGGGCTCACACTATAGGGCATGCTCATACTATTCGGGCCTATTCAAGTAGTTATTCACCCTTGGTTTAAAGATAGAAATGGTGGAGGAGAAATCGTCTGCTTTCTTACTAAAGATATTTCAATCCACGAAGACGCGCCCCACAGAGTTTGACAGAGAGGGGCGGGGATCATTTCTATGCAAATGTCAATAATATCTGACAGGTTTGGATAAGTGATTTCGAAATCAACTAAATTATACTCTTTTCATCTTTGACACATGAACCAGATATTATAGCAAAAACGAGAGACCAAAAACCAATTTTTGCCTTTGTCTCTCTCTGGTCTCTCGCTATTGCTATATCAGCTGTTTCATGTGTCTAAGAGAAAATAAACGAATGGAAAAAGTTATAATATTAGAAATATTTTTCTTACTCGTAAATATTTAGTTAACTGACTTAAAACTGAAGTAATTCTTAATTAATTAATGGCTTTTTTAAATATTCCATAATACAGATAACATAATTAACATTTATTCAGGAGATTAATTATAATGTTACGAACATTAAATCCCCGTAAAATTAATTCTGTTTAAGCTGACGGGAAATACTAGGTATGAATTATTTTGTATTTACTATCTCATTAATAGCCGTAATCTCTTTTGTATCTAATTATTTTGAAACGTGGAAAACGAAGGATACTAAAAGATACTAAAATACAAATGAATCGACGTTCGCTACATCTACATCTGTTCAGTAGTTTCGACGTGAAGTAGTTAAAAAAAAATCAAAATTCAAAATATCTTTATTTCACATAGACCTAACGTAAAACGTCAATATGATATTTGTCGCATATGTATGGTGATAACTACAAGTCGACTTAGAACTAAGTTTACGAGGGTTTAAACGCGCCCTGAACTGAGAAGAAGCCCACAACAAACTCAGCCGGGTTATAATAATTAAACACACTGACATATATAATATAATATAATATACAAACTTTCGCCTTTATAATATGAGTGTTATTAGGAGGCTTTTTGTTAATTATTAAGTACATAAGTCGTCTCGAGTTACCGCGTACCGGAAGTCGTGGAACGGAGCCCTTTGAACAGTTTAAATCGTGTCGAGGCTTTGTTAACCTTCACTAAGAGGTTCAACCCCTGTATGTTCCGTACAGAGACGCTTTGGTAAGCGATAACTCGTGACTACGTGATTATGAAGATCATCTAAATGGTTTACAAAATCAGCTCTACTATAAAGTTAAATAATTTGACAAACGTACTCCTATATTTATTCACTGGTTGCACTTATTTCATGTGAAAGAGTAAGCAAAAGAAACTTATCGCATTTTTTGAAACACGTATTCGAAAAGGTAATGACTATTACAATTATTTATTTTGTAAACGTAAGCGAAATCATACAGTATTACAAACAAACGTATTTGAGTTAAATTGCGAAAAGACGAACTCATTTGGTGGGACAACTAGATCCTTTTTGTTTTACTACGGAACTCTAAAAAACTACAGTGGATACATCTAGGCTCGTCCTCTTGACATGTTCTTCAAGCGCTTTTTCAGCGGCTTTATTAACCGATGGAAAAATACAAGTTAGGTACTTCCCTCGACAACCTCTCAGCTTTAGCGAATCATGCAGCAGGCACGTTTGGCTTCTTGACATTTTACATGATGCTACACTGAATTCATACGTTACTTTACAAATATACTCCGGTAAATCAACATATTCTGCGAACATACCGCTAATGCTGCGATTTGGGGCGAAGAGTATGTAGAGAAAATTTTTGATACAATGTTGTGTGGTTTATGCCACGCTGCCATTATGCGTGTTAGATTGCTTTACATGCTGTTGGGATTATTAAAGAACTAGGACGTATGTCCGCCAAGCCCCTCTACTAAACTAGGCTGCAATCTGACACGATAGTGTGTGACCATAATATAGTTACTAAAATATTATCCAATCACACTAACTGGGAAGGGATTATGGTTTAGTGCAAAAAATCTGTATTGTAAGGTTAATTTCCTTAAAGTTTTTGACGGAAAAGGTGGTAACCAGATGAAGGTTCCCAAAAATCAGACGTGGTAGATATATTCTCTTGGCCCAGTAACCGAAAATTTCTGTCGAATTCTTAGCATTATTGTACCTTGTACAAAGCCTGCTGAGCTCATTTATCTCAGTGATATAAAACTGTAAACTCTTTGTCGTCGATAACCGAACCCGGACCATTCCGAAATCCACAGCTCGACAACGCTCTAAGTCTAGAGGTCGCGGAATGATGATAAACATTAAATGATGAAGCTATCAACATTGTCGCTAGAGGGCGTGCGCGTGTTTCGTCGTAAACTTAATGAACTCGACTCCTAGTCGCGGTAATTGCTCCAGTCATTTCTGCCGAGTGTCATCAAGATGTACATTTTATGACGAGTGCTGGGATTAAGGAATACTCCGCGATAATTACTTCATCTTCATCACCATCTAACAGCCTCTTGAATTATAACGCATGTCATTATTGAACTTTGAAGCAAAAAATTACATCAATAAAGTCATCGACATTGTTTCAGCCGATGGACCGCCTGAAATGATGGCAGAATCATTCATTTTTTAATAGACCAAAAAGTGGACGTGTATGATAGTAAGTCGGTAAATTACATATAAATATGAGAGAACTATAAAAAAGTTGAATACGAACTTGTTATTAAAAATTCATAATGCTAGCGAAATCAAAATATTGTAAAGAAAGACTCAAACTTGTTGTTTCATTAACCGACTTCAAAAAAAAGGAGGAGGTTCTCAATTCGTCGGAATCTTTTTTTTTTAAATTAATATCGTCTGCTAATTGCTCGCAGCTCTTTGTAGCACAGTTTCGCGTTGATTAATTAATGATCTCGCTTGAGAACAATTTGTTATCAATCTACAATCTCAGAAGAACATCGAAATACACATTCTTATCAATTTATTAAATTACAGTATTTCATACACTAGAAATAAAGGTACATCTGAAAAGTGATTTGACATAGAATGGCTAAATCCGTAGCTAAATATTCAAAGTGAGTAGCCACCCTCCCTAAAGAAATGGATTCAAACCCTACCTACCCACAGTTATTATACACACAATACAGTTACGTTATTTCTCATTATTTTGCTTACCCTACTACACACTTTTGCAAGATTGCCACAGCCGTTTGTTCTTTGAGAAAATGTTAGAAAAATCGGGCGGAGAAGAGAAATAATGTGACCAAAAAATAACAATTTTGAAACGTAGAACTAGGTACATTCCGAAGGTAAAGGGAAGATTTCTTCTTTGCCACAGCACAAAACCGTCATGGACAAACTTAAAATTTGTGTGGTCTTAAATTTTACGCGAAAGATTTTGCAGGGTTGTTGGTTTAAAGCCGGCAAATAAATTGGGCTAAGGTAAACAAAGGTGTAAAGTAAAGGAATCTGATCCAGCGTAACAACAGGTTCAGCAGAGTGCCGAGTCAGCAGTGCGGGAGTTTGTCAACAGTGAAAAGTTTCCAACTTCAGATTGGCGCTAGTTGCCAGCTCGCTCTCTAATTAACGACTTCGCAACAGCCGTTGCAGCCTCCCTAAGTGATCAGAGGGCTGTATTTAACTAGCAGATTAGTGAAGAGTGCTTGTTCCAACAGGATTCTCCTTTGGACTTTAATAATGAGCTTTTAGATAATTAATTAAGTAGTTCAAATACGTTTTGAATGGGTACAATTGTTGTGCAAATACAGACAATAAAATATTAAACGGGTAAACTCTTATGTTACTCTCTACAGGTTTTGGAAAATTACACGTGTATTTTGTACGGAAATTGAACAAAAACATTTCCATTTCCGTGCAGAATTCAATTTTAGAATATTACGTAAATGTAGTAAAGGCGGTATGTACGAGTACAATATCAAATGTGTACAGGTACAAGCATACCGATATCCACTAACACTCAGGTTAAGACGATCTATATTTTGGAAAGATCAAATATATTGTAAAACAAAACAAAAAACAATTCTGGAGACATTCTAACCTTGTCTTAAAGCTGCAGATTCTCAATTATGTGATACTTTATAATTCAAACTTGGTAAGCTTATAGTTACACTAATAATTCCGAAAGGAGCCCACGTTCAGTGATGTTTCGCAAAAGGGGTAGAAATGAAGATAAATTATGAGCCGAACAATTATGATATCGTTCAGCAGATGGCCTCTAAAATGATTTAGGTAAAGTAAACACGGTACATGTGGAGTTCGGTGTAACATAATACATAATAATGTAAACCGCATAATCGCGAGGTATTAGTTACAATAATGGCGTGTTTTCGGCACAGATAAGATATCGCGTGTTTTAATTACACACCGAGTACGCGGCTTATCCGCCAGACACCCACAAGCGATAACCTATTTGCATACGGTTTAAAAGCCTAGTCTTAATCTCTTCGAAGACTAGGCTTTTAAATAGTTTGTTGAGCTATAGACTAATATTCAGCTAAGGATCTATTTACACAGCGGCGGAATGGATTGGAAGCGACTTTTTTACATAACATGATGAACTTTATGGTTCTGAAATACATATGTTCCAGAGAAGCCGGAAAAATTTTGGGTGATAAGGAATTCCCTTGTCTCACGCCTTTTTTGATCTCAAATGTTTCTCCTAACCTTTCTGTTTTGACTTTATTTTTTTAATGCCGTATTTTTTTAATTTTAATTATTAATCTAATGTATTTTTTGTATACTCCCTGAGTAGCGCTTCCCAAATCTTTTCATGGTTTAAAGAGTCAAATGCCGCGGTGTAAATTGGTAGAGTTTGACGACTTTTATGACAGTTGTCACGTTCTCGGATTTAAACAACAGATCTTGATATAGGAGGCTTCGATCGTGGCTGGTAACCACCCTACCGGCAAAGACTGGTTAATTGGTTTAGCGTATTTAAGGTTTCACTATTATTTACCATCAACGGTAAGATTGGGGTCAAGTACTAACGGCGATGATTAAAGATGACTACGAATTCGGAATTCTTCTTCCTTTTTGCGAGATTATAACTGTTTCTTACCTCTTCACGTCCGGTGATTCAAATCTCACGCATCTGTGGACAACAACATTATGATATTAATATTTTAGAAGTACTTAATTCATAAAGTTAATTAATAAATTATTGCAAATTATTACTAATTGTTATCTTTTGTCACTTTTGTCATTACTTTCGAATAACTTCCATGAGTTGTTATTAGTTTCTTTGTTAGTTTATTTCTCTGAATTAATGCTCTTTTTGTGTTTTGTTCCAAATAACTCAAGACTCATCTGGTTCTTAAGCTATTTGCTAGGGTTGCCCCAACAGCACGTTTTACGAGACAGTGCATACAGAGACGACGTACAGAGGTGCCTCTAACTCGACCCAGTGGTTTTACTAGCTAATACGTATTCGCTTTTATTTGTACTGCACAGGAGCCCGACTGTCTGTACGGTAATGCTCGTATAGTGTTGCCACCACTAGTGCTACTAGCTGGTGCTCATGCAGACAATAATTAACCTAAAAGCCCCGACACAGCATATACGAATACGATATACCTATTGTTGTGATTTCTTATTTGTCTAAGTTAATTTTTATAAATAATATACTTATTCTTTGTAATAAAAGCATTTATCTCATAAACAGTATAATAAACCACAGAAAACAAGTTAATATAAAGACATTCTTTGCTCTGTGGGACAGAAGGCCGATGTCAGATCTGTGTTGTGATGTTTTTTTTTGAAAAAAAAACATGATTGCTATTATTGGAGTTTCGTAAAATGGATACCTACGTGGATTTTGTGTTTGTCGTAATAAATAACTGTTTCGGCTAGTTGAAATTAAAAATAATAAGTGTTATTTTGTGATAGTTGTTTGATTTTAATAAATCAGAAGTGCAAACGACTCACGAGCCATGTCTGAAAGAAATTGTACCTACGTCGGAGTTTGGTTTATTATAGCAGTAATGATATCAGGAATGATCTATGTCTGCATTGAGCAGTTTAGAGCAGCATATAATTTATTATATTATGGATACACACTGAGAGAAAGTGGTAAGTAGGTAACACTTCATATAACCGAAAAACTGAGCATCGATACGAAGGTGGTGTCAATACACAGCACACTAAAAATGGTTTGAACAGGCAAAGTGAATAGGTACATATCAGATATCCCTCCTAGATCCTAGATCCCTCTGAGGGATTTGAGGTCAGTCGCATCTTTTAAAATTAAACTTAAAAAGAAATTACTTGTTGACCAGAAGGAAAATACCGGTGGTTTTATAAGCTAGGCTCGATTCTACTGATTTTTATTGTTATTTTGCCTTAATTTTTTCCATACGTTAGCCTCTGTATGTTATTGTATTTATATATAGTATGTTTTTGTATTTATATATATTATTATATACTTTATAATTATAATATTAAAATCTTTACTTATAATAATATATAATATGTTCTTATATATTATATTTGTTTAAAATTTTGTATATATTATTTAAGCTTTTTATAGTTTGGGTGGCGTCTGAAAACCAGCGCTCAGGCCTTTAGCCTGAGCCTTAATGCTGAGACGCCACCGTTTCAAATCTATAGGAATAGGGTTTAATGTTAATTTTGTATGTTTATTTTTGTTTGTTCTTATTTCTTTTAGCTTTATATTTTAAATCTTTTAGTTGTTACGTCTGTGCTGTGCCTATTTCTGTTTATTTGAATAAATTTATTTTTCTTTCTTTCTTTTTTTCTAGATAGGTAAAATAGTTGGTGAGTGGTGACAGAGACTTTCAGTTAAAATTACAAATACAATTTAAAAAAAAATACAGGAGTAAGAAACATCTTGAAATTATTTTAGTTTTGCCTCCATTTATTGATATGCCACAATTTTCACCACAGGAAGTAAATTTAAAATTAAACCTAGCATCTGTGAGAATCCATATCTAAATATATAAAAGAAGACACTGACTGACTGACTGACTGACTGACTCATTCACTGACATATCAACGCACAGCCCAAACCGCTGGGTCTAGAGACTTCAAATTTGGCACACAGGTTCCTTATGAGGTCTAGGGGTGCACTAAGAAAGGATTTTTCAAAATTCCCCCCCTAAAGGGGTGAAACGGGGCTCCAAAGTTCGTATTTTACCAAGCTTCAATACTCCTTCACGCCGCAACTACTGAACCGATTTGGCTCAAATTTGGAATGGAGATAAATTGCATCTTGGGTTAACACATAAGCTACTTTTCATCCCGGGAAAATCCATGGTTCCAGTGGGATTAGTTAAAAACCGAAATTCACGCGGAAAAAAATCTTCACGCCGGAAGTACAAGACCGATTTAGCTGAAATTTGGAATGGACATAGATGATATCCTGGGTTAATAAAAAGGCTACTTTTCATCCCGGAAAAATCCATGGTTTTCGCGGGAAAACTGAAAAATTGATATTCACGCGCGAAAAATACTACTTTACAAGGCACTTACTGACCTGATATGACTCAAATTCGGAAAGGAGATAGATTTTATCCTGGATTACTACATTGGCTACTTTTCATCCCGGAAAATTTCATGGTATATCAAAGAAGATACTGACTCACGCACTCACTGACAACTCAACGCACAGCCCAAACCCCTGGGTCTAGAGACTTCAAATTTGGCACACAGATTCCTTATGAGGTCTAGGGGTGCACTAAGAAAGGATTTTTCAAAATTCCCCCCCTAAAGGGGTGAAACGGGGCTCCAAAGTTCGTATTTTACCAAGCTTCGATACTCCTTCACGCCGCAACTACTGAACCGATTTGGCTCAAATTTGGAATGGAGATTAAATGCATCTTAAGTTAATACACAAGCTACTTTTCATCCCGGGAAAATCCATGGTTCCCGTGGGATTAGTTATAAACCGAAATTCACGCGGAAAAAAATCTTCACGCCGCAAGTACAATACCGATTTGGCTGAAATTTGGAATGGACATAGATGATATCCTGGGTTAATAAAAAGGCTACTTTTCATCCCGGAAAAATCCATGGTTTTCGCGGGAAAACTGAAAAATTGATATTAACGCGCGAAAAATACTACTTTACGCTGTACTTACTGAACTGATATGACTGAAATTCAGAAAGGAGATAGATTTTATCCTGGATTAATACATAGGCTACTTTTCATCCCGGAAAATTTCATGGTATATCAAAGAAGATACTGACTCACGCACTCACTGACAACTCAACGCACAGCCCAAACCCCTGGGTCTAGAGACTTCAAATTTGGCACACAGATTCATTATGAGGTCTAGGGGTGCACTAAGAAAGGATTTTTCAAAATTCCCCCCCTAAAGGGGTGAAACGGGGCTCCAAAGTTCGTATTTTACCAAGCTTCGATACTCCTTCACGCCGCAACTACTGAACCGATTTGGCTCAAATTTGGAATGGAGATTAATTGCATCTAAAGTTAATACATAAGCTACTTTTCATCCCGGAAAAATCCATGGTTCCCGTGGGATTAGTTATAAACCGAAATTCACGCGGAAAAAAATCTTCACGCCGCAAGTACAATACCGATTTGGCTGAAATTTGGAATGTACATAGATGATATCCTGGGTTAATAAAAAGGCTACTTTTCATCCCGGAAAAATCCATGATTTTCGCGGGAAAACTGAAAAATTGATATTAACGCGCGAAAAATACTACTTTACGCTGTACTTACTGAACTGATATGACTGAAATTCAGAAAGGAGATAGATTTTATCCTGGATTAATACATAGGCTACTTTTCATCCCGGAAAATTTCATGGTATATCAAAGAAGATACTGACTCACTCACTCACAGACATATCAACGCACAGCCCAAACCGCTGGGTCTAGAGACTTCAAATTTGGCACACAGGTTCCTTATGAGGTCTAGGGGTGCACTAAGAAAGGATTTTTCAAAATTCCCCCCCTAAAGGGGTGAAACGGGGCTCCAAAGTTCGTATTTTACCAAGCTTCAATACACCTTCACGCCGCAACTACTGAACCGATTTGGCTCAAATTTGGAATGGCGATAAATTGCATCGTGGGTTGACACATAAGCTACTTTTCATCCCGGGAAAATCCATGGTTCCCGTGGGATTAGTTAAAAACCGAAATTCACGCGGAAAAAAATCTTCACGCCGCAAGTACAACACGGATTTGGCTGAAATTTGGATTGGAGATAGATGATATCCTGGGTTATTAAAAAAGCTACTTTTCATCCCGGAAAAATCCATGGTTTTTGCGGGAAAACTGAAAAATTGATATTCACGCGTGAAAAATACTACTTTGCGCTGCACTGATATGACTGAAATTCGGAAAGGAGATAGATTTTATCCTGGATTAATACATAGGCTACTTTTCATTCCGGAAAATTTCATGGTATATCAAACAAGATACTGACTCACTCATTCACCGACATATCAACGCACAGCCCAAACCGCTATTTTGCTCAAATTTGGAATGGAGATAAATTGCAAAATCGCGGGAAAACTGAAAATATTGATATTCACGCGCGAAAAATACTACTTTACGCTGCACTTACTGAACTGATATGACTGAAATTCGGAAAGGAGATAGATTTTATCCTGGATTAATACATAGGCTACTTTTCATACCGGAAAATTTCATGGTTTCCATGATAATAGCAATAGATAATATGCCTTCATGGCGTAATTACTGAACTGATTTGGAATAGAGATAGATTATCCTGGATTAATACTAAGGCTACTTCTTATCCCGGAGAAATCCATGGTTCCTTCGGGAACAGTGAAAAACAGATATCCACGCGGGAAAAATATTCCTTCACGCCGTAATTGGTGAACTGATTTGGCTGAAAATTAGAATAGAGAAGGCTATTTTTTATCCCGGGAAAATCAATGGTTATTTCTCCCGCGTGAATATTTTTTTTTTCACTATTCCAGCGGGAGAAATACTCATTCACGCTGCAACTATTGAAAATTTTTGGCTGAAAGTTAAAATGGAGATAGATTTCGCTCTAAATTAACACAAAGGTTACTTTTTATTCCGGGAAAATCGTTGGTTCCCGTGAGAATAGGTAAAACTAAAATTTACGCGGGCGAAGCCGCGGGTATCTGCTAGTACTTTATAGAGAGAATAATGCAAAGGATCAAGCTTCATATTTTGACAAACTACCAATAAGTTTATTGATAGTACAAGGATGAAACTACATAATATGTTGTTTGTGCGTTATTAAACGTTTAAATCCAATCAGTGTTAAAAAGAACCAAACTGTACTTTAATGTAACAGGTACTTTAATGTGGCACACAGCCAAATTAAATAGGATCATTATAAATCAAACTAAACATAAGCAATAATTAGTTAATTAGTCAATCTCATACTCCCATACATACTCATGCAACAAGCAGTGATAGCACAGTGCTTCAGACCTCCACCTTTTATTAAGAGGTTGCGGGGTCGATTCTCGGGCACAATTATATCCGTCATTGTATTTACCTAACCCTTGACCATCTCTTCCATTTCAATAACATGCTCAAATTCTAAGTTTTTGATGGATGGTCATATTATGGCCACATTGACAATCATTTGTGATCAGTTGAAAACTTTTTTTTATCATATTAAAAATAAAAATCACAAATAATATGAACAATTGAAAAAAAAACCATTAACATACATTGACAGTAACACAATGTTAAAGCTTATTTAGTTCACCTTTTAACCACACAAGTAGTGCTTGTGTCAATTTGTGCTTCCATCTATAGTTGGTGCACGTTGCATATTGGATCTACTCGAGTCATGAGTTCGCTATTATCTGACTTAAATCTCATAAAAAAATAAGGAAGTAACACACCAGTAAATATAATTATTGTTGTTGGAATCTCTGGTAATAAGAAGAAGATCTGATACCAAGCAAAATGAATATGCATAATACATATAGGCTTGGGACGCTTTAAATATTAATATGCACAGATCTGGGATGAATATTGTTTTTATATGTATTGAAAATTGAAAGAAAATAATAATAATCAATCTTTCAATAATTGTTTGAACTGTTGAACATTAGTACTATCTTTTATCATAACTGCTATGGTACATACATCATTATACTTTACAAATTAATACATTGATCATTTCATCCACCTTAAGTAAATCTGTGATAATGTTTTTGTAAAGTTATTCAAAGTCAACTATTAAAAAAAAAAAAGAGTTTTAATACTTTGGTGACTGTTAAAGTAGTTGATACATTAGAAAAAAGGATATGTATTTGATTATGATGAAGCAAGGTCAGTTCAGGAGAATTAAATTAAATTCGAGCAGATCAAAAGAGAATGGTTTAATGTCTGAATTAGGTACAAAGAATGACAAGCGAAAACATATGGTTAAAGTCTCTTAGCAACTCGAACGCTGCAAAATTGCTTTTAATAAATCATCAGGCGCCAACAGTATTGTTCAATCAATCAGTTTATTTGCGTAAAAACATGTCAAATACAGATGTTATTAAAATAATAGGCGTACCAATGTTTCTATCTTTTTAAGGTATGCAAAAGTTACAAAATATCCTTATAAATTGTTATGAATCAACTATGCAATTAAATAAAGTATGAATTGTATTGTTGCTCAATAGATCAGAAAATATTTTTGTTACAAACAACAATCCCCTAATAAGGCCACTTGGGGTTTTTGCGCAGGGACATACTTTCATACCTTAAATTGTTACATGTTATAATATCACATTTTGTGTGGTTTTACATAATATATTATGATAATTTTTACATTTCTCTATACATAATATATAATATATATATATATTTTAATAGATGATAGAATAATAATATAATTTTTACACTTTACGTTGAAACATGAAATATTCAAGAATTTTTTTGAAAATATTTTTTTTTTGTTTAAACTATTTTGTGAAGTTTCAATACATCAGCTGGAATAGCATCCTTACATTAGTTTCATGAGTTATTGGACACCACCAAATTCTGATGTATGGTGCTTAGTTTTAGGCTAAACATTTAACAGGTGAATGCAATAAAAGACCGTGAAGTTGAGTGAGACCCAGTCGTGTAGGTGACTGGACAGGCAGTCTTGAAGGTGACTGCAATGTGGTAATTTACCGTGAAGTTGATTGAGACCCAGTCGTGTAGGTGACTGGACAGGCAGTCTTGAAGGTGACTGCAATGTGGTAATTTACCGTGAAGTTGATTGAGACCCAGTCGTGTAGGTGACTGGACAGGCAGTCTTGAAGGTGACTGAAATGTGGTAATTTACCGTGAAGTTGATTGAGACCCAGTCGTGTAGGTGACTGGACAGGCAGTCTTGAAGGTGACTGCAATGTGGTAATTTACCGTGAAGTTGATTGAGACCCAGTCGTGTAGGTGACTGGACAGGCAGTCTTGAAGGTGACTGCAATTTGGTAAATTACCGTGAAGTTGATTGAGACCCAGTCGTGTAGGTGACTGGACAGGCAGTCTTGTAGGTGACTGCAATGTGGTAACTTACCTTGAAGTTGATTGAGACTCAGTCGTGTATGTGACTGCAGTATGGTAATTTACCGTGAAGATGATTGAGACCCAGTCGTATATGTGACTGCAATGTGGTAATTTACTGTGAAGTTGATCGAGATTCAGTCATGTAGGTGACTGGACAGGCAGTCTTGTAAGTGACTGCAACATTGAACTTAGTCAAGCAGTTGACAGACAGCTAGTCGTAGTCAAGTGATTCACTGAGATACAGTTTGCATTATTGAACTCAGTCATGTATTTTGAGACACAGTCACGTAGGTGACTGCAAAGTTGGAACTAGTCATGTTGTTCACTGAGATACAGTCATGCAGTTCACTGAGACACATTCATATAGATGTCTGAAACAAGGGACCAAATCATGAAGTTAATTGAGGTGAAAATGAAGTTAAATGTGGTTAAAGAGGTGACTGCAATGTGGAACCTAGCTATATAGTTGATTGACATAGAAGTGATTGTAACTTGGGACCTAGCCATTTAAGTTACATGAAATCTAGACCAGTTATGATTGACAGAGACATAGTTATGTACTCAATGGAAACACAGTTATATAGGTAACTGGGTAAACAAGAAATGACCAAATGGAGCAGCAGTAGTGGTCTGTTCCTCTGCATTGAAGACCCTGAGTTTGACTTCCTTAACACCCACTATTGCTTACTTTGGGGCCAGATTTCAACCTGATATATTTGTTTGTTAGTTAATTGTTTAGATGGTGGTAATGAAACCATTGACAAAACACAAAAAAAGTGTCTAAATAGAATTCTGCATATGCTTGAGGAAATTTAGAATTATGACAAAATAATTCTAGTAGAGATGCTGTCATGTAGCGAGTGGCTGAGCATGGATGAATAATAAATAAAAATAAAATAAAAATAAAAATAAAAAAGCCTTTTATTTATCCTTACAAGTGTGATTACATTATTCAATTTTTCATAGCATGATCCATTATATAATAATTATGTAAGTATTATTAAATTATATTAAAAATTACAATAAAAAAATTACAAATAAAATTTAGACATAATCATTTATTAAAAATTTAAACAATAATCAAAACACAAATTATAATATAACTAATTATGATGTCACACACAAACCATTATAATTGTCAAGTAAAAAATAAAATTAAAACTAATAAAAATTATATTTAAGTTTATGGGATAGTTGCCTATTATTTCAATTAAAAAGTAAGGATCTCTCTCGAGTGAAGGCCTCTTCCAGATGATTCCAAGCTTTCCTATCTAGAGCCTTTTTTGTCCAGTTTTCACCCGCAGTTCTTTTGATGTCATTACTCCAAGTCTCTACTGGTCTTGCTCTCTTTCTTTTGCCAACTGGCCCACACCACTCCGTTACTATTTTGGTCCATCTTTTATCACTATACCGGCTTAAATGGCCAGCCCATTTCCACTTTAGCTTCATGCAGTGTTTAAGAGCGTCGATAGCCTTTGTTGTTTTTCTTATCGTAGTATTTCGAGTTTTATGTATTTTTCGCAGACCAAGGATGCTCCGCTCCATTGCTCTCTGTGTGGTTTGGATCCTATTTCTCGTATACTTATTGTATATCCAGGTTTGGCTGGCATATGTAAGGCAAGGTAACAAACATGAGTCCAGTATTTTAGTTTTTAAGTTTATAGGTAGGTTTGACTTGAGTATGTACTTATAAGTCCAGAATTTGTTCCAAGTGACTTTTATTCGTCTCTCAAGTTCGTCTCGGTGTCTTGTTGTTTTAAATGATATCTGTTTGCCGAGATATATGTAGTCTTGTACATATTCGAGCAGAGTATTCTGAACATGTATAGGTTT
The DNA here is from genome assembly GCA_036785405.1 of Coenonympha arcania. Classification (NCBI taxonomy): domain Eukaryota; kingdom Metazoa; phylum Arthropoda; class Insecta; order Lepidoptera; family Nymphalidae; genus Coenonympha; species Coenonympha arcania. Next base: position 264,261 of record CM072058.1, on the reverse strand, counting down.
CTGTACGCTGTTAGTCATTACTTTAGTTTTCAAAGTATTTAACTCAAGGCCTATTTTTAGACTTGCCGAATTTAGCTCGTTTATCATTGTTTCAAGACCGTGTGCTGTTTCAGAAAAGAGAACAATGTCATCGGCGAATCTTAAGCTGCTTAAGTATGATCCATTAATGAATATTCCTTTTTTTGACCATTCTAAGTCTTTCATGATACTTTGCAGTACAATTATAAAAATCCTCGGCGAGATTGGATCGCCCTGACGCGCGCCTCTACATATTTTTATTTCTCCGCCTTGTCTTTCCAACTTGACTCTACTAATGCTCTTATCATAAATATCTTTAAGAAGATCTATGAGTTCTATAGGTGTATTTATTTCTTGTAGGGCCTTCCACATACTATCATGCGAAATAGAGTCAAACGCCTTAACGTAATCGATAAAACCCAAGTATAAAGGACGTGTCCGCTCTTGAAACTTCTCTATTATTTGGTCAACCGTGTGTATATGGTCAATGGTTGAAAAGCTCTTTCTGAATCCTGCTTGTTCAACCGGTTGATATTTTTCTGATAGTTCTGTTAGCCGCCGTTCCAAGCAGGAGGCCAGAAGTTTATATATGCAAGGCTGGAGGCTAATAGGCCTGTAATTACCAATGTCACATGGGTCTCCCTTTTTGTAGAGCAGTATAATATCGGACTGAGCCCATTCTTTAGGAATTTTCCTTTCCTCTAGAATTTTGTTAAAAAGCATAGTTAGTGGTCTCATAAGTATAGTTTTTCCAACTTTTAGCATTTCATTCGATATTTTATCCGAGCCACTACTTTTATCAATTTTTAATTTTTCTAATTTTTTAAACACCTCTTTTTCAGTCAGAAAAATTAGTTTTTCACCTCTATAGTTTGTGACTCTAGTTTTCTCCGGCGTGATATAATATGCCTCTGCCACTGGTGAAGTGCGTTTGCTGTATAATTTTTTATAGAATTCGGTAGTAGTGTGTATAATTTCTGACCTGGAATATGTTTTTCCGCTAGATGTATTTAGGCAGGGAATCCAACGTTTGTTAGAGTTAAGCTCTTTGTCACTTTTTCTTAGGCTACCTGATCTGACTAAGTGTTTTTCAACCGTTTTAAGTCTGTACTCATGATATTCCTTTTTAATGCGTCTGTGAATAAGTTTGTATAGTTTTGTAAGCTCTATCTTTTCTTTTCTAACTAAACGCGTTTTGCTTTTTAATTCATTTCTTCTTTGTATCATGTTTTTTGTCTCTTGGGTTATAATTGCAAGATTATTTGTAACTTTCTCTCGGCTATGCCTTATGCTATTTAGGATAGCCGTTTTTAATTTTTGGTAGTAAGACTCTACATTTCCCAACTCCAAGGTGGAGATGTTGTTTATGTTTTCTGTGAGGTTTTCGAGATAATTTATTTCGTCTTGGGCTGTTTTCAGTCGTATAATTGCGTTACCATATTGTGCTCTACTCTTCTTAATTTTTCTTATCTTTATAGTGCCTCTAACGAGTCTGTGGTCGCTGGCAAAAGAAAATTGATTGAGTACTTCTATATTGGAAAACTGGTTCTTCATGTTAGAAAGTATATAGTCTATCTGACTTTTTTGTTTTTTAGGGGAACACCATGTCCAAAGATTTTTTTTCTTTTTTGTAAATATGCTATTAATGATAGTCAGGTTGTTCTCAATAGCAAAATTCACAAGTTTGTTACCTCTTTTATCTCTTTTCCCATAGCAGCTCTCACCTAGGACTTTTTGCTCACCGCGCATTTTTTGACCAACTCGAGCATTAAAATCGCCCATGATAATTAAATTTTTACTGCATGTTTTCATCGTCTCGTACAAAAGCTCATAAAATTGGTCTATATCTTTATCTGTAGAGTCGCTAGTGGGCAAATGTACTTGGATAATAGAGAATTCTAGTTCTTGCAGTTTTAGGTTTAATAGACATATACGTTCAGAAATCCCTTTAAAACTCTCAATGATATATTTGTATTTAGTTTTTATGAGGAATCCAACTCCATATTGACCTTTGGTCTCTCCATAGTAGCAGAAAATGTGTTTTGAATCTTCTATAATATTGTACCCAGTTCTTCTTATTTCTGATAGGCCAATTATATCGTAATTGATTTTTGATATCGCTTCTTTGAACTCTATTAGTCTTTCTTCTGACAGTAGGGATCGCGCATTATACGTGCAAATATATAGTGAATGCTCTGAATCTGGAAGGTTGTAGTCATTATTATTCCTCGCGGGGACTAACCGTATTGAGGAATTGAGAGAGATCGCTTTTTTATGTCAATTTTTATTTGAAGTTTCCGGATGCTGGTTAGCAGGGCTCTGTGTGGATTGATGTTTTATAAGGTATTGTGATAATTCCATTCTATTTTTCTTTTGGGGTTTCTTAAAACTTGAACTTGGTATATTATGTTCAGCTTGGATTTCTGGAGAAAGAGATAGAGTTCTCTTCTGTCTCTCATTTTGCTGGTTAGGCTTCGGCAGGATTATTAATTTGTTATATTTAATGAATGCTGTATTGCCTTTCTCCTTCTCTACTTTAAGCTGATGTTGCAATTTTTTTCTTTCTTCGATGACGTCAGGAGGAAAATCTTGTTTTATGTAGTAGGACGTATTATTAAGAGCGTTCTTGTTTTTCAGCAGCTCTATCTTTTTCCCCATACGGCTCATTGTGACGATAATTGGTCTTATTTTGCCTGAATTCTTCCCTAGACGTCTTATATTTTCTAAATCTTCTTTTTGGCAGCTGATTTTCATACGATCTTGTATCAGACTAACTATTTTGTTTTCGAGATCAGAATAACTTTTTTCGGTTTCTTCAACTCCAAAAAACACCACATTTTTCTTCCTCATCGCTCGTTCAAACTGTTCGATTGTACGCCCTTGTTGTTCTATGATTTTTTCAAGATTTATTTGCCTGGACTCTAACGTGACAAGTTTTTCATCAATGTAATGTTTTATATCACTAGTAATGCTTTCTTTCATTTCCTTTAACTCATTCGTCTGTACTTCAAATTTCAAATGTAGACTTTTAATCATTTCTGTGAGTTGCTCCATGGTAGAAATTCCCTTTCAAAAACAAATTATTGTTATGGTACTGCCACCTAGCGGATATGGTACAAATAGCAAGATATTGACTTTTGGCACCCTCTTCCGGCGAATTAGAATACGAAGTAGTGATTGTGAATTGGCAATAGTAGTAAGTTCTGTCTATGCTCGTTAGATGGCGCTGTTTGCAAAGATGACTTGACAATTATTTATATTTTTAATTTTGAATTTAGTTTTGGTTTATTGTTAATATTTCCACCAAATTCACTATATTTCTTAGTCTAATTAGCAGAACTTCACTCTTTTTTGTTGGTGGAAGATTGTCACAAGCACAATTCTTTGTTGTTGATAGTTTTCACAATGTTTACAAAAACGATGATTGCGTCACTTTTCGCTCCAAATTGGATTTATTCACGATTTATCTGGTCCAATTCTCTTCTTTGCACTTATATTTTAACAGTCCAATACAGTTTTTTGTAGTAAATATGAAGCTAAGTCCAAATAATTGTGAATGTTTACAAAAACGATGATTGCGTCACTTTTCGCTCCAAATTAGATTTATTCACGATTTATCTGGTCCAATTCTCTTCTTTGCACTTATATTTTAACAGTCCAATACGGTTTTTTGTAGTAAATATAAAGCTAAGTCCAAATAATTGTGTTTATTGCATAAATTTATCACGAATGTCAATGTCGAATTTTGAATCATTTAATTTACACTGTTTTTGCACCATAACTTGTTATAACTTATGATTTTAATTTGATTTAGTATAATTTAATGACTGGGAAAACACATGCACTTGTTTTTAAGCAAATTTTCTATCTTATTTTAATTAAAAACAGTAAATAAACACGGAGACAACTGTAGGAAATGTTAACGGTCGCACTGCAGCGCCCTCTCAGCATCCCTCTAGCATGGATGAATATGTAAAGCTATTTTACAGAAGTCAGAATAGAGTTATGTGATGTAATGATCTGAATTTTACCCTAACAAAAGATCTCAAGATGTTGAGCGGAAGTTGAAGAAAATGAATGTATTATATTATATGAATGGAAAAAGAAAAATAATTGGTAAGCTTTTCAATAACTGAATGGATTGACAAAGAAATTTTATTAGCCACTCCCAACACTTAATTTTACGTGGCGAGAGTGGCGCTGTAAAGTGAAAAGAGCATTCCAAGTGATGAGGACTATGTTATAAAGAAAAAAATGTTACAGGAAAATGTTAAGACTTGCACAGACGAAAGGCTAAGAGATTACTTTTATGCTAAGCTTTCATTATTGAGTAGGTGAGCGATAACTGGTGACGATCACTTAGTGATATTCAAGGACCTTATGTGACATTTAGTTTTTAACCATTGTAGGTCTACCACTTAACATTATTTTCGTACTGATTAAAGCAGTAATGTATAACGATTAACGAACCAGACACAGCAGTGTTCATCACTGCAAGATTTGTTGCATGATTAACCCCTTAACGACAAGAAGAGGAATTTGGTATACAGCCGTTGCCATAATATTATGATAATATGTTGTGATCCCAAGCGTGGAATATATTGGTATTAAATTATAAAAAAAATGTATGTACTTTAGAATTAAGAGCAGGAATTGAATAGGATAAGCAAGTCCTATAATAGCAGGAACTAAACCTTTTGTTTCAATTCTGGAATAACCAAGAATTATAAATGCCTATTGATAAATGTTGAAGACGGAGTAGATGAGGACACAATGACAAGGTAGAACAATAGAAGCTGTACAAAATATAGACAATGTTCTGCGCAAAAGCTTAGTGAGCTGATATTTCTTAAAGTGCGAAATAATTGAAAAGGTATCCTATGTCATACATTGGAATGTAATCTCAGATCATGTCAAGTTTCATTTAGATCCCTCCAATGGATCTGCTCTAATGCGCGGCCATGATACAGACAGACAAATAGACAGACAAAGATATACTTTTAAGAAATATACATTTTTTTAGGTTCAGTAATTCAGTCATCAGTAAGTCATTTAAAAATCGATGGTGCAATTATTATAGAATCTGTTATTTATAGCATTACTTGAAAGTCGATTACAATAATTTATAATTATATTACATGATGCAAAACATTTAGTTAGTAAATGTTTGACCAAAATCTTAGAATAAAAATTATTAGTTAATGTGAATTAACTGTAATGTTCTTACTATAGGGATCAATTTTGAATGTTTAGAGGTATAACAATTATAACTCAATTTTCATGTATTTGGACTTACAAATTATAATCAAAGTTATTCATGGTAAGAAATTCTTCCGTATGAACGGTTGGAAGATCGGTTACGATATTTACATACTAACATTAAGCAGTGAGATCACTGCAAGACTCTGCAAGACACTGCATTCGTGTGAGCCATTGTGATGCACTGAGTAGGAACTCAGTATTATCTACCCATGAAGTCCGTCAACTGTGCAAGCCAAATACAGAATTGCAACGTATAATTGAAATAATAAAGCCTGATCATGGAGAAGAGAGTAAAGAGATAAAAAATTGAGTATTTTTCTATTACATCTAAATTTGAAAAATTATTTAATATAGTGGCGAAAAAAAATTATGTAAAAAAAAAAAAAAAAAAGTATGTGGCGTAATTCTCAGATTACGGTTAATTCAAATCTATCACTTATACATTTGACAATGTATCATTAATACAATGGAATCAAAACATGACACTTATACAATTAACAATGGCACTAAAAGTTTAGTTTTAAGTACCTGCTTACATAATGTTAATACAAGGGATATTTATGTTATCTAAATTTATGAAAATTAAGAGTTGAAAGGTGTAAGAGTGCTCAATCGGGTACTTTGTTTATAACGAAGAACAATGATTTCTACGTTATTTGATGTGGTACGATCTAAATTAAGTATTATATTGATTTTCTCGTCGACAAGTTATCGTGTCCTTTAAACCGAAACGGAGCGGAAGCGGGAAAGCACTACGAAAGTATCCGCGTGTGCACTCGCTACACTAAGTCTTTCTCTTTCCCATACAATATTCCTTCGATCGAGCGTACTTCGTAGCTTTAATCAAGAATGATAATAAAAAAAAAAAACAATATTCTTACTGGTGTGTAGTACCCAATTATGATTCAAAATTATGCATTGCGTAAGAAGTTTGAGACGAAGATCCAAAACTGGTGATACCTAAAAGAGTTTAAGCGTAACAGTGTAGATATTAATCAGTTTGGAGTGACAACGACTGCTGAAAGAATTATGAAATTAAATTCTATATCTTGATCTTTTTGGGCCTTTTGTTAGAAGAATGTTTAAATTTACGAAGAGTTTTGTCGTAATGGTGTGAAGCATGTCTTTAATTGAACTAGCCTTTAATTTAAGCAGTAGTTTGCCCTAAAGCTAACGGTTAAGCAGAAAAGGTAATCAAACAAAAGTTGCATAACTAAGTACACAGTATTTTAATAAAGATGAACGAACTGGAACCAGTATCTCTACTTCGAATCCTAAATGAGATATAAGTAATGCTATCACACGTAATGATAAGTGCCTCTTTTAAACTAAATTAAGCGATACTATACACAACTTGTTATTTGTTAACAACTTGCACTGCAGAAACGCTTCTACAGGAACTTGATAATAGTGGTCAATCCTGACCTTCAAGCTTTGATAAAATTAGACAGGAGGCATCTGTAAATAAATATTTAAAATATTAAGTCTTTTATGCTGTGGGAGATTTAGTTAAGATCACACTATGTAAATTAGCTGTATGAAATTATTTCAGCAGCAATGATTGTGATATTTATACTTAATAACAACTTATATTTAACATAAAAATCAGTGATAGAAAAATTCAATCTTTTTCCAGATACTGTTTATTTTTGTTTGTTGTTATGTATACTTATGAGTAAAATTTGTGTGAACCATAATAAATAATTTAAATATTCTTAAACAAGACATTAAGTATTTAGTTTTAGTTTTTGTTATGAATTTTGATATTAATAGAAAAAAACCATTGATTAAATTAAGATTATATTCTTAGTTTTCAAACATTTATGTCATGTTGATACGAAAGCTGTATGTTTAAGACGGTCATCATTTTATTTACTTCTTGGTTTATTTTATAAATGTTAATTATAATTATCAGAAAAATTGTATTGATAAGAAATACCGAATAGAGATAAGAGTGCGACCGAATGTTGTGATTTTCGCGTGCTCCGGAGATAGCACGCTGTTGGATGGCCGAATGTTGTGATTTCTTATTTGTCTAAGTTAATTTTTATAAATAATATACTTATTCTTTGTAATAAAAGCATTTATCTCATAAACAGTATAATAAACCACAGAAAACAAGTTAATATAAAGACATTCTTTGCTCTGTGGGACAGACGGCCGATGTCAGATCTGTGTTGTGATGTTTTTTTTTGAAAAAAAAACATGATTGCTATTATTGGAGTTTCGTAAAATGGATACCTACGTGGATTTTGTGTTGGTCGTAATAAATAACTGTTTCGGCTAGTTGAAATTAAAAATAATAAGTGTTATTTTGTGATAGTTGTTTGATTTTAATACTATGTAGAGCTTTATGGGATTCTTCTCAAACCTTTACGACTATCGCCTCCATTTGTATTTTTGTTGTGTGTATTACTAACAATACAGGCACAGTGTTAGCGATATTTATATTCAATTAATCTTCACTGTTCACTTGTTCTTCACTGATTCACTTCTCATCGTTCGTCAAAATAGGAAAGTAAAATAGAGAGGGATTAGTAAAATTTTAATACAAATTAAAATAATTGTTACGTGCTCAGCTTTTAACGAAATAATACAAGCTTAATATGCAGTGTGGAAACCGCACTTCATTATACTTATTGGATAGTTGATATAAACTCGCATGTTATACGTAGGCGTGAAATATCGAGTTAACATGAACTCATTTTCAAGCCCTCTCTACAGCGCGTCACGCATTTTTTTATCATACATATACACAAATGACAATACAACTCATTACACCAAGAATACGGCAATTACACACAAAAAATCACATCCGTTTATTTCTTTTTCTGACTGATTCCATTTTAAGTAAGGGTGTTAGGCTGTATTATTCTTGTTTCTTCAATATCTTTTGGAATTGTTTTTACATAATTATATACATTCGTAAAACGTCAAATACATACCATACATACCATAATTATTTTTACCAGTTTTTTAAGTTCAAATTCCAAAAGACATTTTCTTTTTTTGACTGACTTTTTGATTTGATGAAACAAGATATAGCAACGATGCATTTCTCACATATTTCAAGGTACAAGGAAACATCCACGGCTTTGAACTAATAGCAGATACATGTAGTGAATATATTGACGCTATTCTCGTAAGATGTTCTTGAATAAAGCATAGTTTTGAATGTGAATGCAGCTGACGCCTACTCGGTGCTACTCGATATTCGACCAGCAAATCCGCGGTCATCGCTGTAGTGTGTGTAGTGTGAGGCCACATTTACATGAAGGTAAGAGAGCATTATGGAGAACTGTTATACCAATACTCATATACCCTGGACAGGGCGGATGGTGCCAAAAAATATCGCCAGTTTACAGTAGCTTGTTTTGTCACCGGCAGTAAGGAAACGCTGTAGTTCTCTTAGCAGCTACCTATACAATTTAGTCAGATGGCGCTACTGTTTGCTTGTACGAAAAAGGTGTAAATCGTTCGGATGCCCATATCCTCAGGTTTCTTATCAGTGATGTAGATACACACTTAATATGCTACACTGCAGCTGTGGCATTGAACTCACTTCTCGGTGGCTTCGTTGATATTACAATCTTTTCTTCTCACCAATCACAAGCAACCACTTTTTGTACATTCCACAAGTTAGTACTTGACTGCGATCTCACCTGATGGAAAGTGATGATGCAGCCGAAGTTAAATTGTTTGGCGGTGCGTCTTTGCTGGTAAGCCATGGCAGAAGCCTACCATACGAGACTTGAGCCAATTTAGAAATTATAAAATCCCAAGATACTCGAATACAAGTGCGTGCCATTACGCCAGGAAGGTCATCAAAAATTTTGAGGTACAGATCACCAATTATTATTTATGAGTAATTTTGATGGCGTGATAGTGATATTGGTATATTACCTACCTTCTGTGTCTGAGGTTGTGGGTTCGATTTCCCACAACTGGAAAAATATTTGTGTGATGATTATATTCATAATTGTCGGTGGTTACTATCCATCGTTAGCCATGAATGTGGTAGTTATTATAGATGGACTAGCAAATTTTGAATTCAAAATATTTTTTTCTAGTAGATACCTTTTAATGATTACTTAATTAATGGAACTTCAAACAAGCTAAAAACCTACGCTTAAAAGCTTTACTTGAAAGCTTTTTTGTAATATCTCATTTTCTCCGAATTGATATTATTTTACTAATGAATATTTGATATTATAATCTTATCATTCTAATTACTTTTACATAAGTTCAAAGAGATTATTATCCTTGTAACTAATTAAATAACAAAGATCAAATTAAATAAGTTAAAATTAATCTTTATACAGGAGCAACTAGCGTTATTTTTTTATTTGGTCTTTTTTTACGAATTTATTAAGAAATCAGAAAGGCACCAAATTATCAATTTATTAACAGCTGTCAATCTACCTAGCGCAGTTTTCTAGATAGTTTAAAAGTAGTAGGTACTTATGTCACTGTTACCCTAATGTAGGAAGGTGATAAAAAGGATAGCTTTTGACAGGATACTATAAAGTTTTATAATGTCTTCAAATACGGCAAAAAGGGAAAGTATTTTTTTACTCTATACAAGTTATATTATACTAGTACTTGACTGCGATCTCACCTGCTGGTAAGCGATGATGCAGCCTAAGATGTTATCGTACTTGCTTGGAAGGGTAAGTAAATTTACCAGCCTTGACTTTCTGCACTTCTACTTCATAATATATTGTTTTCTCTTCTATATTATCAGATAAGTAGGTGGTGCAGTAGGCGTTTTGTCTCTACAATTTAAATCACAAAGAGTTCTCTTCATTTCAATGATAAAAGGAAATTTATATTAACAGTTGGAAATAAAATAAACTTGAAACTATTATTAAATCACAGTTTATACTCGGCATTATTTTGCCTTTGTTTGCTTTGAACTAAAACACGCTGCGGGCGCGTTTGCAATATGAAATCATTGCTAATGTATTAATTCTGAACTGTAAATTATTATCTATTATTTGCGTATTAGTAATATTAAAACATAAACATTCATGAAATGTGTTGTCTATATTGTGTTTATTCGAGTAATTTGAATTATTTTGCATTGTTTGTCCACGTATTCCTGAAAAGGTTGGTGATTGCTTTACTTATTTTTTATTGAATTAAACATATCTTTCAATTCAGCAACTTAGGGACAACTCAAACACGCAGACGCCCGAGGCTTCGCTGACGACAAAAATCGTTTAACTCGCTTGAGAGTTAAATTTTCAAAATTTTTGAAATATGTGCCCTTCTAAAATTTTAATTTTATATGACTTTTACAATGGTCATTGGTCAGATATCGCTTTTGAAAGAATTCGGTGCAAAGTTCAAAATGTTCAAATTTCTTTTCTGTTGCTGCACAAAAGGATGATATTTAAGGTATATAATAATTATATTTATATTAATATGAAGATAAAGTGAAATGTATCTCATCAAAAGACTTCCTCAAATCCTCGTAAACTAGGAAATTGTCCTGAGCCGCATTAATAAGGCAGCGCAGATTATGTTACATACTCAGATATAAAATGACGTGCTCGTACTTATATTTAAATTCGACGGCAACGGAAACGGCGAAAGAGCTTTCGTAGAAATATTTTAATTTACTTTTCAAAATGCAATCTGCAATCTTTTCATACGAAGCGCATGTATAAAAATATTATTTATCTCGGCTTACGCAAAGGTAATTTTGAAACGAACACTCTCAGTTTGAGAAACATGAAAATTCATTAAGAAGTTGAAATCTGATAAGATAAATAAGATGATAAGAACAGATATATTTCTGTTGCCGCTATAACAACAATACTAAAAAACAAAATAAAATAAAATAAATAATGGGGGCTCCCATAAAACAAACATGATTTTTTTGCTCGATTCTGAATTTGGCGGGCAGAGGTGTTAGTTTACTTGAATACTTTTAAGAATTGAAGATCAATTACGTTATACATTGAATAGTACGGAACCGTCAGTGCGCTAATCCAACTACACTTGATCATTTTTTTAATTCTATTCAACGATAACATTGTTATATTTTCTTCCGAACCGATATTAGAGGAACGACTTCGAATACGAATTATTAGAGGAAGCATGTACTAGCATTGCGAAGTTGCATATGAATGTAACGTATTGTTTGATCAACAATGTGTTGGTTGCGAGTGAGTGTCACATCTAAATCTCATTTGCACATAAATCACACAATTTCAGCGAAACAGCTAACCGCGCGCTCAGTATGCGGCCGTAATTGTGTCCTTGCCAAGGAGATTTGTTTCAATTTTAGAACGGATTTATCTCTTATTTCGTCTTATTTGAGAGTGTTACATGTCTGATAAAATGAAAAGTAGCTTCATTTTGTGTAATTAACTTGAAAAAATATTATTTATTCAATAATTAATCTGCGATAGTGTAATACGTCCTAAAAATAATATTAACGAGATACAGTGTAACATAAACCTTACAATAGTGTGGAATAAATGCACGTAGTAGTATTTTACATTTTTGTACATTATATTTTATGTTCATTATTTTACAATAAACAAATCTAAAAAATAACTAAGAGCAAAAACGGATACCGTGTACCTTGTAACCGTGGATATAAAACAGATAATTTTTCACCCACACTCGCTTTTACATTTTAACGGAAAATGTTATAGTCGCTCGAACGCAATGCATAAATATATGAAAAAACTTTTGAAACGACAGCAGCCTCTAATCTGCCTTTTGAAATTGATTTTCAGACATTAAGAAGATGTGCCTACCGACTATGTCGCTTTACGTATAATATCCTTTCTGTTACAACAATGATATACATGCATCTCGAGTGTATTCAGGAATCACAAGGCAATTACGGAGTGGAAACTCTACGAGTCACGAGTGACGTCACGTGTCATGCCAGCGTGACGTAACGTGACACGCGCCGAGTGACACGACGCCTGTCCGCCGACACGGGTGACACGTCAGGAGACAGGACGCCTAATACACCGTGACATGATACGAATGAACAACAAAGTAGAATCCATTTCTTGACATTTCATTTATCACACTCTGATTTATGCAGTGACAACTAGTGGCAAAAATATTTTTCGTCAGCGGATAAAGTTCGCATGAAAAAGTAATATTTACGCATTATCTTTGTGTTGCGGTGTTTATAGTACACTTAGGCCCACTTGCGCCAAGCCGGGTTAGAGTGTTAACTCAGAGTTATCACGCTAACCCAGAGTAAGTTGTTGACTCTAGGGTTAAAAATATAAATATTTAACCCCCGTTTCGCGCAAGTGGGCCTTAGAATGTTATTTATACAAATGGGTCTCTGCCTGCTTATGTTTTTTTTGTCGGTACGTCTGAGAATATGTCGTAAACTATTTTTCATACCCCTTAATGGCAAAACATCATTTGCCCGGTCAGGTAAAAGAAGCATAACATTGTGTGTAAAGCAAGACAACTTTGTCAAGCGATACATAGCCATTCGGATTTGGCAGGCTTTCGAAAGCTTGGGCACTAACTCGCATTTAGTTACTTCGTCCTGCAGTGAGCTTCCAGAATTAGCAGGTGAAGTGGCCTAACAGCCGGAACTGCACGTAGCAGCTCTGAGTTGAACTCTATTTAAGCCAATTGAATGGCGACGAATAAATTAAACTCCGACATAATTGTTCAAGATTTGCATGTGAATCGAGTTGCAATTGAGTTGAGTCTAACTAATTCATGAACTTGACTCTATCAGAGCTAACTGAGTGCGTGGCTGCAGGTTAACTGCGGGACATCTCAATGCTGTTGTTAGTGCAGTTCTTTGGCTGTTATTTGTCCACTAGATGAAAGAAAATGAATTATTACGATATAGATTATTTATTATTGAAATGAAAATTCCTTGATATCAAAAATTATTTCCCTGAAACTTGTCATAATACATGCATACACATCGCACCCTCAACTTTATATTTTTAAGACGCATATACGTTCGTTTGTTAAAAGTACTTATAAGTAACTAGACTACTTTCTTTAAAAACCCTCGAGAAAGTCGCAATCAAAAAGCCGTCTTACAAAAACTTTCATCTGTTTCTCGCTATATTGATCCAAAATATACTCATAGGTATAGAAGTAGGAATTTGAACACAGATATAAAATAAAATAGTTATTACAATCATGTCCAAGTAAACATCCTTAATAGAAGGTAAACGAGAACATGGAATCAGTCCGGACAAAACATTAATAAATAAGTAGTTATTATATTTTTTGCATTAGAAATGTTCATATGTGTGTAAATCATAATATTATTTCAGATAATATACCTACTCGAACAAAGAACTGAGCTAATTCTCTCAGGTTATCAGTTTGCCATATCAATTTTTTTTTGGTATTATTCTTTTGGCGAATATGGAAAATTTGTCTTTCTGGCTACTGACTTGTTTTATTATGTTTAAAAAAAATCTCAGTGCGTTGAGTTGAGTATTGTGACATCATGTCACTTTTTTTAGATCCACAAATATAAAAAAGAAATGAAAGGTCGGAGTGTGTTTTCATCCTGGTATCCAACAATAAATTAGCTATAGCATCCATTTACTCTGTGCTAGCTTATGCTCGCAGCTTCCCTCTCATGGATTTAGTACGTACGTACGTACCACGGTATCCTTCGTTGGGACTTAATTTCCTATCTACAAATATTGAATGGAAGCAGGCGTTATTTTGCGGAAATCCATAATTTGCAGGACAGATTTATTTGTTTTGCTATAATCCGCTACTTGAAAAGATTCTGTATGGTACAATATGCAGGAACACTGCCCACATGAAACACCACACACAATTTTCCAACACTTTCTTCGACGCACGTTTCGTCCCAACACCGGGACATCCTCAGGAGATGTTGACTTCACAATTCGAAATCGTAGAGATTTAGAATTTAAGGCTCATCTCAAAACTGAAAAAAAAGTTTTTTAAGTACTTATTTATCAATTAAGTAACTATTATAAAGAAGTAAACAAAAAATAAAACAACGCACCTCTCCATTTAACAATGTTTTTATGTTCAAATAACCCTCGTCAAAAACTCTTGTAAATAATGAAACTTCGTGGAAAAAATATTTTACCTCTCAACGAATTCGTCTGTGCTCTACTCCTTGACAACAAAAGAACAAATCCCTAACAAGAAAAGTTGATTTGTTTAAAAACTCTAATTACTTTCACGGAGTTATTTGTATCGAGTACTTAGTGACAAGAAAAATACTTTGTTCAGTGATTACACCATTATTAAGGCGAGTGTAGCCCAGGGCGGGGGATGACCAGGTTCATTCAAAACTAAGAGTATAAGAGGGTTATATGGGCTAATTCTGTATTAAATTTGTTAGTTAGCAACCTTTTAGCGTCTTTTCCTAAATAAACGTTTTTTCTTTCTTTCTTTCTTTCTTTCTTTACTGGGTTGTTAAGGGGATTTATTGAATTTATTTTTGTCTTTCTCACTCTCACGAATACAGCATGCAGCGTCGCGGAAGAATACTACAGAAAAACGACCTTTTACCTAATTACTCAAAAACTAAGCCAGTTGTCAAAAAACTATTTCTATGCGTTTTACCGACACGATTTATTATTACCGACACATTAAAACAAAAACTACAATTACATTCATTGTAATTTCCGATAAAAAATAGCAAAACTGAGATTTTGGAGCAACTTTTGGGAGAACTTTCTATCGAGAAAATTTTATCCAATCGCGTTTCAGCTTCTAAGCGATTTTAGATTAAAGACTCAATATACATGACGTTTTAATTTGTAAGTAATTGTCTTTTAGTTTTTATATAAAACTTCATTCAAAATCGCTTAAATACGGCTTGTACGCCGTTAACTAACAAAACGGAGGCAAAAATCCCATTTTTTTCATTATTTTTGCACTACTTTGCAATCTAGTTTGGTATGGTATCCTGTCAACATACCATGCTAGTTGTTAACTTGCGCAAAAAAATACGAAAATAGGATTTTTACCTTCGTTTTCTTAGCTTATAATCCAGTGAGGGTTACTAACATTCAGTTTGTTGGACGATACAGAATCAGCCCATAAATGTGTTTGCTCATAATGCATTTAACAGAACATTTAATTCCCCTTTCATGTTTCATTCTAGTACGATTTTATTGTTAACTGCGTTGTCACTTACAACCAGATGAGATCTCAGTCAAATACTTGTAATTTAAAAAAATATCTTTTATTTGTCAAGTTTCTTCGTATTTTCTTGCCAATTATTAAAAACCGTTAAATAGTTGCACAGATTTCACAGAAATTCTTTCAAATATAGCGTAAAAGCAATTTAAACTAAATCATCCCAATTCATATAATATTGAACTCCACAAAGCGAAACTTTTAAGTTCCCACCATCCCCAAAAATCCATTCCAACTGTCGAACTAATATGACAAATGTATGAAATAAAGATAATTTTAAAGTGCACAAAGTATTTGATTTACGACCGGGACTCGATTCTATTTTAGTAACTCCACGAATACCTCACTGTGAAATAATAAATTTTATCTACGCTCATTGCTTAAAGTTCGAATTATAAAATCGAAATGTGTCAAATAATTACCTACTTTATTCACAGACTTCTATAATTATTAAAAAGTTATTCATAATAACATCGCTCTACTATGGAAATATTTAAAGAAAGTTGTATAATATCCATAACGATATACGGCTCTGGACTCCTGTATTTGTATCTGGGGTTTTGAAGGAATTGATTACGGTACCGCTATCGGCAATACAACGGTTAACGGTTACAATTATTATCTGGGGTAGGTAATATTTTTTATGTAATATTTTTTTAAGTGAATCCACAGACAACATATAGTTGGTAGTCATTGCCGAGAGTATAGATGGGCCATGATTGACCATAGACAACAACACAATGTCTAACGTTCCGCGTAACGTTCCACCTGGGCCTGTGATATGATTATGATTACGATTACGATTACGACTACGATTACGATAACGATTACGATAAAGATTACGATTATGACGTTATCTCGTAAATCTATCGTCCGTAAACCGACTTTACAGACAACCAATTTTTTTTGTTACTTAGTCAAAACTTTGCGCTGAAAAAATATGTCTAGTAGTGAAACCTACTAAAGAAAATTTCCCTCCACCTGACATCATAGTAGTTGCAATGATTTACGACAAAAGTTAGCAAGATTTTATGATTTGGATTTATGATAATAATATGAGCGTAGATAAAGTAGTGTATGAAACTCTACATAATTAGGTATTAAAACACTCGTGTGATACTATTAAAAAACTCGCCTGCGGCTCGTTTTTTAAACTCACACTCGTATTTTAATACCCCCCATTATGTAACCGTTACATAAACTACTATTATCTACGCTCATTGCTTAAAGTTCGAATTATGAAATCGAAATGTGTCAAATAATTACCTACTTTATTCACAGACTTCTATAATTATTAAAAAGTTATTCATAATAACATCGCTCTACTATGGAAATATTTAAAGAAAGTTGTATAAAATCTATAACGATACACGGCTCTGGACTCCTGTATTTGTATCTGGGGTAATATTTTTTATGTAATATTTTTTATGTGAATCCACAGACAACTTATAGTTGGTAGTCATTGCCGAGAGTATGGATGGGCTATGATTGACCATAGACAACAACACAATGTCTATGGGGTAATATTTTTTATGTAATATTTTTGTGAATCCACAGACAACTTATAGTTGGTAGTCATTGCCGAGAGTATGGATGGGCCATGATTGACCATAGACAACAACACAATGTCTATGGGGTAATATTTTTTAGGTAATATTTTTTTAAGTGAATCCACAGACAACGTATAGTTGGTAGTCATTGCCGAGAGTATGGATGGGCCATGATTGACCATAGACAACAACACAATGTCTAACGTTCCGCGTAACGTTCCACCTGGGCCTGTGATTATGATTACGATAACGATTACGATTACGATAACGATTATGATTACGATTACGATAACGATTACGATTATGACGTTATCTGGTAAATCTATCGTCCGTAAACCGACTTTACAGACAACCAATTTTTTTTGTTACTTAGTCAAAACTTTGCGCTGAAAAATGTCTAGCAGTGAAACCTACTAAAGAAAATTTCACTCCACCTGACATCTTAGTAGTTGCAATGATTTACGACAAACGTTAGCAAGATTTTATGATTTGGGTAATAATATGAGCGTAGATAAAGTAGTGTATGAAACTCTACATAATTAGGTATTAAAACACTCGTGTGATACTATTAAAAAACTCGCCTGCGGCTCGTTTTTTAAACTCACACTCGTGTTTTAATACCCCCCATTATGTAACCGTTACATAAACTACTATTATTTATGCAATAAATCCTTTAATGTCTCTTTTCAACAAAAAAACGGACCCGTCTGTTTTATGTGAGTTCGTGTAAGGAATTCTTTAATCATTTAGTTACAGTGATAAAGTGGTCATATAAACATCAAGCGATAGTGATAATATATAAACATCAAATTAGTTAGCTGCAATACGAAAATTTATCTACCGGCTTACTATCACAAGTTTTTAAATTGCCTGTGTTCAAACTTCAAAGACATATCCACTATCAATGTTAAAAGAAAAATCTGAAATAGAAATGCGAAGTGATATGCGACATAGCTGCCAGAGAGTTAAGAGCTCTCGTCTCTGCAGCATGTGATATTAAGAGTGACAGCTGCTGACGTCGCGAGCTGACATACTATCCGCTAGGCCAACGCCACACTGACGACTGAACTGTCTTACCTCCACCAGCCAAGTGTCTACCCAAACATAAAAGTTAGCGAGCTTATTATGTTCTTGTTTTTGTTTAATTAATGCAGTGAAGTAGCAATTTATATCGCACTAACACAGTGGTTATCGATTTCAAAAAAAACACTGAGTAAGATGATTAACCTCTGCTAGAGCAAACAATATGAAACTGAATGAGAAGATTTGGAGGAAACCTAGCCTTAATGTGGTAACCTTATAATTGTTTGTCTACCGTTGAGCCTATTCCTGGTGAAAGAGTACTTTTACATTTGCATAAGACCTTGTTATGAAAAATCTGCAGGTCTCTGGCCGGCTTCCAGCGTAAGCACATTACCATTTAACAGCGGGCAAGCTCTCAAACCGTAGCCATAACTTTAAAGAGTTATTGTGATTTTTAATGTTATTGGAGTAATAACAGATCGGCAGTAAAGCCAAAAGAGGGTCAATGCGAGCCGCTTATATTATTATCTCGCGTTTTATATCGCGCCGCGTCACTTTCACCGCGATAAAAATATTATTGTTTCCCTGAATGTGCATATTTTGATGGAAGGTCGAGTGAGGCTCGGGTAAATGTTAGTTCGTCACCTTGAGCTGATTTGTCGCGGTCACAGACACCTGTGTAGGATGAGCTTTAAGGTTAGAATAATAAAATTAACACCAAAAATAAAATTTCAAGTTTCAAGCTACTTGATTAAAAAATTCATCCATAAAGTCGAATGTTGCACAGAAGTAAACAGTTTCGAGATCAAAGCATATATCTCTAATTTTTTTTCGAAGTTAGACTAATATTACGTACAAGGAGACTTGAAATTTCTTCATTAGATTTTTTCAAGATATGTAGAGCTTACCGCATTCGCTCTTTGTTAGCGGCTTAAAATGAAAAGGACCCGTAATCGAAAAAGAACTATACATTTACAAGGCATCGTATATTGTGCAATGTGCAAGGGCATTTTTGCCAACGGAATGAACAGCGTGAGAACATTTATGTCTGTCGATATGTATCTGATACAACTCGACAGCCAGAGAGGTATTTGTCTTGTCTCGAGTGCGGCAGCGTCCTAATACAATATGGAACAAATGCGATTCTCGAGGTAAGTGGTTGAAAGTGCGAAGTCGGCTTGGAGCTGCGATTGGAGCATTTACATTCCGACGTTGAAAGATTCGCTACAGAGTCCGCGCGAGTGTTCTGCACCCTCCGGCGCTCGCAACTGATCCGCTTTGCATTTATCGACTTTTGCTGTCATTTAAAGGTTATTCTTGAACTCTTGAATTCGATCTATACAACTGTACGTACTGACTCTTTTAGCATATGATGTAAATTCTGCAAATAAGTTTTAAAAACCTTACTCACAAAATGTGCAGCGCTGTGCTGTTTAAACGTTACCTAAGGAATCCAGTTTGGAATGTTCTTAATTGACACAGGTAGGTGACTGTGCCAAATAAGAACAATAAAGCTCATCATACATATAGCCACCGGCCAGTGCCCAGTATCGAGATGCGCATCTCCGCTGGAGACTGATTAGTCATTAGCGATATAAGCTGGAGATACCAGCCCGCGATAACGTGACTTAACGATGGCGCCGAACCGAGCTTATACGCAGTTTGCTGACGAATTCCAGTGAGAAAATTATTCGGCTGTGTAACAAAAGCATTAGGCAAAGAACATAGGGAAGAAATCATAACAACGAGGTTTTGAGAGAAGCGCAAAATTTTACCCCCGATTTTTCGATCATTTCACCACTGGCCCCGTTGGAAATACTACCTGTAAAAAATTGATAGTAATACCAGCAGTACCACACGCAACCGTTTTTCCATATAACTCATGTGTTTGAATGGTTTTATTTCCAGTAGCACCAAATAGGGTTAAAAGTTAATAGTTTAATCATTTCAAAATTTTTCAAAACTTTATTAAAATACTAAAAAAATATGATGTAGGTACTGCTGTACTGCGTTATAGCCAACACGGTAGTATTCGTATGCAATTTGCAAATAAAGTCAAATGATAAAGGTCGGGTTATTTGCTAAAGCTGTAAGAATATGTAAAAAAAATAATAAATAAATACTTATATATAAAAAAGTCATTGATCGAAAATTATATAATGTAATCGATAAGGCAATCTGTGTTTCAAGTGACTACACTCGTAATATTAATTTTGTTTATCTAGCTGATGAGAAAGTAAAGTATCTACTGGGTGCTACAAAATACCTATTTCTGGTGGGGAAAGATCTCGCCGTTATTTACAATGCTATTAATATTCATAAGATTCATCTCCCGGACGAAAAAATGTTCCTTGAAAGCCTACCTTTTTTATATGAAAATCGTATTATTGAGGTAAACAAGATTTTGAAGCGTGCTTACCGTCTTACTGCTTGTATATTAAACAAATATCATTTCATCGCGAATGTCTTCTGGTTTATCAAATAACTTTTAGAATACAAACAACATTTGTTGGTTTTAGTTATAAATTACGAACGACATCATAATAATGAAATATATTGCAAAATGATTCAAAAGCATGCAGTTTTGTTTTTAAGTACCTATTTAGGTACATATAGTTATTCAAATACATAGCTAGTGCGTATTTAAATAAAATAAAAAAAAAAATTTATTTAATTACCACTTAATTACGTATTAGTAAAAGTT
The DNA here is from genome assembly GCA_036785405.1 of Coenonympha arcania. NCBI lineage: Eukaryota > Metazoa > Arthropoda > Insecta > Lepidoptera > Nymphalidae > Coenonympha > Coenonympha arcania. The sequence goes on along the minus strand of CM072058.1, from coordinate 243,549 downwards.
ACTCTCATTATTGATATCTTGGTGTTAAAATCACTGAAAATCTGTAGAAATTCGTATTATGACGCATTATGGATGCATTAAAAAATAACACTCATCATTATGGATTATCCGCGACTTTCTTAAATATAATGAAGCAGCTCTATCTGATCAGAGTCAAAATTACAAAGAGTAGTGTACCTAGAAGTAATAAACCTACTTAAATATCTAGACGCTAAGGTGTTGACGCATCATAATTGATAATAATAGACGTAATTACGTACGTATAAATATTAATATGATTGATAGGGTTGCAGATAACGCGAGTTCATCAACTCTAACCGCTGTCCCGAGGTTAGTGAAGCCGGAAAATGGCCGTTTGCCAGCAGGGATCGCCGAGAGAGCTCCGGTTGATTGCTGCTGATACATTAATGAGACATTACACAGCAGTTAATGTCCTAAATGGCACAATACTAGGTAATAATGGTACAGGAATCGTTGACAGAACGACCACTGCCAATTAATTATTACGAACTCCAGTTAATTTTTTTTTGGTTCTTCAGAGTAGGTAAAATCTCAAAAGACAAAATTAGAACTTTATTAATTTTATCCATATATGTAACAACAGACAGACTGTGCTGACTGCTAGCTGAAATATTTGCGTTTATTGAATCGTAGCAAGACTCGTTGTTCATTAAAATGTCGTTGTGAAGTGATTAATTCCACACCTGTGAAATAGAATATATCGTCTCTATGTACTAGTACATCTCATCTTCTTTTCTTCAGGAGCCTTGTTTCATTCATTGCATAAATGCTTCTTTATAAACCATATCTTGCGTTGTTTGACGATTTCCTCACGATTTTAGCAATAACCTGGCAAAACGCAGCTGCGTGGTCGCCATATACAGTGGTAGATGAGTCGAACAGTTAGCTGATCGTCAACCAATTTTTATGTTCCTGGCCAATCGGCCAGGTTGGCGGGTTTCCCAAACCCCTTGAGAACATCATTGTTAAGTCTGATACATGTCACATAATGAGTTAGCTGATATATTGTGGTAAATATTATGTTTATTTAACTTTTGGTCCAAATATACCTACTCAAAAAAATAAGTCAATGGGTATATCTGTATCATAAACCATCACAACATCGCGAGGTCGTTGACATAATCGCAGAAGTTAGCAGCAACCGACCTGTCGCGCTACAAGATAATTTATTCATCGAGTTTGGCGGCTTGGGAGGGGGCGGCCGTTAATTGGGCGAGTATTAATATTAACGGGCCGATGCCGCGTCGTCGCTCTGTAAACCCTAACTCAAGTGGCACTTGCGACCTCATTACCGGCGACACTTGTCACATTGTTTACCACTCGACAACACTTGCCACCTACCGTACGTAGTTCGGGAATTATTAGACTTCGCAGAGACGACTGACAAATCTTTGTTATTATAGCTCGTGTACTTATCCAATTGAATATTCAATGCTAAGAATACCTAATAACCTCATTTTCTTCTTCGACTGAATGACTGCTTGTATTTACAACTTTGAACTCATGAATTGTGTTTTGAAAAATACGAGGAGTTATCCACTCTGTCATGATTATTTATGAACCGTTACATAGTTCTCTAGCTACATGTGCTATAGTTAATTGAATATGTATAAAATATTTTAGAAGATTTTCTCGCAAAGTTTCAAGTTCACTTCCAAGAAAATGACTGCATTTCACGTGCAAGCCTCGTGCCATAATCCTTTAGCCCACGTCAATGTAATTTGAATTTGTATTTTTCTCCTTTCACGAGTAGTGACTTGCACACGAGGTCATATTGCTGCTCTACACGCTTTCTGACATACGATGTTCTGAAATAAAATATCCTACAAGTCAATGCAAAGATGTCGAACGATTTACGTCTGACTTGTTGGAAAATACTTACATACTCTTACTGTTATTTATATTTGTAATACTCTTCTCATTTTCTGTATCTCATTTAAAAGTTACGGTTGAATTTTTACATAGAGGAGGTGATGTTTTGATGTCAGACCTCATTAAAATTATTAGCGACCCGCGCGACGCTCTACGAAAGAAACGGTACTTGTGAAAATTGGTGTAAACATTCATTATCGTAAGTCGAGAATTCTAATTAAAATTCAAGATTAATTAATTACCGTCACCAATTTAATATCATCTCGTTACTAATAATAATAATCGTGAGCCGGTCCCTTTTAAGATATGACTCCTGCTCGACATTTCGGAATCATCATCTCAGCCTGCGGACGTCCACTGTTGAACATAGGCCTTCCCAAGCGCGCGCCACCACACCCTGTCCTCCGCCTTCCTCATCCAGCCGCTTCCCGCCACCCGCTTTATATCGTCGGTCCAGCGGGCTGGAGGTCGCCCCACACTACGCTTACTCGTACGCGGTCTCCACTCCAGGACTTTCCGGCTCCAACGGCCATCGCCCCTGCGACAAGCATGACCTGCCCATTGCCACTTCAGCTTGCTAATTGTTTTGGCTATGTCGGTGACTTTGGTTCTCCTGCGGATCTCCTCATTTCTGATTCTATCACGCAGGGAAACCCCTAACATAGCCCTCTCCAAAGCACGCTGAGCGACCTTGAATTCTATATTATTATTATATTATTCTATATTGGTGAAATTTCCTTTTATTTATTACCTACATAATATCATTCAGAGCTTTGGACCTTGAGTAACCAATATAGCTCAACTAATCGCGATTCGCGATGCTGAAAACGGCTTGCACTTTGCAGTAACTATGGGTTAGTTAGGTTAGTTTAGTACAGGTTGAAATGATGGAATCTTAACATTATTTTAGCAATCTATTCGTATATTCCGGGCAATAATAAGAGCGGGCGGCGCGGTGGGCGGGCGGCCCTAAGTAACGAGTCGTAATCACGTAATGGGCGATTAGATAGAGCGCTCTTGTGTAACAGCGCTGATAGCGACAGATAGTGCTCACGTGTTGCTGCGCTTATCGCCTGATACCGACACTGCTACTGGATAGCATCATCATCATCATGTCAAAACATTCAAAACTCTCAGTTATAATTGTTATTCTTTCACATAGGGCTAACTTACAGGCACTTATAACTGACACTGTTATCGTCACAGTAACTGACGCCTCACGTACTTAATTGATCAAATATTCACCTTTGTCGGCACTACAATTTATTTCAATAAATAAGTGCTCAAAACTCATCCTTTTGCTCATGTCACGAGTACCTAATGTTTATCGGTCACTGAACAAGGCTGAAGCCAAGTGTATAACTAAATTAGCAGCGTTGACTGAGTGTACGGCACTTGGCAGCTCTCGTTATACCTGTAGGTCTGTGATGAACAATTTTTACGTTCAGATTTCACAAAGAAACTGAAAGCTGATCGGTTCAGTGGAGCGGCAATACGGCCGGCTCTCGAGTCTCGGCGGCAGTTGTTTAAAAGTTTATATTGCTCGGCCCCGACTGCGCTCTGTTAGCGTGCTCAGTGCAGCTGCCAGCTGGGAACACAGACTATAAGCGAAATGTTTGCGATCGACAGAATAAACTCTTTGCTACCTACTATACTATTTCATTGGTCGTATGACTCTCCTAGCAGACTGCGTCCGGGTTGGATTTTTTAACATTACTATTGATAGGCATTCGCACGACGACTACATCACGTCTGATGGACAGAAATGAGGTCTAGCGTCTAGAGCGCGTTTGCCTAGACTCTTCTCTTGAAGGCACCTAGATTGTACTTGGCTAGGAACACAGAAGCAGGAAGGGTGTTCCACATCTTAGCGGTTTGTTAGTTACCACCACAGTGTCAGTTATTCTACTACAGTTAAGCCGTAATGTATAATGTATTGCTGTTTCGGTTTGAAGGGCACTGTGGCGGATGAGATATGACACTTAAGAAGTAAGAAATATTACTCTTAGACATGTGACATGTGTATTTCTTTGTGTATGTGGGTAATTAGTACTCCTTCAGGTTACAACTACTGAACCGATTTCGCTGAAATTTATAACGGAGATTATTCCCTAGATTAAAACTTAAACTTACTGTTTATGACTACTTGTAAGTGCATGAACTTCATGCCATAGACATTCACGGATCCTGCAAGATAAATGTGAAATTGAATATCACGCGGGCTGCAGGTAAAATCTAGTAAGTTAAAATCTGTGTACTTAGTAACTACTATGAGCTTAAAGAGCTTAAAGTACCTCGCGGAAAAGTCTGAAACGAGAAGATACGTAGGTATTTCAGGATACTTGAAATGCCAAACAAAGTACTTAATTATAAATGAGGTTCGCAATAAAAGCGTGTTCAAAAGTCTCATTATAAAAATACGCTTGACTAAATCTGGCTTCGATATTACATTTTTATCCAGTGTCAATTTCTGCCAGCAATTGACTATTTTCTCCAGTGAGTAATATCCAAGCAATAAAACGAATTCGTTATTGTTGAGAATATAATATATTATGATTCCCTCGACCAATTTTATAATTAGTTTTATACGTACACCTAATAAAATAAGCGAACGCAGAATTTCATTCCACTCATTTCCATATAAATAGCTCTACGTTTCAAAGCACGTTCACTGTGCAGTTCCCAATTATCTTTGTTTTTTGTAGGTTTTTGTACAAATAGTTAATGCTTTATTATATGGTGTCTATTTTTAGCAACTGAATAATTATGTATTGTTTAATCATGTGAATTATCAATTAATAAAGTAGAGTTGCCTTCGACACGTATTTTTTGGCAATTTATGTTGTTGAACTTAACTAAGCGAATAAAAAAATGGTTACAATAAAAAGTGCATGTGTGAAAACTAGTGGAGATAGGTACGGATAAAAGCTTGTACATTTATTTGAAATTTCTGAACCATTAAGCCGCTTGTTATACAAATATGTTGCTATAGAATGGTTTGTGTCAAACGCACTAACAGAATGGCATAATTTTCGTATGCTATGAAATCAGATTCTATTGGTGCGTTTGTAACAAAAATAGCACATATCTAGTGGACTAGAACCATCAATCCTTGAGGCACAGGTAGGCGTAGTGCGTAAATATGCCTGGCAAGCTTTCCGATTTCCGCTTCGATGGAGGTGGCAAAATGGTAATTCTTCGAATATTGGCTCAATTTGACTTGGATTTACCCAAATTGATGTCAATTTAACAGCGAGGAAACATCAGTTTTCTGTGGCGCGACTTTTGGAATTAGGTTTGTGTTCTGCAAAGTGCAAACTATCTAAGCCACCTACTCCACTCCAGATTCTATGGTTTGCCACATCTTTTCTAATTCCTTGTCTCCTTTTTAAAAGAAGTCTGTCGTTAAATTTCAACCTAATAAATGCAAGAATTTGGGTTTTGCGATGATAAATCAACGAATTAGTGAGTGAGTGAGTGCAGGAGTGGACTGGAGTGAATGGGGGAGTCAGGACTTTCTCATGATTTTCTAACGATCTATATATAAAAAGGAGGAAAGCCACAACTGTACCTAATAAATAAATAAAAAAATAAAAATAAAAATAAAATAAAAAATAAATAAAAAATAAAATAAAAAAGCCTTTTATTTTTCCGAAAATAAGGTTACAATAAATTATACTTCTACATCTTACAATCTAGTGTTAAATTAAAGTAGAATTTAAATCAAAAAGTTAAAAAATAAAATTTAAACACTAATCGTCGGAAAACCCCTCGCGGGTTAAGGCCTCCCCCAGAGACTTCCAGCGCTGTCTGTCCTTGGCTATCGTAATCCAGTTAGTTCCTACACCTTTTTTGATGTCGTCCTCCCACCGACTATAAGGTCTTCCTTTTGCCCTTGTGCCTTTTGGGCCTGGCCATTTCATCAGTCTTAATGTCCAGCGTTCGTCATTGAGTCTAGCGACATGGCCGGCCCACTTCCATTTGGAATTGAAAGCATAAGATAGGGCGTCGGTTACTTTGGTCTGCTGTCTTATGTGAGAGTGTCTTATTTTGTGGATTTTTCTTACATTTGTGATACTACGTTCCATCGCTCTCTGGCAACTCCTTATCAAACCTTTCGCTTTGTTAGTGAACTTCCAGGTTTGGCAACCATATGTCAAAGTAGGAAGTATGCAAGAGTTCATTATTTTACTTTTAAGTTTCATAGACATTTTGCTCTTTAAAACCTCCTTCATACTCCAGAACTTGTTCCATGAAATTTTTATTCTTCTTGCTATTTCTTCTTCGTTATTATTTTTTTGGAATGATATTTGTTTTCCTAGATATATGTAATGCTTAACATACTCTATCTGTGTGTTTTCTATTATAATTGGAGTTTCTGCATGGTTAGTTATTATCTTGGTTTTGTTAAAATTTATTTCAAGGCCTACTTTTCTGCTTGCTTTACACAGTGAGTCCATCATATTCTGCATTTGAATGCTGTTTTCGGCAAATACGGCTATGTCGTCGGCGAATCTAAGATGGTTTAAATATTTACCTTGGACATAAATGCCTTGTCTTTCCCATTGTAACGTTTTTAGAATTGACTCTAGAACCGCTATGAAAATTTTCGGGGATAAAGGATCTCCCTGTTTTACTCCCCGTTTTATGGGGAATGGTGAACCTAAAGTTTCTAGCCGGATCCTGCTAGTACTGTTCATGTAGATATATTTCAGGATTCTAATATAATCTTGGTCTATATTAAGATCTCGTAGAGCCTTCCATATCGCTTCGTATCTTAAGCTGTCAAAGGCTTTTTGGTAATCAATAAAAGCTATGTAAAGAGGTTTTCGGAACTCTTGGAATTTTTCAATCAAGAATTCGACAGCTTGAATATTGTCAATTGTAGAGTAACCAGACCTAAAGCCCGCTTGTTCGATTGGCTGCGTAGACTCTATGATTTCTTTTATCCTTTTTTCCAGGATTGAGGCGAAAAGCTTGTAAAGGCATGGTAATAAACTAATTGGGCGGTAATTCCCAATGTTATGCGGATTCCCTTTTTTGTACAAAAGAATGATTGTAGACTCAGACCATTGTTTAGGAGCGATGCCTGATTGTACTATTTGATTAAATAGTTTAGTCAAAGGTGTTGTAATATAGAGTCTAGCCAGTTTGATTGCGTCATTTGTTACCTTGTCCGGACCTGGACTTTTATCCGTTTTTAATCGGTTTATCGCGCTTAAGACTTCAATCTCGTCAAAAGGAATTGATTTGTTCCTATGCGTATCGGCACTGTAGCAGCATTGCTCTTCGATCTGGTGCGGCTCTACATAGCATGACTCTACTTTATCATACGGTTCTGTGTCGTCGTTTAAATTCACGTTGATGTTTTCGTCGTTTCCGCTGTATAAGTTTTTGTAAAAAGTCGTAGCCAATATGAGAATATCCTGTCGGTTGTGTAGGGTATGAGTAGAGTTCTGTAAGCTGTGTATCCAGGTATTGAATGTCTTAAGTTCTTTATGAGCTTTTTTTATGCTCCCGGTATTAATTAAGTGTTTTTCTATAGTTTTTTGTCTATGTTCTGCGTAATCAGTTTTTAAATATTTGCTGGTAAGCTTATATAGAGCGCTTAGCTCGTTTCTCATAGTCCTCGTTTTTGGCTTTGTCTTTTGAAGCTCGTATTTTCTCTTAAGCAATCTCAATGTGCGAGCTTGTATAATTTCGTTCTTTAGTTGAGTGGATGGTATATGTGCTCGCTTCTGACTTGAGTCGATAGCGAAGACTATTTTGTCGTAAAATTCTTGAATAGTATAGTCATGACTCTCTAATAGCATAGTATTGAAGGTACTAAGATACTAATAAAGGTACCTAATAAACTATTAAAAAACACTATAGACTATTTTTCAACTTCCTGAACGCCTACGTTTCTTGTACAGCAACATGTCGCTAACGTGGTCTTGCCCTAAGCTCCCGCATGTCCGATGTTTATGAATAGCAAATTACGCAAATGAGTTTTATTTCATTAAACGCATTCATCGGTGGATGAAAAGGCTTCGGTGGATAAAATGGCGGTTTGCCTTTGAATAGAGATTCTGTATTCTGTGTTTATAATACATACCTACTAGTAGGGTCTAAATTCGTTGGACTTTTGTTAAGTAATCAAAATCAAAATGTTTATATTCTTTCACAAAGGCACAACTTACAGGCACTTATGTCAGTGTCTACTGGCACATTCTGGACGCTAGTTTTCACCGAGAAGAACGGGCCAAAAACTCGGCACTTGCTCTGATGATGTTTTAGCACTAACTTAGTAGATACTGGTGGATATAACCCTTACAGTTGCTACCCAGCATCGAACTAGTATGCTATATCTTGGCTGGTAGAAAGGTCCACTACATAAAAACCTGTGATAAAAACTATTTGCCAGTTATTTAAGTTTAATTGTGTACTTCACCTCTGAATATAATATTTAAGTATGCGAATATTATTTTTTAGGCAAAATAATAGTATCTTCTAATGCGCAGTAACCTAGTTTCCACTTTCCTCATCTAAAAGCGCTATTATAAGCGAGTTAATTTTGTTGAATAGAACCTACGTATTAACTTGAAAAACCTTGCCACAAATGTAATAAGCTTTTACATTTCCTAAAAAAGCTTAAATTTTTAAATGTGCGCGCAAATAACACAGTCGGTTTTAATATTGGTTAAAAGCAAAAACGGTTACTTTATAAGTTAACTATATGAGTACGTTCTTTTATGAGCCACTGAAAGCCGCCGGCACTCTGCAGCAGTTAGTATTGCGCCAACAGGAGTGGGATTAAACACAAACCGCCTGTAACAAATGAACGTGGCATAGTAGTGGAATATAGAAATTATATACTCTCTTGTCACCTTTCTTTTCTTTCTCTTTCATCAATTATTTTATATCAGAAGAAAAAGACAAAACAGAGTACCTATTCCACCTTTATTCCAAGTTTATTTGTAAGGAGGAAGTCCCGCGTTCGAGCCCTAGACATCTTTTATCACGAGTTTTAGTTTTAGAACATAATGATTTATTTCCTTTTGTGGCAAATTATTAGTACTACTTGCTGAATGGTAGAGAAAAGTATGCACGTGTGTGTTAGCATAATATAGAGAACGACGAAGAACAACGAAGAAAATCTGTAAATCTTTAGAAAGTTTTTTTTTTTTTTTCCCACTGTACCGATAAGATTTTTTCAGTACAGTGCAGTAGTTTTAGTTTCAGTCACTAGTGCAGTTCACGCAGCTTAAATAGTTTGAAATGCGTAAGCTTGTCTTTCCCTTCCTGATGGCTGAATACTTAATGGCTGTATGGCACTGGGTATAGTGGGTAGTTATATAAAGTGAATAGCTTGTCATGTAGTTTCAAAAGGTCCGAGTAGATTCTTTTGCAGTTATGCAGCTCGCGATTTAGTCAACCTGTATTTACTAACCTAACCTTCTTAAAAACCTAGCTAGCCTTCATCAGCTTTACATAGTTTTCAGCACACAAAATCTGTCTTTGAACAGAAGTTAATAGAATCAGCACTGACTATGCATCATATTATGCATAATTGGGCTATATTATTCAAATTTTTAAGAATATTTTCCTCTTCGGAATGAAAGAAGTAACAAACTCAAAAATTTTTATAATTCGTTACAGCTCATTACAATTTCGATCTTATGTCATAGCATAAGTATGCCGCTGTAAGTAAGTTAGTTATCATAGGGTAATATAATTCTAATATTATGATAATCGGCGAATAAATAAAAGCAAGTTATTCAGTGAGCTGCGATAGTAAGTGGTTAAAGTTGAAATTGTAATAAGATTGTTTATGTTTCGGCCAGGGTGCCTCTGGGTACTCGCTAAGCCAATTGACCCTACGTGACAACCCTACTGAAACCTGCCGTCTTGTTTTAGTAATTAGATTGGATGTTATAGATTGTTATTTTTGCAAGACATACTTTATGGCTGAGTCACTAAACCAGCCCTAAACCTTTTTTTTGTTTTGCTTATATTTATTATATTTTCAGTATTGCAAAACACATGGTATAAAAAATATAATATGAAGCACGAACATACATTTCCACTGTATTTTTGGTGAAATCGAATATCATTGTGAGAGTAAACGTACAACTTTCATTATAACTAAAATTTTTGTTTCAACCATTTCACGAAATATTTGCATCGGTTCTGTAGCACCTAACTGACCTAACTAAACTTTAACCATTGAACCAATGTACACCTCTGCTTCCACACCTCCAAATAGATTAAGCTTTCTTTCCACGGTGAGTGATCTACGCGTGACAATCGCAGCATGCATGCACCGTGCCTCTCGGGGCGTGTAGCATACAACATTCAGAATCCGTCTTTTTGAAGCTTTACTGTATATTGGTACGTATGTAGCCGACTTTACAGAGAATCTTATGTCTCAAGACGACGAGCATAGATAGATCAATGCATAGTCTATGCATGCAATATATCTAAAGTCCGGGTGCAAACTGCATCTGACTCAGGAACTGGCTACGGCGTATCACTTAAGAGCGTTTATGCGGCACGGTGTGAATCGCGTGTCGCTCCATACAAAACAGGAATTCCGTTCCCGCTGATGCAATTTTGCGCGGAAAATGGTATTACAAAAAAATTTATAGTAAAATAAATATACAACTTATTAAAATAGTAAATAACCAGTGACATTGAATATTAATTGAATTAAATTACTATAATTCAGAAATAACAAAATATCTTGGATTTTATCCTAAAATAATACGTTTAATTTATCGAAAAATGCTAAAAATGGCACTTTTCGGTTTATGGTTTTTGAATGAAAATCTAGGAAAATCGTGTTTTTTTTTAGACACTTTTTAGTAAATGTTATTAATTTTCTAAATACGTCATTGTTATAAGTAAAAGTGTTAAGAAACATGGCAAATATCTTGCATCTGCGTAGAGCGTCGACCGCTATTTTAGCTAACAGCCTATACAAAAACTGTTCCAGTGAGAAAGTTATACACATATTTTAAAATATTTTTGAGACAAGTTCTAGATTATGAAATGCCAAATAATATGAATTCAATTATCTAAATATATAAAAGAAGATACTGACTGACTGATTCACTGACATATCAACGCACAGCCCAAACCGCTGGGTCTAGAGACTTCAAATTAGGCACACAGGTTCCTTATGAGGTCTAGGGGTGCACTAAGAAATGATTTTTCAAAATTCCCCCCCTAAAGGGGTGAAACGGGGCTCCGAAGTTCGTATTTTACCAAGCTTCAATACTCCTTCACGCCAAAACTACTGAACCGATTTGGCTCAAATTTGGAACTGAGATAAATTGCATCTTGGATTAACACATAAGCTACTTTTCATCGCGGGAAAATCCATGGTTCCCGTGGGATTAGTTAAAACCCGAAATTCACGCGGAAAAAAATCTTCACGCCGCAAGTACAAGGCCGATTTGGCTGAAATTTGGAATGGTGATAGATGATATCTTGGATTAATAACAAGGCTACTTTTTATCCCGGAAAAATCCGTGGTTTTCGCGGGAAAACTGAAAAATTGATATTCACGCGCGAAAAATACTACTTTACGCTGCACTTACTGAACTGATATGACTGAAATTCGAAAAGGAGATAGATTTTATCCTGGATTAATACATAGGCTACTTTTCATCCCGGAAAATTTCATGGTATATCAAAGAAGATACTGACTCACTCACTCACTGACATATCAACGCACAGCTCAAACCGCTAGGTCTAGAGATTTCAAATTTGGCACACAGGTTCCTTATGAGGTCTAGGGGTGCATTAAGAAAGGATTTTTCAAAATTCCCCCCCTAAAGGGGTGAAACGGGGCTCCAAAGTTCGTATTTTACCAAGCTTCAATACTCCTTCACGCCGCAACTACTGATCTGATTTGGCTCAAATTTGGGATGGAGATAAATTGCATCTTGGATTAACACATAAGTTACTTTTCATTCCGGGAAAATACATGGTTCCAGTGGGATTAGTAAAAAACCGAAATTCACGCGGAAAAAAATCTTCACGCCGCAAGTACAAGACCGATTTGGCTGAAATTTAGAATGGTGATAGATGATATCTTGGGTTAGTAAAAAATATACTTTTTATCCCGGAAAAATCCATGGTTTTCGCGGAAAAACTGAAAAGTTGATATTCACGCGCGAAAAATACTACTTTACGCTGCACTTACTGAACTGATATGACTGAAATTCGGAAAGAAGATAGATTTTATCCTGGATTAATACATAGGCTACGTTTTATCCCGAAAAATTTCGTGGTATATCAAAGAAGATACTGACTCACTCACTCACTGACATATCAACGCACAGCCCAAACCGCTGGGTCTAGAGACTTCAAATTTGGCACACAGGTTTCTTATGAGGTCTAGGGGTGCATTAAGAAAGGATTTTTCAAAATTCCCCCCCTAAAGGGGCGAAACGGGGCTCCAAAGTTCGTATTTTACCAAGCTTCGATACTCCTTCACGCCGCAACTACTGAACCGATTTGGCTCAAATTTGGAATGGTGATAAATTGCATCGTGCGTTAACACATAAGCTACTTTTCATCCCGGGAAAATCCATGGTTCCCGTGGGATTAGTTAAAAACCGAATTCACGCGGAAAAAAATCTTCATGCAGTAAGTACAAGACGGATTTGGCTGAAATTTGGAATGGAGATAGATGATATCCTGGGTTAGTGAAAAAGCTACTTTTTATCCCGGAAAAATCCATGTTTTTTGCGGGAAAACTGAAAAATTGATATTCACGCGCGAAAAATACTACTTTACGCTGCACTTACTGAACTGATATGACTGAAATTTGGAAAGGAGATAGATTTTATCCTGGATTAATACATAGGATACTTTTCATCCCGGAAAATTTCATGGTTTCCATGATAATAGTGATAGATAATATGCCTTCATGCCGTAATTACTGAACTGATTTGGAATAGAGATATATTATATCCTGGATTAATACTAAGGTCACTTTTTATCCCGGAAAAATCCATGGTTACTTCGGGAACAGTGAAAAACAGATATCCACGCGGGAAAAATATTCCTTCACGCTGTAATTGGTGAACTGATTTGGCTGAAAATTAGAATAGAGAAGGCTATTTTTTATCCCGGGAAAATCAATGGTTATTTCTGAATATTTGTTTTTCACTATTCCAGCGGGAGAAATACTCATTCACGCTGCAACTATTGAAAACTTTTGGCTGAAAGTTAAAATGGAGATAGATTTCGCCCGAAATTAACACAAAGGTTACTTTTTATTCAGGAAAAATCTATGGTTCCCGTGAGAATAGGGAAAACTAAAAGTTACGCGGGCGAAGCCGCGGGTATCTGCTAGTCTAATCTATAATTGAACACATAACTATTTTATGTTCCTTCGGAAATCGTAAATTTTGACTCAAGCATAATACTAACGCATGAAGCACCTTAACACCAAGTTAATTTATTGCTCATCACATCTTTTTGCTATAGAAAGGTTTTGCAATGCAATTAAATATTAATGTCGTTCTATCTTAGTTTAGCTGCGTTCGTGCGCAATACCACACACCGTGGGTGGCCAGCTTAAAGTCTCATTGATTCAAGTTGTAGCTCGAACGCTCACACCAGTTGCCATCTGTAGCATTGCACACAGATTAAACAATAAACATCGTGCAGCGAACAAAGTTCACGAATGGAGCGCTCTAATTAATTTCAGTTTGCTTTCAATATCAAGTGAACAATTTTGTGTTGATTCGCTCAACTCAGTAGTTCAACGGGCCAGGTTTGGAGTTATAAATAGCTTCAAATCTATGAGTTCCACGAAATAATCACGAATTACACGAACGAATGAATAGGGCTTTACAACATATTACAACCATTGTCGAGTGACTGTCGAAGGCATTGGAATGTGATATTGTGTTCGAGTCATTCGCTTAGAAAATATAAAGGTAGACATAATATAATGTGATAACAAAATATTGAATAACGTTGCGTAACGTAAAAAAGGTAAAGGCAGAAATAGGGGAAAAGATGTGATCACTAAAACTATAGAAAATGCAAGAACGAAAATGAACGGTCATAATAGTCATTGGATAAGACGTATTCATTTCAGGAATACTTGCTAAGGGAAAAATAAAGGGAAAACGGGTAAGAGGAAGACCAATAATGGCTTTTATAGGGAAGATAAGGAAAAAGGTTGCGGTAACAACGTGCAGGGAAATGAAAGCAAGGGCCAAGACAAAAGCCAAGATCTTACGTTAAAGAAAAATAAATTACTATTAAGTGTTCTAGAGGTAAGAACACATAACATTAAATTATGAGAAAGCTCAACAGAATAAAAAACTATTTAAGAGAATATAGAAGAAAAAGTGTCTGGTGGGATTTTTAAGAAAAATCAAAATATTCCATCAATTTATTTCCAATTATTACTAAGCAGTAATGAATTAATGATTTTAAAATAATGAATTCATATTCTGTCACGAAGCCGAGTTGTTATTTCATATTATTATTGTACCTTGCAGCTTACTGAGGCTCGCAGAGTTCGCGGGAGAGTGAACCCTTTGCAAGTTAGTCTCATTAACATAAGCCCGGTCTAAGTCAGCGCGACAAAAGCCCTTAGGTACTTAAGATGTTGTTCGCAAATTGCTGACATTTATTTTACGTTGCCACGTTGCCTTCACCTCATCATCAACATTGTCATCAACCCCTTTTTTGTCCCACTGCTGAGCACGGAGCCTCTCAGAAAGCAGAGGGAAGCCTCTCAGTATTAGAAGCACCATGCTGGTCAGATTTCCGGGTAAAGGAAGTGATACCTAATTTACCATTACCTACAACTAAATATATTATTAGCAGACATGACTTGTTCAATCGATTTTAAACTTTTATTATGCTTTAACCAAAACGCAACATGTATCTACAGAATGTACCTAAGCATTTTTGTATGTTTTATCAAGCATTAAACAATCTTTAGCTATAGAGCGGTGTTATTAAAAAAAATTAGCTGCAACACTTCTCTATTCCTCAGATTTCTGTATTGATTCGCACTATGGAATCAATTTTATTTAAAGACGTATTCACGCCAAAAAGTAAGGAAATTTTACACCAGCTAAATAGCCGATGGTTTAGAATTTTAGATCAAAGATTAGAGAAGTATCTAATTTTTTAATTTCAATAACATAATATCTTAGTTATTTGTGGTTTAGATAAACGTCATCTAGACGACTCAATTTCTCCAAGAACAATATTTAAAACTAAGTACCCCTCCTTAGTCTCCTCGTAAGTGATATTAATGTAGAACTTTATGAAAGTAATCAAATTAATTTTAATATCCTTCCCTGCAGTACGTAGGAATTATTATTTTTACTGTTACTACCTACTATCTGAGTTAACTATCCACTTTAGTTTTAACGTATGCTTTAAACCGTCTGATTCGGGGACTTAACTACCACTTTGAACAATTCTGAGTGCATTGCTTTGTATTAGTTAAGAAAGTATCCATTAAAATTGCATCAACGGTTAGCATAAGTATACAAGTCCTGGATTCAGTTCCCGAACCGTACCGGTTAATTCAAACACATTGAAATGGACCGGGCAAAGTAGACATTTGTCGGAATGTAATCGGCAACCTTGCGAAATGAAATTCAGTCAAAGAAAAATTATAGGTTTCATGGTCACCAATTAACCATGGTTCAGTTAAACATGTCTGATTTGATCTATTGAAATCGCATATTATGATTTCTTCCGGGTGTTAAATGTAATCTAAACTTACAGTAACCAAACGTTACTTTCTTCGGATATGTAAAATTTTCGTGGTACAGTATTCGTAACCAACTGCTCCAACGGCTTGACCAATGCTTATGATTTTTTTTTCTACGTTCGGTATTTCTTATTTTCTTATTTTGTAAAATATAACATTTTGCCAGAGCAATATTACGCTTGCAGGCGGTTCAGCGGTTGAATGAAGCAACCCGCCCTAAGAGAGTAAAGCTGAACATAAATCAATTGTTTGTAGCCACAATACACGAGTACTACATCAGTACTAGCCATGTACAACATTGGCGCGGCTCTACGCTTGTACAACGTCCCTTGTTTACTATTCGCCGCGCTCTCCGATCCCACTTGCTCGTAGGAACTAGAGTGCTAGAGTGATTGCGAGAATTTTTCTTCTTCCTTACGAACGTGAGCGATTACCTCTCCACTGAATAATGTTAGCGAAATGTGGGGCTAGCGCCGGCGTTGAGCTATTATACCGACGGTTTTGGACGGCTAGATGTAATTTAACTTTTTTCTATTATTTTGACTAAAATCATATTTAAGGGCTTGTAACAATTCCTCACTTAACTAGGATAAACGTTTCTTCAGACGTAAAATGTTAAAGTCGTTTAATGAGTCCCACCTAAAAATATACGGGTACCAGATTATAATTTAATGCTGGTAATTGGAAAATTATTAATTTAACCCCTCATTCTTCCAAATAAATTCAAAATTTTAAGTTTAACTAATTTTATCGCAAGGCACTTTACATAATTGTCATTTTTTGTGACTAAATTAGTTTGAGTGCCGCTAAAATTTTTGAATTTGTTGCAAATAAATCAGTATTAGAAACGTAATACATCGTCGTGATTACGGTATGTTTGGGTTGACGGTGGGACAGCAAAGACGGGAAAATCATGTTTAACTTTAATATTTATGACTAAAAGCGACTCACCTACAGAGTTGACGTATTTAACCAATTACTGTGTACCCCGACACAGCTCAGTTTTTGTAGTCAGTAAAAAAATCGCTTAGCTTCAACCTGCCCAACGGTATGATTGCTTAGCCGCGTCTCTAGGGGGTAAAGTGTGAAAAATATGTGATAGTGAAGGTTTGTGTGCTAACGCTTCCGCTTTAGTGTTGTTCATAATACTCGTAGTATTATAGTTTAACGCAAGTAAACTCGTTAAGTCCCCGTTGTTACTTGTCATGCGTTAGTTAGCAACCGCACTTTAACATTAACACATTTTTGACATTAACACAACGAGCTCTTTTCGTACTATAAAACAACAGGGTTTATCATAATGTCTAATATGGAAAGTCACAGAATAAGATTAATTTTGACGTGATAACGTTTAATAAATTGATGAAGACCAGCGACGCACCTGAAAAATTCCGCGCAACGTTCCACCTGAGCCTGTGCGTGCAAGCGAGAGCGCGCAACAAGCGTAGAGAGGCACGATAAAACAAACGATAGAGGTCAATTATGACGTTATCACGTAAACCTATCGTCCGTAAACCGACTTTACAGACAACCAATTTTTTTGATAAAAATATCAATTACATGATAGTGAATGTGAAGTCAATTTTCCATGTTAATTAAGAAAAACACAGTTCGCTCGCGCTCTTTTTTTTTTAATTAGCAGAGTGTAAATCTGCGCGTTGGGTCAAGCTGCAACAGTTAATTAGGCTGAGTGAGTCGGTGGTCGTTAAATGTACAATGTTTGTAGTATTTATAAGCTTTTATTACATTGATGAGATGAGATGTACGATGTACGTGATTTACATACGAAATACGTAAACTTGTACAGGTAAATAATGTTTAATTCAAGATCTACTGAGTAAAAAAAGGCTACAATACAACTGAGTAAAAAAAGATTGTTCACACTATAAAGGTTAAAAAAATGTGTATGTGGTTATTACTCCTCAACGCTGCAACTACTGGTAACGCAGAAAAAAATGGAGATAGAGTATACCGTTGCCAACATTTAATCTATTATTTTTCCGGGAGAAATTCATTTTTTCGCCTGAATACTTGAATTTCACGTGGGCAGTTTTCACCTAAAACTAGTAGTAGATGTTGTAACAAATGTCTAATTTTGTTGTCTAAAATTTTGCTTATTAATATGTTTTGTATCATGTACCGCGATCTTAGTTTATGGTTTATTCCATCAGAAACACGTTGAGATTCCTAAAAACCTTTTATTGAAATCACTGTTCGCATGAGGCGTCATTCGCCAAACATAAATGTGCCGCAATTTATCACTCGCATTGCTCCCTTTTCCGCATATATAAATAAAATGAGGTCGACAAGCGGCTGTTACGTTGAGGGCATGGATTCCCCAAGTTTATTGGCCCCTAGAGATCGATCGTAGAGACCTGCAAGGGGCTCGGCCCCTGTCAGGAACAAAAAATAGTAATTTGATCGGAATGTACTGGAATACAGACCAAGTAGTGATAGCCGATTGATTGAGGTCTTTGCATCTTAATAGGGGGCTTAAATCTTAGGCACACATCTTTAGCTTTTTAGACAATTCTGCATTCTGAGAGGAAACTCGTGCACTCCCCAGTGGGACATAATAAAGGGGTTGACTACATTGAACCAATATGTATGTTTGATGATGTACATCTACATCACTGTGGTAAAAGAGATCTGTTACCTACATAATATATGTGTGCGTGACTGGTATATAGAATCGCAATTATTTATTGTTAGTACTTAAACATTATTTGTGAAATAATGGTAAGTCACTGCTTTACCTTATATCTGGTTTAGGTACCTACTTACATAATACCCTTTATTATACGTTAATAAAAAAATAAAGCTTTCTATTAGCAAGGATTTAGCTTGACGACGATGTGATAATTTGTGTGTAAGAGTTATTCAGGACTTATTCTTTGTAAACTATGTACATAGATTAATCTTATTTCAGAAACTTTTCCACTGATCTTGGCAAAAGAAAATAAAAGTAGGTTTTGGTGCGAAAGCTGAAAATAGTTATAGTTTAATATACTTGTTATTCCTATAGTTTGAGTGGCCGCCGCAAATGCCTATTGGATCCCAAACTAAAATTGCTTAGAGTACAGAAGAACATGATTTTCCTGCAACTTTAGAAAGAAACATATTTCAATCATGTCATAATATTGAACAACCAATGAATGAAATTAAAATGTCTCTCTGACGACTAAAAATAATAATTAAATAAATAAATAACTTACAACGATTTTAGGAATAGGCTAGGTAACTAAAGTTTGTGAAACAATAACTCTTAAATTTTCGTGAGTGTTCCAAATCATGCATTGTTAGGAAATTGCGTACAGTGTCAGGAGCAGCTGCTAGTCGTCAACACAAATCGTCGATGTATCAAATGTTTCCATTACTCTCACAATTGTTTTCGTATGTCTCAGAAGCAATATCTCGTATGCGTTGCACGTCAGACAAAGTTGAGATAATTTATGATCCCAATGTAAACAATAGTCCTACACGCAACATATTTGTGGAGCGACTCGTGAGCCATCGCTCTTATTGAATGCTAATACATTGCAATAAATTACTATAATAAGTTTTTCGTTCCTCACCGTAGCATTTAGCGGGATATTAACAGTTATAAATCTAGTACAACGGACTCAAGGTCGGCACAAACAAAGATTGAAGCTTTAGTTTCCGTGCTCCTCACCGCAAGTGGAGAGCACAGAATCATACCTACGGAAAAACACGTAGTGATTACAGAAAGAAAATCTATGTTTTTGTTTCAGAAATACAGATTTTGTTCTAAAACATACTCGTAATCTATACACAATTGTTTCTCAATGAAGGCTTTAAAATCCGTTTCTTGTTAGTACCGTTTTTGAAGGACAAACGTATTTATAGCAGCATTTTAAAATTTTAATGGTTACGCCCGCGCCATAACATAAAACTAAACTTTAATCATTAAGCACTGTCGGACTCTACAACTTGTAAGCTTATGTTTAGTAATCTTCGTTCATTTATTCGTTGCTCAAAGTCTGTGTAGTCGTTAGTCAAACGAAGGTATTTATTTAGTAATCTTCGTTCATTTATTCGATGCTCAAAGTCTGTTTAGTCGTAAGTCGTCAGAAGTCAAACGAACGTTTATTATTGCAATTGGTGAGTGCTCCGCATTGTGTTGCTCGGTGTCGCAACACTTGGCGCGCTGTTATTCGGCGGCATCAGGAATTCATCCGAGTCGGCGTACAAATACATCATCCGACGTCCCCGAGATCGCCGACCTTGTCGGACGATGTTCTGAGCAGCGAGCGACATATTAACCACAGTCTGACAGTTTCTGACGACCTCCCTGGCACAGTGGCGCGCGCTCGTATTCCAGTACAAGGACACGGGTTCGATTCCCGTCTCGGGCCACTTTAGAAGCCATAATTTCTAATTTAGTCTGGTAAGAATCTTCGGCCGTGGTTAGTTACTAACCTAGCAGCCACCGTAAGGGGCTACTTACTCCTCCCAAGTGACGATAACATCTTCGGCTGCATCGTTATTCAACATCAGGTGAGACTGCAGTCAAAATACTAACTTGTAGAGTGTAAAAAAATATAATCTTTACAATATGTAGTATTAACGTACCGTTTACATGGGTGTAGACAAAGACTAAGATGTATTGTTTCATCTAATCCCATTAAACTTGTAGCTTATAAAGAAGTAAGAGTGCTCAAATACACTTATTGTATGATCTGAGAAAGGGAACCTACGCTGACATACATACAGACTTTCGCTTTTATAACATTAGTTGATCTGACATGAAGACGTCATCTACAAGGCGTCGACGAGGGAAGACAAGAACTTCAAAAGGCTCATGTTGTATTAATGCCTTTGTAGTTTGTGAAGCCGCCAGGAAATGGCGCGTGTTTCTCATAAGTACAAATTATCCTCAGCGGTTTTACATCGCACGTTACCATGCCAGCATGGCGTAGTTTCCAAGGAAACATCCGATGTCGCTTTGGTAAACGCGATGTTTGAACGATGTGAATAATTTGTATTGAAGAGAATCACTCACCCGAACACCTCTGGGACTTCCGATATGATCGATTAATGAGCTGGCATTTGCACAGTTGTGTTCTCTGGGTCAGTGGTGATTTAGTGAAAAGTACAGTTATGTTATGTGCCCGGCGTGGGTCAAAGCCGGATTTTGTTTAACTTTTAAATTGGTTAACATCTTCGCCCATATGGGTCGTTCGGCATAAAACCTTTCGATCACTGATTTCATAACAAAGCAAAGCAAAGCTCTAGTTTAGTAGAGTTTGGGCTCTGTTGGATCGTTTTCGTTACAAGTATCATTTCATTTTAGTTTCATGTACATATTTTCAAATAGTATCCACGCTGGCTGTACAAAGCGTCAATAGCTTTCAATTACTTTTAAATATCGTTGATTACAACATTCATGATTCCACTTTTGATGCCGTGCTACTGAAGCATCAATAATTACTCTTATACAATATTTTGTATACTCGTACTTCATATTGTAAATAAACTTCAAAAATAATATTATATGCACCTAGACAATATGTATTTGTCTACATGTTCGTAATTTAAATACTTGAATTAATTTTAACAATCATTTTGACTACCTACCGTCATTAATTTTTTTTAGGATTATGCAAGACGATAATATATCATACAAAATCGGTGATCACTAATTTCTCCCCAACATTGATAAGGCACCATTTTTTCAATCCTAAGAATGAACAAAACAACCTTCGTTCATGTTTTTTAATATATTCCAAGTCGACTAACTATCCATCGTATTTATGCGGCATAACAATGTCGTATAAGTACGAAAGCGATCACGTTCCCAGGGAGCGCTTGAAACATTCATGAGGCCAAATAACAAACAAATATGGCAGCGGAGGAATATCTTCACTTTACCTGCCGCTTCTTGGGCCAGGAGATAATAAAACCATATTCACATCTCGTGGAAATGCGTGGCAATACGCGCAAACACATCGTGCGTTGTAATCTTGTGTTGAAGGCGTGCTTGACATGCGGGGTGATATACGACCTAGGAACAAACATACGAGTATATGTATATAATGTAGCTTGATATATGATATATATGATGATACTTACATCGGTATCATGTAATATATGTTCTACAATTTGGAATGTAGTCGTAGATTGGTGATTGATTATTGTCGATAGATTTTGATTAAAAGCCAACCTAAGAAGTTGGGAAAATTCCATCAGTAGAGTATTTTTTTATAAACTTTTATTAAAGACTAGCTGACCCGGCCACGCGTTGCTGTGGCTAAAGTTTTTGTTATATTAATAAATTAAAATTGCGACTATAATTTGAGATTTAAACTACCATATTGCTCAAGTTGGACCAAATGACAGATATTCACGAAGTTTGAACTAAATCGGTTCAGTAGTTTAGGAGTCCATTGAGGACAAACATTGTGACACGAGATTTATATATATTAAGACTAGCTGACCCGGCCACGCGTTGCTGTGGCTAAAGTTTTTGTTATATTAATAAATTAAAATTGCGACTATAATTTGAGATTTAAACTATCCTATCTCTCAAGTTGGATCGAACTGCACATGGTGTGCGAATTTTATTATAATCGGTTAAGTGGTTTAGGAGTCCATTGAGGACAAACATTGTGACACGAGATTTATATTTATATTAAGATTAGGACTCTCGTAAAGGAAATGTGCTATTGCTGAAAATTAGCTATTCCTAGTGTTTGCGTAAGCAATATGTGGAGACCTGAATTCGAATTTGCGATTGCAAATATTAACACTACAAACGCGAAAATGTAAATGTCTGTTCGTTTGTCTTTAATTTACATTATAGAGCCAGTTGTTTGTGAAACTTTAGTACAGGTAATAAATATTAAGCACCTGAAAAATAAACGCTTATATTAATTCGGAAAAAGCAGACCATCTACATTAACTTAATTATAACTTTTTATTTAGATTTTCGTCTTATTGAGGTATAAAAAAAATCGCATATTTCTATGAAATTAAAAAAATAACGTGGAGAACACCGTCAGCAATGTAAAAGTAAGTTAAATATTTGAATTTCTTATCTGAAGGTTCTTCGTGTTTATTTGTGCATTGCCTACAGTCTACACAATACTGCAATGTATGCGCGATGAATCATGCAACGACAATAATATGATGCACGCAACTTTGATATACATAATTATAATTAAGGTTATGGGAAAAAACAGATTTCTGTAGCAGTGTATACACAGTAGCAGTGTGTTTAGTATCATTCACCATAGAGCATGATTAAACATTTTTACATGTTGAATTTATATTAAAAAATTACTTATTAACAAGAAATGTGCGGAGATTCAATTTGGTGAACGTCATTATCGCAAAGCGAATTGTTTGCATGCAAATTCGGACACAGGCACGCAACATTAAACGCATGCCGGCTTTGATCACAAGTTCAGTGCCGCGCTGGTTCTTCTCGCACCCAGTTGAAAGAATCCTAACTGACAGTTTTACAGAATTATTTTCTTGCATTTTCCTTTACTAAAAAACTAACACAATTTAGCCATGCCAACTCAATTAAAAATTAAGAAAAAAAAAGTTGTACAATTTTTTCCTTAAATTTTCGTAGTCAGATTTTAAGACTAAGATGCAATATTATAGTTAAAATTACGTTGAACGTATTTTCTTATCATGAAACATTTTTATAGTGGAAAGTAATTTAATTCTAAAAAATTCAAAATTCTTTATCTATCACTCGCGAAGAATCAATAAAAAATATTTGTCTTGTTTAATGGTGAAAATTATTTTATAGCTGTGTATTTACTGAGAATTGGCATTCCAATAACATAAAAACTTATAAGAGTCACCAAGATTTGTGATTGTAAGTAATTACTGACTTTGTTCGACCATGGTAGCGGGATATAAAATATATCTGTTAAAAAAATGTGTGTGCGTTTAAAGCCCGAGAAAATAAAAACCCCCAATAATATTGTAAAAACTTACCTCCACACTCTATCAAGATAGTTGAAATAGTCTAATAGTTCCAAATGGATGAACAATAATATCGAACAATCACAAAACAGTTGCTTTCCCTCTAAAACACTGTTGTCTTGATTGTAAAGTAAGCAAAAGTTCAAAAACCACTTCGTCGGAATAAAATGTTTCGTCGGATAAAGTTTTCCAAGCACTCGTCGGTGACACGAAACACGTCTGCACTGCAAGAGCGCGCCGCGCAAACTGATTGTGAATTACTGAATTATGCTGAAACCAAGTCTGAAAGGCCACGCGTTGATACTCGTAGCCGGCATAGGTGTTCGTAGCCCGTAGCTGCGTAGCGGGCACGTCTACGCCGAGACATTCAATTCGATTTCGTAGGAGGCACTAAAAACTTGAAAAGTTTGTATTGCTTCAGTTTTAGTAAATAGTTCTGAGAACCTTAAAGCCTAAGTAAAACGAACGTTAGTGATTTTTTTATATAAAACAGAATTCTATTTTCTAAGAAGAAAGTTTTCGGAGAGACTTTTAAAATGTTTTGTAGAGAACGTTATTCTGCAGGAATGTAATAAAATTTTAAAATTACTAATAAGGCGGCATGAAAACTGAAATAAAAAATCGTACATTTTTGTGTCTGACTGTCAGATTTAGGTTACGATACTGTAATTCGTCAACTCAAGAGAATAACGTTAAAATAGCAAAATTACGGTAATTATTGTCCTTACTTGACAGCTTTTATCCCAGGGCCAGAACCGATCAGCAGTGTGGTTCGGAAACTTTATACACTTATGAAACTATTTTGGAGGACTTTTAATGTACCTAATGAAGTGCGGGTTAGAAAGCTTCATACACTTCTGTTCAGGAGGACTCTTAAGCGTACAGGATTCCTCACGATCATTTCGTTGACCTGAGGCTCT
This sequence comes from Coenonympha arcania, assembly GCA_036785405.1. NCBI lineage: Eukaryota > Metazoa > Arthropoda > Insecta > Lepidoptera > Nymphalidae > Coenonympha > Coenonympha arcania. Next base: position 219,027 of record CM072058.1, on the reverse strand, counting down.
AATCGCGGAGTTAATAATACGAGTCTAAGATTTTAACTACTAAGCCAATTGTGCTTACGTCTTTGTAATAGTAAATCTATAATTCTAAAAACAACGATATCGATGGTCCAACGAACTTTCTGAAGGACAAAGTCATGCTAAATGAATGCGATCATGTTTTAATGTTAATTTTACCTTCTTTCATATAAATTGAGCTGAGAGATTCAAAACATACCAGGCAGGTAGGACCGCCAAGGAGGTGTTGGGCGGGTGAAGCTGTCGTTGCGGGGCCTGAGCGTGACAGCACCGCGAGGTGTCTTATACCTCGTCTTAATAAGCTACAGACGCGTGTCGAATTGCTAAATTATAATTGGATATTAAGCTATTGACGAAGTTCAAAAGGCGAACAAACAGTAATTATACTGTCCGCCATTTTATCGTCTAAATACGAAGGGTTCTAGCATAGCCTAACACGCGCTGGCAATAAAAAATAAAATAAATTTATTCATAGCAATGTTTGTACGTATTGAATGGAAGCAGGCGTTATTTTGCGGAAATCTATAACTAGCAGGACAGATAAAATTGTCTATAATCCGCTACTTGAAAATAATCTGTATGGTCCAATATGCATGAACACCGCCCACATGAAACACCATGGTGTGCACACACAATTTTTCTAACACTTTCTTCAACGCATGTCGGGACGAACCCGACACGGAGACATCCTCAGGAGGTGTTGGTGTAAATTATTTCCAAGTAGCGGATTATAGCAAAACAAATTAATCTGTCCTGCTAATGTAAGACAATTAAGATCTTACAAAATGTAACCGTAAGCATGAATCATAGAACTTTAAGTTTTTGTATAAGATTTCCTTAAGTTGTTATAAATTAATATAAAAAAGCCAGATTTTCTTTATCGAGTATAATCCAAATCCAAATGGCACATGAGGGTTCAAAAAACGAACAAGTACTTCGAGAAAGAACAGAGAGTGCCCTTGCAATTAGGGAGAAACTTACGTGACCCATTCTACATAGCAGCAAAGACAAGACAGAAGCAGTGATAGAGCAGTGTTGCGTGAACCTAAAAAATTGTGAAAACTCGATGATAAACAAATCATCATACGACGAACACGTGCCTTTTCACTTTAACTGGACAAAGTCAGCTTTGCCCGCCTGTAAACTGCGGTGACAGCAGCGTCGAGCCTCCAGCGGGCAGCCACGCTCAGCTAATACCTGTCACGCAATCGGCGGATCCCTCTGAATATTTATGAAGAGCTCGGTATTGACGAACTGGAATTACATATTTTAACACAATCCCTTCTCGCCCTCATAATAAATGATTCGCGCGAAACATTGACACGCGCCTTTGATACGCAGAGGAAAATTGAGGCGGCGGTTTTAGTAAACGTTGAAAATGAGAACGAGTCGATTTTCACGTAATCTAAATAAATTTAAAAGCACATGTCTGAAAAATTAATAAATAATCTACCACCACGACCACAATGCAAAAAAGAAAAAGCATGGAACTGAAACTGGGAAGAAACTTGGCTAGAAAATCGCCATTTGTCGGGCAACTTTGGTATGTTGCCTTCTTTATTTACTTACTACTTGTACTTTCTTACTGCAACTGTTCCTCCTTCAAATTTTTGCCTTGACATGATCTTGAGTGGTGGTTTCCATGATAAGACTTCTTCTCCATAGGGGTGAGTTTTGAACCTTAAATTTAGACCCTTTACTTCATTATAAAATGGCACATGTTGATAAACAAATATTATATTCCATGTCGATCATATTACCTGTTCCGCACACGATGTTATTTTAAATCATGAAACCCCGAATTGTTGTCATTTGCTTCACAAACCACAAAAGCGATAAAAGACTAACCGTATAAGTAGTAAATATACTTTTGTCAAATCTCAATATTCATTCTGTTTATTGACCCAACAAAACACGAAAATAAACACATATTCGACCATTTGAAGAAATATTATCTTACCTTGCAGGATAACGGTCACTAAAATCCTTGATGTTCTTCCTGAGTACATGTTGTTGTTTGTTTTGTATGATACAAGTAAATTGGAAGCCGTCCCGTCGCTCATAACCCGATAACATTAACGTAAAGATCAGCTTTACGTCCGTGTGTAAATGTTAACGAGGAGCTCGCTCACTGCTCGTCTATCAAGTAATATAATTTAACCCGGTTGTTGTGTCATGCGTACATGTGCGGCGACCCTCGGATAGGTGCCATCTTATGGGGTTCAGAATATATTTTTACTCTAATATTTCCAGACATTTTTTCTTTTACAGTTAAGTCCATTTTGCCTGTATTTTTTTATTTTTTGATGAAAGGAGTTGGTCTCAGACGGTTCCCTTTGGAAAAGGATAGCACTATTTTAAATTCATTTAGTTTAGAGATTTTGCATAACAGAATAATGAATCAATTTTGAATGGTTTTTGGACTTTCTAGCACAACGGCTTAGGATATACAATTATACAATAAATAAACTAAAATTATAGATATAATAATGCAGCGATGTCTAAATGGAAAACATCATTGTTAACTAAATGAGTTTGCATCTCCATAAAGTTATATAATTTGACGAAAATCTGCTTCTGATTTTTCTTTCAAAGTCATATCTGACCACCGTCGTTAAACAAGGCTCAAATAATATTATGATTTTCCCCAAAAGTAAAAATATTGTGTACAAAAGCAAAGAAAACATGCCTCGAGGCTGCTTCTTTGGTTTAACAAAAAAGGGCGCAGTTTATTCGGTCTGGTGACCATAAAAACATCCCGAGCACTTGCAAAATACGACAAGCTACCGTTTGACAAACAACGATCCGTAAACTATTCATTTAACTAACAACAATAGTAGGCAACATTTTGAATAGCAATTTGGTTTTGTGAATTATTCACTTGATTTTATTCTCTTTTAAGAGACAAAGTTCTGATTTCATTCAGAAATAGAAGACTTTTTTGTTTTGAATTTAACGATCGTTGTTATTTCAAATTCAACAAAACTAGCAGTATTTTCTCTGTCGATAAAAATTATAATCGCATCCATAAAAACCATTCATATGCAATCAAACTGAAATCTAAGGGAGTTAATAAAAGTTTCCAGACATGGCTCGGGAGGCAAAACTAGGAGTGCAGTGAATATTTCAAGTCTAGCATAAAACCACAGAGCAAGCTGATTCACCACTCGCTCTTTACATTCAGACACGATGCTGTGTAGCAGCGATGTACATACATTCTAACACCCGTACGCATAACCAATAAGATCTTCCAGTATGTCCAAACGGATATTTAGCCTGTCCTAATACGGTTACCTATTGAAAATTTACTGTTTCACGTCATCTTTCAATTATATGATTAGAAGATACACAATTACACAAAGATACACACAGTTGCTTAAAAATATTATGTAACAAACACGTAATAATCGTTACACATGCTGCTACAAAACTCTCTACTATTTACAGAACTAGCAAATTCTTTCTAGCAACTACTGAATGCACCATGTTGAACTTTACACGACTGTTAAAGTTTACAAAGTTGCAGGTACCTAACTTAACCTAACCGCTGCATTTGGATTTTGGACCCACAGGAGAGAGAATACTCGTAGTATTGCTTGTGAACACAAGAGTGTGATACTCTCTATAAGACTAGAGTAATCAATGGAAAGAGCCGCGCAACTGACTAATGAAATCGTCCAACGCCTAAATGATGAATAGTGAATGAAATAATGAATGAAACGCGTAAATACTACTTTCAGGTCGATAGTTATAATAGTTACTGAAATAATCGAGTGCGACAGACCGACGGATAGAGAAAGTCTCACCATAAGGGTTCCATTTTTACCATTGTCGGCAGGTATGTACTTACACTGACAAGTAAGGTAATGTCTTTTATACGGAAATGTAACTTTAACCGCGAGACTTAAAAATCAAAATCCACAAATATGGAACCGAGTTACAGAGGAAACATACTCTCGTAAGGCCCGGTCTCCACCGAAGCGGAGCGGAGCGGAGGTCTGTTTGAGTAACCAATCAGATGTCGTCACACAACTGAGAGGATCTCATATCTCGAGAGGGTATCGATATTGTCGGTTACACTCCCTCACTCAACTCTAGGGAGACCCACCGCCGACTTGGCAGAGCAGTATAAGCCGTGTTTCTGTTGAAGTATTACATATCACTTGTTCTGAGAGTGAAGATCAACACAATACAAGTTTTTAAAAATGTATATAGTAATCAGTGCAGGCTGCACTTTGCCAGCTAGGTTTCGAATGACTCCTAAAGCGACCTGCTAGAAAAATTGAATTGCTGGCTGATTGTGATTCTTAGCCAAATGCTGTCATCATTTAAACAGTGACTCACTTGTCTTTTGAATTTAACTTACCCCCCTTGGGTGTTGAATTTCGATGAAAATTTCGTAGTAATTAGTTATCTGAATAAATACGAAGTTATTAGGTAATAGAGCAATTCAGATTATAAATAACTAAGTATAGCACTAAATATGGTTCTAATATAACTAACCTAGAATAAGTAAACTAAATGCTAAATTTAAAACTGAATAAACATCCCGAGCAATCCATTTGATCCAGTCAGAGCGTCACACTTTATTTCATAAGGATTAAATTAGTCATTCTAGTACATTTTCAAGTATATATAAATCGACACAAAACTTAAAGCAATGGACACTAACCGCGCAAGTTGCGGTAAGGTGCAAACTTCGATGCTCCTCTGGAGCACAGTTTGAACTCTTTTTCCTGGTAACTTGCTTGAATACGCTGAAACTTAAATATTTTGAAGTTTTTTACAATCTTCCTTTATCTAAGTTTTACTGGAGATGCTTTTAATGAAAATATAATGTGTATTCGTTTTTTTACTAAGCTTTTAGTTAGTAGTTTTATTATTCTTGTGTAGGTAGTAGAGAGCATCTGATGAAACAGCAAAATTAATATTATGTTTATCCGTTCATATAGGCCTAACTTACAACACACAAACATACAGAAATGTCAAATCTTATCTCCACGTTCGGAAAGCTGTTATCCACCGAGAAGAACGAGCAAGAAACTTGGCATTTGCTCTTTAAAAAAAACTTGCAACAATTTTGTATTATAATATAAACACATCAGATATAATGGCATCTTGGGAGTAGAAAAAAAGTGATACACTTTCTTCGCGGTTCATAGCTGTAATCTGTATTGAATACAGAGGCACGTTGGTCTAAAAAATGGTAATTCACGCTTGATTTGAAGATCTTAGCGATGATTATCGGATAGTTGGTAGCGGGTGGACAAAGTACGCGGCCGGTCGCGTGTTATTTCGCACACTCAGCAGAGCCTATGTCCAGCAGTGGACGTCTTTAGGCTGATAAAGTTTCAGTAAAGACCTTGCAGGGTTTCTGCTAGACAACAACATTAGTGTAATTCGGCGCGAAGTTCATAAATCACGCGGGTTTGCTCGGTGCTGTCAGCCGCGAGGGCTGCGGAGTGGAGTGGTGCGCAAATATTATATGAGGGAGCGTTGCCACTAAGGCGATGAGCGGAGCGGAAACCAGGTCTCCATTTAGTTTAACAAAGAGTAAGCCAAACTTTTCTGCTTACGGCATTTCCGTCATTTTCAGATATTATGAACTGTTAAAGGAGCTTTTCCACCACTTGTCGGAGGTGCTATAATATTTTCTTATTTCATATGAATATGGATTCTATTAATGCGTTTGACATAAAACATAGGTAAGCAATGTAAAATTTAACAGTCAGATCGACAATCAATATGAGTGTGTTTTGAAATCGTTTTAACTTGCTTTTTATAACTTAAAGGGACTGTATTGTGTAGTATCGTTATACATCATTTAAGCTACCTCCACACAGCTCGCTCCGCTGGTCGCCGCTGCAGTGGGCGCGCACCCTCGGCAGCCCTTCGACGACGACGTCATCGCGGTGACGTGTCGGGAGTGTTTGCGACGACGTACACTTCGCCCCACTTTGTTTACAATTATGTGTTTTTTTAATCTCGCCTTGAGCTCTATTTGTGTCCGCAGGGACACAACGGACGTAGATTGCCGGAAAATATGTATCGGATATAAATGTTGGCTTTTCGTTTGTTGTGTATGTTTAACCTTTCTTTGCATTTTATCAATTAAATATTAAAAATTACCAGTTCGGAGCAGGTTTGCACCGAGAAGAACAGGCAAGAAACTCGGTACTTGTACTTAACTTTAATCCTCAAACCGAAAAAACACTTACCACGTGATTTTATCGTATCCCATTCCGGTACCCTTTCCCGCTCTCTATACCAACCTATTTTAAAGTAAGTTTACTATGGAAAATTTCTGTTAATCAAATAATAATAATGTATTCTTGGCTCATGCCGAGAATTTAACCTGCTAATGTCAGCAAGCTTAAATTGTAAAGGCTGTATTGTGCAGACTGCAGAGCAATATTGCAAGTAAAACGATCGAACTTCAATTGACTGTCGAATGTTGCATTTGTAGATGGCAGCCGGCGTGGCTGCAGGTCTCAGCTGTTTCACGTGCAATTCCCGGCGGGCGGGGTATCGGGCGGGTCGGGGAAATTGAAAGGTAACATGAACAGGTAAACGTCTGGGTCTGCTGCCTGAACAAGTAAACGCAAGTAAACATTTGGCGCAATATCTCGCTGCCTGCGGTGCAATAAAATAGAGAAACAGAACGGCGACTGTTGCCCGGCAAACGGTAAGAGCCTGTAAGTGCGACAAAGAGCAAAACAGGTGGCGTCTTTCCCTATTTTATCAAACGACTAGGATTTATTGAATTATGGATTTATTTTTGTCTTTCTCACTTTCACGGAAACGTTGGTAGGTGCGACATGCAGCGTCGACCATATATGAGAGTTGCAGTCGGTTTTTTTGTAAATTAATTAACGTAAATTATTTCACTACGAGCATCGAGATATAACACCGACTATGATATGGTGTATCCTGTATGTGTAGGTATATTAACCCTGAAATCCCCGTTTAACTAACTGTTCCGTTCCATAATTTGACTTAAGAACCCTAATAAGTTGTATGTCTGAATTGTGAATGAATATTAAACGTACATAACCGTAGGCAAGGGCCCAAGGGTGCCGCGGGGCCGAGCTGAGGTCCGCCCGCGGATCACATCCCCTGAATAACATGCAAATACCTTTCAAGCTTCAACCCCCGTCCGACTTGACGGTGTGGTGTCTTTGATTAATGGTTCCGTGAACGTTTTACCATCGTTCCCATGGTCTCTTGTATGCTGGGCCCATTTAAATGATCTGTCTGCTGCACGGTTTAAAATGAAATCTTAAATGTTTTATCATAAATATGATAGTATGTCTGTTTGTTGTTCTTGCTCTTTCACACGATTATTAAACCTAATTGTCTGTTGAATTATACCGTGACTGAACACAATTAGTTTTCTTTTTATCCATTAAAAGAATCGTTAAATAAAATGTTTTATTGTGTCAACCACATTACAAAAAGTAACTTACAAACAAACTTAATATGTACGGGTGGTCTCTGCTGCCTACTTTAGGTGATCCTGTGCTATAGGCATCAGCGACCTTCCCTCCTTTTCAGATATGGACTTAAAATTACAAAAAAAATAAAAAATCAAGGATTCCAGATTTAGCCACTAAACCAAAATTTAGATACACGTGTGTGTGTGCGTGTGTGTGTGAGTGTGTGTGTGTGCGTGTGGGTGGTGTGTGTGTGTGTGGGGGGGGGGTGTGTGTGGGTGTGTGAGTATGGGTGTGTGTAAGTGTGAGTGTGAGAGTTACTCAAATTATTTTTAAGCCTTTGGGGTTTCAGTTTCAAAAATAATATAAAATATAATAATGTGTATGTGTGTTTTTCTCATTATTATCGTTGCTATGCTTGTGCATCAAGTGTTCCGTAATAAATCATCAAAAACAAGGAAGTCGTTTTTCCTATTCACTGTTTTGTTAAGGGAACTGTTAATACATTTTCCTTAATACTTTTGTATAATACCATCGCCATTGTAGTAAACATGAATCCCTCTGTTACCTGCCTCCGCCGCTCCGCGGATCGCTTTCAACGAACGACGAACAATAAGAGCAGAACGAAACAAATATTTTTTGCGTTCGCATGAACCTGATGTAATTTAGAACGTAATGAAAATCCTCCCAAATGCCCAAATGTCGCTCTTAATGTTTTCTTTATTTACGTTATCTTCTTATCTAAATATAATATCATTTGTACGTTCTTTACTTTTATTCATAAGTGGTGCTCGCGAATTTTCCATCTGGATTTCGGTTATTTGTGTTTCTAGAAAGAAAGCTTTATGGTACTGATCATACTGACGTTACAAATGTTTGTTCAAAAACTCCTGCAGTTACGAGCATCATATTATTAAATATTAGTATTGAATTCCTATGTTTCATCTGTATAAGTTTTTGTAATTCTAATGGCTGGGCAAACGGACCTCTAAAACCTACAAAGATATTTTAAAACCACTACATGTTTAGAATACGGTAAGGACCAAATGGTCATTTGGGTCACACATCTCTTTTAAACGCTAGGATAACCGTGCAAAATGAAAGGTACTATTTTTATTCTGAGCGGGTAAACAATATTTTTGCGTCACTTGTTAGTTCAACATAATTCATACAACAATGTTGTACTGAGTATTGCCCTTCTTTCGGTTTCACCCCCCAAACTCCCAAATACGTGAGTCGATTTCGTGTTGTCAGGCTTCTGGCAGTTGTAACTGAAATGGGCATTGTTCCGTATGACTAGTACAGGATACAATAATTCTAAGAATTCGAAAGAGTGATACGTTTTAGGTTACTTCTCGCACGTAAATTCGTATGGTGAAACCAAATCGAGATTCTAATGGAATGTCCAACAACTTATACTAATCCCACAAAACACGAAAGGCGAATGCGATAACAAGCTGAGGGTTCAACGATGAATTGTGTTTGTTTGTCCGCTCGAACCTCCAGCTCGCTGTCACACACACACTACAGCAACACTCTCTTCGTAATATTTTCTAAGCAGTTATACTCTAATCTAATGGTAATAATTCGTGGATCTTAGATGTAAAACCACGAACACACACTCAAGCTTTTAGCGACGACCTATTATACATCTATGCTTTTAGGAATTATTGGGTGATTATGGAAACTGCATACTGACTCTGAATCGTAAGTACGGGTGGGTAATACTGCGGTATCAGTTATTCTATATTGTTTTGGTTTAAAACTGTCGTGATTACTGATCAATTGGGACGTAAGAACTTAAAAAGAAGATGTCTCAGGGTGCTGAGAGCAGTGCAACGCTGTCTTGAGACGTCGTACTGTATCTGAAATGGGCTTTTCATTTCTGTCTCCTCAGATTTTCTTAAAAAGAAAAATAAAACAGATTGCGAAGAAGTTTGATCGATAATATTAAGTCGGCAATGAAACTTTGTATCAAATGATGAGATTTTTCGGGCGCACGCACGACATCTATCAATCATTTTTGCCAATCAGCTGAAACCGTGCCGAGCAAGCATTTTTGTCCTCAATTCCTAAATTTTTCACAGATTTTTCATATAAACTGAAAAACAGGTGGTTAAGAAAAAATTAGGCCGATGAATTTTATTTTATTTTTCTCATAAGTTAAAGTCTTCTTTTAAATTATGAGTTCCCTAATGACAATCTCTTCTACAACCTACCTACCTATCTATACTTATAATAAATCTGTAACAGGTCAAATTCTGTACATTAAAGATATTTTGAAAATTTTTTTTCGAGGGCACTCTAAAATCGGTTCTGAACCCAAAACTGTATTTTTTTTCATTTTTGTCTGTCTGTCTGTCTGTCTTTCTGTATCACGGCCGCGCATCACGCCGAAACTACTGAATGAATTCCAATGAAACTTGGTATGACTTGAGTTCATACTACGAGGAAGGACATAGGATACTTTTTATCCCGAAATTCAGCATGGTTCCCTTAGGAGAGGGGATAAAAGTTAAAATGTATACTGAGTTGTAAATCATTAACGCGTGGTCCGATTTCATTCATTCTTTTTTTGTTAGAAAGGGGGATACATTAAAGATTGTTCTGTAAATATTTCAAAGTCATCGGTTTAGCAGTTCAGAAAAAATAGACATAATAACCCTCAGTATTTGTCCAAACTTGAAACACGGAATATGCAGAAAACTTTGATTTAACCAAAATAAACACAATCAAACGAATCGCACATAAAATGAAAGAGCGTAAAATAAATACTCGATCCGAGTCGACGACTTATATGTGGAGAATTATGATTATCGAGTATTTTCAAAATAAAAATAAAATTAATAAATTGATTTAATGGCGTTGCTAAGTAAACATTTCATTGCTGTCAAATTTTTTCACGTTTTTTTTCATAATTATTATACGTCAGGTTTTTCCATAGATTTACTGTAGTGTAAGGTCCGACTTCTTTGGTCTATTTAATTTATTAGCCCAAAGTTTATTTGATATGCAAATAAGATGCGATCAGTCCGATTGTAGGTTTCGGAGAAAATCGAACATTACGTCGATGTATTTGTTCAAGAAAGGGTTAACGCTGAAACAGATTAATAAAGTAGAATCTCTCCATAGTATACAATCGTTAAAAAATGGTCAGAAGAATTGACGCACTGAAGATCAGAGAACCTAAGATTCTACTTTATTAATTTGTTTCATTGATACTGGGGGCCGTTGAGATATCTGAAATCATAGGTATATCATATCAAAAAACTCGAAATATTATTATATATAATTGTCACAATGAATTGGTTCTTCGCAGAAAGCTTAATAAGTGAGACATAATTAATAAGGCAAAACAACGTTTGCCGGGTCAGCTAGTAGTAGAATATGTCCGCCCCATTCATACTTTACACAAAGAACATAATATTTTATAGTCTTCATTATCTTTAGGTAAGCGAAACGTTATGCTTTGTTTCGTCTACAGTTTTCCAATCACCAATTAGTGACCGAGCCTCCTCACCGTTGGCTAAAGATCATGTTACGTATCACATTTAGATGAAAATATTAGATTCACAAACTCACTAGTCTCACAAGCACTATCGATATAACACTAGAGTGTAGAAAGGATAGGCTCGCCGTCCGTCGATAATGGCGTGTTTTCTGTCTTCGTTTTGTTTACGGCCTCATTGACCTTCTTCCGATGGGACGGAACGAGCGCTCGATCCCCATTAAACTTTGGATAACATTTAGTTGGTAGTTTCCGCTCTATCGGACCGGGATTTGGTAACGCGGATGTTTACTTGTCCGAGTCTCGGTGGATTAGGGGTTAGAATGAAGTTTCAAAGAACATTTGCTCAGATTATTAAAATATGGACCAAACATTTAAATTAGCATTGCATGATATTTTATACAGCAGTCTGCAATATTCCATAAATAACAGTTTTAGTTTGTATATTAAACGTGAATTAAACTTATCTTTGCCTAACACATGAAAACTTTGCATCACAAGGTCTTAAACCTTACCAATTGTAAGGTAACTCCTATGAAACATTTTAAACTAACAATTATATTAATAATCAAAGGCCACAAATGAATTGCATGCTTCTATAAATATGTCGTAAGTAAGTTTATCCCATTAATCAGTTTTCTATAAATTAATTATTAGGTGTAATAATTACTTAGTGAGTTTTTCACTTTAACCCTAGCTTAAACGTAATAACTCATCTTTGGTCGGCCTCTTTCCCATCAACATAATATTTATTATCTACTACACACTCGGTTCTTACTTTCTTGGCTTCAATCATAATCATTTATTTATTCGATTAATTATTTCGTTGATTCTTTTTCCAACAGACACAAAGATATACGTTGGTACCTACTTATTTATTTTTATTTAGTTGATATGAAACAAACATTTACAGACATTACCCAGAATCCATACACTATTCAATAGGTTGCTTCTGTACAACGAACGATAAATATTACATTAGGCCGGTATTTACTAATAATTTGGGGCAAACGAACACTGTCAATATAGACTCCTTCCCTTATAGTTACTACTATATTGTCCATTTCATAATATTAAAGGTCAAACATTCGCAAATGTTCAATTTCATGTAAGTTATACTTAGCTATAACTATAAACATTATTGTCCACTCCGATCAGGCTAATTCAAAATCTGAATCAAACCTGGTCCCGCTTGATTTTTTTTTTTTCACAGATGGCGCTGCTGTTTGCTTGTATGTATGGTTGCATCGTCAGATTACAAACTAAATACACATTTCAGAGATTAGATATTATTATGTATAGAATATTCTAGTGGTACGAGGTTTTCAGAATGGCGCTCAAAATCTGTCACGTCCTAAGAACTGTACTAAATACTAATAGGGAGCTATCAAGAGAGCGAGGCGCGCGTGAAATTAAAACATTACAATATGAGTTACAAAATGTAAAGCGCTGACGGCGCCGTGAGAACACGCCTTATAGTTCACACTTGCGTAGCGTGTAACACTTTGATTACTTCATTACTTTACACTTTATGTACACGACGCGCGAGACAATTAATACATGATATTAACATTGTAAAAAACTTTCTTCGCTCTAATCTACAACCAATGGATAACTTCTCAATCAAAGCTCACACGTGTGGGTCCCTACGCTCTGTCTCGTGTAGCTGTTTGCCAATTACTCCCACCAAAAGTATTAAATATCTGGGCGTTACAATTGATAACACCTTAAGCTGGCAAATGCAGATTGACACCGCTGTAGCAAGAACTCGTAAACTAATTTTTGTTTTCAAAACTCTTAGAAGAGTGCTAGACCAGGACACCCTTAAGACAGTCTATTGTGCCTTAGCGCAGTCGATTTTATCTTATGGCATAACGGCTTGGGGTGGTGCCAATGGTGGTCGTGCTTATAACGCCCCGATCAGTTACCCCAGGACCCGCAAGGGTCCGCGTGGACGACCCGGATGTGTGTGATTAGCTTCATTACGCTTTGAGTAATTGAACCGTAAACATCACCATGTCTGAGTCATCGCTACAATTAACGAAGATTGAGCATCGCGCCGTCATCAAATTCCTCGTAAAAAAGGGGAAAACAGCAAAAGAATTTTTGAAGAGACTTCTAGTGTTTACGGGGAATCTGGGCCGTCGTCAGCCACGGTTAAACGATGGACACGCCGAAGTTCCGAACTTCCGAAGAATTTTTAGACTTGTGCAAGGATAATTTGGAGGAAATTTGCACTCGTATTGTCACCGTTGATGAAACGTGGATCCGACAATATGACCCAGAATCAAAACAGGAGTCAATGCAGTGGATAGAGAAGGGGGAAAAGCCGCCGAAGAAGTTCAAGGTGGAAAAATCGGCTTCCAAACTCATGGCCACATTGCGAAGGAGTTTTGCTCGTAGATTACCTTCCAAAAAAAACTACAATGAATGCAGAGTATTATTCTGGACTTTTTAAAAAAGTTCGCGAAGCCATTGTTGAAAAAGAAGAGGCAAAATCAGCAAAGGAATTTTGTTTTTGCAAGACAACGCACCGGCTCACACGGCGCGCATTGCGAGGCAAGCCTTGCGAGAAACTGGCTTCGATGAAGTGAACCACCCTCCCTATAGTCCAGATCTGGCACCTAGTGATTATTTTTTATTTAAAAATTTGAAAAAAGACCTACGGGGACGAAGATTTGGGGATGATGAAGAGATGAAGGCGGCCGTAAATGAACATTTTCTAGCCAAAGACGCGGGTTACTTTTTATCAAGAATACAAGCCCTCTATAAAAGATGTCAGATTTTTATCTAGACTTTTAATGGCCTAGGCTCAGAACTTTTCAGCCGCCCATATGATGATTGGACGGCTGCATGTACTGAGGGGAGGCGTAGAATTAAACCCTGCATTGTCGAATCTCACAAAACATCACTTGCCAGCAAGCATTATTACGTCTTAGGGTCCAGAATTTACAATAATTTAGATGAAATCCTAAATCTTTGCGCACTCACATCACGAGAATGTAAGAAGTCCTTGAATGACTATCTATTAAGTCTAACTTATGAAGAAACCGAAAAATTACTAGTGAGTAAAAATAAATTATAGTGACTCTGTTACACATAGACTAACATCCACTTAACCACGCACACACACATTCACACACACACACACACACACATACGCACACACACACTCACACACACACACACACACACAGTAACAAACAGAAACATGCGTTTAATCAATTTCTATTCTTGTTCTTTATTTTGTATCAGTAATTATTTTTTTTTTTTGATCACATCACTGTCATTGGTGCTCCTTTGTATTTTTCATCTGTGTAATCTGGAAGGTTCTGACCGCTGAAACACAGTTTTCACTAGTTCAGTGGTCAGTGCACAAATTGTATACGTATAAATAAGTTTAAGTATATAAGTATAAGTTTACTGGTTAAAATACTGTGTAACTTAAAGTAAATAAATAAATTAATACCTTAAAAAAAAAACTAGATTCTGGAGATCATAATTACTTCAGTAAGTGTTGGTGAAACTCAGTGTTTGATACAGAACTCCGCCTAATATTATTCTCCACACAGCATACTTGAACTACTTAATTATTATTTGGTTAACGCTCGAGAAAAACATTGCCTGATAGTTCTCGGAAACGCGTCAAACGCCCTGCCATTCCGTATTTAGCCAGTGTTGTGGGCTTTCTGAAAGCACGCAGTTAGAAAAGGGTATTTTTCACTTTGTAATATTGTTTTATTATTCGTCAACAAATATTATGAAAGGCAATTTCCGATAAAAGAAATATTTGCTGTTGTAATGGTTTAGATACAAGTAGCGCGCAAACTAGAGACATTGTGAATTTCAATTTTATACGGTATTCTTTTTGAGAATTTCTTTCAAATGTTTGATATTCGGTTTCCGGATTCAAGATAAATAAATTATAGTTTTACAAACCTTATAACTACGAGTAACACAAATTTTTCTGTCCCAGGCCTATTGTGTTAGGTTTTGCCATCATTTTCAGTAGGTAGTGGTCATTATAATACACAGTTATCCTGTCTGCCATTTCCATCAGTATTGCTTTTCAAGATTGTTCTTGGAGGAAAATATTGCGCTTAAAAGCTCTTCGGGTCACAAGTCAAGGTCAAGTGATTTATACTCGTATGACTAGAAGAATGGAAAGTTAAAGCTACCCACCCTGAAGCCAAGCGAGCTAAGCTGAAAATGCGGCAAAAGATCAAAAAAGAAGGGCGGCTTTTCGAGACTTGACCACCAAACTACATTAATTAAAGTTAGTTTAGTTCGAGAAAAGATGTGGTTGCAGGTGGAAGCTTAAAAGCGACGACAGTCTGGTCGCAAGTCTACGCGTCCCTCAATAGTCTTGTAGGATTTCAATTCTACTTATTCGTCGACGTCGTTACGGGAATAAATGGGCTATTATTTTTTATAAGTCTCAGCTCCGCAGCCGATCGCGCTCTGAGCGACTACAGACTCACCGTACCTTGGTAAAGCTAATACCTACCGGGGCGTATAGATGCCCTGGGCCGCACGATATTATGCTTACGGATAATTTGAAGTAATGTGAGCGAGATCATACTAAAAACAAGTTTATTAGCGTTACGTTTTCCACTTTTCGCCAGGACTTGGAATAAAAATTTAGTCTTAGCTCTAAATTTATTTGTACTTAGTCCAAAGGAGGTGTCGTTTCCTGCGATAGCTTATTTTCTAGCTATTTAAGCTACCTATAATTGAGCACAGATCTTCAGACATAAATAATAATTGTAATTTGGTTACAACTCCCAGCCAATCTTGCGGTAAGTGGGACTGGAAGGCTTCACACACGAATGGAAAATGAGAAATGCAACCAAAATTCTCAACCAAAGTAAAAGTCAGAGATCAGTGAATGGGGCTTAAACCTCGAACGTACTAATATAATATTTAAGCACTCTTATACTTGTGGAAAATTAAAATGTGGCTTCCGTTTTCCTGTGATCAAAGTGAACCGTGTCGCGTACTAATTTCCTTTGCTTTGAAACCATATTTTATCGTATAAAATATTTAGTAACCACATACAAAAGATGTATGTTGCCTGTGGTAGATACCTATTTTATTGTAGGTAGTATAGGTATATTGTGCATATAGGCACTAGGATTAAGTATAGGAGAAACGTGCCATATGCACTGGAGTAAATACATGCCACAAGCATAAATACTGCGAGCCTCGTAGTTCTGATAATTGTGGCTTCTCAAACCACACTAACATAGTTGGAAAACTCTCATTGATAAAGGCCTTAGGTAAATAGCACGGTGGGCTTACAATTTGTTAATGAAATCAGATAAATACAATGAGTTCCTGAATTACTAGTTAATTTTATCTAATCTTTCCAAAAATTCTAATAGAATCAGTTTCCGAAAACATTCTACATTTATCCTCCTCAGTTCTGCGACCCGCGTAACTTCTATTGAAATAGCAACCAGGGAAACTACCTGCTCAAGTAATAATATATTCAAAGGAAAACAATAAAGAAAACGTCTACGCTCAGTAGAATGTACCTGAGCTTCATAGTGCTTTTTTCGACCAAAACGTAGTCTAGAATCTGGAGAATCTTTTATTAGCATTACGATAGGTATATTTGTCCTAAAAGACTTATATTATTATATGCAGATTTTCTATAAAAATTAATGTTGACCATGCTTCCCTTATCACATGTAGAGTTGTTACGACCCCATACATAGTACATATAGAGCTGTATCCCCATAGCGCAAAGGGTAAGTAAATACTATGAACACTTTGCATAATCATACTACATGATCAGGCCTGTATATTGAAAACCAAAAGTATTAATAGTTAGAATAACATCCCTATTTAGCTGCTGATATATAATCTGTGCACTACTTCAATAACTCGTTGCAGTCATTATTAATGTTTGAATTTATACTACTCCGAACTTTCGCTACTCTGCGCGTCTCAAAGAGATTGCTTGCACAGCATCTCAGCATCTGTTCCGTCAGTTTATTGCGAACAGCTGACAAGGAATTATTATTGCTCTTTTCAATTCAATATAAATCCTTCTAAACATTGAATTTTTATTTTAACTGCCGTTAAAAAGTTATTCGTGGCTTATTTAATCGACAAATCACATCTGAATACTGCATAGGCTTTCTTTCTAATATGACAAAGGGAACGTATCAGTTATAAAAAGAATTAGCGTGCTTTTCGAAACCAGGCTGCTGAATATGAATAGTTAACCTTTATTAAAATACCAGGAACAAAACAATGAAATGAGGTGAAGTCTAATTAGTGCTGCATTGTTCACAGCGTCACTTTTACAAAAACCCGACGGGGTTTTTTCGTAAAAATCTATCGCACGTGGAAAAACATTTTCAATTTCTTGGAAAAGTGCAGTGACCCATTTGGCGAATAACTCAATTTAACATGACACAGACATCTCTTTCATGTTAAACTGAGTTATAAATTTGTATTAAAAAAATATGAGACAGGTAGACCTTTTAGCTATTGGAAAATGTATATGTAGATATAGATGTATGATATTGTATAGCTAATGCACCAAATAAAATTTCCAAGATTATTAAGTGCTATTCCGGTAATAGAGTAAAGCAAACGAATATATCTGGCATTCAGCGTACAAGATAGAGAGCTAATCGATCATTCGGACGTATGCTTCAACTATCATTTCTCACAATAGAGACATATCTACACATTTGTGCACCACCGTCCATCTGCTAGCATCCTCCTTCTCTCTCACACATACACACATAAAACAAGCGTTACAATCGACCTAAACACAACAATACATGATTGCTTCACGGTAAAATAGCTAACACCGTGGTGGTACCTACCCGGATGAAATCCACGAGAAGGATTCTGCCATCTGTAAAGTATAAAGGTAAATTGTGCCGAGATAATAATAAATAATAGCCGATTTTATAAGCCAGCCTGTTTGACAATTAAATAGACAAAGGGGATGCAGTTTGAGCCACGATTTAAAATAAAATAAAATAAGTCGGATCCATTTTCATTACATCGAACGGCTACTGTACACTACAGTTCCGTATATCAAAGGCGAGATTTCAAGAAGTTACAAAGGAAAATGCAATTTGTCAATAGTCCACGCTACAGCGTAGGTAATATGTAAGTGAATATTTGTCGAGCTCGGAAGCTGTTCCTGATTTCCTTTGACAGTTGAGTCCTAGCAACGCAAGAATAGGGCATTGTGAAGTCACAGAACTCCTTGCTAGCTGTCGCCTATGGCGTCATAGACAACAAACAGTGCGTGCTTACCAATATAGATGGCGGGCAGTTTCAAATTTTTTCCTCAGGTCCTTTTTCTATTCTTGCTGCAATAGTCAGAAACAATATATTCCGATACTTATTCTAGCAAGCGTAGAAACGGAATCGGTCAGATATCGATTTTCAAAAAATTTGGGCAATAACCAAAAAAAAAGAATTTAACTACAGATTTATTCTTTGATTTTATAATTATTATTATATTTTTATATTTTTTATTTATTTATAATATTATTATATTTTTTATTACTAATAATTATAATTCTCTTATTTTAATTTTAACTATTCCTTCGATTAATTTCCGATCGGTCGGTTCGATCGGAACGGTCAGATATCGATTTTCAAGTAAATCTGTCCTGTAACACATTATTTGTTTTTATGCTTGCTAAAATGGTCAAATGTTGATTTTGACAGAAATTCGGAGTAGAAATATTTAGTTAAGTAATCACTGCGACAACTCTTTTACCAAAGAAGAACTGCATCCCACTTGTGCCATCTACAAACTCGCCTCGACTCGTTTTCAGCTAGTTACTCGCTTATCATCAGCAGTGGCCCGGACGTTAACTTGTATCTACCTTTAGCTAGGAGTCTAGCGAGGTTAGAGTGTTAATTAAACATTTCTATAACTGGCAAACAAAGTCGCGAACTCCTGTTCGTGCTTTTAATTTATTTACACTAAAATAACTTTGCCATTCCATTAAATTGTTTCAACAATGGTCTCAATAGTAAAATTATAAGGATCTCGATCGTTTTGGAGTGGCCGTCCCGGTGACCGACTCCTCAAAACTCGACTTCACCCTTCGAAGAGACCGTTCTGCTCGAGATATTAGGTATACTTTACTCGTTAACATAACAATGAAGGAAAAAATCGTAAGGAGAACTGAACTGAGAACTCAAAGAGAACTGACAGAAGATAAATTTTGAACAATTACATGAGGTGTCGGTTACGGTCACGGTGTCGACAGTTCAATGACTTTTCCCATAAAAAATGACCAACGTGCCTAGCGACCGCAAGTTTTCACTTCTAAAATCTTTCATATCGTTTTTAAAAACGTGTGAAACATGCAATTCCACAAACTTACCAGCGCATGAGATTATCTGAGTGGAGACACGCACTAAGTAGTAGTACTGCCACAGATTAATTTAATATTTAGTAAAGTACTGCTCACGACTTCTCCTTACCATCACCAGTCGATGGCAATTGAGAACCTTTCTGACACAGAAGCGCAGGCATCAAATACTAATCATTTATTAAAGCCTCGTTTGAACGGACGAACGCAGTGGCACACGCTGAATATTCTACCAACGAGAGAGAGAGAACCATGCTAAGTTACTGCAACTTAGCATGGTTCTGCAATTCCCTGAATTTCGTCTACTGATATGTTTAATTATACTATTGATA
The DNA here is from genome assembly GCA_036785405.1 of Coenonympha arcania. Lineage (NCBI taxonomy): Eukaryota > Metazoa > Arthropoda > Insecta > Lepidoptera > Nymphalidae > Coenonympha > Coenonympha arcania. The sequence continues at coordinate 199,376 of CM072058.1, read as the reverse complement.
TGTTTATGATTAAGTTCTAATTTTGCAGCTTGGATTTCACCTGAAACCTTACAAACTTCAGCTGCAATCAATACCACGTAATTAATTAAATGTTTCTTTGTAGTCTAGCCTTAGTTCAGATTATCACTAGTTTAAAGTAAACCGAAAATTTCTTTCAATTTACTTTGAAATTTGTAATTTCACTTTTTGGAATGGTTTGTTATTTCACTCGAATGAAACAACAAACGATTTTTATATTCAAAAAATTGCCTGAAATCGTTCTTCCAAACTGGCTTGATAGTTGTGGCGTAAAAAAACATCAAAGTGGAAAACTTCTAGAAACCCAACTTAGTAATAATACTGGTAATAATTGAGTATTTTCTAAGAAGTGCCCTTGCCCTTCGCGTGGGAGTCAAGCAGTTGAAGTTGGTCTAATATCCCAAACTTATTGTTAACAGAACCGTAATTCTAGTTCCGACCGAACTATGGCACGCTAGTTAGGTAGGCATAGTACGGATAATGCCGGACATAGGCTTTTTGGTTCCGTGTCCGGCCAAAACAAACCGTGTCCGGCTTGTCCGACTTTTGTCAGGCTTTATACATTTCGCAAACGAGCAAGCGGCCAAATAATCAAAGAAAAGCTTAATTTTATTACATACATTTTACATAACGGCGTAGAAGCCGTATTTTGGCAATTTTGAATAAACTTTTATTTAAAAACTATAAAGACAACTACTTTCAAATTTGAACATCATGCATTTTGGGCCTTTAATCTAAAATCGCGTAGAAGCACACGTAGAAGAACACGATTGGATAAAATTTTCTCGATAGAAAGTTGTCCCAAAAGTTGCTCCAAAATCTCAGTTTTCCTAATTTTTATCGGAAACTACCAGAAACTACAATGGATGTAATTGTAATTTTTGTTTTAATGTGTCAATAATAATATTATCCAACAAGTGGAAAATTAAAAAATTTTAAAACACCCACGACTTTTGCAGACTTGTAATTGAAAAAGGATTAAATAATTTTTTTGAAACTCCCCGACTAAAGGAAAGTAAGAACTAAGAACCTATCAGTATAATTACAAATCCAAGAAAATCCGTCGGAGCTGCTGTGTTTTGCCTATGACGGTGTTGATGGTGCTGTTTACCAGTTGATGACTAATTCAATTTCTTCATACTTCTCATATACCGGCAGTTTATCAATACTTACTAATTACATTAATTGATATTGGAAACGAAAAAAGCAATGGCAGCTCCGACGGATTTTCTTGGATTTGTAATTATACTGATAGGTTCTTAGTTCTTACTTTCCTTTAGTCGGGGAGTTTCAAAAAAATTATTTAATCCTTTTTCAATTACAAGTCTGCAAAAGTCGTGGGTGTTTTAAAATTTTTTAATTTTCCACTTGTTTTATAGTTTTTCGATTAATATATTAATGTAATTTAAATTATATTATTATTAAAAAATGAAAATTAATCTTCAAACTGGCCATTAGCTCCTCTAGCAGCGTTTGAAGGCATCATCCCTTCCAAGTCATAAAGAGACGTTTATGACTTGGACCTGCTGTTCAATCACAAGAACAATTATCTACGAACCATTGCCAATGACTCACTAATACTTTATACAAAACTGTATCCAAATCGGTTCACTCGTTTTAGTAATAATTGAGAACATTCGTTTGCACTGTAAATGTTTTTTATGGCGCCCCCTGGTGATCGATGTTCGTAACAACTATCTAAGAACCATCGCCAATGAATACCAAACATTATATAGAAAACTGCATCTAAATCGGTCAAGCCGTTTTTGAAATAAATGGGAACATTCGTTTGCAATATAAATGTATTTTATGGCGCCCCCTGGTGATCGATGTTCGTAACAACTATCTAAGAACCATTGCCGCTGAACACCAAACATTATACAGGAAACCGCATCTAAATCGGTCAAGCCGTTTTTGAAATAAATGGGAACATTGATGTGCACACACAAACAAACAAACCAACAAACAAACAAACAAACACACAAAAATATTTTTCCATTATTGGTTTTTGTGAACAATTTAACATACAAACAAACATAACATCTCAATAATAAAGTAATGTACAAACGGTCTCTCACCCTAAACGCATATACCCGTACTCCGTTCCGTCGTGGGTAAAAAGGCTTTGAAATAGAATTTTGATAACCGGCTAAGTTTTTGAGTAATTAGGTAAAAGGTTGTTTTTCTGTTATATTCTTCCTCGACGCTGCATGTCGCACCTACCAACGTATCCGTGAGAGTGAGAAAGACAAAAATAAATTCAATAAATCCTCTTTATCTACGCTCATTGCTTAAAGTTCGAATTATAAAATCGAAATGTGTCTAATAATTACCTACTTTATTCACAGACTTCTATAATTATTAAAAAGTTATTCATAATAACATCGCTCTACTATGGAAATATTTAAAGAAAGTTGTATAATATCCATAACGATACACGGCTCTGGACTCCTGTATTTGTATCTGGGGTTTTGAAGGAATTGATTACAGTACCGCTATCGGCAATACAACGGTTAACGGTTAAAATTATTATCTGGGGTAGGTAATATTTTTTATGTAATATTTTTTTAAGTGAATCCACAGACAACATAATTAGTTGGTAGTCATTGCCGAGAGTATAGATGGGCCATGATTGACCATAGACAACAACACAATGTCTAACGTTCCGCGTAACGTTCCACCTGGGCCTGTGATTATGATTATGATTACGATTACGATTACGACTACGATTACGATTACGATTACGATTACGATTACGATTACGATAACGATTACGATTACGATAACGATTACGATAACGATTACGATTATGACGTTATCTCGTAAATCTTTCGTCCGTAAACCGACTTTACAGACAACTAATTTTTTTTGTTACTTAGTCAAAACTTTGCGCTGAAAAATGTCTAGTAGTGAAACCTACTAAAGAAAATTTCACTCCACCTGACATCTTAGTAGTTGCAATGATTTACGACAAAAGTTAGCAAGATTTTATGATTTGGATTTATGATAATAATATGAGCGTAGATAAAGTAGTGTATGAAACTCTACATAATTAGGTATTAAAACACTCGTGTGATACTATTAAAAAACTCGCCTGCGGCTCGTTTTTTAAACTCACACTCGTATTTTAATACCCCCCATTATGTAACCGTTACATAAACTACTATAATACTGAGATACAAAACCTAGCCCCGAGTAATAATGGTCCGCATATCATTTCATGTAACGCCAGTGACTACAAGTTTTGTTGTCACAGATCTGTTGTATCAACTGCTGCTAACTCCAAGAACTAATTAACAACTGTCAGGCGTCGCCGGTAGCCGCTGACGAGTTACATATGCACACTTTATTATAGAACGCGTTTATTAATAGTGCACACATAGATATATAATAATAAACATCACCTACCGGTGCTGCCACATCATAGATGGCGTTATAATTGTTTTTTGAAATACATCTGAGCCTTCTTGTCTTCTTGGCATACGCTCGGTTACGAGTGGGAGGCCGTAGGTTTGATCCCCAACATGGGCCCTTTGAAAGTTTCATAATTTCTTATTTAGCTCAAGTCTGGTAAATTTTACGATTATTGTAAAAAATAGGGGAAAAAAAACAGAAATTTTATTAAAAACACGTGTATTTTCCATTGAGGGTAAATTTTTTTCCACAATTTTCATTTCATGAGTACGGACCATTACTTCCAATCATTAATAAGTTTGATTCATCGTGATAGATCATTTAGTTTAAAAGTTACACCGTTTTGTTTACACAAGGGTCATAGTAGCAAACAAAAATTATAAAAAATCCAAAAAAAAAATAAAAAAAAAAAATAATTTTTTAATACGTTTTCCGTCGATAAAATTAAGCATAGTTTCCCTCATTTCAATATGTGCACATTATGAAAACTCACACTGTATAGGTACACAAAAGAAAAAAATCATGATCATCATAGCCCCTGCTCATATAGTGTGTTCTAGGATATGTTGCTATTCTATAGCTACTAGCATAGCAAAATATTTTAGCTAGGTATGTAGCAAAGCGCCCTAGTACACAGAAAAAAATTTTGAAGAGGTATCAGGCCAGCTCAGGCCCATCAACAACAACTAAGCCGGTTTTTTGTTATAACTATTTCACGGTGGCTATATTTATAAACTAGGTAGGTACCTAAAAACAATATAATGGAGCTAGTATAAAATCAGCGATTTACTCAATTATTTTTTCATTCAAATAATTAATTATTACACACTATATCAGTTTTCGTTCATGCAGTCGCCCTCTACAGAGTATCGCGTGAACGCGAAGATTGGCGCAGAGCACATACGGTGACGTTAAATCTACTCGCGGTCGCCTGCCACACGGTCTATAAATTCTCCAGCCGCTCGCTGGTTCCTTAGTACTCGGGTAGATGGCGCGCACTGACTCTAGGAAAAAAATAATTCGTTATGGCAAATTGCTAATCAAAGAGCAGTGAGACGAGGGTCGAGGCTACGATACGCCTACCCATATCAATGCAGTCCAACGCATTGCCTAGTTTCTTTCTTGCATTTCCGCCTAGTTTCTTGCCCGTTCTTCTCGGTGCAATACTGCCTTCCGAACGTGGAGGTAGAGTTCGACATTTCATAAGATAATGTAATTTAGATCTATGCGAGGGAATAATTTTTTTGATTTGATTTTGATTTTTCGGCAGGAAAAATTTAACTGTTTTGCTATACCTAATCCGCTAAACGTGCGTCGAAGAAAGTTTTGGAAGAATTGTGTGTGGTGTTTCATGTGGGCGGTGTTCCTGCATAGTAGACCATTACAGATTCTTTTCAAGTAATAGTTTTGCAGTTTGCTATAACAAATTAATTTGTTCTGATAATTAAGGATTTCCGCAAAATAACACCTGCTTCCAATTAATACCTAGCATTTCAATGTCATACGTGATACGAATCACTGCACTGCACTCGGCAGAGTATCAGTTTTTTAAGTTTTCATATGCCCTGTAATTTGTCTAGGTACAGTGCCCTTCAATCCAAAATAGATGACGCTGCGGTGGAACCCCTCCAGGAGAAACTACAATAGTTTTACCACCCAATTACCTACTTACTTTACCAGTCTAGCAGTATCTGATTCTGAATCTGAATATTTCATACCTAATTCATTATTAAAAAATTAATTACTTAGGTAGGTATGAAATAGAACTATGACCTTATCCGCCTACAGTGAGTGGAATATTTCGGTGCTAGAGGCCTAGAAGTCAAACTTCAACATCATCTTTGGCAGTAATTCGATAGATAATTCCAAAAAGTAGGTATCATTACAACTTTCGAGAATAACAGCTTAATAGGTACGGGAAAGAAATGATATATTATAATTGGAACAAGAATAATGAAAATCCCTCGCCGCAATTAAGTGCGCGATAACCTTTGGCCTCGCTGTAACGCTTTTGTCAACGCAAGTTGGCGACATAGCTCTTGTTATTGAGCTAGAGTGGCAGTGACGAACATACGGCGGCGTGCACACCTCCCGCGACCACTATTTTACCCCTTTAGTGGCTCAAAATCTTTTCTTGGCGATTGCCTATGTCAGAATAACTATGTGTTCTTATTGCCCAATCCATCCAGTGTTTTGAGCTGGTTATGAATTTATGATAGGTCAGTTAGTCAGTCAGTCTGACCTTTTCACATTTTCACATTTAGAAGATATTGTCCACTAATACATCAACATTATACGACTAAAGTACTTGCCAAATAAACTAATGCCAATTCTACAGCGCTCACCTTACTCGATTAAGGTATTAGTTAAGAACCGCAGCCTTGAGTCTCTAATGGAGTTCACAAAACGTATTTTTAAAACTCTAAAAGAGTATAACAAATATGATAGTTAATACTGTGAAAAGAAAATTGTAAACTCTTTTCTAGTCTTTCGCCGTGTTACTGACGTATCAAATAGCGGAAGCAATACGTCGATTCAAAGATTCCTAATGTTATGTTATTTTAATTCTTGCGAAACAATAAAAAAAATAATAATATCAGTGGAATAGTTAAACTTGTTTTGGCTTTTCTGCTTATCAATAATTGACGGATTAAACAGAATAAAACTATTCCGCCTCTATTTGTAAGGGGTAAGAGGGTTAGAGTTCACGTTTGTTTAATGTTACCATGATACAGAGACTACAAGTAGAATCCAAATCTATAGGTGTATGATTAAAATTAGCATCTACAAAAATGAATGAAAAGCATAATAAAAAATAACGCTTTTTCTCAAACGCAAGCCGCTGTCAAAAACTAAAAATACAGTTCTGAAAACTGTGGAGCTACACTAAGTAATTGGATTATTTCCGTAGTACTCGACTCTATCGCAATCCTTAGCATTATCGTATCTTGTACAAGTCCCACAGTGTACACATCGCTTAATAGTTATCGAAACTTCCATAAGTCCATCAGTGTTATCAGCATGCTCGGTCCGGCGACAGAAATAGAGCGATACTTAGTTGATACAGCGCTATCGCTGATCGGAAAATAACGACCGCGCGCGATAGCTTCGAGACCCCGAATTTACGACCCCCGCCCCCGAGCGACAAGCGACGCTATCACCAACCTCATACAGTCTAGATTCCCTCGGCGGTTTCTGCGTGTGATAAGGTTGATAAGCAGCGCCCTTTGACTCGTTCTGGAAGATATCTCAAGAACGTCCCGACCGGTCGCGGGTTCGCGCGTACTTCGACGCGACAGATATTGCTGTGATTTACGGATCTGCTTCATTGAATAATTGTTTGGTTTTGTTATTTGCATCACATCCTAGAGGCTGAATAACGCATAATAGGTAAACCCTCCAATGCTGTACCTCATACTACTTACTTGTGATCAAAACATAACTTAATTTTTCATTGCAGGTATAGTGTAAAGCTATATGTCACTCAGGTGTGCTCGGGTATATTGGGGTCAAACTACACCCTCATTGGTAATCGACGGTTTTCTCCCCTCGGTAAACAATGTATTCATTACGAGGTGGACTTTTTTGCAGAGTGCGCTCGATTGGTTTCACCGCAGTGTCAGATATTCTGCCATGAAGTAGTATCTGCATTAGATACTCTGTTTCGATTTGAAGGACAGTGCAGCCGGGGAAATTACAGAGTACAACGAGACTTAAGAACTGATGGTTCAGGATGACAAGAGCAGTAGGTATAACGCGTACAAAAGGTGCAGTGCTTCATTTGACGAAGTCCTGCAAGACACTGTATCTGATATGAAGTTGACTCAGTTCCTTGTCCGTTTTTCTCAGTGCAAAACAATTCGACATGGCGGTTGAGTCTGCAATCAGTGTATTTGAGATACTCGCTCAAGCTTGCAGTTGTTTAGCTCAACATTGTTCGTAGGTAAGCGTAGACTGTAGCGGCTACGCGCGACTGCTACGACGCTACGAGTTACTAGATACAGAAAATTGATTTGTTTTTTATTCTAGTAAATGGAAAGATCATTTTTGACAAGAATAAGCGCAAAAGTGTAGTAGGTATTTCTTTTTTTCATGTTACAACGAATCAAACACAAATTCTGTAACCGGTACCGATAATGCGCTCCCGGCTGCGTGTGAGGTCATTGTATTAAATTGGAGTTTGTTTAGGGAAATATTAGAAAGTACTGTACAGATTTTCACTAATAGAAATTATCTAATGTCGTAGGGATCATGTAAAAAAGCAAAAAAAAAAAACTATACACTTGTCTGCGAAAATTAAGTACGAAGTCAAAGTCAAAATATCTTTATTTCACATAGACCTAACGTAAAGGCTCTTGTAAAACGTGAATAAGATATTTGTCGCATATGTATGGTGATGACTACAAGTCTACTTAAAGCTGAGTTTACGAGGGTTCAAACGATATGGTGAAGTCACAAATACACACCTTTTGAAGCTTTTAGTTGCGCACAATGCGCAAATTACTCGTATTAGAAGTACACCAAAATAAAAAAAAGATCATGTAACTGATCGCTCAAGTACTCGGTGGTGTTGCGTCAATAATGAAACTGACCACACTGACAGTTTTTCTGCGCGCACAGTTTTTGCATGTCTGAAATTTGGAAATTTATTTATTTAAACGTTACATTACCACCCATGTGCGCTCGGCATTATGTGCATAACTCACATCTTATATCAAGCGGTAAGCTTGCGACTACCTCGCCTTAACCATTATTATACTTATCTATTTTTACTTCAAGAAACGACCTAGTGTAACGAAAAAGGAACCCTACATTACTAAATTTTCAAATAATAATAAAAAAAAAACTAGAATTCACATCTGGTGCACAGGGATCTTAATCACCGAATTAATAACTATAACGGAGCCAGAACTTTTGGAGAAATAAAAACACACGGGAAAACAAAAGACAAAACACTTATGCTTGTAACAACTCCTTATTTTCACTTCAAAAACAAAAATGGTGACAGAGGAAACGCTAACGCATTGACGGCTGCTAAGGTTTATCCATCCCTTGAATAATTCCAAGCAATGTTTTCTCAAAGTTGTTGCTAGTGCACAAGCGAAGGCATACCTACCTGTGGTCATGGATTGGTATGGTCAGATGGTCATCGAGGTGGTACAGATGGAACATATTTCTACACCGAAGTGTTCGCAGAAAGAAAATGGCAAGAAAGCACTCCCCATTGAACAATTGCTAGAACACACATAAAGAGTTGACGTCTCTATGGTGTCCCAAGAGTCCAACTTGCACGAGATTTTCATACATTTCTTTGCTGTTTTATTTAAAAAATATAAAAAAAATTCACAATCCTCACCTTACAAAATTTTTATTATGATCCAAATAAAATTACTACTACAGAATGATTAAGTTTAATAATACCTACTTTAATTGTGCTGTGGTAAATTCGAGGAGAAGGGTGTGCATAGTCTTAAGGTTTTAAATAAAATTATAGAAAATCTTGAGTTTTTAGTATATTTATTTGACGACCCAAGTTGATGTTTACATATTATTATTTTTATAAAAAAAAATTGGTTGTCTGTAAAGTCGGTTTACTGACGATAGTTGAACGTGACAACGTCTTCTTTGTCGCTCGTTCCGCGCTCGCGAGGTAACGCCGGTAACGCCGCATGAGCGAGGTAACGCCGGATGAGTCATGCTTATTCGTGCGTGCAACCAGGTGCAACCGGCTCTATCGAATTATAAGACGTTGTCACGTCAAAAGAAAAATTTAAAAAAGGAAGTATTAAATGATGTTTCAGTTGTCCCTGCACTATCTCACAATACCCTTACAGTAGGTCCAGGGTCAAGGCAAAGTACACTGCAGGCAAAGTGGGCATCTACATTAGTAAAACGGACGTCACAGGCCGCGCTGCATAGCAAACCGCTGATTGACTTTCAAATCCCACGCGCTGCTGTTTCAAGTTCAATGCTGACACCCTGTCACTCGGAGCAGCTGCAGCGGACGAGATATAACTGCTATACCCACCGACCTGTGCCTAACTAAATACACTCTTTTGCAAAAAAACGGGCACTTAACGGTGTAGAAGCCGTATTTAAGCGATTTTGAATGAAGTTTTATACAAAAACTATAAAGACAATTACTTTCAAATTTACACGTTATGTATTTTGGGTCTTTAATCTAAGATCGCTTAGAAGCAGAAACACGATTGGATAAAATTTTCTCGATAGAAAGTTCTCCCAAAAGTTGCTCCAGAAGTTTTTCTATATTTTATCGGAAACTACAATGGATGTAATTGTAATTTTTGTTTTAATATATCGGTAATATTAATATCCTAAAACGCTTAGAACAGATTTTTGATAACTGGCTTAGTTTTTGAGTAATTAGGTAAAACGTCGTTTTTCTGCTATATTCTTCCGCGACGCTGCATGTCGCACCTACCAAATCTCCGTGAGAGTGAGAAAGACAAAAATAAATTCAATAAATCCCCTTAAGCAAAGAACTATTTTATAGTTACTATTAGTTTGTTTGACAATTTTAGTTTTCTTCGAAATTAAACAATCTATGTATATTGTATATTTACAGGATAAATAAAATCAACACTCTTTTACTATTTTTTTTATTCGCCGATTTTTTTCCTTTACACAAGTTATCACTTGACTGCTATAGCGCCCAATGGTAAATGATAATGCAACCGAAAATGTTTGCATTATCACTAACTTAGATGGGATAATTAACCCTTATAAAGTTGCTACATAGAATCGCACCTGAAGTCCAGAATGCAAAATCAAAGTTAATCAAAAGTTTAAAATAATGCAAATTTTCAAATCGAAGTTAGTTATATTAAATATCCAAGTTCTAAGACTCGTTACAATTGAGGCTGTTAAAGATGTTAGCCTGATAAATCCTCGATATACATTGCTTAAGGGTTTGATATAATATTTTATTGAATCAAAACTAAGATGAAGAGTTTTTATACACTTTAGGAGGAAGACAAAAGAGGAGACTATAAAAATATTGTCCTTATACGAGTTCATAACAGGAAAATTAACATTGTGCGATTCACAACGTATTAAAGAAAATAAATAATATAATATTATACGAAGTACTGGTAGGTAGATAAGTGAAGAACGTACTTGTAATATTTATTATGCAGGAAAATCTACGCCTCCCGAACATAACATCTTCGTAGGCGAAAATCAAGCATTCAAAATACAATTATTAGAATATGATATTAAAATCAAAAACTTATTTTATAAAAAACTTTATTTATTTTGGCATTTGGTGTTATGCTAGATAATCCAATCAATCGTGTATTTTAGTTTCATCCCTTGATTGTGTTCGTGGATATATAATTATAAATTATTAAGAAATATAATTATGTTTGTATGATATAAATAAAAACTTCGTGGATTGAAATATCTATACATTTGATTTCAATGAGTTAAAATATAGTCATTTTAAAATATTAAAAGTTTTTTTTTTAAATCCCAAATAAAATGACGTCACATAATATATGAGTCACGTGATCATTTGTCATTACCATATTTTTTTTTAAATATATTGATCCAATAGCAATCGTACAAATAGAATAGAAAATATTAAAATGGGCACGGCTGCTGATTTCATCTCATAGTGTTTAAAACATGTTTCTTTGCCCGTGTCTGTCAGAAGTTGATTCATTCGAGCTTTTGGTCTTCTAGCAAAAACTTTTAGCTGTCTGGCAATCATTTTTCGACGCAACCGGACTTTATACTTCTGGCACACACTTTTAGTTGTTTGGAAATCATTTTTTGACGCAACCGAGCTTTCTTCTTCTGGAACGAACTTTTAGTTATCTGGTAATGGCGCACAAACGGGACCGACTCTATGGTAGTCGGCTGGGCAGTCGTTACTAACAAACACTGATTCAGAATTAGGCACGTGCACTGGTTTTACAATCACTTCCTCAACAACTTCTGCTTGGATCACTGGAGGCTGCATTTCATTAGATGTTTGGTTTTTTTCTGTTCCGGTATTTTCTTGTGCAGAAATATCCATTGCTTCTTCGTTTTAAGCTGGTATAGAGATAACTTTTCTTTTTTCTTTCACCAACGTCTTGATTTCTGAGTTCTTGTTTTTCTCCTTTTAGAATAATCTTTAATTTTTCAAGTTTCTTGAATGTTAAGGATTTTTTAATTCGTACTAAATAATTTAATCTTGATTTGAAAGTCTCCAATTATATAATATTTTTCAATAATTGTAAAATGTACTATTGGTACAGCTGAGTACTGCTAAATGTGTTTCATACAAGCAAATGCGTTTATTTATATCATTGGATTGCAGCCGAGAATTTGGGCTTTTACCAAATTATGGCCTTTATACTTACGGTATATGAACTAAAATAGCATCAACAACATTCGAAACAACAGCATGCGGCAGCATGCAGCAACTTATTAGTCCGGTCAATTTAGACAATATAAATAAAGAATATTCCGACAGAGCCAAATCTTCGTAGAGACCTTAGGTTTACCACAATGAATAAAGTGTCAAAAGTCCCCATCAATCCTAAGTGTGCAACAAAAGTAATTCGGGGTCAAACGTCAAAATTTGAGGTTTTTTGGATTTTTCTCGAAAACGATAAGTTTTCTCAAAAATAACTTCAGGCCAATGTTGTAGATCTTAAAGTTATCTACAAAAATGGTCCGTATAATTTTTTTCCTAAGAGTTAACATTCCTGAGATATCGCGATTCTAAGAGTCATATTATACATGATATGCACATAATATAAGCCACATATATACATAATCAGGCAATTACAATTGTAGTTGGTGAATATATTGATTTCTTAGTAGGTACTACTTACTGCAAGATTACTGCAATAGATAAAATAGTTTATTTTCTAAAACTTTCTAACTTTAACCGTTTACGCAGCGTACGCAACGGAAACTGTCGAACCAATTTTCCCGTTTTTGCAACATTTTTCATTGATGCTCCTATTCTATTGGTCGTAGCGTGATGTTATATAGCCCATAGCCTTCCTCGATAAATGAACTATCCAACACAAAAATAATTTTTCAATCAGGACCCGTAGTTTCTAAAAAAAAAACACGAAGATCCGCTCCTTCGTTTCAGCGTAATGGCGATTCCCCCCCTAAAGGGGTGAAACGGGGCTCCAAAGTTCGTATTTTACCAAGCTTTAATACTCCTTCACGCCGCAACTACTAAACCGATTTGGCTCAAATTTAGAATGGAGATAAATTGCATCTTGGGTTAACACATAAGCTACTTTTCATCCCGATAAAATCCATGGTTCCCGTGGGATTAGTTAAAAATTGAAATTCCCGCGGAAAAAAATCTTCATGCCGCAAGTACAAGACCGATTTGACTGAAATTTGGAATGGAGATAGTTGATATCCTGTGTTAGCAAAAAAGCTACTTTTTATCCCGGAAAAGTCCATTGTTTTTGCGGGAAAACTGAAAAATTGATATTCACGCGCGAAAAATACTACTTTACGCTGCAGTTACTGAACTGATATGACTGAAATTCGCAAAGGAGATAGATTTTATCCTGGATAAATAGGTACATTGGCAACGTTTCATCCCGGAAAATTTCATGGTTTCCATGATAATAATGATAGATAATATGCCTTCATGCCGTAATTACTGAACTGATTTGGAATAGAGATAGATTATATGCTGGATTAATACAAAGGCTACTTTTTATCCCGAAAAAATCCATGGTTTTTATGTTAGAAGTGAAACACAGATAGATTTGGCTGAAATGCAGAACGGATAGATTATATTCTGGATTAAAATAAAGGCTATTTTTAAACCTGGGAAAATCAATGGTTATTTCTCCCGCGTGAATATTTGTTTTTCACTATTCCAGCGGGAGAAATACTCATTCACGCTGCTACTATTGAAAATTTTTAGCTGAAAGTTAAAATGGAGATATATTAGGTCCTTACATATGAAATTGGCGTTTTGTCGTACTGGCCACTTTGATCTCAAATATCTCTTCTTTGGTTAGAAATTCCAATTTCAAATTTATACAGCTATTTACTCATGCTTTTGTGTTTTGAAAATCGTAATTCATTTGTTTTTTTCTCTTTTGGTTTTTTTTTGCGCCACTCTGTTTACAAAATGGAAAACTTGAAATATCGCGTTATTTACGAGTACGAGTTCCATCGTGGCACCAGTGCTGCAGAAACGGCTCGAAGGATTAAAGATGTGTACGGCGAGGGTGTCGCAAAAGAAAACACAGTGCGTTTTTGGTTCCAACGTTTTCGTTCTGGAAATTTCGACCTGCAGAACAAGCCCCGTGGACGGCCGGAGACCAAAGTTGACAATGAAGAATTGAAGGTTATTGTGGAAGCGGATCCATCGCAAACCACGTCCGAGCTAGCTGCAGGCTGCGGTGCTAGTGATAAAACTGTTTTAGTTCACTTGAAGCAAATTGGGAAGGTGAAAAAGCTTGAAAGGTGGGTACCTCATGAATTGAGTGCAGCAAACCGACAAACGCGCGTAGACTGCTGTGTTACATTACTCAACCGGCACAGTAATGAAGGGATTTTAAATCGAATCATTACCTGTGATGAAAAATGGATCCTGTATGATAATCGGAAACGCTCATCGCAATGGTTGAACCCTGGCGAACCAGCCAAATCCTGCCCAAACGAAAATTGACTCAAAAAAAATTACTTGTGAGCGTTTGGTGAACTAGCACCGGCATCGTTCACTACAGCTTTCTTAAATCTGGCTAGACGATTACGGCGGATATCTATTGTCAGCAACTGCAATCCATGATGGAAAAGCTAGCTGCTAAACAAGCGAGGCTGGTCAATCGTTCTAGGCCACTGCTGCTTCAGGACAACGCTAGACCACACACTGCACAACAGACAGCTACCAAATTAGAGGAGCTTCAATTGAAATGCCTAAGACATCCACCTTACTCCTCGGACCTTGCTCCAACAGATAACCATTTTTTTCGAAATTTGGATAACTTCTTACAAGGGAAAAAATTTAACTCCGATGAGGCAGTCCAAAGCGCTTTCAAAGATTTTATTGATTCCCATCCGAATGGCTTTTTTAGTAAAGGGATCAATTAACTACCTATAAGGTGGCAAAAGTGCATAGATAGCAATGGTACATACTTTGATTAAATATATATATTATATTAATAAAAAATCGACTTTATGTTCCTCCCATACAAAACGCCAATTTCATATGTAAGGACCTAATATTTCGCTCTAAATTAACACAAAGGTTACTTTTGTTCCGGAAAAATCGATAGTTCCCGTGAGAATAGGGAAAACTAAAATTTACGCGGGCGAAGCCGCGGGTAGGCTGGTAGACCTATAAATCATAAAAATATCAGTATTTTTACGTTATTTAAAGCTCAGTTTTGAGTCAGACCCACTGAACCATCGCTGCAAAGGTCGTCCAAATTCACCCACATCGGTTGCTACCAGAATTTAAATTAACCTCATAGGAAACGAGCTACTAATCACCATAATGTATGCGAATCTATGAATAATTTGACAAAATTCGGAGACTATATCTGGGTGAATTTGAACACCTGATGAAATTATAATCATCTCTTATGAAATTGTAATCCGCCAAAGCCGATAGTAGACGAAGTAATTTGTTATATGTTTTTTATAACGAAATTTGAATTCAACCTTCACTGGTAACGTGAAGGTTATAAAGTCAAAGTTATTTGGGACAAAAACGCGCTTGTCGACAGCTACACATACTAGGCATGTAACTACTTGTCTGTTGTTTTGAGGGATTCACTTTCCCTAGAATCACTTTGTAGGCCGTCTGTCTGTCACTTACGGCACGGATTAATTATAATAGTTACTAATGTTTATTTGAGTAAAGCTCTTCTTGCTTAGTATTAAAATGTGGCGTAAGTACCTACTTAACTTCCCGTTCTAAGCTCATGAGTGTGAAGCAAGGTGAATAAAACTGAAAATTTCGATACGAGTTTGTCCCAACTTTGTTGTTTATAAGCATCTTGAATAAACAAAATTGATAAGGAGTTAAGTTTTTCACAAAATATACTCTACATGTTAATTGTTATTTTTGTTAATTGTTTCTTGGGTGCACAATAAAAGAATATACATACATACATGCAGAGTTTAATATTATAAGTTAGTGGGTATATCACCAGCCGCGGCCTAAGACTCACAATAGATCAGACTTAAGTGAATTTAAAAACTAAGTATAAAGAAATTAAAATATTCGAAACTGGCCCTTGCCGGTAATCGAACACGGGACTACCCGCTCAAATCCGAACAAGCAGTCAATTGTACGAGGAAGGTCGTCAAACACACAACTTATGTAAACTTACACACAGACTCTACATACTAAATTTCTTACAGTAGGCACATAAAAATGTTTCTGCTTGTGAGTTGGCGCCTGGCCTGAGCTCGGCGCGATCATTGTAAATTGTAATGTCAGTAATTATGCGCATGATGTAGTATTTATAGCCCTTCAAGCCTTGACCCTTGTTTTAGTGGGCATGGACGGATCCACGCGTTCCCTTCGCCATGGTACAATATACAGTTATGCTCACAGTTCGATATCGTTAATTGTTTTCGGTTACTCTCCATTTCGAATCGGATGGCGAATCCGAATTAAGATACAAAATGAAATTGATCCAACATATTGTAACTACTGCGTTTTTAACTTTTTAGTAAGCTGCTAAGAAGTACGCGCGTTTTACTTATGATACACATATTGTTAAAAATATGAAAATATGTATGTGAGTTTATAAATTCGCGACTTTCTAATTTTTATATTTGTTATTTATAATCACGTCGATTTGGCTGGAAAATAAAAAACTTCCTTGAAAGTCAGTAGGTTTGGGAAAGACAGAGGAAACGGAAAACATTACCTACCACACTACACCCAGGAAAATCCATAATTTGTGCGGAAATTATGTGCAAAACCGAAATTCACGCGGGTGAAAACATAATATTATATGTTGTATGGGTATGTTAGAAATTTACTTCTTTGTTATGATTAAAAATATATCGGTATTATAGGTATTCTTATGAGTGATTTGATAACCAATAACATTGGTTATCAAACATTGGACCTCATATTATTTTGGCCTGCTTTGACCTTTCAGATTGTGTTCGTATGTGATGTCTCACATAATATTGCGATGGTAATTAATGTGCTACAATGATTGAATATCACAAATGATTGTAGTTAGGAAGTTCTACAGGCAAACACAGGTCACTGGCTAGTGTCGGCTGTCGGCTGCGAGTTAGCAATTAACATAACTTGACCATTAGTATGCAGATTGAGATCGCACAACAGGTACGAGCCTCCGATTAGGGTCAAAAATTCAAAAATGAACATCATATACGTAATAATGTATTAACTATGCTCTCCACTATATCATGACTGGTGAAGGAAATTTTTTTTTATGACATGGTTTTAGAATCTACATAACTATTTACATTTCCTGACGAGGCATTTTCTTAAGCATTGCGGCTTCCACTGCTCTTGATTAAGCGTTCTAGTGCGATGCTGTACACAGCATAAGGTTGTAAGTTTGTAGCATCAGATGAGATCGCAGTCAAGTAGGTAGTTACTAACTTGTATTGTGTAAAACAAATACACAGAGCTAAGCAGTTTGAAATGCATTGAAAGAAAGGCGTTATAAGTAATAGGCGACTAAAGAGATGACAAATTTTTCATTTTTTTTTGAAAAACGGGTACGTGAAGTACTACAGATGACGTAAAAAAAGGTATCTGAGAAAGACGAGAGTGTTTTTGACAGCTGTTGCCGAAAAATATCTCAAATGGGTTGTTAATGGAAAAATCATGGATAAATAAATTAGGTAGGTAAAAGTGAAAAAATCGGTCGTACCATAGTAGTCTTTCAAACTATCTGAAAAAGTTAAAAGATAGAGCCTTGTTGGTTATCTTAGCAAAACTCGACTCTGTCCCTTTAAGCATAGATGTTTAGGTGTTTAGGAATTCCCTAAAGTGATGAAAAATAAAAAAGTTGATTCGCTACGTGGATATGTGTCACTGGGAAAGATCAATATTTCCCATCAACAATTAAGAGGTTTTACCGGCAGTAAGCTTCTCAGAGGCGCCTGACGGCAGTTCCTAACAAACCTGTCCTGTACCAGAGTGTCTGTTACTTGTTGCTTGTCTACGTCGGGCGCGAGTGATGGACGACGTCCTGCAAACCGTCGCAGACGCGAGCAATTATGGTACCACATACCACTGAGTATGAATCGCTGATATTTATCGCCCTTTAAAATCGACCTGACGCAGTATTTATTGAGCTTAAAGGTACAAGTTGGTAGCCGACTGCAGACAGCAGCAGCAGACGACGTGTCGTCGCTTCATGTCGTCGCGACACGTCGTCGCGTCATGTCGCTGCAGTCATGATTTCGAACCCGACTGCAGACGGCAACAGCAGATGGCATCCAGTTGATTCGATTGGCTCGAACGCGGTCGTTGCTCCAGCGTCAGCGGCACTACTGATCTTGGATTGGCTCGAACGCGGTCGTTGCTCCAGCGTCAGCGGCACTACTGATCTGCGGTCGGACGACACTGCCGTCTGCCGCTCGACGACGCGTCGCTGGCTTCATGTCGCTCACTACGGAGGGAATTTCATAGAAATACATAGAAACCAGTAGTGTCGCCGCGACACGTCGTCTGCTGCTGCTGTGTGCAGTCGGCTACCAACTTGTACCTTAAAGGTTAATTGTGATTTTTATTGCGAAATGATATTATCATTTTTTGGTGCACGACCGTGAAAGTGTCAACAGTAAAAAGCTATAAGGGAGTAACTGAGGTCTGATTCTTATGTACCTTTCCCTCCCCCAATTTCCAAAGTTTCTAGAAATATGACGCTACAGAACAAAATATAATAACGACAAATCGTATCTGTTTATGAGGGGAATGCTTCAACAATTTTTTCACCAACTGGTGAAGTACAAAGCAACATGTCATAAGAGCGCCATGTTTAAGTTCACTCACGCATGCTGCAGTTTATTATTTATTTGTAGCAGCTTCAATTGTTGTTGCTAAAATTTCATATTGCAAAAAATTTCAATGACATTATATTTGTGCGAATTAAAAAATGCAATCTCTGAGTGCAGTTGATTTCATAACAAGTATCTACGCCTTCGCTGTTCGCACGTCAGTGAAGAGTGAGTTATAGTTTTTTCAGGAAACGCAAGGTTTCCACGTGCCACGTGGACTATAAATCTTCACAAATATAACGTTGATTGGGTACTTACTCTCACTGTTGTGCATCATTTTCAATATTGTGGGTCTTTAGCAGTACGTATTAACTGAATTTTTGAGGAGATCTTGGCTGGCTCACACCATTAACAATTTGCCAAATTCAAATGTAATAAATAAAATAAATAAAATTCTCGTGTGACAGTGTTCAAAATTCTCCGAAACGGCTACGGCTACGACCAATTTCTTTTAGGTATATACATACCCCTATATGGCAAAACAACGTTGGCTGCGTCAGATAGCAATATACCTTAAATACCTTCTGACCTTCTGGGCATAATTATGGCAAATGTGTAACTATCGTAAAAAATCATTTTTTAAATGAACGGAACCCTTCATGAAATAAACGAATTTGACTTTATGACCTCGAATTTAGCTTTGATCTATATTTACCTCTACTTTATATTTACAACAGAAGCAAATGTTTATGCACTATTTATGAATGTCGTATAATTTTAAAAGTTAAAACGCAGTAAAATCGATCAGAAATAGAAATCGCAGCGGTAGAGATACTTGTTTATTGTTATTTTAATGATCAACTAATCATTTCATGATTTACAGCACCTTTGATTTGTGGCGGTTTGCGTGATGCAGTTTTGCAGGAAGGTCACTCCAGTGGTGAAGCATTTCCAGTGTGCATCCTAAATCTCTTAGGGTTCATCTTCAATTTAATGTTAAGTTTGAGTGGTTTGAGCACGGGAAGTTTATTTTGCTTCTGGAACATAAATCATAACGTCTTTATTCCACATAATTTATAACGTACAGAAGTTTATGAAAGGTAAGATCGTAACATCATAACTCAATTGTTGTTGCGAGTAAACCGATGAACCCTAAAGCAAATTAAGTTGTTTAATTACATGGATTAATATGGACCGTTCTCTGATTGATGGCCGAGTGTTATTTTTGGTCTCACTGGTAGTTTCACACCTGCGTTAAATACAGACAAACAACTTTTTATTAAAAAAAAAGGTCTTTCATTTGCAATGGGAAACGGCCGCATTGCTTACATTAATTCATGGACTCAAACAATACAACACGAAACGAAGACAATGGCCTCTGAACTACATTTTAATTTGTTCGAATCCCCCTGTTAGGGTATAATGAGCCCGCCGAGCGCGTCATCGGGCGCGCGTAAATTATAATTAGTAGTTAGTGGCTAGGCGCGACCCACCGCGGCCCGCGCCGTGCCCGCCGAGCCGTGCCCGTCAGTGCCCAGTGCCCAGTGCCCAGTGCCCGGCGAGGCAGGCGACTCAGGGCTGTCACATACATTGTGCTTATTTAATGCTTGAAGAATTCTAAGTTCTGACACAAGTGTTTAACCTGCTACTTTGTGCTTGTCTTTAGACTCTACTTCGTTTACGACCCACATGACTTGGTACAAGGGTCTCTTCTTAAAATGTGAAATATTCGGTTGTAGCCCCCTCCCCCCCGATTAGGAATCACACATTTTAAAGATGTTTCAGCGCTAAACTACTGATATACAGGGTTATATAAAAAATACCAAATCGCTCTCGGCTTGTAATTTTTTACATTAACACCAACAACTTTTGTTCTACGACTTTTCTAAAAATTAGTAGTAATTTATTTCATTTAATTTATTTATTTCATACAAAAAAGGGAACATTAGGAAAGGACGCTACAGAAGGAGTTTCTCCGATCAAATCGAGGAACCAAGAGAGCGTGTATGAAAAGATTCGTCGAAGAGAGACGTTGAGAGAGTTGTGCCAGGTGCGTTCAAAGTGGCGATCCATCTTCTCCGCCTACCCCTGTAGTGACTAACGCTTGAGCAATTATAAGCTTTGATCGTAAAATACAGACAATTACATGTGAGCTCAACGGTTGTGAGAGTGAGTGAGCTTACAACCGCGAGAGATGAGGTATGTGCATTTGTTCACTCTGTAGTTGGGACGTTGGACTGACTTCAAGTAGCTTTTTCTATAAAGTCCATTACTGAAGGCTGCACTGCTGATAACAGATCCAGTATTAGTGTTTCACAGTTATTTGAATATATCGTGTTGTAGGTAACTTGAAGTGCGTGGTGCGGACACAGGGCGAGGGCAGCGACCCTAGCGCGCAGCTGTCTCGTGATGTACGGCGCTATTTGTCAGCCCCGAGCCGCACGCAGGCCGCGCCCTCCCTCGCCCCGCGCACTACATCAAACCTCTTCGCGACCTCGGCCTCGCCTCGCCGGGGTACCGCGGGCAATAAAACGCCCCGCAGACATGCACTTCACAGAAAGGGAAAGTTATAATAGTGTCTGTTGGAATGTGTTGGAGGTTTCGTCTAGGGGCGATGTTTTTGACGTGACAACGTCTTATAAATCGATAGAGCCGGCTGCACGCACAAAAAAACATGACTCATCCGGCGTTACCGGCGTTACCTCGCTCTGAGGCGTTCCATGTAAGGCTTGAAGTGCAAGCGAGAGTTGTCACGTTCAACTATCGTCAATAAACCGACTTTACAAACAACCAACTTTTTTTTTCTTGAATAATGCATGTTCAATCACATCATCTTCCATAAAAACATATTAAAAGCTTTAGCTTTTTAAAGTACTAGGTAGCGGTCTGAAATCCGAAACGTGTTACCTCATTTCTTCTAGTTCTAGTACTCGTTTTCAATGTGGAGTATGCTAAATTAAAGAAGAAATGAGTTAAAAAAATAATGTAAGTAAAAAAATCGTGGTTAAAATGTTTTACTATTTAATGTGTAACTCGTTTCATTTAATATTTTCAAAACATTTATGAAATTACCTACAGCTAATTTCGAAATGCTAAAGTTTCAAAAAGCTTCTAATTGCCAATACGTAAAATGTAGATGTAGTAATAATCTACTGTCGCAGGCACAATTATTTTATTTTTACAGAGAATACCATAATAATACCCCATGGTTTTGATAAAAGTGTTAAATGACATACGAGTATTACAACCAATTTCATTAATGATTCAAACGAGTGTAAACGTCAAGCCTAGCAGGCATTATGTATTAGCTTCGTTGTGAATGTAGGGTAGGGCGGGCGGCAGGGCGGGCGGCGGGCGCAGGGCGGGCCGCCCGCCACCTGTAGCGCGAGCCGCAACCTGTGGCGCGCCATCGCGATAACGTTGCGGCGAGCGACTGATACGGCGCAGTGACAAATGTCACGCATTACTGACGTAGCTAAATTTATTGTTTTATAACGAGACAGGTGCGGACTGCTGCGGTCTGCTCCACAGCGTGGTGACGTCATTCAAAGCCTGTGTCATAGAGTTAATATATAGGTACTACGTGCCTGTGCGCGCTGTGTGGTATCATTTCAATCCTCAAAGACCCGCCCCACTCTGTCAAAACCACTTATGTTACATTCGATTCGCGCGAAGTTTGACAGAGTGGGGTGCGTTATCGTGGACTGAAATATCTATATATCTCTAGTTAAGCCGTTTTCATTTATATAGGGCTTGGATAATAAAAGTAAGCAGGCATAAACCGAGCTATTTCCGAGCTCAATAACTGTACAGTATTTTAGCACTAAATTATTTGTTATCATAATATGTGTTTGATTATTTTACACACTACAAATTAATACTAACCTGCCATCTCACCTGATGTTTCGATGCAGCCGAAGATATATCGTATTTGCTCGGAAGGGATAAATAATCCCTAACGGATTACGGTCTGAATCAAACTCGGGACCTCAGTTCAAATCTGAGCTCCCTGTCTACTGCGCTAAGGAAGACTTCTTAATAGTAAAATGACTGAATTGACGTGATTTTTCGGATAAACTTAATTATAACTAAACTCGTAATTAAGGTAATTCACATATAATAACTCCAATGAGAGAAACATTACTATGTGTTTGTGTGTGTGTTTGTATGTGTACCTATTATGCATGTGTATTGAGTACGTAGCGCTTAGAGAAGTAAAGAGTAAAATTAGTCCCGGGTCCACGCGCGTATGCTAATCACCTATTTCAATATTCCGAGCAGGTTTTTGTGTGCAGATAAAAATACTAGTTTATTTAATTTAATTCATCGATATCCACGCCGCTAGCGAATACTCCGTGAGCATAGCGCGAAATGTGTTCACCTATTAAATATTCCCTCAACAGAAGTGGAAAAGACGAGCCTTTTTAATAAGGATCACGACCGCAATCCCTTCTCGTCTACACAAAAATGTTTGCCGCTAATACCGCATACCTACCTTAAAAGCTTGATGGACATTTTAGTAAATACCTTAGTCCCTAGTGCTCAGTTTCTTTCCTCTTGGCTGAGTACTTACTAACTAGTATAGACATCTAACACGCAACTGGTTCACAGAATACGTACACTGCGGATTATTTATTAACGTCACGTGATACCTAGTTATTACTTAGTTATAATAGTTATCATTATTAATTAGCTACATAATAAAGTAATTAGGCCGTTCATTATTTATAGCAACAGCTGGGTAATATACAGCTTCAAAGCCGATGTTTTAAGCAGCATTAGGATCGCCAATCGTTGTTCTCTCTGCCTTATTGAAGACAACTACGGAGCTTATACCATTGCGCGTATCTACAGTTTTTTATTTAATTATTCAAACAAGTTCGCTTTTTGTAGCAGAATTAATCTATATAGAAATATCGTATACTTATATTATTATTGTAGCTACAACTCATTCACTTGGAGCCACAGACACAAATGTGATGTTAAAGTGCGGAACTCCGCAACGCAACGTCGTCGGGTAAACAACCTCGCCTTCTTAGCGACTGACTACTCATTGTTATACTACCCGTTTTGTGTAGAGCCAATTACGGCTGAAGTCACATGACACGTAGAGCTCATTTTTGAATAAGATGACTTGAAAGAAATATTTGGCAGTTTTCTTTATATTATTTCTCGCTAGGCGGTGCGAATGCCTAGAACCGTGGTGATAAGTTTGTTGCAGTAATAATTTATTAGTTCATTACACACTAATTGCGCTACTTGTTCTCCAAAAAAAAAAAACTATTTAGATGTTCTCATCACACACACGCTTTTCATTTAGCACCTTAGCGTTTAAATGGCAATTAAGCCCCTGAAAGAACTACAGTGCTAGCAGACATTCTAATAGGTGGACCGATGACATAAAAAAAAAGTATATATGGATTTGCTAGTAGCGCTAGTAACCTACGCGGAACCCACCTAGTATCAACAGGCGATGGAGAGATCTATTCTCGGAGTGTCTATACGTGATCAAATCACGAACCCACCGACTTAGCTCAACGTATCGCGAAGCTGAAGACGTAATGGCACATAGCTCGTAGATCCAACGGACGTTCGGACGATGGAGCCCAAGGATGGCGACCCTGCAGGGCTAGACAATGTCACCTAAGCGTTAAGCGTAGTCGCTAGTAGAAAAACCACGTGACCGAATCTACCTAGTCTATGGTTAGCGTTGTTGTCGGCTGTCAATTGGAATTGTCATGTGACGTATCTGTCATTTGCTGAGCGCCGATGTCAATAATTAACTATTAACTAAATTATTAATTAATTAACTATTAATTAACTATAGCACTGCAAGGAATATACTACTCTCTAACGATAGAACTTTAAGTTCTTATGACTTCTAACTCTAGCAACCGCGACCACACTGAAATAACTAACACTAGTTTAATTAACTATCAGCAAAATAAACACTCGAAAATCCAAAAAAAACACGCCACGATGTTTTAAACGAAGTTGTGAACTTCGTCTAAAACACCACACACTACAAAAGCAAAACAAAATGGAGTCTTGTTGTGATCTCAATTGTTGTACCAAAGACTAAAGAGTACTAAAAATCCCAACAATTCCGCCATTTTGTAGCGTACAATGACGAAGTACGCTAAAAGTTATCTACAGGGTATGAGCGATCGCTAAATAGTCGTAGTCGAATTTCAAAAACAGCGTGATTTCCTCTATTCTGTCACTTGGTTTTTCTACAGTCACGTGATGGTCACGTGGTTTGTCCATACATTTTGTCGACTAGCGTTAACGCCAAACGCTTGCGACTTTGTCTAGCCCTGCTGTACGGAAAAGCGCATGTTGGCAGATCTCTAACCAAATTGACCGACGACAATAAGGGAGACGCTAATGGATATACTGATATACAAGTGGCACAGGACTGCGTAGGCTGGAAATCATTACAAGGTGGGGCAGCAGTATGTGACTACGAAATTCCATTAATGCATCACCTCCTCTCTTTAGGGTCAAGCAAACCGAAACCAGTTACCAGCAGCAGTGATAACAAAAATACTGGCTAGCAATTAACGTATTCAGACGAAGTTAATAAAACTAATAATTCGTAGGCCAGTACAAACATAACAAGTAATGGAGGCATCATTCCCCTGGCGCTCGGCACCACGCCCTTTACGTGTCGCCTGTGCACAGGCAGTTGGAGCTATTGCAGGCAGTTACAGGCAGTTACAGGCACAGGCTCGGCTGCTTTAGGCCTCGTCCACACATCATGTTTCATGTTTCCGCTTCATATATTAGTCGCCTCCCGAGTCCTGCGGCCGGGCAGGTGTAGTTACAGTAAGTAATGAGCAATAACTATCGTATTATTATAATGAGGGGGGAGGCATGGGAGGGGGATAGGCTAATTCGTTTGAGTGCTGCTTAATTAAAAGCATGGGCCGACCACCGAGCAGGGCTGCCTCCAAGCTTTTGGTAAATGAAAATGAATGTTGTTTGATTGAGGCTGTCGTACATGCGTACCTGAACTGGCAATTACATTTATTGCCAGTACAGGTACGCATAATATAAGATAAACCTGTGTCACCGCACAAACCTAATTTTTTTCCCCCTAAGAACGTTTCGCATCAATTGTAGGGGCATATGGAAGTATGTCACTATATTCTTTATTTAAATATCGAAAAAACTTAATTACAAAGACGCGTACTCAAAATCCAGATTAGAGACCTATACAATAAAACAGGTGTTTATAAATTAATTCTTTTATGAAATGATTATTGCTCATTCTCTTAAAGTTGTAGTTTATGTTTTGTGTACGCAGCATAAAATTTTATTTTATGCTCTAGTGCATAATAGTAACTCTATCGTTATAAACAACTTTTTAAAAAAATAACTAGTCCTTTTGATCCTAATGCATAACTTTTTGTAAGGAATTTAGTTTTGTGTGTCGCAATTTATTTATTAGATTTTATCTTGTTACCTGTCAAATTAATGTTTGTATTGGAATTTGAAGATATTTCAATCCGCGACGACGCGCCCCATTCTGTCAAACTTCATGCGAATCGAATGAAACATTAGCCATTTTGACAGAGTAGGGCGCGTCTTCGTGGATTAAAATATCTATAATGAGGTAAGTGGCAACCCTAGCACTGACACATCGCACGCAAGACTGCGGAGAGCCACGCGATACAACTCATAGGCTCTACCTTTACACTAATTAAGACGAAACAACACTAACAGTACGCTGTACAGACAAACTGCGGTCGTTTACACCGGGAAGCGGGAACACTCGAGTTTGATTCACACTACTTTTCTCACGTGGGTGTAATACGTGCTTAGTACCGGCAGGGTTTATGAATTAACCTAATTTACATACCCGTACCAGTTACCACAGTTTAAAGATAAGCCTCAACTGAAACTAGACTTTCTATAACCATCGGTTGCAACTTTGCATACATTACATAGCCATTTTACATACATGTATGCTGTTTTCGTGATTGATCGCAATTTAATAAATATATGTAAAAGATAACCCTGAAGGCTGAATTTATTTTCTCAATATACAAACATTATACATTATAACAATATACAAACCCGTTTTCATTCTGTGACCAGACCCTTACTAGTATAATGAGCTGTGGAACAGGGTTTGCTATCTATTTGATGTGATCTGAGCTTAGGATCTGAGGTAATGGACTTGGAATTAGTGGACTGCGGTCTGTGGTCATAATTTGAATTCCACGATGACAATTTCTTGATGACTAAGTCCTAAAACCGGTACTTCAACTGATAAATAATTTATCATCTGAACAAAATGAATGGCGGCGACATACTCGTATGCAACACTCTCATACGCTTCTTATTATCAAGTGTTTTAAATGCTCCGGCTTCGCCGAACAAAACGATATTATGGAGTATATAGTTTCATTCATAAATGATAAAACACTCCAAGCGAATGTTTTCCATGACGAGTTTATTTATAGAAGCATGGCGTTTGCCGCGATAAGCGACGACACTAGCGACCGCGCTGCCGACCACGTGCGACGCGCGACACGCGGCGACGCGACGCGACTGTCGCATGCTGGTCACACGTGTTGTATTGCTGTAACACACTATTGCTGACTCCATATGTTCAAGTAAAGGCCTGTATACACAGCGCGAGTAGGAAGTTACGTAATAAGTACCAATGCATCCTTTCTCGACAGTAGCTCGACTCACCTCGGGCTCGAGGCTCGATCACACGATGAGAGCGATGACAGTAGCTGCCGGTTCAAAGAAAGCACAACGCCTTTGCGCTTATTTGCTTACTGAGCTACTCGACTGTTAAGCTATCTATACCTAACATAAGTAGGAAGATATAAGTACATGATTGATGTACTTAGATGGTATTACTACTTTCCAGCTGAAGCCGATTGTAAGACAATAGACATGTTAAAGTATATATACCACTGATACGTAAGCCAAATACAATTTAGGCTTACGTATCAGTGGTTTCGAGCAATTTTTCAATATCAAAAAACTCAATCATTACTGAATTATAAGACGGACAGACATTCATATTGCAAGGACAATAGGGCAACCCTATTCCTTTTAATGTGCGGCCACGACTTATTGACCAACTTTTCCCATGAGTTATGATGCGGTAACTCGGTGTGATTAAAGTCTGATTTACCTACAGCCGGCAAGTGCAGTAGGTAACTGCTATCGGGTTCGACTAGCTACAGTGCGATAGGTTTGTAACACAAGTCTTCTTTTCTTGTCATCTGATTACTATGCTCGACGGGTGTATACCGGGTTTGAAATGAAATGAAATGAAATGAAAATGAAATGAAAAATCTTTATTTTCACATAGGCCCAATTAATAAGCTCTTATGAAAAGTCAAAACTCTACCGCCAGGTTCGGAAAGCAGGTTTGCACCGAGAAGAACTGGCAAGAAACTCGGCACTTGCTCTTTTCAAAAAAAAATGTCATTATATACAATTTCTTAAATTATATCAATAATTAATACATAATTTTTAAGATATCTCGTGAAGAGATGGAAATATATCCCTATCATTCCAACAATTCTTGTCATTAAAAAATTCTTCAATAGTATAGTAACCCCGACTTATTAGATGTTTTTTGACAGTGACTTTAAACCTGTGTAAAGGTAAGTCCAAAACAGACTTCGGGATCATATTGTAGAAGCGTACACTCAACCCCACAAAGGACTTCTGTACTTTACGTAAACGGTGTGGTACTACAACTAACTTGTGTCCGCCATTTCTAATTGGACGGTTACTTACATCTATACGTTGCTTATAATTATTAATGTTTTGACGTACAAAGAGTAAGCAATTATAATTATATTGAGATGCCACTGTAAGAACACCTATTTCTTTAAATTTTTGGCGAAGAGATTCGCGTGGCTTCATTTTGTATATAGATCTAATTGCTCTCTTTTGCAATACAAATATAGTTTGAATCTCAGCAGCTTTGCCCCATAATAGAATACCATAGGACATAACACTGTGGAAATAGGCATAATAGACAAGCCTGGCTGTATCAATGTCTGTTAACTGCCTAATTTTTCTCACAGCATAGGCAGCTGAACTAAGTTTACCTGCCAGAGTCTCAATATGAGCGCCCCATTGTAGTTTATCGTCTAAGGTTACCCCCAGAAGTTAGGTTTAAGTCCTGCCTATGCTGACTCGCATCATGTAAACGCCGAGCAAATCGTTCGCCGTTTCTGTGCACTTGACGACAGCCGCCAATACCGCCTCGCTGGTTATCCCTGCGACATAAGAGCCAATGTCGTTCAGCAAATGTTCAGCGCGCGCGCGGCGCTGCGAGCCCTCGGCGCGGTGGCCTCGGGCGGGTTATCGCGCGACCTCTTATCACGCGCACACCAGTGCGTCAGTACAGCGTGTGTGTGTCTGTAATGGTCGCAACTCGCAACAGTAACTGGCATGAATGTAATTAGAGCAAAGAACGCCGTGCACCCGCCGCTGCCACCAGCCCATGCGACGAACTTGTATCTGTTCTTTGAGAGTTCAGATAGCTCTGTGCAACCACTTTGTTGCAGTGACCATCGACCCATTATTGCTACTTTATAGCTTCTAATTCTTACACAACACTTGACAGCCATTTTACCTAGATGTATAGCTGTCTTGTAAACACGATTAACCAAGCTGTGAATTATTGCGATGCATTATAACTCGTCCGTTTAAAGGGTACTGCAGCTGCAGAAACACAGCATAGGGAGATGAGCGCAATGCAATGCGGCGTAGAGCTTACATAACGAAGAGTAATGGTTCGGTTGGATCATACCAATAATTAGACCGTGTATGTCGGTCGGCGACCATCAGTTCAGTAAAATCAAGACTTTTGTGATAGCAGACCTCGTTGTGCGCGCGTTGCCAGTGGCAACGCCATAAGGCTTCCACGGAACTTCGCTGGCGATTGGACAGTTTTAATTTATTGTGTGTGGTGTATATGGATGAACTGCAGATTGGATCAAGCCTGCTGCGTTATACCGATTGGATGATAGGAAAGATGGTCAATGACCACCATAACAAAAACACTAAGCAGACGTATCCTTCCCATCTGGTGAACATTTTGCCATTTCGATCGTCTTGTTATTCTTTGCTAACTTTTTCACCCTCCGCTGATCCAATAATGATTGAAATCTATGTATCTCCGTATTAATATTATGCTTTAATTAATTAGCGCAGAAAAACAGCTCAATTAATATCGTCGTCGAGCGATAGCGCCGCGACCTCTGTCGCCTGCTAGCGGTTGCGATCGCCAATCATGACACCATTATCAGGAACACTTAAGTGAGGATGACTTTACTTTGTGAACTTCAACTTCAGCTAAGTTATTCGACCGATAGCCGACTGGAAATTTTCCATTGCTCGATAAAATCTATCCCATCCCCAGAACTAAGCCTCACTCCACAGGATGGATGTCGACATTTGAAAGTGGACACGTAAGATGTTATGTGGGTACATAGTAAACCTATGAATGTATACGGTATGCTAATGCGTCGTAAAGTCCAGCGCTGATTGACGATTATGGTCCCAGTGGCAGGTTTTATATTATACCTACATACTCGTAACACCCACACCAGCGTAACTATAACATATTATACACACACAAGCACACTCACACACTCGGCGAAAGATCGACTCATTTGCAAGTCAAGTTTGGGAATTGGGCAAGGGAATTTGAAATCGGAAATTGTATCGAATTCGAAGCTATATTATGGAATTCTTGTAGGTGACTCTAAACACTTATCATATTTAAAAGCGATGATTTGCATTTATAAACCGTTACATTTTTTACCAATGTAGGATAAAATAAATATTGGGACCCAAGGTGCTGTGCTGGGATGACGGCCACGCACCGGGAATCGCAGTGTTGGCAAATCTGTACCAGGTAGACGGGCGACATCAAAGGAGTTGCGGGAAGGCACTATCTTCATTTCAAGAGGTTTCTATCTACCAACCAAGCTACCAACATATTAAGTATCAAATATGTATAGTATATTTTACAGTCAGATTTCCATAGCGCCATTATGATTTAGGAGTGTGCGACATTGCAAAATCAAACTACTTATGTTCGCATTTGCCAGAAGCCTTATGGCGTTTACTCTAAGAGTGTCATCATAAAAGAATCATTACACCTACCATATACACATACGCATACCATAATATACGCATCCAGATAAATCAACATATTCAAATTCGGACAATTTACAGTAAAAGCTGAGTTCAAAACTTTTCTCTATGTTATAACAGTATCTTCAGTTTTATGGTATAACAACTACACATAATATAAGAAACAAACTTAACTTTAAACAAATACCTATATTCAAAGGTAATGAGAACCCTCGAGAGTGCAAGTTTCATATATCGAATCGTGTCGCAATTAACCTGAAACTACTTACTACACCATAAAAGTGAAAATCTTAGCACTATTATAATATTACATGACCTAGGCGTTATGTGATTGCGATAGGTTCCGATTTCCGCTACCTACTGTCGGCTTCTTTGTTGCCGCGACGTACCTACATACGTACGAGGATAATATTCACAATGGAAACCGCCTCGAGTAACGCAATATCAATATACAGTGCAGCTGGCAGACGCCTTTGCCTTTCAAATGATCCAAACATGAGACATAATATTACTAGGTTACTGCAGTAGTAGGTACTACAGTAGTGTTATTATCTCGCTGCAGACTCGGTCATAAATCATTCGAGTGTTTCGCTTTTGTATTTCACTGCTGAGCTTCACTGCTGCTTTTGTAATTTTTTATAATTGATAGGCTTGCGCTTGACAACAATCAAGTCTGAAATGATGAGCGGGGCTAGACAATTCGGCGTTAACGCTAGTCGACAAAAATGTATGGACAAAACAAATGACTGTAGAAAAACCACGATAATAATTACTAAACACGCTGTTTCAATAATTAATTACGCTAACTTGAACGCTCGCTGGCGTTCTTGCGGACCTTGTAGATAACTTTAGCGTACTTCGCTTGACAATTGACAGCCGACAGTATCAAACACAGCGTGTTTAGTAATTATTATCGTAGTTTTTCTACAGTCATTTGTTTTGTCCATACATTTTTGTCGACTAGCGTTAACGCCAAATGCTTGTGACTTTGTCTAGCCCCGGAGGTCTAGGATGGAGCGCGCTTGCCTAGAAAATGCCTATTCACCCTTCTCTTGAAGGCACCCAGATTGTATTTGGCTGGGAACACGGAAGCTGGAAGGGTGTTCCACACCTTAGCGGTTCGTATCAGAAACGTAGAAGAAAAGCGTTTCGTTCGAGTAACTACGCTGGACATCAACCACATAAGGATGCCACTTCTCTCGACGTCTCGCGGTTCTATGGTAGAAAGGTGAAGGAGGCACAAGGTTGTGGTATTTTAGTGAACAACAAAAGCGAAACACTAATGATTTATGGCCGAGTCTGCAGCGAGATAATAACACTACTATAGCTACCTACTCACTAAACACTTGGAATGATTGCTCGTGGTAAAGGTCATTCCAAAAAATGTGAGTTACCGCGAAGCTTTTCAGTCCCCGAACGGCGCAGGGCGCGGCACCATAGTTGTGACCATACACTGTATCTCTCAACTGTTTCAGTTCGGGAATCTCATGAGGATTCCACCATACTATTGAACTCCAGTTAAAAGCCGTAAGTTTTTTTCCTCCTCCTCGCTCTTACGAATACGTGGGTGGGAGCAAGTTGCTATCTAGACAGTATTGCTGGAAAATACTACAGAAAACGGCGTTTTACGTAATATCTATAGTTTCTAAATGTGTTGAGGGCTATACTTCTTTTCTCCACATGACCTTGTTTCCTTGTCGATACTTCCAGACTAGTCATATCTTCCAGCCCAGTTTTGACGACCTCCCTGGCGCAGTGGCGCGGGCTCAGATTCGAGTGGGAGGTCCCTTATTCGATTTCCGACACGCACCACTTTGGAACTTTATAATTTCTAAATTGGCTCTGGTCTGGTCTTGTGGGAGAGTTCAGCCGTGTCTCCACCATACTAGTAAAGACGCACCGCAAAGCGATTTAGCGTTGCGGCGTGATGCTGTGTAGAAACCGTTACGGGTTGCTTACCCCCCTTCCATGTCAGTACGATAACATCTTCGACTGCATCGTCATTTACCATCAGGTAATATGGTAGTCAAGTACAAAATTGTATTGTACTTAGTATAAAAAAAGATCGCGAAAGAAAAACTTTCATCGATCATTCAAATTATTAAAATGATAACGAGTCACTAAAGCGACGGTATATAAAGTGGTAACGAAAACTCGTCCGCATAATTGGCTGCACGCAATAAATAAGGAACATAAAATAACGGATATTCAAATGTGCTCCGATTCCTCTCGCGTCAGCTGAGAACTAAATGCAGTTTGGAAACTTACCAAACAGGCACTATTTTGTATTCCGAAAATATCTACCTTTACTGAAAAAATGAGACAAAAACTAAATAAACCGCAACAATTAACATTTAACAAATTGCTACTGTATACATTTATAAATAGAAGCAGTTGAAAATAATAAACATTTTCCTTTACTTGTTTCCGCCGAGATTTCGCCGTGTTTATTTCAGTTTTCACAAATCCGGCAGAAATCATTGATTTCTCTAATGTTATTCCAGGCTTTAATCTATCTCCATAATCGGTGCAGCATATTACGACGTGCAGATGTAACACACTAAAAAACTTTCGCCTGTTTGTTGTGTTATTAAACATTGTTGTGTACTACAACAAATGACAGTACCCTGCACTTCCTGTAGGGATTGCAATAGCTAACTCTTCTCCGTTTATGTCGTCAGTCCACCTAGCGCATAGAATGGTGCTCATATTCATCTTCAATTGGGCTAATATTTTCACAATAATCTCAGTAAACACAAGATCTTAGACGTACTTTTTAAACAAACTTAGTTTAGACATAGACTGTAGAGAATTAGAGGTAAAACCGAGCGTTTGAAATAGATCTGCGCCATATTATCATAGAAACATGTCGATTACTTATTCCATATATCTAAATGGAACTAAACTCTCATACATTTTTTGATTTCGTTTTATATTATAGTTATGAAATATGTAGGTATCTATGACAATCGTAAATAAATCACATGGTTCAAGTTGCTGAACAACCATAGTGTGTCTATCGGACAGACGCATATCATCGGTGTCAGTTATATCATCGGAGTTCAGGCAAAAAGACCTTAGTGTGTAGGGTTCAGCAGTACCTACAGGCTACAGCATGTTTGAATATGTATTCTGTACTGGCAATGGTGTGCAGCGAGTGCAGCGCGGACCGGTTCACCAAATTGGGATCAGGATCATTGACACGCCAGTTCGAACTTCGGACAAGAACCCTTTCCGTTAACACTACCTTAATCTTAATTTCTCTTGCAGGTAGTTATATTGTAGTGTTTCTGGTTTAAAACCCTAAAATCTGCTCTCTTCAGCAATGCTCTCCTTTCCCTGTATTGTTCAAGTATCACCCACCCACCTATACCTAATATCTAACTGACTTGGTACGTAAAAGTAAAAACATAGTTACTGTTTTTATTTATCTAGCACCTAGGCTATTGCCAGATATCACTTTATCTCATCTTTGTCTATAGGCATTGTTATTTAAAAGAAAATTTACCATCTTAATTTTACAACAACTTTATTCTTTTGTGTGAAAATGTGACTAAGTTGTGCGGTTGTATCATTACTTGTTACTTATTTGTTTATGTTGAATTCTGGGCAAATATTTATCGTTGATACTAATTTTACTTTTCTTACCTACTTTCTTACTACTTTAAACTTTAATTGATAGCAGCTAAGTAGTGTTGTTTATAGATTCGCTAGCAGTTCGGTCAGTCATTGGGAGGCGCGCCTGTGTGCGTGTCTGTGTGTTCATCTCTAACTGATAAACATATTAAACTCGTTAACATAATTAGTATTTAGGCTAACGACGCCCGCGGGCTGCGACACACTATCGCGTCAACATCGTTACCCACTATTAGTTGATTAAATATTGCTATATACTGATATTTGTTTACACACAAATGAATACTAGAAGCATTGAAGGAAATCATCATCCTTACATCACCCTACGAAAACTCCCAGAAAGACGCAGGTCACAGGCTTTCCCAGCTCCCAAACTACTCTTCCTCATACGCTGCCTCCATCAGAACTTTTACTGGTGGTCGGTCTCTTCCAGCGGAATTCGGCCCAGCCTCCAGGATGTTTACTGATGGTAGGACTCTTCTTGAAGACTCTATCCTTGTGGGTACCAATTACTACCGTAGTATCAGTTAATTTACCGTGAAGCAGTATTGTTTATGGGACTGTTTCACCGCCTCTTGATAAGTGCTGGATAGTCTAACCGCGAGTTGTGTTACTTTCATACCATTCATACTTTATGTGAAGTGACAAAGACAAAACTTGTGAATAAGCTATTCGAAACTTATAAGAAGATTGTGAAACAGGCCCTAAGTGTATTTCGGCTTGAAGAGCACTGAGTGCAAAAGGCATGGATAGCAAAATGTGACTGTAGAACTGACGGCGCAGGAGTATGAGCGCAGTGCAGTGCAAAGTATAATGTTGCAACACAAAGCCGTGGGACGCACTGCACATGCCTTAGCCAATAAGTGGTCTGCATTAGATCGTGGTACAGTGACAGTGGTCCAGTGCAAGTGGTGTAATCTTTCGGTTGCCTCACGCGTTATCGCACCGCAGCAAGTCATATTTCGCCAGTAGACAACAATCCACCACCATTTGTCACACCACAACGCGACGGGACGCTGGGAAACAAAACACAAGATTCATAGTCAGAGATTAACAAACCTAAAAACTTATTTGTTTTCCTATTTGCTTATTAACTGATAAGCTATTCGAGTAACGTAAAAAAATATATTGTCCATTGTTTGTAATTCCTAACGAAAACAACGTTATCGCGGACAATTTGAAAAGAATAGCCGCATTAGTCGCGTCCGCGGCAGATAAGCGACACGTGGGCGACACCCGCGCAGCAGCCGGCCATCTCGCCAGATGACATGGCGTCATGCAACGAAAAGAACTCAAAACATTGCTGGTAAATTATTTAAAAGTCTCTGACAGTTTCGTTGCAACGATCCTTAAGAGACAAACAATGCACACGATATCTAAGTAGATAAAGATATTTCAATCCACGATGACGCGCCCCACTCTGTTCAACTCCATACGAATCGAATGAAGCATAAGCGATTTTAAAAGAGTGGGGCGCGTTATCGTGTATTGAAATATCTATAGATACTCTTTTTCCTCGCTATAGAAATAAATCAGGACTTGGATAGTGGATGGATCATCGAATGGATCCAGGTTGTGGAATATAATCACTTCCTTACAATTTATTAAGTGTGTTAAGTATAATAATTATCTTTAACTATATACCTATACGATGCCTCCAGCAGACGCTGAGATATTATTTTCAGAGCAATTCAGGAAAAATACTACCTACCGTTATAATAAATACCTCGTTAAGTTACTATTCTATTGGCATCCTTTTATCGGACTTTCTCATAATCCTATATACTACTCTATAATTATGCTACTAAATTATAGAAACAGGTAGCTGTGGAGGAATGCTGTCGTCCGGCAAAAGCGTCTTTAACATATCAAACCAGTTCTAACATCGCGTCGCGCGGAGTTTTCTAATGTCCTTCCAATTATAAGAAGGGACAAAGTAGTGGGTCCGAGACGAAGCCGAAGTCTTCTGCATTCTCCAGCTGCTGGCATAACAGAGTTGGGCGAAGCTGCCAGTCATAGAAAATGAGAAGTCTAAGTGAACGAAATCTTGCAAATTGCAATTAGTCAATAACTAGTGCTATACTTAGTATTAGGCTAAGTTCATATGGCCGCGCGGCACCGCGCGCCGCCGCGCGATGTTAGAGTTCACATGACAGGGTATATACGAGCGCCAGTCTGGCATTAACATTGATATACAATGGACGTGGAGGAGGCAATTTGCTTGTGGATTTTATATAGAAGACTGAGACGTCGCAGAAGACGACAAAGGCGATACTGGGTGCATCCAATATTAAGTGACAGACTTTCTTCAAGCCTGTTTGTCACCTTATACCCTGAGTTGAGGTTACATGAAGAAAAATTTTTTAATTATTTCCGTATGTCAGTTGCAACCTTTGATTTTTTATACGATTTCATTGAAAATGATTTAAAATCCAGTGAAAATGCTGTAAGATATTGCATATCACCAAAAGAAAAACTCATTGTAACATTGCGGTAAGTTAACTGTTTATTAATCATAATCACAGTAAAAATTATAAAAAATAAGAAATTATGAGCGAGGCTTCTTGGCAAATTAACTTTTAGTTTAATTGAACAGATCTAATTCTTGAGAATCTTCGTATGACGGGTCACAAGTAACATCACCCGGGGGTGATGTTACTTGCGATGAACTTGTGGGAGGTGAAGTGTATGAACTAGTTGTATAGCCATATTGTGTTGATTCTCTATCAGAGTACTGCATTGGGTTGCTATATTGAGAACTTTGAAATGAAGCATGATAGTTTCTGGGTGGTCGTTGTGAGCTATATGAAGTAGACGGGTAGTTAAAATCTTCAAGTGGCTGTGCTCGTGTAGCTTGGTATCGTTCTAATAAATTATATTTCAATATATATATTTCAATTTTCAGTTTTAAACGCCGGTTTTCAGGAACTTTTTTTATTTCCCTAACCAATGAAAGACAAAATAATTTATCTTCATCGTCATCTTTCTTTTCTGCTGCATTATTATTTCGAGTATTTATGCTTTGTTGTAAAAGATTTGCAAAATGTTCATCGGCAGGGTGAAGTTTGAATTTTTTCCGGAGCACATTTTCTGTTGAAGCTTGAACGCCGCTGCTGTTAACTGCACTATCCAAATCAGGATTCTCTGTAACTTCCGCAACATCAAGGCTGTTGTCAGTTTTTCGTTTCTGGACAACTTGTTTAAGAAATGACAATCTTTGGAAATACGCAAATGAAGATGGTGTTGATGCTGAGGAACCGGACTTCAAATGTTTTGTTTTCTTAAGTTCTTTTACATAGGCATCTCGTAAATTTTTCCATTTTTTTTGCAAAATCGATCCTAGAAAGTAAATAATTAATTATTAGTTTTCATTGCAAAACTATTGAAAAATGTTGTACGATACGGGTGCATAAAGAGTCCTTATGACCTACTTTATGCAAATTGTACTTTGTGCACTTTATGCTCACGTGCCACACTGTAAACACTCGCTATGAATGTGTTTTCTTTGTAGCACTTATTCAGTAAAGATTTACTTAAAAGAAATAGACATAGACATAGAATTAGGAATAGGAATAGGAGTAGGCATAGGAGTAAGTAGGGGTAGGAATAGGTATGGGAATAGGAATTTGACGAGGAATAGGAGTAGGAATAGAAATGGAATATTTATCGTGGCACGTGAGCATATGCACTTTATGCTCGCGTGCCACACTGTAAACACTCGCTATGCTTGTGTTTTCACTGTAGCACTTATTCGGTAAAGATCTACTTTATGCACGTGTATCTTAAATAACTATTATGTTACAGGTACCTAGCAACTGGTTCTTCATTTGCAGAGTTACAATATGGTTATAAAATTGGCAAGTCTACGATATCGGGTATAATTAAGCAAGTGTGCCAAGTTTTATGGAGAAATTTAAAAACTTTGGTCATGAGTCCACCAACAAAAGAAATCTGGACACAAATATCTATACAATTTGAAAATAAAGCATATTTTCCAAATTGTGTTGGAGCGTTGGACGGCAAACACGTTCGTTTAATACAGCCACCAGAATCAGGATCAATGTATTACAATTACAAACACTTTTTCTCATTAGTTTTAATGGCTTTATGTGATGCTAACTATTGCTTCATATGGATAGACGTTGGAGCTTACGGAAAAGACAGTGATTCGGGTGTTTTCAAGGAAACGTCATTATTCAAAAAACTCTCAGAAAATTCGTTGAACTTACCAGAGCCTAGATCTATCACAAATAATGAGAGCGATGCATTTAAACTACCATACGTAATTGTAGGCCTCCCCCAAATTACTCCAGAGCTTCCTGTCGCGCGCTAGTCTCATCCAGTCCGAGCCGCATCTCTGAGAAAATATATCTCTCCATCTCTTTCTCTGGCGACCTCTTTTTCTCTTCTTATCCCTAGGAACCCATTCCGTCACTATTTTTGTCCATCTTATATTGTCTAATCTGCAAACATGTCCAGCCCACTTCCATTTTAACGTCCTGATTAATTTCGTTATGTCTACTACCTTTGTCATTTTACGAATATTTTTATTGCTGATTCGATCTTTTAATTTCAAGCCCAGCATACTCCGTTCCATCTTCCTCTGACATATGGCTAGCCTGTCCTCCTCTTCTTTTCTGAGTGACCATGTCTGGCAGCCATATGTCAAACATGGCAGTATCGCTACATCGTGAAGCTTCTTTTTAATTTTAATGTTAATGTCTTTACTCTTCATTATTTCTTTGAAGCTCCAGTATTTTTTCCATGCTATGGCGATTCTTCTTTGTACTTCTTTTTCGGTACAATTTTCAAATGAGACCGACTGTCCTAGGTAAATATACTCATTTACATACTCTATGTTTTCACCTTCTAAAGTTATTTTCTGCCACACCGAGTTTGTCATGATTTTCGTTTTAGAAAAATTCATGAACAGCCCAGCCTTCTTGCTTTCTCGTGCTAATTCCGCAACCATGGTGCCCAGATCCGAGGCAGTTTCAGCAAAGACTACAATGTCATCCGCGAAGCGTAAGTGACTTAAATATTCGCCATTAATTTTCAGACCCTTCTTTTCCCAGTATAGGTTATTGAAAATGGCTTCGAGGACTGCTGTGAAAATTTTTGGTGAGGTTGGGTCACCTTGACGAGCGCCTCTACATACCGGGAACTCAGCACCTTCCTTCTCCAATCTTACTCTTGCTCGGCATTTTGAGTACACGTTTTTTATTATGTTGATGTACTTTGGATGTACACCTTGTTGCGACAGTGACGCCCAGATTGTGCTATGGTAAATAGAGTCGAAAGCTTTTTTATAGTCGATGAAACACATGTAGAGCTCTATACCATATTCGTTGGCTTTCTCTATTAGTTGTGTCACAACTTGTATGTTATCTATAGTAGAGAAATGTTTTCTGAAACCCGCCTGCTCGCGTGGTTGGTGTTCGTCAAGTGTTTTCGATATTCTATTCAATAAAACCTTTGCAAATACTTTATAAATATTCGAAATGAGGCTGATTGGTCTGTAATTCCCTAATTCACCTCTGTCGCCCTTCTTATGCAAAAGTATAATAATATATTCGGACCACTCCTCCGGTGTTATTTCAGTGTTCATGATTTGGTTAAACAAGGTATGTAGAGGTATCTTAAGTGTGCTTAAAAATGATTTCAAAAGCTCGTTTGTGACGTTGTCATTTCCAGGAGTCTTGCCATTCTTTTGACTTCTTATAGCATATTCAATTTCGGAATAAGTTATGGGAGGGATATAGGTTTCGGCGGTTTCAAAGCAATTATTACAATAATTACTTGGAGATCCCTTCGTCTGGTCAGCTGTGTATAGATTTTTATAGAATTCCGTAGCCTCATTTATGATGTCTGGCCGTCTAGATAATACTTTCCCAGCTTTATCTTTAAGATTTGCAGCCCATTCAAGCTTATTGCTTAGTTCCCTGTAAGCTTTACGTATAGCCCCCGTTCTGGATATGTATTTTTCAAACGTCAGCTGTCTTTGTTTTTTCCTTTCGTCAGTTATATTTCTATTTATTTGTTTACTTAATTGTGATATTTTAAATTTAATGTCCTTGGTCCTTTTTTCAGTGTATAATAATTTTCTTTTTTGTAATAGGTCCGTCGTTTCTTGATTCACATATTTTCGTCTTAGTTTTTGTTCCTTTGGCAATTGTTTTAAAAGAAGTTTCATCTCACCCATAATGCTCTTATACTGTTCCTGCACATTTTTCTCTGATTTATTCATAGATTCTACGAACCTTTCCTCCCAATATTTTTCACATTCTATAGAAAGTTTTGGTAGGTTTGTCGGATACTTTAGGGGTTTGAAGAAACTGCGACTTCTTTTGGCATTTAATTTTAGTTTGCATCTTATCATGCGATGGTCAGTGTTGAAATTAAGATTATTTATAATGTCAAAACTTTGTATTTTATTTGATTGATTGGTAAGTATATAGTCGATTTCATTAAAGTGCTTCCCGTCCGGTGATCGCCATGTCCATTTTCTATGTACTTTTCGTTGAAATAAACTATTAACAAACTTGAGATTGTGTTCCAATGCAAATTCTATCAATTTCAGGCCTCGAGCGCTTCTTTTGCCATGCGAATACTTTCCTAATACTTTCTCCTCACCTTTTTGTGTTTTTCCAATTTGTGCATTAAAATCTCCTAACAAAATTAGATTCTTCGAGTTCACAAAATCTAAGGCAGACTCTACAGATGCATAAAATCTATCAATGTCATCCTTTTCACAGTTTTCAGTAGGAGCATATACTTCTATCAATGACCAAACTTGGTTGTCAGGTGTCTGTATCTCTATTGACGCGACTCTATCAGAAAATGACTTGAAACTTATGATGTAAGTTTTCAACTCCCGCCTGATTAAAAATCCAACGCCATTTCTACCCTTGCAGGCTGAGGTGTGATATAAGATATATTCCGAATATTCTACAATAGCCTCTGTTTCTCTTCGTACTTCGCTCAAGCCAATAATATCCCAATTCAAGTTTTTAATTGCCAATTCTAACTCAGTGACTCTACTATCCGAAAGAAGGGTCCTAACATTTATAGCTGCGATGTAGAGCCAGGAGTGTTCACTAATAATGCTTTGGTTTATGATGGGTTTGTTTTGAGTTTGGACGTAATTTGGGAGGTCTTGGTCAGTATTCTTCTTCACGGGGACCAACCGGCTTGAAGAAGGAATAAAGTAATCTTTTTTCGTGGTTGATGCAGTATTTAGGGGGGCCTCCGGGTGTCATGCTTCAGTGTTATGTTTAACGTATGCGTGCATTGTATTTTTATGTGGTTTAAGCTTCTTGGCGGTCGTCTTCCAGGTGCTGTGATCCAATCTAGTATTTTTGTTCAAATGGCTAGCCGTTGAAGAAGTAGTTTGGATATTTTTTATTTTTTTTTTATACGTAATTGTAGCTGACGAGGCTTTCGCTATGACTAAAAATTTGATGAGACCCTATGGTGGTAAAATGTTGTCAAAAGAAAAAAAAATATTTAACTACCGCCTTTCTTTAGCACGAAGGTATGTCGAATGTACATTTGGCATAATGTGTAACAAGTGGCGTATCTTACACCGGCCAATAGACGTGAAGATAGATTTTGCTGTTGATATCGTCAAAGCTATTTGTGTTTTACATAACTTGGTAAGGATGAGAGATGGTATAAATCAGGACGATATGATCAATCCAGCGCCATTACCTAATGTGAATCCAACTAACAGTGGACGAGCAATCCATGAAGTAGATAATATTCGAACTAAATT
Organism: Coenonympha arcania; assembly: GCA_036785405.1. Classification (NCBI taxonomy): domain Eukaryota; kingdom Metazoa; phylum Arthropoda; class Insecta; order Lepidoptera; family Nymphalidae; genus Coenonympha; species Coenonympha arcania. Next base: position 157,441 of record CM072058.1, on the reverse strand, counting down.
CACAAATTATTTTGTTACTGAAGGTAAATTAGATTGGCAAGATAAAATGGTGTAATAGGTACCTACCTATGATTTTATAAAACTTATTTTAAATAAATAAAACTAATTAAAAAAAAACTTACCCAAATTTTTCTTTTTTTCTTCGGAATCATCATTTTTGCAAAAAATTAAAACTAGTTCTTCCCAAGACCTTCTTTTTAATATTTTATTTGAATAATCCTTAGAGTTAAGATTCCAAATCGCATCTCTTTTTTCGATTTCGTCGATAAGCAAATCGATAGGCACAATGTCATCTTCGGTACTCATTGCATCGATCTATGTGTCTTTCCGTCTCAAGGCGCGCGGATCAACTGAACAGGTCGATACAGGTTTGAAATACTTGTGCCGCGCGGCAGCGCGCGGTTCTAGATCTTGCGCGCGGGTCAGAGCGCGCCGCGCGTTGGCGTGCGGTACCGCGCGGTAATGTAGACGATAATTATCGTTTATATTGATCTTGTGCCGCGCGGTTCGTAGTTCCGCGCGGTACCGCGCGGCCATATGAACTTAGGCCTTATACGCCGAGGCGAGGATCCCTGATTTCTTCGCGATCAGACGCAGTCGAATCGCTTCTTTTTGGAAGCGATTGCTGGAGTCAATGACTTCTATGTATCCTGCTGGAGTCAAAAAACGTCATCCTTGAGGTCATCGGTGAGGGTATGTCTAGTGATATATAATAATAAAGCATTGGCGCTCTGTTCACCGAGACGCAAACAAAAATAGTCCTAGTTATATTTAGTTTTTATAACCCTAGCATACCTTTTTGTTGATGTCCATGTGCTTTGAATAGGATGCTGTATTAAATGGAAGCTGCTCAAAAGCTATGAGGAAATGTTTACATTCATATATGTATTCATATACCGCCTTTATTGCATTTAATATGCAGCACTATGCCTGCTCCTTAGTCCTGCCGCCGAAGATGTTATTGTACTGGAAGAGATAAGTAAAAATCATCCTAGACGATTTCTACAGAGTGTCACGCTAGAACGCTAAATTGTTTGGCGTCACGTTTTTGCAGGTAAGGTGGTAACTAGCCTCGGCCGAAGCTTCCAATCAGACCAGATCTGAGGCAGTTTAGAACAAAAAGAAGAAGAATCCGAGCGCTTGCCACTGCGAGAGGGAAGTCGTCAAGTGGTACCGAGCATGCTGGCATTATTGCTATACCTTATATCATACGGATTGAACACGGCATAGTATGCAATACAAAAATCAGTACAACCATGCAACCGGGAACCGCGGGACGACCCACTAATTAAAGAGCACGCACCTCTGCGCCCACGAGGTGGAAGCGGCAGTGAGTATACTTAGCTGTTATACTGTGTAGGTGACAGGCCTCGATTCGGCGCAGGAACCGGTCGCGGGGACAGTGCCCCCGGCGCGGAGACCTGCGGCTTGATGTGAGCCACAATGTTGCACACATGTGCCACCACTGCTTGTTGCTGCCCAGTGCCCAGTGCCTAGCCCTGGCGCTCTAGAACGTCCTGCGTCCACCTCGCTCGGTGCTCTAAAGCCTTTGAACCTGATAACGCAACGACGAGACTGCTGTGAGCTGCACTTTACTGCCGAAACGAACACGTAGGTACAACTGACTACGGATGACTTTTAGAAAACTAAGTCTTTGCTTATTATACGTGAAGTTTAGCTGAAGAACCTCTCGATAGTCCAGTCATTATAGGAAGTTCACCTCGGAATTCGAGATACCCAGCTGCATTTCTGTAAATACTTGTATATTGACTCCCTAAAGGTTGTCTCAAAACCTACATATGGTAGGGTGTGCGCAACTATTAAATTTCAAGGTCAAAAGGTTACAAAAGTCGGTTAATTGCGCTTTTTTGGAAATATCTCATTTCCTATGGGTTTTTTGCTATTTATATTTATTATCAATATTGTAGCATACAAAATTCTCTACAAATTTTGTTTAAAAAAATTTTTTATACGGTTAACCGTTTTCGAGATAGAGGGCGGAGAGCGCGCGGTTACAGCATCACTTCAGGTCAACCGGTCAAAACGCGCCATATATAGTTGATGAACTATCGATAAATCAATGATTATAAATATTTGTCAATTTTTATTAACTATTATAATATTATATTTTATCATTTTTTTTCCTAACCTATCCACTTTTTATTCAGTATTAATTTATTTAACAACACTTACTTGCCCATGTTATTGCAGAATTGTTAATGAAAATATAGGAATTATATTTGAATTTTAACCTAATTAATATAAATAACTTCTTACAATATGATGAAAAAAAAACAAATAAAAGAATTAATCTTTTTATTAACAAATACATTCATTAAGTACATTTATTTTTATTGAAAGTAAAAAAATGGAATAATAAAGTGTACAAAAACTACAATTTATAATTTTAATCATCTTCTTCTTCTTCATCGTCGTCTTCTGGCTGCTGGTAAATTTCAAACTGGTCTTCATTATCATCTTCAACGACATTTGTCTCAAGTTTTTCCATGATTTCGGGGTCAAAGGTTCCATCTTCGTTTATGGCGCTCTGATATGGTTGAGCATTGAGACAAGCTTGCCCATTACATTGGCCACAAGCTAAAGAGCATGGCAAGCCCGCTTTTCTGCATCCGCATCGCGAACCACAACCACTCTTGCCGTTGCAGAAAATTTTATTTAGCATGTCTTCTGGAGCAGGTGGTAAAATTGTCATGATAGGCTCCAGAAAATCGTTTCACATTGCCCAACCCCATACCTGGGATTCCAAATCATGTCCTAACCAAGTTTGAACTTGATAATATACACGGTTGAAATGTTGATGAGCAGCTGCAATTGTTGGTGGAATATTTGAAAGCTGCACAGGTTTATTAAGTTTTGTAGACTTGACGTAATGCATATAACGAAGATGATCGAGACTTTTCACAGATTTCGGAGCATTATAGACTGCCAATAAGGTTTGAGTTCCACTCTCTAATAATCTCTGGGCCGAACAATTTTCTTCCTCAAATGCTGTAGCTAGTTCATCCAAATTTGTCAGTTTATCAAAAATGTTTAAAAATGTGTTTTTTCCCTTTTTAAAAGTTCATCAACTATATATGGCGCGTTTTCGACCGGAGGCACCGGTTGACCTGAAATGATGCTGTGACCACGCGCTCTCCGCCCTCTACCTCGAAAACGGTTCACCGTATAAAAAATTGTTTAAAACAAAATTTGTAGAAAATTTCGTATTCTACAATATTGATAATAAATATAAATAGCAAAAAACCCATAGGAAATGAGATATTTCCAAAAAAAGCGCAATAAACCGACTTTTGTGACCTTTTGACCTTGAAATTTAATAGTTGCGCACACCCTACCATATGTAGGTTTTGAGATAACCTTTAGGGAGTCAATATACAAGTATTTACAGAAATACAGCTGGGTATCTCGAATTCCGAGATTCTTACCTAATTTAAGCTTAAATGACTGGGCTACGATGACTCTTTGCACTTGAAACCTGAATAGCATACTTAGTTTTCTAGGAAGAACAACTGAAGTTGGAATAATTAATAAGGTTGGTTCGCGCTTTTTTCTACAGCTTCGTCAATAATTTGGAGGAATCCAATCAGACTGGTTTTGTTTAATGGAACACGAGCTGACAGCTTCAGTCGGAGGAGCTTTAGAAAGTTGTACATATTAAACTTGTAACCTGCAACTGTAAATACGAAGTAAGAAGTAATTAATTAGGTTAGCGCGTGTGTCCGAGCGGGGCAGGCGCGTCACGTACTGATGTTAGCTGCCCCGTTTGCAGCGAGCGAGTTTATTTTTAACAAAGATTTTCAGTTATTTTGCTTATTTTTACAATGATACGATATAAGACTCTTAGATCAGCAAAGCCTTTCTGAACTTCTTACCTAATGGGGGTGTAATGGGGTATTTCATATTATGTGCCAGTAAGTGCAAATACCTACATCGTTCTTTCTGAACTTCTAATGTAATGGGGTATTACATATCTGCTAAATAGATACATCGTTAGCAATTATTATGGATAAGTAAAGCAAGCAGTTCCGACTGTGACGAAGGATCGTTCATTCTCCTTTGAATGTGATATTTGAAGTACTATTGAGTGTTTATTTTAATTCAAAACCGGGGTAAACTGCGCAACCATGTTTGACAAGTCATAATAAAGTACCATAACGTCATCTGTGACCTTGGGAAACATCGTGCCGTGCTGCGTGCTGCGTGCCGTGACACTCCCGCGCAGCGCCGGCGAGTCGCGGCTGGCGGCTGCTGCTCCGCTGAGGGCCATCACACCTGTAACTGTAGTTCCACTCGTTTGGCGAGACTCGAGAGGCGTCGGAGGGTCGAGCGGGGTGCGGGCGCAGGGGCGGAGGGATAAGCAGATCCTGCCGCGGCGATTGCGCTCGGCTATCTCCCGCGCACTCGATTTATATTTATTATGAGATCGGAGATAGCGACCGGTCCCTTGACTCCTGTCTTACACTTCGGTCAACGTTTTATATCGAGATCAATTCCGATACAATTTAATTAATATATCGGCCTGAATGCTATCGGAAACGCCCGCGTCTTGTCCGCCGATATTACAGTAGAGTGTCGTCGATTATCCTAACGTCAATCAACCGAACTACCGCTTATGCAAATTACCTCCGCCCAGACTGAAGCCTTTATTTCTTTACTCGAAGCGCATTAGTCACTGAGCGCAAAAGGAAAATTTTCATTCAGAGCCCACGAGACGAGCTACTAATGGACGTGGTGAAGAAAAATTTAATATTATGATTACAACATGGATAAATAAGTAGGGTGTGGCTGAATCAGTTCGGTTATCCGAAAAAACCATTTTTCCGAACGGACATAATATGTCTCCCTATCATCTATTTTCAGATCTATTAGGACAATCGACGCTCTTCTATATGTTTGTCCAAGGAGCATGGACGGATGGATTAGATGTCTATTTATGAACAGATATCGGCTATTAACGTCGATGAGGCTGTCTGTAAGTAATGATGTTTTGCTGGCAGTCAGATTAGTACTTGTAATAATCCTTGCAAATATGTAAATGTAAGCGCCAGCTTTATAGAGCAGGAAGTACCCGCGGCGGCCGCACTGACGACACCCGATGCGCAGATATGACTACATCTCACTCAATGAACACTGAACCACACTGAACGGAGTAAACACAATCAACAATTGCCTCAGTTACCAGTATATTATTCTATTATTTTCGAAACCTCATGGCTTAGATTTGTCATACTTTAGCTTCGGTTAATCCAATTTATCCTCACCAATAAGCATTATAGTAAGTGTCTACAGACTGTAGTACTGGTCTAACATCTAGTACATCTAGTCTACAGTACCCCAAGGATGCATTTCTGTAAGAATCCTCCGGAGTTAAACAGTCTATATTCAGTTTTGCACACGATCCAGATCCAACACTATAATTTATATAAGGTTTTTTTACTATTAGGGCTGGTGAGAAGCTTCGGTTAACTAGCTGCGTAGTTACTTACCATTCTACCGACAGAGACCCACCACAAAGCGATCCTGTGCGATTCACGAATTGCATTCCAGTGTGACTCTTCTTACTCCTTCTAAGTTAGTATGATAACAGCCACGGCTGCATCGTTGCTTCCTATTAGACTACAGTCTTATAGTGTACCTATATGAACCGCCATTTCAGTCGGTTTCCGCCAGAGGACCCACCAGTCGTCTTATAATAGCGCTGGAATGGTTGCCGCAGTCGCCTCGGAGCAGCTATGCGGAACCAGCGCCGCGCAGAAATAACCGCCTCACCCGTGACACCTTTCACAATGCGTCCCCAAAAATACTATCTTGAAGATGGGTAAGAATAAGAACTCATATATAGGAACTCAGCGCTAAAAAGCAAAACTCTTTCAAAGACATTTTTAATCTGGCTAGCGGGGTGCGCAGCGCACTTGCAGTGATTTATTACTGTTGTCTATGATTTGTTATACATTGCTGCTTTAAAAGGTGATACGAAAATAAGATTTTGTGGCCAACAATCAATGGATGAGAAAAATATTATATGTCAAATGTGATCGGTGAAAATCACTGCGTTGACTCTATCATTGAAAAAATGTTGGCAACATTTTAAAGCTGAAAATGCTTGTTTGTCACCAGCAGTAAGGCCACGATGTAGTTCGCTCAGCAGCCACGTATAAGTTTTTGATAGATGGCGCTACTGGTTGCTTGTACGAAAGAGGTTTACGGAAATCGTTCGAATGCCCAAATCCTGAGGTTACAGATTACCGGTTGAGTCAAAGTCAGTTTCCAGCAGTTCATTGCAAGCATGCGGTTCATACTCTATTCGGCTGTAGGTACTCTTTAGTGTCAAATGTATTTTTTTAACTATACATATAGGCTAGCTGTTGACTGTGATCACACCTGATGGAAAGTGATGATACAGTCTAAGGTGGAACGCGCTTGCCTAGGAGATGCCTATTCACACATTTGAAGGCGCCCGGGTTGTAAGTGGCAGGAAAGACAGTGCCTGGGTAGTCCAGGTATTTGCAGTGCGTATAAAGAACGATGAATCAAACCGCTTCATACGCGTCTTTGGTACGTCGACTGTGTTTGGGTGGAAGTCTTTTCGATGCCTTGCCGTTGTGATCATAGTTTCGTGTGGTGACTGGTGGTGTGACCTGTGATGTTGCTACTGCAATGGCTACTGCGCACTAGACGAGCTCAAGGCTACAACGCGGAAGACATGCAGTCTCGATCTCGCCGTCGCGCCGCGACGCACAAAAACCTCGTCAAACATCACAACACACACGCACACACACGCTCAATATCAGCTGTTTGTATTATTTTAAATACATTTGCATTTTGTCACTATTATAATTTACTATGTTGAAATTAAATAAATTTAAGAATATTGCTGTCCAATAAATCACGCATTAATATCTCAAAGCGTTATTAGATTTTTTAAACACTTGATATTTTATATTGAACACCCGCTCGTAATATTTTTCAATGTAAGCTTAATACTTTAAATATGTATAGTTTAGTATCTTATCTATGGATAGTTTTTCTTTTTATGAATTTTTATATGCATATCTATTATTACAAACATTACAAGCTTCAGGTAGAAGTTAAAAGTAGGTACTAGGGAGCTGTTTTGTTTTATCCAGAAATAGAAGAAATATAAGGTCAGTTAGGGTAAGAGGAACACAGGGGAAAGAGGAACACTAGATCGTAACTCATAAACTATAGCTTTTTAACTCTGTCTGACTGGTGTCTCAGTCGATAAAAGAGCACAGTAAAAAAAATGAAAAGGTTCCTAACAGATGTCGCTACGACGTTCCACAGCCGAGTAAAAACCAATAAAAGTTTGGCAGTTGTAAAATTAAGAACACAAGTGGGCCGCATAACTTTGATTCGCGCTAAAATCAGTCGCAATTTATTTATTAAGAAAAAAAAAAAAAAAAAAAAAAAATATTGAAAATGAAGTGGTACGGATAATTTCAAGGAAGAAATACAAGGATATATCGGTGAGTTTTATGTTGTTTTTGATATTATAGACTAAAACCAGCAAATAATGTAAGTTTCATCAAATTCAAAACCATAACCCCCAAAAACTTTGTTAGGGTAAGAGAAACGGTACTTACAGGGAAAGAGAAACAGTATGTTCCTCTTCGCCGATATCAGGGGTGGTAAACATAATGAAAAATAATTTCTAATAACATAAAGACATAATAATTGTCCCTATTGAGCTTGCTTTAAGTTGGCTAATGAAAAAATTTAGAATGAACGCATAGAAACTAACAGTTGACATATTAATACGATTATTTCTAATCTACCTGCAATATGAGATTTAAGTCTGACCTATTATAGTATTTAATCAATTAACTATTGTCTTATTAAAGTAATATTTCTGGTTTTTTTTTTCAGGAAAACTATGAAACATGACAAAAACTTATACAAGAAAATCTAATAGAGGCCTATACACAAGAAAATTTAAAAGATGCAGTCGAGGCTGTAAATAATGGCACAATATCTGCCTGCATATGCAGCTTCAAAATTGTACGGCATACCTAGATTAAAAATAGTTAACCGCGTAGGTATATAATAAAAAAAGGTCTAGGTAGTTTGTTCTCCTTACATGTTTTAAAATTATTTTAATAAGAAATAAACTGATTTGTAATACTGATCACTTTACATGGTGCCGTTGCTAATTTGTTGCAGTTTATTAGGGATGAAGTTTGTTTAGTTTTTATTTGTAATCCTATCGTATTAGGATTAAACTGAGAAACTAAAATACATGCAATACATTGATCTCCAAAGGATAATAATTGTCTGTTATAAATAAAAATTAAGTATTTAAATAACATTTTTGGAGATAATACTTTTGATTGTTAAAAGTTGATTTTTCTGCAGAGAGAGGGAGAGAGTGGGTGATTTTAATTATTGGTTAATTATTAATCATTTTCCATTCTTACTTTTGGTAAAAAATAAATAATTTGCAAAACAAATGACTTTTTATTTTTAGTTTGTCACCCCTGAATGCCCCTAGCTGAACCTTTATGTTTCTCTTACCCCGACTTTGATATTTCTTTTTTTTTCATAGAAACTGTGGCTTATTACAATTACTTAAAGATCAAATTCGATTGAATTAGTGTTACTTAAAAAGTAGCAACAGGTATATCTTAATAAACATAACAATATTAGGAGATACGATGAGTGTTCCTCTTACCCCAAATGTGGGGGAAAAGAAACGTTAGCACAACCTAAACGATTTGCCTGATATTGCCGTAAGTATTCAAGTTAGCGTTTTGATTCACAACAAACGGAAAGCTAATAAACAAAGGCAAGTATAGAGTATCTCAAAATTCCTATAAAACATTATCTGTTTTTCCTGGAGCTCAAAACATCTGACTCAAAATAAAGTATGTTCCTCTTACCCTAACTGACCTTAATCAAAACCATTAAAAATTTTGCGTATCGGTTGAATGAAACTAATTATTCAGATAATCACGCAGCATTTATTGTTAATTATTAATTACAATTAGGCAGAGATGATGTTAGTGACTTCGGTAGTCACTCAAGTCAAGGGCTTGTGTCGCTAATGTAGTCCTTTATATTATATGAAAGAAAGCTGCCATCAATAAGTCACGTGATCCATTTGTCGATCGAATGTGTCATACACTCATACCCAATCGTAGAATAGATAAGACCCGGCTGAGGCTGCGGATAGACTGCAGTCACAAGCCGATGCGAGGGTGACAAAACACAGTGAAATGATTTGACAAAAGTGATGTCCCTGTGCGGGGCGCGGGGCGCGGGGTGCGCGGTGCGGGGGCACGGGGGGGTGATTGTAATACAATAAGGGTCGCAGGTCACCGGCGGCGCCACTGCCGGTGCGACCGTCCGTACTAATTCCCTCATTAGCACCAACATTAGCCGCGATACTTACACTGAACCATCCAAATAAGTTAGGTGATAGATACTTAGATACCCTACTTCTTTGTAAATAATGAACTGACTGACTGGTCTACCAACGCAAACGCTCAAACCAATTGACAAACCGTGTTGATGCGCTAAGCATATTAGGGCACTCCACCTACTTACGGACTTTTCTGACAACTTCAGCCAAGTCCGCTAAGTCTACAATAAGTTACCTATAAAATTCGTTCTATCGTTATCTTGGTGGATAATATTATGAATGAAACTACTTCTCTGTAGATAAACTCTCCTAATATGTAGCTTAGGAGTGTTGAATTAGTGACAGGCAATAAATTTCGCCGTAAAAGATAACCTCTAGATGGTTCATAGTTGGTTGGGGCCACAGAAATAGCAATGTTGGGACCCACGCAAGCGAGCTACGATACTAGATTCATAAAATTTTTAGCAATAACTCGATCAATGGGTGTTTATGTATAAAGTATAGCTATAGGCAGAAAATACTAATACATTAGGTACAGGTATTGTGCGGTGTACCTCCAGGTATCACTGTCAACAAGGCGTGCCCCGACCTTTGAGCTCAAAGGGCCGACTGTTGACCTACTGAACTGCTTGTTTGAACCCTATTTTATTTAATAATTGCCTTTTTGTACTCACTACTACAAGTTAGCTCAACCGCAATCTTACCTGATGATACCAGTGATGACGCGGCCGAAATTTGTATCGTTCTAACTTGTGGAAGTGATAAGGAATCTCTTATATGGTTGCTACATAGTATCGCATCGGAATGCTTATCTCGTGGTGCGCCTTTGACAGTAGTAGCACAGTTTAAAGATATTACTGGTAGTGGTAAGAAAGTAGTGGTAAGTAAGGAATATTACATATTCGGTGCCGGTAGGTATACATGCTAACCAGTTGCGGCCTCCCACCAGACGTGAGTCAATTTGGAAATTATAAAATTCCAAAGTTATAGATAGCTGTGCCAGGAATCAAAAGTTCATCACTCAAATCCCAACGGACCATCGGGACATCAAAAACTTAAAAGAGGTTTTTTAGTGGGTCTACCTATATTTTCGTCAATAATAAAGATTATTTATTAGACGGTAGGTCCCTACGCCACTTTCTGCTTAATTAATATCCCTTGAGGATAAACGTTAAATATTTAGCTCAATAGCCATCCCTATTCTACGATATAAAGCTAAGGCCCCCTTGCGTTAACCTAGAGTTAGCGTAATTAACTCAGAGTTATAGTAAGTAGTAATTCTGAATGGTTGAAATGGCAAATGAAAGACGTTAACTCTGTTTAATCAATATTTGACGTTAACGCTGTTTGCCGCAACTCGCAAGTGGGCCTGACAGATTAAAATATAGATCGTCCTAAAGGTCGACTAATTTCTTTGATCAAATCAAATCGGTTCCAGTATCTAGTGTCAATATTCGATTCGCGTCTGACCACTTTCGACCGGCAAGCATTCAGATTCAACGTACAAAGCTGCAAACAATTTCACCAGCTGCCGCAGACTAGCCGCTAAGTACAAACATGCTCGTATTATAGCATGTCAGCGGTTCAGAGGAACTGTAAGCCACAGTCGGAATAATAATGGATTTTATGTGAAGTAACTGCAATATAACACCGCGCCGACGACACTAGAGCGACACGCTTTACAAGTTGTTGAATAAACGCTTCGAATCTTGATTTAGGTTCCTCCATACAATACGGAGTACGAATAACGATTTTGAATTCTTCGCATTACTGTATCTTGTACTAGTCCTGAAGGCCACGCTGTCCACATCTGTTCCCACAGGAGCTGCTTTCTACAGGAGATACTTACATTTCTGTGTAATTTTATGTTTAATAGATGTACAGTCACGGAAGAAAAAGGTTCGTAATTTTAGTGTCGGTTTTCGCTTGCACTAATACAGCAAGAGTCCATTATGCCAACATAACAACATAAAAATCATAGTTTCAAAAATTTCAATAATATGCGATCGCGATCAATCGCATCAATCAATCTGAAAACAGAAACTGAACGAATCAATTAGAAAATCGACGAACCTTTTCATTCCGTGACTGTACAAGTAATAAGGCATCGCCCTACATAGCAAAGATTGTAAGCAAACAATGCGTTTTCATCTTACAATAAAAATTAAGGATACCTACTTAATGCATAATTTAATATCGAAGCTTTCCACTCGACCAGGAATATTTTCATCGTGCCTTGAAAAATAATCTTTTTTACGTACGGTCTTTGCCAATGAGGTGATGAAAGTTTACTTTATTATTTACTCTGCTTCACGTCTCACCTACCGAACAGATTTGAGTGAAATGGAGATTATATAGGTATTTAGGGATTCACAAAAAAAAAAGGAAATTATGATCAGAAATGTGTTTATTAGCAAATTCACTTGAAATTGTAAACATACAGAAGTTTATAATATTATAATGAAAACATCACATCTTACAAATTATTACAAACAACAATACAATTACAAATTAGCAATTCAAGTCTTACAGATAAAATATTTAAATAGTCAGATTTTTCAATCGCCAGATAATCGATAACTGGAGAATAACTATGACGTTTTAACAGGTTTTGTACGTTATTATCACAGGTTATTATGTTTCCTTTATAAAATGCACAATCATTTATTATACTGCGCATAGCACAGAAGTGACAACGGAGCTTGTTGCGTTAATATAGAATCAGACATTTTTACCAGCAATTATGTACAATAGGAATTTACGTATTCAGCTACAACAATTGCGAGCATTCCACCACATACCGTAAGATCGATCAGGTATTACACAATGTGTTGATAATGCTCATTACAGAGTTACAGACATATAATACATACAAACATACAGTGACACTACCACACCCTGACGCAAACACCACCGCTCTACCGGCAGTCGGCAGTCTCACTACTACAGCAAACACATCTTATCTACGAGTACATAATATTATTATACTACACAAACTAACATTCGCTTCGACACATTACAGATAAACTGCTCCATTTTAAACGAATTTATTGACATATTTTACACATAATCGTCGGCAATATAACTAACTACTAATTAAACAGTAGTCCAATTATCCAATTACTGCAAGTTTTAAATATCCACACATAAGTTAATTTGAACTGTGTTCGGATCATATATCGCAATTCTCAGGGAAATAATTCTACTTCCTTTCGAGGTATGAATTTAAAATTTAACACTAGTTTTGTTCCGATCTTGGATGCCAGTTGCTATGAAAACATTTATATAATTGCAATATTTGGTAGGTATCTATTTAACAACAATAATTTCGTTGCTACACAACAACAATAATTTAGTTTATGATGCTACACAACTAGTTATGTTATACTGCCTTGACTTAGTGCTGTAAGTGATTATTGTTATTATGTAACTTAGTATTGAATGTAACACTTATCGCTAAACATAAGTAATCAAACAGTCTACCGTAGGGTCGTTTAGCCAGTTGGCGACCGATTAGCGGGATATTCAACTTTAAGTCAATATTTAAGTACGACGCATCCATAGTACACATACTGAAGTCATTTGACGGGGTTCTAGACATTGTCAAGTTGTATTTAAAAGTAAAATAATGAAAATTACAGTTGCGAGAACATTTTAAATTGAGTAAATCTTAAAAACTATATGAAATGCCAGTTAGCGACCACCTTTGCTAGTTGACGACCGACCCCTTATCTAGTTGGCGACCTAGGGCAAACTACATTTGATTAATTAAAATAAAAAAATAATTATAATTTTATGATTGCATTGACGGCGGGCCATCATTATCTACGACTATTCCAAATTTCATGTCGATATCTTTGATAGTTACTGAAATAAAGGGTTGTGACACACCGACAGACAGACAGACAGACGGACAACAAAGTGATCTTATAAGGGTTCCGTTTTTTTCTTTTCAGGTACGGAACCCTAAAAAACAGACTAAGATTATGGTAGTGATTGCAAATGGTTGTAAAACCACACGTTAATCAAGTGGTCGCCAATTAGAAGTGACACTTTTAATTGGCGACCACTTGATACCCATACATTTTTAGATGTTTAAATATAAGATTTATAATCATTTGGCGGTCGTAAACTAAAATATATGTAGATAAAAATAAACAAATTAAATTGAAAGTAATTGAATTCCGAACTAGATTTGTAGTCTATAAAAAATTAAAATAAATGTTTTTGTATCCAAATATCTATTGGCGACCAGGTGGCCGCAAATCAAACGTAATAGAGTATTCCAATTCTAGTTGGCGACCATTCAATTTTTTACAAGATTTTGTATATTACATGTAATAAATGTACAAATTACGTAAAATATGTACTTATACACTTAATGGAACATTAAAAAGTCGTCTCTAATAAATATATCACGATATACTTACCTTGAACGCATCACTTGCTCACTATTTTTTCCTTTGTTTTGGGAACCTGTACGCGCCAAAAATATGAGCGGCGGACTGAACTAAGATTTGTTTACTGTCGGGTAAACACAAAGCTGCCAACTATTGTAGGTAAAGCTAACAGATCTATCCCCTATTTAATTAAGCGAATTTCATTTGGAAAAGCAGGATAGAATTCTTATTTTTTCGTATTAATTCAGTAGGTCCTGTCAGTGGTCGCTAACTGACCATGGTCGCGTAACCAGCTAAACGACCCTACATCAAGTTAGTTCCGAACACTAATATTTTTTGCAACAAAGTAAAAAATATTAGTGCTTATACGTAGGTAAGTATATCTAGTTTATTAATGTACAATTACGCAAAACAAAGGAGTTATATTACAGAATGGCATTACAATTATATCCTTACCAGGCAAACATAAATACAACAATGTAAAGCATGATACGTGTACCTATTGTCGCGAGGCGTGATGCCCCTAGCCAGTAGCACCTAGAGCAATAACGACTCACGCATCGCGCGGTGCTGGTTTCTGGCCCGCTGCCAGCGCGGAGACATTTGTAAACAAAGATCATTGCGAGTCACGGCCTCGCTCCGGCGTTTTATACATCGCTAATGACCGTTATAGTTTACTACGTGCAATCAATACGCCCTATTAATATTGCGATGTTATAAACTCGCAACTAAGTTAACTATAGCACCATACCTAAGGAGCACCCGACTATCGTTAAACACCTAACCAGAATAAAAACATCGTTGACCTAGTATTTTTATTGTAGTATCTTTCAACTGTTTGCATTGTCTAAACTGTAAACTAAAAGTGGTAGGACTCCTAATCATTTAATTAGAGATATGTCGTCAGACACGCAGTTGGGACAAAGTTATTATTGCACCTTCAGTCTTCAGGGCCTATTGACCTAGTTCCCCACCGACCAGATCGACTCAGTTGAGTCAAAAATAAAAGCATAAGTTACAACAAGGTTACAAGAGTTGAATCTATAAAGACCAGTTATAAAACTACGAAGTAAAAACGCAGTCTTCCAATAAATACAAGTGTGGTATTTACCGTCGTCGTGTACACAGCTAGTAGCTATAGTCTGTTCCAAAACCAGGCGGAAAAAAGGACATTGAACTTTGACGGTATAACAGGGGTAGTCAACCTTTGTTTTTCAGGTTTTGTTTTTTCATCTTTGTATCATTATTCTGTAATCTGAGGTATGATTGTACATCATCAGTGAAAGATTAAATGCAGAGTGCGAAGTCCTTCGCAGGCCCTGTGTCTATAATTATTGTTATATTATGAAGGAAGGAGATTGACCTGTACTTATACGAATGAAAAAGCAAATGAACATTTATTTAAATATTTTTATTTATCAATAATAGAGTAGTTAAAGTTGTTGCTATCCCGTTAACATTATGTAAGTAGGTAACGTAACACGAAATGAATGTGGTAATAATAAATGTTTTTAATATTCATTAAAAGTTATTTAACGTCACTTCTACGTCTTTTTTTATCAGAAAAATCAGAATATTGCATATTATGAGAAAAATGTACAAAACGTAATTACTTCTTGGCAGCCGGGTAAAATGGCGAACTTCATGCTTAGCATTCTTTAACAGTCAACCTTGAAGCATGCATTAAACTTCATATAATAGGTTTTCAGTGACACTTGACAGGCTATTCTGTATCTATTTCAGAATCATTTTCTGATGATGAAGATGTGGAAGAGTCCCTTACATTTATTATAAAACTACCCGTCACTAGGCCACGTGTCTTTTACATATTTATAGACGTTCACTATCATTGTTTTTTCGTTTTCCGAAACATGCGACATCTTACGCTTCTTGCGTGGTGAAGTGAAATCTTTATAAGATTTTGATGTCGATGGACCCGATTCCATATCGGTGATAATATTAAAAAAGTCACAAAAAAATAACAAAAACTTTAATACAAAACGTAACAATAAAACAACGTTAACAAAATAGAAAACAAACAACAATAAAATAACAATAACAAAAGCAGAAAATTTAAATCTCAAACGCGATAACAGCACATCATGCCAAAAGTTTGTTACCTCTGAATGACCGCTTCGCTCACACCACCCCGTACCACGATACACGTTTAGAGCGTAACGATACGTAATCGACAGCGAATTGTAAGGATCTCATACCTACCGTTTTATTTCGAATGCTAACATAATACTTTGTGTCAATGTCCTTTTTTCCGCCTGGTTTTGGAACAGACTTTACACACGAGTCACTCGTACACAGGATGGAGTATAGTATTTTATCAGCAGGAATGTGAGCGGCGAGTGTGTGCGTAGTCACTAGTCGCCGGGGCCTGCGACTGGCGGCTTATCGACAACTGTAATGTGGGCAGCTCATACGCGCCCGCGCCGCGCCGCCGAGCCTCGGCCGCGAGCTGCGACCTTCACATTCACGCTGCACGCGGGGATGCACGCCAACACTAGCATTGGGCATCGTAAATTATAAGTCGTTTTTTAAATAAACACAACAACGCGTTACTTAGAAAAAGTCCATTTATTATTCGATTGCTTTTTTAAATTGATTGATTTTTATTTGCTACGAATCTGATCTTTTTTAATGAGCAGTAAGGTTGGTTTTATTTTGCAAGATTTTTAACCAAACAACGAAATTTAACCTACTTCAATTAATAACAGCTTAAATTCTAAAGCAGTGAGTACGAATCTGATTTTTTTTGATGAGGTTGGATTCATTTTGCAAGATTAATAAACGAAATAACGAAAAATGTGTTTACGTTTTTAACTTATTAATTTCTTTCCGTTGACAGTTGCGTTTTTTCCGCGTTGGCGAAAACATTGCCTAAACTGTTAAATTATTAAGTTGAGCAATCAACGAAAAACTAAAAATAAGCAGAAATTAAAAGTGACTTTTGAAAACCAGTAAAATGAAAAAGTCTGCTTATTGTTTTAAGCCGTTTTGCCCACCTCTAGCCAATACGCAGGCCGCGGACGCAGGCGCAGCTTAGCGACCACGGAACAGAAAACACTGCCTCTAGCTCAGCCTCTGCCCACTGGCCAGTGACGGGTACATGAGCAACCTGCGTGCGTACGAGTAAAGTGCACTCGTGTGTACTGTACTCGCTATAGGGGCACCGGGCACGCCGTTCACGGTACATTTCACTAACGGTACTCTAGAAGATTAAACTCGGCAACACCTTTGAATAAGGTATTTAAAAAACACCTGAAATATGAAGCTTAAAATGAGGCTTTTCTGCAGCATTCATGCTGCAATAATGGAACGGTGCAACAAGTGTCAGAACCCCCACGACATCTATTTGTTTTGTCAAAAACACGGCAATGCTGAAGGATCTGCGTTCAAATTCTAATTCAAATGCAGTAGAAACTAGAGTCGGATCTCTGTGGCTATAGCGATAAAACATAAAAGTATTTGCAATGGAAAAAGATATAGGACGTCGCCTACCATAGCCGCCTCTGCCTGCCGACTATAGAGACACAGTAGGTACGACAGGACTGACGCTGCGAGTAGTGCGACAGACCACACCACACTACACCACACTGACGAACTGGCACACCTATCCTGATAAATCCTGCAAAATCCACAATCAAGAACCTTCCACATACCGTCAAGTGTCTGTACAAACCATGGAATTAGAAGATACTTTCCCAACTAGTAAAAATCTGATGGATTGAAATAGGAATGATGTTAAGAAAAACTATGAAAGAACTACAATAGCTGCGTGATGTGCGGCAGCAACAAAAAGTTAACACAATTATATACCACAATAGCAAGAGACCGTTTGGCGACGCGTCTCGAGGCGTGAGGTTACAAGGCTGGGAAGCCTACATAAATGAAAAACTATATCTTGTGTTTTGTATCTAGATACGAACTATGAAGTGAGTTTTAAAACTTATTGATTCATCGTCTTTCTACTCAAAAAACCATCTTAGTACGAGATTTTCAAAGAGTAGGTATTGATTCTTTTTAAACGCTTTCCCTATATTATTGCATTCACAAAACTCGATTTTCCTTGATTTTCTGCATGTAACAAAATCATTCCAATCACACAAAACAGGTATATAGCAAACCCCAGTGCCATCAACCACCACAGCTTTTCTAATTCTTTAATCTTTGTGTTTATTTATATCAGTTACTGCCTTTTTTACGAATAAGATTCAGTCCACAAAGCAAGGAATGACTTTTATATTTGTCACTAGGTATCAGTTTTATTTGCTTTGGATTTACTTTAATCTGTTTATGTCATTAACAGTTACGTAATCACGCATTCGAGAATCGAAGTGGAAAAAATACACGCATAACTTATACATAAGCGATGTGACCGATTGTGTTTGTGTGTGTGTCACCGAATGTTAGATATCGTAATTCCTTCATTGTAATCCGGCGAAAACGTGTCTGGTGTCAGCGGGTAGCTTGCGGGTTAGTAGAAGCTTTGGCCGGAAGCTGAGACCCTAGCTACTAATTGCTCATCGCGGATGGATTTTCACCACCACCTGACTTCAGCACATTCTCAGCTATTTCGGCCACATTTCACCACGCGGCGATAAAAGCATTGAAAAGCTGATTCTGGTTGGCAACGTTGAGGGAAAAAGGCCGGCGGTCTGATCAACTAAAATAATCTGGCACCCTCACCATTTACGATGCAGTCCACACGGCTGCGGACAGAACGCGGAAGAAGTCTACATCGATAGTCGATAGTCATGATCCTCAGTCATGAGGGACCGATCGAAGAGGGAGAGGGTGAATTTAATCAGCAATCAAAAGTCTACATTGCGCTGTCCGGTAGCCACTGCTCAGGCTCACTGCCCATAAATCATGTTATCGAAAGCCCGACGGTCTCAGGATCCACATATTAGCAGCACTATCGGCGAACGACAATTTCATAATCACCCGTTGATAACAAAATGTTGATAAAATCATTACAGTTATGTGTGCATTTTTTACTAAACCTTTAAGGAATAGTTATCAATACAAAAAATAACAAAAACGTTATGATTAGGAGCGACTGTCAAGTTTCAATTTTAAGACTACTAAGAAAACTAGGTAAGACGAGAAAACGGAAAATAGATTTGAGTGCAGAAACGAAATGGAAGAAACACTCGAATAGAGGCTATCAAAATATCATTATCTGTGAATTACAGAGGCACTTATCCGAAATGTTATCCGGCGATAAGCGAGCGATTACTGATAGCGATTACTGATACTTGCCGATAACCGCCAGCGGCTACCGACCGACGCCGACCAGCTACCGGACTTGTGCCACTTCACTTGAGGTGCCTACTAATACCTTCTAACTCCTTGCAAATGTTTACTGTGGTCTGTGATGCTATTGAACCCGAAGTTTTATTCATGAATTGAATTGAATGCGATAGTAAAATCTATCGTCCACAACTACGAGTATAGCTAAAGCACACTACTCGATACCCATAAAATAAAAAAAAATCATTTCATATAAATAAAACAATTGCCAAAGATTGCTTATTATCTCCTAAGAACACGTTATGATTTCTAAACTATCAGAGACCATCATTCATTCCAAAATTCGTAATGTAACCGCAACAAGCTTCCCACTCCGGATACAGAAAATCGGTTAGGGGTTGGAAATGATGTACTTAGTTGGCAAAACGACGAACATGGCGGGAACGCGGCTAGCGGTCGCAGCGGGTGCAACGCGCGGAGGCAGCTGCGAGCGCGACCTTTGCGTGCAGCCTTGACTCGCGCTCAAGACCAGCACCTAGCCGCAGCTAGACCTGCCCACGCACACCGCTACACCTGCACCACTATCGACACAGCTACACACATGCGCGCTGTTTCAATCTACTGGAAACCGTTAACCAATTATCGAAATATCTTTAATGAATGAATGGATTGTAGGTGTTTGTATGGTGCAGAAGTTGCTCTACTGTATTCAAAGTTGACTTGTTAGTTTCTTCATCAATCTCATCAACAACAAGGCGACCATATCTCATTATACCTTTCATTTGCGTTTTCTAACTTCTTAGATACGTACTGGTTTTTACATCAACAATCATTCAACCAACCGTAGACAACCAAGATTTTCGAGTGCGTCTATGCGAAAACATGAGGTTTTGTTATAATTTGTCTATAGAATGATGGTACCTGTAACCTGTGTAGAGAATGGGATGGTACCTAACAAACGTTATCACTTCCTATTAAGTACGTTAACATTTGAACTCTTCTGTAAGTCATTAATAGAGATTTCATTCAAGAGTCAGTTTAGTTGAGTCTCAAGAAAAGGTCAAATTACGAGTAGTTGTTCGATGGCATCACATCGAGCGGTGCGGAGACACGTGGGTTTTACTAATGCGGCCCTTCCCGCTCGCGGCCGTCTACGTTGTACTGCTTGTATGTTATACTGACGAAGCACTGCAGTGTTACTGACCCGGACCTCGCCGGTTCACATGAAACATCGCACTCTAGGTATATACCTGCATAACAATACTACTTACATACGTCGCAATCAAGTTATGATCAAAAATTTTAATGTTTTCACATTCCTTGTTCATATGAACTTCTGTCTACTCTCAACCCTTTCACTCTTCAGTTCACACAATATGCTCAGAAAAGGGGCAATTATTTTGCTTCGCGTAATAAGTAATAACCTTCTACCTAGTAAACTAATACGGTCTATTGAAGTGCGGTATAGCTGCTGCGATGTATAAATTATTATGTTGATTTTATGGGTAGGTACCAAATTACAGAAATTACAGATCAGAGAAGTAGGTACATGTGATAGGAACAATTAAGAAGTACTATCCTGGAAAGGTTACAAACACAGCCGAGTTACTGGATCATTGTAAAGATAACGGATTTAATTAAGCGCGCGTGTTGGCTGTTGACTGTTGAATGTCAACATGGAATTGGAGCGATCGGCGAGCTGTCGCTGGGGCGGCCGCGCCGTGGCGCTGAATCAACAGTTGGCGTCACCCACACCCGCAGCCCCGCAGCCCCGCACCACCGCACCCGCCGCACCCAGCCACACCCGCACCCTAGCGACTCCTGACCCCTCCGCGCCAAAACACACAACTACACCGACTGGTATCTTACACGATTACCGTCAACCGGGATTCCAAATTCCAATAAGTAAGGCTTGATATGAAAACTTCACTCAGATACAGTTGACTACATCAGAAACCATATAAAATAACTACTCTAGGCAAATAATATAGAACTTCGAGGTGTTCGAGATACCCCAATTACATTCTTCGATATTCTTTAATCATGCTGCACTGTTGTTAGTCTTTCTAGTTCTGATATTCTTGCAAGTAATTATGTCACTTGACATCAAATTTAAATTACAAAATTGCCACCCAAACCAGATGCATACAAGTTGCGGCTAAGTTTTTTGGTCTATAACCAAACGTCTATACACTGCAGAGTCCTTGAAATTCAAAAGTAAACTTTGTAGTGTCTCTAATGACGCCCTTCATGCAGCTAACAAGCGTCAACGTCAACTCGAGCCTCCACCGCCGGCGCCGCCAGCTGTAACGATGACGCCGCTGTCACCCACCCACACCTAGCACCCGAGTGTTTGCTGTTTGTTAGTGTCCGCACGTGGTCGCTCGCACGCGGCGGGTCCCACGCCTCACTTCGCTCTCGATCGTGCCTCCACGCGCTGATACGATCTTGTCACTTTGAATTTATGGAATAAATGTTGGCGGACTTTTAACGGTATTTCTTTCTGTCAGTATAGGTAAGTACTTGGCAGGGAACACGGAAACTGGAAAGAGCGTCCAGAAGAGAGGGAGACGACCATACAATAATGGATTTTTGATAAGTTTACAAGATTCTACGTGCAAGATGGAAGTTGTAGGTAGTACAATAATTATTTGAATATTAGTCGATTTGCCGGATGGCGGGCAGTTGTCAGGCGCGTGAGAGTAGTGAATGTGTTAGCATGAAAGTTTGGACAGACACAGACCGGTGCAAGTAGGAGGGAGCAGGTTGTGGGCGCTAGGAGCAGCTCGCCGCTCGCGGGAGGATGCGAGTGAAAGTCGCCGACGAGATGGACGTAATTAACGCGCTGCGGGCAGGGCTGCCGGACAGACTTTAGCAGAGCATTCGTTTACTTTCTAAGGGGTATGTGGCCCAAGGCGATTTCATCAAATAAGCACAAGCGTGAAACAAGGCAGATAGAAACGAAGTTCGTGAATTTCTTCGCTTCTTCCAGTAGCCGAACTACTTTTGATGTTGTTTTTAGCACGTTTTGTATTTTTTTGTATGTTATGATTTTTATGGTCCCAAATATACTTATTTTTTTTCTTTTCTTTCTGTGCGTCTTGTTGTCGTGCACGTGCTCCTTAATAAGATTGTTTGCGAGGTTTCTGGTCAAGGAAGTGAGAAGAGTAGGCTGCGATTACTCGTAGCAGCAGGTTGGGACGGTTTAGTGATAGGCTTCTCCAAAATCGGGAGAATAACTAACACGTATAGTACATGCACTACAATAAAACCTGAAGAGAAATCAGAAAAAGCGGCTGAAAAAACGCTGGGAGCACCAAATGCCAACCTTCTGAATTTCGGTCCAAGAATCTCGAAAGTTAGTGAGACTGTGGAAATTGGATGGTGGTATGATGGTCGGCATCTAGCATATAGACATTTTTCTTTCAAAAGAAACGTTCAGCTTTTGTGACAAATGTAGTTTTCAGCTTTTTAGTGTACCTATTCCAGAGCCAGGCAGCCCTAGCAACGGATATGTTTATCACTCCACCACTGCGTTTGCTACTCCGTGCTCCGGGTAACCGGCTCACGAGTGACCCCCTCCCTCCCCGCAGCCGCCGTACCTCGCCTCAAAATACTCGGTGCTCAATCATTTCTGACAAGGTACCGTTACAGGCTACAGCGTTCACTTGCCAAATGAAAGGCATTTTAATTTTCTTGACAGAGCTCTTGACGCTGTGACAAATGACCTCGATTAAGCGGACATGTTCTGAAAACTATAAATGTGCTAGTCTTCAGATGCCATTATTCCATCAGCTGCAAACTCAGCCATCGGTAGACTGTACTGTTCTTTGGAGAACAACGTAATCACGTTAAGTCCTCTGGCAAAGATATCGCTTGATAGAATATTGGAGTGATTGAGCAGCCCTCAACGTTACTGACGACAAGCACAGCTTTGCGTAGAGCAACTGAAGAGGTCACTTGGGAGTAAAGGAGGAGTGAGCCTTATGGCACGTATGACGTATGGGTTCTGGGCAGTGCGCTGTCGGAGACGCCACGAGGCTGGCGGGCGGCATTATCGCTTGGAGCGATGCGCCACGTTGTCACTGGTCGCGGCGCCGTATTTTTAGTGTTCCGTTGTCGCACACACACCAGCACGCGGCGCTGCACGCACAGCTCCTCGTGTGTGCGCGTGCGCTATAAATACCGCTGGGAACGAGTCAGCAGTTCGCCGCCCGATAGTCGATGGTCGGCGCTGCTTTCCGCTGACATTGGTTGACGTACGCTCGTAGCCTCCTTCACTATCGGACATCACGCGTACTTCTGTCGCGTAGGTCTGCTATATGTATTAACCTACATAATATATGCCATTTGTTGCCATCACTAAGGCCTCGATCAATAAACAAGAAAATGATAAAACCTTAGAACATGAATATTGTTAATTTAAAAAAGAAACAAAAAGAAAAACAAGAGAATTAAGAATCAAAGGAAATAAAGGAATCAAAAATTAAAATCTAAGAATCCCACGTGAGTTTGGAAAGGATCAAACATAGTTCTCAATAGTTATAGTATTGGTCCTGATTCATAAGATACAATTAGTAGTGTACGTACTGTAGGAGGAGGTATTTTCCTCTGGGAAGAAGACTATACGCCAAATGACCGAACGCGGCTTAGACTTAGTACGGAATTGATTAGTATTTGAGGAATGCAATGTTAGGTGTGAGTGGGAAGATGGTGCTAAACGGCAAGGGGGATACCGATGGGCACTGGCACTGGAACATCGGCAGGTGTCGCTGCACCGGTCCACGGTCCACATACACGCGTCGAGAACCTGTATCCACACCGGTCCAGGCGAGCGGCGACTCCGCCAGGCGCCGGGGGACAGGGTTCCACTACACAACTAACGTACGAAGTATACTATGCGCAGCATTTACTTGCGCAAAAAACCTCGCCTAAAACAATTCGTACAAAACTCGCATCTTCCAAAATATGAACTCATGCTCGCGAAGCATGAACAAAAACTATACAATGTAATGGAGTATTTACATAGCACCACGAATTACCCGCGGAACGCGACGGTCGGACAAAAACACAGTATGGGTCTATGGAAAAACTGTTTCTGTCCATGAGTCGCTGAAACAATGTCTAAATAAACCATTACCTATTCTCTCATGTACATAGTTATAAAACGGCTGATATTTTAAATGAAACTTTAATTGTAAGAATGTCGAATGTCCCATTACAACCAGCCTTCCATATATACATATAGTCGGTCGGATGTCATGCCAACTACGTGACAGTTGCAGTTGATTGCAGTTTTATAGCGGCATCTCTAAAATTTATGTGGTACTTGAAAGTTATATTTTGTCTTACAAACTTTTACTGCCACTTTTAATTTTAATACTTGTCATCATGTATCGCGCCAAGAGATGGCGCTGTTATAACTAATTACTTCCATCTAAATGACACTTGCATCGCGCTTGTGGTTTCATAAAACCACGTGCTATTTTTTTTTGGGAAAACGATCAAGCATGTTGATTACATAGATTAAGTTGTATTGTAATATTTTCTGTGTCACTCAAAGGTTACAACTTAGGTACGAGGTAGGTATTAGAAGGTATTGTGCCTTCATTAGTGTCGTTGGACACTTTCGAGACTTGACTCTTGACACGCGTCACATAAATCATTATAATATCTATCTTCCAGAGTAATTTATTGTGCCTACCTCTGTAATAGAACGCCAAGACTACAGCACGTCAGCTGAAGCTGTGTAAACTGCACGCAATTGTTCAAACACACGTTTCCACATGAAGGCTACAAATGGAGCTCGGGCTGGTGAATGGTGATTGGTAAACTAAATTTATTACAGCTACGCAACTACACCTTCAGAATTATGGAAGAAATTTAATGCTAAGCATTTCCGAATAATTTTAACCTAACACAGGAAATAAATGTAAATGAATGTCATGATTCCTACATTCACTCACTGATTCATCTTCGCTCAGCCCTAGATGAAAAAATCATTAGTTCATAGCTAGAGAGCTATGGCCTGATGTGCGTTTTCTGCAGGTTTCAAACTATACGAGTACGATAATAAATAGAACATGTAACTACCACCTCATAAGTAATAATTCGTAGATGACTTTTAATTTATGGTCACAGTGTGCAGGGCGCTTTACGGAGCCGACGCTAATTAAATTGCAAATGTCTTCTATAATAGTTTTTAGTAGCGCCACACCCGCGCCCCCTCCATCCCCCTCCCGGCGCTATGCCCCCCCCCTCCTGCCCCGCTCCCCCTCCCCCTCCCCCGTCCCCCCCTGCCGCGCCGCCTCGCCCCGCGCTAACACGCGATCACATCGCATTCTGCTGATTAATTTTCGTAAAAGAATAATTGTGTATTAGCGAGGGATTGTCTGTTAGCCATTACGCTTCCATTCCATAATCCATTTAGCTTGCTCTACTTCTGTGGGGGATTTCGCTTTTTAATTTGTAAGTATAGTACCTACTGTTCAAAACGTCAAACTGTTATACAGTTCTTATTTCAAAGAATATCCCAAAAGGGGAAGTATCACCTAAAATCACTACCGAGGAGTTAGTTTTCCCAATATTATCACCATTCTTTTACATAACACGTGCAATGAATTTGCCTTTGCCTTGTATTTAATGACATAATGTAATATTATAAATAGACTTACAAATCAGTGAGGTCAAACATCAATAAATGCTGTTATTTAAATACTTTGCAGCCTCAAGCAAGCATGTGTAGCACTAACTTCGAGAACCATCAGTTTACTCGAATCTGAACTGAAGGCAATATCAACAATACTAACATCAGAAGTGGGATGTGCGAAGAAGGCAAGCGTGCCACGGGTTGACTTGTGACTTGTGTGTTATACCAGTTGTTGAACGGTAGTAATGTGCTACACTACAAGCAGTTACACAACACAGACAAGTAGGTGCTACATATTTTCAGATCGTGTAACGCGCGTCCGGACTGTGCCCACTGCCTCATGCTGCCGCTAACGAGTAGGTAGTAACTAATTAGTAATTACTGCAAGTGTACTGCACTGATCGACGTGACTCACCAGTCACCGGACACGGCATAGCTGCATATCTACTCGGCAGCTACGAAGAAAAGCGTTCAACTAACACTGTTGCAACAAAGGCGTTACTATCCGCATCTACCAGTGACGCTTGCTAGCTGTGCTGTGACTATTAAAAAATTACAAGTTAAGAATGTTAGTATACATAAGTCAATTGAAACCTTAATAGTTGTCAAAGTCAAAAGTCAAAGTCAAAATATATTTATTTCACATAGGCCTAACTTACAAGGCACTTGTAAAACGTCAACAATATATGTTACATAATATTATGTACGGTGATAACTACAAATTGATGACAAGTTGATATGCTAGAACTATAAAAACTCAGGCTAACCTGACAATTAGGATTTTTAGGATATGCCTCGCTAAGTAGACGTTAGAGTTCCTAATGAAATCAATGTCACCAAAATCAACAATTTCGCTTGTTGGGAAATTAATGTCAATAAATGGAATCATAACACTTTCATAACACTGGTGTGGAATACTTAGATGAAAACGTAACATGCACAACTGCTATTTGAACCATCTGAACTACTCGTTATTTAAACACTATAGTAGTGTTATTATCTCGCTGCAGACTCGGTCATACATCATTCGAGTTTTTCGCTTTTGTTGTTCTTTGTTGAGTTCTGCTTTACTGCAGATTTATGACCAAGTCTGCAGCGAGATAATAACACTACAATAGCTAACGCGGTAAACGTTGCTTTACTTACCATTTTAATAAGCGTAAGAAAAATAGCTTGCGACCTTCCAAATGTAGACAAAATCAATGAAAAAGCCGTTTTGGAGGAATTTAGTTACGAGCCCTGTGACGCGAGAATTTTATAAATTAGGATTATAAAAATGCACAAGCAAATTAATTGCTCACATTTCTAATGTCTAGAGTTATTAACCAATTTTCGACAAAGGTAACCTATTAATAAATTTAGTTGAAAATGAGGTGCAATGAAGACAATTCTCAATACGTCTGCTGAAGAAGGTTAAAAAACAAGCATGGATTTTAAAATCTATCGAAAAATTAAAAAAGGATTGTGTTTTATAATCGTGAAAATCTAGTATAAGGTAGGCAGAGAGAGAAAATATCTTCTCAGATTTATACCATGTTATCCTAAATTACTTCCTGTCTAGGTGTATGTCTCCAATGTATGTGTGTTCTTACAACAGGCACCTACTTCAGTGTGAATGTGTAGATATTAGAGATCGCTCAGGATTTTAAATTTTTAAGAAGACTAGAAGAAGACGAGAGGTTGTAACTTGTAGTAATAAATTCAACAACAAACTCCATAAAACACAAATTCATAAAGCTCAAGGAAGCGTAGAGCAGAAAAAATGTTCATGTAACTTCAAGTGTTGGTAATAAATAATAACTATGTAGGTACTGACTACTGAGTTAGTCAAGTTACGGAGTGCGCGCTAACACTCGCATGCTGAATTCCTACAGCAAAAATGTAAGTAGCAATTAGCATTAGATCGCGTGATGATGTAGAGGGAAGCAACACATGAACCCTGCGTGAAGTGCGGCGTGAAGTGAAGCGTGACCACTGACCACCACCATCGCAGTGGACCTGAGCAATGCATTCATTAGATAGACGGTGTATACAGTGTAGATACAATATAGCTGATAGATTTATCATCTGTGGCAAAATTATCTGTGTTCGATATAAATCAAGTGTCGTTTTATGTTTGTCAGATTTGCAATAAGAAGCACAGACCACTTCTCCAAACTTTAACTGGATACGAGGAGCGTGGGCCGGTTCCGCGCCGGTGTGCCGCTGTCTCATACAACTACAGCATTACAAATAATATACAGCGCCACATTTTATTCCTAATATCCACTGGCGGAGGTCAACGACCCGTCACTGCCGAGCTAATATAATGTAGGAGTTATATTTTACGAGGAAAATTTAAATAAAACACCTCCGCATTAGCATAGGATTAGAGACCACGCATCGCTGCCGGCTAACTGTACCTAGTCTGCTTCTAAGTTCTACCACTTCATCTGGCGATAGGTATACATGCTACAAACATGTTCAAACCACATGATTGAGAATTCAAGAGTGTATCTGCCTCAGGTTACAATAAAATACATGCCTATAAGAGATAGACTTGGTGCACAAATACAGAAGATATAATTAGTTATGTCAACATTCATCACAAAAAAGACGCTTTCTTGGTGCGTATAAGCATAGAAAACAAAAGACACTAGAAGTAGCATGTGGGTGTTACCCGTGTCGCCACTAGTAGGGTAATTTACCTTACTTGCTCGACATGCACACTCAGTCGCTGTCAAAAATGCATACAATAAAGTGCTATAAAAAAAATATTAAAATGGCTCAGTGCGCTGTATTAGTGTGTAAAAATCGTAGCAAGACCTATAATCGTTTACTTGGAGGGATAACTTACCATCGGTAACTTGAATTTTACTAGTTTTAAGTAAAAATACGTGAAAAATTGTGTTAAATTTCTATAGGGCTTCAAGACATTTTAAAATGATCCTTAAAATAAGAACTTTACGGTTGATTTCACATTTACTAATAATTTTCTTCTAGAACGTTGTCATTCAACTTTCGCTACTCAGCCAGTACTGTATCATGTCGACTGTCAACATATCGATAAAATATTATCGACTTTTACTAAAACGTTCCGCGTATTGCCTCTGTTCAGTGCAATCTCAAGAGTTAAGAAATTCACCACTACTGTTCGCACGCTTATCCATATTAGGAAAAAAAATGGTTTTTCACTATGATAATAGGCTGTAAGAAGAAAATTAAGAATTAAAAATATTACTATTTCAGTTTCCCTAGGGAGCCATTTGTTAAAGGAAAATGGATCAAAGCTACTGGAAGGTTTAATTGGTTCCCTTCAAAAGCAAGTACAATCTACTCCGATCATTTTTTGGAAGAGGATTTTATTGTTAAGAAAAGTGGTAATAAATACATTAAAACTGGAGCAGAACCACGTAAAAATTTTTTTTAATTCATCTTGCACTGGTACGTCTATACACGTCACAAATTCAGTCATAACTAAGTAATTTACTCGCAAAAATATATAGAAAGTATGACATGACATGATAAGCCTTTAGACGTCCACTGCTGGAGCTAGGTGAAGGCTTTTCTAAACTTACACCTCCACGTACGGGATATCTCTTGCCACTAGCAACTATCTTCAGATCGCAAGTTCTGTAGCCTGTCGTACGATGTGGTTCTTGTTGTGCCCTACGCGGTTTTTACTTCAAATTAAACATAAGTACGTGTGGGGTATACGGCCCTCAGTTCTATGATAATTATAGCTTGGCCACTGCTATTTTAGCTAGCTATTGGGCTATGTTAATCACTTTGATATGTTACTCCTTTATATTTGCTTAATAAATCGATAATCATTATTACAACAGCTATTACTTCCTGTACATAGGTTGAAGTCTCCAAAAATGAAACATCTAATGTACAGTCAGAACGCTAACAGGGCGGAATTACTTACTTAAATATTATATTATTAAATATTATTTATTTTTTAACCATAATGTGTTATTTTATGTGATTTATTATGACTAGACGGAAATTAATTAAATTGGTTTTTTTTTCTGTACATATTAATATAACATTGCTTTTTATTTCAACTTTATCGATAATTTTACGATTCACGGTTAAGATGCATCACTACACTTTGACAGTTATCAAATATTGAAGTTTGTTCTTTGCCATTCAAATTTTAATCTTAACGTCATATAAACAGAATTTCTCAAAAAAATCTTTATAAAACGAATCTACTACTGCCGATGCGGGCAATAGCGGAACTAAACATATTTGAAGTAAATTTTTGCAATATAAATTGTATAGCTGTATAATAAGGTTGACTTTAATGGAAATATATTTTGAAAATCACGTCATTTTTTTGACCAATCTAATGTGGAGGATTATGGTGTGCGTGACCTGTAAATATGTGAGTTTAGCGACACTGGTTTCCTAAGAAGATCGTCATCATGCTAACTCTATTTGTCAATATAAAAGTCATTCCTTGCTCTGTGCGTATAAGCATTTATCTACGCTCATTGCTTAAAGTTCGAATTATGAAATCGAAATGTGTCAAATAATTACCTACTTTATTCACAGACTTCTATAATTATTAAAAAGTTATTCATAATAACATCGCTCTACTATGGAAATATTTAAAGAAAGTTGTTTAATATCCATAACGATACACGGCTCTGGATTCCTGTATTTGTATCTGGGGTAATATTTTTTATGTAATATTTTTTTAAGTGAATCCACAGACAACATATAGTTGGTAGTCATTGCCGAGAGTATGGATGGGCTATGATTGACCATAGACAACAACAACAATGTCTATTGTCTATGGTTCTGCGCCATATTTGCAGAATTTTGGTGCCATACATACAATTTTTTTACATTTTAATGTGTTATTTTTGTTACTTAGTCAAAATTTTGCGCTGAAAAATGTCTAGCAGTGAAGGTACCTACTAAAGAAAATTTAACTCCACCTGACATTTTAGTAGTTGCAACAAAAATGAAACAAAGTGAATGATGATTTACGACAAACGTTAGCAAGATTTTATGATTTGGATTCATGATAATAATATGAGCGTAGATAAAGTAGTGTATGAAACTCTACACAATTAGGTATTAAAACACTCGTGTGATACTATTAAAAAACTCGCCTGCGGCTCGTTTTTTAAACTCACACTCGTGTTTTAATACCCCCCATTATGTAGAGTACTATTAGTAGTATAAACTACTATTTTACAATGATTACTTAGATAAAAGTGAAAGTAACTATTAATTTAAAGCACGATTTGTTATCAAGAGCTCTAGTAGAATCAGAGTTTAAAGTATTTCAAAAAACGATCCAAGTCATTAACGTAACCCGGCTTATTATAACAGAGGAGCCGAATAAACGTAATAAAACGACTGCCGAGCCCGTCATTACCGGCCCTATCACCGCGCACACACATACACACACACACACAACACAACACAAACAAGCTCACGATCGAAGCGTCTCGTTGTGTTGAAGCCAGAGTACGGAAAATGCTACAATGTTGACTAATTTGATGTTAACGAACTCATGAAACTTTGAAGTCTTAAACCCAAGACTTAAAAGTTTACACTGAAGAAACGTGCTGAAAAGATTATAATAAATAATAATAATAAATACAAAATGAAAACAACAATCGACAGATAATCAAAGACAGTCAGACAGATATAGGTACCTAAACAAACTACAGACTACAGAGTCAGTAGTCATAAAAGGATGTAAACAAGTAATAGCATAATCGAGTCGTATTTCTGTAATGTCGAAACATACGATTTCAATAAGAACAAAGATAAAAAATTACCTAAATAAAACGTCGTTAATGATACAAGACAACGTAACTTAGGAGGGAATCAGGAGCTCTCGCTTCGTAAACGTCGTAACGTGTCGTCATTATCTGTCAGTGGCGAGCTGAATAGAGGCGGAATACGAGCAACAACAAGCGGGCGTAGCGGAGCAGCGAGATTGATTTAAACGTGGCGTTTACTGTAATTGCAGTGCTTATTGTTTGTGGACTCAGCGGTGATTAGCGCCGGGCGAGCGGTGCCGTTGACTGCTCACTATCATTATGATGAAACAAATTAGATAATGGTCATTAGTATTAGTATTGATATTTGTTGCTTCATTTTAGGACATTAACTAAAGCGACCAAATGTTGTCGCGAGTTAACATTGTGTCGATTATTTAGATGAGTTCTTGTAGAAGCATTAGTAAGATCGAATCTGTGGTACTCGTAGTATGTTATGCTATTTTCACTGGGCCAGGGCTCGGAAATTAGGAGAGACCCGTTATTTTGGTATCATCACTACTGTAGTTCGTAATTGCATACAATGGACCTTCAGCTGGCGAATCATACAAATAACGTGGTGTCACGCTGCATAGGTGGTTACTTAACACGGAACTAGTATTCATATCAAAATATGTTTAGTATTGTTGTGGGAAAATGTAAATAAATTGATGACTGCGATCGCCGCCGGCTGCGACGACGGCGGCAGGAACTGGGCGCTGAGAATGCTACGGATCTAGTTTTCTGTTTATAGCCTCACTTGACTAGAAATCTAGACGCGTTACATCGAAGCCATTATCATTAGAATCGATTTCAATAACAACCTCTCGATATTTTACCAACTATATTCTTTCTACGTCAATCTCATAGCTACTATAGCAAAATCGATACACCCTCAGACCGAGGCGAGTCTTCGTTTTTTTACATTCCGTTGTAACTAGCCTCAATAGTCAATATAAGTTCCTCATGCAACCATACCGTATCTCTAGAAAAATGATTACCTATTAGTAGGACCTCTTCAATTACTCATTTAAAGAAATATCGTTTGCGTTGGTATCGTGTGAAAAGTTAAGTTTTGGGTCGATGTTGCGTGTAACGTCGATTGTCGGCCGATGAACGAGCGCGAGATAAACTGCCGCGAGTAAGGAGGACGCGAGTGGTGCCGGCGCGCGGCGGACAGGTGAGGCGGAGAAAGCTCCACAAACCTGTTGCAGCCGCTCGCCGAGCAGGTCCCGCTGCCGACCCAATGCAGTACACTGACAGACTGACAGAGCGAAGTGCAGAACATAGAACACGCCGTAAGCAAGTACGTGTCGAACGGGATCTTTCCCACGACTCAGCTCCTATAACCGCGAGGTTGATTGAGACATGGGAGGTGGGGGATATCCCTACACTGCAGACCCTTTATGAAAGAACAACTCCGCAAGAGTAAAGGTAAATTTTTTTATACCTTAAGTATGGGAAAGAAAATTTGGTCGAAACGGGGGTCCCTAACTTGCTCGTTTTTCTGGTGGTTGACACCGGGTGACCCCGCGGCGGTCAGCGGCGCTCGTGCGGGCGCGTCGTCGCGGCGGACAGATCGACAGGGACGCATCTGCGCTCGTTTTAGCGCGACAGAAATAGCGCACAACAATGCTCGTGAGTCGCGGCGCCACGTGGGCAGCGCACGGTATCATATTCGTGAGCGGTGCACGGCGCTCCTCGCGGGCGGGTTAGCCCGGGGCGCTCCCCGCTGACGTCACGGCTCGGACGCGGGGCTCCCGGAACGACGCTCGGCGCGAAGAGAACAAACCGGCCGCAGCGCACGGCAGCGCGGCAGTGCCAAACGCGCGGTCAACGACTCCCGAAATAGATGCACGACGCGAGCACCTATAGGAAATCGAGAACCGGTCCCGCCGGCCCGCACCCGCGGCGCGACACTCGCCGAGAATTCCATTCGAAAGCGGAATCCACCTGAGCGATTAATTTACTGCTGCTTTCACCGACCCCGGCCCGGCGCGGACCGGCGCGGTGCGGCGCGGGCCGGCGCACGGGGTCGCCGCGTGCTGCGCTCGGCGGCGATAGCCTGCGACCCTCGACCGCCGCAGATAGCGCGCCCGCTCTTATCTGCTCGACGACCGCCTGACCGCCTCACGACGTGTATTTACAGTTGAGTTTTATCGAATTTATCTCACTTGGAACATCTCCACTACTTCGAAGTTGAACGACGAGAATATGAATAACGATGACGACGCTTCTCGACGAACACTATGATTAGTTAGGGTTGTACTTCCATCGATACCCATCACCCGAGACTTAGAGTAGCGACCAGTGTGAACCAGTTCCGCCTTAAACTTATTCCGTTAAATGAATAAGTTTCGCTCAGCACTGCTGCTGGTTGCATAGTGGACGTGTCGACGACGGCGCGGGCGCGGCGCGGACGGTGGGAAGGCGGCCGCGGAAGTTATGATAATGTATAATTAGGCAAGTAAAAACTAGGTTGCATCTAAATGCTCGGTAAGTGGCGCGATGCTGCGAGGGAGACGAAGGGGGGGCCTTGACCCACTGTTGACTTCGCGCGCCGAAACTTTCCACCCGCCATGAATAATGCAGGACATCTCCAGCGGCACTCGGACGCGATGCACACTGCAGACAGAATATCTTTAAACTGTGCTGCAGACGAGTGCACTCGCTGCACACGACACGCGTCCTCCAGAATACAAAACACTTTCCCATCAAACAACCAACCAGAGATTAATATAGTATGAGATTAATTGGGATGCTATTTGGCACAACCAAATTGCATCACAATTTCAATGAGGATCTCCCTCAAGCAAATGTTTGATTTCCATAAAAGTGACACTTCAGAAGTTCTTGCTGAAACAGCAGATGATCCGTAGCTGCATCCTGGTGCACTGACCGTGACTCTTGTTTACACAATTTCCTATATTGAACCTATAATAATAATTATAACATTGATAGATAGTCGTCAAATATGTATTACCTACGTCCTCACGAGTTACTGCGGGAATACAATACGCGTTGTTGGAGTTTTTTGTAATTTTGAATCCTTTAATCGGAAATGTGAACACTGATAACTGACTAAAACTTTTAAGATGATCAATGAGACGTGGAAAGAGCAATATTAGGCGATTTTAGGAACAAAACTCGAAACTGATAAAACTATAAATTTTTATTAGGAACCAAATCTGAATCGATAAGATCAACTAATAAGATATTTTATCTAAATCATTCTGCCTGTGTCATTCCAGTTTACTAATACTGGAATGACACAAGCAGTATAGTAGCGCGGTATGGTATGGAGCATAAGCTTGATGGACTGACGAAATAAAATGTGAATTCTCGCAAGTTAATGCCTATACCTAGAGAGTGGCAGGGGGAATCTGAAGATTGAAATGATGACTGCACGATTGTCCACTATTGCTTTTTGGGCGACCTTCGCGAATTGATGTCGGATGTCCTATAGCGATAATGAACGACCAAACTGAGATAACTGAAACAGAACTATGCGAATGGTATCTGCCAAAAGCTTATCGTGAATGCGGCGGCAGGCGGCAACGGCGTGAATTGTACAGGCGGTACAGCCTATAGGGGCGCATAACGTAGAAACTATCGAGAGTCATCTTATCGAATAACCATGCAACGTATCGACTGGCCATCAAGTGGTGGAGCTAAAAAACACAAGCATTTCCAAATCGGATTAGCCAATCTAAGCCGATGTACGAACAAGTTAAGAAATCGAGGTTAGTGTGGCGTCGCCTGCGCTGGATACTTCACAAGCGAGCTGTGGGGTTCACACTCGCTAACGAGCCAGCGATGACAATGATGGTGTTTATGATCTGTGTCGAACTCCGCCGGGGCTGCGGAAGAGCTATAATGACTCCTTGACGAGACACCAAACGAGGGACGCAGGAATGTTGAGGATATGAGCGAATTGTGACTTGCGGAGTTGTCGATAGCAGATGCATATAGCGGTGGTACCACAACCACCATGCCACCGCAGCGTGCCTGTGATAATATAAGTACCATACTGCGTCCATGCCCCTAGCTACCATCCCTACATGCTTTCAGTTCGACATAAAGTAGGTATTAATTTGATGCTGAGAAGTAGACTTGCTTAGAAAATTACGGTTTTGGTGTTTAACGATGGTGTTGAAAATTCGGTTTTTTACGAATAAAATTAGCCAGATAGCTACAAAATTCCTATGATACGAGACAACTTTATTTCATAACATAAGGTTCATCATTATCATTAGCAGTTTTAGATGACACCACAAAGTAGACAGATAGAACTAGATAAAGATAGAGGTAAACTACCTATACTACAACTACTACGTTACAAGTGACACTGAAACAGACGGTTCTGTCAGGGAGCAGCGGTTCGCAGCACAGCGCGTCGCGGCCACGTGGCCGGCAACGTGGCTCCGACTCGCCGAGCCGCACATACCATGTCGGAAACTGGTTAATTACTAATTAGTCATTCAAAATTCACGTTCTTTATAATGACCTGCAATTAGCTAACCATTGCAGTAACAGTAATAGCCGGTGCTCTGTAGCGTTCTAACGGTAATAAACTAATGGGCCTATTCTTTCGGACGTATCGATAGGTGAACAAGTTCAAACCGCAAGAGGAAAAAACATAGTGTGGAAACTGGAAATAAAGTTATGGAACGTGGTCATACTACCGGCGGCGGAGGCGTGCGGTGCGCGGCGGCGCTCGGGCGCTGGCCGCGAGGGCCGGCTGCGGACCGGTTCGACGCGCCGCTGCCGACGAGCTGCTGCGGGCTGCGGCACCGGCTCCCGGAGGACGAGGCGACGAACGCGGAGCGCGGACGACATCTTTACCTGACAGTATTAGAAAATTTACACCACTCTAATGCTGCCCGGTAAGATGCGAACCGCCACTCCTCTAGCGACGACGACGCTGGCTGCTGCCGGTCCCGCGGTGCTGTTGCGGCGTGCTCACTGCGCGCGTGCGACGGCGCGGTGCGTGCGCCCGCGGGCGAGGCGCGGCGCGGACTGAGCGTGGTCCGCGACACGCGGCGCCGCGCTCGGCGGAGGCGGCGCCTGCCGCGCCCCGCCCGCGCCCGCCCGCCGACACGACCTCCCGACCTCGTCTGTCCGAGCCTCCACCACGTCCTCTGCTCGCTCCTCGCCCGACTGCTGACGGGACCTCGGCCAGCCGAGACACTGATGCGAGCGAATGGACCGAAGAACCGAGCGGGACGAGCTCGGACCCGGTCCTGACTCCTGACGTTCAGCCTCGGGGGGTGGAGTCTCAAAGACAATAGAACCACAGATTTACCGGCTTCTTAGCGCCCACTTCTGCGCAAGTGTCTTCCCCTAGCTAAAGAAGCGTTTGACCATAGCATAGGTGATGGATCTAAGCCATCAGCGTTGCGTAGTTATAAGGTCATCTACATAATATTTATTATTTAGTACCTATAACTTGCACACATTTTAAAACTTTCTGTACAGAACTGTAGAACCCATTAGGTACTTTCCTCCAGAAGATTTCTTTTCTCAGATGATAAGTACCTACGAGTAGATACTCGATGTACGTACTGCTTATTTGTCAGCAGCGTCATTTCGGACCAACTTATACGGTTCAGCATAACTTGCTGACCCGTGCCCAACAATGGGATATCAAAAGGGTTGGGATGTCGATATGTCTGCGTCATGGCACGTCTCTGGGACGAGATCCTACTCGCCGTCGTCGCCGCCCCGCCCGCCCTGCACTCACTGCAGTCTGCAGTCACTAGCTAATTGCTATACCTACCTATACTTAGTTGTTCAGTAGGTACCTAGCCATCATCATATTCATAAGTCTCATTAATCTGTCTGTACCACATTGTCTGTACCTAAATCTCTGATAAGAAAACTCAGGATATACCTATGGGCATCCAAAAGTTTTTCGTACCATCAAACAGTAAACCTGTCAAAATTCTATAGATGGCTGTTGAGCGAACTACGGCTTGGCCTTACAGTTGGTGGCAAAACAAGCATTTTTGGCACCAATAAACTGGCGACACATAGTATAAGCACAGTTTACAGTAGTAGGATCTTCACAGAACACTAAGGTATAAGTAGGTACTTAACCTATAAATTGTAGCCTGTCATTTTGTTTAGCGATCGTATATTATGGATGAAAATGTTTTGGCTTAATGGAAACTAGGCAATAGAACACTGATAGTGTTGTATATCGCATGATGCTGCTGCGAAACTCTCGCAAGTCTCCCGGAGTCTGCTGTCTGGACACCATCGATAAGTACATCCTGGTGTTGCGGG
Source organism: Coenonympha arcania (assembly GCA_036785405.1). Classification (NCBI taxonomy): domain Eukaryota; kingdom Metazoa; phylum Arthropoda; class Insecta; order Lepidoptera; family Nymphalidae; genus Coenonympha; species Coenonympha arcania. Next base: position 119,671 of record CM072058.1, on the reverse strand, counting down.
TAAAGTGTGATATGAGAGCGCCGCTGTGATCAGTGTCAGTCGTACCTACACTCTTCAGTCACAGGTCCGACTTCAACAAGGATTAGACTCAGTGGCGTAGCATGGGGGGGGGCGGGGGGGGCGGACCGCCCCGGGCGGCCGAATACGAAAGGGCGGCATACAACATACGAAAGGGCGGCATACGGCATACGAAAGGGCGACTTATTCTGAGAAAACTTAAAAAAATTTCCGCTCGCTTCGCTCGCGTTTGCTGATATATTTTGTCAAGTATAAACATCCGCTCTAACATCTGCTTTTCGGCAACATTTCTGTCTGTCACTGAGCTCTATTTCATGAACCATACTTGAAAATTTAAAATATGCTATAGGTAGATAACAAATCAACAAAGATTAATAACAAAACAAAATTAAGTTAAAACGTAAAAAAAGTTAAATTTTCGAGGTTTTTTTGCTCGATTTTAACAATAAGTTATGTTCAAGGTTACTGCGACGTTGAAAATTCAACTATTGCAAGTTCAGCCTGTAAAAAGTACTCCATGCTTTTTCCCCACCCTTAAAAGTTGTTTGGTACGTCCATGATGAGTAGGTACACTGACAAATTTACGTCATAATAATTTAAAGTTAAATGCCCGTGAAACAATATTCTAATGAAACGGAATTATTAGTGTAGATTCAGATATGCACCCCCCTCAAAGAAATCCTGGCGGCGCCCATGGTTGTCATTATGTTGATGTTCACCTGATAGGTGAACCAACTCTTTGGCCAAAGAACTGGCATTAAATAAACATTTAGCCCCATGGCCAAGTATGGCTATAAAGCTAGGCAATAGCGCCAGTGTTTTGGGCGCCATGCCATTAAGCGAGCACTTGGACAGTGTGTACTTTTGTAAATATTTTGCACTTTAGAGTTTAGTTGCTATTTTATTATTATAATGGGCTCGAAAAGCGCAGCGTTGCGACCGTCGTTATTATTTATTGGACAACCAAGATCAAACCTCACTTTGCTTTTGTACTTTTTCTGTTTAATGAATATTTATTACACGTATGCCCAAAAAAAGGAGTGTAATGTTTTTAGGGTTCATGTACGTATGTATGTATGTTTGTGAGTTTTTTTATTCCACCATAACTTCTGAACGGCTAAACAAATTTTGACATATGGGGTATTGTTGGAATCCATACATCCTCCCGAGTAACATAGGCTATAGTTTTTTTGGAAAAAATCAATATGGCGAATGTGAGGCGCCATTTTAAAAAGTGGAAAACAAAATATTTTCTTAAATTAACACAAATATGGGTATCAAAATGAAGATATCAGAGAGTAGTAATCGAATATATAATATATGTTCAATGTATACTTCACACACATTTATATAGGTAGGATGTACATACAAAAATAACTTTTTTTCGTGAGTTTCCATGACAACAATTCTCTAGAAGAATTAGATCGACTTAGAAATCTTTTCAAATAATGACCAACCAGAAATTTATTTGACATGTCCATAAATACCGCAAATCATCACAAAAAAGTATAAAATAAAAATAATTTATAAAAAAATAAAAAACACGACTGCCTTGTTATGAAATTAGTTATTTTAGTTGACATGGCAGTCGGGGGGCCGTTTTGTGGAACACCTTTTATTCTAAGAAGTACCCCGACTGCCATATCAACTAAAATAACTTGTTTCTTACTTTTTAGTTCGTTTAATATCAGGGTAATTGTGTTTTTAAATGATTATTTTTTATTTTTAAAGTGAATATAATAATTAAATATAGCCTAAACATTTGAAGCGTCTACCTGTTACCGTTATCAATATCACAAGCAAAAAAAGTAACGTTTGTTAGACAGGAGCACCATTAAATACCTATTTTATTTTGTTTTTTAACCGACCTCAAAAAAAAGGAGGAGGTTCTCATTTCGTCGGAATCTTTTTTTATGTATGTTCCCCGATTACTCGAAGACGCGTGGACCAATTTAGAAAATTCTTTTTGTCCCGTTTTACCCTTAAGGTACGGAAGCCTGAAAACAAGGGGGGCGGCATATTTAGGTTCGGCCCCGGGCGGCGAAATCACACGCTACGCCACTGATTAGACTGTCGACTTCAACAGGGACTTTAATCCCTGTTGAAGTCGACAGCTGAGGTGACCAGCGAGGAGTGCGACAAGGAGATGTTATAATCTGGCCGATGCTGTTTAATATTTTCTTGCTAAGATCTGATTTAGGTACTTACGACTTGGTAGGCAAGACGTAGATACATCCACAGATTACTACAGATCCAGCGCACAGTACTTCGGGAGTGAGGCACGCAAAAGGGATACAAAACAAAAAGCCGTATCCCATTTGAGTTCGTACATGGTTAGTACTAGCGAACCGCTGACCGAGTCACTGCTGCGTAATTTGTATGTGACGTTCAGAACTGGCAATTGATTTAAATTCGAAACACCAAACCTCAGCGAGAGTCCATCAGTGTGACCAGTCTATATTGAAATTATTTTCCCTAGATGTAAGGTATAAATTGTATGTTAGTAACAGGGCATTTGAGATTAAAAAAAACCTTATTAATGACTGGCCTCTTGTTGAAACAACGTTTCTTTTCGGACGATATCACGTACGGGGCTTAGCGGAAAAAGTATATAAAATTATAAGACCCAAGATTAATCGGTCAAACATCTTGCTGCCCGCGATGAAATAAAATGAGAAACGGCGTCGCCTGTTGCTCTGCATATTGAATACGGTAATTTTCTTTGATGTCTTTCACTTCATTTGATACAGTATTAAAATTGAAAAAATTGGCCGCCATTTTGAACTTTTTTGTTATTGGACCGAATTCTTTCAAAATCAAAATCTGACCGTGGCAGCAAGCATTGAGTAAGAATCTGGTGTCAAAATTGAAAAAATTGGCCGCCATTTTGAACTTTTTTGTTATTGGGCCGAATTCTTTCAAAATCGAAATCTGACCGTGGCAGCAAGCATTGAGTAAGAGTCTGGTGTCAAAATTGAAAAAATTGGCCGCCATTTTGAACTTTTTTGTTATTGGACCGAATTCTTTCAAAATCGAAATCTGACCGTGGCAGCAAGCATTGAGTAAGATTCTGGTGTCAAAATGGAAAAAATTGGCCGCCATTTTGAACTTTTTTGTTAGTGGACCAAATTCTTTCAAAACTGATATTTGACCGTGGCAGATTTCGATTTTGAAAGAATTCGGTCCAATAACAAATAAGTTCAAAATGGCGGCCACTTTTTTACATTTTGACACCAGATTCTTACTCAAAGCTTGCTGACACGGTCAGATTTCGATTTTGAAAGAATTCGGTCCAATAACAAAAAAGTTCAAAATGGCGGCCACTTTTTTTATTTTGACACCAGATTCTTACTCAGTGCTTGCTGCCACGGTCAGATTTTGATTTTGAAACAATTCGGTCCAATAACAAAAAAGTTCAAAATGGCGGCCACTTTTTTTAAATTTTGACCACGGTTCTTTCTCCAACACAGACCGTCACTTACCAGTTACAGTACAATCAAAAGAAATGACTGTCTTAAATATGTATGGTGCAGATAATATAAATTCAAATGAAACCGAAGACCGTCACTCACCATCAAAAACAAATACCGTCTTCAATCTGCAGAACAACAGGCGACGCCGTTTCCCCGTTTTATTTCATCGCGGGCAGCGAGACGGCGTCGGAGGTTAAAAATATACTTAGGTACTAATCACTCTTCACTAAGGAAATTGTACCTATAATACTATATTGTAGTGGGAGTTTTTTCCTTAAGCCACTTAAGCTAGCAACATTATCAGGCTTGCGTTAGACAGTAACCGGACCTATAGCTGTGTGTGTGCACGCACACATACTTTAATACCGTGCGTCACTTGATGCTTCCGAAGTGTTAATCTGTAGTAATCTGTGGATACATCACTCAACTTAGCACTTGCGCAGTATTTAGTAGGTCTGGTATAAAATATGATGATTATTTAAATAGGTACTTAGATACTTAAATAGATTTAAGGGTACTTAGGTAATTATAGTCTGTCAAAAAAGTCATGAAATAAAAAGGGGTAGAAATTTTTTAAAAAGGTGGAGTAAAGTAGGTAGGTATAATATGTACTTACATTTTTAATGAATAATCAATAATAATCAAAAATTATACAATTTCTTTTTAACCGACTTCAAAAGATGAGGTTCTCAATTCGTCGGAATCTTTATTAATATTCGGTATTTACATACTTTTTATGCAGTCATATCAGGCAGAGACAAAATATTGTTACCGTGAATTAATTTTATGAGTTTCTTGACGGACTATAATAATAGTTTTTTAGGTAATAGGTAAAAACGGGACCCTACTGCTGAGACTTCGCCGTCCGTCCGTTCGTCTGTCACCGCTGTACTTAAGTAGCTTTGAAACCATGACTACACTAAGATTACTTAGAATAATTGTATACTTAGGTAGTTAATAAGGAAATATTAAGTATTTGTAGTTGTTACCAGAAAAAAAACACAAATGGTAAACAAAAAGGGTTTTTGTATTTTCATTCAAGGTAGGTAATAGGTATGTAGTTAGTTTAACAAGCCTATAAGTTTATACATAACAATTTTAAATTATTTTTAACTGTAGTAGTTACGTAGGACTTTTATTGGGCTCAACTATAGCTCACGTACCCAAGGTATTTTCCGGACAATCTATTCACATTTTCACCAAAGTTTTATCACGTAACCTTTTATACTGTCTCTAACTTTCGTATTAAGTATCACTTAAATTAGACGAAAATTTTAAGAAAAATTATTACTGAAAATTCACTTACGGGACTTAGGGCACCCCGACTCGGATAACGGATAGGTGACGAAGAGGATAGGTGATTCTTTTATGACCACCCAGAAAGTAGCCCTCCCCTTCGACCAGCCCTTTCATAGTAAAAATAACCTCGAAATTTTTAAATTTAAAAAATTTATTTCTCGGCAACTATTACGTTCCGACGAATATGGCTTGGGGGGAGGGTTACCCCCCCCCCCCCCTCCACCCCCCCTCCCACCCCTCTCCGTAACGGTACGTCATCTATAGTTTAACCAACTCTTTGCCATTTGCCAACCGGGTGATGTTTTGAGTGTCATTTGGTCAAGCACTACTACCATCCACCTATCTTCAACTCTAGGCTGTGCTCTACACCCGTCTCCAAAATCCTCGATCCTCAGCTCTCTCCTTATTTTTCCTTCGAATGAATTTTTATCTTTTATTTACGACACCGTCTATGAAAATTCCCACAAAATTGTTCAGGAGAAGTCATAAATGAGTCAGCAGTCAATCAGTGGGTAAATCAGCACAAGCATCTATACATGTTATATTAATTTATACACAATCGTTTTTAAAAATAATTTGCCCTGTGAATTTTTTTTCATCATGGTCACCTTAAATTGGAAAGGGACGCACTACCTAAGGCGCCCTCTCACGCGGACCGTTTTTTTTTCATAGTAGTGCTGTCTTGTTAGGTACCTATGTACATAGAGTTTGATTATACCACAGACATATAAAGATTATACGTCAAGCGTTAGCATAGACAACTATGGAAATGTCAACTGACAACTTGCGAGACTTGCGCCTTGCGCCGGAACCACACTGCGTTATTCGTTATTCGTTATGCGCCTTATTTGGCCGCATACGACGAAGTGTGGGCGGTTCATTCGTCTATATTTGCTTTATTTGCACGAATAACGCATGCGCGAATAGCAAATAATATGCTTATCCGTCCTCTTGTCGGTTTTACGCACACTTCAAAGGACACGAACAAGACGAATATTTGTGTCGACTGCCCAGACTTCGTTCCCTTCAGTCACTCGCGTTCGCTTGCTTAAGAGCGTTTATGCGGCACTGTATGAATCGCGTGTCGCTCCATACAAAAAAGGAATTCCGTTCCCACTGACGCAATTTTGCGCGGAAAATGGTATTACAAAAAATTATAGTAAAATAAATATACAACTTATTAAAATAGTAAATAACCAGTGACATTGAATATTAATTGAATTAAATTTCTATAATTCAGAAATAACAAAATGTCTTGGATTTTATCCTAAAATAATACGTTAAATTTATCGAAAAATGCTAAAAATGACACTTTTCGGTTTATGGTTTCTGAATGAAAATATAGGAAAATCGTGTTTTTTTTTGAGACATTTTTTAGTAAGTAAATGTTATTAATTTTCTAAATATGTCATTGTTATAAGTTCTTGTTATGAAACATGGCAAATATCTTGCATCAAAATAGAGCTTCCACCGCTAAGTGAGTAATTAGCCTTTATCTTAAACTTTCTAATGAGAAAGTTATATATATTTTCAAATATTTTTGAGACAAAAACTAGATTATGAAATGCCAAATAATATGATAGCAATTATCTTATCAATAATTGAACACATGACACTCTTATGTGCCGTCGAAAATTGACAATTTTGACTCAAGCATAATTTCAACGCATGAATGGTCTTAAGATGGTCGTGATTACTCTGCCTGCGAAATTCAAAATTTTCATGGTTTTTTTACAATTTTTACGCTAATTACACATCAGAGGTTTAAGGCAGTTAATTTGCGGGAATGACAGTAGCATCTTTACATGATTATAACAAAATCTTTGCATAAAAATTTGTATCCTAGGAAATTAGTTCGAGTATCGAGTTTTAAGAGCGGCCTTCCCGGTAGATTCTTTCATACAAACGCTCTTACGCGATTATGACGTTTTAACAAACTTTTCTACAAATATTTTTAACAAGTAGGTACCTGGCACACAATATCTAGGTTTGTATGGAAACAAAAATTAAAATTTATTAGCAACAAATTAAGTACCAGCCTCCAAAAATCTGCATTCTTGCTGAAATTTTACGTAAACTTTGGTCGTTTCGCTTAGCTCATATATTGTAAAAGTAAAAAAAACAACTCTATAGAAACCTCGTACAATTATTAAAGATTCGAAATAACAAGAATTATTTACACATACTTGTAAGGCTTTTTCAAAATCACGTATTTCCTGGAAAAAGTTTCATGAAATTGCCGCGCTATTTTCTTTTTCCTGAACGCGCCATCGACGATACAAGCGTTATCTCGTTTTTTCGGAACTAGCAGATACCCGCGGCTTCGCCCGCGTAAATTTTAGTTTTCCCTATTCTCACGGGAACCATCGATTTTTCCGGAATAAAATGTAACCTTTGTGTTAATTTAGAGCGAAATCTATCTCCATTTTAACTTTCAGACAAAAATTTTCAATAGTTGCAGCGTGAATGAGTATTTCTCCCGCTGGAACAGTGTAAAACAAATATTCAAGCGGGAGAAATAACCATTGATTTTCCCGGGATAACTCTTTCCTAATTTTCAGCCAAATCAGTTCAGCAATTACGGCGTGAAGGAATATTCTTCCCGCGTGGATATCTGTTTTTCACTGTTCCCGAAGGAACCATGGATTTTTCGGGATAAAAAGTAGCCTCAGTCCAGGATATTATCTATCTCTATTCCAAATCAGTTCAGTAATTAGGGCATGAAGGCATATTATCTATCACTATTATCATGGAAACCATGAAATTTTTCGGGATGAAAAGTACCCTATGTATTAATCCAGGATAAAATCTATCTCCTTTCCGAATTTCAGTCATATCAGTTCAGTAAGTGCAGCGTAAAGTAGTATTTTTCGCGCGTGAATATCAATTTTTCAGTTTTCCCGCGAAAACCATGGATTTCTCGGCATAAAAAGTAGCTTTTTTACTAACCCAGGATATCATCTATCTCCATTCCAAATTTCAGCCAAATCCGTGTTGTACTTGCGGCGTGAAGATTTTTTTCCGCGTGAATTTCGGTTTTTAACTAATCCCACGGGAACCATGGATTTTCCCGGGATGAAAAGTAGTTTATGTGTTAACCCAAGATACAATACATCGCCATTCCAAATTTGAGCCAAATCGGTTCAGTAGTTGCGGCGTGAAGGAGTATCGAAGCTTGGTAAAATACGAACTTTGGAGCCCCGTTTCACCCCTTAAGGGGAGAATTTTGAAAAATCCTTTCTTAGTGCACCCCTAGACCTCATAATGAATCTGTGTGCCAAACTTGAAGTCTCTAGACCCAGGGGTTTGGTCTGTGCGTTGATATGTCAGTGAGTGCGTGAGTCAGTATCTTCTTTGATATACCATGAAATTTTCCGGGATGAAAGTAGCTTAAGTATCAATCCAGGATAAAATCTATCTCCTTTCCGAATTTCAGTCATATCAGGTCAGTAAGTGCAGCGTAAAGTAGTATTTTTCGCTCGTGAATATCAATTTTTCAGTTTTCCCACAAAAACCATGGATTTTTTCGGGATGAAAAGTAGCCTTTTTATTAACCCAGGATATCATCTATGTCCATTCAAAATTTCAGCTAAATCGGTCTTGTACTTCCGGCGTGAAGATTTTTTTCCGCGTGAATTTCGGTTTTTAACTAATCCCACGGGAACCATGGATTTTCCCGGGATGAAAAGTAGCTTATGTGTTAACCCAAGATTCATTTTATCTCCATTCCAAATTTGAGCCAAATCGGTTCATTAGTTGCGGCGTGAAGGAGTATTGTAGCTTGGTAAAATACGAACTTTGGAGCCCCGTTTCACCCCCTTAGGGGGGGAATTTTGAAAAATCCTTTCTTAGTGCACCCCTAGATCTCATAAGGAACCTGCGTGCCAAATTTGAAGTCTCTAGACCCAGCGGTTTGGGCTGTGCGTTGATATGTCAGTGAGTGCGTGAGTCAGTATCTTCTTTGATATACCATGAAATTTTCCGGGATGAAAGTAGCTTAAGTATCAATCCAGGATAAAATCTATCTCCTTTCCGAATTTCAGTCATATCAGGTCAGTAAGTGCAGCGTAAAGTAGTATTTTTCGCGCGTGAATATCAATTTTTCAGTTTTCCCACAAAAACCATGGATTTTTTCGGGATGAAAAGTAGCCTTTTTATTAACCCAGGATATCATCTATGTCCATTCCAAATTTCAGCTAAATCGGTCTTGTACTTCCGGCGTGAAGATTTTTTTCCGCGTGAATTTCGGTTTTTAACTAATCCCACGGGAACCATGGATTTTCCCGGGATGAAAAGTAGCTTATGTGTTAACCCAAGATTCATTTTATCTCCATTCCAAATTTGAGCCAAATCGGTTCAGTAGTTGCGGCGTGAAGGAGTATTGTAGCTTGGTAAAATACGAACTTTGGAGCCCCGTTTCACCCCCTTAGGGGGGGAATTTTGAAAAATCCTTTCTTAGTGCACCCCTAGATCTCATAAGGAACCTGCGTGCCAAATTTGAAGTCTCTAGACCCAGCGGTTTGGGCTGTGCGTTGATATGTCAGTGAATGAATGAGTCAGTATCTTCTTTTATATATTTAGATGAGCCTTTTTCTAGGATTCCGTTAGACGAAACAGCAAGCCTGTAAACCACGTATTCGTTGTACTTGGATGGTCCGGGAAGGGCCGCCTTAAGTGAATAACTAATTTAATTAAGTTTAATTTATTACCTAAGGCTAATTTCTTTAAGTCGACACTTTCAAGCAGAGATTTTAATATAAACACGTGAACAATGATATTGGGATTCCCGCAATTTGACTGCCATAAGCCTATTAGGTCTTATTTTAGCTTATAAATCGCAAAAACCAAAAATTGAATTTCGCGGGCATTTTATTTGTGACCACAGCACAGAACATTATAACTTGGACCACAGACCACAAAACTAAATATTTGGCACTTAACACGAAGTGTGGATAGCATGTTTGTTGTTTGCTCACATAGACACAATATATTTGGACAAATACAGCGCAGCCGCATAACGAATAATGAATAACGCAGTGTGGTTCCGGCATAGATTTGTTTGAACTCTGAATATTGTCATTTGCATTGTCAATTGCCACCAACCTACTCTATGGTCTCAGCTTTGTGGTCTGTGGTCATTTGTTAAAGCATTGTTGTCATTCATTCTTCTCCCTCAGCAATGATGAAAGACTTTCTATTACGATCTATGTCCCTCAGAGTGTCTCTGCTGGGGTTGTCTATGTCTATGGACATCGCGAGTCTATCTCTGCTGGGGCTGTCTATGCCCTAGTGTTCTGTGGAGTGTGGTGTGATAAAGTGTTAGTGTCTCTCTGCTGTGGTTGTCTATGGTGTTAGTGGCGTATGGTGTTAGTTTTAATATTTAAAATGTAAAAGGGAGCGCGCGATTTGCTTGCCTATTGAGTTGTCGCAGAGCGCTAGGTGGCGCTATCGCAATTTTTTGGCTGTTATCTCTATACCCCTATATTCAATATACTCTATGGCGTCAAGTAAATTATACCTACCTACTGTTTTCTAAAGTTTCTCTGAAATAGAATCGAAATAAACGTGAACATTGATATAATAACTAAATATGACTATCTAAAGTAGTCAGAAAATTGATTTATTGGTTGACTGATACGAGAAGAAATCACTCTTTATTCGCCCACTGCTTTGCATTGCAACATAAAGACAGAGCTATAACAAGCAAGGGGATCCATAGCATGCTCGGCTGTTGATCGTGTGCGGTGTGACTCTGTAGCGTCAGAGAGTAGCGAGGATGGCTCAGCGCTTCCCAGCGAGCGCGCCCGGCGCCGGGCCGCCGCAGCAGCCGCGCTACGCCGGGCCCGCGCCGCCGCAGGGCTCGCCGATGCCGCCGCGGCCCTACGCCGGACCCAGCTTCCCGGTAACTAACCTGCGCACACACCCTTCACAGGGGACCAGTACACACACTAGCTTTCACCAGTCAAACCGTTAACAATCGGTGATGACACATGGAATTTAACTAGCTGTTTGTGAGACCTAACAGTTGTGACTGTGAATAATATGAGTGTCATAAAAATCAAGTTCACTATAGAGGATCTGAATGGGAAATGTTCGTGACGGCTACATCTACTTTCAGACTTGCATTAGAGTAATATTGACAAAATATTTTGGGTGCATTTGCATATGGAAAGTAAGCAACAGTTGGAAATTTGAAATATATCAATGATCCATCTTAGAAATCCTATGTAACAAACCACTGCTTTACAGAAAAATAGTTATTACATGTCATCGGAGGCTGTACCACCATCTCATAGCATACAAAGTGCTGCCAGCACATATTGATCGTAATCAATGGATTAATTTAAAGCTACATATTTATTAACTGAGCAAAGCAATGCCTAGTCTCTAAGGTTACTTTGATTGGAATTATGCTTATAAGTGCTTGTCAGAGCCTGATAATTACTTAACTTACTTCAAATTCAGCATTCATATGTAAAATGATGACCCAATGCTGTAGATTACAATAAACTATCAGAGGGGAACTACAGATTAGCGGCATAGCTTGCCTAAGAGGGGCACTGTATCAAAATGTGTATAAAGGAAGGGATAGGTTTTTGGGCTGGCCATGTGCTGATTTATCATGTGTGCTCTATATAATTTGAAACATGCTATGTTGGCAACTTGGGGCCCTACTTTATGACAAAAAATTAGTCAAGTGTGACAAAACAACCAAAACACCTCCCCTTCCCCCTTAAATATCTGAATTTTACACTTTAAAATGTGAATTTTGGAAATCCCATTCTTAGTGCACCTTATATCAACCTAGGTACCAAATTTCAGATCTCTATGACTTAGTTTTTCCGGAGTAGCTGGAAAAATAAAAAAACATTTTTGTATGGGAAAATCTCTTAAAATTGTATGATTTTTACCCCTCTAAATACCTCACATTATTTTAAAACTAGAACTTTTTCAACAGAACTCGAAATTTTGTTTAAAATTTTAAGTAATTCAAATATATTTGGGTGGAAAGCTACTGAAGTAGCAGTTTTGGACATATTTTGTAAGTGTTTAATATGATATCTATCCGAATTATTCAAAGAAGCTTATCATCACGTTGTGTGGTTTCAGCCTCGCAGCGGGTTTACGCCCCCTCCGGCCAGCGGTGGCGGCGGGCCCGCGGGCGCCGCGCGACCTGGACCCGCGCCCTACGGGGGCGGCGCGGGCGGAGCGCCCCTGCCGCCTGCGCCCGCGCCGCCCGGCCCGCCCGGTGCGCCGCCGCCCGCGCCCTACAGCACGCCGCCGCGCCCGCCCGGGCCCGCGCAGGCGCCGCAGAAGCGCCCGGGAGACGCGCGCGCGCCGCTGCCGCCGCAGCACAAGCCGCAGCACTACGGCGGCGAGGGCTACGCGGGCGCGGGCGGCAAGCGCAAGAAGCGGCTCGCCGACAAGATCCTGCCGCAGAAGGTGCGCGACCTGGTGCCCGAGTCGCAGGCCTACATGGACCTGCTGGCCTTCGAGCGCAAGTTGGACGCCACCATCATGCGCAAGCGCCTCGACATCCAGGAGGCGCTCAAGCGGCCCATGAAGCAGAAGCGCAAGCTGCGCATCTTCATCTCCAACACCTTCTACCCAGGTAACACACCACGACTACGAGCGACTTATCATACGAGTACACGAGTAGTCATAAAATATTTGTGAGTGATGTTAGAATAGAAAAGTTTTCCATTATAATTACATAGTAACGTTTGCAGGCCAGGGCGACAACGCGGTCGCTTCGTGGGAGCTGCGCGTGGAGGGTCGACTGCTGGACGACTCCAAGAACGACCCCAACAAAGTGAGTGGTTTGAGGTTTTGTCTATTGTGTCGTGGACCACAGCTAACGCGCGACGTGTGTTGCAGGTGAAGCGCAAGTTCTCGTCGTTCTTCAAGTCGCTGGTGATCGAGCTGGACAAGGAGTTGTACGGGATTGTATTGTATATGTTCACAGTGATGTGCAGTGGCACGCAGCTAACGCGCGACGTTGTTGCAGGTGAAGCGCAAGTTCTCGTCGTTCTTCAAGTCGCTGGTGATCGAGCTGGACAAGGAGCTGTACGGGCCCGACAACCACCTGGTAGAGTGGCACCGCACGCTCACCACGCAGGAGACGGATGGGTTCCAGGTGAAGCGGCCGGGCTACAAGAACGTGCGCTGCACCATCCTGCTGCTGCTGGACTACCAGCCGCTGCAGTTCAAGCTGGACGCGCGCCTGGCGCGGCTGCTGGGCGTGCACACGCAGGCGCGGCCCGTCATCGTCAACGCGCTGTGGCAGTACGTGAAGACGCACCGCCTGCAGGACCCGCACGAGCGCGAGTACGTGGTGTGCGACAAGTACCTGGAGCAGATCTTCGGCTGCGCGCGCATGAAGCTGGCCGAGGTGCCGGCGCGGCTGGGCGCGCTGCTGCACGCGCCCGACCCCATCGTCATCAACCACCTCATCAGTGTGGAGCCGCCGCACGACGCCAAGCAGACGGCGTGCTACGACATCGACGTGGAGGTGGACGACACGCTCAAGACGCAGATGAACAGCTTCCTGCTCAGCACCGCCAACCAGCAGGAGATCCAGGGGCTGGACGCCAAGATACACGAGACCGTGAGTGGACCTTCGCTTACCTGTCGGTGTCGCGTGACTCGGTGAACAGCTTCCTGCTCAGCACCGCCAACCAGCAGGAGATCCAGGGGCTCGACGCCAAGATACACGAGACCGTGAGTGGACCTTCGCTTACCTGTCGGTGTCGCGTGACTCGGTGAACAGCTTCCTGCTCAGCACCGCCAACCAGCAGGAGATCCAGGGGCTCGACGCCAAGATACACGAGACCGTGAGTGGACCTTCGCTTACCTGTCGGTGTCGCGTGACTCGGTGAACAGCTTCCTGCTCAGCACCGCCAACCAGCAGGAGATCCAGGGGCTCGACGCCAAGATACACGAGACCGTGAGTGGACCTTCGCTTACCTGTCGGTGTCGCGTGACTCGGTGAACAGCTTCCTGCTCAGCACCGCCAACCAGCAGGAGATCCAGGGGCTCGACGCCAAGATACACGAGACCGTGAGTGGACCTTCGCTTACCTGTCGGTGTCGCGTGACTCGGTGAACAGCTTCCTGCTCAGCACCGCCAACCAGCAGGAGATCCAGGGGCTCGACGCCAAGATACACGAGACCGTGAGTGGACCGTCGCTTACCTGTCGGTGTCGCGTGACTCGGTGAACAGCTTCCTGCTCAGCACCGCCAACCAGCAGGAGATCCAGGGGCTCGACGCCAAGATACACGAGACCGTGAGTGGACCTTCGCTTACCTGTCGGTGTCGCGTGACTCGGTGAACAGCTTCCTGCTCAGCACCGCCAACCAGCAGGAGATCCAGGGGCTCGACGCCAAGATACACGAGACCGTGAGTGGACCTTCGCTTACCTGTCGGTGTCGCGTGACTCGGTGAACAGCTTCCTGCTCAGCACCGCCAACCAGCAGGAGATCCAGGGGCTCGACGCCAAGATACACGAGACCGTGAGTGGACCTTCGCTTACCTGTCGGTGTCGCGTGACTCGGTGAACAGCTTCCTGCTCAGCACCGCCAACCAGCAGGAGATCCAGGGGCTCGACGCCAAGATACACGAGACCGTGAGTGGACCTTCGCTTACCTGTCGGTGTCGCGTGACTCGGTGAACAGCTTCCTGCTCAGCACCGCCAACCAGCAGGAGATCCAGGGGCTCGACGCCAAGATACACGAGACCGTGAGTGGACCGTCGCTTACCTGTCGGTGTCGCGTGACTCGGTGAACAGCTTCCTGCTCAGCACCGCCAACCAGCAGGAGATCCAGGGGCTCGACGCCAAGATACACGAGACCGTGAGTGGACCTTCGCTTACCTGTCGGTGTCGCGTGACTCGGTGAACAGCTTCCTGCTCAGCACCGCCAACCAGCAGGAGATCCAGGGGCTCGACGCCAAGATACACGAGACCGTGAGTGGACCTTCGCTTACCTGTCGGTGTCGCGTGACTCGGTGAACAGCTTCCTGCTCAGCACCGCCAACCAGCAGGAGATCCAGGGGCTCGACGCCAAGATACACGAGACCGTGAGTGGACCTTCGCTTACCTGTCGGTGTCGCGTGACTCGGTGAACAGCTTCCTGCTCAGCACCGCCAACCAGCAGGAGATCCAGGGGCTCGACGCCAAGATACACGAGACCGTGAGTGGACCGTCGCTTACCTGTCGGTGTCGCGTGACTCGGTGAACAGCTTCCTGCTCAGCACCGCCAACCAGCAGGAGATCCAGGGGCTCGACGCCAAGATACACGAGACCGTGAGTGGACCTTCGCTTACCTGTCGGTGTCGCGTGACTCGGTGAACAGCTTCCTGCTCAGCACCGCCAACCAGCAGGAGATCCAGGGGCTCGACGCCAAGATACACGAGACCGTGAGTGGACCTTCGCTTACCTGTCGGTGTCGCGTGACTCGGTGAACAGCTTCCTGCTCAGCACCGCCAACCAGCAGGAGATCCAGGGGCTCGACGCCAAGATACACGAGACCGTGAGTGGACCTTCGCTTACCTGTCGGTGTCGCGTGACTCGGTGAACAGCTTCCTGCTCAGCACCGCCAACCAGCAGGAGATCCAGGGGCTCGACGCCAAGATACACGAGACCGTGAGTGGACCTTCGCTTACCTGTCGGTGTCGCGTGACTCGGTGAACAGCTTCCTGCTCAGCACCGCCAACCAGCAGGAGATCCAGGGGCTCGACGCCAAGATACACGAGACCGTGAGTGGACCTTCGCTTACCTGTCGGTGTCGCGTGACTCGGTGAACAGCTTCCTGCTCAGCACCGCCAACCAGCAGGAGATCCAGGGGCTCGACGCCAAGATACACGAGACCGTGAGTGGACCTTCGCTTACCTGTCGGTGTCGCGTGACTCGGTGAACAGCTTCCTGCTCAGCACCGCCAACCAGCAGGAGATCCAGGGGCTCGACGCCAAGATACACGAGACCGTGAGTGGACCTTCGCTTACCTGTCGGTGTCGCGTGACTCGGTGAACAGCTTCCTGCTCAGCACCGCCAACCAGCAGGAGATCCAGGGGCTCGACGCCAAGATACACGAGACCGTGAGTGGACCGTCGCTTACCTGTCGGTGTCGCGTGACTCGGTGAACAGCTTCCTGCTCAGCACCGCCAACCAGCAGGAGATCCAGGGGCTCGACCCCAAGATACACGAGACCGTGAGTGAGCCTTCGATTACCTAATTCATTATGTAATTCACAACAAAAAAACAAATAAGGTGAAGTTTACCTACGCGTGACGTCATGAGCTGTGATCTGTGTTTCAGTCAAAATGGCCGACTGCAGTATTTCAATGTTTTATTTTATTGAAAATCTTAATAATCTTAATTTTTTAAACTTAAACTAAACCGATATTTTAATTGTATTAAACATAAATTTTCCCGAGAAAACATTATTTGCAATTTTTGCTTCACTACGGAATATTATACTATAATTCTGCCGATATGTTGCTAATCTTGCATCAATCAGGCATCTTGAAATCAATTCAATCCCATTGCTGCCCACGACTGTGCCCACTGCCCAGTGGTGGGCCAGCGATCATTTGAGACAATATGCAGTGGTGGTGCCGGTGTTGCAGGTGGACACCATCAACCAGCTGAAGACCAACCGCGAGTTCTTCCTCAGCTTCAGCAAGGACCCGCAGCAGTTCATACAGAAGTGGCTCGTCAGCCAGTCCAGGGACCTCAAGGTATGTCGCAGGAGAGATCCCGCATTTAAGTGTAAGTAAGGAGAAATGTACATTTGGGAGTAGCCACACGAAGTCGTGTGAAGATCTCATCTCAAAAAACTCAAATAGACCAAACTCTACATTTCTATTGACAGTTCTCCTCTAGAAATACAATATTTTTTGTGACAAAAACACAATCTAGAATGGCGGTGTAGTAGCTTAAAGTAATATCCCTTTGCCGGTCGATAGGGCAATAGGGAAATTTCCCTCCAGGCAGGCGTTATGCCTGGGGACCGCTTGTGATCCGAGCGTGTGACGTCAGAAGTTGTATTTATAGAACGCTCGTAGAATGCTTCGTCAGCGTGTGCTAGGGGACCGGTTACGCCATCTATCGCCAGCTATCGAAGACCGCTACATTCCTGAGTCTGGGAGTCGGGTCGTGTGGCGATGCTGCGTCTCGTGTGTCCCGAGTGCGCTCACGTGTGCGGTGGTGTTGCAGAGCATGGGCAGCGGCGTGGGCGGCAACCCGGAGGAGGAGCGACTGTGCGCGCTGTACGCGCAGCCGTGGGCGGCGGAGGGCACGGCGCGCTACCTGCACGCGCGGCTCGCGGCGCGCCGACACGCGCTGGACCTGGCGCTCACGCCGCACCACCTCACGCGCCTGTAGACTAGCGCGCACCGCACCACGCGCGACACAACCCCGAGGAGGAGCGGCTGTGCGCGCTGTACGCGCAGCCGTGGGCGGCGGAGGGCACGGCGCGCTACCTGCACGCGCGGCTCGCGGCGCGCCGACACGCGCTGGACCTGGCGCTCACGCCGCACCACCTCACGCGCCTGTAGACTAGCGCGCACCGCACCACGCGCGACACAACCCCGAGGAGGAGCGGCTGTGCGCGCTGTACGCGCAGCCGTGGGCGGCGGAGGGCACGGCGCGCTACCTGCACGCGCGGCTCGCGGCGCGCCGACACGCGCTGGACCTGGCGCTCACGCCGCACCACCTCACGCGCCTGTAGACTAGCGCGCACCGCACCACGCGCGACACAACCCCGAGGAGGAGCGGCTGTGCGCGCTGTACGCGCAGCCGTGGGCGGCGGAGGGCACGGCGCGCTACCTGCACGCGCGGCTCGCGGCGCGCCGACACGCGCTGGACCTGGCGCTCACGCCGCACCACCTCACGCGCCTGTAGACTAGCGCGCACCGCACCACGCGCGACACAACCCCGAGGAGGAGCGGCTGTGCGCGCTGTACGCGCAGCCGTGGGCGGCGGAGGGCACGGCGCGCTACCTGCACGCGCGGCTCGCGGCGCGCCGACACGCGCTGGACCTGGCGCTCACGCCGCACCACCTCACGCGCCTGTAGACTAGCGCGCACCGCACCACGCGCGACACAACCCCGAGGAGGAGCGGCTGTGCGCGCTGTACGCGCAGCCGTGGGCGGCGGAGGGCACGGCGCGCTACCTGCACGCGCGGCTCGCGGCGCGCCGACACGCGCTGGACCTGGCGCTCACGCCGCACCACCTCACGCGCCTGTAGACTAGCGCGCACCGCACCACGCGCGACACAACCCCGAGGAGGAGCGGCTGTGCGCGCTGTACGCGCAGCCGTGGGCGGCGGAGGGCACGGCGCGCTACCTGCACGCGCGGCTCGCGGCGCGCCGACACGCGCTGGACCTGGCGCTCACGCCGCACCACCTCACGCGCCTGTAGACTAGCGCGCACCGCACCACGCGCGACACAACCCCGAGGAGGAGCGGCTGTGCGCGCTGTACGCGCAGCCGTGGGCGGCGGAGGGCACGGCGCGCTACCTGCACGCGCGGCTCGCGGCGCGCCGACACGCGCTGGACCTGGCGCTCACGCCGCACCACCTCACGCGCCTGTAGACTAGCGCGCACCGCACCACGCGCGACACAACCCCGAGGAGGAGCGGCTGTGCGCGCTGTACGCGCAGCCGTGGGCGGCGGAGGGCACGGCGCGCTACCTGCACGCGCGGCTCGCGGCGCGCCGACACGCGCTGGACCTGGCGCTCACGCCGCACCACCTCACGCGCCTGTAGACTAGCGCGCACCGCACCACGCGCGACACAACCCCGAGGAGGAGCGGCTGTGCGCGCTGTACGCGCAGCCGTGGGCGGCGGAGGGCACGGCGCGCTACCTGCACGCGCGGCTCGCGGCGCGCCGACACGCGCTGGACCTGGCGCTCACGCCGCACCACCTCACGCGCCTGTAGACTAGCGCGCACCGCACCACGCGCGACACAACCCCGAGGAGGAGCGGCTGTGCGCGCTGTACGCGCAGCCGTGGGCGGCGGAGGGCACGGCGCGCTACCTGCACGCGCGGCTCGCGGCGCGCCGACACGCGCTGGACCTGGCGCTCACGCCGCACCACCTCACGCGCCTGTAGACTAGCGCGCACCGCACCACGCGCGACACAACCCCGAGGAGGAGCGGCTGTGCGCGCTGTACGCGCAGCCGTGGGCGGCGGAGGGCACGGCGCGCTACCTGCACGCGCGGCTCGCGGCGCGCCGACACGCGCTGGACCTGGCGCTCACGCCGCACCACCTCACGCGCCTGTAGACTAGCGCGCACCGCACCACGCGCGACACAACCCCGAGGAGGAGCGGCTGTGCGCGCTGTACGCGCAGCCGTGGGCGGCGGAGGGCACGGCGCGCTACCTGCACGCGCGGCTCGCGGCGCGCCGACACGCGCTGGACCTGGCGCTCACGCCGCACCACCTCACGCGCCTGTAGACTATAGACCACTGCCCATGATACAATATACCGCGCTTGATCAATCATGACACTGCTGTTTCATTTGCCACGTGGAGTGTAGATCTTTTTTTTTTTTATATATCCCGCTAGTGGGAAATGCATTTACGCATCCCGTATCGGAACAGCGACAGTCCGAGAATGCCGCTGTTCCGAGCCGGGTATGTGGGACTCCGCTGTGACGAAACCCAGACTACCCACTAAAAACCACCAGCGGTCCTACTTAACCTGTGGGTGTCATTATCCCACAACCTTCTTACTATATTTCTTTGACCGATTTCTACTATGGTTACATTCCTATCCTATGTTACGTGAATGTTTTATTAAATCTTAAAGTAATATTAAATCTAGTTATCATTATGTACAAGCCTAGTAGATCTTAAAAGTAGTGGTTTTTTTTTTTAATTATTATTTTTTTTTTGCTAATATTACTAATTATTACTATTAATAATCCATTATTACTACTAATAATATTACTACTACTATGGAGGAGGAGTGTAGGAGGTCGGAAAAACATTCTCCACGTACAAAAATGTCCGTAAATAGGGTATCGCTCCGATATGGCGTTACTGTAGCGATTGTAGTCGGGTTAAGTGTGCCAATGGTGCAGAGTACTATATTATACCTTCTTAGCACCGTTGTTCAGTCAATTCTGTGGTCGCAGCGTCATTGAAAGGATTTTAAACTGTTATTTACCTCTGTTTAATACAATATGCGACCCACATTTAATTTCATCTCGTCGAAGTAATTACGGCCACAACGTATTTCACAAATACATTCAATGCCTACTTGATATTTACCTTCTACACTCCATAATACCCCACTGCGCTGGAAACATCATTAAAACTAGCACATCCGACGTATAATTTATTCATATTATTTATTAAGGATTAGTCTAATTATTACATTCTGATAAGTCATAAAGTGCTCGCAACAATTAGTTGTAATATATTGAGGTCATTTTAAACCGTCGCCATGTAGCGAATTTGAAAACTTTAACGTCCTTATTTAGTTTTTGCAAATTTCTTAACTTGTACTATTGTAGTGTAAATTAATTATAACACCAGGAAATTATTAGTTTTATACTTATGTGAAATGTTTGTGCTTACAAAAGGGGGATATTGCGCCATGGTAAGTTTGTTCAAGATTTTTTATTAATCAATAAAAGTGTACATAAAGGTGTCATCATCGCGCAACACAAATGTTTGTTTTCGCGAACGCATCATCTCTTATGTCAAACGCTGTACCTACTCGAGCGATCTCTGACTCATAAAACAAGATTAGGAAAAACAATAACCATACTGAGACGATGTGAAAATTAGAGGCTCAGCGTCGACTGTCGCCTGCGGTCTAGGCTGCCTCTCCACTGGGACGTGCTCGCTACTCGGCGCGCGCCGCTGACGTTCGTGCGCGACGCTCGCACGTGGGCGCGTCAACCCTGAAACTCACCAAAGGGATCGCGTTGTTGATGATAAAAAGCTTCGCTTGTGCGCGAGTAGCTAGCTAACTATGCAACGGGATATTTGAGCATAACTTTCACTATATAACTTTAGAATATTATAATAGGTATCGATTTCAAACTTTGCAACAAAGTATGTAACACAACATTTAATTTTCCATCTAGCTGTTAATACCTAATTTGGAGGAACTCTTCAATGATAAGAGCGCGTACCCTCAAATTTTAATTCATTTAGTTCGTTTTGCAAAATATGCATTTTACTAAATCTGATGTCAGGTCTGATGATGCATCGTGAAGTTAGATAGGTACTAGATAGTGCAACTCTTCATCTGTCACTATAGACACTCAATGATTGGCTCAATTAAACTAATTTAAGACAAATTTATTTCAGGTGAAAAAAAAGGTAATCTGCTTTACCGTCTCATCGCTCGCTACATCTCACGTCACGGTGGAAAGGGACCCGCGGAGGACGCACACGGCACTCGCGCCCTTGTGTGCGCACGCATAGGGCGCAGTATGGCGTGCGGCGGGCGCGGAGGCTTGATCAAACATCATCAAGTCGTAATTCACACGATAGCGCGCTATAAAGCGGCGCGACACACGCCACTGCATCACACATTTTTGACTCGATTTCCTTAAAGCGAGCGGGTTTTTTCTCATGTATTTTGAGATTTAATTGTATTTTGAGCGACGTATCATGTGAACTGTTGACGGCACCCGTGCGTGACGCGGAGTCGCTGCGTGCTGCAAACAACTGGTAGCGTTCCGAGTGGTGTTCGCCGCTGCTGACTACTGCGGTGTTGCGTGCTGCGTGCTGCGGCCCTGTGATCATGGTGTACACGGAGGAACCCAACCCGGCCATTTTAGACCGTAAGTGCTTATTCCTTGAAGCGGTTGCACGACCCTGTCCGCCAAGTTAAATATTATTTTGGTTTTCGCAAATTGTAAACCATTACATATTGTAGGCTTATGACTATCAAATTGCGAGTATGGCAGTATCATCTTCACTATTTTTTTAGTTACTCTCGTCATACTTATACTGTGTAATTGATTCTCTGAATGATTTCTTTATTGAATGCTACCAACGCTATTCCAATTTACCTTCTAGGTCGAATAAAATTAGAATTGTACTCTGCTTGCTGAGGTACTCACTATATGAAACTTGAACAGCAGAGTAACGTCCTGTAAATTAATGCCTCAGGACCGCTTAATGTCCTGCCCTAGCACTCCTCGAGTCGTCCTTTCTAGTTTATGTTATGCACTACACTTGAGTCGACAATTTTTTACTCTTCAGTCTAATGAACTGGTGACGCCATCTATCGGATACCGCAACATTTGATTTATATGGTCGTTGATTACGTGACTGCGACTGCGCCGCGCGGACCTGTCTGGTGGTGGTAGTTCAATACGTTTATTGCCCGTGGTCCCCCCGATAGTCCCCTTGGGTAGCCTGATATTATGACATCTGCGAATATCATGATGTTTTGCCGGTCGATAGGGCAATAGGGAAATTTCCCTCCAGGCAGGTGTTATGCCTGGGGACCGCTTGTGATCCGAGCGTGTGACGTCAGAAGTTGTATTTATAGCACACTCGTTGAAAGCTCCGTCAGCGTGTGCTAGGGGACTGGTTACGCCATCTATCGTCAGCTATCGAAGACCGCTACAATGTCGATGGCTAAGGCTGCAAGAGTGGTTGCGTGTGCAGGCTCGGCGGCGGTGGAGGTGCGGCCGCTGGGCGGCGCGGGCGGCGAGGGCGCGCGCGCGCGGCGGCACTGTGCGCTGTGGCGCGTGTGCGCGGCGGAGGCGGCGGGCGCGGCGCTGCTGGTGGCGCTGACGTGCCTGCCGGGCTGCGCGGCGGGCGCGGCGGACCCGGCGCCGCTGGCGCAGCGCGCGCTGGCGGGCGGGCTGTGCGTGGCGGCGCTGGTGCAGTGCTTCGACCACGTGTCGGGCGCGCACTTCAACCCCACCGTGACGCTGGCGGCGCTGCTGGCGGGGCGCGTGCCGCTCGCGCACGCCGCGCTCGTGCTGCCCGCGCAGCTGGCGGGCGCGCTGGCGGGCGCGGCGGGCGTGCGCGCGCTGGCGCCGGCGGGCGTGGCGCGCTGCGTGACGCGCCCCGCGGCCGAGCTGGGCGAGCTGGGCGCGCTGTGCGTGGAGGCGCTGCTGGGCGCGGTGCTGGCGCTGGTGAACCTGGCGGCGTGGGACGCGCGCGTGGCGCACTACAAGGACTCGTGGCCGCTGCGCATCGGCCTCAGCGTCGCCGCGCTCACCTTCGCGGCGGTACCTACCTACCTACACTACACTACACTATTCGTAGAGACTCGAGAATAGGCCCCGGGAAGTACGCCAAGAGCGAGTACCGAACGGACACCCTCGAGCAATTCGGCCTCCATAACCGCGAGGTTGATACGGCCATGGGTGGTGGAGAATTGTCACTACATAACAGAGTTCTTATTTTTATTACAGTAAAACGCTACCTATTATACCTATATTAAAAGCTTCGGTTTCAAAAGTTAATGCAATACTTAATCTCATTAATGAAAGCCTTTTGCATCAAAGTTCTTTTCATTCAATTCAATTCAATTTCATCAATTGGTAAAATTGTAATTTCTATGCTGCCTTATCCCAATAAACTACTTATTGAATAAAATAAGTCCAGGCGACCTCTAGCGCGAGAAGGACCTGCAATATTCGTCAACAATCTTGTCACGTAAAACAAGTTCAAAGCACGAATTGCTGTGTTGTCAATGTAGTGATATTTTTTTAGTCTACAAATTCTGTCTGAGACATTGGCTCAAAAGACACGCATTCAGGTTAACTATTGATAAAAAATAAAACAATAATAAAAACAATAGATTTATTCCTTATTCTTTTAATAAAACGTATTAACAATTAATAAAATCCAAACTTAAACTAAACACTTAATAAAATAATTAAATACTTGAAAACCATAACTTTCTTACGTTTAGCAATAGACAAGTACATTCGATCTACCAACGAGAGTCTTGTCTATGGCTTCTTTTTGACGGCTCGCTTCACAGCAGCGACTGGTCTTTTTCCTTCCTGCCACGTCATGCGGCGTGCCTAATTTTTTCAAGATCTCCATCGAGGAGCTGATCAGGGAGATGAAGCATTATGATTGAACATTAATTCAATGGATCCAAACTAATTACAAATATTGTAATAACCCGAGACTCGGTGAGTTGCAAAAATTCCTATATTCGCATGGCCACTTGTAACAATAGGTACGTTATCTAGCTAACGAAAAATTACCCGTATTGATGTCTAATTGTTGATTAATCTCGTGTATATTACATTACTAACCCGTAATTCAGTATTCCCAAAACGTATTACTGCATATTTTCCAAAAAAAACACAACGTAATTGAAATTACGCAGTATCTAAGCCACATGTCAGTCGAATGACAGTTCTATTATTTCGATGCCTTTGTGCTTGCGTTTTTGTACTCAACGCTGAAACACTGATAATTCGCTTAGATCTGAGGCGTCGGATAAATTAAATTTGTCGATTGGCCATATTGTGAAATATCGAATGTCTAGTATAAACGTCAATAATAACCTATGTAAATCTGACCTCTTGACTGACCATGTCTTCTTCGAGTCCGAACCGCTTTTGTGTTGGTGGGTTCTCTCGGTACTCCAAGGAGACATCGGCAGACTTGAGCGCGCAGAGACCTCTGACTAAGACGAGCTTGTGTCGATGCATTCCAGGGTTTCTACACCTACCTAACAACACGAGGACAACCCAACTAATGTGTTGACAATATTGAAGACCTCCTCGCATTGGAAGGCAGCGTACTGTGGGGTGAACCAGGTTCCTGCTCCAAGTTCAAGGCGGAACCATAGCATGGAGAACTGATGAGCAAGTCCAACCAATTCCCATCTCACTGAGCACCGCCGGCCTGACATCCAGAACACCGTGGTGGAGCCGCAGGGAACCCATCACCACAGATTAGTACCCCTCATTCATCTATGTCTGCGAACCTCGTCTCGTCTGCTGTATTCCTTCTCGGACCCCCCCGCACTCTCCGAGCTAGTATTTATTAGTTAACTTCATTATTCCAAATTGACCTAAATTTTTCTATTATTGTATAAACTTAAAGTTTAGCCTATCCCCTAACTAATTTGACGTTACTGCCTAGGACCGTCCTAGTAAATGTAAAATATTTTTTTGAACAAACAGTTGTAATCACTAACATACTAATCATCTTAACGCACATCTTCCTGATCAGAGAAAAAAAAATATAGTCTTATGAAAAATCTTTAGTTCTCATTGCTAAACCTACAAACCTACCTACCTTGCCGCGTCTGGGTCTGCCACCTTCCGGGCAGGTGCAGCACACAAGCGCGACAGTGGCGCCCAACTATCTCAACTACCCCAACTAACCAACTAACTACATACTAATTAATTCTACCTGGGTCGTCCCACTGTACGCATAACCGCGACAGTGACGCCCAACTCTCTATAAAACTAATTGACTGACTGACATTCTACCTGGGTTACACACTGCACGCACAACTGCGACAGTGGCAACCAACTCAATCGACTTCTACAAACTAACTGACGGACATGAATTAATTCTACCTGGATAGTACCACCGTATGCACAAGCGTGACAGTGGCATCCAACGCTATAAAACTAATTAAATAACATATATTAAAAACTACTTAGGTTATACCACTGTACGAACAAACACGACAGTGACTTCCAACTACTACAAACTGACTGACTTCTACAAATTTTATTCAAGTAACCCCACTGATCAAGAAACATGACAGTGAATCCCAACTTAACAAAATACAGTGTAGGTACTGACTTACTGACAATAATCACTATTAACTAAATAAAACTAACTACCTAACTAATGTCTACTGATGTCTAATAATAAATTCTCTACGGGTCACACCACTGAAGGCTCTAACCCTACAGATGGCACCCAACTCAATTAAATATTACTACTATACTACTACTATAAATAGACCTACTTACTGACAGTAATTACTAGTACCTATTGCCCATACCTACACTACTATCTAAATTCTAAAATCTTACCTTTTGATTCTATTACTTCTATAATACGGTAGTACGGACGAGGTACTGCAGTTCTTTAGCGGAGCTCGGGAATGCATGGTTAGACCTGAGGCTCTGATTAGTATTAAGTACCTAACCTTAATATTAAGTCTATCCTAATTGTAAATGGTTATGCGAGGAAACAATGACTCACTGGGTTTCAAACTTTAACTTTGTCTAATGCTAAATCTAAACTAAATAAATCAATGTTATATGTTACCTAAAGCTAAACTAAACTAAATCATTCTTATACTTTGCCTAAATCTATAAACAACTAAATCTAACTTAAACATTCTCATATTTTACCTAAACTATAAATAACAAACTATAATAAATTATCATACCTTGTTTAGAGCTACATAATAACTAAAAATAAATCTAAACTATATCAAAATTCTCATACTTTGTCTAAAGCTATAAAACCTAAAGATAAAACTTAACTATAACAAATTCTAATAATTGCCTAAACTAATAAAAACCTAAACTATAAAAGATTCTCTTACTATAAAATAAATCTAAACTATAATTAATTCTCAAATTATGCCTAAAGCTATAAAGATACTAAATTATAAAAAATTCCATCACTATAAAATAATTCTAAACTATAAATAAATTTTCTTATTTTGCCTAAAGCATAAATCTAAAATTAAACTATAGCAAAACTCTCATATCTTGCCTAAAGCATTAAACTAAAATAATTCTCACTATTTACTTAAAAATTATCTAAAATTAGTAAACTATTGCCTATGACTACAAAAATTAAAACCTAATACCTAAACTTAAATAATCTATGTCTACAAAATCTAAATCAAAAACCTAAACCTAAATTGCCTATTTCTACAGACAAATCTAATACCTAAACCTAAATTGCCTATGATCACAGACTAATCTAATACTAAAATCTAAAATCTAATATTTCATCTCAACAGCTACTCTATTCTACACTAATTGTGATGTCTTGATGACCTAAAAGTTAAGACGTTACAATGAGTCTATATATATATTTGCTACAGACCTAAAATGTGGTAAATACTAATTTTGATGTCTTGATGACCTAAAAGTTAAGACGTTGAAATATCTACACATGTTTGCTGCAGACCTAAAATGCGGTGAATATCTATCTAATTATCTTGATGACCTAAAAGTCAGGATACTATATATTCTATAGGCAAATCTACTAGCAGAACTAAAATGCTACTGAAGTGCCTACTACTAAACTGTGTGTACCAACCTAAACGGTATACTTTATTGAGATGAAATATGGGATTACTATCAAATCAAATTAAACTAACTCCCTAACTAAATCTAAAGAACATCTAACTTAACTAAACTTGAGTCTTTATTTCTAAAAAGTAAAGTCTCTATCTGAAAGGTGGCAGGCAGAGTCCTAAAATAAACATAGTACTACTGTTGTTCTACTAGATGATGAATGAATTATTGTATGTAGATATTGAAGTATGAATGTGAAGATGTATGTAGTTGATGTTTAGTTCAGTGTAAGGCTAGCTTAGCTGGATTTTTCCTAGCCAAAAATCCAAAACTAAAAAGGGGGATATGTAGTGATATTTTTTAAGTCTACAAATTCTGTCTGAGACATTGGCTCAAAAGACACGCATTCAGGTTAACTATTGATAAAAAATAAAACAATAATAAAAACAATAGATTTATTCCTTATTCTTTTAATAAAACGTATTAACAATTAATAAAATCCAAACTTAAACTAAACACTTAATAAAATAATTAAATACTTGAAAACCATAACTTTCTTACGTTTAGCAATAGACAAGTACATTCGATCTACCAACGAGAGTCTTGTCTATGGCTTCTTTTTGACGGCTCGCTTCACAGCAGCGACTGGTCTTTTTCCTTCCTGCCACGTCATGCGGCGTGCCTAATTTTTTCAAGATCTCCATCGAGGAGCTGATCAGGGAGATGAAGCATTATGATTGAACATTAATTCAATGGATCCAAACTAATTACAAATATTGTAATAACCCGAGACTCGGTGAGTTGCAAAAATTCCTATATTCGCATGGCCACTTGTAACAATAGGTACGTTATCTAGCTAACGAAAAATTACCCGTATTGATGTCTAATTGTTGATTAATCTCGTGTATATTACATTACTAACCCGTAATTCAGTATTCCCAAAACGTATTACTGCATATTTTCCAAAAAAAACACAACGTAATTGAAATTACGCAGTATCTAAGCCACATGTCAGTCGAATGACAGTTCTATTATTTCGATGCCTTTGTGCTTGCGTTTTTGTACTCAACGCTGAAACACTGATAATTCGCTTAGATCTGAGGCGTCGGATAAATTAAATTTGTCGATTGGCCATATTGTGAAATATCGAATGTCTAGTATAAACGTCAATAATAACCTATGTAAATCTGACCTCTTGACTGACCATGTCTTCTTCGAGTCCGAACCGCTTTTGTGTTGGTGGGTTCTCTCGGTACTCCAAGGAGACATCGGCAGACTTGAGCGCGCAGAGACCTCTGACTAAGACGAGCTTGTGTCGATGCATTCCAGGGTTTCTACACCTACCTAACAACACGAGGACAACCCAACTAATGTGTTGACAATATTGAAGACCTCCTCGCATTGGAAGGCAGCGTACTGTGGGGTGAACCAGGTTCCTGCTCCAAGTTCAAGGCGGAACCATAGCATGGAGAACTGATGAGCAAGTCCAACCAATTCCCATCTCACTGAGCACCGCCGGCCTGACATCCAGAACACCGTGGTGGAGCCGCAGGGAACCCATCACCACAGATTAGTACCCCTCATTCATCTATGTCTGCGAACCTCGTCTCGTCTGCTGTATTCCTTCTCGGACCCCCCCGCACTCTCCGAGCTAGTATTTATTAGTTAACTTCATTATTCCAAATTGACCTAAATTTTTCTATTATTGTATAAACTTAAAGTTTAGCCTATCCCCTAACTAATTTGACGTTACTGCCTAGGACCGTCCTAGTAAATGTAAAATATTTTTTTGAACAAACAGTTGTAATCACTAACATACTAATCATCTTAACGCACATCTTCCTGATCAGAGAAAAAAAAATATAGTCTTATGAAAAATCTTTAGTTCTCATTGCTAAACCTACAAACCTACCTACCTTGCCGCGTCTGGGTCTGCCACCTTCCGGGCAGGTGCAGCACCCAAGCGCGACATCAAATAAATAATTTGGAATGATCGGTGATGTGCAGGGGGACCTGACGGGCGCCAGCATGAACCCCGTGCGCAGCGCCGCGCCTGCGCTGCTGGCGGGGGACGCGCGCGCGCTGTGGGTGAGTGTCGTCTGTACTCACTGTGGTGTGCGGGGGGACCTGACGGGCGCCAGCATGAACCCGGTGCGTAGTGCGGCGCCCGCGCTGCTGGCGGGGGACGCGCGCGCGCTGTGGGTGAGTGTCGTCTGTACTCACTGTGGTGTGCGGGGGGACCTGACGGGCGCCAGCATGAACCCCGTGCGCAGCGCCGCGCCCGCGCTGCTGGCGGGGGACGCGCGCGCGCTGTGGGTGAGTGTCGTCTGTACTCACTGTGGTGTGCGGGGGGACCTGACGGGCGCCAGCATGAACCCCGTGCGCAGCGCCGCGCCTGCGCTGCTGGCGGGGGACGCGCGCGCGCTGTGGGTGAGTGTCGTCTGTACTCACTGTGGTGTGCGGGGGGACCTGACGGGCGCCAGCATGAACCCGGTGCGTAGTGCGGCGCCCGCGCTGCTGGCGGGGGACGCGCGCGCGCTGTGGGTGAGTGTCGTCTGTACTCACTGTGGTGTGCGGGGGGACCTGACGGGCGCCAGCATGAACCCCGTGCGCAGCGCCGCGCCCGCGCTGCTGGCGGGGGACGCGCGCGCGCTGTGGGTGAGTGTCGTCTGTACTCACTGTGGTGTGCGGGGGGACCTGACGGGCGCCAGCATGAACCCCGTGCGCAGCGCCGCGCCCGCGCTGCTGGCGGGGGACGCGCGCGCGCTGTGGGTGAGTGTCGTCTGTACTCACTGTGGTGTGCGGGGGGACCTGACGGGCGCCAGCATGAACCCCGTGCGCAGCGCCGCGCCTGCGCTGCTGGCGGGGGACGCGCGCGCGCTGTGGGTGAGTGTCGTCTGTACTCACTGTGGTGTGCGGGGGGACCTGACGGGCGCCAGCATGAACCCCGTGCGCAGCGCCGCGCCCGCGCTGCTGGCGGGGGACGCGCGCGCGCTGTGGGTGAGTGTCGTCTGTACTCACTGTGGTGTGCGGGGGGACCTGACGGGCGCCAGCATGAACCCCGTGCGCAGCGCCGCGCCCGCGCTGCTGGCGGGGGACGCGCGCGCGCTGTGGGTGAGTGTCGTCTGTACTCACTGTGGTGTGCGGGGGGACCTGACGGGCGCCAGCATGAACCCCGTGCGCAGCGCCGCGCCCGCGCTGCTGGCGGGGGACGCGCGCGCGCTGTGGGTGAGTGTCGTCTGTACTCACTGTGGTGTGCGGGGGGACCTGACGGGCGCCAGCATGAACCCCGTGCGCAGCGCCGCGCCCGCGCTGCTGGCGGGGGACGCGCGCGCGCTGTGGGTGAGTGTCGTCTGTACTCACTGTGGTGTGCGGGGGGACCTGACGGGCGCCAGCATGAACCCCGTGCGCAGCGCCGCGCCCGCGCTGCTCGCGGGGGACGCGCGCGCGCTGTGGGTGAGTGTCGTCTGTACTCACTGTGGTGTGCGGGGGGACCTGACGGGCGCCAGCATGAACCCCGTGCGCAGCGCCGCGCCCGCGCTGCTGGCGGGGGACGCGCGCGCGCTGTGGGTGAGTGTCGTCTGTACTCACTGTGGTGTGCGGGGGGACCTGACGGGCGCCAGCATGAACCCCGTGCGCAGCGCCGCGCCCGCGCTGCTCGCGGGGGACGCGCGCGCGCTGTGGGTGAGTGTCGTCTGTACTCACTGTGGTGTGCGGGGGGACCTGACGGGCGCCAGCATGAACCCCGTGCGCAGCGCCGCGCCCGCGCTGCTGGCGGGGGACGCGCGCGCGCTGTGGGTGAGTGTCGTCTGTACTCACTGTGGTGTGCGGGGGGACCTGACGGGCGCCAGCATGAACCCCGTGCGCAGCGCCGCGCCCGCGCTGCTGGCGGGGGACGCGCGCGCGCTGTGGGTGAGTGTCGTCTGTACTCACTGTGGTGTGCGGGGGGACCTGACGGGCGCCAGCATGAACCCCGTGCGCAGCGCCGCGCCCGCGCTGCTGGCGGGGGACGCGCGCGCGCTGTGGGTGAGTGTCGTCTGTACTCACTGTGGTGTGTCACTAGCAATAAATATCAATTTAGTACCTTCGAAGGAGGAGTTTCAAATCGGCACAAAAAACGAACTGTTAATTGCATGCAATGTTTGATCCAGCGTACTAGTATAATATAATAGAGATCAGTGTGTGATGTAGCTGGTAGCTGGTAACGGTACCACTGGCTGTGCGCAGGTGTACTGCGTGGGCCCGCCGTGCGGCGCGTGCGTGTCTGCGGCGCTGTACGCGTGCGCGTGGCGCGCGTCGCCGCGACCCGACGCACCGCCGCGCCGCAAGTCGCCGCAGCCCGCGTGATCACGTGCGCAGGTGTACTGCGTGGGCCCGCCGTGCGGCGCGTGCGTGTCTGCGGCGCTGTACGCGTGCGCGTGGCGCGCGTCGCCGCGACCCGACGCACCGCCGCGCCGCAAGTCGCCGCAGCCCGCGTGATCACGTGCGCAGGTGTACTGCGTGGGCCCGCCGTGCGGCGCGTGCGTGTCTGCGGCGCTGTACGCGTGCGCGTGGCGCGCGTCGCCGCGACCCGACGCACCGCCGCGCCGCAAGTCGCCGCAGCCCGCGTGACGGAAATGACTCCTGTGTGCTGTCACTCGACAAAACTGAGGTCGAAGAAGTCAAGAAGTCATAAAACATACTCAGGCGGAATCACAGATTTGTTCACATACACCTTCATTCATGGTACCTTCAGTTATGTTATATAATGGGTGTAATACTATACAGATTATAATTTTATTAGTGGTTTAGTCCGCGATAAGGTTCTGAGTGCTGAAATAATCTCAGCCTTACATCATAGGATTATTTATTCAAGGCTCTAAGTGTAAGCATTTATCCCTAAGAACTATCAGATTATGCTATTTTATTTGTCTATGCATTATACTTTTATAAACTACGAAATTAAATTAATATATTATTTGGACATTCGACTTTTATTTTAAAGAGTATTTAGATACTTGGTGACGATGTACAGCTAAGTATGTCTTCAGCTGCTGAAAATGACTACTGAAATTCGCGAGCTGTATCTATTTCAACCGCTACGTGGCAGCACTTGAGTGTTCAAATAAAACTCACGCCTTTGTTTTCACGACTTTGTTGCCCGTAAAACAAAGTCTCTGGGAGAAAAAGAAAAGGCAAAGTCTCAAGAGAAAATTGGTAATATTCATAAATTATTTGTTTTGTCAACGGACAACGCGACGGATCGGTGTGTGGTATAGTAGTAGGTACATAGTAGTAGGTACTAGTTAAATATTACTCATAAGAAAGGTATTTTAAATCACTCATATTTCAAACGGACCACCCACAGCTATTCGTTTAGAGATTCCATTCCTTATATAGAATCATGTTATTTGACGCCGTTACCGGATCCGTTACTCTCCACGTGTAACAGATGATGTCATGGTCCAAGTATGTCACGCGCGTCACCCCACTCGATTGTACCAATATAAATAGGCTTTCTAATTTGAATAAACCAGAGTTTCGAACGAACCTTCGAGTGTTTCACTTCTCGACCCTCGCCTCTCCTTACATGGCGACCCTGCCAGTCCGCGCATAGTATCGTGCAAAGGCCCTTGCCTCGGTATAATGGCAAGTTATTCGCGACGGGTAGCGGAACGAAACCGCTAACATTATGGAACTATTTACCATATTTAACGTCGGGAAACTATGATCATTATAGAAGAAAATCATTACAATGGGTACCCAAAGTTCGAAAGAAGATAAAGAAACCAAAGAAGAGGTGATTATTACACAAAATGGCCAAAATAATTACGCACCAAATAGTTCCAGCCAAGGCGAATAAGCCGAAAAATCATTTATACTGCTCGTCACTTTAATGATCATATGCGCTATTCTGCTGAGTTACCTCGCGTATAAGAAGATAAACCAGTGTCTAACAAGGAAAATCGAGAAGCAAGCTACGAAGATCGTCTTGAACACACGCCGTGTTTCCGTATAAATGAACATTAGCATCAGTGATTAAGTGAAAAGTGGACAAAACAAAACATGTAAGTGAACTCTTAAGAACTATATTTTTTTTCTTTAACTTTGTAAATTGATAATTTTGTATTAAGATTCTTTTATTATAATGAATTATTGATATAACTATACATGATTACTATATTACTTAAATATTATGATGATTTATTAGAAATAAGGAAATACTTAATAAAAACTGGACAAAAACGGTTCACTAGTAAAGCTGCTCAAGAAAAATTCGAGTTAGCGCATAAAATATATGAAAATTATAATAAGGAATATAAATTACATGTACAAAAAGAAACAGTAGCTAGCGAAATCTTAGAAATAGCAACAGCTATAAATTCACTTTATATTGAGATAAGTAATTGTATGAAACAAACAATCATGACGTCTAAATCAAATTTTGATTTAAAAATCGCAGTCACACTATTACCTCAGATGGATGGCTCTGAGAAAGTGACATTACAGTTAATTGACGCAATTGAATTATATGCAAACATGATTTCAAAAGAAAGTACTCCACTTCTTATACAATTCATATTAAAAACAAGGCTCTCACAAAATGCGAAACTTAAATTAACTGATAATTACGCGTCGGCACAGGATCTCATTAGGGACATGAAGAAACATCTATTAACTACTAAATCAAGTACAGCATTACAAAGAAAGTTACAAACATGTTACCAAGGCAGCCGAACCATAGATCAGTTCGGTGCAGAATTAGAAAAATTGTTTGTGGCCCTTACCATCTCTCAGGCAAAAGATAATGAGGACGCATACAACATACTTAAGCCAATAAACGAACAACAAGCAATACATAGATTTGCGGACGGCCTGCGTAACGACAGGTTAAGAACGATAATAGCCGCGCGTAACTTTAACTCCCTAAAAGACGCGATTCAAGGGGCAAAGGATGAGGAGGTAACAATGACCCCCTCGCCATCAGGCCAAATTTTTTCGGCCAGAGGCAAAGGATATATTAGACCAGGATTTAGAAATAACAATTTTCGAGGTAGGACATATTTCAATCGTAATAACTCAAATAACGTCTACCAAACCAACAAACCATTGGCTATCACTTACCCAAACAACTATGCGAATAATAGATACAATTATTCAACCAACAGACATAACACTAATTTCACGAGAGGACGAGGAAAACCTAACGGATTAAACAAACCATTCTATTCACATAGAAATCAAAACCAACAAGTACATATGACCACCAACTTACCAAGAATTGAAGAACCACCACAAAAGCCAGAAAAATTTTTTCGTGAAAACTGAATACTTGTTTCACTACAATAACGTAAACTCTATACAATTAGTTAACAGTGGATAATCAACTTTTAACATTTTTAATCGATACGGGTGCAACATTATCAGCAATTAAATACGAAACTATTAAACATAAAAGTAAACATATTTATCCTAAAACAACTTATATAAAAGGCATCGGTGGACAAATTATTTCAGAAGGATGCATAGACTTACTATTGCAATATAACAATGTATCGTTCAAACACAATTTCCATATTTTTAAATATTTACCATCACACATTAATGGTATATTAGGTCAAGACTTTTTAGCCAATTACAAGGCATTGATTGATTTTGAAAACAAAACACTATCTTTGCGTATGAATAATGGACTCTTAGTTATACCAATAAATTTATTTTCAACAGGAAACATTAATGCAACTTCCGACATAACAATTCCAGCTAGATGTGAAAAAGTTATTCAACTACATACCAATTATAAGGACGAATGCGTAGTTTTGTCGAAAGAAATATGTAATGGAGTATTTGTAGCAAATTGTATAACTAAAAACAATGATGGAAAAATAACAGTTAGAATAATTAACACAAGAGACACAGAGGTAGTATTACACTGTTTCACTCCAGAAATAATACCTTTAGATAACTTTCATTGCTTTACATTTGAAGAAATTGAAAATAATAGTCAACGCGTAAAACAATTATTTAAAATGTTACAATTAAAAAACCTAAGCGAAGAAGAAGAGACAGAAATTGTCAACATTTGCGCTAAATTTGCAGACATTTTTCATCTACCCGGTGATAAACTAAATACATGTAATTTATATGAACAAAAAATTAATTTGAAAGCTCATACGAGTCCAGTTTATACAAAACCATATCGTTTACCACAGTCACAAAAAGCCGAAATCAAGAAACAACTACAAGAAATGTTAGATAGTGACATAATTGAAGAATCAAAATCAGAATGGTCAAGTCCTTTACTATTAGTACCAAAAAAGGTTGACGTTAATGGTGAAAGAAAATGGCGTATAGTTATTGATTATAGAAAATTAAATAATTGTATTCAAGATGATAAATTTCCACTACCAAATATAACAGACATTTTGGATTCTTTGTCAGGAGCAATGTACTTCAGTCATTTAGACTTAAATCAAGGATATTATCAAATAAAGTTAGATGCTGAAAGTCGAAAATACACTGCGTTTATAGCAGACAAACACTATCAAATGAAAAGGTTACCAATGGGATTAAAAACAAGTCCAAGTGCTTTTAGTAGAGCAATGACAATAGCTTTATCGGGACTAAACTACGATAAATGCATAGTATACCTAGACGATATAATTGTTATGGGACGTAACTTAAACGAACATAACAAAAACTTAATTGACGTTTTTACACGACTAAGAAAAGTGAACATGAAGTTAAATCCATTAAAATGTAATTTCTTACAGAAAGAATTACTTTATCTCGGACATGTCGTAACACCAGATGGTATAAAACCGGACCCTAACAAAGTGAAAACTTTAAAAAATTACCCAGTTATGAAAAATGTAGACGAGGTCAAAAGATTCATAGCGTTTGCAAATTACTATCGGAAATTTATACCCAACTTTGCAAAAATTACCTTACCTTTAAATAATTTAACAAAGAAAAATGTAAACTTCAATTGGACACCAGATTGTCAAAAATCCTTCGAAATTTTAAGGAATGCGCTATGTAATCCACCTTTATTACAATACCCAAATTTTTCAGAAGAAAATGAATTTATTTTAAATACGGACGCTTCAGGAATGGCAATTGGATGTGTATTATCAAATGGAGATAAAAAACCAGTGGCCTATGCCAGTCGTGGTTTAAACAAAGCGGAAAGAAATTATCCAGTTATAGAAAAAGAGCTTTTAGCCATTGTATGGGCAGTAAAATATTTTAGACCGTACCTTTATGGAAGAAAATTTAAAATTTGTACCGATCATAAACCATTAATTTACTTATTTAATATGACAAACCCCTCAAGTAGACTAACAAAATTTAGACTATGTCTAGAAGAGTACGATTTCGTTGTTGAATATGTAAAAGGCAAAGATAATGCAGCTGCAGACGCATTATCTCGCATAGTACTAACATCAGAGGAATTGAAAGGTATGAGTGATCGTATCATGGTTATGACAAGAGCACAACGAAAAAGGATGGAAAATAATAAAACCACACAGGATGACACGACAAATAATAAACACCCGGATAAGACTAAAGATATTTCTTCAGACAATTGGATGGCGCCCCCAAGAGTCGTTGAAATTCTTAAAAAACCTAACAGTTCAATGCAATTAAGCTTTGAAACATGCGACTACGATAAAAATTACACTAATAAAGAAAATGTCTATAGTGAAAATAAAACATTTATATATACACCTTCTAAATCATTAGTTACAATAAATCCAAAATCCAGATCATGGTTGAAACGAGCTTTCATCGTGAGGGAATTGGAGCAATTTTGTAACAATTTAAAAATAAATGAATTATGCATAATTCGAAATGATAATAATAATATATTTATAAAGGAGCTAGCTCAAGGTATTAATTTGATGAAAAAGTGGCAAGGACCACATATTTGTATAATAAAAGGTGTAAAAAATATAGACGATAAAGATGACCAAAGAGTAATATTAAATGACTTTCATATATTACCAAGTAGCGGTCATGCAGGAATAAATAGAATGACGAATAATATTAAAAGACATTATTATTGGACAGGAATGGACAGAGATATAGAAAATTTTGTAAAAAGATGTGATAAATGTCAAAAACAAAAATTTCACACAAATATCAAACAACCTATGTGCATAACAACAACAGCATCATCAGCTTTTGAAAAAGTATATTTAGATTTAGTAGGACCTTTAAGCAAAGACATAAATGGATATTCCTATATATTAACTTTACAATGCGAACTTACAAAATACGTAGAAGCTTACCCAATTATTAACAAAGAGACAGAAACAGTAGCGCGAGCATTTGTAGAAAACTTCATTCTACGCTACGGAATACCACGCGAAATTGGAACCGACAGAGGGACCGAATTTATCTCAAAAACAATGCAAGATGTTTGTAAATTACTTAACATAAAACAAACACAATCTACTGCATATCATCATGAAAGTTTAGGATCTTTAGAAAACTCACATAAATCATTAGGAGCATTCTTAAGAATACAAACAGATAACCAAGCTCAAATGTGGAGTAATTGGGTACCATATTGGTGTTTTGCATATAATACAACTGTGCATACTGAAACTAAATATACCCCATATGAACTTGTGACCGGAAAATTATGTAATCTCCCAAATAATCTTATTAAAAATGTAGATCCTATTTATAATTTCGACCATTATCCTTTTGAATTAAAATACAGATTGCAAAAATCGCAATCAGACGCTAGGAATAATTTAATTCATTCAAAGGTTCGTCGGAAATATAAATATGACAAATATTTAAATTCAGTAAAATACAACAAAGGTGACTTAATACTTATTAAAAATGAAAATAGAGATAAGCTAGATCAGATATATTTAGGTCCATTTAAGGTTATTAATGATATGAATGAAAATGTTAAGATATTACAAAATAACAAAGAAAATGTAATACATAAGAATAGAACAATACCATATTATATTTAGTAATAAGATAAAAAATTAATGTACTTTACTAACCATACTAACAATACTAACAATAAAAAGTATATAACCACATAGTTTTGTAATAATAGAATAAATATATAATGTAATCATAGAATTAGAAGATTGTCATACCAATATAATCATAGAATAAGTTTTGTAATCATAGATATAAGGCAGATAAAAATTAAAAAGAAAAGAAAAAAAAAAGAAACCATAACTATGTAATAGATACCTATAAGGATTTTATATAAACGAGATTGAATAACTGATATTAACATTGTATTCAAAAAAAAAAAAATGTTTTTCATAATTTTTTTTTTTAATAAAAAGGGGAAGATGTGGTATAGTAGTAGGTACATAGTAGTCGGTACTAGTTAAATATTACTCATAAGAAAGGTATTTTAAATCACTCATATTTCAAACGGACCACCCACAGCTATTCGTTTAGAGATTCCATTCCTTATTTAAAATCATGTTATTTGACGCCGTTACCGGATCTTTCCTAATTTGAATAAACCAGAGTTTCGAACGAACCTTCGAGTGTTTCACTTCTCGACCCTCGCCTCTCCTTACAGGTGAAAAAACTATTTCGGTAGATGGAGATTACGATTTACGAAGGACTTGTAGTTCGTTCACTTCTGTTGACTTGGTACATAAAATTATCGAGGCGTACTGTTTAGTTCAGACGCGTACAAAAATAGTCGCATGCGAGTAAACACGCCGGCCACGTGGCTCCCCGCCCCACACCCTGCACCCCGCACCACGCACCCCGCGCCTCCCGGCAACAACGCACAATCCATCAGTTGGACGGAAGTGTAGGTACACTCCGTAATTGATATTACCCTACAGGCTACAATATCACTAAAAGCCTACCGAGTGCTCCGCTGATTACGTATTATTGAGTGTAAACAGACTGCGTAGTCGATATCCTGTTCGATAGTAGAAATCCTACCAATAGGGACGACATGCATCGTTATCATCAAAGAAAAAATTCCTTGATCTGCTATCATATTAACTAAGTAGGTACTTATGTGAAGAGACAGCCAGACGTTGAAGTACCCAATAAGGATAGTCTCCTCTCTGGACTGTGCGCCTATGGTGTACTACTTACTTATAGGTATTAGGTTACTTACTTATAGGTACTCTCTGCAGGGGCTGCAGGGGCTGCCAGGGCCCCAGAGGCTATGATGAGGAAGATGCGGACAGTCAGTGTCCCCGCGCATGAGCCACTGGTCAAAAGTCATAACTACAAAACGTTACCAGGATATTTCTTGTAGAGCTCAAATAGTTAATTTGTATGGACTGAAAATGTGAACGCCAACACAAAAAGCCACTCGCGCGATTCGCGTAATTCATTCTTTATCAGAGTCCATTTTGATCATGCGTAGGTACATATGGGTTAAAAAAATCAAGTGCGAGTCGGACTCGGGCACGAAGGGTTCCTGTATAAAACGTAAAGAGATTCCTTATCTATAAAACGTAGAGAAATGATGATGCAGGAGGCTCGATTATAATGTACCTACTCTACTACTATTACCTACTATAACTATAGGTACCTACCAGTAGAGTATTCTGGATAATAAACCAAAAACGAGCAAAATAAACTCGCCGGCATATTTAGCGGAACATAAAAAAAAGGTCCATAATTAAAAAAATATGGTTTTATTTTAAAATCTACTTACTACACTTCTTTTGTTATTTAAAGTTTCATTTGTTTTTACTTCAAATGAGATCACATTAAGAACAGATTTTTCGAGTAAAGGCTATTTGTGAAAAATGGTACATTTTTGAACTTTTCATGTAACCTGGAAAAGTGAAATTTAATATTAAAATTACAATTAATTAAATTAGAAAACTGGTGATTAATATCGCGTATTTCCTCCACGTGCTCTTATTAAAGTTTCTACCCGTCTAGGCATACTGAGAATGATGTTATCGATGGTCTCCTGGGATAGTCTCCGCCATTCCTCAACTACGGCGATTCGCAGTTCTCCCACGTTGGCAGGAGCTGGAATTCTGGACTTAACTTTTCTTTTCAGCAAGTCCCAAACGTGCTCTATTGGGTTCATATCCGGTGATCTCGCCGGCCACTCCATAACAGTGATATTCATATCATTAAGATAAGCTTGAGTTACCCGAGCGGTATGCGGCAGAGCATTATCCTGCATAAAAACAAAATCGTCACCGATATATGGGGCAAACGGTACGACATTTTCTTCTAAAACTTCTCTGATATAGCGGTCTGCAGTCAGACTCCCTCTGTCAATCACTACCAAGTCTGTGCGAGCTCCCAAACAAATGCCCGCCCAAACCATTATTGATCCACCACCGTATGCAACTGTAGTTTCAAAATTTGTCTGAATGTATCGTTCTCCTTTGCGTCTGTATATTCTTTGCCTGCCGTCAATTTGATTTAAGAGAATTCTGCACTCATCACTAAACAATACCTTACTCCATTGGTCCGCGTTCCAAAGTCGATGTTCCTGAGCAAAAGTTAACCTGTTTCTACGATGATTTACCTCGAGCCTTGGAGCCTTGGCGGGCACAAATGAACCCAAACCAGCTTCTTCGAGCCTTCTTCGTACCGTACGCTCACTTACGGTTACACCCCGCACTGCTTCTAACTCATGTCGGGCTTGGACGGCCGTCAAACGGGGGTTCCAACGTACACGAAGCTGAATGAAACGATCATCCCTACTCGAAGTGCGTCTTTTTCTGCCTTGTCCTGCTCTTCTCACATAAGTACCGGTCTCCCTGAACCGTTGGATACTGCGATGGATCGTTGAAACTGGTCGACGAAGATCTCTGGATATCACTCTGTAGGTTTGACCATTTCTTCGCATTTCGAGTGCCCTGGCAATCTCCGTTGGGGCTAAGTCAGGCATAATTCAGTCATCAACTCCAGAAAGATACGCGATTAAAAAAAACTAACAAAAAACAGTATTTCAATGAAATTTTAAATCAAACTCAGAAGGAAGAAATACTCGAAGTTCGCTCCAGATAAGGTGCATTTGAATAAAATTAAAACAATTGCATAAAATGTGATGTTCAGTTGTTTTCTTAATTTGAAAATATTTCTTTTTAAATTAAATAACGTATAAACCAGCCAGCAACTTTATATGATACTGATATCAAACCTTTTTTTTATGTTCCGCTAAATATGCCGGCGAGTTTATATTGTTTTGTTCTATGGGAGCCCCCTTTAATTTTTATTTTATTGTATATTGTATACTTATTAGACTTTTTCACAAATCCCGTGGGAACCATCGATTTTCCAGAGATAAAAATTAGGAATAGTACCTACTTAGTTACTTAGAACAAACTTACTTAGCTTCGAAGAAGGTAAGTTTTATTGGTAGGTAAAAGTAAAACGCTGCGTCAATTAATTCCTACTCGTATTAGGTTCATT
The DNA here is from genome assembly GCA_036785405.1 of Coenonympha arcania. Classification (NCBI taxonomy): domain Eukaryota; kingdom Metazoa; phylum Arthropoda; class Insecta; order Lepidoptera; family Nymphalidae; genus Coenonympha; species Coenonympha arcania. The sequence goes on along the minus strand of CM072058.1, from coordinate 78,264 downwards.
CAAGTTACTTTACTTACTTAGTAAATAGTTACCTAGGTAGGTACCTAATTTTTTTTATATGCTACATCATGACGATGCAGCCGAAAATGTTATCGCACTAACTTGGAAGGAGTAAGTTTAACGTAACGATTTCTACACAGCATCGCGCCGGAACACTAAATCGCTTGGCGGTGCGCGTTTTTGTCGGTAGAGTGGTAACTAGTCACGGCCGAAACCTCTCATCAGCGCCCGAACGCACGCACTGTGGCAGGGAGGGCGTCAACTTGAATTAATGAATAGTTTAACTTAGTAATTACTCAGTGTAGCAATAGGAAACAATCATAATACCTATAAACTTGTATATTTTATTGACCGATAATTAATGAAATAACGCGCGTAATTATTATCAGTAGCTAACATATTGTTTTAATATGTGCGAGTACTTAGTTATATGTAAATTTGAAATTGCGCACACCGGTTGCGCAATGCTTTTAGTTTCGAGTGGGTACTAAATTATACAGCGCCAATGGCGCCAGTCGAAAATACGACCTTAGCCGTGACCTGCTGCTGTAAATAGATAACGACTGACTCCTCGGAACTGGTGCCGTGCCCAGTGCCCACAGCTCAGTGCCCAGTGCCCATCCTCGATACTGCAGTACCCGGCTGTAGACGACACTCGCGGCACCGATATCTCCGTCCCCGTAGCTGCGTGGTCTTCTCCATGGGGAGCAAGTCCCCATGGGGGTACGGGCCTCGAGGCTTGCCTCCTTACCCGGGCGATGTGTCGCGGGGGAGTCGCGCTCCCTCGGTGTTGTTCTTTTAGCCCCGGTAAGGGGCTAAGGCCTCGCCTTCATGGCTCGAGGCCTGCTGGTTTGACGGGTCTGGTCGCCCCGCGCGGTCAGAGATCATGTCGCTGCCCTGCGCGGGGATGCTGGGGTTGGTAGCTTCATGCTACCGACCCCAGCATCCCCGCGCAGTATAGGTTGCGACTTGCGGCGGTTGTCCGCTTGGGGCGCTGGCAGTAGATGTATGGAGAACTCCGATCAGCTTATTCGCAACGAGTCGACTCGGTCTAAATACCTGTAAAACCCTGGTGCCAGTGGGGTCGCGAGAGGCGCTACTTCCGTCGACTGACGTATTGCCGGGCGGTTTCTATAGCTACCGATCTACTATCCTACAGTGAGTAGCAGACCATTCTCGAACGTTCAAAACTGTCAGGATGCAGGCCGTTAGAAGTCTGATCTCGATGTTCATCTGGTAGCAGGTAGAGCAACGCCGAGGGCTGGTCGCTGGAGCGGTTGGTCCTGGGATCCTGTCTCCCTGCATCGCAGCCCTGCAGCAGTCGTCGAGGTAACCGCGAGCTGCTTGTCGGCGACGGGCGAGCTCCGACACGATATCAATAATTTATTATAATTTGCATACAAATATATTCGGTGTCGCCGATCGCGGTGCACACTACACGCGGCACCGGCGCGGCGCACGTTGCGTCTGCGCAATTAAACAATTGTAGTGCGCTGTGCGACCCACGCGGCCGCAGCGCACGCACGGCACGACCGCCTTCAAGAAACTTAGCATTCATGTCTCGGGTGCATAATCCTTATGCCAAGTGCCAACTTATATTGCTAACCAAATTACAAGTATAAAACAAGTAGTTATTACACCTGAGATAAAGCTAATAAGCATAAAAATACAGTTTCTGGAACTGTCGTAAATAATTCGCAGAGTGAGATAGGTACCTACGACTGAGTAGGCTGTGCTCTCAGACTAGCTGTGCTATTCTGAGAGAATAAAGAAGAAGTCAGAAGTCTTGCCCTACATGAGATCTGATAACTTTTTGACAGTGTGAGCCATATGCTCGTCTGGCAACATTATACATGATAATGTTTTTGTTGGGATTTCATTTCTTTTTGTAAGTTTTTTAAAACAATGTTTTTTATTAACTTAATTTTTCTTTTTTTTTGTGTATTTCTTGCACTTCAAGTGCGCCTCTTTTCACAGCCCACCCTCTAATATGTTTGTATTACGAGTAGATACGTACTTTGCTTAGAAGTATATTCTGAAAATTTAAAAAACTTATAGTGGATTTAAAGTTAGTAGTTTTGGCCTACCGAAAGTGAAACTAATTTTACATTTATCAAGATAAAATGATAATTAAACGTAATGTATAGATCCAAATTTCAATTTCTAACTTCAAATTTTACCTATTAAAACACAAAGTCAGATACAAATGAAAGTTTGGATGTTTGTTACTCAATCACAACACAACCACTGAACTGATTTGGTTGAAATTTAAAATGTAGACTGATTATATCCTGGACTAACACAGACTACTTATTGTTATCCATTACAAATCCACGGAAGGTATCGGTGAGATTTGTGTGTTTATTAGTTTTTAACTATTGTTTTATTTATACTTAGTCTTTATTTTCGTTGGGCGCTGAGGCGCTCTTGAAATTCAAATTTGACGCTTGACACGCTTGACAACTCATTTTGGTCACAGAGCACTGGACTCTGGGCAATGAACACGCGGAGCTCGGTACGGGAATTCGGGCTTGCCGCGTGTACTATGGTACTGGGCACACTGACGTTGGGGCGCTGTTAAAATCCACATAATTTACGCTTGGCATGCCCGACGGCTAACTGTGGGTACTGGGCACTGGGCCTTGGGCACTCATCTCACCCTGGGCACTGGGAACTGAGAGCTGGGCTCGTTGGACGGGGTCTGTATGTAACTTGGGCTTGACGCGTCCGTTTGGGCACTGAGCAGGTATTTATGCGCTAAACGCTCTTCAAAATCAGAGAGATTTGACGCTTGGCACGTTCAACAGCTCAGCTGGGCACTAGGCACTCGGTTCAATGTGGGTTCTTGTCATTGAGCGCTGGATCCTGGTCACTCGATATGCAGTGAAACTCGGCTTGTTAAACATGACATGCATTTAACTTGGGCTGAAACGTGCGATATTACTGGGCACGGGGCACTGGGCACTTGGGCGCTTGGCCACTTGGGCACTGGAATCGCGCTTGTAATTACCAAAAAAAAATTACGTGTTTTTCCAGATGTATACTAGCAGATATCTAACATGAAATTAAGGTTGTGTTAGTGTAGTCTGTGACATTGCATTTGTCATTTATATTATCTGTAGTAGACAGTAGTTAAGATAGTCTTTTGTCTGTGAATTGGAGTTGTCTCTGCTGAAAGAAAAATAAAGAAAATGGACCCAAAAAGTTAATTTTATTTTAATACGCTTCCACTGCGCAAATATAAAACGAGGAAAAGACACGAGATGTCAAAGTGATACAAAAAGTGGATTAAAAGTGAAAAGAGATTTAAAGGCACAAGATGTCTACAGCTACAACTTCAATCGTGAATAGTAATTTACCTAAGCTGCAAGATGGCGGAAATTTTTCTACATGGAAATTCAGGATGAAATTATTGTTGGAAGAACGGGGACTTGAAATAAAAACAATACCTAAAACTACGGAAGATTTACAAGCGGATGTTAAAGCGCGGAGTTTGATTGCGCAATGCATTTCGGATAAATTTATTGAAATAATTAAAAAATGTTCAACGGCAGCCGACATGTTAAAACAACTTGAAGAAATTTTCGAAAGGAAAAGCGTGTTTAACCAATTGTATTTGAGAAAGAAGTTATTATCTATGAAAGCTACATCTTCTGAAAAACTGCAAGACCATTTTTTTAAGTTCGACAGTATTTTGACAAGTTTGGAGTCAACAGGTGCAACATTACAGGATAGTGACAAGGTATGTCACCTATTACTTACTTTACCCAGTGAATATGACACAGTGATTACAACTCTGGAAACTATAGACACAGTACTGACAGTGGACTTTGTTAAATCAAGATTGTTAGATGCAGAACTTAAACTCAAAAGCTCGGAAAATACAGCTTCGGATAATGATCAGAACAGCTTCCTGACCTGTTATAAATGTGGAAGAAAAGGTCACAAATCATTCCGGTGCAGAATGGGACAGTCAACACCAGTACGAGGTAGTTATAGAGGTCGATCTACTAGAGGGCAGCAAGACCATACTCGAGGTAGCAACTACAGCAGAGGAAGAGGCATAAGCTCCTACAGGACATCGAGGCAGTCGGGCCAGGTTGCACAGACAACGGAGGAGGGCGATGAGACCCCAGTGTCATTTACAGCGTTCAGTGCAAGTGAAATATGTCTTATAAGTGCAAGTGATGGTGTAAGCCTAGTCGTTGATTCTGGTGCCACGGAGAATTTGCTCATGGCTAAATATGAACAGTATATGACCAATATTGTACACTTGGACAAGGAAATGAAAATTTATGTTGCCAATGGACAGTACTTAACTTGTAAAAAGAAAGGTAAACTTACTTTAATTTATGATGATAGAATAACAGTAGATATTGAAGGGTTAATTGTTCCAAATTTGTCACACAATCTTTTATCTGTTTCAAAATTGTTAGAAAAAGGGCATTATGTTCAATTTTATAATAATTGTGTAACAATAAGCAAGTCAAACAGGAAAGTTATAGGAAGACTGAGAGGTAGATTATATGTTATTGATATGAAACTTAAATCTGAAATATGTTTAAATTCAAGCAACTTATGGCATCAAAGGTTAGGTCATGCTAATAGAAATCAGCTGAAACTGCTTCAACTACCGTATAGCCAGACTCCGTGTGAACCCTGCATGAAAGGTAAGTCAACAAGATTACCATTTAGTTCAGTACCAAGGCCACGTTCAAAATGGGTTAGTGAATTAATTCATACAGATATATCGGGACCAGTAACTGAGCCTACTTTAACAGGTGAGATTTATTATCAAACAATAATTGATGACTTTACACATTTTTGCGAAGTGTATTTATTAAAAAAGAAAAACGAGGCAACAGATAGGCTGATTGAATACATAAAAAGAATAGAAACACAGACAGGTAATAAAGTCAAGAAAATAAGGTCAGATAATGGTGGTGAATTTAAAAATGAGAAATTTCAGACATTTTGTCGAGAAAAGGGTATAGTGATACAGTATACATGTCCTTACAGTCCTCAGTCGAATGGCGTAGCAGAAAGGATGAATCGAACAATCTATAACAGAGCAAGAACATTGTTGATTGAGACAGATTTGCCAAAAACATTGTGGGGAGAAGCAGTAAGGTGTGCAGTCTATCAAATTAACAGATGTCCATCAACAGCTATCAACTTTCAGACACCTGCAGAGAAAATGTTCGGAAATAAAAATCTGTCAAGATTGCGTGTATTTGGATGCAAGGCATGGGTACATATTTTACCAAAACAGGATAAACTTTTACAAAGAGCAAAAGAAATGAGGTTTGTTGGATATAATCAAAATGGATACAGGCTATGGGATCCTGATAGTAACAAGATATTTGTGTCTAGAGATGTGAGATTTGATGAAACACAAGTACAGTACAAAGTAAATAATAATGATAATAATGAGGAAAATATTTTGCAAGAAAATGTAACAGAACATGTTGAGAAGAATCCGCAAAGTAGTCGATCAGAAAAGAAGTCCGTACAAATTGAAGAAGACATGAAGAAGTATCAAGATGATGAGATAGAAAGTCAAAGTGATTATGAAGATACTGAAGGAGGAGCAGAAGAACCAGAGATAAGGACACGATCAGGAAGAATAGTGAATAAGCCGACATATCTCAGGGACTATGAAGAAGAATTAGATAACATAGAGACTAATATTGCGTATTGCTTAAATATTATGCATGGAATTGAACCCAGTAGCTACAAAGATGCTGTGAAAAATGAAGAATGGAGATTTGCAATAGATAAGGAAATAAAAGCACTTCAAAAATTAAATACATGGGAAACAGCGGAATTACCTGAAGGACAAAAAGCTATAGATACAAAATGGATTTTCAGATGCAAACCAGATGGAACAAAGAAGGCTAGATTAGTAGCTAAAGGATTTCAAGAGGAAAATGTATATAATGTGTATGCTCCAGTCGCTAGGATAACTACAGTGAGATTGTTACTAAGTATATCAGTGCAGCAAAATAAACCACTACATCAATTAGATGTACCTACAGCATTCTTAAATGGGGAGCTAAACAATGAAGTATATATAAAATATCCAGAAGGGATTAAATCAGAAAAAGGAAAAGTTCTAAGATTAAGAAAAGCACTTTACGGTCTTAAAGAAGCACCACGTTGTTGGAACGAAAGGATTCATAAATTTTTCTTGGATAATGACTTTAAACAATCAAAATATGATTTCTGTTTATACTATAATGGAGAAACATGGATACTTATTTTTGTGGATGACATATTGATACTTGGTTCTGGAGAAATTATTATAGAAAAATTAAAACGTGAGTTCAATACAAAATATTTAGGATATGTAAAAGAATATTTGGGAATGGAAATTTATAGAGAAGAAAACACACTTAAAATTAAACAAGGAAAATTAATAAAGAAAATATTAAATAAATTTGGCATGGAGGATTGCAAAGGAGCAAAAACACCTATGGAAAAGGACTTTACAGCTGCTTCTACTGATGATGACATAATCAACGTACCATACAGAGAATTGATAGGTAGTCTCACATATCTGTCAATGACATCGAGACCAGATATAACTTTTGCTACTTCATACTTAAGTAAATTTCTTGATAAACCAACTATAAATCTTTGGAAGGCTGGAAAAAGAGTGCTGCGGTATCTCAAGCAAACTCAGGAACAGGGGCTGATTTATACTAACTCAGGTAATTGTCACAAACTTCAGGCATTTTCAGATGCTGATTGGGCAGCGGACAAAACAGACCGGAAGAGCATCAGTGGTTGTGTTATATATCAAGGTAATAATTTAATAACTTGGTTTTCTCGAAAACAGACATGCGTTGCATTGTCAACAGCTGAGGCTGAATATGTTGCCGGAGCACATGCAGTAAGTGAACTCATACATCTGAAAGGTCTTCTCTCTGATTTGCTAAAGCCTAAACCTATATTTGCTCATATTTACATAGATAATCAAAGCACAATCAAGTTAATTCAAAACCATGTCAACACAAAAGCTTCTAAACATATTTCAATAAAATATCACTACATAAAAGATGTTATTAATAAAAGTGAAGTTACTATTTCTTATGTACCTACTGATGAAAATATCTCTGATATATTTACTAAGGCATTGCCAGCTAATCGTTTCATTTACTTTTGTCAAAAACTTAATCTAAGTTCCTAGTAATAAGTTGAAAACTCTTGTTTTTATGTTAGAATTATTTTTATTTAAGCTTATGAAAGTCTATTAGCTTCTACCACTGGAATAGGATATCTTTATACTTAATATTAGACTATAAATTGAAGTGTTAAATAAAACAACTGTACTTATTATTTAGAATATATTATATCCTTATATTTGTTGTTAGTAAACTAGTTCATATCTTGCTATCTTTCTATTAACTGATTCATGTATGTTTATAATGTTAAAAGCATTTTGTTAGTAAGTTATATTTCATATGTATCTATATAACTGTATTGTTGTGTACAATTTATGATCTTTATATAAAAGTGGTTTGATATAAAGCTCTATAAATCATAGAGGTATTAAATATATAGAGGCGCCTTACCTATAAAATTAGGGTGCATACCTACAGAAAAATGTCTCATAAGATGGACGCCCATTAGGGAGTGTGCTTCAAAATTATCGACATCGATAAAGATTAAAACTATAAGCAAGTATTAAATATGAGTCCTTAGGGTCGATTTCACCAACGTAAAATATGTCTTATCTGAGCGATATTTTGATAATATTTACGATACAAAAACTGTCAGAACGCCCAATTTATTCCTCAGATATTAAACGTCACTCGACATTGGTGAAATTAGCACAACAATAAACGCAGAAGTGTGTGTGTGTGTCTGCTACGCTTTTACGGCACCTTTTCAACCGATTTCGATGTCCTGTTTCCGTTTTTGGCGGTAAACATCAAGAGAAAGCGCTTGTTGCCTGTCGCTTTGTGGACACGCTTGTTGGGAGCATTAGTTGGAAACACGGAGTCTGGAGGCGTGACTTGGTCGATTTAATCTCCACGTAATTTAATTTCTTACTTTGAGGATTGGTCGTATCCAATATTAATGCTTCCATTTCTTTTCACTTTAACTAATAAATATATTACGATCATTGTTCGAAAATATTTTGCCAACAATACTGGTGGAGACAGCTAGTTGCCAACAGAAATGTTTCTCAAATTTTTGTCGATTTATTTCATTTCGGCGGAGACACAATTGAAACAAAAGTTGGTGATTTTTTGGAGAGTTTCAAACGGTTGGAAACACAGAAGTTGCCAACAATTTCAGTGGAGAGCCGCCTTTAATACTAATTACGTACTTTTACAAATACATAGGTTCTTTACGTTTTATTATTCGCGTACCTAGGTTTTTAGAGATAAAGTCAAATATTAAATTGAATAAAACACAGTTATTGTATGATATGTTTTTAATTGAACATTAGTGCACAATTTTATGTATATTAAGACTTTTACAAGTACTTTTGAATAGTCAGTGATTCTACATCCAGTGATCAGGCTACATCCCAGGAAAGGACATAGGAGTTCCCCCGGGAATTAAAGAACTTGATCTTCGCGGACGAAGTCACGGGAATCATCTAGAATACATATAAAAATAACTACCTCTGCACAAGCCAAATTTTGAGCAATATTCTGTGACTGTGTCGATGTTCCGGCAAATAGATGCAACTGTTGCACATTTTCCTTTTCAATGAGCATAGATGTGGTGGTTGAATTTGATACCTGTAATAAAATATTAAATGTAAAATTAATTTGAAATCAAAAAATTCAAAATCAACTCACTCAAAGAACCGGGTAACATTATATTATTTTCAAGATGTGAAGATGCGATTTTTGATTCCCGCGGGAACCCCTTAATTTTCCAGGATAAAATATAGCCTATGTATTGAATGGAAGCAGGCGTTACTTTGCGGAAATCCATAATTAGCAGGACAGATTAATTTGTTTTGCTTCAAGTAGCGGATTAAAGCTAAACAAATTAATCTGTCCTGCTATAGCCTATGTGTTAATCCAGGGTATAATCTATCTCCATTCCAAATTTCAGCCAAATCCGTCCAGTAGTTTTTGCGTGAAAGAGTAACACACACACGCACACACACACACACACACACACACACACATTATATATTTTTCTAAAGAATTACCTCTGCGCAAGCCATGTCTTGAGTAATATTCTGTGACTGTGATGATGCTCCAGCATGCATATTATACAGGTCTCCGCCATTGTCCTTTTCAACTGAATAGGATGGAGCTGCCAAATTTGATATCTGTAAAAGATTTTTATATCTTGTTTGTATAACACAAAGATGAAAAATTAAAATAAGTATTCTACTAATCTTACTAAACACCCAAGTTCTTGAATTATCTGATGTGGTGATGAGTAGTAATGCATTAGAATTTATTCAAGATGTTTACGGTTTAGTCACAGCTTTATTAATATCGACAAGTTAACACATAAACAGTGGACATCTCTAAGTCTCATGTTTACATTACATGCATATCCCTATTGTAACGTGAATATTATATATTAGCGTTAATTACGAATCGATATGGACAGTAAAATACCTACACGTTCACTTAGAGTAACATTATTGAAAAGACATCAAGGAAATTTATAACTTTTACAACAAAAATAGTTACTAACCTATGAAAAGACAATCCAGGCCAAGTTTTGTTCTTCCGGGAACCACACTGCCTGATGCTACACAAAGGCATATTGGAATTATATTCCTAAACACACACTTGATGATAATTTTTGCTATTACTTGTTATTTCTAAAGTTATATAACAATAATTTATCAACACACAATTGCTTGACAGCTGAAGTACAACCAAAAATTAATACATAATATGTTGTACATAAGTCTCACAAAATGGCGGATGGCACCCGGCTTGACTAGTAAGTAACTTATATACTTCAACTCCATGTACTTATAGCTCTATGCTATAAATTGAGGGGCTGTGTTAGTGTAGTCTGTGACATTGCATTTGTCATTTATATTATCTGTAGTAGACAGTAGTTAAGATAGTCTTTTGTCTGTGAATTGGAGTTGTCTCTGCTGAAAGAAAAATAAAGAAAATGGACCCAAAAAGTTAATTTTATTTTAATAGGTTGTACCTATCTATATACGTATGGGAAACCCCATACGAAATTCCAACCCCCTAATTTGATGGATGTGGGGTGATTTACTAAAAATCCTGAAACATGTATTTAATTGTTTATTACAAAGAGTCCCTATATCAATTTTGAGACCTCTAGCATCAATATTTGCCGTAGTTTCATACAAACTTCCGTCCCCCCATACGAACTTTCAACCCCCTATTTTGACGGATGTGGGGTGATTTACTAAAAATCCTGAAACACGTATTTATTTTTTTATACATCAATTTTGAGACCTCTAGCATCAATATTTGCCGTAGTTTCATACAAACTTCCATCCCCTATTTTAAGGGGTTGGGGGGTTAAATTCCCAACTTTTGGAATTTTTTTGTTGGTTGTGTACTAATTCTAGCTTACATACCAAATTTCAGCTTTCTAGGACTTCAGGAAGTACCTAGGAATTTTGATGATCATCAGTGAGTCAGTCAGTCAGTGACGAAATCTGGGGTTTTCAGATGTCAATAAAATCTAAAGTATAAGACCTGTGATATTGAAACTTTATACGTTTAATAAGTTCACCGGCGACATCATTTCCCGAGAATTTTGATTATCTGGAATAATTCTGGCCTAAGCGAAACACTTCGAGAAAAGATAGGTAGTGCCCTCGCGCTTCGCTTGACTCGTCTGGCGGGGACACTACCGTGTCCCCAGATTATTAGCTAGATAGATTATTAGCTAGAAATAACCAGTTTTATATTTCCTGCTCCACCGCGCGCCGCCTATACAATATATTACAATATCATTTGCATCTAATAACTATATAAGTGTGAATGTTCGTTGGAAACGTATCCTACGAAACGACGTCGAAGAGTAGTGAACTAGTGAGCACGCTCTCGAAATGTCCAAATTGGTACAGTAGGTACCTAATACGAGCTGATATGTTCTCATTGGGTGCTCTCTATTACAGCCATCTATCGAAATACCTAGGTAGAACGACGTTTGGCGAGACATTCGTAGGTCATTTAAATTATTAATGTGACCATTCTGAACTGATTAGAAAAGAACAGGTAAGTACCTACCTAAGTAGTCTACTATTCAGATCTAAGTACCTACCTAACTAGTTGTATAAGATCTGAACCAACTGAGCCCATTTTGATGGACGCTTGTTTGCTACAAAATGCAATTTATTATTGAATTCACAACAATGCTCATCACTGCAACTGTCAAAATTACAGCATAAAAGTCGTGTAGGTACATGAATTATATAGGTGAGTTGTGAGGGTGACGCAGATTGCGCGACGCTATCACACAAGCAAGCGAACAAACAATCGATAACAACCATCCAGGCGACAGCGATAGCAGCCGACCCCTGGCCTCTGCCGCGACCGCACCAGATAACCACACTAAATATGGCCTCCTGCGCTAATTGCGCGCCATTAAGTATTAAGTACAACGCTGCTACTGAGGCGAGTAGGTACCTACTAATTAATCGCCTTCATATTCCCCTCAGAGTTTTTTCAAATGAAATCAAATGCACTGAAAATGTTTATTCTTGTACAAAAGCCTAACTTACAAGTTACAGGTAGGTACAGAAGCGGGAAGATTCACTCGGTGCAGCTAACAGTGAGGGCGCTGGGTGAGCCCGTAGAGGGCGGAGGGCGCAGCGCGACTCGCTAGGGAGGGCTCGTACTTTCGTAGCGAGGCCCGAGGTTGTGTAGCGGGCAGTCAACTATCAACGATTGTTGTGCTTGACTATTGTCATTGAGTAAACTTTAGCCGTAGCGTATTGAAGCTTAAAATATACCTAAGTACCTACTTAGGTAAAACGAAGTTTTGAACTTTAAACCAGCGATAGGTGTTATGTCGTAGGTAGCGCGTACCTACGTTGATAGAGCTAAGACCTAAGTACCTACCTATCAATATACGCTACACATAGATAGGTAGGTACCTATAGTATCCTGAATTTCGAATTTCATGAAATTAGTGAAGTTACTTAGGTAAGTATATGTATACTTAGAAATAAAATTTATCTATATGTAACTTAATTGTTTAGCATTTCATTGTACCTATGCGAGTACCTAAATAGTAGTACCTATCTAGTCATGAGAAGATGATGTTCGTACATATTACGATCGGAATAAATGCGTTTCTCGAATGACACCTTTGGTGCGCGAAAGAATAAAAGTAATGTAAAGTCGCTGACTTCAGTAGGTAAGTAAGTACCTGGTTACAGGTTACCTACGTGACCTACGTCCTACACCGAGAGTCCGGCGCTGCGGGTCCGCGTGCGAGCGGCGAGCGGCGAGCGGCGGCCCAGCGCGCGGCGGTCTCGAACGCAGTCACAGTCAGCGCGCGGTCTCGCCACGTCGCGCGCCACCGACACCACACGACACTCCGACAGACCGACACACCGCGCGACACCCGGACCCTCGGCGGACACCCGGCACCCCTCACCGACACCATGCCCGACGGTCAGTACCGACATGCGTCTAGCCGCTGTCACCTCGACTGTTTCAGCAGTGCTCTTGTCCCCGCGCTATCAGCTGTGCCGGTCTCGTGGACGGTGGAACGCTACACAGCACGCCGCGGTCGCAGGACTATTTATATATTTTATAAAATATTCGGGTTATAAATACACGAGGAACGCGGCCCACAGACCGACTACGCGAATTCATAAACATTATCCGTGCGGGTGACCGACCGTTGCGGCGACTTGGAGAGTGCTTTCGCAAAAGTTTTGTGTATGCTATAACATTATAGGAAACTGACGTGCCAAGTATTGGCATGAACTCTGTAACACGACGTGAAAACAAACACTTTCCTTGTTTACCTACTTCATCGATATACCATACCAACAAGATAGAGGATCACAAACAAAAATCAACGCAAAAACGGTAGCATTTACCCACTCTTAAACATTTGGGTTTCTAATAGAAATAGGTTTATACTAGCAAAAACTTCGGATTATTATAAACCTTAAAGTTAAGTCGGTAAGGCTTAATTTTGATTGCTAAACACTTAACAGTTACGACGTTTATCATCAGACTCGGGATAGGCAATAAATTTAAACCGTCACTCGAAAGTCGAAAATCTGTATTACAATATGTACAAAAAATATTTAGTCTAATACACAACATTACCCGTACGCAATAGAGTTGAAAATTGTAAATTTATAATTTCTGCATACTCCATTTTAATATTCTTGAAACAAGACACAATTTCAATTCTTGGAATTATTGTGCTTGGAATATGGGAGGTATGGAGTAGCTTATATATTTTTAGGCCAAGTTTTTAAGACTGATTTAAAAAGTTTGTAAAAAGTTTAGATCCTAATGGTTATTTTGTTAAATTATCATCATCATCATCATCATCTCAACCCCTTTTTAAGTTCCACTGCTGGGCACGGGTCTCCTCTCAGACTGAGAAGGGTTTGGCCATAGCCCACCACGCTAGGCCAAGTGTGGATTTGCGGGCTTCACACACCTCAGAGATCATTTTTATGAACTCTCAGGCATGGAGGTTTCTTCACGATGTTTCCGTTAAGCAAGTGATATTTAGTTTCCTAAAACGCACATAACTGTATTCCTGAATGTATAGGTGATTGCTCTTTCATTGGTTCTTGAATCTGGAAAATAAAAAAGTAATAAATGTTCTTGAATCTTGAAAATAAAAAAAATTAAATAGAACTATCAATAAACAAAAAACACCTGCCAAGTGCGAGTCACACTCGCGCACGAAGGGTTCCGTACCATTATATATGTTCAATTTTATATTGAAATTTTAATGTTGTAGTAAAATATTTTTTAAACAAGATTGCGCTGACGCCAGATAACCCGCGCAAGTGTTAGTAAAATCGGCAAAAAATCACGTTTTTAGAGGTTGTTATTATAGCGGCAACAGAAATAAAAATTTGAGCTGTCTAGCTATCACGGTTCATAAGATACAGCCTAGTGACAGACGGACAGACGGAGACAGCGAAGTCTTAGTTATAGTGTACCGTTTTACCCATTGGGTACGGAACCCTAAAAAAGTAATTAAAGTAAGTCTTTTAAAAATATATAAATAAAATCACCTGCAGTTTAGGAATCGCTGTTTTTAATAATCTACGTCTTTGCGTGTTCCCAGTAATATCCAATTTGTCGAAATGAATTAAACACAAATACGTGTTTTTAGATGGCTTGTAAAATTCATCACGTCTTTCTTTTACGACTATCGATATCCATTTCGCACAGTAAAATGGATTGCGAGGAAATCTACAAATAAAAAAAATTATAAAGTACCAATACTACTCCACGCATCCTCTGTGCAAAACAGTCAATGTTGGCTATGGACGTTGGCGCGTCGTCACAAACATTGGCCAAAACTGCACAATAATTTCTAAATAATTTAAATTACTGTTTGATTCTACTTGGACTCGATTAAAATACACTTATTTGGCTTAAACTTACCGAAAAAAAGATATTCCCTCTGAAGTTTTGCTGTTGCGGTGGCTATTTTTACAATTTTTAAATGCGCACTGCGGCATTTTGACGCGTCCTATCGTTGGCTATAATTGGACGATACTAATTTAAAACAAGAGCACACTTGTATAAGTGCTTTTATTTCTCTGACCACTTTTTACGTGCTTACCTTGAATCTAGTTGGTATGGTATATCGATGACCTACTTACTCGTCAAATAGAATCAGAGGACAAAATCCACATCAGGAAAAAAACAGGTCCGGCCTCGCGCAGTGTATTGTGATTCCGTAGTCGCAAGTCACAATAATTATTGCCGATCTAGGATACCTAGTACTCTTATTTTGTTTATGAACTACCTAGCTGAAGTTTTTTTATACAAATTAAAAATTCCTTGATTTTTCCCGGGATAAATGAGTGAAAGTTCCCGGGTTCGACAAACCAGTAATGGAGTCTTCTACCATTATCTCCTACAGCTGTCGACATGCAATTCTCTTTCACAGAATCTATCCATCTCTTCTTTCTCTACTTACTAAACAAACTCCTCAGTCCTTTTATTCTGAGAGGAAACTCACGCCCAACTATTGTGGAGTTGAGAAGAAATTCAATTAGCGTCTGATCCAGTGCGAGGCTTCGGCCGCGGCCAGTTACCATCTTACCTCTACAGGCGTCCCGTCAAGAGAATAACGTTCTGGTGCGATGCTATATAATGCGATGCTGTATAGCAACCGGAAGGGGCTTAAGGCGAGTCACTTCGATGCGAAGCAAGATATAAGGAGGTGAGGTGTGGGGTGCCCCCCGCGCGTCTCACACTTCGTACGTAAGACGCCACGACTCTCGTTTCGTGAGTCACGATGTTAGCGCTGTGGCATAGAATAAAATATTTCAGAACTTCAATTAGGTATGATCAACTTTTTGTAAACGATAGATTATTTATAATGCGGATGTTTTTGGTTTATTACCTATAAATATAAAAAAACAACCAAACATAGTAATTAATTATTATTTTTTAATTAAGTATTTTTTTTATTATTAAATTTAAAGCTCCATTTTTCACCAATCAGCTGAAAATACCCAGTTTTGCAGTCAAATAAGTGCCCCATTCCAAGTTAGTTATATAAGGTAGTAATAGTTTATGTAACAATAGGTATAAGGGTAACATCTTCGACCAGATGATTGCAATCTAATTTTATTTAGTGGTTAATAATATAATCTGGTTCTGGTACGCTTCTGTCGCGGCTGGTTACCAGCTCAGTTACTTTTCCAGTAAAGCCAAACGTAGGATCGTAGAGGTACGACCTACTTATTATAAATCTATGCGTAGGATATATTAATATATTTAAATGTTAACCGTTCTTTTATTCCGTGATAAAAAAGACGTGCCATTCCGAGAATGTCGACAGAATTGAACACAAAAAAAAACTTAATATTAAAGTTATTAACATCTGTTCATGTCTTAACAGTGTCCTCTCAAAACAAAGTGAGGCAACAGTAGATTACTTGATGACAAATAATAACAAAAATTCGGTAGTAAAGTAACATTCTAGTAGGTATCTACCACTGGTAGATACCTACTAGAATGGACTACCACGTAAATTGTAGAGCACAGCTGCTATGCGGCATGATTTTTGCTAAACGCGCCTAAAGATTTTGGTAAGAACCTCTGCTGGCTATTTATTTTACGGCTGGAAAGTAGTTTTTAGTTGAGCCCTACTTTTGAAGGTTCCTTGTACATTCGGGTATTTGGTCTTGAAACGAGGGTTTGGAGGTCAAATAATAGTTTTACAAACCGCGGACAAACAGACCGACGGCGACGGACATGACGAAAACGGGGTTCCTCGTTTACTACGGTTTACTTCCGTAGATATTTTTAGGTTTCCTTCATGCAGTCTGAGAAAGAACCCTCAGACTACATGACGGAAACCTAAAAATGAGTTCCTCGAGAGTAACAAAAATGTAAATACCTACACGAAGTGGTGTGCGAGCACTAGAGAATTATCATTATCAGCACGCGCCGCTGGCTGCTCGTAAGTTTTGATAACGTTACAACTTTCGAGACCCACGGCAGTTTACAAGGTCTGTAACCGCTTATTAATTAAGTACTTTAGTATGTAAAAGTATTCCAATCTAAGTAAGCCTCATTTAAGTGTAGTACACTTGTACTTGACAGTGAGCGGCACTCGAAGTGTTCACAAGACGTGTAAATTATAATGAGGTTATTGTGTGTCGTGATGGTGCGCTATTAGAACACAGATTACTATATTAGAATTAGTCTCGAGTTCGACAGAACATGAGTAGGTATCAGCGTAAGTAACAAAGAGAATTCCGGATTGATATTGGTATTTGGTATCTAAGAACCTAAAAGTCGGTTGACGGCAGCGTCGTTCAATAGTTTGTATGGCTCAGACTAGAGACCTATAGTGGCACTAGGTGCGTACCCTACCGATATTTCCTATCCAAGTTAGTAACTTGCATAATAATCGGCTGCACGCAATTCACCTGCCATCAAGTGAGTTCGCACTTTGCAGTACCTAGTAGAGTTACTAGCTATCAAGTAGGTACGTACCTACATAAGTACATAACTACATACTGACTTCGAATTGGGTAAGTACTTATTTATTTATTTATTTATTTATTCAAAGCACCACCAACAGAAACATATGTAATACATTGACATATAAATAAAACTTAGGTACTACATTAACATATGATTCGACTTAAAGGTAGTTACAACATGCTTAGTAATTGATAAAGTCGACGCTAAATAACGATGGAAGCTATAATAAGTAAGCTAAAGTTGTCTAATAATACAAAAAAAGAAAAAGTAAAACAAAAAGCTAATTACACAAACTTATAAAAAAGAAAAAAAATTAAAAATCGTTGACTATACTAATATAACAAAAAGAGAAAGTAAAAAATAAAATATGTACCAACTATAAAAACAAAATCAGACTAGCCAAGTATTTTTAGTAACTTGTTTTTGAAATTGGGCAGTTTTTCATTAAAAATATCGATTGACTTGTCCTTAAAAATAAAGTGTTTGTAAGTACTAACTTAGAGTAGAGTAGGTAGACCTACTACTATGAGTACCTACAACAGTTACTTACGTTACTTATTCGTCAACAACTTCCGCGAACCGTGTGTTTGATATTTAAATTGGATATTATGTAATTAGTTATTAATTACTTAGCGATATACCTACACACACAAATTACCTACAATGCTCTCTGATGTAGTGCCGGCCGCACACTGTAGGTATACCTACTACACAGAACAACCATTACCTACACTGACTTCTGCTACTGAGGTGCTGCTATGGTATTCTGTGCCGTGCTATTGGTTAATAGTAGAGGTCAGTGATTAAGTACTTATCTCTATTACATTAAGGGCCGAATTTTCAACCGCCAGATCACAGAGCAAGGAATAACTTAAGTGCGCCAGATAAACGTTAACTGAGCAATAAATATTATAACGTTTTGACAGCTTTTGTATGCTATATGTTTCAAATTGATTCTTCAGATAGCTTATCAGGCGATTGAAAAATCGGTCCTTAAAAAATTTAGGCGTAGTTAATAAGTTAAAAGTACCTAAACAAATTAGAAAAGATATTATTAGTTAAGTATGTGTTGTTTTTAAGTATGTAGATCTAGATAATTATGTCGTAATAAATATTTGGTGAGATGGTGGATGTTCACAAGTATATATAATATTGTATTATCTGTGGATGGTGGCATCATGAGCATCATACAAGTGTAGGTAGGTAAGTACCCCACCGGCCACCAGGTACCTACCTAATTATTAGTAATTATCAGTCACTTTGCGACGCCCCGGTTTCTTCCTTTTCAATTAAATGAATATACCTACCTACCATTTTTTGCAATGATGAATTTGGACTATTATTTTGTCTAGGTAATAGTTTAATTGCATTGATCTCGGACTGGCTGTCGACCAATGTCTTAAGTTTAAATGTTGATAAAACCAAACTCATTACCTTCTCATGTTCGTCACGGACTCAACCGCTTTCCTCTAAGTGTAATATAAAATTTCATAGCTGTAAGTCAGCATCTGGTGTGATTTCTTGCTCTTGTCCCTTTGTCCCGTACGTCACTGATATAAAATATCTCGGAGTCCAAATTGATAACACCTTAACTTGGAATCTTCATATTGCTAACATCACCGCTAAGGCTAGAAAGCTTATCCACATATTTAGAAAACTGAGATCATCTGCCGATAAAAGTACTCTTATAACAGTGTTCCATGCACTTGCTCAATCTATATTTGGATATTGTATTACTGCTTGGGGAAGTAGTGCTAAAACATCTGTGTTACGACTTGAAAGAGCCCAAAGAGCAATATTAAAAGTAATGACACGCAGGCCTTTTAGATATTCTACTTTAGAGCTTTATAAAAGCTGTAAGGTCTTAACTGTGCGACAACTATATATTCTTCAAACTATTTTGCGAAAACATAAAACTATAACTGTGAATAAACACCAAATAAAAAGAAGGTACGAAATTGTTTGTCACACAGTGACACATAGAACTCTCTTCGCTCGTAGACATTTCTATGTTTCTAGTTCGCGAATTTATAATAAAGTTAATAAAACCATAGATATATACACCCTTACATATAACAAATGTAAAACCCGCGTCATTGAATGGTTGCAAACCCTTTCTTATGAAGATACTGAAAAAATACTTGAAGTGGTAGTATAACTTTCATAAAATTGATTGGCATATAACATATACCTACATTCTAAATTTGTAACACATACACATGTATGCTCATACACACAGACATTACACAATACAAATACACACACACACTCACACATACACATACATAATATAATATGCTTTCGTGCAAGTTATTATACGCGTACTTTATTTCATTTCTGCGATGAATGCAGCAGGCTGCATGGATACACATGCTCCTTGCTGCATTTTATTGCTAGCACGGCAGGTTTAGTGCATATTAAAGGGAAGACCCTGCTTTCCAAGATACAGTTACTACTAGTTTGGGAAGCAGGGGACGTCATGAGATTGTTTTTGCTGTTGTAATAGATAAGCATTTAGCAATAGTACGTAAGTCACTTTGTTTTTGTATTGTTTTTGTATGCTTGGAAATAATAAATTTTCTTTCTTTCTTTCTTTTTTTCTATTAAACCTTAGTCATTGGTTTACTTAATGGTTGTTGAAATAATTTAGTGTGAAAGACAGACGATCAGAGTGTATGAAGTTGCACCCTAATTTATTTATTCCGTTTTGGTACCCATAGCTTACAACCTGTATACGTGTATATCTGCTGAACGCTCTGCTAAGTGCCGATTGCGAACAACAGGATGCTCAGATGTTTGGGCGCAATTACCCGCACTCGTTAGTGCTTAGCGCTGTTTCCTCCACAATAGTGACAACACAACTCTGTACCGAGCACTTTCAACGATTGAACGATACTTAGAAATTGGTGCCATGACTTCTTCAGTCCATAAACCAGTCCACCAGCAATTGATACATATCATACATCATCGATGCGGCGACCTCTCCCGCTGCCGAGCCGGCCTCGCTCGAAGAAGCCGGTTCACGGACGGCGGGTGCCGCTGCCCGTTGAGTCGTTCCGCTGATTCCTCTCGCAATAAGAACGTCCTCTCGGTATTGCAGCGGAGGCGGGCGGAGACGCGCGCGCGTGGGCGCGGCGCTGGTGGCGCGCGCTGGTGGCCGAGCTGCTGGCGACGGCGCTGCTGGTGCTGCTGGGCGTGGCGGCGCTGCTGCCGGACGCGAAGAGCGTGGAGCCGCCGCTCGCGCACGCGGCGTTCGCGTTCGGCTTCGTGGTGCTGGTGAACGTGGAGGCGTTCGGGCCGGCGTCGGGCGCGCACATGAACCCCGCCGTGTCGCTGGCGGCGCTGCTGACGGGCCGCCTGCCCGCGCTGGCCGCCGCCGCCTACGTGCTCGCGCAGCTGCTGGGCGCGCTGCTGGGCTGCGGCGTGCTCATGCAGCTGGCGCCGGAGAAGTTCAAGGGCCTCCACCCGGCGGGTGTGACGGCGCCGGGCACGGTGGGCGCGGGCGCGGCGGCGCTGGTGGAGGCGCTGCTGACGGGCATGCTGGCGCTGCTGTGCTGCGCGCTGTGGGCGGCGCACGAGGCGTCGGGCGCGGCGGACCCGGCGCTCTCCGTCAAGTTCGGGCTCACCGTCGCCGGGCTCGTGTTCGCGGGCGTGAGTAGCTGCCTCTCTCCCGGCGCGGAGTGCCGAGTTAGGACGCACGATGTACTGTTGTGTGTGTGTTGCAGGGCGCGATGACGGGCGCGAGTCTCAACCCGGCGCGCAGCTTCGCGCCCGCGCTGCTGCAGACCTCCTTCAAGGACCACTGGGTGAGTAGCGCCGTAGCACGCGCCTACTAGACAGCGCTTTAAACATAATAGTTAAAGATTCTCTAATATTTTCATGATGGAAACATTGTCTTTAATTTGCTTCACAAGCAGATACTGAGTAGTATTGATAGGTATATTACCTACCCATAGTTACTCTTTCGTTTCGCTCTACTAAAGCCTTTGCTGAATGGTGAGTCAGCATCGAATATGTAAGTGTCTACAATTATTATTAATTAATAATTCGCGTGGTCCCACGAGGTCTGTGAGCACCTCGTCAGCACGAACGAGCCGATGACTGACAGCTCAGCTCTAAGCCTGATCAAAGATTTGCCTGTCGCCGCTCGCGACGTGAGAGGTGTCACTCGCGAGTCGCGACAGTGTTTGTTCCTCTTGTTCGCTCACGGAGCGCGTGTTTGCGCTGTGGATTGATTTGTCATTATCACTAAATAAAGATCCGTCGGTTGTCTCCACTAGCACAGAAGTTTAAAATCAATAACATTATACTAACAACAATAATTATAGTACCAAGTAGCACTGCACGGCAATACAATGAAGAATGAACCGCCTTTTGACATTCCTGTCGGACAGCAAGGCCGTCTTATTTCCCCCTACCATTTGCATATCTATACTTATAATAAATCTGTAACAGGTCGAATTCTGTACATTAAAGATATTTTGAAAATTTTTTTCGAGGGCACTCTAAAATCGGTTCTGAACCCAAAACTGTATTTTTTTTCATTTTTGTCTGTCTGTCTGTCTGTCTGTCTGTCTGTCTGTCTTTCTGTATCACGGCCGCGCATCACGCCGAAACTACTGAATGAATTCCAATGAAACTTGGTATGACTTGAGTTCATACTACGAGGAAGGACATAGGATACTTTTTATCCTGAAATTCAGCATGGTTCCCTTAGGAGAGGGGATAAAAGTTAAATTCTCTCGATTTTCTTTGTAGCCAAACTCCTCCTAAACGGCTGGATCGATCGTTGTGAAACTTTCGGGGTGTGATCTCTGGGTCGGGGAGCGGGTTGTTATCTATATTTGATCTCCCAAAATGCTGAAGAACCCTGGCCCTGGCCGATTTAATTTTCCCATACAAAAACCAAGGGCGGTACCGGTGTATGGTGGAATCGAACGAATCGCACATCAAATGAAAGAACGTAAAAAAATAATCGATCCGAGTCGAGGACTTATACGTGGAGACTTAGGATTATCGAGTATTTTCTAATTGAAAATAAAATTAATAAATTGATTTAATGGCGTTGCTATGTAAACATTTCATTGCTGTCACGTCAGCACCTCTGACAAGTTTGTTTCGAAATTTGTAGCCGGAGTATGATGTCCGACCTTTTTGGTCTATTTAATTTATTTGATATGCAAATAACGTTATAATACCGATTGTTAGTTTGGGAGAAAATCGTCGAATTACGTCGATGCCAAGTATTTGTTCAAGAAAGGATTAACGCTGAAACAGAATGACAAAGAAGTAGGATCTGCTCCATCGTATACAATCGTTAAAAAATGGTCAGAAGAATTGATGACCCACGAGCTGGACGGCCATCAGCTTCGAGTACTGAGAATAACGTCGGAAATATTTGGGATTTCATACTCGGGGCCGTTGATCGAAAATCAGATAAATAGCTGAAATCATAGGTGTATCCTATGAACGAACTTGAAATATAATTCATAATGAATTGTGGCTTCGAAGCTTTTTGCGAGATTGGTACCGAGGCTTCTTTCAGCTGAACATAAATGCAACCCACTAACGATTTAGCGCAATTGTTTGGAGTTGTTTAAAGCCGATTCACCAAACTTCTTTCAGATATTTGTTAGTACTGATGAAACTTGGTAAATCGCGGTTGGATTTACTTTCCTTTGGCAGGAGTTCGGGGGAGAAAGGTGTTGTATTTGGTAGAGGTTTGGTCCCTGATTACAACAATACTATTCGCATTACGAGGTAACGCAGTGTTTTCGAGCTTTTCAAAAATCAATCTATATGGCGGTCAGTATAAATCAGGAAGTCTTTTATCGGAGTAAGGATGACTTTCGGGAGATACAGTAGGACGAGATGGAACACCACACATGTATTTTGTTGTACCGACAAAAAAAATAGGCCACAGAACTTTTTAAATATGTTATTTGTAGTAATAAATTTTTGACACAAACCACTTAGGATCTTGAGCGAGCGAAGCGAGCTCGGGACTTGGGGCACCCCGACTCGGTTAACGGATAGGTGACGAAGAGGATTGCATTGGCCTTGCAGGCCCCACCATCCTTCTGAGTTGTTATTTTCTTTTATGACCACCCAGAAATAGGAGCTCCTTCGACCGAGCCAAAAAAGGGTAAGGGAAAGACAGAAGGCTAAAAGAGGCTTAACCTCAAGATTTTAAAGCTCTGTCGACTGACCCTTAGGGGGGGTGAGGGGTAGATGGTGATGGATAAAGGGTTTTCCTAGCTCCTTTACTTCTTCTCCGAGCCTTAAAAAGGGTAAGGGAAAGACTGAAGACTTAGGATGTAGAGCGAGCGAAGCGAGCTCGGGACTTGGGGCACCTCGACTCGGATAACGGATAGGTGACGAAGAGGATGGCGGGGCCTGCAAGGCCCCACCATCCTTCTGAGTGGTTATTTTCTTTTATGACCACCCAGAAATAGACCGAGCCAAAAAAGGGTAAGGGAAAGACTGAAGGCTAAAAGAGTCTTAACCTCAAGATTATAAAGCTCTGTCGACTGACCCTTAGGGGGGGTGAGGGGTAGATGGTGATGGATAAAGGGTTTTCCTAGCTCCTTTACTTCTTCTTGAGGCTAGAATTCCCATTTCAAAACATGTATTTCAGTAATTATAGCAGCAAAATCGAATTCAAAACTTCATAATTAAAAAAAAATATTTCTTAAAAACTACTACGTGTCGAAAGTTTTAGCTTGGGAGGGGGGAAAAAATCCCATTTTTTTTCTTCCCACCCCTTCCCCTTTCGCTTCTCTCCGCGACGAAGCGACTCCATCATCGTCATTTTAATTATTTTCATCTTTTTAAATTTGTTCAAGAATGGTGCAATACCTTTTCAGGGAGTGGTATCGGGGGTTAGGGGACACCCCCTCTCCCCCCCTTCCCCCTTCCCGTCCCCCTACTCCTGCCAAACGATTCTAAATTTTTACCATGGAGTCTTCTTCCATTCTCTTCTTCTGCTGTCAACGTGCAATACTCTTCCATACGATCCATCCATTTCTTTTTTGGTCTTCATCTAAGTACTTACTAAACAAACCTCTCTTATTCTGAGAGGAAACCCTAACCCAGCTATTGTGGGGTTGAGATGAAATTCAATTAACTATATTTGATCCAGCGAGAGGCTTCGGCCGCGTTCAATTAAATGTTGACAAAAAATAACAGGCAAAACGAAGTTTGCCGGGTCAGCTAGTACATAATATGTATGTTACCTACCTAGTAGCCCTTTTTAGAATTCGGTACTAAAATGGTAAAAGTGGAACCTTTATGGTGCGACTTCATCCGTTCGTCTGTCACAGTCGATTATAGTGTTCCTTTGATCAGTATCTACTACCTAACGAGCCATCCCCAGAGCTCGGTGTTGTGCGTCCGCCACTGAGCACTGACGTGGCCGTGTGTCGCAGGTGTACTGGGTGGGCCCGCTGGGCGGCGCGGCGGCGGCGGCGCTGCTGCACCGCTTCGTGCTACTGCCGCCGCGCGCGCGCCCGGCGCCCGAGGACCTGCCGCTCACCGACAAGCGCGACCACTGACACCCTGCCGCCACGGCGCGCGGCGTACGGAGCTGCTCGAGTGTGCCAGAGATGCCAACAGTTCCGTCTACACCCGCCACTGAAGTAACGAACACGCGGCGGCTGAACGTATCAATGTTTCTTCGTACGTATTCGGTATTTGACCGAATACTGAATATTGAAAGAGTGGTCTAAATCAGAATGCATGACATCTCTGGATTGGACATTAGTCATATCAGACGCGGCACGTGTGTCCGGGTGGTGCAGACCGGTTCGAGGTCCGCCCCGCTCGGACACATTGCCCGCGAGCGATTCTCACAGGGTCAGTACAAAGTTGAATGTTAATATTTTGTAATAAATTCTTTTTTTAAGTAAGTAAGGAGTTTTCGTAACCACCGAATCTTTAACACGATGGAAAAAAGGTGATAGTTGTAGTACTAGCCTTTGAATCAGGATCTATAGTGTTCGATGAACCCGATATTCTTTGGCTGATTTTATGGTAAAGGGAAAAATTGTGAGGCTACCGTTCGAGTGATTTCGGCCTGCGCGATGAGCTGGACCGTTCGAGTGTAGCCAGACGAGGGACTGGGCATAATGAGACTTAACTGTCACATCGACAACAACGTGTCACATCAATGTGTTAACATCTAGTACACAGACATATAAAGTATGTCTGTGATCTAGTACAACTCCCATTTAAACCTTCCTAATATATAAAAATTCTTTTCCAAAAAACCGACTTCAAATGCCATTACAAAGAGTGAAATAATTTTGATGTAGGTACACCAATTCGAAGTCGGACGATTGTCTATAATATCGTCGTTTCAAAGCACATCGAGTAGGTATTGTGAAGGACTATGATTACTTGATGATGTATGGTACAATCATTAGTCCTTCACAATACCACAGAACACTAAATAATATAGTACAAGTACTCGATGTGCTACGACGATATCGGACAATCGTCCGACTTCGAATTGGTGTATCCTACATCAAAATTATTTCACTCTTTGTAGTGGCATTTGAAGTCGGTTTTTTGAAAATAATTTTTATTTTTTACTTTTTAGTGGAAGCTGTTTTCCTAGCTTGGATTGAGTAGAAACTTGAATTTTAATACTTCCAAGAAACTATAGAACTCATCTGAATTGTTTAAGTCTCGCGTGTCACCGTGTTTGTAACACAACAAACTCATAAAACGGCTCGACCTATTTTTGGATTTTTCAGGGTATATTCGATAGGTCTGAGAATAGGTAGTTAGCAATTTTTTGTATCCCTAATGGCAAAACAACGTTTGCTATTAGGGATACAAAAGGCAATAGGAGTGCCAGCTAGTCTATTTATATTATAAAATTGTAGGTATTTCTTGTCTATTTTTGCCTACTTGATAGCTCTTACTTTGGGTTGTATTTCATGAATCGGCCGTTCCTGAGAAAAAGAGTCAAGTCACAGACAGACAGAGTTTCGGGTTTTCTGACCACTTAGGTATTTGTTAGAAATCGTAATATACCTAATAGATACCAGGGTAGATAGCTTTAAAAATAATAAAAAAAGAAATTAAATAATAGTAGGATGAAACCCATTATAAAAGAAGGAGAATATTATAAAAATCAAAGGAAAAATAATTTACGGTCGATCCGAGTTCGGGAAAAGGGGGTGAGGGGGGTTAAAGTGTAAAAAATGGTTTTTCTTGATTTCCGGCAAAACTACAAGTCCTATGAAAAAAAGTTAAATGGCAAAGTTGTAGGTAATAAAAAGATCTACAACTTTTGTATTTGCAATTTTTTCACATAACCTCAAAATTTAGGTGAAAAATTCAAAAAACCAAGTTTTTGGTTTTTTATTTATATCTTTTACAAAAAAAAATTTTTTTTCACGAAATTTGGTGAAAACTTACCTTTTTATATCCCAAATACGCTGTAATTTATTTGACTAAAAATATTTATGTTTTTCACCTTATTTTGAATTAATATCGAAAAAGCACCCTCATTTTCAATCGAAAATTCACCCGTCAAAATATCAGCTTTTTTCAAAAAGTTGGTATGTTTTCTATTCGTTGAAATCTTTACTTTCCGATGGTGAAAAAAAAATATATGTTACTTTAGTAAATCTTCTCAGAAAATGCAAAAAATCTAAAGAAGATTTGACAACTTTCTCCAAATATTGTAGATGTCTTATTAAATAATAATTTTATTAACTTATTTGTTTGTTAATTATTGAAGTAGGTATATTTTGAAATTGCAATTTTTTTTATCAATGTTACATGTAATCTTACGTTTTTCGAGTAATTAAAGTGTAAATTTTAATAAATAGCTCAAAATTGTTAAAAAAATTTTTCGAATTCGAGTTTTATTCGAGAAGTTTTACTATATTAGTAACATATATTTTTTTTTTCACCATCGGAAAGTAGAGATTTCAACGAATAGAAAACATACCAACTTTTTGAAAAAAGCTGATATTTTGACGGGTGAATTTTCGATTGAAAATGAGGGTGCTTTTTCGATATTAATTCAAAATAAGGTGAAAAAAAAATATTTTTAGTCAAATAAATTACAGCGTATTTGGGATATAAAAAGGTAAGTTTTCACCAAATTTCGTGAAAAAAATTTTTTTTTGTAAAAGATAAAAATAAAGAACCAAAAACTTGGTTTTTTGAATTTTTCACATAAATTTTGAGGTTATGTGAAAAAAGTGTGAATACAAAAGTTGTAGATCTTTTTATTACCTACAACTTTGCCATTTAACTTTTTTCATAGGACTTGTACTTTTGCCGGAAATCAAGGAAAACCATTTTTTACACTTTAACCCCCCCTCCCCCCCTGTTCCCGAACTCGGATCGACCGTAAATTATTTTTCCTTTAATTTTTATAATATTCTCCTCCTTTTGTAATGGGTTTCATCCTACTATTATTTTTTTATGTTTTAAAAATTATCGGCCCTGGTCTAATAGTTTCGACTTCCATTACAAGCTTATACACCTTTTAATCTGTGCCTTTAATATATCATTAAAGGCACAGATTGAAAGGTGTGCTGATAAGAACATAAATAAAATCTTAGGTAAGTATACCTTTTTTCACATCTAGTGACGAGTGAATCTTACCTCAATCTCAATACATGCGAATTAAAAAGTATCTATAGTCTGACAAGGATCTCTTGGCACTTGAATGACATTGTCGGGCGCAGTCGGAGAACCTCAGCGGAGAACAAATGTAGATAATGTAGACTATTATGAAATGTAGACTATGACGGAACTATGGCAGCCAGCTAATAAAATTTTCTCAATTTTGGTTGTTAATAATAAACCAAAACAACACAAAAACTTGCCACATACTGACAAATATACCGACGGAGCGAACTATCAAACAATGTCACAAGATAGAGGCGTTAGTTCCGATTTTGACCACGCACCAAGATAGCCTTGTCGCACTTGTAATTTGATGCGTTGTTTACCAACACCAGGGGGGCTATTCCGTATCTCTGACAGTTATAGCGTGATGTTCACTGTTGTCTATTGTGTGTTATACATTGCTGCTTTATTAAGTGAAACGAAAGTAAGATTTTGCTCTGAACCTTCAATAGATAAAAAACAATGTCAAATTAGCTCGTTGAAGGTCACAGAGTCATATCACTGAGATACAGAATAAGGGTCCAGGCCCGTCAGTTGTTGCTAGGCAATGATTTGTTTATTAGTAAATAATAAATTATTCTAATTTGACATAAGATTTGGCAAAATTCCAACAAAATTCCCCTATTTTTAAGGATAATTTAAAAGTAGTCAACCAATTTCGATAAAATTTACATGGGACCAATTCGACACTAGTTCCTATCGATCTAATGTAGAACCATGAAAATCAGTTGCGTATTATCGGAGAAATTCGTGAACATACATAGGTACATAAAAATAATGATAAAAAAAAACATACAGCCCGAATTGATAACCTCCTCCTTCTTTTGTTTTTCGAAGTCGGTTAAAAATTATCTCGATTTTCTTTGTAGCCAAACTCCTCCGAAACGGCTGGATACCTAGATCGTTATGAAATTTTCAGGGTATGATCTCTGGGTCCGGGAGCGGGTTGTTATCTATATTTGATGTCCCTAAACGGCAAAACGAAGTTTGCCCGGTCAGCTAGTATAAATATAAAATGTGTAATCTAGAAAGTGGAAGCTTCATTGGCTCATGTGCTAACTATATTTAGAATAAGATTATGTATTTTGTTTAAGCTGTTTGTTTTCCAAATAAAGAGAAAAAAAAACTGAGGTCTCTGCAGGATGACGAATGTCGCGCAGAGGGTCGTATGACGTTGCATTGCTAAGTCCCGGAGGCTGGCACGCACGGCATCTGACGTTAACGTGAGGGAAACGACTTGTTCGTCTCGACAGCTTTTGCTATGAAATTTTTAGTGAAACCAGCTACAATCGAAACAGAACTTTGGCCTATTAAGTCTTGAGCTTAGCAGTAAGCTTGACGTGTTCCCCTATTGAAATCTTATCCTTCTACTTTTGGGCACGCGTTTCCACGTTGTGCAGACTGACACACTGTACCGATCAATACTAATTGCGAAACTTCGTATGGATGTTTGTTACTCTTTCACGCGAAAACTACTGAACCGATTTGGTTTTTTGGATTATTAATCTAGTTTATAACCCGACACGCATATTGCACATACTTACCCTGGTGCAGTTGGAACACGCCAGCCGTCGGGACTCCGGAGCGCGTCTGCGTCGCGAGTCGTGCTGGCGCGGCGATGGTCGGTGAGGAGCGAACAGAAAGTGCAGATATAAGTAGACATTATTTATTATTTAATAGTAAATAAATACAACTAAAATAGCCTCGCGGCCATCTCATAAGCGCTTGAGGATGCGGCGCGCGTCGCGCTTGGGCTCGTCGCGGCGCGAGCGCTTGGCGGCGGAGGGCGCGAGCTCGGGCTCGGAGGCGGCGGGCGCGGGCTCGGAGGAGGGCGCGGGCGCGGCGGCGGGGCGCGCGTGGATGTCGGTGTAGAGCTTGGCGCGCGCGAAGTAGTCGTCGTACTTGTCGCGCAGCAGCGCCGCCGCGTCCGCGTTGAGCGCCGAGTCGGCGTTGGGCGCGATGAGCAGGCACTTGACGGCCAGCAGCGCGTGCTGCAGGCCCAGCTCGGGGCGCCAGTCGCGCTTCAGCGTGTTGACGCACACCTCGCCCGCCGCCGACACGTTGGGGTGGAAGATGCGCGTCACGAAGTAGGCGCGCGGCGGCGCGGCCGGGAACTCGCGCCCCAGCACCAGCCGCACGCGGAACACGCCGCCCGCGTACGGCGTGTCGGCTGCAACACACACACACACCGCCCGTCAGCGCTCAGTGCACACACAATGTATAGGCTTAACCGACATCGTAAACTTATGAAAGTAAAATTGTGGAAATGGCAATATCACTTACATTAAGTTTTGCTTGCATTAAATTATTATTTTCTGTCTTTTTTTATAATGATATTATTTTAATTAGGTATTTCTAAAAATATATGCTCAAGCAAACAAATTCATAATATAAAGATCATTCCTGTGAAGGCCTACCACCAATGCTTAAAGAAATATTATTGTAATATTGTTTTGACATTTTCATAGAATTACAGTATGGAAATTTTAAAACAATATGACAATAATATGCTTTGGTGGTAGACCCCCTGTTCCTGTACTTATTTCTTCATAGGAATTTTCAAATTTTCTTCAGATTGAACCTGATTCATGGAAAAAAATCTGTTCAAAGTTCCTAATATTCTCAATGAATACAAAAATGGTAATAAACAGCTGTGTTCAGAGCATCTCCACATCTCAAATTAGAGTTATAGAGTGTTGTACCACAAGCAGTAAGCAGTATACATGGTTCAGTTCACGAATACGCACCCCACTCCTCGATTAGTTCATATTACCATCAATAGAAACAAGCAAATAATTAAAAAGTTAAAACACATGACTGCCATTTAATAAAGCGACTTTATCCAAAAGATTTACTCTGAATGATGTTAGGACTCTAACGACATCCCATATGTCCCAAATCTCTTCAGTCATTCAGAAGTTATGGTGGAATAAAGAAACTCACATACATACATTACATACATGAACCCTAAAAACATTACACTCCTTTTTTGAGCAGTCAAAAAGAATTCGCTATCTAAGCCGCCGTGCAGGCAACTGGCAAGCGCACACACTGCAACCGCCGCCGTGCACACACACTGCATCTAAGCCGCCTTGCAGGCAACTGGCAAGCGCACACACTGCACCCGCCGCCGTGCACACACACTGCATCTAAGCCGCCGTGCAGGCAACTGGCAAGCGCACACACTGCACCCGCCGCCGTGCACACACACTGCATCTAAGCCGCCGTGCAGGCAACTGGCAAGCGCACACACTGCACCCGCCGCCGTGCACACACACTGCATCTAAGCCGCCGTGCAGGCAACTGGCAAGCGCACACACTGCACCCGCCGCCGTGCACACACTGCACCCACCGGGGCCGTCGATGAGCGCCGTGACGTCGGTGAGGTCGTCGTCTCGCAGCAGCAGCTTGATGCCGGCGGGCGGGCTGGCGGCCAGGCGCCGCAGCTCGCGCGCCACGCCGCGCAGCACCTGCGGGCACACGTTCTCAACGTTGGACATGCTGCAGCCGCCCGGGCCGGCCGCCTACACCATCACCCGCGCGAGCGCTCGCGCTGTTCGACACACACACTGCACGCGAGCCACTGCTCCACAGTTCACTGGCACAACGGTACGAGAACACTTGTTCTGATTTCAGTTTGCTCTCTTAGTTCTTCTTATTCGCAAATTCTAGCGTAAAGCTTTAAACAAATTGAATTCGTTAGCGATAAACACAAAAGAAAAACATTTATAAATAACTGTGATTTGGTCTGTGAAAATCAAAGAGCATAGATCAAAGAGTTCTGTTCTGTTAATCCATTCGTCCCTTTCGGGACAGGCAAAGGTCGGAGCGGAGACCTCAGACCAATAATCCGACCATACAGCCTATTCATTCGTGTGTATTTTCTGTAGATCAAAGAATATGAAATCACTACCTACCTTTACGTTTTTTTTTTTTTCTTTGGCTTTTACACAGATAAGCCAATGTCACCTTTGGTTTTGTGAAAATAATAAAAAGCTTCTGCTGTGGGTTGTATATGCTACTAACGTCAAATTGAACTCACTTGACGTTCGTTGACACTTGTCACCCAGAGACTAAAAATAGGTACCTTAAGATTGAGAGATCGAGGGTTCCCATAAGTCTGTGGTTCCCATATGGTTCCATGTTCCAAACAAACGTGATTTTTTTTTGCATATTATTTTTGCTTGATAACAGCAATCTATGAGATAACAAAAGGATATTGCAACAGGTAGACGCTTGAAATATTCACAGAAAATAGTGAATATTATTCACTCTAAAACAAATATTAAAATTAAGGGGTTCGAACCAAATAGTCCGCTATTTGCGAAAAACTTAATTTAATTTGAATATTCAGGCTTGGCTTAAAATTAAATTGATACCACGGATACCACCTAGGCTCGCTTAAAAATCACATTTGGTGTTGTATAAACCAAAGACTACTGGGTCACAGATTAAAAATACTTGTGGTACAAATTGTACAAATTATACCTACTTTTGTGGTCTGTGCGAATTACGATCTCTGGCTCTGTGCTTATAATTTTTAATTTTTGCTAGAAATTTGAAAGGAATGGAATAGGATATAAAGAGAGAATTTAAAATTAATGAAATGTGAGCAAAGCAAAGTGTAAAACTGTAAAAGCAGTTTTTAAATCTATTATTGAAAATATGTTTTCTCGTATGGTTGAACTAATTTAATTGTTCGCCTAAAGAGGAACAAAGTTGAAGAATCTTTTGATGTTGACGACAAAACTAAAAAAAGCCGACCAAGTGCGATTTATATCGAGGATTCTATACAAAAGTTGAAGTAAAACGGTAAGAATCACTGCGCTAACGAATCAGAACCAAGTTTGTAGAGGTTTATTATTCGGCCGAATACTTAATTAAGTAGGTACTCCGTTCACATAGAGGTCCAAGGGAGCCCTCGACTTCAAAAGTACGGCAAAAAATACTTTTCTCAAATTGGCAAACCCGAGCCGTCGCTACACAATTTTTCACGCACACTAGCATAGTACTAGCACAACACAACACCATACAAATTTCAAATTGACACACTGACAGGACAATAAAAAGCTGCCGCACTCACGGAGCTGTCGTTGTTAGGTTCGGCTGTATCTAGTCTGAGTGCTCGCGACGACCTATTAAAAATCTATGTCTGTTCAGTTTTTAGTGAAGATCCAGTCGCAACACATCCTTTACAACCTTTTATCACACTAAACAAAGTTGTTGTAGCGAGCTTATGCAAGCTAGCTTTCCCTTTTC
Organism: Coenonympha arcania; assembly: GCA_036785405.1. NCBI lineage: Eukaryota > Metazoa > Arthropoda > Insecta > Lepidoptera > Nymphalidae > Coenonympha > Coenonympha arcania. The sequence goes on along the minus strand of CM072058.1, from coordinate 45,199 downwards.
ATCACAATACTCTACATCTCTACAGGAATCTACATATTGTCCCTCTTCTGTACTGTGTATTGTTTCATCCTTCAGCTCCTAGTTACTTGAAAGAAAACTTTAAATTTCTTGGCCATGGTGGCTGCAGATTGGCCTACATTTTAGAGGAACAGCTAGGTTCAACATACATTCTGATAACTTTTTAACAGTCTAACTCTAAAGGGTTATGATCTCTCAAGTGAAGCACCGTGGGCAATTAATTTTGATGGGATGATGTGAACATGTTTCTAACTTTATTCTATAACATGACTCATGAAAATACTTGGTGCCTGGAACTGACGTTACATGGCTGAGTACCGAAAAGAGGCAAAATTTTTATTGCTTTGAACAATTCAAAAATGAAAAACTGGTTCTTATTTCTGTCTAAAAAAGAAATTACCATAATGTGTGGGAATTAACTCATAGGCTACTTTTTATCCTGGAAAATCCATCGTTCCCACATGATTTGCAAAACACCGAAATTCACGCAGACAACAGTAGTAATTAAATATCCATGTAAGAATGTTAAACCACCTTACCAACCACCATTACCACCCAACATCATCTGATCATCACTGCGCAGCGCCACCTGATTTTGTAAAATTTTTATTGCAGTCAAAAGAAGAACATTAACATAATATTATATTCAGTTGCAGGCAGCGGGCTGCAGCTCTGGCGGCGATGTTCAGCGCGGAGGGCTCGGGCTCGGAGTCGGGCTCGGAGTCGGGCGCCGACGAGTGCGCGCAGGCGGACAGCGGCTACCGCGTGCGCGTGTGCCTGCGCCGCTACTTCGCGGACGAGCGCGCGCGCGCGCTGGTGGCGGTGCGCGGCGAGCGGCGCGTGCGCTGGCTGCGGCGGCGCCTGCGCGCGCTGTTCGCGCTGCGCGGCGCCTTCGCGCTGTGCGTGCGCGGACACCTGCTGCCGCCCTCCGAGCCGCTGCGCGCCGTGCTGCGCGCCGACGAGCGCGTGCAGTGAGTACCGCACTCGACTATCGTGCGGTTTTCCGACGCTACATTTCGCATTCAGTATTGTTTGCTGCCAGTAACAGCAGCACTTTGTTAGCTGAAAGAAAAGTATTTAGATCCAATATCGGTCTTCTCACGAGGGGTGATTCATAGTAAGGGGCCTTCCACCACCAGTGGCCTAATCGACCTGACGTTTATGGGGGCAGAATTGCGGGAGGACGCCCATCCGGGGCGCCTTCTTGACTTCCTCTCAGTGGTCGTCACTTGTTACATAAAGTAAATAAATAATAAATAAAATAAAAGTAGTAATTTTGTTAGTTTGCATCACAAAATCAAAAAGAAGGAACAGGCTCGCCATTAATATATACAATCCACCCCTTTCACTTAAGTAGAATTTATACTGGTTTCAGAGTTATACCGCTACCGGATAACCGCCGAGCCGGCCGCCAAACGGTGAAGGAGTTCCAGACTGAAGACAAAGTAATCTCGTCCACTTGCGCAGCTATCGACAAATGTTCCGCAGCGACCTGCGATGACATGCCGGCCGAAACACCGGCGGCGTCGTCCAGCCCTATACGAGGGAGCGTCGGGGAGTCGTCGCCCGCGGCCACCGCGCCGGGTGTCGCGGAGCACGCGGGCAGCGGGGAAGAGAGCAGCGAGCTTCGAAGTCTGAAGGCGCGCGCCCTGGCCATGCTGGACGCGTGTTGCAGCGAAGACGCCGCCGACGGCGCGCCGCCGCCCGCCAAGCGTCGCCGCCGCGTGCGCCGCCGCCCGCGACGCGCGCCCTCCGCGCCGCCCCCTCCCGCCGCAGCCGACCGCCCCGCGACCCCGTACGCCCCGTGCGCCCCGAGCGCGTCCGAGAACGTAGCGCGTAACGAGGACGCGCGCGCTAGGAGGCCACGGATTGTGCAATCTCTGTGTTCAGACTAGATGTAGAAGAACGGCCTATCAGCTTGTGACTAATTGTATATCATACGAACAAATCGTGTATATAATTCGAGTCTCGCCACGACGTTTCTACTACCAGAAAAAGATGTGAGATCTAAAATAAATCTCAGACTGTAATTTTCTAAAGGAGTAGGTGAGGAGTAGATACTCCTCATAATGACGCCGCGGACGGCCCGGCCACGGCGAAGTCTCCCGAGGTGATGCCCTCGCGTCCTCGGCCACCCCGCTCAGTGGCCACAGCGGAGTCTCCCGAGGTGGTGCCCTCGCGTCCTCGGCCACCCCGCTCGGTGGCCACGGCGGAGTCTCCCGAGGTGATGCCCTCGCGTCCTCGGCCACCCCGCTCAGTGGCCACAGCGGAGTCTCCCGAGGTGGTGCCCTCGCGTCCTCGGCCACCCCGCTCGGTGGCCACGGCGGAGTCTCCCGAGGTGGTGCCCTCGCGTCCTCGGCCACCCCGCTCAGTGGCCACAGCGGAGTCTCCCGAGGTGGTGCCCTCGCGTCCTCGGCCACCCCGCTCGGTGGCCACGGCGGAGTCTCCCGAGGTGGTGCCCTCGCGTCCTCGGCCACCCCGCTCAGTGGCCACGGCGGAGTCTCCCGAGGTGGTGCCCTCGCGTCCTCGGCCACCCCGCTCGGTGGCCACGGCGGAGTCTCCCGAGGTGGTGCCCTCGCGTCCTCGGCCACCCCGCTCAGTGGCCACGGCGGAGTCTCCCGAGGTGGTGCCCTCGCGTCCTCGGCCACCCCGCTCGGTGGCCACGGCGGAGTCTCCCGAGGTGGTGCCCTCGCGTCCTCGGCCACCCCGCTCAGTGGCCACGGCGGAGTCTCCCGAGGTGGTGCCCTCGCGTCCTCGGCCACCCCGCTCGGTGGCCACGGCGGAGTCTCCCGAGGTGGTGCCCTCGCGTCCTCGGCCACCCCGCTCAGTGGCCACAGCGGAGTCTCCCGAGGTGGTGCCCTCGCGTCCTCGGCCACCCCGCTCGGTGGCCACGGCGGAGTCTCCCGAGGTGGTGCCCTCGCGTCCTCGGCCACCCCGCTCAGTGGCAGACCGCTTGCTGCGGACGGCCGCGGGCGAGTTCTCGCGCGCGGACGCGAGGCCGAGGGCTCCCCACACTTACAATCTACGCCCAAGGCCTAGGCGATCTCGTATTTGTATTTGTGCATCTTATTAAATATTTTTTTTACCCACGACGGAACGGAGTACTGGTATATGCGTTTAGGGTGAGAGACCGTTTGTACTTTATATTATATTATTGTTATTAATAAACAGTATCCTGTACCAGGATAACACTATCCTTTCTATTCTTGTTACTATGTAACAGTTACAAGAATAAAATAGAATATAATGATAGAATTAATTATTAATTATATTATATAAACTACCAAGTGCCAAATAAATTATATTATTTTGTATGAAAACACCTTTTATTAATTCATACTAGTGTCCAGTACACACAATGACAGGACCACCCTATAATCCATAGATCCCGTGGGTTGATTCTGTATCGTTTGAGTTAGTTATAGTCTGTAATTAAATAAGTCAATTTACTTTTATAATTTTGAGGAAATTCAAAAATCGCAGTCGGCCAACATCTATAACTATAAAAGGAGGCGGTGCTGATGAATAATTACTGTCACCTATAAAAATATTATTTAAATATTTATTATAATTCTTTTCTTTATTATTCTATTTATTATAATTCTCTTTCTTTTGATTTTGAGGATTATTTTTATTGTTTTATGTATTATTTATATATTATTATTTATATTTATTATATATATCATAGATTTTTTTTTGTAGTTTTATCGTTGTAATATTTAGTATAAGTATTTATTGTAAGTAGTTTATAAATAAATAAATAAATTCTTTATTAGCTTTAAATACACGTTACAATGAGATCTTATTAAACTAGAGGCAGCAGTGTATTTGCCTTATAAAGGCGTGCAAATTTTACATAATCGTCATAAAATAATAATTAATAAAATGTCTATATCAATTTCCTATCAAAATAATCTTTAATGTCGTATATTCCGTCATTAAGTAATTTATTAAAAATATAATTCTTAAATTTATTGCGTGGTAATTCTTTGACATGGTCCGGAAGATGATTATATATTCTGATTGCCATACAGTATACATTCTTTGAATACATATTTAGTCTTTGCATTGGTACTTCTATCTTATATTTATGTCTTTTAGCGCGATTGCTGTCCCTTAGTGGAAATAAATTTAAATTATTCTTTATAAATAAACACATTTCAAAAGTATATAGGGCAGGCAGAGGCAATATTTTCTTTTTCTTGAACAGTGGTCTATAGCTGTCAAGAAAGTCTGCTCCACAAAGCGCTCTTAGCGCGTCAGTTGAGTTTCCCCATAAGATTAGCCCATATCTTAAAATAGAAGATACATAGGCGTGGTATGCTACAGTAGCTGTGGACTCTGATACTGTAGCTCTCAATCTTTTTAACAGGTATATAAATTTGTCCAGTTTTGTACATACTTTGTCTATTTGCGTCTTCCAATTGCAGTACGAGTCGATAGTAACTCCTAAGAATGTAGCTGTTTCAGTCTCATTTATATTTATGTCGTCAAATGTTACATTAATTTTAGTATAGGAACTATTATATGTCCGAAAGTGTATAAATTGCGTTTTACTTAGGTTAATGTGTAAGCTATCTTTCTTTAGCCAGTCAACAACATCATGAAGGGCTTTATTTGTTTCTTCTTCTAGGGTTTGTTGGTCAGTACTCTTTACAATTATTGTAGTGTCGTCAGCATATTGAATACATTTGTGGCTTGTGCATTTAGGAAGGTCATTCACATAAATTAGAAAAAGAAGCGGGCCAAGAATACTCCCTTGTGGTACTCCGTTTATGTTTAATCTAAGGTCTGATTTACAGTTTTTTTGTATTTACCCGATATACTCGTTAATTCAACATATTGTTGTCTATTTGCAAGATAACTTTTGATCCAGTCGTGGGAAGTTCCTCTGATTCCGTAATTGTAAAGTTTATTAAGCAAGATATCGTGCGACACTGTTATATAGTAGATACATATTATTATATTATATTATTATTATATTATTATTTCCATATTGAATTTAACTCTCACACCCGGAACATGATAAATATATATAAAAGCCAAAGACATATTATAATACTTACTTAAATACGCAAAAAATTTTATAAACATACATAAACTACACCCCGGCAGGGGAGACCAAACGGCCGGGGGTCAGGGCGACAGGCTAAGAAACCGACGGACTATCCTAGCCGAGTCGAGCACCACCGCCCTCTGCATCTTGGCCGCAAGTGAATTGCCACAGAAACCCAGTCGCCGCAGATGGTGAGCGAGGCTGACTGGGATTAAACCGTTGGCAGAAATCACGATAGGGATGGTTTCAGTGGATTCCACGTGCCACATGGCGGAAACCTCGCGAGCGAGATCCATATACTTTCGTTTTTTCTCCGTCTCAGCTCTCACGAGGTTCTCGTCATACGGGATCGTGATGTCCACTAAAAACACCCGCGACTGTGCCCGGTCCATCACCACGATATCAGGCTTGTTAGCCAAGATCGTCCTATCCGTGATGATTGACCGGTCCCAATAAAGCCGAACGCCGCCGCGCTCGAGGACAGGAACCGGCGTGTACCTATAATACGGAGCCCGTACTTGAGAGCAAGCTCTTGATGGAGGATTTTGGCTGCTTGGTTGTGCCTATGCAAATACTCAGTGTTGGCAAGCGCCGAACAGCCCGAAAGCACATGTCTGAGTGACTCACCGGGATGGCGACAAGCTCGACAAATGTCCTGAGTGCCATCCTTCAGAATGTACTTTCGGTAGTTCCGCGTCTTAACCACCTGATCCTGTATTGCACAGACAAAACCCTCGGTTTCCCCGAAGAGGTCACCGAAACGCAGCCACTGCACGGACGCTTTTCTATCCACGTGGGGCTCATGAAGAGCCTTAAAAAAGCGTCCGTGCAGCTCCTTCTCCTTCCATACGGTCTCCCGGTCAGAGGTGCTAAGCACAACCGGTCTCTGCCACTCGGCGTTGGCCAAAGATAGGGGGGTCAGTCCTTTGTCACATTCTATGACTTCTCGATGCATCGGAGACTCCCTTTTTGCCCCGAAGTAAGTTCTGAGGCTGGATATCTCCCGGTTGTGCATGGTCTTGACGTTAAGTATGCCTCGACCACCACACTTCCGGGGGACATACAGCCTCATGACAGACGACTTCGGGTGGTGCATGCGATGGGCAGTCATAGTTGTGCGGACCTTTCTATCCAGGGCGTCAAGTTCGGTTTGAGTCCATCTGAGCACGCCAAAGGTGTACATGAGGACGGGCATGACCCAGCCGTTATAAGCTCCGACCTTATTGGCACCTGACAAATAACTTTTACAGATCTTTGCCAGGCGCCGAAAAAAGACCTCGGAAACTGACTGTTTCACGTCCGCCTCTTGAACCCCTATAGACTGTGACATGCCCAGATACCGGTATGACTCAGCCTCGGAGAGGGTCCTGATGCTCGATGGCTCGAGATCAATCTCGGCCGAGCGAGATACCTGTCCCCGCTCCACATGCAGGACCGCACACTTGTCCACCCCGAGTTCCATTCTGATGCAATTGCTGAACTCAGTGGTGATGTTCAACAATTCCTGCAGACGGGAAGCGCTGGGCGCCATCAGCTTGAGGTCATCCATGTAGAGAAGGTGAGGCACCTTCGGCCCCCCTCTCTGAAACTGAAAGCCTGTCCCAGAACCCTCCAGCAATGTGCTAAGGGGGTTCAGAGCCAGGCAAAACCAAAGCGGACTCAAACAATCGCCCTGAAAGATACCCCGCCTTATCCTAATTCGGTCATCCGCAGCCGCCAGCCGCTCGCCATGGAGACAAAGGATCGTGCTCCATTGCCCCATACATTCTCCGAGGAAGTCTCGAACTGCGCTATCAACTTTATTTAGCTCGAGGACCCTCAGGAGCCATGAATGAGGCACCGAGTCGAACGCCTTTTTATAGTCAATCGAGGCAGCGGAAAAGTTCCGGCGGCTGCGTTTGACCAAATGGGCCGCGACGGCGTCGATGAGAAGGAGGTCCTTAGTACCGCGACTACCGCCCCTACACCCGTTCTGTGCCCCACACATGATCCCGTGGTTGTCAACATGACGGGTGATTTTGGAGCTCAGAACGGATGTAAGTGTCTTATAGATCGTAGTAAGACACGTAATGGGGCGATACTTGGCCGGGTAAGCGGTATCTATGGTCTTTGGAGCTAAATGAGTGAACCCGGTGGTGAAAAGGTTTGGGAGCGCCCTTTGCTCTAGAGCGCCTTGGAATTGTCGAGCCAAGGTCGCATGGCAAGCCGAGAAACCCTTTAGCCAGTAGTGATGCAGTCCGTCAGGCCCCGGACTTTTCCAGTTCGGGGCCCGCCTCACCGCACCAGCTACATCCTCCGCGGAGATGGCAACCGGGTTCATCGGCTCTATCGAGGCACATGCTTCCTCTACCGCCGCAATCCAAGGGCCCTCTTCATGCTCCACCTCCGTCGACCAGACACTACGCCAGAAAGCGACTAGGTCAGCCGAGTTTGGTCGCTGAGGGGTGGAGCAGACTGCTGGGCACTCCAGCTTTTTGTAGAACCTTTTCTGATCACTCACGAAGAGGCGATTTTGCTGAAATAGCTCAACTCTTTCCGAGTACCGCCGAATGCGGTTTCCCCATGCAGCGATTTTCTGCTTCAGGTCGTCGATGCGCTCCGTTAGTTTTTGAGCCATGTCAGGCTGGTCTAGGCGAACCCCCAGCCCGTTAAAAGCTATTCTAACGGAGCGCACAATCCTTGGCCTCGTGTTGCCCGACCTGAGGCTTTGCAGTCTGCCAATGAGGCCTCTGGCGAGGGTGATACGTCGTTCTATTCTCTTCTTCCAGGCAGGTTCTGCACTGGGTCTAGCGGCACACCGTCCAGGTTTCTTGGCTTTGATGCCAATAAAACGATGGACGGCCAAGGCTGCGCCGAAGAGAATAGAAGCCGTATCATCCAGACCAGTGCTGCCCTCAAGGTGTTGTGGCAGCATTCGGTTAATGGCCTCAATGACATCCCGCGTCGCTACATTTAGCGAGAGTCGGGAGAGCCGCGGACGATCCTCCAGAGGAGCATTTCGGATTTCAGCAATCGTCTCTTCTAAAATCCCTCTCATCCGCTCTATATCCAGGGCGACTGTTCCCTCAGTGTCCCCCTCCACGGGCAAATCTTGAGACATGGTCTCGGTCTCGGTCTCTTCGCGGCTAGGTGGCGCAGGAGACACGATTTGCGGCGCGGTTGAGGTTGTCACGTCGGGAACAGCCTCACGTCGTAAGCGTTCGAGCTCGGCTGCGTCAAAGATGTTGGAGCGCAGAATATACCGAGCCCGATCTGCCAGGTTTTGTTCCGTGACAGCTAAGTGCGGCTCAAGCAGCAGAAACTCACGGTACATTGCCGCTCGGTAGCCAGTCCGTCCAGTTTCCCCCCCTGTAGCCCTGAAGTACGCTCGCATGACGTTTTCGTCCATGGCTCTCGACCATCTCATGCGGCGTACACCACCAGCGGCGGGCTCCGAAGATTGGGCCCTAGAGGACCCTGTCAGAGCCAAGCCATCTGGTGGGGATGATGGAATTGCCGGCCGGCTAGATGGTAGTGCCGGCCGGCTGTTGATGTGGCTGGCGGACCGCATGCTGCCACGTCCAGCGCCAGCCCCAGACGCGCCCTGGCGCCCCCCAGGCAGCGACCCTATAAGCGCATTCCTGTTAGTCTTTTCCATCATAAAAAGGGGGGGGGGGTTAGTGGTGATTACATCACCCGGGGTCCACTCAAGTCCCCGGGGAGGCTGTTTTAGTTAAGCCAGCTCGCTTACTTGGGAGAACCATAAGCCAGGCGAACACAAAGTATCCGGCTTAAAGACTTAAAAGACTTGGTCACAGGTTTCTTTAGTTTTAGTATTATCTTGGCTTTGTAATTTTTGTTTTTCTGTATGTATCTGTGTCCATTTTCTAACCCAAATGAAGTTTTTTATTATTATTTATTATTATTATTAAATGGTTCTCCCATCCCTTAGTCGCCTCTTACGACACCCACGGGTAAGAGATGGGGTGGCAATATTCTACTCTGCCGTTGCCACACGGCGTTATTATTATTATTATAATATTATTATATTTATTTATTCTGGCACCACCTACCTCGTATCCAATGTAAAATATTCCTTCATGCCATTGGTTGCCTGGAAGAAATCGCTATGTAGCGATAAGGCCGCCAAGTTGTACTCCTAAGTCCTAAGTTTGGTTTTCATTATTTCTTCTTCTTTTTTATATTTTTATTCTGTGGTGTGTTTATCTATCTATCTATCTAAATATATATATAAGTTAAAAACTAAAAAATATTATTAAAGGGAGTCCCTGATGGCAAGGTTCCGAAGATGCCAGTATCTTTTTTGAATAGCTAGGCGTTCCCCCTTTGAATAGCTAGGCTAATTCTATGTCCGAGGTAGCTGCCAGCTCTTCGGTCTCCTGTGATGTCGACTAACCTTTTTTGTAATTTCCTTATAAAGGCTAATATCGCTAGTACCCCACGGACCAAGGGTCTCGACTCCGAACGGAACATGAATATTACAACGTGATATTATCCGCACCTTACGAAACACATTTATAAAGATATTCCGCATCATTATAAGTATAAACATTACTTAAATGAAGGTATGCCGGGGCTTCACACACCTTTGAGAACATATTTTTTATGTCCCACTGCTGAGCACGGATCTCCTCTGAAAATGAAAAAGGTTTGCCAAGTGCGGATTGGTAAGCTTCACACACCTTAGAAAACAAATTTTTATGTCCCACAGCTGGGCATAGGTCTCCTGCCAATATTAGGGTCATAGCCCTGCATCAAGCTAGCTAAGTGCGTGTTAGTGGGCTTCAACCGCCTTTGAGACAGTCCTTTTTTTGTCCCACTTCTGGGTGCGGGGTCTCCTCTCAATATGAGAGGGGTATAGCCAAGTGCGAGTTGGCAAGCTTCACACACCTTTGAGAACTTTTTGTCCCACAGCTGGGCATGGGTCTCCTCTCAAAATGAGAATGGTTTGGCCATAGCCCACCACGCTTTATATCCCTGCATTGTTAGTGTAGGGAGTGTTAAAGATCAACAAACGTAGAAAACGCCATGCTGCCCGAACCCAAGCACCGTGATGTCACTAGATCCGAGTAATTATGGTACTTGTATGACATATACGTAGGAAGCATCCAATTGCTGATATATTTAAATAATTACACTTTGTCAAGTGACTTCTCAAGAAAAACAGCAATCCAGGGTGGGTCTTTAATAAAAGAATTTTCATTTTCATCGTGCTGTACTAGAACCGCGTCATTATGGTACTTAAGATGCATACGTTCAAACGTAGGAAGCACCATGATGTACTGGAACCGCGTCATTATGGTACTTGAGATGCATATGTTCGAACGTAGGAAGACCACCGCTGTAGGAGAACCGCGTCATTATGCAATAATGGGAAAGTGGGCATACACAATCGCACGAAGCAAACAACAGAGCACTGTACAATGTGCATATTATACATTGTTTAGTTCCATCTTCAATAGTTTCCGTGATTAAAGCAAGTTTTTTACAAAAAATACAGATGCCGACCCGAACAAAATACAACATTTGCATTTGCAACAAGAAGTTTTTAACATTAACTCTGACGAAACGAACTAACGAAGCAAAGAAAAAAAATACAAAAATAAAACAAAAAAAGAAATTAAAAAAAGGAAAAATCTACCAGGATTCGAACTCACGTACAAATGGTACATACAGTACAAATTTTTCACCGTAACAAATAATGTACGATTGGCCCAGTGGTTCCAGCGCAGAATATTACACACGATGCGACAGTAATACTTTGAACTGTTCACATAACTAAAGGCACTCCAGTACGGTTAGGTTAGGTTTTTTTTTTTTTTTAATTGTCTCCAAGTTTAGTTTTTGGAGACGCCATGCTTCCCCCGACGTTTATCGGAGTCTATTATTATGCGATTAAACTTTTTTACTACTTAGTTTGTTATTTATTTTAATTTTAAAAATATTGAATTTTAATCATTGTTCCTATCTTATATACCGAGTAATTTATACCTAAGTAAACACCAATATTCTCATTAATATTTATGATACTCTAGATCTGTATTATCTGTATACAATATAGCAACAACATTATCTTGTTTTATTTTTGATTACTACTTTCTTCACTATTTTTGAGCAATATGCCAGAAAGATGGACCTTGTTTTTGTTTGCGATATTAGGAAAGACAGGGATTCTTTTACGATTTTACAGTCCATTAAGGTTTCTGTCTCTAGACGATCTTTCCCATAGATAGGGCATTCCGTCAGAAGGTGCAGCACCGACTCATCGTTAACAGGGTCACAGTCGCAGGCTGGGCTGTCTTTACACTTAAATCGATGGAGGTAATGCCCGAACCCGCCGTGACCCGTTAGGACCTGAACGTGAATCGGTGTAAGCACCTCCTTTTTAAGTATTTTGAATGCGCCTTCTATGTCTGGGAAGAATAGTTTTGTCAAGGCCGCCGTTTCACTTGCTATGTATCTATTGTTCCAGGTTTTTATAGTCTTTTTCCTTATCTCTTTTTTGATGTACGATAAGGGACACATGTCGTAGTTAGGGGCAGTTTTCTTTGTTCTCGCTGCTTCTTTAGCAAGAACATCCGCTCTTTCATTGCCCCTAACCCCGACATGGGCCCTTATCCAGAACAGCCTGATGTCAATTCCTTTTTCTCGTGACAGTGTTAAGTTCTTCCTCACCTCAAATGCGAGTGGGTGGAACGTCCCTGGATTTTTTATAAGTTCTAACGACGACCTTGAGTCGCTGTGTATATTCACGATCGGCTTATGGCATTTTATGGCGAGCTCGGTGGCTTTCCAGAGCGCATACATTTCGGCTTGAAATACGGAGCAATAGTTCTCTAACAGGAATTTACCACTCCGTATTTCTTTGTCGCCATCCCAGCATGATAATGCTGCTCCAACTTTGCCATCGATCTTGCTGCCGTCCGTGAATATACTCAGCCCGATCATGCTATTCTCCCCGACAGTCACCGCACTCAGATCTTCGAGACAGGTGAAGCTTTCTATTGCCTCTTTTGCAGGATGATCTGATTTTAGAAAGCACACCTTGGTTTCCACTTCCCTATCTTTTAAGATGTTTTGCGACCTTCCTTTCTTTGACTCGTACAGTTCCATGCACTCTTGAGCTCTCAGGTCAAGAGGTATGGAGCCGCTTAAGACAGTTGCCGCATTTAGGGATACTGTGCGATAGGCTTTGCACATTTTTTGTGCAAAGCCCCGCTGGACTGTATTCAGGTATTTCTGGATGCTAAGTTTTCCTGCCGCAGTAGCCCATACATTGGCGGCGTAGAGGATGATTGGCTCTATTACAGCGACGTACATCGTCCTGATGATCTCCTTCGATAGCCCCCAACTTATTTTACTGTTACGTACGTATGGTTAGGTTAGGTTAGGTTAGGTTAGGTTAGGTTAGGTTAGGTTAGGTTAGGTTAGGTTAGGTTAGGTTAGGTTAGGTTAGGTTAGGTTAGGTTAGGTTAGGTTAGGTTAGGTTAGGTTAGGTTAGGTTAGGTTAGGTTAGGTTAGGTTAGGTTAGGTTAGGTTAGGTTAGGTTAGGTTAGGTTTTTTTTTTTTTTTTTTTTTTTGACAATTTCCCCTGACAAAAAATCCTCAGAGTCTTATTTTAGCATATTATTATGTTTTGATTCTTAAGTATTTTTTGCTTTCTATTTATTAAGTTTATATTTTTCCAATCTATTGCATGTTAATTGCGTTCATTTCTCTATTTATTTCTTTCTACACTCCTTTTTGCTACTTGTATGCAGTATTTCATAAATTCTTCCCTTTTATTTTTATCACTTATAAGGTATGCTACATTTCCTGCGCAGATTTCTTCGTCCAGTTTGTGCTCCGCGTCGTACTTTAATTTGGAGTTTGTGGGGCAATCAAACAATAAGTGCGTGATGCTTTCTGTTACATTGGGGTCGCAGATACACGATGGACTCTCCTTACACTTAAACCTGTTTAGATATTCTGCGAATCCACCGTGCCCTGTCAGTACTTGCGTCAGCACTCCCGTCAACTCTGTGTTTCTTATTGTTTTATATGCGTTGACGGCGTTTGGAAAGAAGAGTTTGGTTGTCGCTGCGGTAGTCCCAGTTTGATATCGCCGGTTCCATTCGTCAAGCGACTCCATACGGATTTGTCGCTTGACGAACGAGACCGGGCATAGATCATAGTTTGGTTTTACTTTCGTTTTTAATGCTGCCTCCTTTGCCAGAGCATCGGCTCGCTCATTGCCGTCCAGTCCGGCATGTGCTTTGATCCAGAACAAGGATATCATCTTGTTCTGGAGTTTGCCAGTGGCGATATTTGCCCGCGACCTAACGGCTAGGTGGTGCATCGAGGCGTTGTTTACGACCGTTTCCAGAGCGGATCTGGAGTCGCTGTATATGCCAAAACTTTTTTCTTTTCGGTCTAACATCATCCTCGTGGCTTCGCATATGGCGAGCAGTTCCGCCTGGTAAACCGTGCAAAAAGGTGACAGCTTTAATTTGACGGCTTTTATTTCGGTTTCGGTGTTCCACACGGATAGCGCTGCTCCGACCTTGCCGTCAATTTTGCTGCCATCCGTATATATACGAATAGCTTGCACATTCTGGCTATCGACTTGCTCTTGGTTTACCAGACTCATGAACTCCAAGCTCATATGTTCCGCCGGATGGGGATTTCTGGCATATGCAACGACACGCTCCACTTCTCTATCACCCAGGTCTGCCCGGGGCACCCCCCTCCTGGCCTCATAGAGTGCAGCTGCTTCTCTTATACGGAGGTCGAGAGGGAGCAATCCGGACAGCACCAAGGCAGAGTTTAAGGAGACGGTCCTGTATGCTCGAGTGAGTTTTTGAGCGAAGCCCCGTTGCACGTTGTTCAATTGTTTTTGAACCCCCAATTTTTCTGCCGCCGACGCCCAAGCGGCGGAGGCATACATTATTATAGGTTCCACTACCGCAGTATATATTGTGCGGATGACATCTGGATGGAGGCCCCAACTAATCCTGGCTGCTCTAGAAAGCTGTTTATACACGTTTATACCCTTTTTGCACACCTCCGTTACGTGCTTATTAAACGTTAATTTATGGTCTATGTAGAGCCCCAGGATTTTTATTTCCTCGGACATGCCGATGCTGACCCCACCCATGCTCAGTCTCGGGACGTCATATTTCAGCTTTTTAGTTATGACCATGGCTTTTGTTTTAGATGGACCAAAATTGAGCTTAGTTTTGACGCCCCAATCCCGGACATAGGCGAGAGCATCATTGGCCTGTCTCTCAATGTGGGGCGCTTCATCTCCATCAAACACGAGGACGACGTCATCCGCAAAGGCCTGGCAGTAGTCACCCCTGCTTTCCAGGCCCTTGAGCAGGGAATCCAGGAGCAGGTTCCATAGAATAGGACCGCCAATCGATCCTTGCACACACCCTTTTGACGTGATCTTTGTGTGTTCTTCCCCACCGTATCGGACTGTGACTTTCCTGTCTCGTAGGTAGCTGTCGACAATTCTCCGTATATTAATAGGACACTTTTCCTCAGCCAAACGGACTCTGATTGCTGGCCACCAAGCGTTGTCAAAGGCTCCCTCTATGTCTAGCGATACCATTACAACCAGCTTTTTTGCGTTCACTTTTTGTCGCACGTGTTTCACCAGATCATAGAGGGAGTCCTCGGTGCTTTTTTGGGGCATAAATCCGTATTGGCGAGTACTAAGCCTTGGGAGAATGTGCCATTTAAGTCTACCTACGATAAGTTTTTCTAGAATTTTTCCCATCACTGGTAACAAACCTATTGGTCTGTAAGCTTTTGGGTCGCTATAATTGTCCTTGCCAGGCTTACGTAAGACCACAACTGTTGCTTGCTTCCAGATGGTCGGGAAATGCTCCAGCTGCAAACATTTGTTGACCAGTGACAGGAAAAACTCCGGATCTTGGGATATTGCCTGTTTGCAGATGTCGGCCGTGAGGCCATCTGCACCCGGGGCTTTTTTCGGATTAAAGCTTTCCACCACGGACCGGAGCTCAACCATCGTAAACGGTGGGTCCCGGTTCCCATCACCTGAATCAGTGTTCACTCGGTCGGCCCCCTCTCTGACTAGTCTGTGATGTAGAGAGTCACATTCTGTCGAGTCGTCCGGGTAGAAGGCCTCAGTCAGCACCTTTGCTGAATCCCGAAGGTCTACAGTCCTTCCGTTTTTCTCAAGCGGCAAATCTTCTTGCCGATTGGTGGTCCTACTCATAACTCTATAGATTCCCTCCCATACTCCTTCCCTGTCCTGCTTTCCGCAGAATGCTTTCCAACTCTCTATCTGTGCTGTTTTGACCTCCATCTCATATTTTTGTTTGATTTCCAGGTACTCATTGACCACCTTCGCTCTCCGGACTGGCGCTGCACAACGAATGCGTCGCTTTTTGGTGAGGACCTCCTTCTTCAGGGCGTAGAGTTCGTCGGACATCCACGGCAGGGTAAGTTTTTCCTTGGATTTCTTTTTTGGAAGGGCATGTTCACATGTCTTTTTGACAACTATCGTATACCCTTCCACCAAAGAGTCCAAATCCCTTATGTTGGTAATGCTTTCAGCTTTTTCTTTGTTTATGGAACCCTCTGTTTTTAATTGGTCCAGTTTCTCATGAAACTGGGGCCAATTAGCCTTTCTAGTACCATAAATCCGTGTAGTCCTCTGGATGTTCGTACCTTTGGCCTTAGTCATTCTGATGTTAAAGGTTACAGTGTTGTGGTCCGAACTTGTGATAGTTTCGTCCACTCTCCAGTCCTCAACCAAGTTTAGCATCTCCACTGTGCAAGCCGTGATATCAATGTAGCTGGAAAAACGTTTATCTCCTCTGATGGTATCAAAAGTGGGGATGTTTCCTTCGTTGAGTACCTGTAAACCCATTTCACCTACAGTGCCAGCCATCTCTTCACCCCGCCAGTTGACAGTTTCCCCTCCCCACCAGGTATTTTTAGCGTTTGCGTCTCCTCCTATAAGAAGCAGTTTTGATTGAAGCTCTTTTTGTATAAGCTTGAGCTGCTCCAGGTATGGCTCTATGGGCTGGTCGGGCTCAAAATAGTACGATATTACGGTGATCTCCCAGGCGCAAGTATGAAGGCTCACCACTGCGATGTTATTCGTGGTGAGTTTTGGGAACTGCCTTACATCTAAGTCTGGATCATAGACGGCAATAGCCGCCTTGACAGTGCCATCCCTAGGTTTTTTTTTTTTTTTTTTTTTTTTTTTTTATAACTTCTTCCCCTGACAAATGTTGCTCAGAGTTCTTCATTTGCGCGGATTCGATTTCGTAGCAGATTGTTGTTTTATTTGCCATTTATTAACTTATATTAGTATGTATGCTTGTTACATATATATAATTTACTATATATATATTGCATATCGTTTTTACTATGTTTTATTTCTATTTATTGCTTTTTGTGCTATTTCTGTACAGTATTTTATAAACAGCTCTCTTTTGCTTTTGTCAGCTATAACTGCGCCTGCATTTTCCGCAGTTAGGCTCACGTCCAATTTTTGTTCTGCGTTATATTTTACCAGAGAGCTGGATGGGCATTCAAATAACAGGTGCTGGATTGTTTCTTTCACTCCTGGCTCGCAGATGCACGACGGGTTTTCCTTGCACTTAAACCTATTTAAGTATTCGGAGAACCCGCCGTGCCCCGTCAACACCTGTGTCAGAACTCCCGTTAGCTCCAGCTCTCTGATAACTTTATAAGCACGTACCGCATCTGGGAAAAATATTTTGGTCGTTGACGCGGTTCCTCCGGCCCTATATCTCCGGTTCCATTCGTCAAGCGAGTTCAGACGAATTTGTCGCTTGACGAATGAAACCGGGCACAGATCGTATTTGGGCTTTGTTTTTGTTTTCAGCGCCGCGTCTTTAGCTAGGATGTCGGCCCGCTCGTTACCTTCCAGTCCAGCGTGTGCTTTGATCCAGAACAAGGATATTGCCTTGTTCTGGAGTTTTGCGGCTTTGATGTTGGCTCGCGACTGAACCGCCAGGTGGTGCTTGGAGGCATTATTTGTAATCGCCTCTAGGGCGGATCTTGAATCACTGTATATGCCAAAACTTACTTCCTGACGGTCTAATATTATCCTGGTGGCTTCGCATATGGCTAGGAGTTCTGCCTGATAAACCGTACAATACGGAGACAGTTTTATTTTGACGGCTTGGATTTCAGCTATGCCATTCCACAAGGATAGTGCTGCGCCTACCTTGCCGTCAATTTTGCTGCCATCCGTAAATATTTTTATTTCTTGCCAGTTCTGGTCATCGACTTGTTCCTGGTTCATCAGGCACATGAACTCCAGGCACATATGTTCTGCCGGATGAGGAGTTTTGGCATATGCAGTGACTCGCTCCACTTCTCTGTCCACTAGGTCTGCCCGGGGTACTCCCCTCTTGGCCTCATAGAGTGCAGCTGCTTCTCTTATTCTTAGGTCGAGGGGTAGTAGTCCGGACAGCACCAGAGCCGAATTCAGAGAGACGGTTCTATATGCTCTCGTCAGCTTTTGAGCAAAGCCTCTTTGCACATTATTCAGCTGTTTTTGCACACCTAGCTTTTCAGTCGCTGAAGCCCAAGCACTGGAGGCATACATGATCACCGGCTCGACGGTTGCGGTATATATTAGACGGATCACTTCTGGATGCAGGCCCCAGCTAATTCGAGCAGCTCTGGAGAGCTGTTTATATATTTGAATGGCCTTTTTGCAAACCTCTGCCACATGTTTATTGAAAGTCAACTTGTGGTCGACGTAGAGACCCAGGATTTTAATCTCTTCTGACATGGCAATGTCAACCCCACCCATGGTCAGTCTTGGGACGTCAAACTTTAGCTTTTTGGTGAGTACCATAGCTTTGGTTTTTGATGGACCGAAATTAAGCTTGTTTTTGACGCCCCAATCCCGAACATAGGAGAGGGCGGCATTGGCCTGTGTCTCTACTTCAAGGGCCGTGTTTCCGTTGAAGACGAGGACGACGTCGTCGGCAAACGCCTGGCAGTAGTCGCCTCGATCTTCAAGTCCCTTGAGTAGGGGGTCAAGAAGAAGGTTCCAAAGGATGGGACCGCCAATTGAACCTTGTACACAGCCTTTAGTGGTGTTCTTTGTATACTCTTCCCCCCCGTATCGGACTGTGACCTTTCTGTCTCGTAGGTAGCTGTCGAGGATTCTCCGTATATTAATAGGGCACTTTTCCTCAGCCAAACGGACTCTGATCATTGGCCACCAAGCATTGTCAAAAGCTCCCTCTATGTCCAGCGAAACCATTACTACCATCTTTTTTGCGTCTATTTTTTGCCGTATGTGGTTCACTAGGTCATAGAGGGAGTCCTCAGTGCTTTTTTGTGGCATGAACCCGTATTGGCGAGTACTAAGCCTAGGAAGAATATGCCACTTCAGTCTACCCACGATCAGCTTTTCCAGAATCTTTCCCATCACTGGCAACAAGCCGATTGGTCTGTAAGCCTTGGGGTTGCAGTAGTTGTCTTTCCCAGGCTTACGTAAGACCACCACTGTTGCCTGCTTCCAGATGGTCGGGAAGTGCTCTTGTTCCAGACATTTGTTAACCAGTGATAGAAAAGACTCCGGATCGCGGGATATCACGTGACTGCAGATGTCGGCTGTGAAGCCATCTGCACCTGGAGCCTTTTTCGGGTTAAAGCTGTCCACCACGGACCGGAGCTCGGTCATCGTGAATAGTGGGTCCCGGGGTTCATCGGAAGTCCCAACATTGACGCGGTCAGCCTCCTCTCTTATGAGTTTGTGGTGTATAGAGTCACAAATTGTCGAGTCGTCCGGGTAGAAGGCTTCAGTCAATACCTTGGCTGAATCCCGCAGGTCCACAGTCCTTCCGTCCTTTTCGAGGGGCAAATCTTCCTGTCTCTTGGCGGTTCTTCCTATTACCCTGTATATGCCTTCCCATACTCCTTCTTTATCCTGTTTTCCGCAGAATTTTTTCCAACTTTCTATTTGTGCTGTCTTTACTTTAATCTCATATTCTTCTTTTATTTTCAGGTACTCCCCTACTACCTTTGCTCTACGGACCAGCGCTGCGCAACGGATACGACGTTTCTTCGTGAGGACTTCCTTCTTCATCCTGTAGAGCTCCTCGGACATCCACGGCAAGGTGAGTTTTTCTTTGGACTTCTTTTTCGGCAAGGTATCTTCACAGGTCATTTTGACGATGTTCGTATACCTCTCCGTGAAGGAGTCCAAATCCCCTGTATTGTTAATGTTTTTGACCGTTTCAGGATTTAAGGCATGTTCCACTATTAATTGGTCCAGTTTCTCACGAAACTGGGTCCAATTAGCTTTTTTGGTGCCATAAATGCGTGTCGTCCTTTGAATGCTCACGCCTTTCGCCTTGCTAAGTCTGATATTAAAGGCCAGTGTGTTATGGTCGGAGCTGGTTACCGCTTCGTCCACTCTCCAGTCCTCTACCAAGTTGAGCATCGAAGTCGAGCAAGCCGTTATGTCTACGTAGCTAGAGTAGCGTTTGCCACCTCTGATAGTATCAAATGTGGGAATGTCTCCCTCGTTCAAAACCTGCAGGCCCATCTCACCTAAAGCTCCAGACATTTCTTCGCCCCTCAGATTAATTATTTCACCTCCCCACCACGTGTTTTTTGCGTTGGCATCTCCGCCTATTAGCAGCATCTTTGGCTGTA
This sequence comes from Coenonympha arcania, assembly GCA_036785405.1. NCBI lineage: Eukaryota > Metazoa > Arthropoda > Insecta > Lepidoptera > Nymphalidae > Coenonympha > Coenonympha arcania. The sequence goes on along the minus strand of CM072058.1, from coordinate 25,455 downwards.
GCTCCTTTTGTATTCTCTTGAGCTGCTCCAAGTATGGCTCCACGGGCTGATCAGGTTCAAAGTAGTATGAGACCACAGTGATCTCCCAGGTGCAAGTCCGGATGCTCGCCACAGCGATGTTATTTGTAGTGAGTTTTGGGAACTGCCTTACATCAAGGTTTGGATCGAAGACGGCGATTGCCGCCTTGACAGGCCCGTCTGTCTGATTTGCATTCTGGAAAATCCGCACCCCTCCATAATGTCCCATACACCTTGAACTGCCCACGTATGGCTCTTGGAGCAGCGCAAGGGCAATCTGGCGTTTTTCAGCTTCTAGCATTAGCTCTGATGTTGCTAGGTGCTTTCTTTGGAGATTGGCTTGGAATATTTTATATTGTTTTGCGGGTTCGTGTGGAATTACGTCACTAGGTGCGGTTTGATCTCCAGGCACGCCGTTAGCAATACGCTGTAGTAGCGCGGGCTAAGGCGTCCCACTTCCGCCTGATAGGGCACTCATGATTAAATGCATTGTGGTTAGTTAAAGTGAGTTTTGCACGGCTGCAATTGCAGCAAGTTGGAGGGTTTCCAACCTGACGATCCTCACACTCCGCCCCTCTGTGAGGACCTCCACAATAGCTGCACTTCTCCACTGTATCCTTGCAGAGGCGTCTAGTGTGTCCGTACCCCAAGCATAGCGAACACTGTACCAACGGCGACTGGTCTTCCACTTGAAGTCTTTGAAGATCGATGTGTACTCGACCCGCCGTGGTGAAGCGCTGCCATACTTCGGGTGACACTTGCAGCACAATATGGGCGGTGTGCGGGTTCCTCGCTTTCCGCCTGTACCTCACCGCAACTCTCACATCTCGTTCTGCAATGTCTGCCAGAATGTGACCATTCTGTTTTCGCAGCGCCCCAACAACCTCTTCATCCGTATGGACGGCCAGAACATCCCTCACCATAATTAGCGGGTCCTTGTTCTGTGCCTCTTTGACTAGCAGGTTGTTGGTTCTAACCGCTTCGCTGACCCTCGATATTTCCTCCCTACTGTGGCAGCCAACAATGACCTTCTGATCTTTTGCTTTTCGCAGCCTATCTACGCGAATACCACTATTTTTCGCATCCACTGCGTCCCTAATCTTTGTGATAAGCTCTTGGCTTGTATCCTCTTTGTCGTCAGATGTTATAATGATTGAGTGTAAGGGCGCTGTGTTTGCCTGTCTAGGTAGTTGTAGTGCATCCGCGTAGGTAGGCCGCGAAATGGTTTGGCTGGTGAGGTCGTTTCTAAGGTCATCGATGCTCTTGGTTAGCTTGGCGACCTCTGCGTAGGACGGTCCTTGCTCCAGTTCAAACGACCGTGGGATCTTTTTTATGTCCGCAGACAGAGCTGTTGTATGCTGTTGGCACTCTAGTAGAGCTTTTTTGTGCTCTTTGATGGATTTTACGAGCTCTTGCATCAGCTCTATCTGTGGAGTTGTATCCGAAGTGGTCTTGGCAGTCCTTTCTTCTCTTTCTTGAGCTCTTTCTGTTGGCTCCTTTGCACCTCCCATTTCAATGACCAGTCGGTATAGTCTTTCAATGGCCTGTGTGACTCCAGCTTTTATGTCCGACTTTAAATTTCGCGACTCACCTAGTAAAGTCTTGGCTCTTACTAGGCAGGCTTTAGCCTCCGCCGATCGACTGGCGTATTTGGGCTTTACTTCAGTAGAGACGCTGAGAGCCCCGCCACCTGGTGGGGTTCTCAGAGTCTCCACCGGTTGCCTGTCATTGGTCGCTGAGCTCCCCTGTGTGAGCTGCCTCCTTTGTCCTGAGGGACCAGTGCTCTTCTGAGAGAGCACCGCCTTCAGCTTTGACTTAGGAGGACCCACCGGAGCTGCCTCAGGAGTCAGGACTTTGGTGGAGTCATTAATGCCTGCTTCTTCTGGGGTTTTGGCCACATCGAAGGTCTTAGAGCATATATTTCCTATGCTTCTAGAAAGTCCTGCCTCACTAGTTGCAATCAGGTCCATTTCCTCGCATCCAGGTTCCGGGCTTTGAGACAGCCTTGTAGTTTTGGTCGGTGTCCTAAAACCGAACATGGTGGCCAGAGGAATACGTGAAAATTTAAATTAATAATAATTAAGTACCAATCAGTTAAGTAATGAGGGTGTAAACGGCCCTCGACTGACTAGATTACTGTAATTATCAACTTTCCTAACCGAACCGTTCAAGGGTGTAAAAAGCCCTATGGACTATATAACTAAGACTTATTGGGTGTAAAAAGCCCTATAAAGTATATTATTAATTCTTCCAAGTCAATATATTTATAGCCTAACCTAACCTGAGGATAAAATCCCAATTTTAAATGAAATAGTCAACAATAATGCTTAATAGACAAAGGTGGTATCTTGGGAGGTGTAAATTGCCTCCCAATGTCAATCTACTAACTAAAGCTAATTGTCTCCTTAGACTTAAGTCTAAGATGTTAGGTTCAGGGGTGTAAAGAGCCTCCGAAGTCCGATTTCTACCTACAGTAAAAATTTCAAAGTGTCACTACAAATATCTCGTGAAGTAAGTTTCGGAGGGTGTAGAACGCCCCCGAGGTCAAAGTTTTGACTTCAGAAGAGACTTGGTAAGTGTATATGGTCCCACAAGTCGTCCTGAAGCCGTCAACCACTTTTCCGCAGTCAAAAACGGGACTTTTGTTAAACGGCTCTCCCTACGGTAGCGCTCGGCCCTACCTGCGTAACCAAGATAGGGTGGGTGGGGGGGGCCGTTTTTCGCGTTTTCCTTTAGCTTTGCGTGGCGCGAGCGCGCCGGCGCGTCTGCGGGCGCACGTACGCGTGCCCTGGCAGCAGTTCAGGAGGAAATTCGCGGGAAATTCGCGAAGTTTTCCTCGAAATTTTCACGAATTTTCCGAGAACAATCAATTTTCCTTCGCTTTTCAGGGCACCGCAGGCAGCCGGGAGTGGACGACAGACGACACCAGCGCGAAAATCGCGGAAACTTTGAGGTAAGTGGTCGAAAATAGAAAAAATAGAAGAAATTTGTATCAAATTGATATCGAATATACTCAAAGTCCCTACGGCCTATGTAAACTCGGTTCGCTGAAAACGGCCGTTTTTCGCGTTTTCCTTTAGCTTTGCGTGGCGCGAGCGCGCCGGCGCGTCTGCGGGCGCACGTACGCGTGCCCTGGCAGCAGTTCAGGAGGAAATTCGCGGGAAATTCGCGAAGTTTTCCTCGAAATTTTCACGAATTTTCCGAGAACAATCAATTTTCCTTCGCTTTTCAGGGCACCGCAGGCAGCCGGGAGTGGACGACAGACGACACCAGCGCGAAAATCGCGGAAACTTTGAGGTAAGTGGTCGAAAATAGAAAAAATAGAAGAAATTTGTATCAAATTGATATCGAGTATACTCAAAGTCCCTTAGGCCTATGTAAACTCGGTTCGCTGAAAACGGCCGTTTTTCGCGTTTTCCTTTAGCTTTGCGTGGCGCGAGCGCGCCGGCGCGTCTGCGGGCGCACGTACGCGTGCCCTGGCAGCAGTTCAGGAGGAAATTCGCGGGAAATTCGCGAAGTTTTCCTCGAAATTTTCACGAATTTTCCGAGAACAATCAATTTTCCTTCGCTTTTCAGGGCACCGCAGGCAGCCGGGAGTGGACGACAGACGACACCAGCGCGAAAATCGCGGAAAGTTTGAGGTAAGTCGCCATCCCTAGGTTAGGTTAGGTTAGGTTAGGTTAGGTTAGGTTAGGTTAGGTTAGGTTAGGTTAGGTTAGGTTAGGTTAGGTTAGGTTAGGTTAGGTTAGGTTAGGTTAGGTTAGGTTAGGTTAGGTTAGGTTAGGTTAGGTTAGGTTAGGTTAGGTTAGGTTTTTTTTTTTTTTTTTTAATAAATGTCTCCAAGTATAGTTTTTGGAGACGCCAAGCTACCCCCGACGTTTATCGGAGTCTATTTTTATGCGATTGAACTTTTTTACTACTTTGTTTATTATTTTAATTTTCAAAATATTGAATTATTATCATTGTTCCTATCTTATATACCGAGTAATTTATACCTAAGTAAACACCAATATTCTCACTAATATTTATGATACTTTAGATCTTTATTATCTGTATATAATATAGCAACAACATTATCTCGTTTTATTTTTGATTATTACTTTCTTCGCGATTTTTGAGCAATATGCCAGAAAGATGGACCTTGTTTTTGCTTGCGATATTAGGAAAGACAGGGATTCTTTTACTATTTTACAGTCCAGTAAGGTTTCTGTCTCGAGACGATCATTCCCATAGATAGGGCATTCCGTCAGAAGGTGCAGCACCGACTCATCGTTAACAGGGTCACAGTCGCAGGCTGGGCTGTCTTTACACTTAAACCGATGGAGGTAGTGCCCGAACCCACCGTGACCCGTTAGGACCTGAACGTGAATCGGTGTAAGCACCTCCTTTTTAAGTATTTTAAATGCGCCTTCTATGTCGGGGAAGAAAACTTTTGTCAAGGCCGCCGTTTCACTTGCTATGTATCTATTGTTCCAGGTTTTTATGGTCTTTTTCCTTATCTCTTTTTTGATGTACGACAAGGGACACATGTCGTAGTTAGGGGCAGTTTTCTTAGTTCTCGCTGCTTCTTTAGCAAGAACATCCGCTCTTTCATTGCCCCTAACCCCGACATGGGCCCTTATCCAGAACAGCCTGATGTCAATTCCTTTTTCTCGTGACAGTGCTAAGTTCTTCCTCACCTCAAATGCGAGTGGGTGGAACGTCCCTGGATTTTTTATAAGTTCTAACGACGACCTTGAGTCGCTGAGTATATTTACGATCGGCTTATGGCATTTTATAGCGAGCTCGGTGGCTTTCCAGAGCGCATACATTTCGGCTTGAAATACGGTGCAATAGTTCTCTAACAGGAATTTACCACTCCGTATTTCTTTGTCGCCTTCCCAGCATGATAATGCTGCTCCAACTTTGCCATCGATCTTGCTGCCGTCCGTGAATATACTCAGCCCGATCATGCTATTCTCCCCGACAGTCTCCGGTTAGGTTAGGTTAGGTTAGGTTAGGTTAGGTTAGGTTAGGTTAGGTTAGGTTAGGTTAGGTTAGGTTAGGTTAGGTTAGGTTTTTTTTTTTTTTTTTTTTTTTTTTTTTTTTTTTCTAAGACCTCCAACGACTGAAGGAGTCTGTGTTTACAATTTTAATATTTATCTACCCTTTCATTCCAGTTCTCGCATGTATTCCTCTCGCACATTCATTCTGCATACCAATTTCTTCTTACATACTTCTGCATTCACACTTTTTGGGTGTTTTTCCCACTAGGGCTTAAGGCTTTTTATGTGTACCTATTTCTTTTATTTTAATATTTTCGGGGACAATAAGGGGGGAGACGAAATTAAGTCTTTTATTAAAAATTTTCACATTACTTTTACGAACTACTTCACAATATAGTCTTAATTACAAAATTTTATTTTACTTACTACAATAGGCTCGCTTACACACTATGGATACTTAAATTATTTATTTTACACTATTGTTTAATATTAAACAAAGTTTTTATAGCGATTTCTTAAAACTAACTTAAAACTACGTTCCTAAGTTACTATTACATTTTATTTTATGTTGACTTAATTATAATACACTATATTTAAACAACATAAATCTTATACTCTATTCCTATTTATTACTATTTTACAAATTTTAACGCAGTATTTCAGGAACGAGTCTCTGTTTTTGCTATAAATAATTTCGGAGATCGAATTTATATCCAATTTTGATCCAATGACATTTTCAATTTTGAGCCTATCGTAGTCATGGACCGGGCAATCCAGAAGGACGTGGAGAACAGACTCAGAACACCCAGGATCGCAGATGCACGACGGATTCTCCTTACACTTGAAACGATGCAAGTATTCCGAGAATCCACCGTGACCCGTCAAAACCTGAGTGACAAATCTGTCCACCTTTATTTTACCGATGATCCGGTACGCGGCTATCGCGTCAGGGAAAAAGACCCTGGTGACGCCAGCCGTTTCACCGGCCCGGTATCGCTGGTTCCATTCATCAAGCGATCGCATGCGAATGCTCCGCTTGACGAACGAAACCGGGCAGCTGTCGTAGTCAAAGGCGCGTTTAGACTTTAGCGCAGCTTCCTTGGCCAGATGGTCGGCACGCTCATTCCCCTCTAGCCCCGCATGGGCTTTGACCCAGAACAAGCTTACATGTTTGTCCTGTATCAAAGCCCTTCGCAGGTGGCCCCGCGCCTCAACGGCCAGGGGATGAAGGGCTACTGGGTTTATTGTTGTTTGCAATGCCGACAGGGAGTCGGAATAGATCCCAACTGATCTGGCCGAGTTATCTGCGGCCATCCGCGCCGCCCTGCATATCGCCAGGAGTTCCGCCTGGTAGACCGTACAAAACGACGGCAGAGCAAGCTTGAGGGTTTTGGTTTCAGCGGCGCCAGTCCATACGGACAACGCCGCCCCCACCTTGCCCTCAATCTTGCTGCCGTCCGTATAGATATTAGCATCATGGTCGTTATTAGCCGTGAGTTGTTCCTGGTCCACCAGGCACTTGAAGTCCAGGTCGATATACTGAGCGGGATGCGGAGACCTCAGAGCTGAGGACATCCGTTCCACCTCCCGATCCCCTATCTCAGGCTGGGGCACCCCCCTCCTCGCGCCGTACAGCGCCGCTGCTTCGCGGACGCGTAGGTCGAGAGGGAGTATCCCAGCGAGTAACAGTGCTGAATTCAGGGAGGTGGTGCGGTATGCCCTGCACAGCTTCTGCGCAAAGCCCCGCTGGACCACGTTCAGCTGCTTACGAACACCAAGCTTATCCACGGCCGGCGCCCAAACGGCAGCCGCGTACAGTATCACAGGCTCAACCACCGCTCTGTAAATGACGCGGATAACTTCGGGGTGGAGGCCCCAGCTCGCCTTCGCGGCTCTCGAAAGCTGGGCATAAAAAGCAAGTGCTTTTTTACAAACATTCGCGACGTGCGTGTTGAAGGTAAGGCGTTGGTCTAGGACGACCCCCAGTAACTTGATTTCTCCAACCATGCCAATGTCGACCCCGCCCATGTGGAGGCGTGGGGTGTCATACTTTAGTTTGCGCGTAATAACCATAGCACTGGTCTTGTGCGGCGCAAACTTCAGCTTGTTGAGGACTCCCCACTCCCTCACATGCCCGAGGGCGGCATTAGCACGGCATTCGACCTCATGAGCCGTCTCACCCTCAAAGACCAGCACCACATCGTCTGCGAATGCCTGCACATAGTAATCTTTAGCCTCCAACCCACGAAGCAGTGGATCTAGTAAGAGGTTCCACAATATCGGCCCGCCGATAGACCCCTGCACGCAACCCTTCCCGGTTTCCCTTACGTGCTCCTCTCCACAATACCGTGTCCTCACATGCCTGCCGCTCAGGTAGCTGCCCAAGAGTCTCCTGATGTTAATGGGCACTCGTTCTTCCGCCAGCCTGACCTTGATGCGAGGCCACCAAGCGTTGTCGAAGGCGCCCTCTATATCTAGGGATACTAGGGTTAGTAGTTTTTTATTTTTTAACCTATCTCGAATGTGCTCTACCAGAGTATAGAGGGCGTCCTCGGTGCTCCGCTGGGGCATGAAGCCAAACTGGCGGATACTGAGCCTGGGCGCTATATGGTGCTTAAGCCTGGCGACAAGCATTTTCTCCAGCATCTTCCCGAGCACCGGGAGGAGACCTATCGGTCGATACGACCGTGGGGTCGTATAAGTGGTCTTCCCCGGCTTCCGAAGGAAGATCACTGTTGCCTCCTTCCAGGGCCCGGGAAAATGCCGAAGCTCGAGGCACCTGTTAAAGAGAGCCAGCGAGAGATCGGGGTCGTACTCTATCGCGTGCAAGCATATATCGGCGGTAAAGCCGTCCGCGCCTGGAGCTTTCTTCGGATTGAAGGACCGGCAGGCCATCTTCAGCTCCAATGGAGTGAAAGGCGGGTCCGACATATCCGAGGAAGTTTCAGCGCCAGAGTGCTCGGCTTGTTCCCTCACCCTTCGGTGCTCCTCGGAGTCATCCTCCTCGGAGTCCTCCGGGTAGAAGGTTTCGGCCATAAGCCTTACCGAGCCCTTGGCGTCGAGCTCCGTGTCATTTACAACCAGCGGTGGATCTTCGTCTCTTCTGGATGTCCTGCCGAGGACTCTGTAAATACCCCCCCATACCGATTCCCCATCCTGGCGCTCGCAGAAGGCGACCCAGCTGCGTGTTTGCGCGTGCCTCACCTCGGTCTCGTACCGCTCCTTCGCCTCGAGGTACTCCCCAACTACCTTCTGACGCCTAACCGGAGCTGCACACCGAATCCTACTTTTCTTGGTGGCCACCTCGCGCTTGAGCACTGCCAACCCCTCGTTCCACCATGGCATATTCAGCACATCTTTCCGCTTGATAGGTGGAATAGACAAGGCACATGCTTCGGCAATGATTTCATTAAATTTGGAAACTGCATGATCTAATTGTGGGCCTATTTCTAAATTTTTTATAAAGTCTAATGAGAAATTTTCTCTTATGAAAATTTGACCCAGTTTCACACGAAACTGAGTCCAATTTGCCTTTTTGGTAAAGTAGACCCGAGTTGTATGTTTTATGTGATTTTTATTGATGTGCCTTGCCTTTAATGTGAAGGATATGCCATTGTGGTCCGAGCTGGTCAGGTCTTCGCGCACGCGCCAGTCGTCCACCAAGCCAAGAAGGTCCTGTGACACTGCAGTTATGTCAACATAACTGCTGTACCTTACGCCGCCCCGGATAGTGTCGAAGGTAGGGGTTTCCCCTCGGTTCAGGAGGCACAGTCCGAGATCTTCCAGTGCCCCGTGGACTTCTTCACCTCGGCGATCTGTCACGGGGCTGCCCCACCATATGCATTTGGCATTGGAGTCACCTCCAATAACAATACTCCGAGCTCCTGTCTCGCGCTGCACCCGGCGCAGGTGTGCCAGGTACGAGTCCATCGGCAGGTCAGGCTCAAAGTAAAATGAGACCAGGATGATTTCCCAATTGCGGACACGGATCCCCACCACTGAGATGTTGTTCGTGGTGAGTTTCGGGAACTGTGTAATGTGAAGGTCCGCGTCAAAAACTATGATCGCGGCCTTCACAGTCCCACCTCCACGGTCCACACACTGGAAGACTCTGATCCCACTCCTACCCGACACACAGCCCTCACCACCGACGTATGGCTCCTGTACCAGTGCAACCCGCGCACGCTGGTTGGAGGCTTCGATCAGCAGCTCGGAGTATGCCAACTTACTGCGCTGGAGGTTTGACTGGAGGATTTTAAGAGCCGCTGCGTCCGCCGGCGCGCCCTTAGCAATACGCTACGGATTGACGGGCGAGGCCATCCCACCTCTTCCTGACGGGACAGTCGTCGCTGAAGGCGTTGTGTTCGACATGATCGAACTTCGCTCGACGACAGTTCCGGCAGGAAGGCGGGGACCCCGCCAGCCAATCCGCGCACTTAGCCTTGAGGTGCGGCCCGCCGCAGTGACTGCAGAGGTCCGCTGGATCTTTACAGTACTTGCGCCCGTGGCCAAATCCTAGGCATCGTGTGCATTGGACCAGTGGAGACTGGTCCTCCGCTCGCACCCTCTGCAGGTCGACGTGGACCGAGCCCACGCCGGTTATCCTCGCCCAGAGGGTAGGCGACGCACTAAGGACAACGTTGGCCACGTGCGGGTTCCTCGCTCTTCTGCGGTATTTCACCAGTAGGCGGTCTTCCTCGGGGCCGAGGCCGTCAAAGAGGTCCCGGTTCTGGTTCCTCAGTGCCTTGATGATGTCGTCGTCGGTGTTTGCGGCCAAGACACCCCTGAGGACCAGAAGCGGGTCTCTATTTTTGACGTCCTCGACCACGAGGCCCGTTCCTTCCTTCGTTAGCCTATCCTTAGCTTTAGCCTTCTCCTCGGCAGTGCCGAAACCCATGACTACCTTGCGGTCCCTGGCCTTCCGGACCCGGTCGACCTTAATCCAACCTTCCTTGGCGTCTATGGTCCGCCTCACCCTTCCGAGGACCTCCTCCCCCGTCTCCTTCTCGTCCCTGGATGTGACGACCACTGAGTGCAATGCTGTAGGCCTCGAGGGCTGCTGCGGCTTCGCGGCGGTTACTATTGCGTAACTGCGCTGCTGCTCCTCGGTCGCCCTGCTGCACTTTGTGAGCTGTTCCTGGAGAGCCTTCATCCTCTCGTTACTCTCCAGGAGAAGCCGAGAGTGCTCGTCAAGCTTGGCTCCCAGTCCGGGGTCCGGGGGCACCGTAAATGTGGTGTCAGTGTCAGTAGTAACTGGCACCACCCTCACGGAACCCCCGCCCCCCTTCCGAGCCCTCTCGGCTTTCAGGTCAGCCTCGGATTCAGCAACCAGCTCCTTGAGCCCGGCCAGGGACTCCAAGACCGACTCCTTGATTTCCGCCCCTGAGGTTCCTGGACGAACTCATATGGAGTTTCGCTTTTTTAACAAGTGCGGTCGCCCGCTGTACCCTGGTCCGAACAGTGGTTGCCACCGGTGAGCGGACCCGCGCCTCCCCCCCCTCTTTCGGGCTGTCAACTCGCTTAGGGGTTGGTGTCGTCTCTGGTTTTGAGGTGGTCGAAGCGCCCTGTTCAGCCGAGGGGGTTGACTCAGGAGCTGCCCCCTCCCACTTCTCCAAACTCCGTCTGTTCAGTTTCTTTACGACTTTAGGGGGGGTTGAAGGTGGATTAGCTATCTCCGGTCGTTTTACCGGGGTCCGAAGTCCAAGCACCATTGTCGCGGAGGTTGCGTCAATGATTAAAAATAATAATAATCGTCAAAAAGTCAGTATTAAATTAAAATTGTCAATTTAACTCAAATTCCGCAATAGCGGGATGTATAACAAAACAGAGACTGTTCCCGTCTAAATAAGTTCTGTAGAATGTCTACAGCCTCTAAATATCCTAAGCCTACTTTAAAACTAACTAAAACTACTTCCGCAAGTCTGATCGAGCTCAACTCTGCCACAACTCTAGATAGAGTCACCAGTCCTGGTCCAATTGATAGCCCTTGCAAAGGGATGGTCAATACCGAAAACCGCGTCGCGCTACGACCAGCGGTTCCCGAGATATTCCACTTTGAAATTTTTCAAAATGGCGGTCTGGAAAGTTGCCTAGATCTAGACTAGTTTTATAAAATTAATATCTCGAGAACCACTGGGCACAGAAAAGTGTGCGACGGCTCGTCGTGATTATCTCGTTTGGAGCTATATGCTCACCGGTCTCAATTTGCAGTACAGGTGGTCGACTCTATCTAGAGCTAAAATAGGTACAGAGGGTAGAGTTCATCACGATAAGAGTAATAAAGAAACCCGCAGCCTCGGGCGTCGTCTCTATGAAAAGTTATGCCCGTTTAAAGTTTTTACAAATGGCCGCCAATATGGCCGCCAATTTGGAAAAAGTTCTAATTTCTGTAATATTAAGTCTAATATACCCGAGTTTGGGCTTGTTTGAAAGGTCTATTTAAGACCTATTTAAATCCACCCATGAACTATTTATAAAAACTACCCCCGATTTTTGGGGGATGAAAAACATCTAATATTTCAGAAAAAACACAATTAAAAATATAAGCGTAAAATATAAAAATTTTTTCAAAATGACCAGGGCTTAACCTAACTTAATACTATTTTTTGACATATGTTACAGAGTTACTGCACCCTTATTTTGACGACCACGTGGCAACCCCTAAAATTCAAAAAATCATATCTCAAAAAGTACTGGGCAAAAAATTATGAAATTTAGAACACAATTAGGTCTAATTAAGCTTTATAAAATAAACAAAAAATAATGGGGGGTCATCGATCTTAATTTTGTTTTAAAAATTTTTGAAATTTTGAAAAATTTTTGAAATGCAATAACTCTGCAACCACTTATCATATTTTTATAATCGAAGTGTTGCCGAGTAGCTCCTGTTGTGCTTCATCGATTGCAGCTGATTGCGGCGCCCTCTGACGTCTGGAACACAAAGCACGTGGTCACGTGCTTCTTGGTTTTTCACGATTTTCTCCGCGCGCGTGCACGGGAAAAATCGAAATGAGGTGTCCCCTTGTAGAGCTCGATGAGACGCGTCAAACAACGTAATAAAAACTATACGTTGTCGATCTTGATTGCGCAGCGTACGCCGTCAAAGTTTAATTTTTTAACAAATTTTTCACTTTTTCACTTTTTTCACAATGAAAACGTCCGAGATAAGAAAATCCAAATGTGTCACCATGTAGAATGCACTAAGACGCAACTTTTGATACACTTTTTATAGAAATCGGAGCACTTTTACCCACTTAAACGATTTTTTAAAACTTAAAAGATCGCGGAGCAACAGCGATAAACACTTGTACACGTCCGCTCTCGAGTGCGGGCGACTGCGGAAGGGGGGTTAGGTTAGGTTAGGTTAGGTTAGGTTAGGTTAGGTTAGGTTAGGTTAGGTTTTTTTTTTTTTTTTTTTATTTAATTCCCCGCCTGTGGAGAAAAACTGCTACACCTCCGACTGGGGACGGAGTCTTTGGTATCGGGGCGTTTATGTGTTAATTATAAAAAGATTTTATTTAAATTTTATTCTTGGTTTATTACACATCTCGCATATTTATCTATGTAGGTCAATATATTCTGTCATAATATATGAAGTACAATAGATCTTCATTGCTGGTGTGTAATATACAAACAATAATATAATTTTATCTTTATCTGTCTTTGTTTTTCTTTATTATTTGTTTAGCTATGTTTTCGCAATATTCTATAAATATTTTTCTAGTATGTTTATTTCCAATGAGTATATGCAACGAGTTCTTTTCAATATCGTGATCCATATATTGCGTCGTTTCAAATCTTATTTTGCCGAATATCGGGCACTTTGTGATGATGTGCATCACCGATTCTTCTTCATTAGGATCACATTCGCATGCAGGGCTAGTTCTTAGTTTGAACCGATGGAGATATTGGTTAAAGCCTCCGTGTCCGGTTATAACTTGCACCATGATTGGAGACAGACTTATCTTCTGCAGTGTTGAATAGGCACTTTTTACTTCCGGGAAGAACAGCTTAGTGACAGCGGCTGTCTCGCTCTTCAGGTACCTTTCCTGCCAAATTTGCAGCGACTCCGTTCGTAGACATTTTTTGATGTATGATACAGGGCACAAGTTGTAGTCGGGGGCGGTCTTTTTTGTTAAAGCCGCTTCTTTAGCAAGTTGGTCTGCTCTTTCGTTTCCCTCGACCCCAACGTGTGCCCTGATCCAGAATAAGTTAACTATTTTATTACTGACTTTAAGTTTTGTTAAGTTTTGTTTTATTTCGACTGCTAATGGATGCAAGGAGTCAATGTTTTTGATCGTGTCTAGAGAGGACCTGGAGTCACTGTATATTTCAATATTTGTGTACTTTGTCTTGGTAGCAATTTCAGTGGCTTGGTACAGCGCGTACATTTCGGCCTGGTATACTGAGCAAAACGGTTCCAATAGGAACTTTTTCTTATTAATCTCCTGGCCGCCCGCCCAGCATGTCAGAGCTGCGCCAACTTTGCCACCGATCTTGCTACCATCCGTGAATATTTGTAGACTTCCGAAGCTGTCCCCCCCGGTAACATTTTCAACGATTTCTTCGGTTTTTTCATAGCTGAATTCCGTTCTTTGCGCAGGATGCGGGGCGCTTAAGACGGTTTTCGGCTTTTCAGCTGTTCTGTCTCCAATCATGGGTAGCGGATACCCTCGCTTGGCCTTATATAGTGCTGTGTTTTCCCGGACCCTCAGATCTAGCGGGATAAGTCTAGCCAGGACTAGAGCCGCGGGAAGTGACACCGTGCGATACGCTTTAACTATCTTCTGTGCGAAACCTCTTTGCACGGCGTTAAGATGTTTTTGTACTGTCAACTTCTCCGCGGCTGGAGCCCAAGCGCTTGCTGCATACAACATTATCGGCTCTATCACCGAGACGTATATTGTTCTGACGATCTCCGAGCTCAGACCCCAATTTATCTTAGCTGACCTAGACAACGGCTTATAGATATTCAGTGCCTTTTTGCATACATTTTTCACGTGGCTATTAAATGTTAGTTTGTTGTCTATGGTCAGCCCTAAAATTTTGATTTCCTCGACGATGCCGATGGGCGCATCGGCCATGTGAATGCGTGGGGTGTCATATTTTAATTTCTTTGTAACAACCATTGCGCTGGTCTTGTGAGGCGCAAATTTTAGTTTATTTTGACCACCCCAGGCATACACATACCCGAGAACCCGATCGGCCTCTTCCTCAATTTTTCTGACTGAATGCCCGGAGAACACCAGGACGACGTCATCGGCGAACGCCTGGCAGTATGAGCCCCTCTGCTCAATCCCATTTAGCAGAGGATCCAGGAGCACGTTCCAAAAAGTAGGTCCCGCAATTGAGCCCTGCACGCATCCTTTCGACGTGCCAACAATGTGTTCGTGGTCGGCGTACCTAACTCGCACCATCCTATCCTCCAGGTAGCTAGAGACAAGTTTTCGTATGTTTTGCGGGCATCCTCTTTCCGCCAAACGACACTTGATTGCAGGCCACCAAGCGCTGTCAAAGGCTCCCTCTATGTCCAACGAAACAACAACATTAATAAGTTTGTTCACCAAATTGTTTTTAATGTGCTGAACCAAGTCATAGAGGGAGTCTTCGGTGCTGCGTTGGGGCGTGAAGCCATACTGTCTGGGGCTCGCATTTGGCAACAAGTGCCATCGGAGTCTACTCACCATCAACTTTTCCAGTATTTTGCCAAATATCGACAGAAGCCCTATGGGCCGATATGACTTCACGTGATTATAGTCAGATTTTCCAGGTTTCCGCAGTACAACTATAACAGCTTCCTTCCAAGATACTGGAAAGTGATGAATCTCGAGGCACTTGTTGACAATCGCTAGGAATACCTCCACGTTGGAAAGTATGGCTTCTGCACATGTGTCAGCAGTGAGCCCGTCTGGACCTGGGGCTTTCTTAGGATTAAATGAGCGAGTCACGTGCACGAGCTCCTCTCTCGTGAACAATGGGTCTAGTCTATCATTTTCCAACATCCTATCGGAATTTCGTGCTTTATTTCTGATCTCGGTGTGCTCAAGGCTATCTTCAGTTTCTGTATCTGGTGGAAAAAACGTGTCAGCCAGGAGTTTCACCGAGTCTTCAGGAGATATTAATTCCCCACCATTCACAAGCGGTTGGTCCTCGTGGATGTTGGAGGTTCTATTTATGACGCGATATATTCCGTCCCATAACGTCTCACGGTCTTGGGTGCAGCAGAACTCCTTCCAACTTTTGATTTGTGCCCTTGCAGCTTCGTCCTCATACTTTTCTTTTGCTTCCAGGTACATCTGGACCACGTGCTGTCTTCGACGGGGTGCAGCGCAACGGATTCGACGCTTCTTCGTCATCGTGTCCCTCTTCAACTTTTCCAGTTCCGGATTCCACCAAGGTAAGCGTATTTTCTTATTATTTTTTAATAGCGGTATTGCCTTTTTGCATGATGCTTTTACACTATCAATATATTTATTTACTATTTCATCTAGGTTTTCTTTTACTTTTATTAATTTTATTTCAAATGTTGTGATTCCGTTATTAATTAATTGTTTTTCTAGCTCTTCTTTAAATATTTTCCAGTTGGCTTTTCTTGTATTATAAATTCGTGTAGATTTTTGTGGACGCAAGTATGTTGATTTCTTAATTTTTATTGTGAAAGTGATTGCATTGTGGTCCGAACTGGTTAATCCTTCATTAACTTTCCATTCTTCTATGAGCCCAATGAGGTCCTCACTACAGGCCGTGATGTCTACGATGCTTTTAAACTCCCTTCCGTTTCTTATAGCGAAGAAAGTGGGAGTGTTGCCCTCATTCAACACGTGAAGATTCATCTCCACAAAGGCTCCCAGGACCTCTTTTCCTCGGTGATCCTCAGAATCACTCCCCCACCATGGACTCCATGAATTAAAGTCCCCCCCAACGATGACTTTTCTTAATTTTAATGTACTAACAATCGCTTTGAGTTCTTCTAAGTATGGGTCCACAGGTAGGCTGTCCTCGAAGTATGTGGAGATGATTCCCATTTCCCATGTACTCGACTTAAGAATCGCGACGGCAATGTTTTCAGTAGTGACTGTAGGGCATTCAACGACCTGCATATCGCGATCGAAGACTATTATAGCAGCTTTGACAGGTCTTGTCCGGTTTTGCGATCGTTGAACGACCCTAAAGCCATCCTTTTGCGTGATCTCTCCTTTGGCTCCAACATAGGGTTCCTGAACGAGGGCAAAACTGACCCTATCCTTCTGAGTTTCTAGTAGTAACTCCTGGAAGGCGAGTTTGCTCCTTTGTACGTTGGCTTGGACAACTTTAAGCTCACTACAACTCGGCTGTGGTACGCCCGGAGCGCCTTTAGCAGTAGGCCACGTTTGACCTGGCTAGCCTGTCCCACTTTTGTTTTACGGGGCAGGCATTGTCGAAGCTGTTATGGTCACTCTTTTCCAGTTTCGACATGGTGCAGTTCTGGCACTTAGGTGGATCTCCAGCTCTCCAGTGCGGGCAGTCCTTGCGCAAGTGTGGCCCCGTGCAGTGACTGCACAGGTCTGCCGCTTCTGTGCAGGATTTCTTGCCGTGTCCATATGCGAGGCATTTTGAGCACTGGAGCAGCGGAGACTGATCAGACACCTGCACCCTTTGCAGGTCTACGTGGACCCTGCCCGCTGTTGTGATGCTTTGCCACACCCTCGGTGATACCCTGAGGACCACGTGGCACTCGTGCGGGTTCCGCGCTTTTCTGCGGTAACGCACGACCGCCCTGTAGTCCCCATCAGGTATCCCTCCGAGGATGTGGGAATTTTGCTTTCGCAAGGCGGCCATTATGTCTTCGTCAGTGTTGACGCTCAAAACATTTTTGAGGATGACGAGAGGATCCTTGTTTTCTTTTTCTTCAAGGTGCAGTGCTGGTTGCTCTAGTTTGAGCTTTTCGGCCACTCTAGCCAATTCTTCCCGCGACTGGCACCCCAGCACCACCTTTCCGTCGCGAGCCTTCCTCAATCTGTCCACCCTGATGCCCGATGTTTTCGCACTCACGGCCTCGCGGATCTTTTCTATAACGTCTTCGCTGGTGTCGTGAGTGTCGTCAGAAGACACGACCATAGAGTGGACGGGCTGAGAATGGAAGATAGGAGAGGCTGCCTGTTTTGATGTCGTGGCCGTGATATTTGCTGTCTCCGCGTAGGAAGCCTGCTGCTTAGCTCGATTGCTGAGGTCGCTTCTAAGGTCGGCTATAGATTTTGACAGCCTCGCGACCTCGGCGTACGAGAGACGCTGCTCGCAATCGAGGGGCCTAGGGATCTGTTTAATATCCGCAGATAGAGCAATCGTGTGTTTTTTGCACTCTGCCAAAGCGTCACTGTGCTCTTTGATGTTTTTGATAAGATCTTTTATCAACTCTATCTGTGGTGCTTCGCCCGCGACGCTGTCAGTGATCTGTTCCGCTTTTGCTTGCGTGTCCTTCAGGAGGCTGCTAACAGGCTGCTCTTTTGACCCTGCCGCTTCAATTACCAATCGGTAGAGCCTCTCCACCGCCTGCGTGACCCCAGCTTTGATGTCCGCCTTCAAGTTGCGCGACTCACCCAATAGGGTTTTTGCCCTTATTAGGCAAGCCTTCGCCTCTGCTGGTCTACTGCCGTACTTTGGTTTCGGCGGTGGGGATCTACAAAGCTCAAAAGAGGCCCTTCGAACTGCGATTGAGCTCTCTTGAATGGGTAAGGGCTTATCTTTAAGTAGAGCGACAGTCTTTTCGGAGGGGACCGCCTTAGCTTTTGCCTTGGGAGGGTTCTCAGTGGTCACCTCCGGTAGCACGAAGGTCACATCGTTTGGGGGTTTAAGGAGGTTCCTCAAACTGTTTGGGCTTGTTTTTGCTGGTGACATAGCGGATTCCGACACGTCCGGAGACTGCGATCGCCTTTCACCTTTTTTCGGCGTTCTGAACATAATAAAGTTTTGGCACTATTAATTATTGTAAGGAGATTTAGAGTTCTCTTAGTCAATAACTGAATTAAGAAACCTAACCTAGTCCAACTATAATGGTTGAGAGGTGTATAGAGCCTCTCAACAGTCAAATATATTATCTAAAATCCTGACCCAACCTTAATAGGACGTAATTAGATTAAGCTAAAATCAACACAAACACAAAATAAATAATAACTGGGAGGTGTAAATTGCCTCTCAGTGTCAACAAAACAACCTAGGACTAAAACAGTCTCGTCTAAATACCACAATTTTAGTTGGGGGTGTAAAGAGTCCCCAACAGTCAAAATAAATATAATATGCCTAAAAACAGTTAAAATTGAGAGGTGTAGGGCCTCCCAACGTCCTTTAATATGCAAGAAATGTTTTGTTTGAAGGTGTATAGAGCCTTCTGTCAAAGAAAACCGCACTTGAAAATTTTTGTTAGTTTTGTAGTTTCGGAGGGTGTAGAACGCCCCCGAGGTCAAAGTTTTGACTTGAGAAGCGACTTGGGGAGTGTAAATGGCCCCACAAGTCGTCCTAAAGCCCTGGACCACTTTCCGCGGTTAAAAACGGGATTTTTGTTTCGCGGCTCTCCTTACGGTAACGCTTCCGGGAACAATCAATTTTCCTTCGCTTTTCAGGGCACCGCAGGCAGCCGGGAGTGGACGACAGACGACACCAGCGCGAAAATCGCGGAAACTTTGAGGTAAGTGGTCGAAAATAGAAAAAATAGAAGAAATTTGTATCAATTTGATATCAAATAAACTCAAAGTCCCTACGGCCTATGTAAACTCGGTTCGCTGAAAACGGCCGTTTTTCGCGTTTTCCTTTGGGTTGGCGTGGCGCGAGCGCGCCGGCGCGTCTGCGGGCGCACGTACGCGTGCCCTGGCAGCAGTTCAGGAGGAAATTCGCGGGAAATTCGCGAAGTTTTCCTCGAAATTTTCACGAATTTTCCGGGAACAATCAATTTTCCTTCGCTTTTCAGGGCACCGCAGGCAGCCGGGAGTGGACGACAGACGACACCAGCGCGAAAATCGCGGAAACTTTGAGGTAAGTGGTCGAAAATAGAAAAAATAGAAGAAATTTGTATCAATTTGATATCAAATAAACTCAAAGTCCCTACGGCCTATGTAAACTCGGTTCGCTGAAAACGGCCGTTTTTCGCGTTTTCCTTTGGGTTGGCGTGGCGCGAGCGCGCCGGCGCGTCTGCGGGCGCACGTACGCGTGCCCTGGCAGCAGTTCAGGAGGAAATTCGCGGGAAATTCGCGAAGTTTTCCTCGAAATTTTCACGAATTTTCCGGGAACAATCAATTTTCCTTCGCTTTTCAGGGCACCGCAGGCAGCCGGGAGTGGACGACAGACGACACCAGCGCGAAAATCGCGGAAACTTTGAGGTAAGTGGTCGAAAATAGAAAAAATAGAAGAAATTTGTATCAATTTGATATCCGGTTAGGTTAGGTTAGGTTAGGTTAGGTTAGGTTAGGTTAGGTTAGGTTAGGTTAGGTTAGGTTAGGTTAGGTTAGGTTAGGTTAGGTTAGGTTAGGTTAGGTTAGGTTAGGTTAGGTTAGGTTAGGTTAGGTTAGGTTAGGTTAGGTTAGGTTAGGTTAGGTTAGGTTAGGTTAGGTTAGGTTAGGTTAGGTTAGGTTAGGTTAGGTTAGGTTAGGTTAGGTTAGGTTAGGTTAGGTTAGGTTAGGTTAGGTTAGGTTAGGTTAGGTTAGGTTAGGTTAGGTTAGGTTAGGTTAGGTTAGGTTAGGTTAGGTTAGGTTAGGTTAGGTTAGGTTAGGTTAGGTTAGGTTAGGTTAGGTTAGGTTAGGTTAGGTTAGGTTAGGTTAGGTTAGGTTAGGTTAGGTTAGGTTAGGTTAGGTTAGGTTAGGTTAGGTTAGGTTAGGTTAGGTTAGGTTAGGTTAGGTTAGGTTAGGTTAGGTTAGGTTAGGTTAGGTTAGGTTAGGTTAGGTTAGGTTAGGTTAGGTTAGGTTAGGTTAGGTTAGGTTAGGTTAGGTTAGGTTAGGTTAGGTTAGGTTAGGTTAGGTTAGGTTAGGTTAGGTTAGGTTAGGTTAGGTTAGGTTAGGTTAGGTTAGGTTAGGTTAGGTTAGGTTAGGTTAGGTTAGGTTAGGTTAGGTTAGGTTAGGTTAGGTTAGGTTAGGTTAGGTTAGGTTAGGTTAGGTTAGGTTAGGTTAGGTTAGGTTAGGTTAGGTTAGGTTAGGTTAGGTTAGGTTAGGTTAGGTTAGGTTAGGTTAGGTTAGGTTAGGTTAGGTTAGGTTAGGTTAGGTTAGGTTAGGTTAGGTTAGGTTAGGTTAGGTTAGGTTAGGTTAGGTTAGGTTAGGTTAGGTTAGGTTAGGTTAGGTTAGGTTAGGTTAGGTTAGGTTAGGTTAGGTTAGGTTAGGTTAGGTTAGGTTAGGTTAGGTTAGGTTTTTTTTTTTTTTTTTTTTTTTTTTTTTTTTTTTTTTTTTTTTTTTTTTTTTTTTTAATACTATCCCCCTAACATGGTTAGAGTCTTTGTTTACTTTTGTTCTTTTAATATTTCTATGTATTTGTAAGTATACAATTTTTAACATTTTTACTTTCTTTATTTTAAGTTTTGCTTCCGTTCCTTTGCCTCTAAACGATGGGTGGATTCCCTTCCTATTTTCTATTCCCTTCAGAGCATTTTAATGAGCATTAAAGAGCCTTTGTTTTTTTTTTTTTTTTTTTTTTTTTTTTTTTTTTTTTTTTTTTTTTTTTTTTTTTTTTTTTTTTTTTCCTTATCAGTACCAATCACAATTTGAACTATTAATAACAACTAAACAATACACTATTGTTACTTATTATTACCCACATGTTATCTACACTAAAGCCTATCCTATTAAAAACAAATGTTCTTATGCTGGTTTAAAATATACCACTATATCTAACCAGCATAACTTACTTGCTATTTCTTTTGTTCACTATTTTACATATATATTTACAAAATTCTAAGAACAGGGCTCTATTTTTACTGTCGCTTATTATGTCCGGTATACTATTTGATGCCAACTTAGTGCCCATTTTATGCTCCAATTTAAGACGCTCGTAGAGGTGGACAGGGCAGTCAAGTAGAAGATGGAGGACAGACTCGGACTCCCCGGGGTCGCAGATGCAAGACGGACTCTCCTTGCACTTGAATCGGTGCAGGTACTCGGAGAATCCGCCGTGCCCCGTCAACACCTGGGTGACGTATCTGTCCACTTCCATTTTACTTATAATTCGGTACGCAGCCACCGCATCGGGGAAGAATTTCTTTGTGACGCCGGCAGTTTCACCGGCCCGGTACCGGTCGCTCCATTCGTCAAGCGATCTCAGACGAATGTTCCGCTTGACGAATGAGACGGGACAGCTGTCGTAGTCAAATTTCCGTTTTGACTTCAGTGCCGCCTCCTTGGCCAGATAGTCGGCACGCTCATTCCCTTCGAGTCCCGCGTGTGCCTTGATCCAGAACAGACTTATACTTCTGTTCTGTAGCAAAGCACCACGCAGAAGCCCTCGTGCCTCTACGGCCAAGGGGTGTAAGGCTTTAGTATTTTGCAGAGTCTGGAGTGCCGATAAGGAGTCGGAATAAATTCCGACTGATCCAGTCAAGTTTTCTGCAGCCATTCGCGCCGCCCGGCATAGCGCCAGGAGCTCCGCCTGGTAGACCGTGCAGTAGGACGGCAAAGCAAGCTTGAGGGTTTTGGTTTCGGCGGCACCACTCCATACTGATAATGCCGCACCCACTTTGCCCTCAATCTTGCTGCCGTCCGTGAAGATGTTGTAATCGTTTTCACTGTTGGCCGTGAGTTGCTCCTGATCCACTAGACACTTGAACCCGAGGTCGACATGACAGGCGGGATGCGGGGACTGCAGAGCCGAGGACACCCGCTCCACCTCCCGATCCCCTATCTCTGGCTGGGGTACTCCCTTCCTTGCCTCATACAGCGCCGCGGCTTCGCGGACACGAAGATCGAGAGGGAGTATCCCAGCGAGCAACAGGGCCGAGTTCAAGGAGACGGTGCGGTATGCTCTACAGAGCTTCTGTGCAAAGCCTCGCTGGACTACGTTCAGCTGTTTCCGGATACCGAGCTTGTTCACCGCAGGCGCCCATACGCCAGCGGCGTACAGGATCACCGGTTCCACCACCGCTGTGTAGATAATGCGGATTACTTCGGGATGGAGACCCCAGCTTATCTTGGCCGCTCGTGCTAACTGATGGTAAAACGCGACCGCTCGTCTGCAGACACTCGCGACGTGGGTGTTGAATGTGAGTTTCTGGTCTATGATGACTCCCAACAGTTTAATCTCCTTTGATAGGACGATATCGACCCCGCCCATGTGAAGACGCGGGGCGTCGTACTTCAATTTGCGCGTCATAACCATAGCATTGGTCTTATGAGGCGCAAATCGAAGCTTATTGGACTCACCCCACGCCCTAACGCGTTCGAGGGCTGCGTTGGCTCGTAGTTCGATCTCGAGAGCCGTCTCACCATCAAAAACCATCACCACATCGTCAGCGAATGCTTGTGCGTATTCACCCCTGGTCTCCAGATCCCGAAGCAGTGGATCTAAGAGTAAATTCCATAATATCGGCCCGCCGATAGATCCCTGCACGCACCCCTTCCCCATTCCTATTTCGTGCTCCTCCCCACAGTACCTGACTCTGACCCTCCTGTCGCTAAGGTAGCTGCCCAAGAGTCTCTGGATGTTTATGGGACATTTTTCTTCCGCCAGCCTGACTTTAATTTTGGGCCACCAAGCATTGTCGAAGGCACCCTCTATATCAAGTGAAATCAGAACAACAATTCTCTTTTTATCCAGGTTGTGTCTGATATGTTTCACCAGGGTATAGAGGGCGTCCTCGGTGCTCCGCTGGGGCATAAAGCCGAACTGGCGAGTGCTCAGGTTAGGCGCAAGATGGAATTGCAGCCTGGCGACGAGCATCTTTTCCAAGACCTTCCCAAGTACCGGAAGAAGGCCAATAGGACGGTACGACTTGGGAGCCGTATATGTGGATTTCCCTGGCTTCCGAAGGAAGATCACCGTGGCCTCTTTCCAGGCCCTGGGAAAGTGGTGAATTGCCAGGCACCGGTTGAAAAGACACAAGAAGAGGTCCGGGTCTAGGTTTATTGCGTGCAGGCATATGTCGGCGGTAAAACCGTCCGCACCTGGAGCCTTCTTCGGGTCAAAAGATCGACTCGCCTGCTTCAACTCCAAAGGTGTGAAGGGGGGGTCCCACCGATCCGAAGAAGCCCCGCTGTCTATAAGCTCGGCTAGGGCCCTCACCTGTCGGTGCTCCTCAGAGTCGTGCTCTTTGGAGTCCTCGGGGTAGAAGGTCACGGCCATAAGTCGGGCCGAGCTTTTGGCGTCGAGTTCAACATTATTTTCCACCAACGGTGGATCCTCCTCTCGTTTAACTGTCCTGCCCAGCACTCTGTAGATTCCCCCCCAGAGAGATTCCCGGTCTTGTTTCGAGCAAAAGTCCTTCCAGGATTGAGTCTGTGCCTCCTTTTCCGCGGTCTCGTACATAGTTTTCGCCTCCAAATACTCGTTCACCACTTTTGTTCGTCGGACCGGTGCTGCGCATCTAATCCTCCGTTTTTTGGTGGCCACCTCGCGCTTTAGTGCCGCTAACTCCTCAGACCACCACGGCACCGCAAGTGTCTTCATTTTCTTGATTTTGGGAATTGCGTACTCGCTCGCTTCAGTCATTGCCTGTATTAGTTTATGTATGATGTCGTCTAATTTTGTTGCTGTGTCAATGTTTTTAATATTTGTAACTGTGATATTATTGGATTGCAGAATTTGACTCAGTTTCTCATGAAACTGGGTCCAATTGGCTTTCCGTGTGTTGTATAGTCGTGTCGTGTGCTTAATGTAATTGTGTCTGATGCGTTTTAGATTTAATTTGAAGGCGATGCCGTTGTGGTCAGAGGTAGTCAGGTCCTCACAGACGCGCCAGTCGTCCACCAAATCGAGGAGGTCAGGCGATGCAGTCGTAATATCTACGTAACTGCTATACCTTTGTCCTCCTCTTATGACGTCGAAAGTGGGAGTTTCTCCTTTGTTAAGGATCGCCAGACCGAGTTCCTCTAGGGTCCCGCATAGTTCTTCTCCTCGGCGGTCCGTCACAGGACTTCCCCACCAGATGTTTTTGGCGTTACAGTCGCCTGCGACTAACCATCTCTGGGCTCCCAGCTCGAGCCGGATTCTGCGCAGGTGCGCCAGATACTGGTCCATCAGCAGGTCGGGTTCAAAGTAAAACGAAACCAGAACAATCTCCCAGGCGCCGGTACGTATCCCCACCACTGAGATGTTGTTCGTGGTGAGTTTCGGGTACTGAATAACGTGTAGGTCATCGTTAAAAACAATTATTGCGGCCTTGACGGTGCCCTCCCCGCTATCGGCGCACTGGAAGACCCTGATTCCGCTTCGACCCGATACTCTGCCCTCTCTACCAACATAGGGTTCTTGCACTAGCGCTACCTGAACCCCGCGTTTTTCGGACTCGAGTAGGAGCTCAGTGAGTGCAAGTTTTTTCCTCTGGAGGTTTGCTTGAAGGAAGTTGAGAGCCACTGTGTCGACGGGCACAACCTTAGCAATATGCTACCGTGGAGCGGGCCAGTTCGTCCCATCTCCGCCTAATCGGGCAATCGCTGCTGAAGGCGTTATGCTCTCGGTTTTCGAGCTTCGCCCTCGAGCAGTTTATGCATGTGGGCGGTGCTGCCACTGCCCATTCGTCGCACTTTGCTTTGAGGTGCGGGCCTCCACAGTGGCTGCACCCGTCCACAGACTCTTTACAGAATTTTCTGCTGTGGCCATAGCCTAGGCACCTCGAGCACTGGACCAGTGGAGACTGATCCTCTGCCCTGACTCTCTGGAGATCTATATGTACACTGCCCATTCCTATTATCCGACTCCAGAGAATAGGCGAGGAGCTCAGGACCACGTTGTTTGTATGCGGGTTTCGGGTCTGTTTCCTGTATTTTACCAGGATCCGGTCATCTCCACTGTTAAGGTTCGCAAAAAGTTCCCTATTCTGGTTCCTCAGGGCTTTTACTATGTCATCGTCAGTATTCATTGATAGGACTCCCTTAAGAACCAGAAGCGGGTCCCTGTTCTTAACCTCCTCAACGTCCAGGCCAGTTCCTTCTCCTGTCAGTCGCTCCTTTGCCTTACGTCTCTCTTCTTCTGAATGGAAACCCATAATCACCTTCCTGTCACGGGCTTTCCGGACCTTCTCTATCTTGACCCACCCCTCCTTAGCATCAATAGTCCGCCTCACCTTATTTAAGATCTCTTCGCCGGTCTCAGTTTCATCTTTCGACGTAACAACCACCGAATGTATGGTGCCTTGTAGTTGTTGCGGTGGTTTGGATGCCACCACGTTGGCATAGGACCTTTGTTCTAGGTTTTCGTGGTATTTCGCCAGCTGTTCTTGAAGATCTGTTAGCCTCTTGGAGTTTTCCGTTAAGAGCCGAGAGTGCTCTTCGAGTTTGCCACTAAGGTCGGG